>OX940964.1:6643053-7971664 GCA_954870475.1 Euphrasia confusa
TCTACATTATGAATCGTCGTCTTTGTCGTGTTTGTGATTACTGATATGTTTTAGACGAGTTAGCTACTTACTGGCTACTGCTCTCTTCGTCGGATAACGGGATAATGTAAATCACAAAACTAGCCTTCGTCGCCGCGATAGCAACCGTGAAAGGCACCTGTATACTAACGATTGTGTATATTTTGCGAATAAACGACCATCGGAGCTCCGGGCTCTCCAGCATCATCGGGTACAGCGACTGATGGAAGCCGGACTCGACCTCATCTTTCGGGAGGTTTGGGCCAGCATATTTGCTGCAGTAGTTGGTGTTAATTATGATAATTAGGGGTCAATTTATTTTTCTCTTGGGGGTGTTGTTGGTGTAGCCTAGTTTTATATAGTACAATTATTAAATTTTGTTAGTTTGGTACTTTAGTTTTGTGTAATACAATTGATCTTAAATTTATGTAATACAATTACTAATTTTTTGTTAGTTTCATACTTAGTTTGGTATAATACGATTGTAAATTTTATAATAGTTTCGTTTCTAATTTTTTAATATAATTAGTAATTTTTTTGCTAGTTTCGTTGATAGTTGATATATATCGTTGATAAGTATTTACTTTGCGTTTAGGAATGCTCTAAAAAAAAGTACTCCGTATATAATGTGACGTGTCCGGTAATCTTGAAAATCACACTCTTCAACCCAAGACCCAAGTTTCCTCCTCGCTGTCTATTGTCCTGATTGGAAAAAGCAGTGCCAAATTACTTCCATTTCTGCGCAGACGCATCTCCACCGTCTTCCGCCGCCGTCAGCGACTTTTCGATTTCCCTCCGGTATCTGCTGTTGCATCTGATTATCAATTATTTAACAATCTTGTGTTTTTCTGATAAATTCGATGAATATTTGCGGTATTCATAGATCAATCTGGAATTTGAATTCTGATTCTTTCCGGTGAATATTTTTGGATCTAATGATAAATTGACATATATTTTTCCGATATCGATATGATATTTTATCGCCTATTATGTTGCCCGATTGGGGATCTAGGTTTTATAATGTAAAATCTTCTATGCAGGTCGAGAACACTTTTTTTCTTTCTCATTGTATGATTAGATATTGTTACGTTTTTATAGACTCTTCAACTTGTTGTTCCCAGCCGATCATCTTGTTCATTTGCTTGCTTCGTATTGTTTGCACATAGTTGGCTTAGTAGATTCTCTCATGGCCTATCCTTATTGCTTTATTTCTTTGTAAATATCCAAGCCCAACTGGTCAAATTTGATTATCGAATGTGTTTTAATTCTGAGTCGTTTTTGTTACCTGTTCCCTTATTCCATCTCTATGTTGTGCGATTCTATTTCAGCACGATTTCTTTAAGAAACGTTTATTAACCAAGTGTCGGTTGATCACTATATGGCATCAAAACGGAATATCAACTACACCCGTCTATCTGTGGACGAAGATGATGATTATTATGGCAGCGGCCAAACCCGACACGACCCTAGATTTGATTATACACCCAGAACCTTCGACAGAGTACCTTGGAAGTCGATATTCCTAGCTCTGTTTCTGCTCCTCCTTGGGTGTATGCTTATCCTTCTTGCGGTTTTCATCTTCACTGGTCACATGGGAGGCGAGGTCTCCCAAGCGTACGGCCTCTTAGGACTCGGATTTCTGACATTCATGCCAGGTTACCTAATTCGTCTCCTTATAATCATCGGTGCTTGTTATAAAATTAGATCCTATATTGAAAATATAAGTTGTGGAAATATGAAATAAAAAAAAAAAAACTCGAAACAGGTCTTACCTTATTAGTAAATACGGAGTATGATTATATATTGATGGTATACATTTTGTTTTTGCTTTTTGAAGCATATACTCCTTATGTTTGTTCATTTGTTTTTGTTATCAAGTGTTATGAAAATTGTTGCAGGCTTTTACGAGACTCGGATTGCCTACTATTCATGGAGAGGTGCCCAAGGATATCGTTTCGCCTCTATTCCCGACTATTGAGGTTTTAATCAAACTTAGGTAAAAGGTTCGTTTGATGAACAAACACACTCAAATGTTAGGCTTCTTGTGTTTGTAATTAATTAGTTTCTTACATTTACTTGGTTTCTTATAGAGATTACGAGCATTGTAATTGGATCTATAATTTTCTAGTAATAGATATATTTGCAACGGAAAGTGGATGTAAGTTTCGTTTACGAGTTAACCAATATAAATTATGTGTATTATGTTTGAGTTTATTTTCATCATTTTTATTGTTTTTTGGGTGGAATTTGGATGTGAAATCTCAAAATGTAGCTCAAAGTGTTGGGATTAGAAACGCCTAGAAAGCGAATCATTTTTTCAATTTACTGTCGGACTAAGCTCACTCGAACTCACTCGAACAACGGAAACACCCTATCAATCTCAAATGAAATCACCTCACGGCTAACAACATCTCAAAGAATTAATGACGATCAATCGGCTAACAACATCTCAAAGAATTAATGACGATCAATCGTTGAAAATCAACTTAACTTGAGTAATCGAATTCTCTATCCGAATTCTCTATCCGAATTCTCGATCGATAATCAACGACAACAACCAACAACTTAAGTAACCAAATTCTCTATCCGAATTCTCGATCAACAATCAACGACAACAACCAATCATAAGCAATATATATTTTCCCAATGTAATAAAAGCATTACAATATATTCAAGCAATAATCGAGCAAATCACAATCACAATCCAAGCAATCAGCCCAAAACCAAAGCAAACAATAATTGAACAAATCACAATTCAAAGAAATCAACGCAAAACCAAAGTGAGAAAACAAACAAATAAACAACACGAAAATCATAGTGCCCAAACTCTTAAAAGACTACCTCCACTTTAGTCGACACAAGTATAATCTACTTAGATTTAAACAATTGTTACACTGATCTGTTGAGTGTGAAGGGTGAATTCACGCGGAAAATCGACAAAGACAGGCTCAGCACCTGCCAGGGGGTCTGGCGGGTGCCAGACAAACTCCAGCGGGCGCCAGACAAGACCAGCGAGCGCCGGCTACTTTCGGCGGGCGCCGAAACCCGGAAATCGGGTCTGCATGTTTTTTGCTCTTTCGGCGGGCGCGACATGGCCTCCGGCGGTCGCGGGAAGATTTCGGCGGGCGCCAAAAGTACTAAATCCCAGAATCGGGATTTAACTTGTTCTCTAAGTTTTCCCTCCCCTATATAAACCATATGTGCGTGTAAAATAGAGTTAACACCTCCATACGCTAGGATTGAGATTATAGCTTTACAAAGCCTTGTAATCGTGCACTATAATTGTTCTAGTGAAAGTTATTGCAGCGGCAAGAAGTGGACGTAGCCCTCGTTAACGGGTGAACCACTATAAATCTTCGTGTCATTTAATTTCCGTATTTTCGTACTTTGTGTGTTCGTGTGTTTTTCAGGAGGGGAATTCGGACACGAATTATCCCAACAACTGGTATCAGAGCGCTAGGGTTATAGCGATCGGGGAAAAGCAATGAGGGACACCACCACTTCGTTCGGGGTTACGAAGTTTGACGGAAACAACTATGGACACTGGAAGATGCAGATCGAGGACTACCTTTATGGGAAGAAGCTCGGAATTCCTTTGAAGGGTAGACCGGAGAAGATCAAGGATGACGAGGAATGGGAAAGCCTCGACAGGCAGGTGTTGGGATTGATACGCTTGTCTCTGGCTTCAAACGTGTCATTCAACGTGCGCGAAATTACCACAACCAAGGGTTTGATGGCAGCCATATCAAACATGTACGAGCAACCCTCAGCGAACAACAAGGTATACCTTATGAAGCAGTTGTTCAACCTTAAGATGTCAGATAATTCATCCGCGGAAAATCATGTGAATGAGTTGAACTCAATTTTGAACAAGTTGAAGGCAGTCGGGGTGAATTTTGATGACGAGATTTATGCCTTGCTCCTACTTGCGTCTCTACCGGATAGTTGGGAGCCCATGCGGGCAGCTGTTAGCAACTCTATGGGGAAGGAGAATCTGCAGTTCTCCGATGTTAGAGATCGTATCCTTGCCGAGGAAATCCGGAGAAAGGATTTCAAGGTAAAAGCTCCTAGTTCGGCCTTGAGTGTGGAGAACTGGGGGAGGAACTCGGGCAGGAATGCTAACAGGAACAGAGGTAGATCCAAGTCTAGGAATGGGAGAGATAGCTCGAAGTCCGAGGATAATGAATGCTGGAATTGTGGTAAGACGGGGCACTTCAAGAGGGATTGTCGCTCTCGGGGGAAGAACGACTACAAGAAGAAGGGATCCGCCAATGCGGTGACACAGGATGAGGACGATGGGGATGTCCTTCTCCTATCGGTCGACTCACCGATCGATTCCTGGGTGCTGGACTCAGGGGCTTCTTTCCATACTACTGCACAGCGAGAGGTAATGCTGAATTATGTCTCGGGTGATTATGGAAAGGTTTTTCTTGCAGATGACGAGCCACTCGATGTAGTCGGGATGAGAGATATCAACCTGAAGATGTCAAATGGGCAAACTTGGAAGATTACCAAGGTTAGACATGTGCCGGGGTTGATGAGGAACCTGATTTCGGTGGGCCGGCTTGACAGTGATGGCCACCGGGTGTCATTTGGAGATGGGTCGTGGAAGGTTTCGAGGAACGCCATGACCATAGCTCGAGGTCATAAGACGAGCACACTTTACATGACGACGAGCGTGAGGGACTCGGCTGGTGTTGTTGATAACACCAAGAAGACCGAATTGTGGCATTGCAGGCTGGGGCACATGAGTGAGAAGGGGATGAAGATCATGGCAAAGAACGGGCTGCTGCCCGAACTCAAGGCGATTGAGTCTCACGTGTGCGAGAGCTGCATTCTTGGAAAGCAGAAACGGGTGAGTTTTTCCAAAGATGGAAGGGAGCCCAAGGCAGAGAAGCTGGAACTAGTACACACGGATGTTTGGGGACCAGCTCCAATCGCCTCACTCGGAGGATCACTCTACTATGTTACCTTCATCGATGACTCCACAAGGAAGGTATGGGTGTACTTCATGAAAAATAAGAGTGACGTGTTCTTTGTTTTCAGGAAATGGAAAGCCGAGGTTGAGAATGAAACAAATCTCAAGGTGAAGTGTTTGAGGTCCGACAACGGTGGTGAGTACGTTGACGCCGACTTCAAACAATTTTGTGTCGAGAGTGGGATCAAGATGGTGAAGATTATTCCGGGGACCCCACAACAGAACGAAATAGCAGAGCAAATGAACATGACCCTAAATGAGAAGGCCCGAAGTATGCAGTTACATTCGGGGATGCCCAAGATGTTTTGGGTGTATGCCATCGACATGGCAGCTCATTTAATCAACAGAGCACCGTCGGTTCCTTTGGAATATCAGATTCCTGAGGAGGTTTGGAGTGGGAAGAAGCTAAATCTGTCCTACTTGAGGGTGTTCGGGAGCCTGGCGTATGTTCATGTCGACGCAGCTGCTCGTAGCAAGCTTGATCCTAAATCCAAGAAGTGCTTCTTCCTTGGATATGGCGGCACGGAGTTCGGGTACCGATTTTGGGATGCCGAAAATCATAAGGTGATCCGAAGCAGAGATGTGATCTTTAACGAGGCGGTCTTGTACAAGGGTAAAGACGAGGTTGTTGAAGAAAGCATTGATCCCGTGGGAGACACGGAGGAGGTTCCGGTGAAGGTCAATGAGACCGAGGAGATCGAAGAGGGAAACACGAGCAACGAGGATGAACAAGATGAGAATGCTCATCCCAACATCGATCCAGTTACACCGAAGTCGTGGAGGTCGACTAAGGTAAGAAGACCTCCTCATAAATTTTCACCATCTCTTAACTATATCTTTCTGACTGATAGGGGTGAGCCGGAGAGCTACACCGAGGCTATACAAGCGGGGGATTCGATCAAGTGGGAGTCTGCCATGAAAGAGGAGATGAGCTCATTGATTTCGAACCAAACTTGGGAACTAGCCGAGCTTCCGAAGGAGAAGAAGGCCTTGCACAATAAATGGGTCTTCCGGGCAAAGGAAGAACACGATGGAAGCGTTCGGTACAAGGCGAGATTAGTGGTGAAAGGCTTCCAGCAGAAGGAAGGGATCGACTACACGGAAATCTTTGCTCCGGTAGTCAAGATGGTAACCATCCGGGTGGTGCTTAGCTTGGTGGCAAAGGAGAAATTACATCTTCAGCAAATGGATGTAAAGACCGCATTTCTTCACGTGGATCTAGATGAAGAAATCTACATGAAGCAACCAGAGGGTTTTGAAGTCCGAGGCAAGGAGAAGCTGGTGTGTAAGCTTCAGAAGAGCTTGTATGGGTTGAAGCAAGCTCCGGGGCAGTGGTACAAGAAGTTCGACATGTTCATGAAGCGAGTCGAGTTCACGCGGTGCGAGGCGGACCACTGCTGCTATTTCAAGAGTCTTGGAAGAGGTACCTACATAATATTACTTCTTTATGTAGATGATATGCTGATAGTCGGGGCGAGCTTGACAGAGATCGACAAGCTCAAGAAAAGTCTATCGAGGGAGTTCTCTATGAAGGATTTGGGTGCTGCCAAACAAATCCTGGGGATGAGAATCACGAGGAGTAAAGATGGTCTTGAGTTTTCTCAAGAGGAGTACTTGAAGAAGGTACTAGCAAGGTTTAGCATGGAGAATGCAAAACCGGTTGGAACTCCTTTGGCTAGTCACTTCCGTTTGTCAAAAGAGGACTCGCCGACGAGCGAGGAGGAGATGGAGCATATGGATAAGGTCCCTTACGCCTCTGCGATTGGGAACCTTATGTATGCTATGGTGTGCACGAGGCCTGACATTGCCCATGCAGTGGGAGTGGTCAGCCGGTTTATGAGTAATCCGGGGAAGCAACATTGGGAAGCCATCAAGTGGATCTTTCGATACTTGAGAGGGACTTCCAATTTTGTTTTGAGGTTCCAGAAATCAGACTTGGGGTTACTCGGGTTCGTGGACGCGGATAACGGAGGAGATGTGGATAGTAGGAAGAGCACTACTGGGTACGTGTACACTTTCGGGGGTACTGCGATAAGCTTGGTGTCGAGGTTGCAGAAGATCGTAGCACTATCTAGTTGCGAGGCGGAGTACGTCGCTGTGACGGAAGCCGCGAAGGAGATGATGTGGCTACAGGCTTTCCTGCTAGAGCTGAGGCAAGATCACTCGGGGAGTATCTTGTATTCCGACAGTCAGAGCGCCATTCACTTGGCAAAGAATCCGGTGTACCATGCTCGAACGAAGCATATCCAACTGAGATATCACTTCATTCGATCGGCCTTAGAGGAAGGCGTCTTGGTGTTGGAGAAGATTCTTGGGAGTAAGAATCCGGCCGACATGTTTATGAAGGTGGTACCGTGCGACAAGTTGAGGTTGTGTTCAACCTCGGTTGGTCTTATGGGATGAGGACCGGGGACGCAGCTGCAATGGGAAGAGACGATAGGGGTCGTGAATTAACTTCAAGTGGGAGATTGTTGAGTGTGAAGGGTGAATTCACGCGGAAAATCGACAAAGACAGGCTCAGCACCCGCCAGGGGGTCTGGCGGGTGCCAGACAAGCTCCAGCGGGCGCCAGACAAGACCAGCGAGCGCCGGCTACTTTCGGCGGGCGCCGAAAGGGTTTCGGCGGGCGCCAAAACCCGGAAATCGGGTCTGCATGTTTTTTGCTCTTTCGGCGGGCGCGACATGGCCTCCGACGGTCGCGGGAAGATTTCGTCGGGCGCCGAAATGTGTTTGGCGGGCGCCAAAAGTACTAAATCCCAGAATCGGGATTTAGCTTGTTCTCTAAGTTTTCCCTCCCCTATATAAACCTTATGTGCGTGTAAAATAGGGTTAACACCTCCATACGCTAGGATTGAGATTATAGTTTTACAAAGCCTTGTAATCGTGCACTATAATTGTTCTAGTGAAAGTTATTGCAGCGGCAAGAACTGGACGTAGCCCTCGTTAACGGGTGAACCACTATAAATCTTCGTGTCATTTAATTTCCGTATTTTCGTACTTTGTGTGTTCGTGTGTTTTTCAGGAGGGGAATTCGGACGCGAATTATCCCAACATGATCTTACAAGAATTCTCTATAAGATTCTAACTCTCACGGTTCTCTCTAAGATTCTAACATTTTACACAGTTTGATCTTCGTAGCAAAGATGAACAACGTTCTTCAATAGCTCAATTATAAAATATCAAAATATTTGGAAGACCCTAAACAAAAATCAAAGAAAACTTTATCTAAAAACTAGAGAGATAAAATGGATGGGTGAGTATTAATGAAGATGGAGGACTGGATAAATGATCAATTATAATTACAAACTATTTATATTTTTCTCACACGTCCATACAAAAAGACAAAAAAAAACCCTTAAAATGACCCAAAGTCAAGTCAATAATTAATCACTATTCAATTTCGCGCATTGACATTACTGCTGCGTTCGAGGAGCAATTGATCCCGGTTCGGTTATATTTCCGTCGATCCAACCATTGAAGTTTAAAGTTTAAAACATGTTGTCAAAATATCATGCCGATCCAATGGTTAACGAAGCCGTAATTGGAATATTATGACAGATATGTAGTGCAGTGCACTCAAGTTGGGCGCGGTGCGCCAGAGGTCTTCACCTACGGGGCGTGGTGCGCTTCAAATTCTTGAACTTCAGGCTGGAATTTCACAGGGAGGAAGCGCGACGCGCTGTGAATTCTCGAGTTTTTGGGGCGCGACGCGTGTTGTACCCCATTTTTACCGAGGCCCAATAGACCGGCCCACGATATAAGCCCAACGTAAAATCGGGTCCTTCGGCCCACCTGAGAGATTCAAGCAATAAAGGTGAACAGAAGAGGAAGGGATGAGCGACCAAGGACTTACTCCTTATCTTTTCATCCGCACTTTGGTTGATGACTATTGGTGACCAGACGGGCATGACGGACACGGGAAGGTTTGTTCTCCCAACTATAGAACGTCGCTCTCCTGATGGTCTGCTAGTCTGCCCGACCAGAGATAGTTGAGAAGCCCTCCTGGTAGTCTGCTAGTCTGCCCAACCAGAGACACTTGAGAAGCTCTCCTGGTAGTCTGCTAGTCTGTCCGACCAGAGATAGCTGAGAAGCTCTCCTGGTAGTCTGCTAGTCTGCCCGACCAGAGATAACTAAGAAGCCCTCCTGGTAGTCAGATAGTCTGCCCAACCAGAGACACTTGAGAAGCTCTCCTGGTAGTCTGCTAGTCTGTCCGACCAGAGATAGCTGAGAAGCTCTCCTGGTAGTCTGCTAGTCTGCCCGACCAGAGATAACTAAGAAGCCCTCCTGGTAGTCAGATAGTCTGCCCAGCCAGAGACACTTGAGAAGCTCTCCTGGTAGTCTGCTAGTCTGTCCGACCAGAGATAGCTGAGAAGCTCTCCTGGTAGTCTGCTAGTCTGTCCGACCAGAGATAGCTGAGAAGCTCTCCTGGTAGTCTGCTAGTCTCCCCGACCAGAGATAACTAAGAAGCCCTCCTGGTAGTCAGATAGTCTGCCCAACCAGAGACACTTGAGAAGCTCTCCTGGTAGTCTGCTAGTCTGTCCGACCATAGATAGCTGAGAAGCTCTCCTGGTAGTCTGCTAGTCTGCCCGACCAGAGATAACTAAGAAGCCCTCCTGGTAGTCAGATAGTCTGCCCAGCCAGAGACACTTGAGAAGCTCTCCTGGTAGTCTGCTAGTCTGTCCGACCAGAGATAGCTGAGAAGCTCTCCTGGTAGTCTGCTAGTCTGCCCAACCAGAGATAGCTGAGAAGCCCTCCTGGTAGTCTGCTAGTCTGCCCAACCAGAGACACTTGAGAAGCTCTCCTGGTAGTCTGCTAGTCTACCTGACCAAAGACAGCTGAGAAGCCCTCCTGGTAGTCTGCTAGTCTGCCCGACCAGAGACAGCTGAGAAGCCCTCCTGATGGTCTAATGGTCTGCCCGACTGAAAACAGCTGAGGATTCAGAACAAGAGGCTGGTTGTTCGAATCTCGAGGTCGGATAGACAAGCAGACATGGAAGATAGCAGATGACTACCCTTGTAAAATGACAAGGGTAAAAGCGACTTTGTACATGATAAAGCCCAATAAAGAAAGGGCCCAATAACATCTTTAAAAACCTTAATCCCCTACTATAAATAGTTGAGCCATTTGTATTTACTGGACACGACACAATTCCCGAAAAACGGAGATAATAATACAAACATTTATGCTCTCTACTTTCTACTCTTCATTTACTGTTTTGCTAGTCTAATCGTCATTTTTTGCTAGCTTGTTCGTCCAAACCTCAAAATCACAATATACTTGTTCGGTTGAAAGCTTATTCGATTTTTTGACCGTTAACAATTGGCGCTAGATGGAGGGGTGACCCTCGAGCGTTGGATGAGTAGTTAAGCAGTTCAAGAGTTTAAACGACTAGCAGTTATGCAGTTCGGTAGTCTGGCTGTTCGGTAGTTTAGCAGTCCGACTATTAAGTAGACGAGCAATTTAGCCGCTTGGTAGATTAGCAGCTTAACAGTCTAGCGGTTTAAGAGATTAGCATATTAGAAGCCCGAAATGGGTATAATAAAAATAGTTTGGCTGATCGCCGATGCCGCCGAGTATGGGAGCAGAGACGCCCGTGATAAAGGAAAATTCCCGATGGTCTCGGGAGGGTTAGAAACACGTCCGCCTGTCATGTATGGCGAAGAGCAAGACCAGTGGACACTTATAGAGCCTACGAACCGAGCAACAAGATTCTGAAGAATGGTAGAGTTGTTCAAAAGGGAGGTGGGTAGTAATCCGCCTAACAGAAGCCAGAGTTCCAAGAGAATCGCAAGGAGCCGAACACCAACTGAATCGACTTTGGAAACGAAATGTTTCACCCGAAACGATCTCCACAAGTAAACACTGGGGCATTTGATGGGTGCGGCCATCAAATATCCCAACATGGTTGTTCACCTAGAAAGATCCCCAATTTTGACGAACAAAGCTCACGAGAAGGTGGTCTGGCAGAAAGCTTATCGTCGACCAAGAAGCCATTGTTGGAAGTCCGATCAGATGGACAAGTAGAGACCAGAAGATGGTAAAGGCGGATTCGGTGTAAGACGAACCAAGGAGTCCATGTGATGGACATGATTTCCAATTACAAATCTCGATTGAAGAACTCGGGCATAACGAATAAAGATCTGCTAGACAGGATGACGACTTAGATCCCCGTTTGGATTTTGAGCCAAAAAAAAGAAGAAGTTATTCATATATCTGGCTTCAACCGAATGCGCGATGAGTCAAGTCATGGTCCGAGCTGACGGGCAGGTACACAGACCAATCTACCATTACAGCAAAGCACTCCACGATGTGGAGACCAAATATACTCCATTAGAAAAGTTTGCATGTGCATTAGTGATTAGCAATCAGGAGTTGAGTGAAACTCCTGCGAGAGCCTGTCCGGGCGAGCTTATGCCTGCTCATCACCCCGACAGCTCGAAAAATTATTAATCAGGAGTTGAGTGAGACTCCTCCGAGAGCCTGTCCGGGCGAGCTTATGCCTGCTCACCCCGACAGCTCGAAAAATTATTAATCAGGAGTTGAGTGAAACTCCTCCGAGAGCCTGTCCGGGCGAGCTTATGCCTGCTCGTCACCCTGACAACTCGAAAAATTATTAATCAGGAGTTGAGTGAAACTCCTCCGAGAGCCTGTCCGGGCGAGCTTATGCCTGCTCGTCATCCCAACAGCTCGAACAATTATTATTCCGAGTTAAGTGAAACTTTTCTGTGTGCCTGACCGGGAGAGTGTATGCTAGGCGCTGCTCGTTATCCCGACAGCTCGAACAATTATTATTCCGAGTTAAGTGAAACTTTTCCGTGTGCCTGACCGGGAGAGTGTATGCTAGGCGCTGCTCGTCATCCCGACATCTCGAACAATTATTATTCTGAGTTAAGTGAAACTTTTCCGTGTGCCTGACCGGGAGAGTGTATGCTAGGCGCTGCTCGTCATCCCGACAGCTCGAACAATTATTATTCCGAGTCAAGTGAAACTTTTCCGAGTGCCTGACCGGGAGAGTATATGCTAGGCGCTGCTCGTCATCCCGACAGCTCGAACAATTATTATTCTGAGTTAAGTGAAACTTTTCCGAGTGCCTGACCGAGAGAGTGTATGCTAGGCGCTGCTCGTCATCCCGGCGGGAGAAACAATTATTAATCAGGAGTCGAGTGAAACTCTTCCGAGAGCTTGTCCGTGCGAGCGTATGCAGTGTGCTGCTCGTTATCCCGGCAGGAGAGCAAAATATAAAAAAAGGGAGTTGTAATAAGCTTCCTCCCTGGAGCCTCCGAGGAGTTGTAACGAGCTTCCTCCTCGGACCCGCCGAGCCGAGCAAACAATGTACTGTTCGATAACTCGGGCGGGAAAGAAAAAAAAAAAAAAGGTAACAACCAGTGAGTTGTAATAAGCTTCCTCCCTGGAGCAACCGAGGAGTTGTAACGAGCTTCCTCCTCGGATCCGCCGAGCCGAGCAAGCAATGTACTGCTCGACAACTCGGGCGAAAAAAAAAAAAAAATGATAACAACCAGGGAGTTGTAATAAGCTTCCTCCCTGGAGCAACCGGAGAGTTGTAACGAGCTTCCTCCTCGGATCCGCCGATCCGAGCAAGCAATGTACTGCTCGACAACTCGGGCGGGAAAGAAAAAGATAACGACCAGGGAGTTGTAATATAGCTTCCTCCCTGGAGCCACCGAGGAGTTGTAACGAGCTTCCTCCTCGGGCCCGCCGAGCCGAGCTGACAATGTACTGCTCGATAACTTGGGCGGGATAAAAACAAAAACAAGGAGTCGGAATGAGCTTCCTCCCTTAGAATCGCCTAGCAGACAGGCAATGTACTGCCCGATAAGTTAGGCGAAAAAAAAAAAAATGGAATGAGCTTCCTCCTTAGAATCGCCTAGCAGACAGGCAATGTACTTCCCGATAAGTTAGGCGAAAAAAAAATAAAAATGGAATGAGCTTCCTCCTTAGAATCGCCTAGCAGACATGCAATGTACTGCTCGATAACTTGGGCAGGAAAAAGACAAAAACAAGGAGTCGGAATGAGTTTCCTCCTTAGAATCGCCTAACAGACGAGCAATGTACTGACCGATAACTTAGGCGGGATTAAAACAAAAACAAGGAGTCGGAATGAGCTTTCTCCTTAGAATCGCCTAGCGGACAAGCTGACCGATAACTTGGGCGGGACAAAAACAAAAACAAGGAGTCGGAATGAGCTTGCTCCTTAGAATCGCCTAGCAGACGGGCAATGTATTGCCTAACAAATCGAGCGAGAGCAAAATTCCGGGAAGTTGTAATGAACTTCCTCGTCGGAGCCGCCGAGCCAGACAAACAATGTAGTGCCCGATAACTTGGGCATGATAAAATTCAATCCAAGGAGTTGTAATGAGCTTCGTTCTGCCAGATGACCATTCATACTGCTATTCGTTTGCTAGAAGACCATGCTAGGCAGTTGTCTGCCTGCCAGACAACCATCCTAGGCATCTGTCCGTCTGCCAGACGACCAATCTAGGCAGCTGCCCGCCTGCCAGACAACCATGCTAGGCATCTGTCCGTATGCCAGACGACCATCTAGGCAGCTGTCCGTTTGCCAGACAACCATCTAGGCAGCTGTCCGCCTGCCAGGAATAGACAAAGTGGTTGGAAGACCTACCTACCACAACATTTAAGACGACCATACAAGGCATCTGTCCGCCTGCCAGAAAACCATGCTACGCATTTGTCCGTCTGCCAGACGACCAATCTAGGTAGGTGCCCGCCTGCCAGATGCAGACAAAGTGGTAGGCAGACCTGCCTACCACGAAATTCTAGGCGACCATCCTAGGGAGATATACACCTGCCAGAAAAACATGCTAGACATATGTCCGTATGCCAGACGACCAATCTAGGTAAGTGTCCGCCTGCCAGATGCAGACAAAGTGGTAGGCAGACCTGCCTACCACGAAGTTCCAGGCGACCATGCTAGGCAGATACATGCCTAACAGACAACATAACTTCCGATCACTCGATCAAAATAAAAATTCAATTTAAGGAGTTGTAACGAGCTTCCTCCTTGAACCCCGCCGATCAGACAGGCAACATATCACCCGATCACTCGAGCAGGATAAAAATTCAATCTAAGGAGTTGTAACGAGCTTCCTCCTTGGACCCCGCCGATTAGACAGACAACATATCACCCGATCACTCGGGCAGGATAAAAATTCAATCTAAGGAGTAGTAACGAGCTTCCTCCTTGGACCTCGCCAATCAGACAGGCAACATACCACCCGATCACTTGGGCAGAATAAAAAAATTCAAACTAAGAAGTAGTAATAAGCTTCCTCCCTAGAACCGCCGAGCCGAGCAGACAGGCAACATAACAACCGATCACTCGGGTAGGATAAAAATTCAATCTAAGGAGTTGTAACGAGCTTCCTCCTTAGACCCCGCCGATCAGACAGTTAACATACTGTCCGATCACTCAGGCAGAATAAAAATTCAAACCAAGGAGTAGTAATAAGCTTCCTCCCCAGAACCGCCAAGACGAGCAGACGATGGACTGCTCGACAGACCGTGCGAAAAAAAAAAAAAAAAAACAACAACAAAGGCCTAGCAATCTTGCGCTGAGAAGAAACGAACATGTGGAGTGATGCGTCACCCAAAAAGCCGACCAAGCACACTAAGTAGGTAACCAAATGAAAATTAGAGAAATCTTTCAGATCGGAAAGTCCGGACACACGACGAACACGGACAAGGTCCGAATAGGTACCGAACATTCCTGAGGCGCACAATGCAAGAATCAAAACAGGAAACTAACGACTAGCCCACCAAAAACAAAAAAGAGCCTAACAGACGACCTCCGTACATCAAATAAGCGGACCGAATAAATAAAAAAAGAGGAAATCGAGAGTATTGTTACGCACCCAAAGTGCTGAACACCGCCCAAGAAGACGGTCAGATTTAAAATGCTACGAGCGAACTGAAGTAGATGGGACATTTTAACTTCACGCTTAAAATTATCATGTTAAATTTTCAATTGACGATCGACCGGGTCAGTCGTGAGCCGGGCAATTCAAGCTTCTATCCTTAAAAATTGAGTCCGTCTAGCCGAACCCAACCTGTCCGAAGTTTCGAAAAGGTCGAGTTCGGGGGGCATTTGTTGTACCCCATTTTTACCGAGGCCCAATAGACCGGCCCACGATATAAGCCCAACGTAAAATCGGGTCCTTCAGCCCACCTGAGAGATTCAAGCAATAAAGGTGAACAAACGAGGAAGGGATGAGCGACCAAGGACTTACACCTTATCTTTTCATCCGCACTTTGGTTGATGACTATTGGTGACCAGACGGGCATGACGGACACGGGAAGGTTTGTTCTCCCAACTATAGAACGTCGCTCTCCTGATGGTCTGCTAGTCTGCCCGACCAGAGATAGTTGAGAAGCCCTCCTGGTAGTCTGCTAGTCTGCCCAACCAGAGACACTTGAGAAGCTCTCCTGGTAGTCTGCTAGTCTGTCCGACCAGAGATAGCTGAGAAGCTCTCCTGGTAGTCTGCTAGTCTGCCCGACCAGAGATAGCTGAGAAGCCCTCCTAGTAGTCTGCTAGTCTGCCCGACCAGAGATAACTAAGAAGCCCTCCTTGTAGTCAGATAGTCTGCCCAACCAGAGACACTTGAGAAGCTCTCCTGGTAGTCTGCTAGTCTGTCCGACCAGAGATAGCTGAGAAGCTCTCCTGGTAGTCTGCTAGTCTGCCCGACCAGAGATAACTAAGAAGCCCTCCTGGTAGTCAGATAGTCTGCCCAGCCAGAGACACTTGAGAAGCTCTCCTGGTAGTCTGCTAGTCTGTCCGACCAGAGATAGCTGAGAAGCTCTCCTGGTAGTCTGCTAGTCTGTCCGACCAGAGATAGCTGAGAAGCTCTCCTGGTAGTCTGCTAGTCTCCCCGACCAGAGATAACTAAGAAGCCCTCCTGGTAGTCAGATAGTCTGCCCAACCAGAGACACTTGAGAAGCTCTCCTGGTAGTCTGCTAGTCTGTCCGACCAGAGATAGCTGAGAAGCTCTCCTGGTAGTCTGCTAGTCTGCCCGACCAGAGATAACTAAGAAGCCCTCCTGGTAGTCAGATAGTCTGCCCAGCCAGAGACACTTGAGAAGCTCTCCTGGTAGTCTGCTAGTCTGTCCGACCAGAGATAGCTGAGAAGCTCTCCTGGTAGTCTGCTAGTCTGCCCAACCAGAGATAGCTGAGAAGCCCTCCTGGTAGTCTGCTAGTCTGCCCAACCAGAGACACTTGAGAAGCTCTCCTGGTAGTCTGCTAGTCTACCTGACCAAAGACAGCTGAGAAGCCCTCCTGGTAGTCTGCTAGTCTGCCCGACCAGAGACAGCTGAGAAGCCCTCCTGATGGTCTAATGGTCTGCCCGACTGAAAACAGCTGAGGAGTCAGAACAAGAGGCTGGTTGTTCGAATCTCGAGGTCGGATAGACAAGCAGACATGGAAGATAGCAGATGACTACCCTTGTAAAATGACAAGGGTAAAAGCGACTTTGTACATGATAAAGCCCAATAAAGAAAGGACCCAATAACATCTTTAAAAACCTTAATCCCCCTACTATATATAGTTGAGCCATTTGTATTTACTGGACACGACACAATTCCCGAAAAACGGAGATAATAATACAAACATTTATGCTCTCTACTTTCTACTCGTCATTTACTGTTTTGCTAGTCTAATCGTCATTTTCTGCTAGCTTGTTCGTCCAAACCTCAAAATCACAATATACTTGTTCGGTTGAAAGCTTATCCGATTTTTTGACCGTTAACAACGCGTTTGACTCCTTTGACCTTTGTCTTCTTATAATCTATTTCCTTGGCCGTTGGGTTGCCAATCCCTTCGGTTAGAATATAGAACATGAAGTCCATTACTTGATGTGAAAATTTGAGGATGATCGGACAGTTAGATTAGCATGAATGTTGATTTTTTTCTCGCTGCGCAAAGTTAGGCGTTGTATATTAATAAAAGTTAATGTCAATCTTTGTCAACGTTAGTATATTATTTAAGAGACCAATATTTACGAATGAACAATTGTATATTGTTGTTTCGAGAGTGACCAACATGAACGAGTTGAAGCTTAGTGTGAAGCTTACAAATAGAACAACCAATATAGTATAGAAATATGTCTTTCAAAATTTGTAATCAATTTTTGTATTATTTTTTTCTTCAATTTTAATCGAATTGAAATGATTGATTTCTCCAAAATTAATATGTGATTTGTAAATTAATTACATGTCATATATGCTAAAAATAGACTACATACAAATCATGTGAGATTTGTACATTAATTACAACATCTATTAATTACAACATCTTATAATACTTCCGCGTGCATTGCACGAATCTCTTACTAGTTTGCACATGTCATATATGCTAACAATAGACCATACAAATCATGTGAGATTTGTACATTAATTACAACATTTATGTGTTGGAATATGTCCTTCGATCCTACGTGTGCAATCGATAAAGTCATAAGGTCGTCTATGGATGTTAAATGATTATTTGATAATATTAATTGTTGAGAACAATATAATATTGATCAATTAAATCATACCTACAGGGTCACACATGGACTCGAAGATAATGTATGATGCTTGA
The DNA here is from genome assembly GCA_954870475.1 of Euphrasia confusa. Lineage (NCBI taxonomy): Eukaryota > Viridiplantae > Streptophyta > Magnoliopsida > Lamiales > Orobanchaceae > Euphrasia > Euphrasia confusa. The sequence goes on from OX940964.1 coordinate 6,660,658, forward strand.
TATATATATTGATTTAGAATCAATATTTACGTGGATTTAATATACATGCATGGGATGCATGACTTGCATGGATGCATGTCACATAGTGTGACATGGCATGCCACACAAGCAAGTGGGACCACATACAATGCATTGTGGCATGTTTATGTGGCATGACCTTTCACCTCCTTTGTAACCCTTTTTGTGTGTTAAATGGTGCATCTTTATGCACATTATGATGGAGGTTACAAGGAGGTGTAATGGTGTGCATAATGAAGTGATTATATAGATGAAAATTTGATTTTCATCACACATAATATTCAGCCACGAAATTCCACACAAATAGAGAGAAAAGAGGTGATCTTGGAGATCCATTCTCAAGCAAGCAAAGGTGTTCATTATCCGGGTTCGTGTGCAACACGTAGAGGTCGGGCCATTTGTGCGGCTTCAACATCCGGACGATCCAAAGGAGTGACGAGATCATTCACAAGGAGATCTTTGAGTTGCTGATACATTAAGGTGGTTCAATCGACTCAACACCACCTTAACCAAAGTCAACGATCACCAAAAGTAAGTAATCGTTGAACCTTATATATATATATATATATATATATATATATATATATATATATATATATATATATATATATATATATATATGTTTATATGTGTTCTTATACACATTAAGTGTGCACTAAGATTATGGCATAGTAGATCTATCGCTTTACACGCTTCCGCACACACGGTATATCGATCGGATCGGTATACCGGTGGTACCTTCAATTGGTATCAGAGCCTAGGGCTCATGCACACTTTTGTGTTGAACACAAGAAGTTTAAATCAACATAATTGGATTATATGTTTAATTGTGATTATGTGATTAGATGTAAGGCCGGCCACCGTTAGTGGTCGGGTGAATGATTTCGTCGGTTTTTACGTTTCGATTGGCCGTAGTATTTGAGGGCTGCGTCCCATGGAATCATTTGTAATAGATAGGTTTTTCTATTATTTTGTATTGTACTACTTGTAAGCGATGCACTTGGTCCATGGTTCGATGGAGGATCTCGGCTCTCCGGCGAAATCGAGAAGAAACGAAGCAAAACGAAGCAAAACGAAGCAAAGCGGACAAAACCGGGCTGCTGGAGCCAAACGGCGGGCGCCGTTGTAGCTCCAGCGGGCACTGTTTTGGTTCGGCGGGCGCCGTTTTAGAAACGGCGACCGCCGAAAGGCCTGATTCTTGGCAGATTTTTCCCGGACCCTTTCGGCGGGCGCCGTTTTGGAAACGGCGACCGCCGGTGGTGTTTGGCGACCGCTGATTGTGAAACGGCGGGCGCCGTTCGTGGTTTTTTGGGTACGGAATAGATTTGACCAAAATCGGAGGGCACGGAACTGAAACGGCGGGCGAGGACCAGTCCAGAAGATGTTCAAGGTTTTTGTTGTTACTTTAATTCTTTTGTTTTGAGAGTTGTGAGGTTCAAGGGGCTTTTCGATTTCGTATTTATTTGCTTTGCTAGTTATAGGTTGTTTTATGTTATAAATGTTCAACTTACATATAAACAAACCTATGCATGCAAGTTCCCAAAATAATGAGTATAATGTCTTGTCCAAAACATCACATCCATAAAGCCCTCGATCATAAGTTGGTAGGTCCGCCTCAGCGGGGTACTACTTGTTATCTTGGGATAAGTGGGAGTAAGGGTTAGACCCTTACACGTGAGTTTGGTTTTCTCATCGATAGATCCACTGCAGGCGTGGCTATCGAGACATGAGATGAGAATGGGACTCTCATCGACCGAGAGTGACATTAGATGTCATTGACATGGAATGTCTACCTATCTTGGAGTTCTTAAGTGCGGACTCAGTCGGCTTAAGGATTCGCAAGATGAGGATCTTGGGATCGTTTTGTTCTAATTTATTAAAATTTCAAAAATAAATGTCTAATTTGTCTTTCATTTGATGAATTATAAGGTTAGGATTATTTACACCTCGGGGAGTGATTTAATCCAAAACACTTAAGTTTATCTATGACACAAATTAGAGACTTTCGAGCCATTGGATGGCGTGAATCGATTGTCTGGTTGGCTCCTGATGTACTTGCTTTTCTGTGCTTTTTCGTATGTTATTTTTGTGTCGTCTTGTGTTATTTTTGTGTCGTATCGTGTGTATACCTCTTGGCTTGGTGCGTTTTATGTGTTTTTGTAGTGTGCAGGTAACATTTGGTGATAGTAGCAATTTGTGGAGTTATCTTGGAGTTGACGAGTAGACGAGACGACAAGAAGACGAGGCAACGAGATGACGAGCCAAGACGAAACTGCCCAACAGAGCAGGCGGCCGCCTGACCCCCCAAGCGGCCGCCTGGTGCTCTTGGCAGACTATTCTGGAGCAGGCCCCATGCGGCCGCCTGACGCCCCAGGCGGCCGCCTCGCTGTGTTGATCAGAAGTTCTGGAAGGAGGGGCAGGCGGCCGCTTGACCCCCCAAGCGGCCGCTTGACCCCCCAAGCGGACGCTTGGCCCCCGATTTTTGAAGATGTTTGACCGCGTTGACCGACGTCTTTTGTATAATAATAGGGTTTTACCCTATTTGAAACACACTTTTCATTCTGATTTTATTCCGGCACGTTTAGAGACCTAGAACTTGATTCCGGAGAGATGCTAGACTTTGTCTTTTCTTGTTTTTCGACTTTTGGCAAAAATCGGGGTTAGCTTCTGATAGGTGCTTGTGTTCAACTATTGATATTAGTATGTTTGTTCTTTGCATCCAATTTTTTGCTTTTCAAATATTTTGCTTGATCGTTCTATTGTTCTTTTTAATTCTTCAAAACTATTTTATGAATTCCACAAGTTATAGATTAAATTGTTTTTCAATTAATAACATGATTAGCTAAACACTTTCGATTAGGGTTAGGGTGATTTAATTCTCGAGAGTAGGGGTTTGATTTTTGATCGCTTGAAAGGTGTTTGTTAAAATGTCTTGTGCAAAATAATTTGGAATTAATCGAACCACGTGTGAACCAACCGGCAACGGGCGTTCTAGTAGTTTGATCGAACACGTGTGAACCAACCGGCAACGGGCGTTCTAGTGTGATCTATGCGAACTCTTATTGAACTTTGAAATCGAGAATTGAGAATCCCGATCCCTAATCCTTTCTCTTAGTATTTCAAAAACCTTTTTTTACTAGTACTCGTCTTTTCAGTCTATTAGTTAGTTTGTAGTTTAAAACAAAAACCAACCAACTATGCATTATGCTATTTCTTTCTCTTTTCCTCGTTGCAAATAAATAAACACTTGTACGCGCCGATAGTAGTGTTCCTCGAGACCGACTCGGGCGAGTTGTTTCGGCAACTAGTTCGATTACAAATTTAATTGATTTTTCCGCTACTAAAACGACTTATCAATTTGGCGCCGTTGCCGGGGAACACTTTAGGCATTTGTATAAGTGTTTGAGTGTTTGCAACTTTCTATTTTTCTTTTTTCTTTTTATATGCTTATTATTTCTCCCACCGGTGCGTTTAATGTTTTTGTCAAGTGTTTGTGTAAGCAGTGATGAATACATATAATAATTATGGGTGGGAGTTCTCAAGGCCTCAGACGAACACATTCTATGAGCCTTCCCCATATGACACGACAACACAGTTTGGTTCTCAGTCTCAGGCATACAATCCGGAGTGGCAGTCTCATCCGAGTTATTATTTTGATCCGCCTCAGCAACAATGGGCTCAACAACAATTGCCTCCTCAGAACATGGTGTACCCTCCACAATATTCAATGCAACCAGAGCCGCCATATAAACCATCTTTGGATGACATTTTTCAAGATTTTATGCAGACGACTCAACAGCTCATGAAAGTAAATGAAGCGGGGATGGCCAAAAATGTTGAAGCAGAAGATGATTCAATTGCTCTAGGGGAGAGAGTTCATATGCTTACAAGCCCAGAGCAACAAAAATGGCCTCCTCCGAATATGGTGCACCCTTCACCATATTCGATGCAACCAGAGTCGTCATATAAACCATCTTTGGAGGACACTTTCCAGGATTTCATGCAGATGGCTCAACAAGCCCTGAAATCAAACGAAGCGGCAATAAAAGCGAATGAAGTTAGATTGACAGAAAGCGTCGAAGCGGAAGCAAGGTCTAAGCTCATAGGAGAGATGATCGATAAGATGTGCAATAAAAGCGAGTGGGTACACGAGGATGAAAATCTCTAAAGTGACTACGAAGATGATGAAGTAGAACCGAATGAGGCCGAGTCCAAAGTGGAGCATATGTACGACAATGAACTAAATTTGGAGGAAGATGTGGAAAAAGAGAAGATTGAGAGTATGGTGTTGGAGGAGATTACACCAAAAATGTCACATCAAGACGAAGACCCATACAAGTTGTCAATTCCACTCCCTAAAGAACTAGAGCAAGAGACATTGAGTATCAATATAGTAGTCGACAATCATGAGGTAATGCATTTACAAGAAGAGGAGTCATCGATGCTAGATATCTCTCTTGAGTCTCAAATCTCAAATATCGATGACACAAGAGTCGAGGGCAAGGAGGTTGAGGATGTAGTTCCCAAGCGTACATGTATGATCAAATCACCCTCTTCCTACCCGAGTTGTCAGGTACATAATAAATTAGAGCTTCCTCGTTCCTCACTTGAGATGGTCGATCTTATTTATGTTGAGGAGTCGAGAGTTCTTCTTGCTCACCACCCACCCAAACCACATGATCCAGGTATTTTCAAATTTAATTTTGCTTTGGGTGGGGATAAAACATCTTCTGTTAAGGTTGATTACTATGAAGTTATTAATTCTTTTGATGCCTACATCGTAAATTGTCTTTACATTTATGCTATTGATCTTTTGGTCGAGATGGTGTTCTTGCAGAAAAGTAGCTCGATATTCTTATTTCTCGGTGTTCAAGCCAAGCGAAACGAGCATGTTGAAGATAGTGTGGAGATGATTGAGATACTCAAAATCGATAAAGAGAAAGAATCACCTCCACCAAAATTAGAGCTAAAGGGATTGTCGAAGCAATGGAAATATGTCTACATAGATGACGAGGAGCACGCCTGCCATGCTTCCCGGTACAACGAGATTATGGGCGTACTTCGAGGGCCACATTACCCATTATCCCAGCCATGAGGATAGGCCGTAACTTCTTACGGCCTAGGTTTGTGTATTTTTTTTTCCTTTTGTGTGTGTGTGAGTTTTTTGTGTGTTTCGTTGTTTGTTTTTGTTATGTGTGAGCATGCTTTTGAATTGATTGATTTTCCCATGATTTCTCGTGTCGGTTAACCATGTGGACATGGTTTCGTACTTAGTTTGGGGGGAGTTTTATTGATTTGGATGCATGCTCAGGTTTAGTTCTTGTTTTTTCCTTTGTGTGTCTATGTGTTTGCCTAATCGCTTTACGACGCTTATGGATAAATCTTTGGTGCTTTTATGTTGGATGTGAATAGCTTAGACCCCTTGTGTAGCTACTTTGATGTGATGGTGAGTTTTATGCATATCGACTTCTCATTGTCCAATTGCCCTTGTGAGATTTTGAGCCTATCTAGCTTTCTTCTATGTGCGTAATACTTCGTTGTCTATTTGAGCTTCTTTTTCTTTCTTATTCTATATTATGTGCGCCCGTATGAACTAGAGATAACTAGGCCGTGCTTCGGTTGTGTTTGAGACTTGATATCATAACTTGCTTGATTTTGAAAATGATTGGGAATTGATCGATTAGGTTAGCCATTCGAGCCTCTTTACTTTTGTCCTTGAGCCCGTCGTGGGACACCCTAGATAGCCCCGTTGAGCCTACATTTAGCCTTTCTTTCTTGTCCTAAACGTCGAGGAGGGAGTGGTGTATTTGGTTGGGGTGTGCTTTTATAATGAAGGGTGTTGAGTTGTGTTGTCGATTGACTTCTTTTGTAATAATAGAGACATGTTATAAGTCTCCAAAAAAAAAAAAGAGAAAAAAAAAAGAAAAGAAAATGAGACGTACTAGTAGTCTCCAAAAAAAAAAAAAGAGAAATTGAGACGTGTTATAAGTCTCCAAAAAAAAAAAGAGAGAAATAGTGTATTAGTTTAATAATGTCTTGGACATTGTTTGTGGCTTTGATGTGTTCTTGATGATTGATTGGAGTTGTCGAGGGTTGTGGTGCGAAATAAAGGAAGTTTGGTGTGGTGATGCGTGAAGTCTTAATTAGTCCACTTTGCCCAAATTATCTCGAATACCCTAAGCCTAGCCCCGTTACACCCTTTTTATCGATCGCCCTTGATTCTTAAAATGGTAGAACTTGATTTGTGGAGAGCAAAAATTGAATAACGTGTTTAGTTGTTGTTCTTAGGCGCATATGATATTACTTGAAGCTCCTTCATTTTCCTATTATATCCGCTTTTCTTTGAGTGCACAAGTATACATTGATCATCTATCTTTCTCTTGTGCACACTTTCGAGTGAACCTTATTCTTCGAGTGAAAAAGAAGAGAGTGAATCTTTGTGAGGGGCGTCGGATTGGTCACTTGTATTGAAACTCGCTTGATTGTCTTTGTGATACGTATTTGGGGTCGAGGCTATTCACTAGGATTGTTTTGGAAGCACCGGAAATTTGTTTGTGATTTCGGGAGGTTGACTAGGTGATTGGCTCGTTTGTGCTATTTGTTTGTTTTGGTTATGTGTTGCTCTACTCTTGGACTTTGCTAGGGACTAGCAAAAGCTTAAGTGTGGGGGAGTTGATGTACTTGCTTTTGTGTGCTTTTTCGTATGTTATTTTTGTGTCGTCTTGTGTTATTTTTTTGTCGTATCGTGTGTATACCTCTTGGCTTGGTGCGTTTTATGTGTTTTTGTAGTGTGCAGGTAACATTTGGTGATAGTAGCAATTTGTGGAGTTATCTTGGAGTTGACGAGTAGACGAGACGACAAGAAGACGAGGCAACGAGATGACGAGCCAAGACGAAACTGCCCAACAGAGCAGGCGGCCGCCTGACCCCCCAAGCGGCCGCCTGGTGCTCTTGGCAGACTATTCTGGAGCAGGCCCCACGCGGCCGCCTGACGCCCCAGGCGGCCGCCTCGCTGTGTTGATCAGAAGTTCTGGAAGGAGGGGCAGGCGGCCGCTTGACCCCCCAAGCGGCCGCTTGGCTGTGAAGTTGAGATTTCTGGACTGCGGGGGCAAGCGGCCGCTTGACCCCCCAAGCGGACGCTTGGCCCCCGATTTTCGAAGATGTTTGACCGCGTTGACCGACGTCTTTTGTATAATAATAGGGTTTTACCCTATTTGAAACACACTTTTCATTCTGATTTTATTCCGGCACGTTTAGAGACCTAGAACTCGATTCCGGAGAGATTGCTAGACTTTGTCTTTTCTTGTTTTTCGACTTTTGGCAAAAATCGGGGTTAGCTTCTGATAGGTGCTTGTGTTCAACTATTGATATTAGTAAGTTTGTTCTTTTCATCCAATTGTTTGCTTTTCAATTCTTTTGCTTGATCGTTCTATTGTTCTTTTTATTTCTTCAAAACTATTTTATGAATTCCACAAGTTATAGATTAAATTGTTTTTAAATTAATAACATGATTAGCTAAACACTTTCGATTAGGGTTAGGGTGATTTAATTCTCGAGAGTAGGGGTTTAATTTTTGATCGCTTGAAAGGTGTTTGTTAAAATGTCTTGTGCAAAATAATTTGGAATTAATCGAACCACGTGTGAACCAACCGGCAATGGGCGTTCTAGTAGTTTGATCGAACACGTGTGAACCAACCGGCAACGGGCGTTCTAGTGTGATCTATGCGAACTCTTATTGAACTTTGAAATCGAGAATTGAGAATCCCGATCCCTAATCCTTTCTCTTAGTATTTCAAAAACCTTTTTTTACTAGTACTCGTCTTTTCAGTCTATTAGTTAGTTTGTAGTTTAAAACAAAAACCAACCAACTATGCATTATGCTATTTCTTTCTCTTTTCCTCGTTGCAAATAAATAAACACTTGTACGCACCGATAGTAGTGTTCCTCGAGACCGACTCGGGCGAGTTGTTTCGGCAACTAGTTCGATTACAAATTTAATTGATTTTTCCGCTACTAAAACGACTTATCAGCTCCCTCATTTTAATGAGAGATAGGGCTTCAATTGCATGATAAGATCTCTGGTTAGAAAACCTCGAGTTTTCACTTACGATTTATCACGTTTTTGTCATTAAAATAATTGGGAACGACGATATTGGATATCGAATGAACAAAATGGAACAAATAAAGTAGTTTTGCTAGACAACCTTATTTGTTTACCGCTTTGTGGATGTTTACTTACCTTATTTATCTTTCTTCTGTAGTATAATATGTCTGTCTCAACTCAATTCAAGTTCAGCTCTATCTTGGATAGAGAAAAGTTGAACAACACCAATTTCCTTGATTGGCAACGTAACTTGAGGATAGTCCTCAAATACGAGGAAAAGGAAAGTGTGTTGGACAAACCCCTTCCCGTGCTTCCCGCTGATGGGGGCACGAATGCCCAAAAGGCATCATATGCCCTTGCTAAGAAAGCCTCGAATGAGGTGACATGTTTTATGTTGGCATCCATGGTACCCGAGTTGCAAAAACAATTCGAGTTCATGGAAGCCTATGACATCATAGAAGAGCTCAAGAGCATGTTCGGGGAACAGGCTAGGATTGAGCGCTTCGGTGTCAATCGGGCTATAGCAACAGCTAGGCTGGAAAAGGGTAAACCCGTGGGACCACATGTACATCAAATGATTGAATTATTTGCTTCAAGTGCTCACCTCGGTTTTGCATATGATGACGAGATTGCTACCGATTTCATTCCCCATTCTCTTCATGGTGGTTATGACGCCTTTAGGTTGAATTTCCACATGAATGGACTGAAGAAATCGCTTCATGAGCTCCATGGGATGCTTAAGGCTGCTGAGCCGGCGATTAAGAAGGACCCTAGGAGGGAAGTTCTTATGATTCGAGAAGGAGGTACCAAAAAGTTCAAGGGGATTAAGAAACCGGAAGTGAAAGGCAAAGGGAAAGGGAAAGCTGTGGCAGCTCCTTCCAAAAGGTTCTTGAAAGCTTCTAAGGTTTCTGGGGAATCTGAATGTTTCTACTGCAAGAGTGTTGGACACTACAAGCGAGATTGCCCTAAGTTCAAGGAAGATGTGAAGAACGGTGTCGTTCCTTCATCTTCAGGTATTTATGTCATAGACATAAACTTTACAAATTCTTCTTCTTGGGTATTGGATACCGGATGCGGTGCTCACATTGTTTCACATGTGCAGGGACTGCAAAGAAGTAGAACTTATGTAAAGGGAGATGTCGATCTGCGGGTTGGAAATGGAGCGAGGGTCGCTGCATTAGCCGTAGGATCTTATGATTTGTGTTTGCCTTCGGGCCTTGTTTTAGTATTGAATAATGTTTATTTCGTACCAAGTATTACCAAGAACATCATTTCTATTTCAGTATTGGCTACTGAAGGATTTTCCTTCACTATAATAAATGGTTTGTTTACTATTTCAAAAAGTGGAGTGTTCTATGGTTCGGCACGATTAGAACATGGTTTATATATATTGGAGTTGTGTACTTAATGTCTAGATTTAAGTAACGGTAAACTCCCGGTCATAGCATTTAATCTATTAAATTAATAAACAATTGTTTGCATTTAATTATTGATAATTAAATATATATGCAAAATATAGTCCTGGATTCTATACGTTGTAGTTAGTATGGTGTGCGGGCCCACACAGAAGATCATACTATCGGTTACTCGTATTTAATCAAACAGTTGCTCACGACCTAGATGGACACGGACCAATCCATCGGTATAGTCGTTGTGTGAGAGAGAAAATAATTTATCTTAATTATTTTATCACACTTGTACACTTGGTGTATTGAGCGGATCGCTTGAGATTTATCGATTAGGATTGCCGGCGATAATCGATTCAAGTCTCAGAGTATTTTATTCTTAATCCCCGATACTATTGCGGGTGTGTATATTTAATATATGTGACTTTGATTTTCCAAAGGATTTAACCGATTTAATTATTGGGTTAATTACCGGTTAAGTTGGGTCACTATATTTTATATATGGCATGCCGTGAATACTTGACAGGAAAGTGTATCCCGGAAGGGTTGATAATATCCCCGAGATGAGTTCATAAGGAATTATTGTGTAAACCTCATAAGTGGATTCGTTCCGCACAATAATTAAGGTTGAATGGTACTAGTCTCGGATTCAAGAGATGAATAAATTAATTAGCAATAAATTAATTTTATTCATGGATATTTAAATCTTAAATACACGGAATAAATAATACTACCGGAGAAATATTATTTGATATAATATGGTTTAATATTGGGAGTGCAATTAATTTATATAGTGGAAAATAAATTAATTAATATTAATGGGAGATTAATAGATTTGGGCTTGGACTCAAATTAATCATTAATATTGGAAGCCCAATATTCCACCTCCTTTAGATCCCATACGTAGCCTATAAAAGCACTACATGGTCTTCACTTTTTCATAAGACAAGATTATCATACTTGATACTCTAGAGAGTTGAAGAGGATCCATAAGCTTGGAAGATCGTCGCCCACCCGACGTTCAAGCTAGTGCAAGGAATACGTGGGAAGATCGTAAGGTCATCATCTTGATTTCGTTTCTCCGCACAACGAATCGAAAGGTAAAATCATAAATTCCTTTGTGTGAATTTATGTGATTTAATTGTAACATATACATGAACACACGATCCGGGAAAACGACGATCTTCGGGGACGGGGATTCGAGATCCCCGGCGAAGCATCGAACGAACCCTCGGCTGGGAGCCGAGGGGTTGAGGTCGAGCCCTAGGGCTTCGACCGCCGGCGCGCATCGAAGGAAAGCCGCGGCTGGGGCGATCGAGCCCTAGCTCGATCGCCGGGGACCGTCGCGGCTTCGCGCCGCGGCTGGTGGTCCCCCCTCCTGTCGGTGGTGGCGGTGAGTCGCCAGACTCACCGCCCGGGGCTGCCGGAGCAGTCCCAGCGATCGGCGCACGATCGCGAGCCCCGACGGGGGCTCGACTAGGGTTTCGGCCGCGGGTTCATCCCGCGGCGATGCTCGGGTCGAGCCCGGTTCCGTTTGGTGGTTCGCGTGTTTCCGGCGATGGGATTTCGATCGGGGTTATCGGTTCCGCAAAATTTTGATACCCCGGGATATCGATTTCCAACAATTGGTATCAGAGCGTTTGGTTTCGTGTTCATGTATGTGTTCAATTATCGTTCTACCTTGCAGGGATTCCGACTATCATGGTTAATTAATTGTTAATTATTTATTTAATTAATTGTTATTTAATTTTACCATGATTATTCGTTATTAAACTCTCGGACATGTCGAGATTCGTTTTGTGTGGATGAATGCTTGTAATAGTAAAAATTCGGGGGTTGACCGAATTTAGATTTATTATTATTGTTCTATGTTTTCCGGAAAGTGTATAGGGTCGATTTCATGTATAGAATCGATACCGGAATTGTAAATTTATTTCTTGTAATTTATTTACGTTGGATCGATACCGAGACGACCGCCGGAGAACTCATGTGACGAAGGAGAAGATGAGAGGGAGAAAGGACCGGAGGGGTCGATCCTCCCCATGATCGAACCCATGATCGATCAAAGGGGAAGGGGGTGTCGCGCCCCTTCGGCCGTGGGCTGTCGCCGGCGACGGTGGCGGCTGGCCGGCTGGAGTGGCGGCGGCGGGTGCTCCCTTCCGGTGGTGGTCGGTCGATGGTGGTGGTGGTGGTGCGGGGATCCCCAACCCGTACTACTCCTACCAAGATTCACTTTCCTAATTGATTCAAGTTTTCCTATTTTGAGTATTCCTAAGTTTGGGAACTCTCATGGAGATAGGAAAAGAATTAATTGGAATTAATTTATTTCCTTATTCTATTATGGAAGTCTTCTAGAATATTCCAAGTCCCTACTTGGAATAGGAATCTAGAGATTTAATAGAATTAGATGGGAAAATAATTAATTAATAAATTGATTTATTTCCTATTTGATTATTCCTATCTTATGGGAATTTTCATGGACATGGAAATTAATTAATTTAGGAAAGTAGAAGAGTCCTAATTTATTTTATTTCCTTATTCTATTATAGAAGTCTTCTAGAATATTCCAAGTTTTACTTGGATAGATTATTCTAGAGATTTAATAGAATTAAATAGGAAAATAAATAAATAAAAATATTAATAATATTTAATTTTATTTTTTATTTATTCGATTGACTTAATTTTCGAATTTAGTATCTTTTGGATTTATTAAAAATAAATAGATTTAAATATTGGGATTAATATTCTCGTCACATGGAGCATTCAAGAACGAAGACTGAAGACTAGAAGACGCATACGGAGATGGAATAAAGCCATGATAGTCGGAAAATAATTTTCTAGCATTATTTTGACTATGTGATATGTGCTTCATTACTTGTATGCATGCTTATGTGTTTAATTATGCATTAGATAGCGTATCCCTTTGTTATAAAAAGCTAAGTGGGAGAGGGGATGGAAACATTCCCATGGTCTCCATTACTGTTCTCTTGGTGACATTTATGAGCTTTCGAAGTTCATATATACATGTCATTGGAGGAGAATTCTTGTAATTCCTTTTACGAGAAACATTGATTAAGTCTATCAAACAATGCCTAATTTGTCTTTCTGAAACTGACTTCAAGTCGACTCATTCTCACCCCGGGGAGTGGAATGGAGCCAAAGCCACTTGGTCATGTGGATGACACAAATTAGAGACATTCGTACCATCCTTTTAAAGGTGGATCGATTGTCTGCTCGGCTCCCTCATCTAATGAGAGATAGGGTTGTTCGCATGGTGAATCACTGGTTAGAAACTTCGAGTTTCACTTATGGTTCTCCGCGTCTTGATTTACAAAATCGAATGCTTCAAGTAATTGGATGTCAATTGTAAAAGTCTTTTGGTGTAGTAAACGTCCACACTATCGTGGCTTGCTATACTGAATGGGATTTTGGATCAATTGATGTAGACAGTTATAGAAGAAAGTGAAGGATCGTGTGTTAACGTAAACGTCCACACTATCGTGGCTTGCGGTGACATACGAGTCTCAAACGATCTTCTTAGTACTGAGTAATGGTTTACACTTAGGTACGCTCTATAGTATTCTTCCCATCGAAGTAACGCTATAGTGATGTACGACCGAAGCAAATCTAATTACGAAATCATTTGGATAGGTAAACGTCCACACTATCGTGGCTTGCCATATCTGATGAGATTTTAGATGTAATTAGTAATTTAATGATATTATTTGAGGGAGATAATATCGGATATTAAATTGATTGTTTGTTTATATGTGCTTATAGGTTTGGAGAATAGCTATGAACCCACTTTCTGTGATACTCAAGGAGCATAAACTCACTGGCCCCAATTATATTGATTGGAGGAGAAATTTGGACATTGTCCTGACTTCTGAAGAGTACAAGTTTGTACTCCATGAATTGTGCCCTGCTGAGCCCACGGCTACCTCAACTAATGAGGAAAAAGAGGCATATCGGAAGTGGAAAAAGGCTGATGAAATGGCTAGGTGTTATATTTTGGCTTCCATGTCAAATGTACTCCAAACCCAACATGAGTCGATGGCCACTGCCTATGATATGTTGTTCAACCTCAAAGAGATGTTTGGGGAGCAAGATCGTGCGGCAAGGCAAGAAGCCATGAGAGTCCTCATGACAACTACTCAGTCTGAAGGAACGCCCGTAGGGGATCACGTTCTTAAGATGATGAGTCTGTTGAATGAGCTTGAGATCCTAGGAGCTCAAATTGATGCTGAGACGCAAGTCGACATCATACTCCAGTCTCTGACCCCTAGTTTTGAGCAGTTTCACATGAGTTATAATATGGGTAAACTGTCTTATACTCTTGCGCAACTCCTGACTGAACTAAAGGCGGCAGAGGGGATCTACAAGAAGGGCAAGTCTCAAGCGCTTGTAGCTACCAAGTCCAAAGGCTCGAAGCCTGTTGGAGGTAGGGGCAAGAAAAGGAAGCAAGCCTGGAAACCCAGTGGTGCCAAGAGGAATGGACCACGAGTGGGGGCTGCAAAGCCAAGAGGCAAGTGCTTCCGATGCAATAAGTCTGGACACTGGAAGTCTGAATGTCCTCTCAAAGGTAAGAATTTTTCTTTAGTCGTAAAAACATAGTCAGCGGTATTATCTACCAGAATTCTGGTGTGTAGATATGGAACCACTGACGGTATGTGCATTTTTTAATGCATGGGTTCCAGAAAACCCGGCGACTTAGAGAAGAAGAATTCGAGTCTACATGGGTAAAGCTGTATAGGAGGCAGCGGTTGCGGTGGAAGACTTTTATCTGCTTTAGTAGTTAAATAGGATTTCATTTCAAGTTTATTGCATTATGTACCCTTTATTTTAGAAAGAACGTTTTGTTCTGGATTTCTATTATTTATGAATGGATATTTTATTTCTTTAATCATTTGATGATTTTGATAAGAAATAATGGGTATTATCTATTCTGGTACATTAGATAGCAATTAATGAATGATAGATCCTTAGTCTACCACAATGCAACAAACCGTTCTATAACTTGTTTTACTTATTAGATATATTTCTTGTTAAATCATTATACTTGTGAATTCTTATACTTAGTAGTATTTATTTAAATAAGATTCAAAAGGTCGAAATTGATTTGATCAATTATAGTTGAAGGAATGGACCTTCCGACCTAAGAATCGAATTTGGAAGATAATACAACTAAGCATACCTTTCGGTAAAAGATAGAATTCGGACAAGTATTGAGAATGATCAATGGTATATGCAGACATATGTGTAATTAGAAAGGTGCGAGTAGTTCTTGAATACTCGAAAAATGGATTAGGATGCTTGATGTGCCATAAAAGCAAAGTGTTTTAGTCACAAAGCAATTATGGGGAACCTTCTAAGTATATCCATTGGAAGCCTGCGACTAAAATTGCGGAGGTTATCACCTATCTAAATAACACATAGCATAATCAAAGATTGAGATTAAGTCTCAAATGACTGCATCATACACTTACGTGTGGAAATGGTGTGTAGTCAATAAGAAATAGAATTCTAATGGTAAAAGAACAAGTTGTTCGGAACTACCTATGTTCTATGGATATTCCTGGAGACAACGGCATATTCAATATGGTTGTAGGATATCCTAGATGAACAAGATACTATGTGTTCTATAGTACTATGAACCAGAAGGACGTATATCGCCCGGTTCTTAGAGGAAGACTATTAGATGAACTACAAAGCCCTAACTGACGTAATACCTTGGAATGAGAAAAAGGACAAAGACTAGGAACCAGCCAAACCGAGTAGAAGTACACCACACACTGCACCTACTGTTATTACTGTTATACACTGGGACGCCATTGCAGTGGGAGGTTGTTGAACAACCAGAGATGTTCATAAGACTAGAAGAGTTTCGGACTCTGGATCTAGTAAAGATGAAATTGATCCCTAGCTCTGCACGAGGGCGGTATTAGATGTAAATGTGCCTGCTTGGAGAACAATAAGGTTTATTGTTAAGAGGCTAGATCATTTAGAATACAAGCTTAGTAAATCCATTTATGGATTGTAACAAAGCTATAAATCGTGGAACTTGCGAATTGATGGGATAGTCCATTTGATGGATTCATCAAAAAAGGCATAGACGAAAGGTGTATTGGAGACGTAATGGAAACAAGGTGGTGTTTCTCGGAGATTTTATGTAGATAACATTTTATCATTGGCAACAATGTAAAGATGTTGTCAGACATAAGATGATGGTTGTCTAAATAAATCGAGATATAAGATTGAGTAGAAGTTAGAGTATGTTCTTAAGATCTTTTGATCTAAGGATAAGAACATTGTACTTCTCCTAGATATCTTATACGATTATGGTTTGTTTTAAACATGCATAATTCTGAGAAAGGTTATTGCCTTTCAGATACAGAATATATATCTATCTAAGGGTATGTGTTTCGAACACATGAAGGAGATAGATGAGGAAGAAGTAGTTTCCTACACTTCAAGTGTGGAAAGCCTCATAGATGCAGTGTTGTAAAACGAGAACCTGATATCAACTATGCGGTTTGCGTAGTGGGAGGATATCAAAGTAATCTGGACAAGAGATATTCGAATGCTGTAAAAGTACTTGAATGTACTAGATTAAGCAAGACGAAATCTTCTTTGATTACAAATTCTCAGATCTTAAATCAGAGAAGGACCAGTGTAAGTCGATATCAGGCTATGTGTTCACTTTTAGAAAGAGGTGGAACCATGAAATGAAAGAGTGATAAGCAGGACGCTTCTCAGACTCTATCATAACCGAATAGCAGCCTCAGAGGCAGCGGAAGTTTTGGTTAGGTTCCAGGATAAACCTCTTGACTTGGATATGACTCTTAGTTTACCAAAGGCTATTGGATAGCGGTGCATGGTAAACTGGAAGAAGTCATAAGTCAAAAGTGATGTTAACACATAGAGAAAGTACCACCTGATACGAGTCATCGTCGAGGGAGACGACGCAGTAGTCACCAAGATAACTTCAGAGCGGCAACCTAGAGTGCTCATTCACATGGTACTTCTTGGAAGTACAACTTAAGCACGTGATGAGTATGGGAGTCGGGAGTTTGGAGGAAATGACTAGACCTTAGTACAAGTGGGAGATTGTTGGAGTTGTGTACTTAATGTCTAGATTTAAGTAACGGTAAACTCCCGGTCATAGCATTTAATCTATTAAATTAATAAACAATTGTTTGCATTTAATTATTGATAATTAAATATATATGCAAAATATAGTCCTGGATTCTATACGTTGTAGTTAGTATGGTGTGCGGGCCCACACAGAAGATCATACTATCGGTTACTCGTATTTAATCAAACAGTTGCTCACGACCTAGATGGACACGGACCAATCCATCGGTATAGTCGTTGTGTGAGAGAGAAAATAATTTATCTTAATTATTTTATCACACTTGTACACTTGGTGTATTGAGCGGATCGCTTGAGATTTATCGATTAGGATTGTCGGCGATAATCGATTCAAGTCTCAGAGTATTTTATTCTTAATCCCCGATACTATTGCGGGTGTGTATATTTAATATATGTGACTTTGATTTTCCAAAGGAATTAACCGATTTAATTATTGGGTTAATTACCGGTTAAGTTGGGTCACTATATTTTATATATGGCATGCCGTGAATACTTGACGGGAAAGTGTATCCCGGAAGGGTTGATAATATCCCCGAGATGAGTTCATAAGGAATTATTGTGTAAACCTCATGAGTGGATTCGTTCCGCACAATAATTAAGGTTGAATGGTACTAGTCTCGGATTCAAGAGATGAATAAATTAATTAGCAATAAATTAATTTTATTCATGGATATTTAAATCTTAAATACACGGAATAAATAATACTACCGGAGAAATATTATTTGATATAATATGGTTTAATATTGGGAGTGCAATTAATTTATATAGTGGAAAATAAATTAATTAATATTAATGGGAGATTAATAGATTTGGGCTTGGGCTCAATTTAATTATTAATATTGGAAGCCCAATATTCCACCTCCTTTAGATCCCCTACGTAGCCTATAAAAGCACTACATGATCTTCACTTTTTCATAAGACAAGATTATCATACTTGATACTCTAGAGAGTTGAAGAGGATCCATAAGCTTGGAAGATCGTCGCCCACCCGACGTTCAAGCTAGTGAAAGGAATACGTGGGACGATCGTAAGGTCATCATCTTGATTTCGTTTCTCCGCACAACGAATCGAAAGGTAAAATCATAAACTCCTTTGTGTGAATTTATGTGATTTAATTGTAACATATACATGAACACACGATCCGGGAAAACGACGATCTTCGGGGACGGGGATTCGAGATCCCCGGCGAAGCATCGAACGAACCCTCGGCTGGGAGCCGAGGGGTGGCGGTCAAGCCCTAGGGCTTCGACCGCCGGCGCACATCGAAGGAAAGCCGCGGCTGGACGCCGCGGCTGGGGCGATCGAGCCCTAGCTCGATCGCCGGGGACCGTCGCGGCTTCGCGCCGCGGCTGGTGGTCCCCCCTCCTGTCGGTGGTGGCGGTGAGTCGCCGGACTCACCGCCCGGGGCTGCCGGAGCAGTCCCAACGATCGGCGCACGATCGCGAGCCCCGGCGGGGGCACGGCTAGGGTTTCGGCCGCGGGTTCATCCCGCGGCGATGCTCGGGTCGAGCCCGGTTCCGTTTGGTGGTTCGCGTGTTTCCGGCGATGGGATTTCGGTCGGGGTTATCGGTTCCGCAAAATTTTGATACCCCGGGATATCGATTTCCAACAATATATACTTCAACTTGACAATCATATATATAACATTGATACCAAAAAGGCCAAATCGAATGAATTCAATGAAACATACCTTTGGCATTGTCGATTAGGTCACGTCAATATTAAACGTGTAGAGAAATTTCTTAAAGAAGGCATTCTCAAATCTTTTGACTTGGAGTCATTTGATAAATGTGAAGGATGTTTGATGGGCAAAATGACAAAGTCACCTTTTCTAGGGAAAGGAGAACGTGCAAATGATCTATTGGGTTTAATCCATACTGATGTATGTGGTCCAATGAGCTCACAAGCACGTGGAGGTTATTTCTACTTCATAACTTTTACCAATGACTTAAGTAGATATTGTTATGTCTATTTAATGAGGCATAAGTCGGAAGCCTTTGAAAAGTTCAAAGAATTCCAAAATGAAGTTGAGAATCAACTTGGTAAGAAGATAAAAGCCATTCGATCGAATCGAGGTGGTGAATATCTTAGCCAAGAATTCGATGATCATCTTATGAGTTGTGGTATTCTATATCAACTCACTCCACCTGGAACACCCCAGATGAATGGTGTTTCCGAAAGGAGGAATAGAACCTTATTGGATATGGTTCGATCGATGATGAGCCTTAGTGAACTACCAAAATCTTTTTGGGGACACGCACTTTTAACAGCGGCCTATACACTGAATAGGACACCGTCAAAAGCTGTTGATAAGACACCATACGAGGTATGGAAATGGAAGGTCCCTAACTTGTCTTATATCAAGGTTTGGGGATGTGAAGCTTATGTGAAGAGAAATATCTCTACAAAGCTTGAACCCAAATCGGATAAATGTTTCTTTGTTGGTTATCCAAAAGAAACACGAGGGTACCACTTTTACAACCAATCCGAGAACAAAGTATTTGTTGCTCGAGATGGTGTATTTCTTGAAAAGGAATATCTTTCCAAGAAAGTAAGTGGGAGCTCAGTTGAATTGAACGAAGTTGAAGAAGACTTGAACGAAGTTCAAGAAGAAGAAACTGAGATGGAGACTCAAGACTTGGTCGAGAGTACTCCAGTGGTTTTAGAAACCACGCCTAACCCTCGAAGGTCCGGAAGGATTAGAACTCAACCTGACAAATACTTAGGTATTCTGACAAACGAGAACTATGAAGTCATGTTTTTAGAAAGCAATGAACCTTCGACCAATATCCAAGCTGTGACGAGTCCAGATTCCGAGAAATGGCAGGGGGCCATGAAATCCGAAATGAAATCAATGTCTGAAATCAAGTTTGGAACTTGGTCGATTTGCCTAAAGGGGCTAGGCCCATTGGATGCAAATGGATTTACAAGATAAAAACAGACATGGATGGAAAACCTAGTGTTTTCAAAGCAAGGCTGGTGGCAAAAGGATATAAACAAATTCACGGGGTGGATTATGATGAAACCTTTTCACCAGTTGCTATGATTAAATCCATTCGGATTCTCTTAGCCATTGCTGCTCATTATGATTATGAGATATGACAAATGGACGTTAAAACCGCCTTCTTGAATGGGATTCTAGTAGAGGATGTGTTTACGACACAACCAGAGGGTTTTATCGATCCTAATCAGGCTGAGAGAGTATGCAAGCTTAATAGATCCATCTATGGACTAAAGCAAGCATCTCGGAGCTGGAATCTTCGGTTCGATGAATCCATACAAGAGTTTGGATTTCAAAAGAACATGGAAGACTCTTGTGTTTACAAGAAGGTCAGTGGGAGTTACGTTGTATTCATTGTGTTGTATGTCGATGACATACTCCTTATTGGAAACAATATTCCTATGCTTAATTCTGTTAAAGAATGGCTTGGAAGATGGTTTTCAATGAAGGATCTTGGAGAAGCACAGTACATATTGGGCATCAAGATTTGTCAGAACAGATCGCAAAGGATGCTTGGACTTAGTCAAGCAACCTATATTGATAAGGTGCTTGACAGGTTCAGAATGAAAGACGCCAAGAAGGGTCTCATTCCAATGACTCATGGTACATCTTTGAGCAAGAGGCAGTGCCCTTCGGGACCTGATGAGCAAATGAGGATGACAAATATTCCATATGCTTCGGCAATAGGGTCTATTATGTACGCCATGATATGTACACGACCGGATGTATCGTATGCTTTGAGCATGACGACTCGGTTTCAAGGAAACCCAGGTGAGGCGCATTGTACTGCGGCCAAGAATATTCTTAAGTACCTTAGAAGGACTAAAGAGTATTTTCTTGTCTTTGGAGGACAAAAAGAGTTGGTTGTGACAGGATATACGGATGCAAGCTTCCAAACAGACAAAGATGATTTCCGGTCTCAGTCCGGTTTTGTCTTTTGTCTGAATGGAGGTGCGGTGAGCTGGAAGAGTTCTAAGCAACCCACCGTAGGTGATTCTACTACAGAGGCTGAGTACATTGCTGCATCAGAAGCAGCAAAGGAGGCCGTTTGGATGAGAAAGTTCTTAGATGAGCTCGGTGTCGTACCTAGTTCGGCCCATCCGATAGCTCTCTATTGTGATAATAGTGGAGCTATCGCGCAAGCCAAGGAGCCTAGGGAGCACCACAAATACAAACATGTGCTCATGAAGTTCCACATTCTCAGGGAGATAGTTAGTCGTGGAGACATCGAGATAAATAAAGTTGCAACTGATGATAATGTTGCAGACCCATTAACTAAACCACTCTAGCAGTCAAAGCATGATGCTCATACGACTGCAATAGGGATACGATATCTTAGAGATGGGTTGTGATTCCTATTATTGTATTGTCTACTTTTGGAGTTTATGAAAACATTCACGTATCTTTTATGATATTCAATAAATTTCTTCATATAATTGTGCTTTAAATTGTATGAATTGTCCAAATGATTAAATTATATTAATTGGGTTATGAGGTCGATTTACCACATAAATGAAGTCCCAATAGTTGAACTAATATAATTAAATCATAGAATTGTTCCTAGTTCGTATTATCAAGTACGGACAAACTGATAATACAATGAACTAGATTGTAATGTATACTATAGCGCCGCTTCATGGGCTAGTGATGTGGGACATCAAGTAAAATTACATAGATATTAGCTGGGAGCTAATGATCGAACAGACCCGACTGGAATAGTATTTGAGATTTCGAGTCATAATACTATTTCATTGACTGTCGAGCAATTTCCTCTGACCTGAGTAGTCCAGAGTAATTCCATTGTGAAATGGTGTACTTTGATACAAGTAAACTCCTTTCGTAAAAGGAGGTTATAAAACTTGTTATTGGGTATATCAGGAAGCAAGTGGGAGAGCTTGGATTGACAAGATGGGATTGTCCTCCATTTTATAATGGGATAAATGTCTTACCGGCCACTTGGAGAGTCGAGACTGTGGAAAATACGTGGCCACGTCCAGATTCGTATCATAGTGATAAATCTGGTTTTACAGTCTGTCTCAAAGTCCAAGAAAGATTTGAATCGATTGAGGATGACTCGAGTCTTGCCTCAAGATCAAACTTAGACATAAAGTGACAACAGGAAGTTGGCAGCACACTGGCTCTGAAGGCCAAGTGGGAGATTGTTGGAATATGTCCTTTGATCCTACGTGTGCAATCGATAAAGTCATAAGGTCGTCTATGGATGTTAAATGATTATTTGATAATATTAATTGTTGGGAACAATATAATATTGATCAATTAAATCATACCTACAGGGTCACACATGGACTCGAAGATAATGTACGATGCTTGATATATATATTGATTTAGAATCAATATTTACGTGGATTTAATATACATGCATGGGATGCATGACTTGCATGGATGCATGTCACATAGTGTGACATGGCATGCCACACAAGCAAGTGGGACCACATACAATGCATTGTGGCATGTGTATGTGGCATGACCTTTCACCTCCTTTGTAATCCCTTTTGTGTGTTAAATGGTGCATCTTTATGCACATTATGATGGAGGTTACAAGGAGGTGTAATGGTGTGCATAATGAAGTGATTATATAGATGAAAATCTGATTTTCATCACACATAATATTCACCCACGAAATTCTACACAAATAGAGAGAAAAGAGGTGATCTTGGAGATCCATTCTCAAGCAAGCAAAGGCGTGTTGGAGTTGTGTACTTAATGTCTAGATTTAAGTAACGGAAACTCCCGGTCATAGCATTTAATCTATTTAATTAATAAACAATTGTTTGCTTTTAATTATTCGATAATTAAATATATGCAAAATATAGTCCTGGATTCTATACGTTGTAGTTAGTATGGTGTGCGTCGTCACACGGAAGATCATACTATCGGTTACTCGTATTTAATCGAACAGTAGCTCACGACCTAGATGGACACGGACCAAGCCATCGGTATAGTCGTTGTATGAGGGAGAAAATAATCGGTTTTGATTATTTTATCATACTTGTACACTTGGTGTATTGGGCGGATCGCTTGAGATTTATCAATTAGGATTGCCTTTGATAATTGATTTAAATCTCAGATTATTTTATTCTTAATCCCCGACTATTGCGGGTGTGTATATTTAATATAAGTGACTTTTATTTTCCAAAGGAATTGACCGGTTTAATTATTGGGTCAATTACCGGTTAAGTTGGGTCACTATATTTTATATATGATATGCCGTGAATACTTGACGGGAAAGTGTATCCCGTAAGGGTTGATGATATCCCCGAGATGAGTGCATAAGGAATTATTATGTAAACCTCATGTTCTCCAGGTCATCAAGAATCTTCACAAAGTCATCCATCTGATCCACGATGGATTTATCCGAGACCATCTTGAATGCATACAACTTTTGCTTCAAGTACAATCGGTTTGCCAAGGATTTAGTAAGGTACAAACTCTCTAACTTCTGCCATAGGTCATAGGCAGTAGCCTCGTTTTTCACTTCCCTTAAAACCTTGTCTCCTAGATTCAGAAATATCACAGCCCGTGCCGTGTCTGAAATATCATCGATGTCACTTGAGGGAGACCCTGCCGCAGAGCCTGCGGCAGCCTTCTTGGCAGCTTCTTCTGCCTCCTCCTTCTTTGTCTCTGGATCCTTTCCCTTGCCTTTTCCAGCACCTTTTGTGCTGCCTGGTGGCAGTAGCGCTGCCGCCAATCCTTGTTGCGTTAGTATTGCCCTAATCTTGATCCTCCAAAGACCAAAATCGTTCTTGCCCGTGAACTTCTCAACCTCATACTTTGACGATCCAGACTTTATCTTCTCCTCGTGATTTATCCTTCCCATAGACGGCGCCACTTGTTGAGGATTCGCACAACAAGGTCTAGAATAACCGAATAAATCCGATTAAACTAAACGTTCATAAACCACACGAATATGAATAATCCAAAACTGCACGAATAAGACTTGACTCTCAAGCTCACTATCTCTCACGTATATATGAACTTACAAGAACAAGAGAGCAAAGAAAAACGAAAGCACAAGACAAGATTTACGAGCTTCAGTTTCGCACTGCCTATGACAAGGCAGCCGCAACCTACGTGCTCGGGGGTGTTTCTTCTTTATTATATGAAAACGAGATTACAATTGTTCCTAGTAATCCTAGAACCAAAACGGTGTAAGCGATTACAAGTTTAATCTCTAAAAGAAGAACGTGTTCTATCTCTCTTTATTCATGCCAATGCCTCTGATCGACGTCCCTTTTATAGAGGACCTGGAGACCGACTCTTGGTAGAATTAGGTTCCTTATGCTCCAAGGATTCTGTAGCCTTTTGAATCACCTCAATCGGATAAGTATGGAAAGAGATATTCTATTTTTGGTTCCTTTCCAAAAATAAAAGATTATGCATGCCTCCTACCAGGGAACTGTCTACGCCTTCGCACTGCGGCAGAGTTAACGCTTTCGTGCTGCGGCATGGACCTGCCTTACATAAAAATTTAGAATTTCGAACATATTTCCACAATTATTAATCAACAAAATCAATATTTTCGTTGTAATTTTTGAAATTGTTAAAATTTTAACGTTAAAAATTATTTTATAGTTTTAAGACTGTAGTGATCGGATTTCAGAGTTGGCGAAGGATAGAAAAGAAACGAAGCTTGTGTTTAACACGATCTCCTTAAAACAAAATTCGACCTCTACCGATCGTTTGTTTCCCAGGATACAACGTCTCAAGCAACTACGTTGCACGTCGAACCGAGAGTTGCCTGAAAGACTTCACCGGAAGGCCAAAGATAATATGAAATAAAATGAGAAGAAAATAGCAGATTGTTGGAGTGGTTTTGATGTATTTTTCTTTCAGACATGAAGCTTGTTTATATAGCCGAGCACATAGGGGTTGCTGAGGGTTCATGCATGAACCTGGACACTACTGACCGTAACGGTCAGATCATAATAGCTAAGCATTAAAGCCTCTTCAATGGCCGATTTTAAATTCAAAAATTAAAATTTGGATGCAATATTATTTTATTATTCAGTAAATAAATAATATTCTTAAAAAATCATCGTTACTTTGTAAAGGTTCGAAAAAGAAATTGGCAAAAATTAGCTTGGTCGTCCAGGCTCAAATTGTTGCGACATTCGTGTACGCAGGTCGCGCTCGCACACAAGTTCGGGGTTCGTAGGCCATTTTGGCCAAGTTTTTCACCCCCTCTGCGCGCACGTAGGAAGCGAAGCAACACTATAGTAATTTATTCATAAGCTATTAATGAGCAAGCACTTTATATACCACTTGGGTTTTAGGCTTTTTCCAATGTGGCATAACATCTCTTTGTATTTTTCTTTCTTTTTCTCCCAATATTCTTGTTGAGGATTCGCACAACAAGGTCCAACCAACCGAATAAATCCGATCAAATTGGACTTTCATAAACCACACGACGTGAACAACTCAAAACCGAACGAATATGATTTGACTCTCCAGCTCACAATCACTCACGATATATGTGAACTCACAAGAATATAAAAGTACGATAAACAACACACACAAGACAAGATTTTACGAGCTTCGGTATCGCGCTGCCTATGGCGAGGCAGCCGCTACCTATGTGCTCGGGGAGAGGGGTGTTTCTTCTTTATTAAACGTAAACGAGATTACAATCACTCTTGATAATCCTGAGCCAACAAGGCGTAAGCGATTATCGATCTAACCTCACGTCTAATAACATGTATTGAAACCCTAATACTTTCGTCATGCCTCTCTCTCTCATCTCGCTGTAGTGCTTCGACGTGAATATATAGGCTTCCTTGATGCAATTGTTGGAGTAGTATACTTAATGTCTAGATTTGAGTATTCTGAACTCCTTGTACACTTTTATTTACCTATTAAATACGAACATTCATTTGCTTTTAATTATTATTAATTAAAATTATGCAAATTATAGTCCTGGATTTCATACGTTGTAGTTAGTATGGTGTGTCGGGCCCGCACAGAAGATCATACTATCGGTTACTCGTATTTAATCAAACAGATGCTCACGACCTAGATGGACACGGACCAATCCATCGGTATAGTCGTTGTGTGAGAGAGAAAATAATTTGTCTTAATTATTTTATCACACTTGTACACTTGATGTATTGAGCGGATCGATTGAGACTCATCAATTAGGATTGCTCGGCGATAATTGATTTGAGACTCAGTGTATTTTATTCTTAATCCCCGATATTGTTGCGGGTGTGTATATTCAATATAAGTGACTTTGATTTACCAAAGGAATTAACCGATTTAACTATTGGGTTAATTACCGGTTAAGTTGGGTCACTATATTTTATATATGGCATGCCGTGAATGATTGACCGGACAGTGTATCCCGGAAGGGTTGATAATATCCCCGAGATGAGCTCATAAGGATTTATTATGTAAACCTCGCGAGTGGATTTAATTCCGCATAATAAATAAGGTTGAGTGGTACTAGTCTCGGATAAAAGAGATGAATAAATTTATTAAGCAATAAATAAATTTTATTCATGGATATTTATATCTTAAATACACGGAATAAATAATACTACCGGAGAAATATTATTTGGATATAATATGGTTTAATATTGGGAGTGCAATTAATTTATATAGTGGAAAATAAATTAATTAATATTAATGGGAGATTAATAGATTTGGGCTTGGGCTCAATTTAATCATTAATATTGGAAGCCCAATATTCCACCTCCTTTAGATCCCCTACGTAGCCTATAAAAGCACTACATGGTCTTCACTTTTTCATAAGACAAGAATATCAATACTTGATAGTTCTAGAGAGTTGAAGAGGATCCATAAGCTTGGAAGATCGTCGCCCACCCGACGTTCAAGCTAGTGCAAGGAATACGTGGGAAGATTCAAAAGGTCGTCTTGAATTCGTTTCTCCGAACAACGAATCGAAAGGTAAAAATCTAAACACCCTTGATTGTTTGATTTTGTTTATCGAGAATACCGTAGAACAAAGATCCGAAGCACGAAACCATGAACGGGGGACGATCGCGTGGTGGTGGCGAAGCCACCGGACCACGGGCGATCGCCCGGGCTAGGGTTTCGGCGGGGCGACGGGGGCGGAACCCTCGGTTCGACCGAGGGTGTGCGATCGACCACGATGGGTTGATCGCTGGGCACGGGCTGGTGCCGTGCCCAATCCCGCCGTGAAGGCGGGGGCCTCCAGCTGGCGGCGAGTCGCCGAACTCGCCGCGGGGGCTGCCGGAGCAGCCCCACCCCAACCGATCGCCGGCGTGCGATCGGTGATCGCTTCGAGCCCCGCGTGCGGGGGCTCGGGCTGGGCGTGCGCGAGGCTTCGGCCTCGTCGTGCGTTCGGCTCGTGCTCCGGCTCGTACGTGGTGCTCGTGTGATCTCCGGCGGATGGTTTTGATCGGGTTATTGGTTTCCGCAAATTTAAATAGCCCGGGATATCGAATTCCAACAATTGGTATCAGAGCGTGGTTTACGTTCGCGGTATTTTCGATAAAATTGTTCTACCTTGCAGGGTTCCGACTATTATGGCTTAATTTATTATTCGTTTAATTTATTTTGTCATGTATGTTGGATTGATTAAACTCTCGGACATGTCGAGATTCGTTTTTGGTGGTGAATGCTTGTAATAGTAAAAATTCGGGGGTTGACCGAATTTAGGATTTATTATTACGTTCTACCTTTTTCCGGAAAATGTATAGGGTCGATTTCATGTATAGAATCGATACCGGATAGTGTAAAATTTATTTTGTAATTTGTTTTACGTTGGATCGATGCCGAAACGACCGCCGGAGAAGACGCGTGACGAAGGAGACGACGTGAGGGCTAGTGCTCGGATCGACCACCATGGTCAATCCATGGAGGATCGAAGCATCGATGGTGAGGCGCCGAATTCGTGCCTCCCGGCGGCGAAATCACCGGCGGTGGTGGTTCGTCGGCTAGGTGGCGGCGGCGGCGGTCCTCGGCCGGTGATGGCGGTCCGGTGGGGGCGCGGGGGTCCTTGTGATCTTCGTGCTCTCCCGGTAAATCCACTTTCCTAATTGATTCGGGTTTTTCCTATTTGAGTATTCCTATTTTTGGGAATTCTCATGGATTAGGAAAAGAATTAATTGGAATTAATTTTATTTCCTTATTCTATTATGGAAGTCTTCTAGAGTATTCCGAGTTCTATTTGGAATAGGATCCTAGAGATTTAATAGAATTGGAAAGGAATAAAAGTTAATTTAGGATTGATTTATTTCCTAATTGATTATTCCTATTTTATGGGAATTTTCATAGAAATGGAAATTAATTAATCTTGGAATGTAGAAGAGTCCTAAGTTATTTTATTTCCTTATTTCATTATGGAAATCATCTAGAATATTCCAAGTGGGTCTTGGATAGATTATTCTAGAGATTTAATGAAGTAGAAAGGGAAAATAAAATAAATAAAAATATTAATAATATTTAATTTTATTTTTGATTTATTCGATTGACTTAATTTTTTAATTAAGTATCTTTTGGATTTATTAAAAATAAATAGATTTAAATATTTGAAATTAATATTCTCGTCACATGGAGCATTCAAGAACGAAGACTGAAGACTAGAAGATGCGTACGGAGATGGAGTAAAGCCATAATAGTCGGAAAATAATATTCTAGTAATTATTTTGACTATGTGATAATATTATGTGCTTTATTACATGTATGCATGCTATATGTGTTTACTTTTATGCACTAGATAGCGTATCCCTTTATTGTAAAAAGCTAAGTGGGAGAGGGTATGGAAACATACCCATGGTCTCCATTGCTGCTCTCTTGGTGACTTTTATAAACTTTTGAAGTTTATATAGATAAGTCATTGGAGGAGAGTTCTTGTAATTCCTCTTACGAGAAACATTGATTAAGTTCATCAAACAATGCCTAATTTGTCTTTCCAAAACTGACTTCAAGTCGACTCATTCTCACCCCGGGGAGTGGAATGGAGCCAAAGCCACTTGGTCATGTCGAGGACACAAATTAGAGGCAGTCGTACCATTCTTTGATAGATGGATCGATTGTCTGTTCGGCTCCCTCATTTATGAGAGATAGGGTTGTTCGCATGGTGAATCACTGGTTAGAAACTTCGAGTTTCACTTATGATTCTCCGCGTCTTGATTTACAAGATCGAATGGATCAAGTAATTAGATTTCAATTATATAAATCTTTTGGTATAGTAAACGTCCACACGAACGTGGCTTGCTATACTGAATGGGATTTTAGAATAATTGATGTAGACAGTTATAGGAAGTTGTGAAGAATTGCGAGTTGTCGTAAACGTCCACACGAACGTGGCTTGCGGTGACGTAACAATTCTAAACGATTCACCTTGGTACTGAGTAATGGTTTACACTTAGATACGCTTTATAGTATTCTTCCCAACGAAGTAACGCTATAATGATGTATGACCGAAGCAAATCTAATTGCTAAATCATTTGGGTGGGTAAACGTCCACACGAACGTGGCTTGCTTTAACCTGATGGGATTTTAGATGTGATTAGTGATTTAATGATATTATTTGAGGGAGATAATATCGGATATTAAATTGTTTGTTTGTTTTATGTGCTTATAGGTTAGGAATGACTGTGACCCCACTTTGTGATATACTTAAAGATGAAAACTCACTGGTTCCATATAGTACTGATTGGAAAAGAAATCTGGACAATGTTCAGACTGTTGAGCCTTCCGAATCCACTATTGTCCCAACTGATGAGGACATTGAAAATGACCTCAAGGAGATGTTAGGACATAGTAAGGAAGCCGGACTAGAGGTGATTGACATACTCATCAAGTTTAGTCCCCTTGAGGAATCGCTTAAAAACGATTTCAAAAGAACTGAACTGATAAGTATGGTCAGAGAATCACAAGCTCTAGTGGCCGAGTTGGAAGTGCAAGCAAAGAAGCCCAGTGGTTTTGAACCACGGATTGGGAAGAGCAAGCCGCGAGGCAAGTGCTTTCGATGCAAGCAGTCTGGGCACTGGAGGTCTGATTGTCCTCTCATCAAAGGTACGAAATTTTCCTTAGTCACCGAAACATTGTCAGTGGTGTTATCTACCAGCACCTGGTGTGTAGATACGGGGGCCACTGATCATGTCTTCAATTCATTGCAGGGGTTCCAGGAAACCCGGAGACTTAGAGAGGGAGAGATCGTGGTCTACATGGGCAATGCCGCGAAGGTGGCGGCTGTTGCAGTGGGAGACGTTCACTTACGCTTTAGTAGTGATAGGGTTTTAGTTTTACAAAATTGTCTTTATGTACCCAACTTTAGAAAGAATTTAATTTCGGTTTCTAAGCTTATTTTGAATGGATATTCTGTTTCTTTTGACCACTCTGTGATCATAAGAAGAAACAGTGAAATTATCTGTTCTGGTACATTGGTGGACGATTTGTATGTACTAAATCCTGAGTCTAACACGATGCAACTAACCGAGAGTAATAACACATCTACGAACACCAATAAGAGAAAGGAACCTTCTAGGATGAATCAATTATACTTGTGGCACCTAAGGCTAGGTCATATTAACTCAAATAGAATTCAAAGGTTGAAAGCTGATGGTCTCATCAGTGGTGTTGAAGGAGAGGACCTTCCAACCTGCGAATCCTGTTTAGAGGGAAAAATGACCAAACGTTCTTTTTCTGGTAAAGGACGAAGGGCTGAACAAGTATTGGATTTGATTCACTCTGATGTATGCGGACCTATGTCTACTCAGGCAAGGGGAGGGTACGAGTATTTCATCACTTTCACTGATGATTACTCAAGGTATGGATTTGTATACCTGATGCGCCGTAAGAGCGAATCCTTTGACAAGTTCAAGGAGTTCAAGGCTTTTGCGGAGAACCTTCAAGGTAAATCCATTAAATGCCTGCGATCTGATCGCGGAGGCGAGTACCTGTCTGGAGAATTCAAGGCATACTTGGCAGAGAATGGGATTGATTCCCAAATGACATCACCATATACTCCTCAGCAGAATGGTGTGTCGGAAAGAAGGAATAGGACTATTATGGAAATGGTGCGTTCAATGATGAGTTACTCGGACTTACCTACTATGTTCTGGGGACATGCCTTGGAAACGGCGGCGTACATTCTCAACATGGTTCCAACAAAAACGGTACCCACCACACCCATGGAAAGGTGGAGCGGGCGCAAGCCTAGCCTCAGGCACCTTCGGATCTGGGGTTGTCCAGCACATGTGTTGCGACAAGGTGCCGATAAGTTAGAACCTAGATCAGAATTACGGCTGTTTGTAGGATACCCGAAAGGAACTAAAGGTGGCATGTTCTATAGTCCTACGGACCAGAAGATCGTTATAAGTAATAACGCTCGGTTCTTAGAGGAAGACTATGTCATGGACCACAAGCCCAAAAGTGACATAATACTTGATGAGTTGAGAGGTAACAAGGAAGACTTAGACACAGCCGAACCGAGTATAGATACACCACTAGAATCTGCACCTGACACTATCACTGTTAATACACCGGAACGCCGTCGTAGTGGGAGGGTTGTTAAACAACCAGACCGATGGATTGGACTGGGTGAGTCTTCGGACTCTGGACTTGGAGTTCATGAAATCGATCCCTGGACCTATGACGAGGCAGTACAAGATATAGATGCGCCTTCTTGGAAGAAAGCGATGAAATCCGAAATAGAATCTATGGATTCTAATAAAGTCTGGGATCTTGTAGAACCACCAAGTGGCGTAAAGCCAATTGGGTGTAAATGGGTCTACAAGAGAAAGAGAGGATCTGACGGAAAGGTTGAAACCTTTAAAGCTCGGCTTGTTGCGAAAGGATATACTCAGAAAGAGGGAATCGATTATGAGGAGACCTTCTCGCCGGTAGCCAAGATAAAGTCGATCCGGATTCTCTTATCCATAGCAGCTCATATGGATTATGAGGTGTGGCAAATGGATGTCAAGACAGCTTTCCTAAATGGAAGTCTTGACGAGACGATTTATATGAAACAACCAGAAGGATTCATTGCTAAGGGGCGAGATCATCTAGTGTGCAAGCTTAATCGATCCATTTATGGATTGAAACAAGCCTCGAGATCGTGGAACCTGCGGTTTGACGAAGTAGTCCAATCTTTTGGATTTAGTCAAAGCATGGACGAATCGTGTGTGTATTGGAAACGTGATGGGAAGAAGGTGGTGTTTCTCGTGCTTTATGTAGACGACATTCTTCTCATTGGCAACAGTGTGAAAATGTTATCAGACATAAAGGGATGGTTGTCTAGACAATTCGATATGAAAGATTTGGGAGAAGTCGGGCATGTTCTAGGGATCAAGGTTATAAGGGATCGCCGGAATAGAACATTGTACCTATCCCAGCAATCTTACATAGACACGATTCTGGCTCGTTTTAACATGCAAGATTCCAAGAAGGGTGAGCTGCCCTTCAGTAAAGGAACTTATCTTTCTAAGGAAATGTGTCCTCGGACACAAAAGGAGAAAGATGAAATGAAAGCAGTTCCCTACGCTTCGGCTGTGGGAAGCTTAATGTATGCAATGTTATGTACGAGGCCTGATATCTGCTATGCGGTTGGCGTAGTAGCGAGATATCAGAGTAACCCTGGAAAGGCTCATTGGACTGCCGTAAAGAGCATTTTCAAGTATTTGCGAAATACTAAGGATTATGTTCTAAGTTACGGGGCAGACAATCTGATTCCTTTGGGTTATACGGATTCGGATTTCCAAGCTGATAAGGACCGGCGAAAGTCGACATCAGGCTATGTGTACACTATGGGAGGTGGAGCCGTATCATGGAGGAGTGTTAAGCAAAAGTGCATTTCAGACTCTACCATGGAAGCTGAATATGTTGCAGCCTCAGAGGCAGCGAAAGAGTCAGTTTGGTTCCTTAATTTCCTCCAGGACTTAGATGTGATTCCGAGTTTGCCCAAGGCTATGACAATTTATTGTGATAATAGCGGTGCAGTGGCAAACAGTAAGGAACCACGGTCCCATAGTGCTATGAAACACATAGAGCGCAAGTACCACCTGATTCGAGACATCGTCAAGAGGGGCGTTGCGATAGTCACCAAGATAGCTTCGGAGGACAACCTAGCGGACCCTTTCACCAAGATACTTCCTAAGGAAGTTTATTTCAAGCACTTGGAGGGTTTGGGAGCCAGAAGTTTGGAGGATAAGACTAGACCTTAGTATAAGTGGGAGATTGTTGGAGTAGTATACTTAATGTCTAGATTTGAGTATTCTGAACTCCTTGTACACTTTCATTTACCTATTAAATACGAACATTCATTTGCTTTTAATTATTGTTAATTAAAATTATGCAAATTATAGTCCTGGATTTCATACGTTGTAGTTAGTATGGTGTGTCGGGCCCACACAGAAGATCATACTATCGGTTACTCGTATTTAATCAAACAGATGCTCACGACCTAGATGGACACGAACCAATCCATCGGTATAGTCGTTGTGTGAGAGAGAAAATAATTTGTCTTAATTATTTTATCACACTTGTACACTTGGTGTATTGAGCGGATCGATTGAGACTCATCAATTAGGATTGCTCGGCGATAATTGATTTGAGACTCAGTGTATTTTATTCTTAATCCCCGATATTGTTGCGGGTGTGTATATTCAATATAAGTGACTTTGATTTACCAAAGGAATTAACCGATTTAACTATTGGGTTAATTACCGGTTAAGTTGGGTCACTATATTTTATATATGGCATGCCGTGAATGATTGACCGGACAGTGTATCCCGGAAGGGTTGATAATATCCCCGAGATGAGCTCATAAGGATTTATTATGTAAACCTCGCGAGTGGATTTAATTCCGCATAATAAATAAGGTTGAGTGGTACTAGTCTCGGATAAAAGAGATGAATAAATTTATTAAGCAATAAATAAATTTTATTCATGGATATTTATATCTTAAATACACGGAATAAATAATACTACCGGAGAAATATTATTTGGATATAATATGGTTTAATATTGGGAGTGCAATTAATTTATATAGTGGAAAATAAATTAATTAATATTAATGGGAGATTAATAGATTTGGGCTTGGGCTCAATTTAATCATTAATATTGGAAGCCCAATATTCCACCTCCTTTAGATCCCCTACGTAGCCTATAAAAGCACTACATGGTCTTCACTTTTTCATAAGACAAGAATATCAATACTTGATAGTTCTAGAGAGTTGAAGAGGATCCATAAGCTTGGAAGATCGTCGCCCACCCGACGTTCAAGCTAGTGCAAGGAATACGTGGGAAGATTCAAAAGGTCGTCTTGAATTCGTTTCTCCAAACAACGAATCGAAAGGTAAAAATCTAAACACCCTTGATTGTTTGATTTTGTTTATCGAGAATACCGTAGAACAAAGATCCGAAGCACGAAACCATGAACGGGGGACGATCGCGTGGTGGTGGCGAAGCCACCGGACCACGGGCGATCGCCCGGGCTAGGGTTTCGGCGGGGCGACGGGGGCGGAACCCTCGGTTCGACCGAGGGTGTGCGATCGAACACGATGGGTCGATCGCTGGGCACGGGCTGGTGCCGTGCCCAACCCCGCCGTGAAGGCGGGGGCCTCCAGCTGGCGGAGAGTCGCCGGACTCGCCGCGGGGGCTGCCGGAGCAGCCCCACCCCAACCGATCGCCGGCGTGCGATCGGTGATCGCTTCGAGCCCCGCGTGCGGGGGCTCGGGCTGGGCGTGCGCGAGGCTTCGGCCTCGTCGTGCGTTCGGCTCGTGCTCCGGCTCGTACGTGGTGCTCGTGTGATCTCCGGCGGATGGTTTTGATCGGGTTATTGGTTTCCGCAAATTTAAATAGCCCGGGATATCGAATTCCAACAGCAATGCTACTGGTACTCTTTGCCGCAATCGCCCTTGCGGTAGTTGCTGCCCTAGCTGTTGCGACCGTTCACCCTGCCGCAGGGCAATTCTCCACAGAAAGTATTAAGTGCTGCCTAAGGGAAGTTGCGCAACTCCACCTCAAAATAAGCAACACTAACCGGTCTCATATCGTAGTCTCTACATGCAGTCTCTACCATAGCCAATGCCTCCACCTCGAGAAGCATTATATCCCGTTGAAGTATCTCAAACGATTCTAATCAACCCCATGCATCACATCACCATAACAAGAGTCTTAGCATAACCGCTTCATCTCGTTATTATGGCAGAAGAACGACGTCTCTGCCCCTGCCATGCCATATGGCAGACCCTGCCATGTCTGTACCTTACCACACTAACACTTGAATGCTTCAATGTTGTGCAGTAGAATCGGTTGTTCAATGTTGTACAAGAGTCTTAACACTTGAATGCTTCAATGTTGTGCAGTAGTTACACCACACGGCTACCTGTAGAGTTCGTGCAGTAGTACCTACTGCTGCCGTGGTTACCACTTGTGTGTACAGCGGTTGTTCCTACTTAACCAAGCTTTTCCAAGAAGTCTCTCTGCCTCTAAGCTTGAACAAGCATTACTAAGAAGGAGTCCATCTTCTCTGCTTGAAACAAAGTGAATCAACACTTATCTATAAGCAACGAACAACTTTACACCAAATCCACCTTCAAATGTCACTACCTTGACACTTGGCTCTACGGTAATCCATATTGCCTCTGCCTAGGCAATAGTAGTCTCTGCCTCCACTTGAAGTAGCGGAAACCATCTGCCTCTTTCCCGGACAGATACCAGGCCTTGTTGCTTTGTCCCTAAGTAGATTAATGATGGTTGAACCAATGGTTCCAGCCCATCCCCTTGGTACATCTCTTGCACCTCCTTCTACTCATGAGTATAGCCCGCAACAGATGCTGCCGCAGTTGCCGCTACACCAATAACAATCCTTGTTGATTTTATAGTATCAAGACTACCAAAATCAACACCCCCACATCCAATTCGAGCATCATCCCTGACCTCCATCTTCTTGGACGTGAAACCGTAACCAATGGTTACATTGACATACCTCAACAACCTTCGAACTACCACCAGTGACTCCCGCTCATACTCCTCGATAACACACCCATACCCTGGTCAATATTGGGCTTGCTATACACCATAGCATGTATGAGACTTCCCAATGCCCTTCCATTAAGCACTGCTGCCCTGGCTGTTGCGACCGTTCACCCTGCCGCAGGGCAATTCTCCACAGAAAGTATTAAGTGCTGCCTAAGGGAAGTTGCGCAACTCCACCTCAAAATAAGCAACACTAACCTGTCATTCGCACCTTCTTCCACCATTAGAGCATTATACACAACATAAGATTGTGCAAACCTCTTAGGTTGATGAATGACAATATCATTCGCACCTTCTTCCACCATTAGAGCATTTAACACAAAGTAACTTGTGCAAACCTCTTAGGTTGATGAATGACCCTCCTTTCTGCAAAACTGGACAACCGATACATTCCCGATCAGTTTTATGTTGAGTATTATCAATCAAGTAGTCGCTCTGCCGCGAACTACTTCCCGACAATCGCTCTGCCGCAGCCATTGCCGCTGCTGCTGCCCTGTCGTTTCTATCGACGATGCCTTGGCCATTGTCTCCACCTTCAACGATGTCACATCTTGAAGTTTGGTAATATGGTAGTCGATGAAGCGAACTACCCCAGCGCAAATGCTGCCGCAGTCAATGTCACTGCCCTGCCTCTGCCGCTGCCTTCGACAATGCCTCCGCCGCTGCCACGAGCGACCCATTCGACGATGCCTTCACCTCCAGCGATGCCTGAACACCTTGAGGCTATTTAATCCGGTAATCGTTGCTGCGATTTACCCCAGTGCAGTTCCTGCTGCAGTCCTTGCCACTGCCTGCTGCTTCTGCCGCTGCCAGGCATGATGAACAAGATATACTTTCCATCATCCCTTGTCCCTGTTCTAGATGGGCCCGGAGATCAGAATGAATGTAATCCAAGTTCCCTTGTCACCCGAAGTGACGGGAGACTCTACCGCAACTACTCCCGTAGCTACTGCCATAGGTGCTGCCTTAACTCTGCCGCAGGTTTTGCCTACCTGCTGCTACCACCACAATACTGCCTGCCACAGTTACTGCAATGCCCTCAGATAACACACTCCATTCCTCTACTCTCCTTCCAGCACTAACGTGCTACCTCTCTTCCCTAGGAAGAATCCTCCATTAGAACATGAACAACCCTTGTTTAAAAGCTTCGACGAGCTATCAACCAAGCTTCAGTATAGAGTCGAACCACCTCAACTTTACAAGTTAGGTTAATTTCCAAGAATGATAGAACCTCAATCCATCTACTCAAAACCATCTAACCACTGCCGCATTGGTCTTATGTGAACCGTGCACCCTGAATCTTTGATCCACCTTGCCCCTTTCCTTGAAGTGACAATTGAAGGCCTGATGCAGTTCCCTCTGCCGCAGTTGCTGCCTCAGCAACATCATCATCGTGATGTGCTAGATCCATCCTCGATTCAGCTACTTCTTGAATACAAGATAATCTTTCTTCAAGAACCTCAAACCACTGCCTTATAGATCTTATGTGAACCGTGCACCCTGAATCTTTAATCCACTATGCCCCCTTTCTTGAAGTGACAATCGGAGGCCTGCCGCATAACCCTGCCGTAGTTGCTGCCTCAGCAACATCATCGCCGTGATGTGCTAGATCCATCCTTGATTCAGCTCATTCTTAAAGAGATGACCCCTCCTTAAGAACCTGGTTTTGTTACCTTGAAAAACACCACGTGCCTTCATGAGATGATGCCTTGTTCTTCACTCTTCCGACTCCTCTTCTGAAGTTCCCTTGAGTACCAACTCTCAAGTTCCTGTCGTGACGTCTCGACAGTCGGCTCCTTGGGCACAACAATAATTAACGTGCCTCCAAGACACCTAATCATCGTCGTAGTGCCCCTACGAACAACCCTTGCCTTCTGGTTCTGCCATAGTGCCTGCCTTTTCAATGCGTGCCGGAACTTCGTCCTGCCGCAGGGCCTGCCTGAGTACCTGCTGCCGCAGCTTCAGCTGCATCATCCATAGGTTTATCAGTTCCCCTTGCCTGGAGAATGGCAGTGCTAGCAGCAACCTCCTGCTGTGTTTTCATCGTCTTGCCTTTGATCCGCCAAGGACCAAAGTTATTCTTGTCGACGCCTTGTCCTCATCATCCTTCTTCGATCCAAGCTTCATCATCTTCTCGTGATTTATCTTACCACAGAAGGCGCCACTTGTTGACAATTCGCACAACAAGGTCCAACCAACCGAATAAATCCGATCAAATTAGACTTTCATAAACCACACGACGTGAACAACTCAAAACCGAACGAATATGATTTGACTCTCCAGCTCACAATCACTCACGATATATGTGAACTCACAAGAATATAAAAGTACGATAAACAACACACACAAGACAAGATTTTACGAGCTTCGGTATCGCGCTGCCTATGGCGAGGCAGCCGCTACCTACGTGCTCGGGGAGAGGGGTGTTTCTTCTTTATTAAACGTAAACGAGATTACAATCACTCTTGATAATCTTGAGCCAACAAGGCGTAAGCGATTATCGATCTAACCACACGTCTAATAACAAGTATTGAAACTCTAACTTTCGCCATGCCTCTCTCTCTCATCTCGCTGTAGTGCTTCGACGTGAATATATAGGCTTCCTGGACGTCTGTTTATGGTAGGAATAGGTTACTTGTCCTCCAAGGATTCCGTTGCCTTTTGAATCACCTCAATCGGATAAGTATGGAAAGAGATATTCAATTTTTGGTTTCCTACCAAAAATAGAAGATTCTGCCTAGATCTTGCCTCCTGCCAGGGAACCGGTTTCTGCCTTCGCACTGCGGCAGAGTTAACGCTTTCGTCCTGCCGCATGGAACTGCCTTACATAAATTTAGAATTTCGAACATATTTTCACAATTTTTGATAATATTCAACCATTAATTTCTGATTCATTTGAACTCCGATTTGAGCAAATGAGATATCGATTCGAAGCTTGTTTCGATCTCTATATTTTCCAACACTATTCATGGAGAGGTTCCCGAGGATATCATTTCGCCTCTATTCCCGACTATTGAGGTTTTAATCAAACTAAGGTAAAAGGTTCGTTTGATAAACAAACACACTCAAATGTTAGGCTTCTTGGGTTTGTATATTCTCCGGTTATACATTGTAAAATTGATAAGTTTCTTACATGTACATGGTTTCTTATAGAAATTACGAGCATTGTAATTGGATCTAAAATTTTCTAGTAATAGATATATTTGCAATGGCAAAGTGTGTTGGAAATCGACTACCCGGGAAGCGTTCATTCGATCACTGGAACATCCGAACACTCCCAGTCGACCTCCGGAAGTGTTGCTCCGTTCACGTAACAGCCCGTGTGCCGAATGACGCCCAGCCGTCGCCCCGGAGGAAAACCGCGCGAAACGGCCGCTGGTTTGTCTCGGGCAGCGGGCGATGCCCTTAACCAGCGGTCGCTGGATGAGCCCCGAGCAGCGGCCGCTGTTCAGCATCCAGCAGGCGTTGTTCGTCCGCGAACAGCAGCGCGTTCTGCTGTTCCGGGCTCATTTCCGGGTCGTTTTTCCTCTTCCGACCATCGATCTGGAGGTCCTTGACCCCCAGGTAGTCGAGGAACACGATCCACGACGCCCGGAACCCGATCTTAGATCCGATGTATTTTTAACGAATATAGAAATCGAAACGTTTGCGGAATAAGGGTTTCGATTTCATACCTTCACGGTCGATTGTTGAGACCACGAAGCCTTTTGGTGTATGTCTCTATCCCCGACGTCCAGCCGTTGAGTGGGCAACATCCGCTGAACCTTCCTCTGATTCTTTCTCTCTTGAACTCAGCGTAAGAATTTATTTGTTCTGCGCTAGCAAATTTACTTCTACAAAAAAAATAACTGCGCTAATCTAAATTAATTAAGTAGAGAAAAATAATTGCGCTAGCTTTTATTTTCTCACCAGAATTAATTATAGCAGCGTTTATTAGGTTTAGAGAAAGAGAGGGTGGAGTATTTATAAAGCTACACCAGGAACCTAATGAAAATTAGTTAATAGGCTAATTTGAAACATGACATTTGGCAATGAAGCTAGCGCAATTTAGCCTAATAACTAATTTTCAAATGTCACTACCTTGACTCTTGGCTACTGTTCGATAGTATACGAGTAACCGATAGTATGATCTTCCGCGTGTCTCCTCACGCCATACTAACTACGACGTATACATCAAGGACTATTGCATTAAATGCAATCATGCTTGAATCATATATCGAATTAAGGTATAGATAAGGAGTTCCGTATTTGCACTAAACTAGACATTTAGAATACAACTCCATCAAAGTGGACGTAAGCTTCGTTTACGAGTTAACTAGTATAAATATTGTGTATTCTATTTGAGTTTATTTCCATCATTTTTATTGTTTTTGTGTGGAATTTGGATGTGAAATCTCAAAATGTGGCTCAAAGTGTTGGGATTAGAACCGCCTAGAGAACAAATAATTTTTTCGATTTACCGTCGGACTACGCTCACTCGCACAACGGAAACACAAGATTGATCTCAAGCGAATTCACCACACTCAGCTAACAATATCTCGAAGAATTAATGACAATCAATCGTTGGAAATCAACTTAACCTGAGTAACCGAATTTTCGATCGATAATTGACGACAACAAACAATCAGAAGCAATATATATTTTCCCAATGTAATCAAAGCATACAATACAAATCACAATCCAAGCAATCAGCGCAAAACCAAAGCAAGCAATAATTGAACAAATCACAATTCAAGAAATCAATGCAAAACCAAAGTGAGAAAACAAACAAATAAACAACATCAAAATTATAGTGCTCCAACTCTTAAAAGACTCTATCCACTTTAGTCGACACAAGCATAATCTACTTAGATTCAAATAATTCTTATACGGATCTTACAAGAATTTTCTATCAAATACTAACTCTCACGGTTCTTTCTAAGATTTAACATTCATTTTCACCGTTTGATCTTCTTCATAGCAAGGTGAGCAAAAATTAATATATTTTGAAGACCCCAAACAAAAATTAATCAAAGAAAACTTTATCTAAAAACTAGAGTCATAAAATGGATGAGTGAGTATTCATGAATATGGAGGACTGAATAAGTGATCAAGTATAGTTAAAAACTAATTATATTTTTCTCACATGTCCATACAAAAAGACAAAAAAAAACCCTTTAAATGACCCAAAGTCAAGTCAATAATTAATCACTATTCAATTTCGCGCATTGATATTACTGCTGCATTCGAGGAGCAATTTATCCTTCTTCGGTTATATTTTCGTCGATCCGACCATTGAAGTTTAAAGTTGAATTGGAATATCAGGCCGATCCAATGGTTAGCGAAGCTGTAATTGGAATATTATCACAGATGCGTAGTGCAGTGCACTCAGGATAGGCGCGGTGCGCCAGAGGTCTTCACCTACGAAGCGTACTTCAGATTCTCGAACTTCAGAGGCGCGGCAGGCTGAAATTTCACAGGGAGGAAGCGCGGCGCGCTGTTAATTCTCGAGTTTTTGGGGCGGAGCACGTTTGACTCCTTTGACCTTTGTCTTTTTGATATCTATTTCCTTGGATGTTAGTTTGCCCAATCCCTTCAGTTAGAATATAGAACATGAAGTCCATTACTTGATGTGAAAATTTGAGGATGATCAGACTACTAGATTATCATGAATGTTGATTTTACAACGCTGCTCAAAGTTAGGTGTGGTATATTAATAAAATTTAATGTCAATCTTTGTCAACGTTAGTATATTTTTTAAGAAACCGATATTTACGTACGAACAATTGTAAATTGTTGTTTCAAGAGTGACCAACAGAAGCTAGTTAAAGCTTTTATTATGGGATAGAGTGTGCAGCTTACAAATAGAACAACCAGTATAATATAGAAACATGTTTTTCAAAATTTGTAATCAATTTTTGTATTATCTTTTTCTTTAATTTTAATGGAATAGAAGTGATTGGTTTCTCCAAAATCAATATGTGATTTGTAAATTAATTACATGTCATAAATACTAACAATAGGCTACATACAATTCATATGAAATTTGTACATTTATTACAACATCTTATAATACTTACTTAATCCTCGTGCATCCCACAAATCTCTTAATAGTTTGCACGAATCTCTTAATAGTTTGTTTAATTTCATGCATGTATCATGTGTCTTATTATAGTGCTTATTGGTTCTAACAAGAAAGAACCTGTTAAAATATTTTGTGATATTATTTTTAACATTAATTTATTGGTATAAGATCTATTTCAAATTGGATTAATTTGACCATAATATCGATGTGAAAATAAAATAAAATTATTAAATATTTGGGTCAACTCATCTAGAATTATAAATTATTATCACTATTCTCGTGTCAATATTTAATATAGACAATAAAATAAAATATAATTCTACCAAATTTATTTATAAGTGAAGGGTGTATATTTTGTTTGGGTAGCACTCCTACCTCTATTTTTTATAATTTTAATTTTTTATTATTTTTACTAATTACATCTTTTAATCTTCCTATTTTACCCTATGTTTAATAATACACCACCATTATTAATATTAAATTTATAGTCCCATTTATAATAAAAATGTAAATCGAGGAATGTGCCAGAGTAGCACACATATGTGCGAGAGAGGTCGAACCTTTATAATATTTCAATGAAAATTTGTCCCACCCGAAATTCGAACCCTGCGTCACCGGGGAATTACACCCAAATTATCACAGACCTTACCACTCGGCTATGCTCCTATGGACTCCAAATTTATTATTTAGTTAATAATAGCTCTCTTCTTCCCATAAAAGTTGCAATACTTTACTTTTTTGAGGTGCCCATAATAGTGATACACTCAAAAAAGGAAATAAATATTATTATTTTTTTATTTTAAAATTTAATTTATTCATACTTTATTCACATACTTTTTAAACTTCAATCACAACTATTTTACTTTTCAATTTAAAAATACATTAAACTTTTACTTTTGGATCAAAAACTCAAAAATAAAATAAAGTGTTGCATCTATTAAGAGTTGGAGGGAGTAATTCTTTTTAATTATTTTTTTTCATATATAACAATTTATATTTGATAATTTGATTTATATAAGATCTTAAATTGCCAAATAAATTAACATGTTATAAGTTTATATACCTATTTTATCCAAATGTTTAACAACTTATTTATTAAATAAGACATAACAGCTTATTAGCTCTTAAAACAACTTATAAGACGTAACATCTTATAAGCTCTTTTAAATATGTAAATTTTGTGTCTTAACATATTTAATTAAGTATATAGTCACCATCACATAATTATCAATTTAGTCTCATAAAGGAAGGGGAATTTCTTTGTTCATTGTTTTGAGTTTTCAATTTCAGAATACAAAAAATTCGAATAAAAACTGCTTTCAGCAAGATTCATATTAGATTTTTGTGGTGAACTAAATCCACATGCCATTTTCTAATTGGTTAAGTAATTTAATTAATAAAAAAATTAGAAAAAAAAATGCCACGTTGTCAAGCCGAATCAGTAATTCAACATTAAAAAGCAAATACACGTGGGAGAGAGTCAACTGTATTTTCACCTCGTGACAAATTTTATAATATTTTAATAAAAAAATTGTCTCACTCCGGATTGAACTTACGTCGCCGGAGATTTACAACCACATCATCATATGTTTTACCACTCAGTTGTGTCTATGGGGAAAAGGCATTGACTTGTGATTGCAAATAATGCAACTGCAGCTGCGAGGAACATTTGAGTAACTCAACGGGTAATTTTATAAAAAACCTACTCGACCTTCATTTTTCTAGTTTGATTTCATGTATCATTATATGTATTTTTTGCTTTATTTTGATTTTGACATTTGTAAATTATTTTGGGTTTTGAATAATATTTGAATATTAAATTTAGAAAAAATATCATTAATTACCGTGTTAATATAGATTATTACTAATATAGTACAGTAGAAACTCCGTACAATCATATCGTTGGGACCGGGAAAAAATATTACTATAGAGAGTTATTCTTATATAGGGTTTTACAAAATAAAAAAATAATTTTTTCTATAAAAAATAATATAAATATAAAAATAATATACATACAATATTATCTATCTTTAAATTCACAAAATCAATTTAATAGTTTTGAATAATAAATTTTGACTATATATGTGTAAAAATTGTGTTTAACATACAAATTAAATAAAATATTAATCAATCTAAAGACTATAAACTTTGATCATATACTATATGTTATTAATTTTCATAAATATTTCAAGTCATCTTAAATCTCTTATTGATTTTAATAAATAAAAAACATTATTAATAAATATTTTTATTATATATTAATCATTTATTCTTATATAGAGGTATAAATCCTTAAGACGGGACCTAAAAAATGTATGACTTATGACAATGTGGAGTTTATTCCTATTTATAACTGGTCCCAAGTTGAGACTTGCATTTTTTATTACTATAGGAAGTTTATTCCTATATAGAGTATAGAATTTCTACGGTATACTCCATCTCATTCACAACATAAATTCGTGTGGACATATTTTGTATTATTTGTAATTTAAATATCATTTTACGTTTTTTTATAATAATTTATAATGTTCTTTTTCAAATTACTCTTAAATACTGTAGTTATTATTATTTTTTTAACCATAATATCGGATGTGAAAATAAATTAAAAATAATTAAATTCTTGAGTCAACTAATCGAGAATAATTTAATACTACAAAATTAAACTCAAAATAAAGCAACATAAATCAATGTCAAAATAAAGCAAAAAATACAATATAATGATTAATGATACGTGAAATCTAATTAGAAAAATTAGGGTCGAGTAAGTTATTTTTATAAAATCACCCGCCGAGTTACTCGGATGTTCCTCGTAGCTGCAATTACATTAATTCCAATCACAAGTCAACCGTAAACTTTTATACAAATAGATCATGATGTTTAGTGTTTTTATTTTTTTAAATTAATAATTCTTTATTCAAAAGTTATTAATTAAATTTCTCAAGTTGATCGTTCAGAGGTATGCACGACAGTTTATATATATATATATATATATATATATATATAGCTGAGTTGGCCCTATAATTATACATTATAC
Source organism: Euphrasia confusa (assembly GCA_954870475.1). Taxonomy (NCBI): domain Eukaryota; kingdom Viridiplantae; phylum Streptophyta; class Magnoliopsida; order Lamiales; family Orobanchaceae; genus Euphrasia; species Euphrasia confusa. The sequence continues at coordinate 6,705,427 of OX940964.1, forward strand.
CTCCATTCACGAAGACTTGAACATCATCAAATTTTGAGAGAGAGAGAGAGAGATGGCAAAATTGTGTTTGGTTATTTTGGTTGCATTTGCAGTAGTAGTAGTAGCAACGGCAAGAAACATTAATATTCGAAAAACTGAAGAGCTATTTCATGTTGGTGTCGTAGTCGGGAGAAACACGCTAGAAGCCTCTACTACTATCAATGCCGAGGGAAAGGGATATGTAAAGGTGGCTGCTGACGACGACGACGACGCTAACGAACTCGGCGACGCCGACGCCGGCACCGATGGCGATGAAGGCACAATCAATGTAAAACTCTGAGTTAATTCAAATATTAGATCATGTGTTGTCGTGCGTGCGTGTGGTTTTGTTGCTTTTTAATTTCATGTTGTCATTTTGCTTTTTCGATTATGGGTTTAAGATCGATGCATCTCCATGTTTAATTGATTGATTGATTTTCAATATTGTATTTTGCAATAATGGCATTCTGCCCAATAAAGAAATACTAAAAGGCAGGAGCCATGAAATTATTTAGAGTTTTTTTTTTTTAAAGGGTCATTTTGATTTATGTATATTAGATAAAATACAACAATCCTAATGGACTGGTTCAGTTACCAATACTTGTTTGCCGGAGTGTTATAATGGCCTCATTGTACACAAACACGTGTCTTTTCTAGCGCACTCTATTCTCATTTGTGTTCACTCGAGACATTTCTCGATCAGAGGGTCGCTATATATGCTTAATTTTGAAGTTCGTATAACTAAAAAAATATTCAAAAAAGAAGATGCAACTTGTTGTTAATGTCAGATAACCTAGCTAATTCCTCTCCTTACAATCATGAGAGCTTGTTATAAAATTAGATTCTATATTGAAAATATAAGTTGTCGAAATATCCATTTACCAAGTGGTTTTTTGTTTTTTTAAGCATATACTCATTATATGCTTGTTCATTTGTTTTTGTTTCAAAGTTGGGCCAATAACACCTTAAAAGGCCTTATTAAGGTGATAAGGTTGTCCAACTTATATTTGAGCTTTAGGATCTATATATATCCAACCGGTGTGGGATACTTAACACGCCCCCTCACGAGTAGGCTCGGTTTTGTCGGCTCTACTCGTGGATATAGTGCCATTTTTGGGCAAGCCGAAAATTTCATCGGCTGGGGCTCCATCATCCTGTTGGGCCCGCTCTGATACCATGTCAAAGTTGGGCCAATAACACCTTAAAAGGCCTTATTAAGGTGATAAGGTTGTCCAACTTATATTTGAGCTTTAGGATCTATATCCAACCGATGTGGGATACTTAACACGCCCCCTCACGAGTAGGCTCGGTTTTGTCGGCTCTACTCGTGGATATAGTGCCATCTTTGGGCAAGCCGGAAATTTCATCGGTTGGGGCTCCATCATCGTGTTGGGCCCGCTTTGATACCATGTCAAAGTTGAGCCATTAACACCTTAAAAGGCCTTATTAAGGTGATAAGGTTGTCCAACTTATATTTGAGCTTTAGGATCTATATCCAACCGATGTGAAGCTCTATCCTTAACCGATGTGGGATACTAAATAAGGGATAAGTCAGGCGTATATTTTTCCTTTTATTTAAAAAATGGCAGAAGAAATCAGCTCATCGACAAAGATGTCTTTAATGCAGCTCAGTCACCAGCTAATCTCTGTGAAGCTCACAGATGACAACTTTTTAGTCTGGCGACAACAAGTTATTATTAGTGTAAAGGGTCATGGCCTTTAAGGCTTTCTTGACGGTCAAACCCGCAACCCTCTAAGTTCATCACCTCTGGAGATGAAGGTGGTCTGCAGATAAATCCAGATTTTACCTTATGGCAGCGACAAGATCAGCTGCTAGCTTCTTGGATTCTCTCATCCTTATCTGAAACCATTCTGATTTCTGTGGTCGGTTTGAACACCTCTCAAGAAATATCGGAGAGCTTGCAGTCTACTTTTTCAAGCCAATCTGTAGCGAGAAATATGGAGTATAAAATTCAACTACAGAATCTTAAGAAAGGAGCTTTATCAATGAGGGATTTTCTGAATAAAATAAAATCTCTTTGTGATGCCCTAGCCAGTATTGGAGAGCGCATGAAAGAAGAAGATCAAGTTCTTCATGTTCTGAGTGGGCTTGTCCCTGAATATGATGTTGTGGTGGTCAACATTACAACAAGAGGAGAAAACATCACCATGAAAGATATCACTTTTTTGTTGCTTAGCTATGAAAATAGGTTGGAAACCACTGCTCTCTCTGATAAGGTGATCCCCAGTGCCAATGTTGCTCAGAAAGATAAAGGAGGCACTCAACAGAATAGCTACAGAGGTAGAGGAAACCCTAATGCTAGAGGATGAGGGAGCAGTAGAGGAAGAGGTGGTAGAGGCAACAATGGTAATAGGGTTCAATGCCAAATATGTGGTTACACTAACCATATGGCTGACAAGTGTTACCATAGGTTTGAATCTGATTTTGTGCCAAAACCAACTTCAATAACCACAGCTTTGAGGAAGGAAACAGACCTAGTGCCCATAATCAATATGGTCATAATCCATTTCCTCAACAGAATCAGAACAGTGGCCATCAGCAGAGTTCTTATCATCAGCAAGGTAGCAACAATGGATCTGCTTACTACTCCAACACTGATAGCTCTCCATCAGATTCCCAATGGTATCCTGACTCTGGTGCATCTCATCATATGACCAGTGATTTTTCAAACATGAGCCTTACTTCTGGTTATGATGGGAGTAATAGGGTTCAAATTGGTAATGGCTCACACCTTAATATCACTCATATTGGTAAATCTTTAGTTTGTTCTGGTAATTCCATGCATAAAACACAAGTTTTTCATCTCAATAACCTCCTACATGTCCCAGAAATTACCAAAAATCTTTTGAGTGTTGCCCAATTTTCAAAAGATAATCATGTGTTCTTTGAATTTCATCCTGGTTTTTGTGTTGTCAAGGATCAGGCCACAAGGGAGCCTCTTCTCACAGGGACCCTTAAGAATGGACTGTATCAATTCCAGCTTCAACATGTGCACAAGCCATCCATTTCAAGCTTCCCTGATCACAGAAAAGCCACAGTTCCCATTCAAGAATTTCCAGTCAAGTCCTTTGCTTCAGTTGTTAGAAATAAAAGGAGTTTAGAATTATGGCATAAACGTTTAGGCCATCCTTCTATTGATGTCACTAGAAAGGCTTTAAACTCCTGTAATATTCCCTTTATCAATGAAAACTCTTTTTCTTTTGTGATATTTGTGCCATTGTTGTTCACAATGTCCCCGCTCAAGACCAGGTAGCTGAAAGGCTTTGCCGTGTCAACCTTTCACGCGTCTCCGCGACAAGCTCCAAGTCTTCGGCGTTCAGATTGCGGGGGGTAATAGCCGTTAATCAATTCTGGGTTTTTCCCCAAATTGAGTTAACCCTAATTTGGCAATTTCCCCAAATCGCAAAACCTAATTTGGCCCCAATTTAAGTATTGTGCTTTTACTTTGCTACCCCTATTCTCTACCGTTAGATTGCCCTCGACACGTGTCGCTAATTCGTGTCTCCTGCTCCTACACTCTAGGGTTTTAGTTGTAGGTTTCGATATAAATACACGATCGATATAATCAGTCGCTCTTTAATCAAGAAAATATATTCTCGTATTTATTTCTTCTTCCTCCATATTTAGAAAGCTTGAATATCGCTTTCAAAACCTACAAACATGCAAGGTTTATTATTTTGTTGCTTTCAAAACCTGCAAACATGCAAGGTTTATTATTTTGTTATCAAGTATTGTGAAAATTGTTAGAGTGTTAAAGTATGACTCGAATCCGTAGGAATTTTGTTTTCTTATTTAGGAAAATTAGAATTATATTAAATATAATTCTATTCTTTATGGATTTAGGAGTCATATATTAGAAAAATAATTTATTCCTAATTCTAATTATTTTCAATTTGATAGGTTTTCTACACCTATAAATAGGGATCTCCATAGACACAATTAGTTGTGTGTAACACGAGTTAACACCATCAATTAGAGAGATAATATTGTGTGAGATTAGAGGGTTTTATAGTGCATATCAATCTAATCGTGAGCAATATTATAGTGAATGTTCTTATCGTTCTTCTTGTGATTTTTCCGATTTGGGTTTCCACTTAAATTCTCTGTCTTCTTTACTTGTCTCTTTCTTTGTTTATTGTTGAGTTATTTTCGGGGTTCCGCATTATTATTTGTACTATACATTGTCGATTTGCAACAAGTAATATCTAGTGGCACCGATCTTGATCTTGTGGCGTTCAGAGCTTTGTTCTAAAAGCTAACGGGCTTTTACGAGACTCGGATCGACTATTATTCGTGGAGATGAGGTGCCCAAGATATCGCCTTTATTCCCCACTATTGAGGTTACGATATGATAAAAAGTTCATGTTTTATGATATGATGTTTGTTTTTGTAAATTTTATGGGATAATGTAAAATTGATTAGTTTCTAATATCTAGTTATGTACTTGGTTTCCAAAAATATGAAAAAGGAGGAATAAAGATCAAATATCAAAAATTAAAACAAAAATGAATTTGAGAGTAAAACAAATTAGAAAAACATAAATAATTTTTTATACATATCACATTAATCACAATAAAGTTGATGCTTCTTAGTTTCTTCTTAGTTTTAGCACATAGTTTTACCACATAAATTATTTTGGGTTTTTATATAATATTTGAATATTAAATTTAGAAAAAAATATCATTAATCACCGTGTTAATATAGATTATTACTAACATAGTATACTCCATTTCATTCACAACATAAGTGTTAATATAGATTATTACTAACATAGTATACTCCATTTCATTCACAACATAAGTCGTGTGGACATATTTTGTATTATTTGTAATTTAAATATCGTTTTACGTTTTTTTATAATAATTTATAATGTTCTTTTTCAAATTACTCTTAAATACTGTAGTTATTATTATTTTTTTAACCATAATATCTGATGTGAAAATAAATTAAAAATAATTAAATTCTTGAGTCAACTAATCGAGAATAATTTAATACTACAAAATTAAACTCAAAATAAAGCAACATAAATCAAAGTTAAAATAAAGCAAAAATACAATATAATGATTAATGATACGTGAAATCTAATTAGAAAAATTAGGGTCGAGTAAGTTTTTTTTTATAAAATCACCCGCTGAGTTACTCGGATGTTCCTCGTAGCTGCAATTACATTAATTCCAATCACAAGTCAACCGTAAACTTTTATACAAATAGATCATGATGTTTAGTGTTATTATTTTTTTAAATTAATAATTCTTTATTCAAAAGTTATTAATTAAATTTCTCAAGTTGATCGTTCAGAGGTATGCACGACAGTTTATATATATATATATATATATATATATATATATATATATATATATATATATATATATATATATATATAGCTGAGTTGGCCCTATAATTATACATTATACCTCCATTCACGAAGACTTGAACATCATCAAATTTTGAGAGAGAGAGAGAGATGGCAAAATTGTGTTTGGTTATTTTGGTTGCATTTGCAGTAGTAGTAGTAGCAACGGCAAGAAACATTAATATTCGAAAAACTGAAGAGCTATTTCATGTTGGTGTCGCAGTCGGGAGAAATACGCTAGAAGCCTCTACTACTATCAATGCCGAGGGATATGTAAATGTAGAGGTGGATGTCGACGATGCCGGCGAAGGCGAAGACGCCGCCGTCAATGTAGAACCTTGAGTTAATTCAAATATATTAGATCATGTGTTGTCGTGTGTGCGTGTGGTTTTGTTGCTGTTTAATTTCATGTTGTCATTTTTCTTTTTCGATTATGGGTTTAAGATCTATGCATCTCCATGTTTAATTGATTGATTGATTTCTAATATTGTATTTTGCAATAATGGCATTCTGCCCAATAAAGAAATACTAAAAGGCAGGAGCCATGAAATTATTTAGAGTTTTTTTTTTTTAAGGGTCATTTTAATTTATGTATTAGATAAAATACAACAATCCTAATGGACTGGTTCAGGTAGGGCTGCACACGAGTCGAGCTGATCGGTCAACGCTAGACACGAGCTCGAGGTTGACCGAGCTCGAGTCGATCTCGAGCTGCTCGACCCACATCGCGAACCGAGCTCGAGCTACATATTTGTTGGAAATCGATATCCCGGAATTAATAAATTAAATAAAATTAATTATCTAATTAATTCCGACCGAAATCCTTTGGAGATCGAATATCCGGAGTTGTAAAATTGCGGAACAACAACTCCAATCGACTCCCGGTTGCCGGAACATCTCGCCACGAACCACCACTCATATCCGGACACAACCAAACCCTAACCGCGGCCCTAAACCCTCGCCGGACAGCCCAAGCCATCCCGAAGGTTCGCCCCATCCGATCAAGCCCTAGCCGCGGAAGCCGCTGCTGCTCGATCGAGGCACGCGCATGTCGCCGGACATGCGCTAGGGTTCAGCCCCTAACAGCCTGCACAGCTTCGGCGAAGCCTCGTGGATCCGCCGCTGCCAGGCCGCACGAAGCGCCCGCCAGCCTGCCGGGTGGCCGCCCGCGACCACCACCAGGCGGGCGCTTGGCCCCCAGGCGGTCGCCTGCCTCCCCAGGCAGCGGGTGCGCGCGATCCTTGCCGCCGGGTCGCTCCAGCCGCGGCGGTCCGGTGATCCTCGATCACCACCGCTCGGCTCGACCCCGGTGAGGATCCCAAACCTCGGATCTTGGTTCACGATATTTTTACGATAATTAAAACGATTAAAATCATAAAGAGGGTTTTACGATTTACCTCGTTCTCGTTGTTCGGAAAAACGAAGAACTCAATTTGATGACCTTGAGATCTTCCCACGTATTCCTTGCACTAGCCCGGACGTCGTGTGGGCGACGATCTACCGAACTCCATGGATCTTCCTCTCTACTTTCTCTCTCTCTCTAGAATTGTGATCTTCAAGTTATGAGATATATGAGAATAGAGAAGACCATGTAGTGCTTTTATAGGCTACGTAGGGGATCTTAAGGAGGTGGAATATTGGGCTTCCAATAATAGTGATTAAATTGAGCCCAAACCCAAATTTATTAATCCTTACTATTATTAATTAATTCTATTTTCCACTATATAAAATTAATTGCACTCCCAATATTAAACCATATTATGTCAAATAATATTTCTCCGGTAGTATTATTTATTCCGTGTATTTAAGATATAAATATCCATGAATAAAATTAATTTATTGCTAATTAATTTATTCATCTCTTATATCCGAGACTAGTACCATTCAACCTTAATTATTATGCGGAACGAATCCACCTGCAGGGTTTACATAATAATTCCTTATGAACTCATCTCAAGGATATTATCAGCCCTTACGGGATACACTTTCCCGTCAAGTATTCACGGCATGTCATATATAAAATATAGTGACCCAACTTAACCGGTAATTAACCCAATAATTAAATCGGTTAATTCCTTTGGTAAATCAAAGTCACTTATATTAAATATACACACCCGCAATAGTATCGGGGATTAAGAATAAAATACTTAGAGACTTAAATCGATTATCGCCGGCAATCCTAATCGATAAATCTCAAGCAGATCCGCTCAATACACCAAGTGTACAAGTGTGATAAAATAATCAAGACAGATTATTTTCTCTCTCACACAACGACTATACCGATGGATTGGTCCGTGTCCATCTAGGTCGTGAGCAACTGTTCGATTAAATACGAGTAACCGATAGTATGATCTTCTGTGTGGGCCCGACACACCATACTAACTACAACGTATAGAATCCAGGACTATAATTTGCATATTTAATTATAAATAATTAAATGCAAATAATTGTTTATTTAATTAATAGATTAATGACAATGGATCGTGAGTTTCCGTTACTTAAATCTAGACATTAAGTACACAACTCCAACAATATTCATAGTGACGAGCGGCTCGCGAGCTGCTCATATAATTATTAGGATTTTTTTAAATACATTTTTTATATAATACTCCCTCCGACTATTAATTAGATGTCATATTTTTTTGGACACGGAGTTTAAGAAAATTGTTATTTTTGTATTTTTTAATTGAATAGTAAAAGGTAAAAATATATTTTAAAAGTGAAAAGTAAAGTAGTTGTGAGTAAAGTTTAGTAAGTGAGGTAAAGTAGAATAAAATTGTATATTAAAATGAAAAAGTTTGAATAATTATTTTCTTTGTTGGGGTGTGTCAACTTTTGTTGGACACCCCAAAAAAAAAGTATGACAACTGTCTTTGGACCGAGGGAGTATAATTATACGATATTTGTATTTTAGTTCTCATATTTTTATTTTTCGGTCCTACGCTATTACCAGTAAAAAAAAGGTTGTCCTACGTTATTATCAGTAAAAAAAAGATTCTCACAGATCTAGATCTAAACTTAAACTCAAATATCTATAGTCTTCGTCTCTGACTCTTTTCCAACTCTGGTTCTCCCACACGGCTACACCTCTTCATATCTCTCTGAGCACCTTCTGAGAGCATCGTGAACATCGTTCTTTGCTCATACTCTTAAGTCTTCGAATCTCAGGTTTTTTCTTAAAGATGAAAGGGTTTTTTGAATTCATAATTTTTTTAGCCCCATTTTTTTAGTTGCTTGTTGATGAAAGGATTTGAGTAACAATTAATTTTTAACCCCTTTTTTGTAGTTGCATATTGTAGCTATGTAAGCCGTTTTTTTTCTCTCACCATTAGGAGAACAAAAATTGTCATGAAAGAATTAAAGTAAGATTTTAGAGTGTTTGTGAAGTTCATTCTGTTTCCATTTTATCTTTTATGAATTTTGATGAGTTTTATTCTGTTTTCATTTTATCTCTTATTTTTCTCTAAGTATTACAAAGTTCTTACTTTAAATTCTTTTATATTATATTTTTGCAGTAATTGAATCATAACAGTGACATGTCGTCGCCCCAAGAGTTATCTTCAAGAAGCATTAACAACGTTGACCTGAGTCAACCGACACAGTCTATTGGAGACGAAGATGTTCAACCGACACAGTCTATTGGAGACGAAGATTTGGAGAGTGATGATGAAGCTACAATTGATGGAACAGAGGTATTTAAAAAACCAAAAAGATGGAAAAAATCTGTAGTATGGGAAAATTTCGAGGAGTTGATAGTTGGGTCGGAAAAAATGGTCAAGTGTAACCATTGCAAAGTTAAATTCAAGCAAACCAGTACCAGTACAACTACTAGTATGTTGAGGCATATGAAGACATGTTCTATAAGATTGAGGAAATTGAAAGAGTCACGCCAACAAAGGCTTAATTTTCCAAGTGGAGATTCAGGTACTCCTCAAACTTATCTTCACTTCGGAAAGTTTGACATGGCAGCCATGAGAGAATCAGCAGCCGAATGGGTGCTTATGCATGAGCATCCGTTTTCTATCATGGAGGAAGAGGACTTCAACTTGATGCTAAAAAGAGAGATGCCCGAATGGCAAAGAATCAGCCGAACTGGTAACAAAAATGATTGTAAGGCGGTGTTTGAGAGGGAAAAAAAATAAATTGAAGGCATCGTTGACGAAAGTGAAGAAAATCAGTTTGACTACAGACCTTTGGAAGTCAAAAAATCAAAAGATAGAGTATATGGTTATTACTGGACATTGGATCGATAACTATTGGAATTTGGAGAAGCGGGTCCTGAACTTTGTTCATATTCCTCCTCCTTGACGGGGTGTTCAAATCTTATTCTATTTATAAATGCGTGAAGGAATGGGGGATCGAGAGCAAAGTGTACACAATTTCAGTAGATAATGCTTCAAATAACGACACGGCGTTGAGAGCATTAAAGGATACCTTCTCTAGGAACAAATGTCTTTTAGCAAAGGGTAACTTATTTCATGTACGATGCTGTGCGCATATACTCAATTTAATGGTTCAAGATGGTCTTAGTCAAATCAAGGAAATAATTGGTATGATAAGGGGAAGTGTGGATTTTATAAATAAAACCGACGGAAGACGCTTGCTATTTGCTGAAATTGTACAACAACTTCAATTGCCCGGGAAACAATTGATTTACGACTGCAAAACAAGATGGAATTCTACCTATGAGATGCTAGCTTGTGCTCTAAAGTTTCGAGAGGTGTTTCCATGATTTCAAGATCGAGACTCAAGAGCGATGTTCAAGGAAGTACAAAACATGTTCAAACGAAAAAGAACAAACTAAAGAAATACAAAACAAAAATTGTCATCGGTACAAAATTGTCATCTGTACAAAAATTGTCATCGCTCTTGAGTCTCAAGGAAGTACAAAACATGTTCAAACGAAAAAGAACAAACTAAAGAAATATAATATACAGAACAAGCATAAAAAGAGGAAGGATAAGAAGGTGCAAACAGTGATGTTGGCTCCTTCGGTCTTCTCGATCCAGCCCGTATGAAATCGTGGGAAGGCCCCCACGTGGCGCTCATTTTGGGAACCGAAAGAGCAGCACGGTTCGTGGACTAGTCTCCACGCGACGCTCACTTATAGTCGAGAGCTTGACTTTTTCATTCTTCATCCAAGGTGCATTTAATCCATGTAGACATACTTCCATTGTTTCGATAATCCCTTGATCTCTAATTTTGGTGGAGGTAGTTCTTTTTCTTCATCGCTCTCGAGTATCTCACCCCCCCCCCCCCCAATACTATCTTTTACATGAATGTCTTGCTTGGGTTCAACGTTGGGATATAAAAATATCGAGCTCATTTTCTGCAAAAACATCATCTCGGCCAAGAGATCAATAGGAAAGAGGTAAAAATAATGTATAGAACGTGGAGCAAAATTAGTAATCCTTACCTCAAATACCATATCATCCGCTCTTCTTACATTAACCCCCAAACACAATTAAATCTTAAAATACCTGGATCATGAGACTTGGGTGGGTGATGATCACATATCATATTTGACTCCTCAACAACCATAAGATAATTCATGTCAAGTGAGGGAGGAGGGTGTCCGGAATTCTTATCCACCAAATCACTCGAAGAGGAAGAAGGTGATTCGGTCATACATGCATGCTCAGGAAACATATCCTCAACCTCCTTGCCCTCGTCTCTCGTTTCATCGGTATTTGAGCTATGAGACTCAAGAGCGATGTCTAGCATCAATGACTCCTCTTGCAAATTCACCCCCTCGTTGTCGACTACTGTATTGATACTCAATATCTCTTGCTCTAGTTCTATAGGGGGTGAAAAGGACAACTTGTATGGGTTTTCGTTTCGATGCGACACTTTTGGTGTAATCTCCTCCAACACCATACTCTCAATCGTCTCTTCCTCATCATCTTCCTCCAAATTCAGGTCATTGTCGTACATATGCTCCACTTTGGTCTCGACCTCATTCGGTTCAACTTCATCATAGTCGTAGTCACTTTGGAGATTCTCTTCCTCGTGTACCCACTCGCTTTGATTGCATATCTTATCGATCATATCTCCTATGACCTTAGACCTCGCTTCCGCTTCGATACTCTCTGCCAATCTAACTTCATTTGCCTTTATTAATGCTTCGTTTGCTTTCATGACTCGTTCGGCCATCTGTATGAAATCCTGAAAAGTGTCCTCCAAAGATGGCTTATATGACGGCTTTGGTTGCATCGAATACGGTGGAGGGTATGCCAAATTTTCTTCAGCATTTCTGGTCATCGCCACTTCATTCGCTTTGATCGACGCTTCATTTGATTTCATTATCTGGTTGGCCGTTTGCATGAAATCTTGAAAAACGCCATCCAACGATGGCTTGTATGGAGGCTCAGGTTGCATAGAATAATGTGGAGGGTACACCATGTTCTGAGGAGGCCATTGTTGTTGAGGCCATTGTTGTGGATCCCATTGTTGTTGAGGCGGATCAGCATAATAACTCTGATTAGAATGCCACTCCTGATTGTATGCTTGGGACTGAGAGCCAAAATATGTTGTCGTTTCATATTGGGAAGGCTCGTAGTAAGTGCTCGTCTGAGGCCATGTGTTCTCCCACGTATAGTTATTAAATGTATTCATCACTGCTAACAACAACACTTGACAAAAACATTAAACGCACCGGTGGGAGAAATAATAATCATAAATAAAAAGAAAAAAAAAAAGTTGCAAACACTCAAACACTAATACTTGTGCCTAAAGCGTTCCCCGGCAACGGCGCCAATTTGACAAGACGTTGTAGTGCGTCAAAAATCAAATAAAAATAACCGAACTAGTTGCCGAAGCAATTCGCCCGAGTCGATCTCACGAGGAACACTACTATCGGCTGTAAAAATGTTTTTGTGTTTGCAACGAAGAAGAGGGAAAGAAGTTTATAGCATAATGAATGATTTGGTTGGTTTTGTTTTAAACTAAATTAACTATATTTATATTTATCCCCTTTATAATTTTTTCACATTCACGTCATTTTTCATTTTTTTTTTGTTTTTTCTTTTTTGCAGGTATAATCAAAATGTTCTTTTAATATATTTTAATTTCATTTATGTTTTTTTAACCTTCTTATAATTTTTGGTTGTTTTTGTTTTTTGCTAAATTTTTGGTTGTTTTTTCTTTTTTGCGTATAATCAAAATGTTCTTTTAATATATTTTAATTTCATTTATGTTTTTTTAACCTTCTTATAATTTTTTGTTGTTTTTGTTTTTTGCTGGTATAATTAAATTGTTCTTTTATTATATTTTAATTTCATTTATTTTTTTAACCTGCTTACAATTTTTGGTTGTTTTTGTTTTTTGCAGGTATAATTTGAATTTTCTTTTAATTTTTTGTAATTTCATTTATGTTTAATTACATTATTTTTTTTTTTTTTGCAGATATGAGTTTAAGTATGCGGATTTTGTTTGATATGTCTTCTTTTAATTCTTTTTATACGCTTTTGAATTACTAATAAGAAGTGTTTGTTTTTTTTGGAGGTTACCAAATCCTATTTTTATTTTTATTCTATTATTGTTTTTATGTTTTCCATTAATCTAACAATTTTTATTTTATTCTATTATTGTTTTTATGTTTTCCATTAATCTAACAATTTTTATTTTACTAATGGCAGGCGGACACAATGTAAGTATTTTATAAAGGATTGATTGTGTTATAATTTTGTTTTTCTTTGTAGATTTATCAGAAAAATAAACAATGATGAAGAACGTATTAAGTATGCGGATTTATCAGAAAAGTATTATTGTACTCTTCAATGATATTAATTTATTTGTATTATAATGATATTATTTTATTTGTATTATCTTCTACATTAATCAATAATAAAGTATTAATTATTTCGCTATAATTTTTGTTTTTATTTCTCTAACTTCAAGATTTTTCTTTAATTATATAAAGTAGAAAAGTATAAATAATTGTACTACCTATTATAATTAATCAATGAATTTAAAATTATTAAAAATATATATATTCTTCTATATTAATTAATAAAGTATTAATTATATACTTACATCGAAATTCAATGTCCCCGTATTGTTTTTTATGTTTTTCATGAATTTAACAATTTTAATTTTACTAATTGCATACTCAATGTACGTATTGTTTTTTATGTTTTTCATGAATTTAACAATTTTAATTTAATAATTGCAGTACTCAATGTAAGTATTTCGATTTATGCATTTTATAAATGATTGATCGTATTCTACTTTTGTTTTCCTTTATAGGTTGCTTGATAAATTTAGAAGATGATGGAGAAAGTATTGAACTTTAAAGTGAAGAAGTATTATTGTCTTCTTGGATTAATTTGTTTGTGTTATAGTATTATTGTCCTCTTAAATTAGTTTATTTGTATTATAATGATATTATATTTGTATATTCTTTGATTAATCAATAAAGATTAACTCTTTTCGGGATTTTTTTTTTCTTTTTTTCTAAGTTCAATAATTTTCTTTTACTTAATTCAAATGATTTCCAACTTATTATTTTTTTTAATTTTATTTTAACTTAATATTTATTAAAATGAAATAATTTAAAATCATTTTAATTACAAAAGTCCTTAGTAATTATTGGTAAATATAGACCAATTCAAAGTTGTAAAGTTATTACTCCTCGATTATGGAAAGTAAATAAATATAAGTAATTGTACTAATTTTTATAAATAATCAATTGGTAAATATAGACCAATTAAAAATTGTAACGTTATTACTCTTTGATTATGATAAATATAACTAATTGTACTACCTATTCTCTCTTTGATTATGATAAATATAACTAATTGTACTACCTATTCTAAATAATCAATTGCATTTAAAATTATTAAAATAAATTTTTAATTACGATTAGAAAATACAATTTAATTAATTCATTTAGTATTTATAATGCTCACATATTTATAGTGTGAACATGTTTTACTCCTTCATTATAGAAGCAAGTAAATAAGTAATTGCACTACTTTTTATAATTAATCAATCGATTTTAAAATTATTAAAATTAATCCTTAATTATGGAAAGCAAAAAATCTTGATTTCAAACTTTTTATATTTACTTACTTAACTATATTAACTGATCAAATGAAACATATTAGCTATTATTCTAATTTCTATAATTATGTTATGATATTCAATTAATTCATTACTATTTATAATTTCCTTAATTAAGTCAAATTATTTATTATCATATTCATATATTTAATTAAGTAACAATTTAACGGTTTTCTTCCATCAATATAATACAACTTTAAATACATTTTAATAAAAAATAAACTGATTTTTAGTATATATATTATCTAATTTAAACACGCATAATTATAGTAAAGAAAATTAATTCAAAAATAAATCATTAATTATAAGTATTTTACGCAATTAAAATAGTAACATAAAATTAATTCAAAAAAAATTATTAATGATAAGTATTTTACAAATAAACTGATTTTTAGTAAATATATTATCTAATTTAAACACGCATAATTATAGTAACAGAAAATTAATTCAAAAATAAATCATTCATTATAAGTATTTTACGCAATTAAGATAGTAACAGAAAATTAATTCAAAAAAAAAAATCTTAATGATAAGTATTTAACGCAATTAAGAGAGAATCTGCATAATATATTTAAATAAGTATAAATATTAATTCATAACATAATAAATTATTTCTTTATTTTAAGTAATAAAATAAATTTGATATTATTTCATTATACATACTATAATTATTGTTTGATTCACTAAATATTTTCCATATGTAAAAAAAGTATTTAAATTTGCATATATATATATATGTAGTGATTATAGAAATAATTATAACACATCAATAATTAACGTGATTGAAGTTATAATTTATTATTATATTATATTATGTTTTTTGCTTAAAACAATACAAAAATATTTAAATGGAATAAATCAATGTTCAGTATATGATTTTACTGTGCATTTCAATATTTTTTATTATTGATATATTAATAATCTATTAATTCAACATTCTCATAATTAATAATTTAATATAATTGTACATATCAACTACACTAATCAATAAACACATATGAAAAGTACGTGAATTTCATTTAGTTTATAACTCTTGCAAGATAACACAAGTTTATTTATTCATTTCATAAATAGAATATGGATAAAAATAATATCTATAGTGGATTTGGATCCAACTACATATCTATACAATAAGAAACCAAAAGAAATTGATAATTATGTTATTGAATGCATTAAATTCAATATATCTTTAATTTAAATTTAGTAAACATATATCTTAATTATATATTGTATTAGAGTTTCAAATAGATTTTATAAAAACAAAATGTGGTTATACATTAATCTTACTTGAAATGTCAAGATTTATAAATAGCGTAGTATATACTAAAATATATTTTGGGAAAAGTTTTTTAACGGTACGGTCTATTTATGAGCAAAGTCAATATTTGTGCAATATTGCTATTTTTTAAGATGTCAGTATTTAAGCATAGACAATTGTATGTATCGATTCAAAATAACTAATGAATACGGTGTTGAAACATTTTTTGGTTAACGGACAGTCCGATCTATTTACGAGCAAAGTTAAAAAAAATTAGATTAACGGATAGAACGATCTATTTACGGGAGATAAAACTCAAGTTTATTTATTCATTTCATAATTAGAATATGGATAAAAATAATATCTATAGTGGATTTGGATCCAACTACATATCTATACAATAAGAAACCAAAAGAAATTGATAATTATGTTATTGAATGCATTAAATTCAATATATCTTTAATTTGAATTTAGTAAACATATATGTTAATTATATATTGTATTAGAGTTTCAAATAGATTTTATAAAAACAAAAATGTTGGTTATACATTAATAACGTTTATATCATTCTATTAATCTTACTTGAAATGTCAAGTTTTATAAATAGCGGACAATATTTGTGCAACATTGCTATTTTTTAAGATGTCAGTATTTAAGCATGGACAATTGTATGTATCTATTCAAAGTAAACATTTTTTGGTTAACGGACGGTCCAATCTATTTACTAGCAAAGTTAAAAAAAATTAGGTTAAGGGATAGAACGATCTATTTACGGGAGATAAAACTCAATATTTGTGCAACGTTAATTTTTTTTTTTACTATAACATTAATGTTTACAAATAAAACAAAAATTGTAATTTATAAATAGGTCTTCCAAAATTTCTTTTACGCACAAATAATTATATGTTGTTAGAAGCATTTACTCGGTGATGAGTACGGGTGGGAATAAAACGAGACAAAACAGGGTGACATTTGAAAAATCCAGTACCGTCCTGAAAATAAATTATCGGGAAAAGATGAGATTCGAATTTTAAAATTTCTCCATTCATGTCTCAATCCCGCTTGGTTTCGGGTGGAGATTGGAATATTCCAAAATTTTAAGTAAAAAATAAAAATACTCTATATAATTTAAAAAAAATGAAAAATACTATTGAGTTATAAAACAATAAATATTTAAATAAAATAAGAATCAAAAAGTTTTTTCATATCAAACATATATATAAAAATAAATATATATAAAATAATTTATTACTAAATAATGATTAAAAATTAATCTCATCACAACATATATACTTGAATATTTGATTTTGGAGATAGTACTCTTGACGATGACAACGACGGGAGAAGCCTATATAGATATTCATGATTTTGTTTTTAATAACTTAGTATGATAATTTTATAAATTCAATGTTCAAGCAATATTCCCTTCTTATTATGAACACATTCTTGATATTTGTTTTTTTGCAAAGACGAGAATCAAACACTGAACGAAGTGGATGAAATTAGTATGATAATTTTATAAATTCAATGTTCAAGCAATATTCCCTTCTTATTATGAACACATTCTTGATATTTGTTTTTTACAAAGACGAGAATCGAACACTGAACGAAGTGGATGAAATTAACGATTACGACGTCCATATATGATACAAACAATTATCTTTATATATAAAAACAAAAATGTATTAGAGTTTCAAATAGATTTTATAAAAACAAAAATGTTGGTTATACATTAATAACGTTTATATCATTCTATTAATCTTACATTGAAATGTCAAGTTTTATAAATAACGTAGTATATATTAAAATATATTTTGTGAAAAGTTTTTCTGTTAACGGTACGATCTATTTACGAGCAAAGTCAATATTTGTGCAACATTGCTATTTTTTAAGATGTCTGTATTTAAGCATGGACAATTGTATGTATCGATTCAAAGTAACTAATGAATACAGGGTTGAAACATTTTTCGGTTAACGGACAGTCCAATCTATTTACGAGCAAAGTTATTAGGTTAACGGATAGAACGATTTATTTACGGGAGATAAAACTCAATATTTGTGCAACATTAAGTTTTTTTTTAAGATATCATTATTTAAGCACGGGGAATTTATGTTGCGATTCAAGACTAACTAATTTAGTTGGGTTGAAAAATTTACTACAACATTAATGTTTACAAATAAAACAAAAATTGTAATTTATAAATAGGTCTTCCAAAATTTCTTTTACGCACAGACAATTATAAATTGTTAGAAGCTCTTACTCGGTGATGAGTACGGGTGGGAATAAGACGAGACAAGGCGGGGTGAGATTTGAAAAATCCAGTCCTATCCTGAAAATAAATTATCGGGAAAGGATGAGATTCGAATTTTAAAAATTCGCCATTCATGTCTCAATACCGCTTGGGTTCGGGTGGAAATTGGAACATTCCAAAATTTTAAGTAAAAAATAAAATACTCTATATAATTAAAAAAAATGAAAAATATTATCGAGTTTTAAAACAATAAATATTTAAATATAAGAATCAAAAAGTTTTTTTCATATCAAACATATATATAAAAATAAATATATATAAAATAATTTATTACTTAAATAATGATTAAAAATTAATCTATCACAACATATATATTTGAATATCTGATTTTGGAGATGGTACTCTTGACGATGACAACGACGGGAGAAGCCTATATAGATATTCATGATTGTTTTAATAACTTAGTACGATAATTTTATAAAATCAATGTTCAAACAACATTCCCTTCTTATTATGAACACGTTCTTGATATTTGTTTTTTGCAAGGACGAGAATCGAACACTGAACGAAGTGGATGAAATTAACGATTATGACGTCCATGTATGATACAAACAAAATAATCTACATCAGTTCTGATTTTATTGCGCTAATCGATCGTAAACTTAGTATGTTTGGACAAATGCATTCATTTGAGTTCCTAAACACTATCAAGTGTCCTGGGTTAACAAACCATCAATAGATATTAAATGTTAATATTTTTTGCCCTAAATCACATTTCTATGGGGACGAGGTTCTAATAAGTATTTTGGTTAGTTCTAATTTTATGAATAACACGTTTTTTAATATCTTTTTGTTGATTAATTCTTTATATTTTACTTTTGTTGTTAAGGTTGGCGTCCCGATAATATTCATGCGAAATATCAATCCTTCCAATGGTCTGTGCAATTGAACGCGGTAATTATAACAACACTTGGTAATTATGTTATCGAAACTATTGAGAGGAAAAAATTATGGCGACAAGATTTATATTGTAGATTAATAAATGTCAATTTCAGTCTTTGTCCAGCGAATAATAAATGTCAAGGTCATTATTTGTCCAACGATAGTATATTTTTTAAGAGATCGATATTTACACACTGAAAATTGTATGTTGTTGTTTCGAGAGTGAGAAAAACATTTGTCATTAGGTACAATTTAAAACTCTTTCGTGGATCGCACGGGTGCAGTAACTAGCCACAGACTAGAAATTTTAGCTCGAATTTTTTTGTTCATGCCACGATTAATTATTCTAAGATATGGAGCGATTGCAAAATTTTCCATTTTACGAAAAATACGAGGATGCAAAATATTGACAATTGAAATGATTATCTTTTTCTACGAGAGTTTTTGGATTGAATATCTGATTTTGGGATGATACTCTTGGCGATGACAACGACGGGAGAAGCCTATATATATAGATATTCATGAAAAGTTTTTGATAACTTAGTCCGATAATTATATAGAATCCATTTTCCAAACAACGTACACTTCTTTTCATAAACACATCGGTAGTGAGAATCTTACAAGGGAGGGTCATTCTGGCTCCAACGCTTTATGAAGTATATATATAGCATTAACGATTATATGGTGTCGATGCATACTACCGACAAAAAGATTTACTTGAGTTCGGATTCTATTGCGCTTACCGAATGTGGAGTTAATATGTTTGAACAAATGCATTCCATAGAGTTTCTAAATACCATTAGGTGTTCCGGAGTTCCAAATCATGAATTGAAGTTTAAGGTATGTATATTATGCTTTGTGCACATGAATTCTTATGTTGTTTAATATGTACTGTATTCCTTTTGTTATTCCTCAAAAACTTATTAATAATGTCATTTGATTGTATTGATTTAATTTTTGTTTTGTATTTGCAAGGTTGGTGTACCGATAATGTTGTTGCGTAATTTTGATCTTTCTGCCGGACTTTCCAATGGTACGCGGTTGATTGTAACAAAACTCGATAATTATGTCACCGAGGCAAAAGTTTTAGGAGGGAAAAATGTTGGGGAATTGGTCTTTGTCCCTTGAATTACTTTGACGCCGTATGCTATGACGATTAATAAGAGCCGTATGCTATATCGTATGCTATATCGTATGCTATGACGATTAATAAGAGCCGTATGCTATGACGATTAATAGGCGCCAAGGTCGGTCTTCGTCTAAGGTTGGTATATTTTTAAAGAAGCCGGTATTTACGCATGGACAACTCTATGTTGCGGTGTCGAGAGTCACGTCGAGAGTCAGGTTGAATCTTTTACTCTGTGACGAGAGTGGAAAGCTTACCAATATAACAAAAAATGTAGTGTACAAAGAAGTGTTTCAAAATTTATAATGGTAAATTAACTCTTATCATTATTTGTGTTCACACGAAATTTTAATTGTTTAGAATTGAAATAACCTTATTTTGTAAAGAGAAAAAAAGCTTAAAAAATAATAATACTTGAAACAATACAACATAGCTAATAGTGTATTACAAAAATTACTAAAGTCTTATAAACTTCAAGACCAAACTAATGGAGTATAAACATCATACATTAATTTTTTTTAATATATTAAATTGTACATAATAACAATGTTAGCTAAAACTTTTCTGTGCATGGCAGGGTGTTGAGACTAGTTTAAGTAATACTTTAATTAATAAAAAAAATATAATGAATCCTAAATTTTAAAATGTATTTTTTGAGGTTTTAAATATAATTTAATAAATTAAAGTGTTTGTTTTTTCAAAAATACTTTTTTCAGTCAATTTTTATCAATTAATTAATTTTATAGGAGTAGTTTTTTTTAACAATAAATGGCGTAATTAAAAAGGAACAAGCTTGCTGCGTCACCACAATTCCTCAACCTTCATTGGAGGAAACAATTAATCTTCGTACACGTTGCTCACACCGAATCATTTCTCCTATATTACTAGTATATATTTTCCTTTTTCATTTTTCATTTTTCATTTTTCATTAATTATTTATATTATTATTTTATTTACCTACAAAGCTCGAATCTTTTCCAGCACCTTTCGCCCCTTTTGGATTCTGCTTTCTGTTTCTGTCCCGAATTCGCGTTTCCTGCTCTTCATTTTTCCTCAGTGTTTTTCTCTTCATTTCGCGTTAGTCTCTCTCTTTGATTGTTGTTTTATTTGTCTGTGATTTATTTTTTGAAAAATCATGGGCTTTCGGGATACGGAATGTAGGGTATCGTGATGAATCGTTTTTTTTTTTTTTTTTTGTGATTTCTTGGTTTTGATCGGTGGATTTTTCAAGTTGAATTAGCTGTTTAATTGCTTAATTTCCATTGCTAATGATGTTTCTAGGCTTATCTTATCAGTATTTTATTTCGATTTGTTCTAATTAGGGATTTATGTATATTTATATGATTTTTGTTGAGAGGAGTTGGAAGAGGGGATTTTAGTCCTTGTTAATATGATGAATGAATTATTTCTTTCATTTTAGTCCGAGTTCAATTCCTGTCACGGGAAATTGGAATTCGATGATGTTTCATTTATGGCCCCTTGCTCGTTTCCGTACATTTCGATTAGTGCGCGTATTTTTTTATCCGTGCGGATGATTTCATTAAATGATATGTGCTTGTTTTCAACGCGCACTCACTATCCATTAATTCCATTCTTACGAATGCGTGTGTAGGAATATTATGGATGGATCAACCCAAGACGTTAGCAGTGTGGACTCATTCCTACGCAACTATAAGCTTGGGAAGACTCTAGGGATCGGCTCATTTGGAAAGGTTAAAATTGCCGAGCATGCATTGACGCGTCACAAAGTTGCTGTTAAGATACTTAACCGCAAGAAAATTAAGAATATGGATATGGAAGAAAAGGGTATGTTGTTTTCTAAACGTGGAGCTTCTGATCGATAGATAAGATTTATTATTGAAGTTGTCGTTTTATTCAATAGTGCCGTGGGTTTCAATATGAATTAATTAATCCATACAATTCGTAATATTTCATTAAAATTGTTGTTTGTGTTGGTACATTTGTCGCTTTGTGATCTCTGTACAAATCTTTTGGAGCATCATTTCCAATGTCATTAGTATTTTCATTTATGAGGCTATGGATATCAGGTTTATATTCTTCTCAGTATAGAATTTCAATTTTATTGAATCATTTTTATATCATTTACAATGCTTTAGTTGAAGAAAAAAACCTTTTTGAGTGGTATAATATGACTTAGCTGTACACACAAGTAAATAATACAGAAATGTTGAAAGCGTGCTGTTTTTTTTTGGGCAGTTAGAAGAGAAATCAAGATTTTGAGATTGTTTATGCATCCTCATATCATACGTTTATATGAGATTGTGGAGACTCATTCTGATATATACGTTGTGATGGAATATGTCAAGTCTGGTGAGTTGTTCGATTATATAGTAGAGAAAGGAAGGTTGAATGAGGAGGAAGCCCGGATTTTCTTTCAGCAGGTAAGCTGTTCTAAAAATAATTATAAAAAAAATAAAAATGTTTCGTCTAATTAAAAAAACAATTCCACTTATCTTCTAACATGACAAGTACGCCCCTCTTGTGGGTGCAGTTTTGTAAGACAACCAAATTCCTGAGTTTTTTTATATTCAAGATTTCAAGTTTTTTGAATTGGTCTATGAACCTTAGGGATAGTTTTTGTAATCACACTTCCTTTTTATCTAAGTCTATCATGCGTTTGACTGCAGATAATATCTGGGGTGGAGTACTGCCATAGGAATATGGTGGTTCATAGAGATTTGAAGCCTGAAAACTTGCTATTGGATTCTAAGGGCAATGTGAAGATTGCCGATTTTGGTTTGAGTAACATTATGCGTGACGGTCATTTCCTGAAGACAAGTTGTGGAAGCCCCAATTATGCTGCACCAGAGGTACTTAAGACCATATAATTCAATTACAAAATAACCCTGACATTTGTTCCCTTTTACAAATTGCATCCTGAAGAAGGCGCTTGTAGCATGTTAAGGAGATGTTTGTTACAAATAGAAAAAAAAACCTCAGAAGTAGCTTTTCTAATTCTGAGAATTTTCAATTTAAAAAAAAATGGTAGATATTGAAAGGCTTTGATATGCATTGTCTGTAGGTCATATCTGGTAAATTATATGCGGGCCCCGAAGTGGACGTGTGGAGCTGTGGTGTTATTCTCTATGCACTTCTTTGTGGAACCCTTCCGTTTGATGACGAGAACATCCCTAACCTTTTCAAGAAAATTAAGGTATTTTAGGCTTACTTATCTCACAATTATTTTGTATCTTGCCAACGTCATGCTATTAATGAAAGTTGAGTCAGAAATCAGAATCTATGTAGGATTTTACTTTTGTCAATTAGGAGTACTATATTACAGCAACCCTTTTATAACTTGAGCTGTTTGTTCTTTCGTCAATCTACCTGCTGTTCATGTGATTGGCTTTCTCTGTTGGCGGGATTCAATCCCAGTGTGTTTTTTTGCAGAAAAATAGGGTTAACTACAAAAATAGAGTACCCTTGAGGTTTACCTAATAAAAAAATAAAAACATTGGCTGTTATTTTTGTGTAACATTCACCATCTTCATAAGCGATAAAAAACATTTCAAAAATTACTCTTTACATTGATAGAACATAATGGTTAGCTCCTTGATTTAAAAACCAAATCAGTTCTCCAGTATATTATTGTAATCTGATTAGTATTATTTTATTGGAAGGTCCAACCTCAAGCGTACTTTTTGTAATCATTCCAAATGCACAGTTTACATCTTTTCTGGTGGATTTATTTATTACTATCTTTTAGACCAGTGATTGCACTCTTTTTCCCTCTACTAAGTTTTTCCCACAAGGTTTTCTTAGTTAAAGGTTTTTAACGAGACAATCACCACGGTATAAATTTGAATGTCATGCACTCTTTTCCTTAAGTATTTTTTCCTACAAGGTTTTATAACGAGGTTTTTAACGAGGCATGTACATCACTCGATAATAATGAGGACATCAGAATGTTCCATATGAGTTTGTTTTCGAGATAAACTGAGATATTGAACCTGAAGTTCAAATGATTGCGATTATTGTTCATTTGTCAAGAAATGTATATTGAACACTAGATGCATTTAATTTACTCCAGAAGAGTTACCGGCTGGTTATAGCAATTGCGAATGCTCTAGTCAATATAAATGTCTGGTAAAGACATGTCCCAGTAGGACGAAAAATATACAATAATACAAATGAATGTGAAACTCGACAATTCGAAAGTTGTGTCCTGAAGACAAAAATGTATATTTGAATAACTAAGTTTTTCCTATATGGTTTTATTAGTTACAGGTTTTAATGGTTTTAATGAGAAAGATTGATCACCAATAATTATTTTCAAGAAGTCAAAGATCTTCGGTGATTACAATCAGGGGGAGCAATCTGCACTCTTTTTCCTTCGCTAAGGTTTTGTCCCACTGGGTTTTCCTAGCAAGGTTTTAACGAGGCAGCAATCCTGTAAATAGTCATTCAAGGGGGAGTGTTATGAATATTATTATATTATAGTGAATGACTTGTTGGCTAAGTCAGAAACCCTAGATTGTATCCTATATAAAGGGGTCTCCCCATATGAATGAATAGAAGAATCCACAAGAATTCATAAGAATTCATAAGAATTCTATTCTCCTCTTATATTGTCTCTCTTTTTACTATATTATTCTCTCTCAATTCTCTTGAGTTTATAACAGATAGTATATTTTTCCATTTTTTTATATTGAAAAAAATACTAGTACTACTTCTCGAAGGAAGTATTTCAACTTATGGGGGATGAAAAGCGTATATTGAAAAATTAGAAATTAATGTATACTAGTATATTGAAAAATTAGTTTGTTGTGACGAATTCCAATCATAAGTAATTTGAGAAAATTACCAAATTAGTCCCATAAAGATGGCCTGTTTTCTTTTTGGTACCACAGAGTCACACTTTCTCAAATTAATCCACTAAAGCTTAAAATTGAGTCGATTTCATCCAATTTTCGCCTGAAAATTCAAATCTGGCCGGAATTTTAGCGCGTCACTCGCACGCGCCTGAAGAATTGGGGCTTCCCGGTGACCTAATCCACATGGCAACACGTTATTGGCTGGAGGTGTTTTAAAAAACGAAAAAAAAAAATAATATCCACGTGGCATGACACGTGGATATTCAATGAATAAACAAAAAAAAAAAGAAAAATGAAAATAGGATTTAAAAAGCGGGAGGGGTCGTTCATTCATTCATCTTCAATTGGATTTCCAGAAAACCCTAACCCCCAAATTACTCTCCCCTTCTAAGAACCCTAATTCTCTACCACTTTAATTCTCTCAATTACCCATATTAAATTGATCGACCATCCTCAATCAATCATTTGCTCGATCTCTATTTCAATTTTCTCCATTAAAAAATGTCTCAGTCGAGTGAGAATTCGAAAGCAAGCTTCTGTTTTTGTGGTGAAATTGCACAAACTGCAACCTCTTGGAAGAATGAAAACCCAGGTCGTCGATTTCTGGGCTGTGGAAGATATCCCGTATGTATCTCTCACTCTCACTGTCTTTTTCTGATATTTTTATTTTAATTTTATTTCGTATAAATTCTGGACAGAATCAAGGCTACTGCAATTTTTTTCGATGGATAGATCCAGCTATATGTGAGAGGTCGAAACAAATAATTCCGGGATTATTGAGAAGATTGAATGAAAAAAACTCCAATGCAAATGAAGTGCTTCATGTTGAGAACCACCTCCTGAAGAATGAGAACAAAAGATTGCAGGAAAAGATCATGAAGATGACTGAATTGAACAAGAAGTTGACTGAAAAGAACAAAATGTTGACAGCTAGAATTAAGAAAATGATCTTGTTGTTGGTTATTGCAATTTCTGTAATGTATGCAATTTGGTATTCTTAGATGATCAAATTTCTGTTATTTTGATGTCATTGTGAACTGGTTTTGTTGTTTTTGATGTTGGTTATGAACAAATGTTGTGTTATATTGATTTTGAATTGTACAAAAGCATCTAAGATTTTGATTATTGATTTTGATGTCATTTGTGAACTGGTATCCACTGTTTCTGATATTAGAACCTCTGAGAAAACCATCAATATTGCACAAAAGCATCAGAAAAAAAAACAAAACCACCAGAATTGCATAAAATTGAACCAGAGCACAAAAAGCATCCAAATTGCATCCAAATTGCATCCAAATTGCATAAAAGCAACCAGGTTGCACAAAAACAATTCCATCAGTGACAAGAGCTAACAAAAGTCAGGTTTAAATAGTGCTCTTGTTACACAAATCCAAAATAAAAACTAAAAAAAGTGCGCGCAAAATCCACAAATGTCTTCAATTCTTGTTCTGAGTCCTCTTTGTCAACTGCATTTGCTGGTGTACAGTAGGGCCAACCACAGGAGCTACCACTGGAGCTTGAAATGAAATTTGGCTGCCTTGAGTTTCAACTCCCATTCCTGAATCATTGACCTCACTGCCTTGAGGTTGATTTGTTGATTTCTTTGGGGGAGCAATCTGCAAATATTACAAAATTTTAGTATAAAGTATATTTTAGTAGAACATGAAAAAAACACTGAAACTTAAATGGTTCACCTCACTGCTGCTGCCTTGTTTGGTCTTTGAAGTTTCAGCCCTTTCATTGCTTTTCTCTCTAGTCACAGTAGGTGTGGTCTTTTGTTTCTTCCTACCACAAGTAATGCTATTATGCCCCTCTACACCACATTTTTTGCATTTGTAGCCCAGTGTTTGCCTTTTCATTTTCTGAAGTTTGTTCTTGTTCTTCTTATCATCCTTTTCAAATGCTCCCTTCCTTCTTTGCATTGGTTTTCTTCCTCTTTTTGCCCTTATTCCAAAGTTGGGAGGTAATGGAGGGATATACAGTGACTCACCCCAAAGAAGGTCATAACTGATGCCATATATTGGGAGCTCATAAGTCAGGTTGTATGTTTGAACATGGTAGCAAGCATCCACAAAATCCACAGGGTCAAGATTCTGCCTCAGTAGTGATATAATGGCATGAGTGCAAGGAATTTTAGTAAGCTGCCAAGCCCTGCATGAACACTCTTGGTTTTTCAAGTCCACTGTGAATTGCCTATTATCAAAGCTGGACACTTGATAAGCTGTATCAGATGCCTTCAATGCTAGACAGTCAACAACCCTCTCAGTATTCTTGTCAAGGATTTTCTGAATTTTTGGACACAATACTCCTTTCCACTTAGATAGAGCCCTGTCTCTGTTCTTTTGGAGCCTGACCATCAAACTCTCCCTAATCCATTCAAGCATAGTTATGATTGACTTGTCTCTGGCTTCAAGTATATTGGCATTGAAGGTCTCACACACATTATTCAATAACATGTCACACTTGGCATTTTCAGTGAAATAAGCCTTTGACCACTGGTGAGGAGGTTTGTTTTGAAACCACTCCCAAGCACCTGCACTCAGAACCTTCATTTCATCCATTGCAGCCTTAAAAGCACCCCCAGTGGTTGAATTTGCAGCCTTTAGCATTGCATTCTTGTAATCAAGACCTCTGAAGCCTGCTGCCCTAAGGTTATTTAGTAGGTGTCTAACACAGAACCTATGGCACACTCCAGGAAATATAGCCTCCATTGCTCCAATTAATCCCTTTTGCTTGTCTGATATAAAAGTGAACTCACTGGCATCAATTTGAAGATCTTCCTTCAGAATGTGTAAGAACCATTCCCACCAGTCTTGGCTCTCTTTCTCTACTACAGCATATGCAACAGGGAATGGATTATTATTAGCATCCACACCCACAGCTGTTAACAACACTCCACCATATTTACCCTTCAAAAAGCAGCCATCTATCCCAAGAATTTTTCTACAACCTGTCAGAAAACCAACCCTCAAAGCATTGAAGCAACAATAGAAGGATGAAAAGCTAGTAATGCCATTATTGACTTCTGTTCCCACAAGAATAGTTGAACCAGGGTTTGTCTTCCTCAATTCATCTGCATAAGACCACAGTTTTGCATACTGAGCATCAGGGTCACCCTCTATCTTAGCCAGAGCCTGCTTTTTTGCCTTATAAGCTTGAGTCTTTGAAATCTCAACTCTTGTGTCATGCATAGCATCAATCATAAATCCCCTCACAGACCTACCACTATCACTCTGAAATCTCTGCAAGAACCTTTCACTAAGCCAAGAAGAAGTCATACTCTTTACCTTGTGAGATGGGGCACAAGTGTGATTATCCAGCAGCTTCCTAACTTGAAAAGAAGTGTCATTTTTCATCCTCAAGGCAGTGATCATCCACTTGCACTCACTGTCCAGACACTTTGCATAAACCCTTCTGTTGTCATTTCTCATGAATTTGATATTTCTCCTGTTGTTGATAGCATGTGATTGTACAGCAAATTTGAAAATCTTCTTGGTGGCAAAGACTTGCTTTAATACAAACTCAGGCCTGTATTTCTCTTCTGGATTGAAACTTGGACCTTGGTCAGCATCTTCAAAGTCTTCATCAGAGACTCTACCCTCATCAAAGTGTTCAGTAGCATCAACAGCATCCTCCTCACTGCCACTATCCTCCTCACTTTCTTGCACTTCATTATCCTGACCTTCTGGGATGATATTTCTGGGATCCACAGTTTCAAATTCACCTTGCACCCTCTCAACCTCTTCCTCATAGATGTTTTCATCCTCATCATCAGTAAATTCATTTCCTATTGAGTAGTCTAAATCATCAAATGAGTCATAATCACTGTCTCCCCTAGCTGGTAGCTCTCCTTCATCATCAACCTCTGCATGATTACCAACAGGAGCTCTCATCTGCATTTCTGGTTCAGCACCCTCAATAATGATGTTTGAAGCATCAATTTCATCATAATCCTCCTCTATGTTCTCAACTACTTCATCAAACAAAATGTCATCCAACAAACAGTCCTCCAACAAGGTGTTATCATCTGGGACAATAAAATTGATATCTTCTTCATCCTCATTATCAACTAACTCCTCCCCATAAACATACATTTCCCTAATATTCAAGAATTCTGTAGCCCATTTTCTGAGGTCATCATCATCAAGAATCAATTTCAAAGACCCATCTTTCAACTTTAAATGAAATCTAAGGTTCCCTAACACCCCAAACTCCACAGCAAAACTTTTAAGAACTGAGATACTTATCTTATCTGCAGTACACCAATCTAAATGTAGAGTCTGACCCCCAACATACTCAGAATTATTTGTGAATGTGCCTCCAACATGCAGAACAATTGTTAGCTCTTTGCTCTTCGAGTCTGAAAATAAAAAATAAATCTTGAAAAATCGATTCAGGTGAAGAAAAAGTACAAATAAAAAAAATGAAATCTTGAAAAATCGATTCATCTCACCGTATTTTGGAGGACCACTCAGTGCCGCCCCTTTCTTTTTTCGTCGCCTGAAAACCATCTCTTCAGTTTGAGTGAGTTTGAGTGTGGTGATGAATTTGCGAGAGTTTGAGTTTGAGTTCGATTTTGGGGAGAAAATTTGGGGAATTAGGGTTTCTGGATTATGAATTGCAATTTGGGGGGGAAATGATATAACCCGCTCCCCATTCCCGCTAAATCATATTTTCATTTTTTTTTTTTTTTGTTTATTCATTGAATATCCACGTGTCATGCCACGTGGATATTATTTTTTTTTTTTCGTTTTTTAAAACACCTCCAGCCAATAACGTGTTGCCATGTGGATTAGGTCACCGGGAAGCCCCAATTCTTCAGGCGCGTGCGAGTGACGCGCTAAAATTCCGGCCAGATTTGAATTTTCAGGCGAAAATTGGATGAAATCGACTCAATTTTAAGCTTTAGTGGATTAATTTGAGAAAGTGTGACTCTGTGGTACCAAAAAGAAAACAGGCCATCTTTATGGGACTAATTTGGTAATTTTCTCTAAAGTAATTTATAGATTCAACTTTTCCGAAAAAATAAATTACTTAAAAAATAAAAACTCGAATAAAAAATAAAATAAAACTAAATTGTTTGTAACAAGCGGCGACGATCACCGGAAACCCACCTTCGTTCTCATTTTTTATTTTTATTTTCCTGATTATTTTTGTCATCAGGTATTTTTTTTCTTATCCTTTAATATACACAAAAATCATATTATTGAGTTATTTTTTCGATCGCCGGCCTTGAATTTTTTTTCTGTGGATTTGATCAGACAGGTTTACGATGAGCGCGACATTTGAAGGTTACGAAAAGCAATACTGCGAGCTGTCCGCCAATTTGGCGAAGAAGTGCTCGTCGGCCGGCCTACTCGATGGAGGTTGCTTCTAACCCTAATTCACTTTGGGGATTTATCTTTTTCTTGATTCAATAATCATTATGTGTGTCTGTGTGTGTATATATATATATATATATATATCACCATGCTGATTAAAATTGCATGCGTAAATCGTTAATTTGAATAGATATTGTGAGATGATATGTTTCTACCAATGTTAGGGTCTTAGGGAGCAGCCATTGAACTCGGAATTTGCTGCTTTTGAGACGTCTCCTTTTTATGTTATCGTGCATTTTTATCAATCATATTCGGTTCTTATAATATCAGAATTTGCTGCCGAAACTGATTGTTTGAGATATGAACACATCATGTCTATGCAGAGCGAAAGAAGCAAAAGATTTTCGAAATAAATACTGGAATCGATCAGGCGGAAGCTTTGGTATAGGCAGACGCACATTACATTATTTTATTTTATTTTTAATATTTTCCCCTTTTTTGGTGTTATATTTTGTCCTGAGATTGGCTGAGAATCTTGCAGATTCGGAAGATGGACCTGGAGGCCCGAGGTTTGCAGCCCAACATCAAGGCAGTGCTTCTTGCCAAGCTCAGAGAATACAAATCTGACCTCAACAATTTGAAGAGTAACGTGAAAGGAATCGCACCAACAAAATTGAACCAGTCCAACCGCGATGAGCTTATGGAGGCGGGAATGGCTGATACGTTGGCGGTATTAATTTCGATGATGTATCTGTGCTCTGCTTTTCATATATGCCATTCAGATATTAATGTCATTTCTTGAAGCTAAATTCGTTGGTGGGGTGGGTTTAGACGAGCAACATGTTCTCCTTAATTACTACACTTGCTTATTTGCTAAGACTCGTATTGTGATTTTATGACAGGTGTCGGGGAATCAAAGGGACCGATTGCTAATGTCAACCGGAAAACTGAACAACTCCAGTAACAGGATTCGGGATAGCAGAAAGGTAATGCTGGAGACTGAAGAGCTTGGGGTCTCACTTCTCCATGATCTGCATCAACAGCGACAGTCTCTCTTACATGCTAATAACACGGTATTTATTATTCTTTTTATTCTTATTTTATTCATCTTTTTCAGAGTCAATCCGAAGAAATTATATTGTGATGCTGATGTAATGTGTTTATTAGTTTTAAAAAAAAAAAAAATTGCAAGATCGTTTTGTTAGAACCTTCATTAATTTTGTCCATGTTAATTTCACAACTGTCGATATGTTCACACCTTTCATAAGGGAAAAGCATTTTAAAACGCCCCTCGCATGAGTAAAATCACCTAACCCTTTAATGTTAACACTGATACCCCACATATTATAAGCTTGCTTCGACTATAAGATAGTTATAGTAAGCACACACACACACCTCTTTAGCCGAGTTGCATGAAGCTTTGTCCAACATGTTCAGATTTTGTCCGTTTCAGATGCACGCTGTGGATGACAACATAAGCAGGAGCAGGAAAATAATGACTAACATGTCGAGGAGGATGGATCGTAACAAGTGGATGATTGGTACTATAATTACAATTCTTGTTATTGTTATCGCTGTGATCTTGTACTTCAAACTAGTCAGGTAAAGCAAGACCATTGAAGTGAACGAAGTATATTTTCAAGTCGTCGTTTCTAGTCCATATGTTGTTACCACATTTTGTATTCGGTTTCATGTTTATACACTGAATGAGAACAACGTGAGTGAGATTTCCTATCAATCGTGTTGTTTGTTATGCCTTGTTCAATCGTGTTTTAGTTACCAAAAAGGGGAACTTTATTAGTATACTAATACTCCGTGTTTCATAACAGGAGTATAGTAGTATGATGGAAAGTAGGCTGAAATTTCTTACTCTCCTTGTTTCATAATAGGACCATTTCCTTCACAAATTAAAAGGAGTGGGTCATGGTATGGTATTTCGGGCACAATTTATTTACATCCTCCAATTACTCTTCTCACCCCCCTTTTAAATTTTAATTTTTTAAGCACGTGTAAATGTTCTATACTATTCCTAATTACACCCCCTCGTGATAAGAAGAATCATCGGAAGAATCGCAAAATCAATCCCTAAATCTCGAGAGCAATCCCTCGCTATACTTCGACTATATACTAACAATGTCGATATATTGAATTATACTGTTTTTGTAAGTTAGCTATACTTCGACTATATACTAACAATCAGTGACGTAGCTAGAAAAATTAGTCAGATGGTGCAAATTTGAAAAAAAAAAACTCTTTCCATTTTATATTGGCAAAAAATGTTACTTTTTGATTTTTTTAGCGTGAAATGTATAAATATCTTTTTTTCGGCAAAAAATGTTACTTTTTGATTTTTTTAGCGTGAAATGTATAAATATTTGTGAAAAACTAGACAAATATAAATTTAATCAATATTATATATAAATATCAAATTAAAGGAGAAGAGAACGATAATTTTATTGACTTCATTAATAGATAAAATATCGTGTTAATAATTAATTAGTACTGATATTGTATAATAATTAATTAGTATTAATATTCTATTTTTTTGTAAAGTGTGATAAATAAGTATGTAGCGTTAACAATATATGAATATGAGTATATTTTAATTTATTTTTAAATGTAGTATTTTAGAAATAATATTTTATTAATAAATAGTTAATTATCTTATTTTTTTTAATAAAACATATCAATATTTCAACAAAATTTTAATTATTTTTACATAAATTATAATTAATTACTTTAATATATAAAAATTAAAATATAAAATTAATCTTAAAAAAAATTGAGGGGGTGCGATCGCACCCCTTCGGGACCAAGTCCCTACGTCCCTGCTAACAATGTCGATATATTGATACTGTTTTTGTAAGTTAAAAAATAAAATTGTTTATGATTAAAGTTAAAAAATAAAATTGTTTATGATTAAAGTTAAAACATAAAGTAAATATACACAGGAGAAAAATTGAACGTATAGGGGATGTAGCTCAAATGGTAGAGCGCTCGCTTTGCATGCGAGAGGCACGGGGTTCGATCCCCCGCATCTCCATCCTATTGTTTACATTTTTTTTAATTAACCAAAGGAGTGAGTCTCAATCCCTAAATTTCAATTACTTAAATTAGATGATATATATTTACTCTTATTCAATAATATGGTATGTGCCATATTAAAAAAAGAAAAAATATTGTACTTTTCATTAAAATACTCTGAGGGCAATGTATGAAAATTTACCACTAATTAACATGGGAAAATGCAAAACCCCCCTTTATTTTGAAAAAAAAAATGAAAAGTCAAAATGACTTTCAATTTGAATGGGAGATGTATAGTTTTACTGAGAATGAACAATACATTTATATTATGACGATAGAGAATCATATTAAGAAATAATATAACATGAAAATAGTACAATAATAATTGAAATTCTTCATTTAGAAATAATCAATAAAAATCAGATCCCCATAATTATATTTGACTAAAATGTTAGATAAGATATATGGAGTATATCATTTATAATAATGATCATAATCGTTTCAGGTCTGAATTCTTGAATATTCACTTACCCCATATCAAAGCTTTTTAATGATCATATTTGTAGTCCAATACTATATTTTCTAATCATCTTATTATTTTAAGATAAAACAAAAAATGAAGTTCGGGAAGAAATTACGGGCCCAAATGGTGCCGGAATGGCAAGGAGCCTACTTGGACTACAACCGCCTCAAGAAGCTACTCAAGGGCGTCGCAAAGCAGAGTTCGGGCCCTATAAGGGCCCGAATAAGCTTCGGCTTGTTTAGCGGGCCCTTGGGCCGAACCATCAGCATTAAACACTCCCCGAAGAAGAACGGAAACGGAGACGAGGGAACGTCAGAAGGCCCGATTAGTCGAGAGTCGAGCGACAGGGCCCGAATAAGCTTCGGCATGTTTAGCGGGCCCTTGGCCCGAACCAGCAGCATTAACGGGAATGGGGACGAGGGAACGTTGGAGGGCCCGATTAGTCGGGAGTCGAGCGGCAAGGCCCGAATAAGCTTCGGCATGCTTAGCGGGCCTTCGGGCCGAACCAGCAGCCTTACACACTCCTCGGAGAAGAACGGGAATGGGGACGAGGGAAAGTCGGAAGGCCCGTTTAGTCGGGTGTCGAGCTCTGGCAGTTGTTTTCAGACTACGTTTTTGAGGTCATCGGAAGAAGGTGGGGAATTGGAGGGGAAATTCTTCGAGTGCATCGATCAAGAGTTCAATAAAGTCGTCGACTTTTACATGGAAAAGGTTGTAGAAGTTATGCTTCGGGCCGAGAAGCTGAGCAAGCAGATGGAATTGCTTGAGGCTCTAAGGATGAAAGTGGAATCACAAAATCAAGGTAATATGAGAGTACTTTCTGATTACAAAGTAAGGGTAAAAATGTTTTTTTAATTTGAATATGTTTGTCGTTCAGTTTCGTTATTTCCTTTTTTGAGTTGAGGCATGACAGTATTGTGTAAAAGAAATAAGTAATTCTGATTAAAAAGTAAGGGTCAAAATGTCTTTTGAGTTGTGACCCTAAGAATGTTCGCTTAGAAATAAAAGTGAGACTAATGTTTAGAGACCGGGACAGTATTGTGTAAAAGAAACACGTAATTCTGATTATAAAGTAAGGGTCAAAATGTCTTTTTAAGTTGAAAACAAAGAAATTCAACTAGTTTTTATAAATGGAAATGTCAAAGATACCAAGGATGTGTAGGTAGGGAGGAAGAAGAAATCGAGCAAATGAGCGATTATGCAAGCACTCGTGGAGACGAGCATGTCATTGCGGTTGAAGAAGACGACGACAATAGCACTCGTAGGGACGCGAGCGAAGAAGAAGAAGAAGAAATCGAGCAAATGAGCAATGCAAGCAGTCGTGGAGATGAACATATCGTCTCGGTTGAGGAAGACGACATTAATATTATAGATTCTAAGCCGCTTCCAATAGAAATCTTGGACCAAATAAAGATAAACGTCAGGAGTTCCAAGTCCGATCCATCATTCAGTGTGGACGAGCTGAAAAAATCCAAGAAGAAACTGCAACGAGCCATGGTCGACTTTTACCATCAACTTCAACTTCTCAAGAGTTACCGGTGATTATTATTTTTTCGATTCAATCAAGAATCGATTTTTTTGCTTTTAACATCACTAACAAGTTAAGCTGCATACATAACTATGGCACAGCTTAATGAATCTTCTCGCCTTTTCGAAGATCATGAAGAAGTATGACAAGGTATATATAATTCTTCCATCTTTTTAAATCATTGGGGATATATAATTCGATAATTTCTTAACCTATCCGCAGATAACTTCAAGAAACACATCAAATTCTTACTTGGAAATAGTCGACAAGTCTTATATTGGCAGCTGTGATCAGGTAGGAATATTTATTTACAAGTTTTGCTTTTCGGGATACCTTAAAACTTCCATGCTCGATCGGTGTTGTTAGGTTAACGCGCTAATTGAGAGAGTAGAGACGGCATTCGTCGTTCACTTCACAAACGGGAACCGAAGAGAAGGAATGAAACACTTAAGACCTCGACAGAAAAAGGAGAGTCATGTCATAACATTTTTCCTCGGTCTATTCTCGGGTTGCTCTATAGCCCTACTCGCAGCCATTATCATATGCGTACAAGCCCGTGATCATATCCACCACGAGCGTCGAGAGCAATACATGTCCAGCATATATCCACTCTATAGGTATATATATATATATATATATATCCTTTCCTTTCGAAAGCAGTAATTTTTTCGAGGGTACTTTTGTCATTAAAAAGTTTCGTTCTTTGCAGCTTGTTTGCTTACATTGTCCTGCACATGCTCTTGTACGGGGCCAACACGTACTTCTGGAGAAGGTATCGAGTGAACTACTCGTTCATATTCGGATTCAAGCAAGGGACGGAGTTGGGATTTCGAGAAATCTTTCTCCTCGCTTCAGGGCTCTCTGTGCTCGCATTCGCGTCTGTGCTTGCGAATTTAGACATGGAGATGAACTTTGTTACACATAGTTTTCGGACGCTAGCCGAGATGGTTCCACTTGGCCTAGTTATGGTGAGTATCTAATTAGCATTACGAAAAACATGAGGGGTTCTTTTGTAATTAACCAAACTTTTTTGTCGAATGTGTAGGTGCTGCTTCTTATAACCTTTTTTCCTTTCAACATTGTATACCGTTCGAGTCGTTTCTTTTTCATTCGATGCATGTGGAGATGTATTTTGGCACCCTTTTACTTGGTATGCAAACTCTCACTAAGAACAAAAGCTATTTATATGTATGTAGTCGATTTTTTCAACGGATCGGAAAATTGTTACCTCATTGTTGTAGGTTACATTTTCCGATTTTTTCTTGGCAGAACAGCTAACAAGCCAGGTGAGATCCTGACAAAATTATGTAAAAATTAAGTTTCTCTGTAATTAGGCCAAACCTTAGGGTACTTTTTGTAATTTTCCAAAAATTATCACAGGTTCAGGCTATTCGAAGTTTTCAATTTTACGTATGCTACTACGGATGGGGCGACTTTCGGAGAAGATCAAACAGGTGCCTCGACAGCAATATTTACAAAAATTTGTATATTGCAGTTGCTGTTTTTCCGTTCATGGCCCGTGTGCTTCAGGTAAAAAATACTATAAAGTAGCTCTTGAAATTTAACTGAACTTCAGGGGCATTTTTGCAAATAACCAAAACAAATGCAGTGCCTCCGGCGAAAATTCGAGGAGAAAAGCCCGAGGCAAGGGCTTAACGCGTTGAAGTATTTCTCGACTGTAGTTGCACTTGTCATGAGGACAATGTACTGTCTACGGAAACAGACATCTTGGAGAATCATGGCCTTGTCGACCTCGGGAATCGCGACTATTTACAACACTTATTGGGACATTGTAATAGATTGGGGGCTCCTGAGAAAGAATGCGAAGAACAAGTGGCTGAGGGATAATCTTCTGATATCGAACAAGGCTGTGTACTTTGTTGCTATAGTGAGTGTTTTTATATTCTCGTAAATTGCGAAAATAGCCCCTCAAGTTTAGCCTTGTTATAATAGTCGAGCTGAATCTGATGCAGGTGGTGAATGTACTTCTGAGGCTTGTTTGGATGCATCAGATTCTTGATTTCAACGAAGCACCGTTTTTGCATAGGAATTCAATGGTTGCGATTGTTGCTTGCTTGGAGATACTTCGTCGCGGTATTTGGAACTTCTTCAGGTGAACCGTATTAACATTTTTTTAATTATATAGTATTACAAATTGCAACATCAGGGGGTGATATGTAATTTTCAAAAGAATGGGGGTTGAATTTGAAAAGATTTAAATTTTTTTGGTGTGTTTTAATGTTAATTACAACATGTTTTTGATTTGTAAACATGATCACAGGTTGGAGAATGAGCACTTCAACAATGTTGGACAATTTAGGGCATTCAAATCAGTGAATTTACCTTTCTACCATGAAGATGAAAAAACTATGTGATAGAAAACAAAAGATGTTTTAATGTGTTATTTTGTATATATGCCAATGGCTTGTAAAATAAACTATTGTGATGCCACAGGAATTGCACCACCAGGGGGAGGGGCTGTTTTGTAGTTTGAAAAGATGATTAAGGTACAACTGTAACTTCTGCATGAGTAAACAGAACTTTGAGAAACTACAAGAATCAGAGTCTAATTTGAAAATAAAATAAAAATCAGTGGTGTATTTTAATGTTAATTTCAGTATGTTTTAATTATTACTGTTATTTTTAATTATTTTCAACGTCAACTGTAGACTTTGTAAAATCAAGGTTCAGAAGTTAGTAAATCCCATGAATTCCAAAATCATAAGCCTGGAATTATGTGTTACAATCCTTGTACAATCAATCCGAAAGCTATATATCTATCAAGAAATAAAAGTCAAAACAATTGCATCAAGTTACATTCCATCGGAACTTATTAACAAAGTGAAAAAAATTACTTTATTTTCAGTTTTTCGCAACATAGTAAGAAAAGAAGTAAAATAGTTCATTTGGGTGAACAAACATCGTCATTTGAATCCTCACCTTTATGCAAGCTCACAACCGAGTCACACGGAGAATTCTCTTCCGTAACTGCCCCTGTACCGGCATTATCATGGTTTCCAAACAAATAAGACAGAGACAAAGGATTATAAGTAGAGCTTGCCTTCTTAAGCCCTTGTATAGCCTTGATTGCCGCAAGGGTACTTTTGTAAATATCGGCAGTTTCTTCACCGAGGCCAGATTTATATTCCTGGGGAGCATTCAATGTCTCTGTATGAGTTGTCTCTGCATGCTTCTGGTCGACAGGGGTAGATTCGACAATTTCAGCTTCCAAAGGAAATAGGAGTTCAAGATTCGCCTCACAATCGTGAACTAATCTTGTGAGGGGTTCGGTTGTGAAGAAGGGCTGGTGAACTGCGAGCTGAGTGAAAGGTAGACTCAATAGTTCCCCAGTTCTTTTATCATATTTCTTCAGAATCTTGATAAGACCTATGCACAGCGATGACAGTGATAGAGAAAAAGTGTCAAAGTAATAAGAAATGGAGATTGGTATGCGTCTGTTACTAGAAAAAAAAATTAAAAACTTCCCTCACTAGTCACTAGGCACTAGTAAATAGGGGATACAATTATGTCGACTTGATTATGAGAAATAAAAAGGGGAAACGCCTCGAGGTTTAGAGGGGGAAAACTCAAATTTCTTTCAAATTAAATATTGTTTCTATTGCACCCAAAATAAGGGGATCTAAGACAATACAAACCATGTAAAACATCTTTGAGGTTTAGTTTAACATGTTGCCCAACTGTGCATTGACATTTCCTAGTTTACTAGCAATAGCATCATCTAATACTTCACAATTACACCTTCTACTTTCCAAAGTGTTACACATAGCCCTTATATTTCATCTGCATATTTGGTTATTTGTAGTATTTTAGAAAGACCGAGAATAAAAAGTTGGGATTATTTGTGAGATTTAGAAACCGAAGTGATGTAATTGTAAACACATTTATGACATAAGCCCATCGGCCCCTGCTATCTCCAATTACAAAAAAGGTGCATATTTATAATGTGTTTAACCATTACCACCAACCTCAAGTGTAATTTTGCTATCCCTTACAGTTAAGAATTAGTAGCTTTTTTATTCTTTACCTGCAAAGTTAAGGGAGCTGTAGTTTTTGAGAAGGACCATCTCGCCATGAATGTCGACAAAGTCCTTGCGTATTTCCATCATCTCTCGACTGAATTCGGTCCCTGAGGCGAACAACCCATCCCTCCCTCTCGACTTTAACCTTTCGATTCTTTCCTTAAGTGCCTAAGTCAACAAAATCAGGGTTTCAAATGCTTCAGCTTCTAAATTCTTTTGGTCGGTTTATTGTACAATGTACACACACTCTGTTTTTTATTCGATTAGGTATTTGAAACAATTCCAATAATCAGTAGTGAATATCAGTACTGGTTTATTTTAGTTTTATTACTGTTTCTAAGAGCATCACACAAACACGCACAAAAAAATAATCTCAGTTACACAAACACGCACAAAAAAATAATCTCAGTTGCAATCATTAAATTGACCTAACAATATCGATTTGAGGCTGTTCATCGAGAAGCTCAGATTATTCAATCGAATCAAGAGATCAATTAATAATTCGATTTGCTATAATGACTTTACAAAATTAAGTAATCGAAAAACAGATGCAGAAATCGAAGCAGAAGTACCTGGAGTCGGATGATGAAATCCTCTTCCTTATCGACGTAGAAATCGTTGAACTTGTCGAGCTCCTCGTTTAAGATCCCGACGAACCATTCGTGAAGCTCCGTCAAGGCGCCGTTCGGCGGCAGATTATCGGCGGAGGGCGCCGGAATATTCTTCAGAAGCTTTTTCAACGGTTTGTACGACAAATACTTGTCTCTCCAGTCCGGTAGAGTGTCTTCCAAATGTATTCTAAATTCTTTTCCGAATTTCATTATGATAACAGATTCTCTAATCTTCGGAGTCCCGACTATATATAATATACTCCATATGTTAGATTATAGCGATATTTGAATTGATTACTTTAGAGTTTGCTCCCAAAATTAACAAAAAAAACATAATAAAATACTCTATGGAGTATTTTATCCATTTATACCATTTGTAAATTTTCTTTTTATCCATTTATAGGGGTGGGAATGAGCAGGCTACTCGACAGGGGCCTATGGCTCGGCCTACAAAAGCTCGGCTTGGCTCGGCTCGTTTAATAAATGAGTCAGGCTTAAGCTTTTTTAAAAGCTCGTTTATATAAATAAGTCAGGCTTAATCTCTATTTCAAGCCTTTTAGACCTAAATATATTAAATAATAGATAAATATATTAATAAGGTATATATCTAATTTTAGAGGAAAATAATATTTTTAGTTTTAGTTTTTTCTAAGTACATATTAACAATTACTCTATGAATGTTATCCCACATTGTTAGAAAATGAAAATTAAATATGATTATTCCACATTATTGTCAAAGATGGGCCAATAACACCTTAAAAGGCCTTGTTAAGGTGATAAGGTTGTCCAACTTATATTTGAGCCCAAGGTTCTTTATACAACCGATGTGGGATACTCTAACACTCCCCCTCACGAGTAAGCCGGAAATTTCATCGGAATTACTCGTGGCCGGAAATTCCATCGGCAGGGGTGCCCACAGTCGGAAATTCCATCAACCGGGGCCCCACATCGTGTTGGGCCTGCTCTGATACCATGTCAAAGTTGGGTCAGTATACACCTTAAAAGGCCTTTTAAGGTGAATACTGGCCCAACTTTGACATGGTATCAGAGCAGGCTCAACACGATGATGGAGCCCAACCGATGAAATTTCCGGCTTGCCCAAAGATGGCATTATATCCACGAGTAGAGCCGACAAAACCGAGCCTACTCGTGAGGGGGCGTGTTAAGTATCCCACATCGGTTGGATATAGATCCTAAAGCTCAAATATAAGTTGAATTACCTTATCACCTTAACAAGGTCTTTTAAGGTGTATACTGGCCCAACTTTGTCGACAATTATTAGAAATTTAAAATTGAAATGTGATTATTCCATATTGATTGGAGATACTTTTTTAACATTATTTGTATTTGTAAATTTGTTGTTCATTTTTTTATTATTATTAATTATTGGATAGTTAAAAGTTAAAAATAATTTTATAAAATGAATTAAATATAGTCAAAGTTAATTAAAATATTTTTAATTGAATTTTAGATTAATTTATTAAATCGAGTTGAATTTAAAATTGTACTTAAAAGGGCTTTTAAAAGACTTTCAGACCGGGCTTATTTACAAAAAAGGCTTAGGCCGAGGCTCTTAAAAAAGCTTATAATAGGTACTAGGCCAGACTTGGGCCTAAAAGTTTTACACCAGACTCAGGCCTATTTAAGCAAAGCTCGGCTCGGCCCGGCTCGTTCTCACCCCTATTTATACCCCTCATTAATCATTATCTCATTAATTATAATTAATTAATTTATATTTATAATAATCATTATCTCATTAATTATAATCAATTAATTTATATTTATATTATATAAATTAAAAAAAGAATGAGAAAAAATTAGGTAAAAAAATGTTTCTTAAAAATTGTGAAAATGATAGAACGACAATTAAAAAAGATCGAAGAAAGTATAGTAATTGTGAAAATGATAGAACGACAATTAAAAAAATCGGAGAAAGTATAGTGTACGTGAAAACCGTTGAGAGTTTTTTATAATTATTAAAATCAAAGTATTCTACTAGTATAATTTAAAATACGTGTAGAAAAAAAAAAGGAAAATGAAAGATCACAAACATGAATAAGATGTTCAAACTCAACCTTCATCATCAACTGGTCATGTTTTAGAGACTAAAAATAAAAGAGTACACCATGTAGAATGGAGAAAATCACTTCATAGTCATCCATAGGTCAAAGCCCCCTATGTTATTCACTATTTCAACGAGACCCAACAGCGGAAAACAAAACATAAACGTGATTTAATTAATAACTAGCCGCCGCCGTTAGAAGCGGTGTTTAAATGGTCTCCAGAGCCTGAAGGATGTCAGTTTTCAAGTCATCAAAGTCCTCCACCCCAAAGCTGAATCGAACCAAGTTATCCAAGATTCCATACTTGGCCCTCTCTGTCTGGGAGAG
Source organism: Euphrasia confusa (assembly GCA_954870475.1). NCBI lineage: Eukaryota > Viridiplantae > Streptophyta > Magnoliopsida > Lamiales > Orobanchaceae > Euphrasia > Euphrasia confusa. The sequence continues at coordinate 6,747,733 of OX940964.1, forward strand.
ATCCCTGTTTCAAACATCATGTTAGATTAAATGAATACTACTACAATTTAGTCCTTGAAGATACTAGTTACTTCCAAGAAAGAAAAAAGACATCAAGTACTTTTCTAATTCAAAAATACAAATCTCATGGGGTATCCCGGTATATTTCAAACGACATTGACACATAGCTTTTCCAGAAATCGCTTAAAATTAATACCAATGCAACTCTACAATCTTCTTTGGTTTAAAAATTCAATAACACTTCCTAAAAATTTATCACGCTTTAGGCTAAGTTAATGGTGGAATAGACAGAAAATCGTACCAATAAGACATTATTGCCGGTTGGTCAACAATGCTTTCACAGCCTCCAAAGGAAGGGGCTATATATGGAATTCTCAGGGCATCAATAAATTTTGCAGTGGTCAGCAGGTCTCCATCAACCTAACCAAAGTCCACAATGACACTTTCATAAAACAATCCAAGTACAAAACATGTAACGAAGAAGCTGCTCGCTGTACAGCTTTTACTATTACTGACCTCAAAACTAACCACACCACCAAAACCTTTCATTTGCCTCTTAGCAAGGACATGCTCAGGATGACTAGCCAGGCCTGGGTAATAGACATGCCTAATCTGCAATATAATTTTGCAAAAAAATTGTGAATTATAAAATGTATTTATCAGCAATGCAAAAAAGGTGCGAGGCAATATATATATATATATATATATATATATATATATATATATATATATATATATATATATATATATATATAGCTTGAGAAGTGGGATGCGAAGCACAAACTACGTCTACGTGGACTCATTTTACACATGAGAATGTAGCTTTACCGAATGGCGGTGTCACCGTCCACGTTTGTTTGTTAACTAGCTAGCTGGCTGGTTTAATTAATTAGTTTCTTCCGCCCACGTTGTTAAAGTGTTAGCATATGCATATATATATATTCCATAGATTTCACTATTTAGTATTCACCCACTCACAATTTAACTAGCAAACATTAATTTACTGTTCTTAAATTTTCCTAAGTCTTCAATTTCAATTTCATTTTAGTCAAGTGCAGAAGTGCTCAAGAAAGTGTCTAGACCAATGTGACTGCTGGGATTTATTTACTTTATCTTCTGGGTCAAGATATTGTGAATCACGTGAGTGAAACAAACACACAGTGCAGGTGTTTGACGTAAGCTTCTGCAGCTGTGAACATTTTTATAGTGTCATAGACTCATAGCATTACATACCTTCGGGTGTGCCTCTAAAATCTCGGCCATCTTTTGTGCTGTTGAGTTTTGTTGCTGTATACGAAGATGAAGCGTCTTCATCCCTCTGATGATTAGGTATGCAGCATTCTGATAAGAAAAAAAAAAAGTTGACAATGATTATACGAAATAAGGCTGCAAATTGTCAAAAACACTTGATAAAAATATACATTATTAAAAGCAAGACAATTTATTGGGAGAACTCACAGGATTTAGAGCACCACCAAGAATATGATGCAAGGTCCGAACAGTTGAAATCAACTTCTCAGGGCCACTAATAGATCCTCCAAGAACCTGTACAAGTTATTCCAAATACAGTGTCATACAAATACACAGTGTACCACTAATTTATTGGTACACTAGAAGGAGTAGTTATGTATCAAAGCCAACGTACATCATTGTGGCCCGCAATATATTTGGTTGCAGAGTGTAGAACGATATCAGCACCAAGTGAAAGGACCTTCTGGTTAAGTGGGGTTGCGAATGTGCCATCTATGCACACTAAGGCTCCTTTGTCATGGCAAAGCTTTGACACCAGATCAATGTCAACACACCTCAGGAAAGGATTAGTCGGAGACTCTGTAAAGAAAAGTGCCACCTACATGGAAGTGTTTATTTATATATTGTTCAACAATACTCCAGCAAGAAAAGTATTAGGCATTTCCCAAGTTATAATTACATTGTTCTTCTCCAATGCAGACTCCAGACCTCTGATATCTGCAGGATCAATGACAGTGGCCTGCATTTTGTAACCATTTAACCTAGTAAGAACACCTTGTGTCTTTAGTAAAGACTTTATAACTTATAGGCTTCATCTAGTTTTGTTTCATTCCAATTTCCAGAACTCTGTTTTATTTTTGACAAGTGAGATAATCTTAATAATTTCAAGGCACCCAATAATATATATATATATATATATATATATATATATATATATATATATATATATATGTGTGTGTGTGTGTGTGTGTGTGTGTGTGTGTGTGTGTGTGTGTGTGTGTGCATATATATAAATAATAATAATAATAATAATAATAATAATAATAATTACGAAATGCTTGTGTCAGCAAGCTCATACAGTGATCCCCATTTTGGGAAGAACAGTCTCAATGAAAATCCGAGTCTTCCTATAGCAGTCAGTGGTGGTCACTAAATGTCCCCCAGCAGGAACCAGAGCCAACAACATGACAGTGCTCACACACATTCCAGATGCCATCAATATAGTTGACTCAGCCCCTTCCAAAGCACTGGTGCAATATCCAAAAGACAGTGTTTCCTCTGGTTACAAACTCAATATATTCTTATGTAATGCTCCCATGGAGTTCCAAAAATTATGGGAGGATCAAACTGACCTAATCTTCTCCTCGGCAACAATAGTAGTGTAATTACCATAGCGTCCATATTCAAAACTTGCACGCCTTTTCTCCTGCAAAAATAACATGTGAGTCCTACTTCCATCACAACCATCTCAAATACTCAAATCCTACTTGAAAATGAATAGAAGTTAAAATTACCTTGAAATCAATTAGATCAGCAGTTTTCTTGAAAAAATATGCAGATGTATTAACTACTGGGGTAGTAATTGCATCAGTAGCAATGCCGCGACCCAATCGTTCACCTGATCACGTCAGTGAAGCTTGCATTTGTAATTTAAATATATATTAAAAAAATGTCAATTTTGAGCAAGTCTTGCACATTTGAAACGCAATGGCTTATATTAGTAAGAAAACAACCACCCGAGAAACGGAAAAAATGTTAATTATGCCATACATAAAACGACTATAAACTAGTTGCACAAGCGTTTTGAAGAATAACTTATGTGTGCCTTAGTTAAAGTTTGACATCTTATCGAACAAACTCAGAAGCAAGTTTGATGTATTAGAACTTCTAGACATTCTGAATAAATATTTCAAAATAAAGAAGATGCAAAATCAGAAATAACACAAGCATGAATTAGAGTAAGCTTAACAAAAACACCATTTGCGCCCTTCAATTTAGATTTGCATATATTCAAACAAATTCAGAAGCCTGATTGTTAGATTGATAATTATTTTCCAAATAAAAAAATCAAAAACAGAAATTACCAGCATGAATTGCAAGGCTTCCATCGGAATTTAAAAACGAAGCGTACTCCGAAGAAGGCGAGCCCTCGAGCTTTCCGTTTCCACCATCACGAAATGCATTCTCGGCTAGACTAACCACGTTCCCCAAGCCGGTCTCATCCTTAAACGGGGGGACGACCGCATCGACGGCTTTCGCCGTCGGCGCGCCGCCCGACGCTCCTTGGTTCGTCGACCACGAGGCCGCCACCACCTGAGCGACGCCGATGTTGCTGCAGTTTCTCCGAGCCTTGGTGCTCAACTGGCGGACGAAATTCGGAGGGAACCTGAGAATCAGAGACGACGGCAGTCCATGCCTCGACGCCGCCGCGCAGCGACTGTAGGCCGATCTGGAGTTACCGGTAAATTTAGCAGATCCGGCGGAAGGAATCTCCGGTGGGGAGTAGATGGGATCGGAGCGGCAGTCGAAGGAGGCTAGTGACTTCGCGCAGCTGGATATGGCCGCCATTAGGGTTTATGATCGGGAATGAAAGGGGGTTAAATCAGAAATCGATTTTTCGAGATAAATAAGCTGTTAAGATCCCACCTCTCTCTCTACCAGAAAAAACGAAGTAAAAGGAGGAAAGCACTGAACTGCGGAAGGGGTTTTATGGAGTCAGTGTATCACTTTCTCTGAATGATTTTCAGATATTTTTATGGGTGATGTATCATGAGTATCCACTTGAATTAACGTTTCATTTTTGGGAGTTGCTATTTGCACCCCCAAAAGTTATAAGTACACCAACTTAATTTTATTTACAATAATGTCATTTAGTTAAAAGACAATTATAACCTTACTAATCTAATTACATAGTTACTTATCATACACCCCTTTATTTATTTTTTACTTGCGCAAACAACTTTTTTTTATAACTTTATATTTGCGCACATTTTTTTATATTTCTTCTTTTCATCTTGGTTTTACATTGATTTTTTTAATTAGTAAAATAAATTAAGAAACTGTTAGGCCCCATTTTCATTTATTATTTTTATTTATTATCTTTATATACATGTATCATTTATTAAATTAGTGGAAGCTACGGGCCCCATCCCCACAGGTCCCATGCGGAAAGCCGCCCGCAACAGCTAGAAGGAGATCGACCAGAGGGTTGCACCGATCAGGCAAGAGCCAGCCGAGCAGATGATAGGGCGCCGGGCAAGGGGCACGCATTTCTTAGAACAAACCCTCTCGCCCGGATGTTGTCAAAATCGGGATGCAGTGAGAAGGACGGCCAGAAGTCGGTCTCCCCGGCCCAACAAAGGCGTCGCAAGAAGGGGTGTAATAGTCTTTTTGCCATTTTTAGGTCTTTAAGAAAACCTATGTCAAAGCCCAATAAGGAAAGGCCCAATTCCTTTTGGTAAACCCTAATGGTAGCTCTATAAATAGGGAAAGCTGTAAAAGGAAATTCATTCACAACATTCAAGAAAGATCCCACTCTAAAAAAATACTCTATCTTTTCTTTCCTTTTTTGTGAAAAAAACCTAAAGATTTCTCACCAAACTAGTCCTCAAAATCCCAGAAAATAGTTAGTAAAAAACCAGTGTTAACAATTGGCGCTAGAAGGAGGGGGATACCTCGAGCGCTAGTTTCGGTGTCGAAATTTTCACTTTCTTGATTCCCGGCAATGAAAACTGCAGGTACTTCCAGTAACGTCGCCGTCGCTCTCGCCGGCGAGGCCGACGGGCACGAAGACGACGTCCGGAGGGCCATTCTGACGGAAGGCAGCGCCAAGACAACAACCCCGGAGGGTCCGAATGAAATCGCACGTCAGTTGGCGATGATAGAAGCACTACGTGCCGAAGAGGCCGAGATCAGGGAGCGGCAGAGAGTCCTCCGCGAAGAAGTAGCGGAAGCCGAGAGGCTGTTACCCCCCGTCTTGGAAGAAGAGCCTGATCTGGATTTAGGGCGAATCAACACCCCGGAGGATATTAAACGCACCATACAGAAGTTAGAGGCTCGATCTCGATTCTTGGAGAAGAGACCTTCCACAGGAAATCCAAACCATAACCGCCGCTGCCTCGAGAGGGAATTTGAAGAAGAAGCGCGCGAAGAAACCGCCCGGACCGTATTTCGGCAGACTCAGGTAGTGAGACCCGACCACGTCGTGATGGATCCGGGGACTGTTGTGGTGGCCGATCCCGATCTCGCGAAACGATTGGAGGAGGTAGAGAAAAGATTGGCCGGACAAGATTGTGACCCAAAAAGAAGATCGGCCCTCGCCGAACCCCTCAGTCTGAAGATTGAGCAAGCCCGGCCCCAGCCTGACATCATCCCGCTGCTGACTTTCATCTACGATGGAGCCTCCGACCCCGACGTCCACCTAAACAAGTATAACACATACATGGTCGGCCGAGGAGCCACAGAGGCCACGAAGTGCCGTCTTTTCCCCCTCACCCTCGGCGACATGGCCCACCGCTGGTACACCAGTTTACCGTCCAGGTCGGTCGACAGTTTCGAAGAGTTGGGAGACGAGTTCGTATCTTATTTCGCATCCAAAGTAAAATATTCGGAAGGTCGCCAACGGCTGATGGGGGTCAAGCAGGGAAGAGAAGAGACCGATGAGGGCTACATAGATCGAGTGGAACAGATAGCCAAGCAGGGGGACCGGGTGAGCGACGAGATCCTCGTCCATGCCGTCGTGGGCGGCCTGCGGCCGACGTCTAGCCTTTTCAAGCCAATGATGAAAGAATACCCAAAATCATACACCGATTTCCGCCGGAGGGCAGGCGAGGAGATTGCCCAGCAGCGCATATATGATCAGCGGATGAAGGAGTTGGAACCCGAGAGCGAACGAAAACCTTCCGCCACGAAAGGAACCGTCAACCCGGCAACCGTTGATTACTGGACGGAGTCACTCCCAGCGGCGAAATACCACGAAAGTGGAAAGAAGAAACCTTATTATAAACCCTACCAGGGAGCTATCCAGGCGCCCAAGAAGATCGAAGTCGTAGAGGAGTACCCCGGGGGCGAGACTTTCCTGGGACAGACTCCCACCCGGATTCTCCAGATTTTCTACGAACGTGACATCAATGTCCTCACTCCCCCCCAGGCCATGAGAAGCCGCCCTGACGAGAGAAACCCGCGCAAAAGGTGCTCTTTTCATCAGGAGAACGGACACAGGACTGACGAGTGTCGTGACCTGATTACCCAACTCCGGCAACTGTATGAGGATGGGAGCCTGACCGAACTCCTCCGGGCACCAAAGCGGGGTCGCCCAATGGCCGGTCGCGGTGCCGCCGGGCGTGGAGGCGCCGGTCGTGGAAGAGAAGGTCGAGGCCGAGGCCGAGGGCATCAAGACGACCCGAATCACCGACCCCATCAGCAGCAAAGGCTCGAGCCAGTTCCGGTCGGCCAAAACCCTTTAGCCCTGCCTCCTCCCCCGGTCGTTGGGCCCGAGGACCCAGACCCGCCCGTCCGAGGTGGAGCTCGAGTAAATATGATCGGGGGTCTGACGCCGATCATCCATAAATCCAAAAGACAGAGGAAGGAGGAGCTTCGCGAGTTCGAGGGAGTGAATGTCGTGGTCCCCCATGCCGAATCAACCATCTCCCGAGGGATTGTCATTTCTTTTTCAGAAAAGGACAGGGAGGGGATAAAATACCCCAAGGAGGATGCCTTGGTGGTGACCGCTCGGATCCTCGGCATCGAAGTGGCCAGGGTTCTGGTAGATAACGGGGCCCATTGCAACCTGATTTTTAAATCAGCATTGGACCAACTCGGCGATCTCACGAGATATGTCCGACCATACGAAGGGGTCTTGAAAGGGTTCGGAGACGTGGTGGTCCGCCCCAGAGGACGGATCAGGATGGCTGTGGAGTTGAAGGATTGGCAGGACCCTGCCATTAATATGACTAGGTTGATTGAGTTTGTTATTGTGGATGCGGAAAACATTTATAATGCTTTTTTCGGGAGGCCGTTCCTCGATGCCTTCGAGGCCGTGGCGTCCTCCCATTACTATTGTATTAAGTTTCCCACCTTGACCGGGGCGGTCGGCACCCTTCGCGGTGACCAATATATGGCCAGGAAGTGTTTTAATTACCTTTTGTGTCCTAATACAAACAACCGTATAAACGATGATAGTACCACCGACACTGGGGCATTAGGGGGAGGTGACCCCCAAATGCCCGGCCATGAATTGCACCCGGAGGGGGATGGTCCCAGAGATGAGGTAAGCCGGAATGACACAATCGAATTAAGGGAGATCGACCCCGCAAGGAGGATAGATCCAGACGATGAGGAATATCTAACCGCTCTATGGGAAGAGGGCGAGCCCGGGCAGTTGGGATTCCACGATGTCGAGATCCATGAACCGCAAGAACCAGAGGCCGTTCTACCCGAACTCGAAGCCCAATTTTTGCACATACTCATTAATGAACTACCGGTCGACCAAGATAGCGACCCATTTCAAAATATACAGCATACGAGCATGGAAGACCTTGACCCCCGAATTGGTTTCGAACCAAACGAGATTCCCGACCCCCGAGGACCTTCAGCGTGTTCGGCAGTAGACGAAGTCGAGAAAGTAGGTTTGGATCCAGACAGGCCAGAATTGGAAGTTTTTATTGGGAGGGAAGTCCCCGAACGACTGAGGGACGAGCTGATCGAATTCTTAAAGCAAAACACGGACGCGTTCGCCTGGTCACATAAGGACATGGTCGGAATCGATCCTAAGCATGCCTGCCACCATCTGAAGATTAACCCGGAGAAAAAGCCCATCGCACAGAAGAGAAGGAAGATGGGGCCCGAGAAGTACGCTGCCTTGGCGGTAGAAGTTAAGAAATTAGTTGATAACGACCTCGTGCGAGAAGCCGAGGAAGAACCCCAATGGATCGCAAATGTTGTGCTCGTGAAAAAATCAAACGATGCCTGGCGTTTGTGCATCGATTTCACCGATCTCAACAAGGCTTGCCCAAAAGACCATTTCCCCCTACCCCACATCGACCACCTGGTTGACAGCGTCGCCGGGCACGCAATTTTCTCCAATTGTGATGGTTTCGCGGGTTATCACCAAATACCTATGGCCGAGGAGGATGTCGAGCATACGTCTTTCTATTCGGATAAGGGGGTACTGTGCTGGAAAAGGATGCCTTTCGGCCTAAAGAACGCTGGGGCCACCTACCAACGATTAGTGAACAAAATGTTCGCCGACCAGATTGGAGACACCATGGAGGTTTACGTAGACGACATAATCATAAAGAGTAAATCCGAAAAGGATCACGTGAAGGATTTAAAAGTCGCGTTCGAGATTTTGAAATTTTATAGCATGAAGCTCAACCCCAAGAAATGTCATTTCGGAGTATACAGGACCAGGTTCCTCGGTCATATCGTCAGCCTGAGAGGCATTGAGATGAACCCGGAAAAATTCAAAGCCATCCGAGACTTGAAAGAGCCCCGGAGCCTGAAGGATGTGCAAAAGCTGACCGGCTGCCTGGCTGCTCTAAGCCGTTTCATTCCCCGGTTAGGGGATAAGAGTCGCCCTTTCTTCAAAGCAATTAAGGATCAAAAATTCAAATGGGGGAAGGAGAGCCAAGAGGCTTTCCTGCGTTTAAAAGAGCATCTCGGTAGTCCCACTATTCTGTCGAAACCGGTCGCCGGGGAAAAGCTATTTCTCTACTTGGCCGCATCAGAACATGCCATGAGCTCAGTTCTCGTCCGGGCAGAGGGACAACTCCACAAGCCTATTTATTTCGTCAGCCAGGTCCTCCATGACGCTGAGACACGATATACGCCCCTGGAAAAGCTAGCATACGCCTTGGTGATGAGCGTACGGAAGTTGAGGTCTTATTTTTTCGATCACCCGGTAGAGGTTCTGACTACCATGCCGCTACGACAGGTTCTGCAGAGACCGGACACGAATGGCCGATTATTGAAATGGAGTCTAGAGGTGGGTCAGTACGATATCACTTATGCTCCCAGAACAGCGATTAAGGGACAGGCTCTTGCAGATTTCATAGTAGAACTGACGTTCCCTGAATCCACCCCATCGACCAGGATCCCGGCATGGAAGCTATACGTCGACGGATCGTCCAATTCCTCCCACGCCGGGGCTGGAATAGTGTTGGTCGGACCGGGCGGACAGTCTTTCACACACGCTGTAAAGTTCGAATTTGCCGCGACAAACAACGAAGCAGAATACGAAGCGCTGATCGCCGGACTGAATCTGGCTTTGGCAGTGGGTGCCGAACACTTACAGATCTTCATGGACTCGTTACTGGTGGTCAACCAAATCAAAGGAGACTACGAGACCCGATGTGACCGGATGGCGAAATATTATGAACACGTGATGGCGCTGTGCGGAAAGATACCGAAAGCCTTCATCGAGCAAATCCCCAGAGAGATGAATTCCCAGGCTGATGCATTATCCAAGCTGGCTTCCTCCGAAGGAAGCGCAGACATGGCTAACGTAATTTTAACCAGTCAGGCAAAGTCAGCAATATCGCGGGAGGAAAGCCTGATCACGATCATCGATCGTGGCGAGACTTGGATGGACCCTATTCGCTCCTACCTCCTGAACGGGACGCAACCCAGAGATAAGACAGAAGCTAGGCAACTCCGCATACGGGCGGCTAGATATACCCTGATTGGAGATGTGTTGTACAGGAGAAGCCTATATCTTCCTCTTTTGAAATGCATAACCCCGCTCGAAGGCCACAGGGTTTTTAGCGAAATTCACGACGGCGTCTGCGGGAACCATGCAGGAGGGCAATCGCTGGCCCACAAGACGGTTCGCCAAGGATTCTATTGGCCTACTTTGAGACGAGATGCGATAAATTATGCTCGGAAATGTCATAGATGCCCGGTGACCGCCCCCATTATCCGGACAGCGCCAGAATATCTCAACTCGATATACAGTCCTTGGCCCTTCGCGTCATGGGGAATTGATCTGATCGGACCACTGCCGACCGGACCAGGTGGAGTTAAATATGCGGTGGTGGCCGTGGACTACTTTACGAAGTGGGCTGAGGCCGAGCCGCTAAAAGTCATTGACCAAAAGGCGATCATAAAGTTCATCTGGAAGAATATCATATGCCGTTTCGGGATCCCGTACATCATTACCTCGGATAATGGGAAGCAGTTTGACGGTCAAGAAGTCATGAACTTTTTTAACAAATGGAAGATTAAGAAAGCTTTCTCCACCCCATATCATCCTCAAACGAACGGGCAGGTGGAGGCAGTGAACAAAATTTTGAAGCATACCATCAAGGCCAAACTTGAAGAGAGACAGGGAAGATGGGCAGCCGAACTGCCGGATGTGTTGTGGTCTTATAGGACGACTAGCAAAGCCGCCACCGGGGAAACCCCTTTTGCCCTTGCTTTTGGTGCCGAGGCGGTGATACCTTCCGAGATCGAGGTGACCAGCCATAGGACCTCTCAAGAGTTGAATGAAAACAATGACAAGGCTTTACGCTTGGAACTAGACTTCTTGGAGGAGAGAAGGTTAAACTCAGTTTTTCAGAATGCCACGGCTAAGCAGAGAGCAGAACGCTTTTACAACTCTAAAGCTAAGATCAGGAAATTCAAGGCCGGGGATCTAGTCCTCAAGCGCATGCTCGGGCCGAACACCGGGGCATTGGGCCCAAACTGGGAAGGCCCAATGCGAGTGAGGAAACACGTGGAGAAAGGGTCATACGAGTTGGAGCACCTAAGCGGCATAGCCGACCAGTATCTTTGGAACGCACTCCATTTGAAAAAGTACCATCAGTAACCTTTTGTATCTTGAAACTCTTTACGCTTGGAATAAAAAATTTTGTTGGGCAAAAACGGAAAACTTTATTAAGACCGAGGACCGGACAAGTCCCGTCCTCGGCCATGTCACTCTGATCCGTCAGGGGACATGAATATTTAACCGGGGGTAGAGTCCGCTCTCCCCGAGCCTGAGATGAGTCGGGCGATCCGTCGCACGACCGATCTTACAGGAAAACTTTATTAAGACCGAGGACCGGACAAGTCCCGTCCTCGGCCATGTCACTCTGATCCGTCAGGGGACATGAATATTTAACCGGGGATAGAGTCCGCTCTCCCCGAGCTTGAGATGAGTCAGGCGATCCGTCGCACGACCAATCTTACAGGAAAATTTTATTAAGACCGAGGACCGGACAAGTCCCGTCCTCGGCCATGTCACTCTGATCCGTCAGGGGACATGAATATTTAACCGGGGATAGAGTCCGCTCTCCCCGAGCCTGAGATGAGTCGGGCGATCCGTCGCACGACCGATCTTACAGGAAAACTTTATTAAGACCGAGGACCGGACAAGTCCCGTCCTCGGCCATGTCACTCTGATCCGTCAGGGGACATGAATATTTAACCGGGGATAGAGTCCGCTCTCCCCGAGCCTGAGATGAGTCGGGCGATCCGTCGCACGACCGATCTTACAGGAAAACTTTATTAAGACCGAGGACAGGACAAGTCCCGTCCTCGGCCATGTCACTCTGATCCGTCAGGGGACATGAATATTTAACCGGGGATAGAGTCCGCTCTCCCCGAGCCTGAGATGAGTCGGGCGATCCGTCGCACGACCGATCTTACAGGAAAATTTTATTAAGACCGAGGACCGGACAAGTCCCGTCCTCGGCCATGTCACTCTGATCCGTCAGGGGACATGAATATTTAACCGGGGATAGAGTCCGCTCTCCCCGAGCCTGAGATGAGTCGGGCGATCCGTCGCACGACCGATCTTACAGGAAAATTTTATTAAGACCGAGGACCGGACAAGTCCCGTCCTCGGCCATGTCACTCTGATCCGTCAGGGGACATGAATATTTAACCGGGGATAGAGTCCGCTCTCCCCGAGCCTGAGATGAGTCGGGCGATCCGTCGCACGACCGATCTTACAGGAAAACTTTATTAAGACCGAGGACCGGACAAGTCCCGTCCTCGGCCATGTCACTCTGATCCGTCAGGGGACATGAATATTTAACCGGGGATAGAGTCCGCTCTCCCCGAGCCTGAGATGAGTCGGGCGATCCGTCGCACGACCGATCTTACAGGAAAATTTTATTAAGACCGAGGACCGGACAAGTCCCGTCCTCGGCCATGTCACTCTGATCCGTCAGGGGACATGAATATTTAACTGGGGATAGAGTCCGCTCTCCCCGAGCCTGAGATGAGTCGGGCGATCCGTCGCACGACCGATCTTACAGGAAAACTTTATTAAGACCGAGGACCGGACAAGTCCCGTCCTCGGCCATGTCACTCTGATCCGTCAGGGGACATGAATATTTAACCGGGGATAGAGTCCGCTCTCCCCGAGCCTGAGATGAGTCGGGCGATCCGTCGCACGACCGATCTTACAGGAAAACTTTATTAAGACCGAGGACCGGACAAGTCCCGTCCTCGGCCATGTCACTCTGATCCGTCAGGGGACATGAATATTTAACCGGGGATAGAGTCCGCTCTCCCCGAGCCTGAGATGAGTCGGGCGATCCGTCGCACGACCGATCTTACAGGAAAATTTTATTAAGACCGAGGACCGGACAAGTCCCGTCCTCGGCCATGTCACTCTGATCCGTCAGGGGACATGAATATTTAACCGGGGATAGAGTCCGCTCTCCCCGAGCCTGAGATGAGTCGGGCGATCCGTCGCACGACCGATCTTACAGGAAAATTTTATTAAGACCGAGGACCGGACAAGTCCCGTCCTCGGCCATGTCACTCTGATCCGTCAGGGGACATGAATATTTAACCGGGGATAGAGTCCGCTCTCCCCGAGCCTGAGATGAGTCGGGCGATCCGTCGCACGACCGATCTTACAGGAAAACTTTATTAAGACCGAGGACCGGACAAGTCCCGTCCTCGGCCATGTCACTCTGATCCGTCAGGGGACATGAATATTTAACCGGGGATAGAGTCCGCTCTCCCCGAGCCTGAGATGAGTCGGGCGATCCGTCGCACGACCGATCTTACAGGAAAACTTTATTAAGACCGAGGACCGGACAAGTCCCGTCCTCGGCCATGTCACTCTGATCCGTCAGGGGACATGAATATTTAACCGGGGATAGAGTCCGCTCTCCCCGAGCCTGAGATGAGTCGGGCGATCCGTCGCACGACCGATCTTACAGGAAAATTTTATTAAGACCGAGGACCGGACAAGTCCCGTCCTCGGCCATGTCACTCTGATCCGTCAGGGGACATGAATATTTAACCGGGGATAGAGTCCGCTCTCCCCGAGCCTGAGATGAGTCGGGCGATCCGTCGCACGACCGATCTTACAGGAAAACTTTATTAAGACCGAGGACCGGACAAGTCCCGTCCTCGGCCATGTCACTCTGATCCGTCAGGGGACATGAATATTTAACCGGGGATAGAGTCCGCTCTCCCCGAGCCTGAGATGAGTCGGGCGATCCGTCGCACGACCGATCTTACAGGAAAAATTTATTAAGACCGAGGACCGGACAAGTCCCGTCCTCGGCCATGTCACTCTGATCCGTCAGGGGACATGAATATTTAACCGGTTGTCAAAAACATAAAAGTTGACAAAAATATAAAGTTTCACTAAGCAGTTCAAAAAAAAAAAAGGGGGGCCAACATAAAAATCATAAACTAAGGAGCGCCGCGTTGAAAGGAACATCGAAAAAGAGGGCGGCCCCTGCGATCGTGGGTGGGCCGGGGAGACCAGCGACTGACCCTAGACCCTCGAGTCCCGCGTTGATAAGACCAAAGTCGAGTTCCAACCGGACGCACCGCCAAACGATAATCCCGATCAAAAACGTCAATCGAAAAGCCCGTCCCGTCGGTCCAAGTAATCCGCACGGACCAACCTTCTTGTATCTCGAAACCGCTCACGAGTCGCTCCCACTCCGGCCCGTAAATTGCAGTTTGGTTGCGGAAGCGAGTAAAAGAAACGCGCCATTCTTGGTCCAAGGGGTCCACCATCTGCAACTCATCTGTCGTCCCGCCTTCGATCGGGCGGAGGAACGCCACGGGGATCGGAAAAATCTCCCTATACCAGGTGCCATTGAACGCGCGTTCGAAAAAATGCGAACCTTCCAAAAATTCGACTCTGGTCGACATATTCCGAGAAATAGTGACTTATATTCTCTAACTCCACTCTCTGACAATAAACAAGAATAGGAACGACCCATTTATAGGGGTTTTTCCGTTTTCGAAAATCGAAGGATAATTAAAGCAATAAGTTGACTACATTAAAGATAGATGAGAGTTTCGAAAATATCGCATTAAATGAAAAAGACCGAAGGCGACAAGCATAGTTATTCACGACCGGACAGCTTAAATAAGAGACACCCTAATCCACGTAAGCATGGCCAAGGGAATCGGTTTCCTCACGCGCCCGGACCTGTTTGGGAAAGGAAGCGTTGAGGCCCCCTAGATCGAAGAGGCTGACGCGGAATCCGAACCCGGGTTTCCAGATCACCCAGACTTCCCATCCTGCCTGGACACCCGCGTGCTGAACAAAATCTGCCCAGCCCGGGCCCCCGAACGCCACCTGCCGTCTGAGTTTGGTTTTCGTAGCTACCCAAGCCTGCTCGTTAGAGTCGTGAAAAGGAATCTCTTCGCCCAAAAATTTCGCCAAGGGTTGCACGAACGCGTGGGGTAAAGGGAAGTTATTGCGGTGCCATTTGCCGTCAAACCTTTGGGTCAACTTGCGCCACCCATCAGAATGAATGGAGATGGCGTGATAGCTCCCCGTGGCCGCGGACACACCATGGAAGACCTTTTTCCCTTTGTTCGGACACATTTTCTTGCCTTGGCTCATCTCTCCCTCTACCTTTTGCTGGTATTTCTTTTCTCTTTTTCCTTAGAATGAAACCGCAAAAATGGAAAAACCTAATAGGGACACATATATACACAAAGGTGCATCCATGTGGACCCCACCAGGAACCGTTTTTGGGAGGGAATTTCCCCCGCCAAAAGTCATTTAGGGGTGAGAAAATCTGTACAGATTCCGTACGTTACACACGTTAAAAGTAACAGGGATAAAATAATAATGACAAAAGCCCTTGTCCACCTCAAAAGCAATAAGGAGTTAAGACAGAAAGAAGTAGCAGATAATATCAGAAATGCTGTTTAAGCCCGCACGGGCAGAGTCCAGAAGAGGAGGAGGAAGAAAAGTAAAAATAAACATAAGTTGTTATCATAGCCGAGCAAGGAAAATACGAAACACCATCATTCTTGATCGCCAGGAATCGACCCTTCACCACCATCGTCTTTAAGCACCGAGTCCGCGAACTTGACAGCCGGGTCAACTTCGCTGGTAGTAGCCGGCTCTGCCACGCCTTGGTCGGCCGCTTCTGCCGGTTTAGGCATCCGAAGCTGCGATTTCAAAGGCCACCAAGAGAGGTCCAGTTTGAACTTCTGCTCCAGATCGAGCACATACAAATGGAAGTGAGCGTGAAGAGGGCTTTGCTCGGCATACTGGCGAAGGAAGTCCATCATAGCAGTCACCGGTTGACCGGCCTCTAGAAGTGCCCGGATACCATCGAAGTAGGCGCAGTAGTAAGAGTAGTTACTGTACAGATCGATATCTTCCTCCGGATCGACCCGACGTGCGGCCTCGGCGGCCTGCATACCCTCCAGCTCTTTAAATATCCGTCGGTTCACCTCCTCCAGTTCTTTCATGCGCTTCTCGGCATAACCATAGGATTTGACGAGCTCCTCCACTCGAATTTTGAATCCGTCTAACTCCTTCCCCTGCTCGGTCAGTTTGAGGACCACGGCCATCTTATCTTTCTTCTCCTCGCCCAACTCACTGCTCAGAGAAGCCTTTAACCCGGATTCAAGGTTAAAATCCTCTTGCAGTTTGTTGAACCGGGATCGCAACTCCAGATAGACGTCCGGCAGGTTGGGCGGGCACTTAGCGGCTTTGTCCTCCTGCTCGGCACGAATTTGAGCCAAGCGATTCACCATAATCAGGTTGCGAGCGGCAGTGACTCGTAGCAATTTTTCCAGAAAGTCCGGTCGGGACGCTGCAGCTTCCATCTCCTGGGACCAAGAGTGGTTAAGGTCCTCGAGGGATTGAGCAATATGGGCTGGCAGGGATTTTTCGTCATAAGGATCTTGCTCGGCCGACAGGTGAGCTACGGCCAAAGGGAGCCCGGGATCCTCCTTGAAAGCCCTACAGTTTTAACGTTCCGTTTAGCAAGAATTTTAGGCAACGAAACACGATCAGAGATGCCAGGGAGATAGTACCTGGAGAAATCCTCATCGCCGGCACCAAAAATGGACCCTAGCTCGACCGAACGATCATCACCACCCGATCCGGCCAACACTGATTTCTTCTTCTGGGGAATCCTCTCTTTCCTCGGAACCGTCGGAGGTTTCCCAGCAGGGCCCTGGGGCCCACCTTTTTTCGTCCCAGACGCGCCAGAGCCGTCTGCCCGGGATCGTTTGGTCGGCCGGTAAAGTGGCTCCTCGTCAGAGGAGGAATTCTCGGCAAGGATCTGGCTGATCGGCTGGGGCATGGGAAAGGTGCTCGGAGGGGAAGTAGCGACGGTCACCGTGGTCGCCAAAGTCCGGCGTTCCGCTGCCGCCTTTTCCTCGGCGATCTCCCTTCTCCTCCGCTCGCGAGGAGTCTCTGGTTTAGGCATTTCGGTCGGTCTGAGGATTCGAAAATACCTGCGGGCTGGAAATAAGAGAACCGTTAGAAACCAGGGGAGGACGAGAGTCCAAACAGAAATAACAACTACTCACGCGGAAATAAATCCTCGGCGTCCCGGGGAGTAACTATAAACCGAGCACGAAGACGTCTCTCCTTGCTTTTCCAATTCTCGTGTTTCCTTTGGTTATACGAAAGTGTTTTTATTCTTTCCAGGATCACCAGGAAGTCCCATCCTAATAGCCCGGCATCTGGAGCTTTGGGGCCTAAAAAAGGGGGAACAAGAAGAGGGGAATCCCCAAAAGGCAGGTTAGGGACGGAAAAAAAAAGGATGTCTAGGACAAATATTGCTAGGGTCAGAGAAACTAACGTTCTGAGGTTGCCCGATACTCGGCATTCAAAGGAAAATCTTTGGAGTTCCACTCTCCCGCCACGAAGAACCATCTCTCGGTCCACTTGGCTTGTTTGCTCGTCAGATCGGTGATTATGGTCTCTCGCTGTTTGAGATAATAATCGCCTTTGCCGGCATCACATATGCCCAGCAAGAACAGCAACTCAAGCCCGGTCAAACCCCGATATAAGCCGTAGTAACCAAATATAATATTCAAATCATACATGGTCGCCCAGGCATTCGGCACCAACTGCATGGGGGCAACGCCCAAGATTTGCACTAGGTGGGCGAAAGAATCCGGGATGGGAAAGCGGAGGCCGCTCGACATCATCGAGTAATTCACCGCGACCATGCTCGCAGGGGGACAATCCGCCCGCTCACCCTCAATAGGAGCGTAAATATGAACGTCCGAAGGAATCTCCCATTCACCCCTCTTTCCCTGAAGAGCGGACTCCGTAATTTTACTCGGTCTCCGGCTAGCCTCAAACATCCCTAGTCGATCCCCGACTACCCGAAACACATCACGAGGGATATAGCGATATGGACGCTCAAGGAGATAGGCCTCATATGTATACGGGGAGGGAGGACCCCGACTGTCAGCAATGACCTTGCAAAGGTGGCGGTAGGCATCACTGACATCGCCCTCCAGCATCTCACGGCTCTCGTCGGCCGAGAGGGGAAATTTCAACGAACGCCCGGATGGCAACAAGGCATCGGAGGGTGAGTCCTCACGAGGAGAAGAAGTAGAGGGTAATTTAGATGAGTCTACAGGAGTTCGGGCGGGCGAAGTGCCCGACGATTCGCGACGAGGGGATCCCTCTTCACTCATCACCAATTTCTGGTTTCTAACGAGGAGGTACACCCACGGCCGAAAATTAAAATTAAATGATGTAAGTACCAGCGAAATCGCCGGAAAAAATGGCGATTCGCCGGAAAGCCTTTCGAACTCTAAAAAGAAGATAAGAATATTTTGACCTTTGAAGGCCCCGGAAATAGAAACCCGCACAACACCGAGGAAGAGAAGAACGCGTACCTGAAGGAGAGAAAGCGCTCGCCGGAAATAGTCGCCGGATTTCAAGGAAAAGTCAGTCGCCGGAAAGTTGGAGAAGAAAAGGAGTCGAAAAGTGAAAAAGGCCTCTTGTGGGTGATACTTATGGATTTTAAAAGAGGCGGCGGTTTTCTTTCTTTTCTAATTTCGAATTTCGAAATTGAAAGGACAACCGAAAGGACAACTATAAGGACACGTGTCATCCAGGTGTCAGAAGGGTTCAAAGCCCTATTTTTTAATGGGAAAATGGAGCGACTACGGCCACGAAGAACCCGGCCGGCTTCCACCGACCAGATCCTTCGCGGGGGGCATTTGTTAGGCCCCATTTTCATTTATTATTTTTATTTATTATCTTTATATACATGTATCATTTATTAAATCAGTGGAAGCTACGGGCCCCATCCCCACGGGTCCCATGCGGAAAGCCGCCCGCAACAGCTAGAAGGAGATCGACCAGAGGGTTGCACCGATCAGGCAAGAGCCAGCCGAGCAGATGATAGGGCGCCGGGCAAGGGGCACGCATTTCTTAGAACAAACCCTCTCGCCCGGATGTTGTCAAAATCGGGATGCAGTGAGAAGGACGGCCAGAAGTCGGTCTCCCCGGCCCAACAAAGGCGTCGCAAGAAGGGGTGTAATAGTCTTTTTGCCATTTTTAGGTCTTTAAGAAAACCTATGTCAAAGCCCAATAAGGAAAGGCCCAATTCCTTTTGGTAAACCCTAATGGTAGCTCTATAAATAGGGAAAGCTGTAAAAGGAAATTCATTCACAACATTCAAGAAAGATCCCACCCTAAAAAAATACTCTATCTTTTCTTTCCTTTTTTGTGAAAAAGACCTAAAGATTTCTCACCAAACTAGCCCTCAAAATCCCGGAAAATAGTTAGTAAAAAACCAGTGTTAACAATTGGATCTAGTCCTCAAGCGCATGCTCGGGCCGAACACCGGGGCATTGGGCCCAAACTGGGAAGGCCCAATGCGAGTGAGGAAACACGTGGAGAAAGGGTCATACGAGTTGGAGCACCTAAGCGGCATAGCCGACCAGTATCTTTGGAACGCACTCCATTTGAAAAAGTACCATCAGTAACCTTTTGTATCTTGAAACTCTTTACGCTTGGAATAAAAATTTTTGTTGGGCAAAAACGGAAAACTTTATTAAGACCGAGGACCGGACAAGTCCCGTCCTCGGCCATGTCACTCTGATCCGTCAGGGGACATGAATATTTAACCGGGGATAGAGTCCGCTCTCCCCGAGCCTGAGATGAGTCGGGCGATCCGTCGCACGACCGATCTTACAGGAAAACTTTATTAAGACCGAGGACCGGACAAGTCCCGTCCTCGGCCATGTCACTCTGATCCGTCAGGGGACATGAATATTTAACCGGGGATAGAGTCCGCTCTCCCCGAGCCTGAGATGAGTCGGGCGATCCGTCGCACGACCGATCTTACAGGAAAATTTTATTAAGACCGAGGACCGGACAAGTCCCGTCCTCGGCCATGTCACTCTGATCCGTCAGGGGACATGAATATTTAACCGGGGATAGAGTCCGCTCTCCCCGAGCCTGAGATGAGTCGGGCGATCCGTCGCACGACCGATCTTACAGGAAAACTTTATTAAGACCGAGGACCGGACAAGTCCCGTCCTCGGCCATGTCACTCTGATCCGTCAGGGGACATGAATATTTAACCGGGGATAGAGTCCGCTCTCCCCGAGCCTGAGATGAGTCGGGCGATCCGTCGCACGACCGATCTTACAGGAAAACTTTATTAAGACCGAGGACCGGACAAGTCCCGTCCTCGGCCATGTCACTCTGATCCGTCAGGGGACATGAATATTTAACCGGGGATAGAGTCCGCTCTCCCCGAGCCTGAGATGAGTCGGGCGATCCGTCGCACGACCGATCTTACAGGAAAATTTTATTAAGACCGAGGACCGGACAAGTCCCGTCCTCGGCCATGTCACTCTGATCCGTCAGGGGACATGAATATTTAACCGGGGATAGAGTCCGCTCTCCCCGAGCCTGAGATGAGTCGGGCGATCCGTCGCACGACCGATCTTACAGGAAAACTTTATTAAGACCGAGGACCGGACAAGTCCCGTCCTCGGCCATGTCACTCTGATCCGTCAGGGGACATGAATATTTAACCGGGGATAGAGTCCGCTTTCCCCGAGCCTGAGATGAGTCGGGCGATCCGTCGCACGACCGATCTTACAGGAAAATTTTATTAAGACCGAGGACCGGACAAGTCCCGTCCTCGGCCATGTCACTCTGATCCGTCAGGGGACATGAATATTTAACCGGGGATAGAGTCCGCTCTCCCCGAGCCTGAGATGAGTCGGGCGATCCGTCGCACGACCGATCTTACAGAAAAATTTTATTAAGACCGAGGACCGGACAAGTCCCGTCCTCGGCCATGTCACTCTGATCCGTCAGGGGACATGAATATTTAACCGGGGATAGAGTCCGCTCTCCCCGAGCCTGAGATGAGTCGGGCGATCCGTCGCACGACCGATCTTACAGGAAAATTTTATTAAGACCGAGGACCGGACAAGTCCCGTCCTCGGCCATGTCACTCTGATCCGTCAGGGGACATGAATATTTAACCGGTTGTCAAAAACATAAAAGTTGACAAAAATATAAAGTTTCACTAAGCAGTTCAAAAAAAAAAGGGGGAACAAGAAGAGGGGAATCCCCAAAAGGCAGGTTAGGGACGGAAAAAAAAGGATGTCTAGGACAAATATTGCTAGGGTCAGAGAAACTAACGTTCTGAGGTTGCCCGATACTCGGCATTCAAAGGAAAATCTTTGGAGTTCCACTCTCCCGCCACGAAGAACCATCTCTCGGTCCACTTGGCTTGTTTGCTCGTCAGATCGGTGATTATGGTCTCTCGCTGTTTGAGATAATAATCGCCTTTGCCGGCATCACATATGCCCAGCAAGAACAGCAACTCAAGCCCGGTCAAACCCCGATATAAGCCGTAGTAACCAAATATAATATTCAAATCATACATGGTCGCCCAGGCATTCGGCACCAACTGCATGGGGGCAACGCCCAAGATTTGCACTAGGTGGGCGAAAGAATCCGGGATGGGAAAGCGGAGGCCGCTCGACATCATCGAGTAATTCACCGCGACCATGCCCGCAGGGGGACAATCAGCCCGCTCACCCTCAATAGGAGCGTAAATATGAACGTCCGAAGGAATCTCCCATTCACCCCTCTTTCCCTGAAGAGCGGACTCCGTAATTTTACTCGGTCTCCGGCTAGCCTCAAACATCCCTGGTCGATCCCCGACTACCCGAAACACATCACGAGGGATATAGCGATATGGACGCTCAAGGAGATAGGCCTCATATGTATACGGGGAGGGAGGACCCCGACTGTCAGCAATGACCTTGCAAAGGTGGCGGTAGGCATCACTGACATCGCCCTCCAGCATCTCACGGCTCTCGTCGGCCGAGAGGGGAAATTTCAACGAACGCCCGGATGGCAACAAGGCATCGGAGGGTGAGTCCTCACGAGGAGAAGAAGTAGAGGGTAATTTAGATGAGTCTACAGGAGTTCGGGCGGGCGAAGTGCCCGACGATTCGCGACGAGGGGATCCCTCTTCACTCATCACCAATTTCTGGTTTCTAACGAGGAGGTACACCCACGGCCGAAAATTAAAATTAAATGATGTAAGTACCAGCGAAATCGCCGGAAAAAATGGCGATTCGCCGGAAAGCCTTTCGAACTCTAAAAAGAAGATAAGAATATTTTGACCTTTGAAGGCCCCGGAAATAGAAACCCGCACAACACCGAGGAAGAGAAGAACGCGTACCTGAAGGAGAGAAAGCGCTCGCCGGAAATAGTCGCCGGATTTCAAGGAAAAGTCAGTCGCCGGAAAGTTGGAGAAGAAAAGGAGTCGAAAAGTGAAAAAGGCCTCTTGTGGGTGATACTTATGGATTTTAAAAGAGGCGGCGGTTTTCTTTCTTTTCTAATTTCGAATTTCGAAATTGAAAGGACAACCGAAAGGACAACTATAAGGACACGTGTCATCCAGGTGTCAGAAGGGTTCAAAGCCCTATTTTTTAATGGGAAAATGGAGCGACTACGGCCACGAAGAACCCGGCCGGCTTCCACCGACCAGATCCTTCGCGGGGGGCATTTGTTAGGCCCCATTTTCATTTATTATTTTTATTTATTATCTTTATATACATGTATCATTTATTAAATCAGTGGAAGCTACGGGCCCCATCCCCACGGGTCCCATGCGGAAAGCCGCCCGCAACAGCTAGAAGGAGATCGACCAGAGGGTTGCACCGATCAGGCAAGAGCCAGCCGAGCAGATGATAGGGCGCCGGGCAAGGGGCACGCATTTCTTAGAACAAACCCTCTCGCCCGGATGTTGTCAAAATCGGGATGCAGTGAGAAGGACGGCCAGAAGTCGGTCTCCCCGGCCCAACAAAGGCGTCGCAAGAAGGGGTGTAATAGTCTTTTTGCCATTTTTAGGTCTTTAAGAAAACCTATGTCAAAGCCCAATAAGGAAAGGCCCAATTCCTTTTGGTAAACCCTAATGGTAGCTCTATAAATAGGGAAAGCTGTAAAAGGAAATTCATTCACAACATTCAAGAAAGATCCCACCCTAAAAAAATACTCTATCTTTTCTTTCCTTTTTTGTGAAAAAGACCTAAAGATTTCTCACCAAACTAGTCCTCAAAATCCCAGAAAATAGTTAGTAAAAAACCAGTGTTAACAGAAACAAGAGGTGCGCTTAACAAATTTATGATGTTATAATTATCTGTGTTTGTGATTATACAAAAATTAAAAGTGTTTTATTGAAAAACAGTGAATGAACTTAGTATTAATTTTTTATGCATTGCTTTATTATGATTTTGTGGTAAAATTTTGGTGTGATTTTTGTCTATTGAACATCAAATTTAATTTCAAATTTATTATTTAAAACAAATATATATATATATATATATATATATATATATATATATATATAATTAATTATTTTTGGGATTCAAAAGAAACTTGGGCTTTCATACTTTATATGTACTTGTAAAAATTACTTTATAATTTTAAATTTTTATTCATAATTAATACTAAATATATTTTTAACATAAAAATAAATAACTTTATTTACAATCAAATTTGTAAAAATTAACAATTTTTTTAAAATTTTCTTGTATAATATCAAAATGAGCATATTAAATCGGAATGAAGTATTATAATAAAGGTAAAAATGTAATATTTACATCTTCAACTTTAGTGCCTACCCAATTATAATTTTTTTAGAATCTAAAAAATAATTATGAAATGTCTTTAATAACATTATTAATATTGTTTGTTATTATTATTATTATTATTATTATTATTATTATTAATCATAGAGGGTGTAAAACAATGGAAGTTTAGAATTTAAAAGAGCTACTATTCTTTAATGGGCTTTAACAGAGGAGATTTTAACTCACAACTCACAAGTAAAGTGACCCAATATATAAAAGCCCAAACATTTACCCCAAAACATAAGGCACCCTGGCCTCTCTCATCTCATGGCCATGGCCCACGTGTTTAGGCTTAGTTTTTGGGCTTTCTGGTTAACAATTTTCGCAAATATAAATAACGCAAGTTTATAAATTAAAAAAAATATCAAAAATTATTTTTATGTTAAACTACAACTAAATATATTATTAAATAAATATTTATTATATATTAAATATAAGAAATAATATTACAAAATGTCCTCCAAAATAACTCGATTTCACATTTAGTTTTTTAAGTTTTTTAACAATCAAATTTAGTCTTATTTGACCATTTTTAATAGAATTTTGCACATTAATTGTAAAATCAGTCATGTTTTTTTTATAATTAAATAACTTAATTTATTCTAATTATAAATTAAGTAATGTATATCTAATTATTCTTTTTAATTTTCAACAATAAATTTAGTTTAAATTAACAACATTATTTTATAATGCTGATAACTAAAAATAATAAAGAAATTGTAATCTTAATTTAAATTTAAATTAATTTAAATGGTAACCTTTATTTTCAATATTTTAATTGTAGTATTAATTTTAAATTTTAATTAAAATAAATTTTAATTTTAATCTTCAAAATAAATATTAATTTTATAAATCTTAATTCAAATGATCAAATCTAAATTTATAATTCTTAATATAAATTAATTTATTAAATAAAAAAAGTTTTTAACTCGTAATGTGTATTATAGTTTTTATACAATTCAAAATTACCCTTTAATATAATTAAAAACATCTTAAAATTTTTTTTTTTTTACAAAAGAAAAAACATAAAATCCATTTTTAGAGAGTGAAAAACATGGGGTATTGTTTATAATAAGTAAAAGTTATATCTCCCTTTTCCCAATTATACCTTTATTTTATTTAATACTTATTCAACTAAGCAAATATGGTAATTTATAACTTGGTTATTCTAATTGTATACTCAGTAGTATATATTCATTTATTTATAGATAAATATTCATTGAGTGATGTACATGCCTCGTTAAAAACCTCGTTATAAAACCTTGTAGGAAAAAAATACTCGAGGAAAAGAGTACATGTCATTCACATTTATATTATGGTGATTGTCTCGTTAAAAACCTTTAACTAAGAAAACCCTGTGGGAAAAACTTAGTAGAGGGAAAAAGAGTACAATCACTGGCCTTCGGGACCAATCACTGGTCTTCGGGACCTTGTCTTTAATATAATTTTTGTCCATAATGACATATGTCATATGATACTATACATGTTCCGATTTTCATTTCCTTTCATTTCAGAAATCTTAAAATCCATTCAGGATTTTCATGTATGTATCTTTATAATGACCTCTACATGGTCAAATCATAAATTCGCTGCATATATCTATCGTTGTTGCTGCCATAAATATTAAGGAGCGGAACTTAATGTCATCTTTCAAAAATATTTGACTAACATCGAGTTTCTGCGAAAAACTCTTGAGCAACTAATCTCACTTTTATATCTCACCACATTATTATTCGTTTTCGTACGAACACCCACATATATCCTTCTAGGATAATATTTTTATCCAGCGAGTAATGCTCAGCCTCAATTGCTTATTTATATTTTCTTGAGTGCTGCTGGCACACTATTATAGATATGAGTTTTGGATCCAAATTTTCTAGAGCAACTTTTGAGGTAAATATGTCGTTGACGACTTTTTATTTTTCCATTTGATGACAATTCAATATATCAACCAAATCTTTAATCATTTCCCAAAATATTTAATTTGGTTGTTCCGCAATCCCACAATTTTCTATTATCATGTGCACATGCTTTTTCAATGGGATTTTCATCTAACTCTCTTCAGGAGATTTTGAGGGTGACTTAATTTCTTTGTTTTTCCGCGAATTTATTTTATATCTTAAGATCGATCTACTACGCTTCAGGCGTATATTAGAATCAACATTTGAGTTGATCTCTTTGGTATTTGAACTCTTATAGTTCATTTTATCACAAATATATGTGCATTTGTCACACCTTCATTAATATGGCAGATTACTTGCTGAATATTGCAAGTCACTTATTTTCATGAACTTCGGGTTCAATTGATTGATGCGTGGATCTAAAATTAAAGATCGTTTTAATTCCATGAAATTTCTCGGCATTCATATCTTTTATATTCTTATCTCCCCCTAATGCCGGGAAATGATCTTCCTTTAATATGCAAATCAGCGTAATTAATATAAACCAATCTTCTGAATCGAAGGCTCGAGATATTATGCTCGTTCATACACTTTAGAGGTGATATGAATATAAGTTGCATATCTAAAATTAATTAGCAGATGGGAAATACAATTTCCACGCACTTAATAATAATTATGATATGCATCATTTTCATTTTAAGTACATTTGTAGTACTCGTGGGGATAATTAGTAAAACTCTTCCGGAGATAATTAGTGAAGTTCTTCGGGAACCACTCTTAACATGCCATCATTTGCATAACATTATATATCTTTACCAAGAATCATTCGAGATCAAAATATTAGATTTAAAATTGATCCTTCCGGGATCACAATAAATCTCAATATATAATTTTCTCAGCAATCACATTAATAAATTGGAATCGACTTTTCGATATTCCATGAGTGCCCACATAGTACATTTATTCTCGATTTTCAAAATATATCCTTCAGGGATAATTCATATGATCATTGTTACAAAAGAACAATCGATTTGACGTTTCACTATGAGTATCACGATATAACTTTATTCCGAAACATATAATATTTTGAATTTTGCTTCTTCGGGAGCAATCAATAAAAATAATTGTTACATCATAAGCCATTGATTTGATATTTCTGCGGGAATATCATAATGTTCTTCATGAACATTTAAAACTTATTGCTACTATGGGGAACAATTTAATTTGATATTTTCTCTATAATATAAATCATGATGTTCTTCCAGAACGATCAATATAATATTTAAACCAAAGTTTATGTTCTTCAGGAACATTCAATTTAATTAATATATTAAGAATACTTGATTTGATATTACTTCAGGAATATCAAATTATATTTTTCACGAGAATTCGAACTCATGTGGCTATCCCCAATATTCAAGCAAATAAACATCGAACTATTCAGCAATTATGGATCAGCGTTCCAAGGAGCTTCCAACAATGTTATTCGAGATAATTAATATATAATTATAATCAATTTGATATTGATATTTCTACAGAAATATCATATCACGCTCTTCTTGAGAAATATTTAATTTTGATATTTCTTCATGATGTCATATTATGTTCTTTAGGAATATTTCCTTTTGATATTTCTTCAGGAATATGAGATTATAATGTTCTTCAAGAACATTAGACATTTACTTGCTTCAACATGAGCAATTTATGAAGAAGTTCAGAAATATCTAATTACAATGTTCTTCGGGAACATTATACGTTTAATTGCTTCAACATGAGCAATTTATTAAAAAAAATCATGAATATCAAATTACAATGTTCTTCGGGAACATATGATACATAATATTATAATGTTCTTCAGGAACATATTACTTTTGTGAAGAAGAGGAGAAGAAGTAGATATATTTATAATTATTAATGAATATAAACAAAAAATATAAATTCTTGCCTTGGAGTTCGGATCTTGGATGAGTAGAACTTCGATGAAGAATACGGTTGAGCTTTCGTGCTGATAACGTGTTATAAACTCAAGAGAATTGAGAGAGAATAATATAGTAGAAAGAGAGATATAAGAGGAGAATAGAATTCTTATGAATTGTTATGAATTGTTGTATTCATTCATATGGGGAGACCCCTTTATATAGGATACACAGTAGGGTTTCTGTTTTGTTCACCAAGAAAGGGTAAACTAGTCATTCACTAATAATAATATTCATAACATTTTTCTTATTATATTGATAACAAAATTAACAACTAGATATGGCGGCTGTGTCAACATCTGATAGGTGGGTGGGCTTGGAAGTTATTGTCATTTAGTGGGCTGGACAAAGTATGGGCTATGGGCCCAAAACGACACGTTTCGACAGTTTAACATAGAAAACAAAAGCAGGTGGGCCCATACAGCCCAACTTCATATGACACATTGTCTCTCTTTTAATTTCGTTTTTTTTTTTGTTCTTATTTCATGTTGAAAAGATGAACGCAAGTGTGAGTGCATGTTGATGTAGGTTCATTGTTTAGGTCAATATTGAATTCGACTAAATGTTTATTTCGATCCAATTCTACTAGTTGAACGTATCGTTTAAAAGTTTTCAAAATAGCGTTATTGGATACAATTATGCAAATAATCATACAAAGTCACAAAAAAACAAGATAGAAAATATAAAATTGAAATATGTAATTTCCAATTATTAAAGAAAATGACCTCGATTATACATTTCCTTTCAAGAGAAGTGTAAACATCACTCACATTTTAAAAGGAGTCACAACATGGTTGGTGGCCTAAAATACACAAGAAAAAAAAAAGTATATAAAAATAAATAAATACAAGTTCATATTATTAACTAAAACCCTTTTAAAAAGTATGATGACAAACTATTCTTACTAACTACTTTAAAAAGTACAAATATATAAAAACAAAATTTTTACAAAAAGACTTTTAAACAACACCCAAAGAACACAATCAATAATCCCACAAGCAACCAAAATCAACCAAACCAGTCGAAATGATCGGAAAATCTTGATCGAGCGATGACGCATAAGCGTTTGCACCATACTCCGGGTCGGAATTTTGGGAGAAAATACATGGAGCTACCGGAAATTCGCTGTTTCTCGAAGTCAAACTGAATTCCTCGGCCGATACTTCGCGTTGACTTTCCGTCCGATTGGAGAAGCAGGTCACATGAGATCCTCGGGAAATTCTCGCATGGTTTTCACTGCAAGATAAGTCCATCAACGGAGGCAGATTCGTACCGTATTTTTGCGCTTCTTTTCCTCCTGAATTCTTGTTGAAGATTCTGCTGATCACCCATTCCTTCTGCATCCAAGAAGTATTAAGAAAATAAAACAATTTTAACAGAGGAAAAGCAGGGGAAAACAGAGGAAAAAAACAGGGGAAAACAGGGGGAAACAGAGGAAAAAACAGGGGAAATATGCACCTTTGTGGTTTTGAAGTTGTTATAATTGTGTTTTTTTCCGTGTAACCTATACTCATGCATAACCCAATTAGTCTTTTCTCCTCTAGGTGCTCTCCCTCCATAGAAGACCAAAGTTTTCTTCATCCCGACCAAATTCTTCCCTCGATAAATCTCCTTGTCTTTTCCGGTTGCCTTCCAGTATCCGGCTTCGGTGGCCCTATTAGTCCTCGAGCCAGTCGGGTACTTACGATCCCTCACGCAGAAATAATACCACTCTTTCTCCCCCATCCTCGCCTTCCCTGAAATTTCACGAAACAATTCCGATTATTGATAGATGAAAGAAAAAGAAAAAAGACGGGCCGAAATTTGTAAAATCGTGCATCGGTTTTTGTATGACTTACAAGGAAGATCCCAAGGTTCGACCTTGTTTAGGTCGACTTCTCCCACGATGGCCGTCTTGAAATTGTCGTCGATCACTTTTGGAGACAAGTAATGAGTGATGAGCTCTTCATCGGTGGGGTGGAATCGAAAACCGGGTGGCAATCGGATTGGCTCGTCATCGGTGGCACCTAATCTTTCATCCATTTCTTGAAGAGAAATTTTGCAAGAAAAAGATGAAGTTGTTAAGGATTTGATGGAAAATTATGGTTGCATTTATAAAGAGAGAGAGAGAGAGAGAGAGAGAGAGAGAGAGAGAGAGAGAGAGAGAGAGAGAGAGAGAGAGAGAGAGAGAGAGAGAGAGAGAGAGAGAGAGAGAGAGAGAGAGAGAGAGAGAGAGAGAGAGAGAGA
Source organism: Euphrasia confusa (assembly GCA_954870475.1). Lineage (NCBI taxonomy): Eukaryota > Viridiplantae > Streptophyta > Magnoliopsida > Lamiales > Orobanchaceae > Euphrasia > Euphrasia confusa. The sequence goes on from OX940964.1 coordinate 6,777,446, forward strand.
GAGAGAGGGGGGGGAGGGGGAGGGGGGAGTTTGTTTTTCCTAGGAACACAAATCCATGATTACTTGATTTTTACAAAGGGAAAAAAACGTGGATGTGTTGAATATTTTTGACTTTTATGGATGTAATAAAATAATGGGATCACACAATGTATGCAAGTTTATAAATAAAGTCGTGTTAGTTGCAATTTGTTTACCCGAAGTTTTATCCACTAGAGAAGAGAGAGTCGTTATGTGTGCTATCTAACCATTTCATAAATATCCAACTTGTCTTCATGCACAAGGCGAGCTAGCTCGCTCTTGCGGTTTGTCTTATCTTGCAAAAAAACGAGTTTTGATCAAAACAATCGATTGCTTAATTTCGACTGGAAAGTATTCTGTTAAGAAAAACGAGTTCTACAAGGAAGTCGAAAAGACGATTGGTCTAGGATGCCAATCAAAATATGGCTGACAATTGAAAAGAATTGGACACAAATATAAGTTTTATACTTTTTTTTTATCTTGAATATTTTTTTAATCGTTATTGACAGTTAAATTTTTCGACTTGTTCAAAATAGAACATAAGTTAACAAGTAGATTGAGCTGATAAAATCGAGTTTACTTGTGAGCGAGTTTACTTGTGTAAAGAACATTGAAATTAAATATGAATGGAATAATTTTGACATTCTAAGATGATTTTTATGGGGTAAACTTATTTCTATGCAGCTAAACTTGGACAAACGAAATTGCCTTGAAATTTTCACCATAACAACTTGTTTGAATTTAAAATATTAATAAGTACTAGTACTACATTAGTAACCTAAACTATGATGAAAGGTCTTCAAACAAGTGATGTTTTTTAAATTTCATATGAAATACGACATTAGATTAGAACCCTTTATAAAGTCTTTGATGCTATAAATTTTTAGTAATTTTTTGAATGATTAGGCATGATTCTATATTATTTAATTATAATCAAGTGTAGTTAAAACTTAATTAAATTATGGACGACTTTATGCCTTGACCATCTCCTTGTTCAACAAAAGTATTTAATAACCCAGGTAACTGATTTACAGTCCACATCAGTTTTCATTAAAACTTCTAGGCCAAGTTTGACACTTTTTTGTCAACATAAAAACTTAATTTGTTTGAAATCCGCTAACAATAACGCGTTTATCGTGTGCTATCTCCTCCATGCTAAACTCTGAATTAAATCGAGCTAAACTCTGAATCGAGCTACGTATAAACATGAACTCAACTTTGATACATCAATTATTGATGAAAATTAAAAGTAAAACCGCCCATTTTAATGAAAGGAAAATTAGCAGTTCCACTGACTTTTGTATATATGAATGTATGTAATTCACACTAGCGATCATATGCTGCATGTGTTCCGACACGAGGCCACGGCAGGGAGCAGACACGTGGCGAAAATCGGTTGGTCGAGAAGTCTCCAATGCGTGCTCTTTCACTTTTGCTTGTGCCAATCACATTTAAAGTTAGGCAACCATCTTTATGTTTAAGTTGAAATGTAAAGGAAAAAAACATCAATCACATTTAAGGTTAAGTTGTACTCCTAGTATTTTCTGTTTGTATTTTTTTTTTTTTTGTTTTTTTTCGTCTCACTGCAAAAGTTATGAAACGTTTCAATACAACAAACGTCAAAAAACGTAAAATAAAGACTCCGTCGGTGTAAATGAGATGAAAAGAGTATATACTAGTAGTATAATTAATTAATTTACAAAATTGTGATATTTCTTTATTTCTTTAGCTCTTTCATTGTAATTTAACTCATTAATGGTTCAGAATATTTGTACTATATGTATTTAATTAAATTTAAATAACTGGATTAATGCATTTTTTTTAAGTATAACATATTAAATTGGTAATTTCTAATTTTCTACTGCGCTACTATGTGTATGGAGTATTGTACACATAATATTTATTATAGTGTATTTTTAATAAAGATTATTTTGATATATAATTAATATTTTAATAAATGATAATTTATATTGATAATTTTAATAATAATAATTTCTTATTGTTCAATGATGATTATTTTTTTATATTTAATTAGATTTTGGTGTAACATGTATTTTGAATTAAGTGCACTATAGAAGAATTGAAATCACACTACTTTATAATTATAGTTTGTGGGGTCAAAATAATTGAATAATGTGCACTGAATCCGAAGCAAATTAGTGACCATTACCTAATTATGTGTGATTTTTTTTTGTTTCTATTCGTGGTGTTACCCAAAATAAAATTGTTGTGGTGATCAAATTTTATATGGATGTATGTTAGTAATTCTTAAGAGAATACGTACTTAGTGACATAATGACACACACACACACACATATATATAAAATTAAATAATTAATTAATTAATTAGGTATAAGAATTAGTCATAATATTGAATATGATGTTAAAATAAAATTTAAAATTTTGGTTACAATTTTAATAGATATTTCATCAATTCTTCAACAGTTGAAATTGATTACATTGAAAACAATATTTCAACAAACATTACAACCAAAACAATAATTATAAGAAATAAAACCAGAGACTCATTGGCGTCATCGATCTCCCATCAAAATATCAACGTCGGGATCGAGAGAGGTGCATTTGACATCAAGATCAACAATATCATTATAATTCGAACGAACCAATCACAATAATCATGAGATCATAAAGATCTCATGGTTATAATGATTCCGACCCGATGGGCCGGCTCAAGGCATCGGCTCAAAAAGAATTACCCACTTTAATAATATAAATATTTTGTGGTAAAACAAATTAAAATGGTACCTAATTAATCTAATCTCTTAATTCACATAAAAAAATGGGGCTGAAATTTCAGGGCCCAGCCCAGGTCGAGTTGGGCTACCGGACCCAGATGGTTGGTATACTTAAAATAAATAAATAATTATTAAAATAATATTATTTATATTTTTAACATAAATCTATAAATATATAATTTCAGGATCCACTAATGCGTGGATCAATAAAAAAGTTGTATTCACACTATAAATTATAAATTATAATTAGTAATATTATTAAACATATTTAAATTATTATATATAAATTTAAAATAGTAATTTGAAATTGGTATATATATATATATATATTTATTTCTTTTTTCAAAATTCTTTTTTATTCCATTAATATTAATTTACTTTTAATTAATCGTATCTCATAAAAATAAATATCTTCCTATTCTATAATCCATTTGAGTTAAAAAAAATTAATTAAACTTTTTAAGCATATTATTTTCTTTTGCTATAATCTAGCTTCGTATGTCCTTTTTTATTTTTTTGAACATTGAATCGAGTTATTAATTATGTTCGATTAGATTTTTTTTGCAGGTTAACATAAGTTATATTAATATAATTGCATTTCTGCCATCTCATCTCCTTCATGTTCACCAAGTAAATTCAATTTTTTTATATTTCTATTTATTTTTCAGCATTATAATTTTTATTTTTCATTTAGTTAGATTTTTCCCAGAGGTTTTAGGTATTTGTCGGATGGGTTTGACACTCGAGAAATGCAGAGAAGAGAAACTCCTCTTCCACCAGATCAATGCAGAGAAGAGAAACTCATCTTCCACCATATCAGAGGCTTCTCGATCGGGTAGGATGAGACTAGAAACTCCTCTTCCACCAGATCAGAGGCTCCTCGATCGGGTAGGATGTAAGATCAATGCAGAGAAGAGAAACTCCTCTTCCACCAGATCATAGACTTTTCGATCGGGTAGGATGAGACGAGAAACTCCTCTTCCACCAGATCAGAGACTCCTCGATCGGGTAGGATGTAAATCGAGGGATGCGCCCGAGTAGCAAACACATATGGGAGAAAGCCAATAGGTCTCATCCAAGGACTAACTTTATAATATTTCAATGAAAATTTGTCATATCCGAGATTCGAACTCTGCGTCGGAGAATTACACCAACATCACCACAGACCTTACCACTCGGATATGCCCCAAGAAGCTTACATACTATAGATCACATCAACATGCGTAGTCTTTGAAAATAATAAAATTTTCATAATTGAGAAGAGCGAGCTTATAGTGGAACAACTTATTTTGCATCAACACTCCAAGATCTCCATTTCCGGTTCAGAGTCTTTGAAAATAATACCATTTTCATAATTGAGATAACGATTAATAATGAGATTAATACGAATTTACAAATTTAAGTGAGAGTTCGATTATTAAATAAAACAATTTATTAGTCAATTAATAAATTTTTGGCAGAAATAGTTGAAGATTAAATAAAATTTTAGATTATTTCAAACAAATAAATCACGTGCATCGCACGGGCAGTAGTACTAGTTTATTACTATTTAACTTACTAAAAAATAAAAATAAAAATATATATATAATTATATTTTATTTTGATAAATATAATTAAATTTTTACAAAAATAATAAAAATAACTATAATAATAGTGAAAATTAGTAATTAATATTTGTAAAAATTATAAATATTAAAATTAAAAAAATTGTGTTGACTTGGCATATCGGGCCAAAATCGGTTCTAAATCATTAGGCCAACCTGGCACAAAAGACTTAATTTTTTTGGGCTTTTATTTTTCTGACCCAGCTCGGCCCATTTGACCGGGACTTGAAAGTCTCAACTCTAGTTACAACTTACAAGGTTTAATAAAAAGTATTTATTAATCTATATTATGTTCCCAATAATTTTGTTTTGAGGTTTGATCTAATTATAAAAATAAATAGATAAATAATTTTACCAAAATTGCAGGTAATTTTTACTCATGTCCTATTTTTAATTTATATTAAAATAATCTTGAGAGTCTATATTTGTAACAAATGAGTCAACTAAAGCAACAAATGAGTTGAGCTAAGTATACTCGTGTTTTCTAAATAATTTTCTAAAACAAAAATATTATGAAATCTTAAAAGCAATTTCAAAGAACAAGTGCTCTTTCATTTAATTTATTTAAACGAATAGAGCTCGAGCTCTATTTCAATCTAGTTTTACTTATATACCCTTAATTAATTAGTACAACCTCCATCTTAACTTGTCGCTCAACTCGTTTGTAGACCTAGTACCACGCGCATTTTTCAATGCATAAAAATTACACAAATCTACGCACATCTAGTTATTTTTTCCTTGTAAATTGTAATTGCATATTCGTGATCGACATTTTCACGAGAAATAATCAATCTCAATTAAGCAGCTAGGGCTATGCATAATTTGGACATGGCATGAAAGAGTAATTTAAAATTACTAGTAATAGAGAGTGATTAAATTTCTTACAAAGTAAGTACCAACAAAATTCAATCTCTCTCGAGAAATTAAATGAGAAAAACAAAGAAAATACAATACTTGATCAATAGCCATACCCAGGTGGTGGTGGTGGTGGTGGTGGCGAAATGGGAATAGGGAGAAGAAAAGTAGATCGGCCATTAACGTTGGCTCCGGCGTCTTCATAATCCAGCTCAATCACCTCACTTGATTTCCTTTCCTCCTGCTAATTATATATAAGGAGTAATAATTAATATATTTAATTAATTAATAATTAATAAAAGGGTAAGAATTAACCTGGTTAGAAGCAGCACTTTCCAGCACTTTCCTTCCAAATCCTACTACAGTCGAACCAAACAACAATTAACAGCTAAATTAATAGTATAAAAATCAAAATAATAAAGAAAAAACAAACAAACACGATATTACTACCATTGGAAGACGAAAGTAGGAAAATGAAAAGTGTTAAAAACAGAGGGATCCTCCTCCTGCAGAAACCCATCGATCAATGTTTTGTTTTGTTTTGTTTTGTTTGGTTGTTGGAAAGTGAGATCACAATTCACAGCAAGCCGATCGAGATTCGAATGCATAAAATAGAATAGAATAATAATGGGGCCGAGTGGTTGGTGGGAGACTGATCCTTATAATTAATAGTACTCCACTATTAATGTTAATGGGAGAGGTGGCGTTTCCTTTACATAATTGTATTATAACGCTCGATTTAATACTCACATATTTTAACACTTCAGAGATAGAAAGTAGTAGTAGGATGTACAAATGATTACACTTTAAAAAGAAAATAATCATAACCCTTATTAATTTTAAAATAATAATATTTTTAAAATATCATCACTTTTATCTAATCTACACAAAACCTGTAACGTCCCAAAACTGCAATATGCTTTAAGGAATTAAATATACTATTCATATCAACAGATTTATCTTTTTTTCTGAGCCTCGTCTTATAAGAACTCTAAAATTAAGCGTGATGGTTTTGAAGTAATTTTAAGATGGGTGACCTACCAGGAAGTGTTCTAAATACGCACGAGTGAAGACAAAGTGTGCTGGAAAAAACAAGTGTTCATACAATGGTGCCAAAATATCACTCACGCAAACAGTCATTAGCCGGCCTATTCAGATCGATCCCCATATCAACTGTGATAAGTATGTGTACTAGATAGCTAGTGAAGTCATAAACATTTTTTGAACGTAAAAAATATAATTTTATTTTTATTTAATTAGTCAACAAAATTATAATTTGTTTTGATCGATTTTTCAGAATTTGAAAGGCTCGCAAAAAGTTTTAACCGGCCGCGTAAATTGTTGCTGCACATAGTGTGGAGAAGAAAGGCTATAGATGAATTAAAATTACTTTTAATTTACTTATTTTTGAATTATCAAATGAACAAACTCGTATCCATGTAAAATGATATACTCAGTTCGACTTGTTGTGCTTGATTTCCAGTCTTATCGATTAATCAAGTGACTTTATGTATGGAAGACTCCATAATTAATTTCACAAATTAGATACTTTTTATGTCTTTTAAACTTTACGGTTTTTGTTGTCCTACATAAAAAAATTACTACTTAAAAAATAAATAATTTTATTTATTTTTAATTTTAAAATACAATAATTCCATTAATTTTTTAACTTACATTTCTACTTATAGCACAATTATTTTTAATTTTTCACTTTAAATACCAAATTATCCTTTTTTTTATCAAACTAATATAAATAATATTTTTTCTTGATTTATATGCCAAAAATATTATAAAAATATTGTTATAAGAAGTAATAAAGAAAAAGGTAATGGGATGAAAATAATATATTAATAAGTGCACCAAAAAAATTAATTAATTTACTTAATTTTTTGGCACATACACAAACTCAATTTTAAAATTCAAATTTCAAATTAATTTGCTTTAACACAATATTAGATCAATATTGTTTCGATTTTTCATTATACCTTACAAACAAAAATGAGTAGAAACAAAAGTAATTAAATTAATTACTTCATCATTTGAAAAAAAAACACATAATTTTTTATTGTATGCTATTAAAAATTATTTTTACTAATCACGTCATTTAATTTTAATCAATTATTTTATCAAAATTTATTTTGCATTTTTTAAATTTATTTTTTATTATAATCTCATATTATTTAAAATTAATATATTTGATGCACCACGAAAAACATCTTAGTCATATTATAAGAAAAAAAGTCAATACTAGCTCATAAAAACATATATACATTAATAGTATAAAAATAGGGGGAAAACTTATTTTGCATTAATATATTTATTTTATTATAATTCAAAATATTTGGTAACAATAATGTGATCAATTTAGGTATGATATTTACAAAAGGAAATCATTAAGAATATAACTCGAAATATTTGGTAACAGTACAATCAATTTAGGTTATTTCATTCACAAATAGAAAGTAATTGTTATAAGAATTAATAAGGAAAAAAAGAATATTAATAAGTTCATAAAAACAACAAAAATATTTAATTAATTTCCTTTTTGTGTAAGCATTATTATGGAACCAATGGAAAAATAATGATGCACGTTTTTCAAATTTCAAATTTATTGAAATTATGCCTTCAGCGTAGGATACCAATTTTTCGTGAAATTGGTCTTGAACTCACAGACACCAGCTTCCGTCAAGCAAACACTCACACAATTCGTAGAATAAAAAGTGGAGACAAAGTTATGTAATAGTTTTCATTTCATTGATCACAAAACTTAAACTATTACACTGAAGAGTATGGTAGGCAAAACGATTACAAGAAGTTTCCCGAGTGTCTCGACAACTCCCACTAACTTGCAATCTAGCACACGAGTACCTAGAGCTAAATCTCCTAACTCTAATCCTGGCACACGGCGCAAAAGCTACTACACAAACTCGAAGCTCGAAGCTCTCGGTTACGATTCTAAAAATCAGATTTCGTTCTCTCAAAATCGTCAAATGATGAAATGAACATCCATGGGTATTTATAGTAGAGCCGCACATGTGAGAGTGATGACGTGGCACGTTCTCATTCGTCGCATGCTTGGCCTATGTCACTTTTCCATGGATGACATCATCTTTGTAGAACTTGGATTCTTGAATCTTGGAATCTTGAATCTTTGATTCTTGAATCCTTGAATCTTGAATCTTCAATTTCAAAATCAAACTTCAATTTCAATCTTGACTCCATCGATCTCAATTCTTCATCTTCAATTTCTTGTGAAAATCTCTAAGTGTTGAAGCCTCAGAATTTCATCGTCTTCATGGTCGTCGATAAAGTTGAAGTTGCAAACTTGGAACAATTCTTCATTCCCTTGAACTGTGTACTTGGTGAAGAAAACACGTTGAAAGCACTTCGTCTTTGAAACCATGTCAAGTAGCTTGAGTCGCCGGTTTTTAGGTAGGGGCGCAAAACCGGCGACTCCAGTCGCCGTTCCATGTTGCATCCAAACCGGCGACTCCAGTCGCCGGATCCCATGCAAGTCCCAAACCAGCGACAACAGTCGCTGGAATTCATCCTGTACCAAAAGCGGCGACTGCTGTCGCCGTTTTCATGCACTAACCAAAAGCGGCGACAACAGTCGCCGTTTCCACCATTTGCCAAAAAGCATCGACGCGGGTCGCTGTTTCCAAGCTCCTTCAAAAGCGGCGACGCCAGTCGCCGTTTTCATGCATGCCCATTTTTCGGCGACTCCTGTCGCTGTTTCTGTGCATCACCATAAATGGCGACTCGAGTCGCCGTTTCTTGCATCTCATGCATTCCAGAAGTGGCGACTGCGTTCTCCGTTTCCATGCACCTGCAAACCTGAAATTCAACAAAAACAAAAAAACACAAGTACAAACACGTTGTCGCCAAAAACAACATTTACAATCTCCCCCTTTTTGGCACAACTCATAAAAACAAGGTTAAGTAAAAACGAGATACAAGTATCTCCCCCTCAACCAAACAAACCATAAAAATAACTAAGTAAAAAGATGGAAAAACATCAATCATACAATCAATGAAAAACCATAAAAATACTTAGACAAATTTCAGACCAATCAACAAAAAACTTAGATAAGAATTCAAACCAAGTATCAAAACAAGAATTCAAGAGTTAAGCAATTATGAAAAACCAAGCATGGACGAATAAGTTCAGAGTTGAATGCATGTAAAACCAAAATTAAAACGTGTTCAGGAGTTCAACAAAACATAAAAAAAAACTTGAACTTTTGCTTGGAACTTCAGTCTTGAGTTGGATCACGCTCCGGACTTCCGATTGTCTCTTCTTCATCATCCTCATAGCTGAAACCATCGTCTGAGCTAGAGTCGTCACTTTCGTCAGAGTCAGAATCCGGATCACCGAAAATTTCGTCCTCACCCAAACCATCTCCAGCATCGTCGTCAACATCAACAACGTCGACATCATCATCGTCCTTGAGACCATCAGACGGCATCGCCAACGACGCCCCTGGATTTGTAGTATCCTCCATCTTCTTCTTTCCTTTGTCCCGAATATCAAAAACACCAGCAAAGATATCGTCGTCCGTTTTCTCGCCATCATCACTTTTTGCACCATCGTCATCTTTCACAACTTCTATCAGCTTGCTTTTTGACAGCTGCGAGTGAGCTTCCTGAATTGCGTCCCTCACCATCTTCAGAATGAACGTATCCTTTAAACTTGCATCGGGGGCTCCAACATCACCAAGTCCTCCCCCTTGTTGGATTTCCCGTTGAAGTTTCTTAAAGGCTTGTTTTTGAAGTTCTTGCGCCTCAACCATCTTGTTATATGCAGTGACGTGTTCAGCTTGACGTTTCTCAACTAACTGAGATGCGGCATAGAACTCCTGGACGACAGCTGAAGGAACCACAGCACGGTGACTATGGATTGGATGATAAGGATTTTGATAAGATGGGATTCCAGAAGTTGGGCCAAAGCCTTGGGGCACAACTCTTGGTGACTTAACACCCTCAGTTTCAGTTTCATTGCCAGCAGCTGTCGCCTGTGGCTTCTGTCGTTTTGCAGCTGGTGACTTAGTTTTCGGAGTTGCAGGCTTGCGCTTCCTTGACGACCGAGGCGACGGAGGTGGAGTCAAAATTTCAGGAAGAGAATTCCTATCAAACAGGCCAGTCCAGGGTAAGTCAATGACCCTTTTGTTTGGTTTCAGATACTCGCCTGTGATCTTGACTGCCCCGTTTTTCTTCATCTTTTTCTCGACTGGAGTGTCAGGAACAAATCCTTGGTCATGAAGCATCCCGTATATTAAACACGGATGCGTGAGATGAAATTTTTTCTCTGTAGGCAGCTCATCTTGCCTAATGATTGCCTCATCCGAGAGCTTGGCAATTTTGCACAAGTCAGCGAAAATAATTCTGCCGAGATTAACTTGTTCGCCGCAGCTGAGACGAAAAATGAGGTGCATCAGCTCAGGTTCCATAACAGTTGGATCCCGATTTGCAATCCAGTTAGACATCCCGAGACGATGCAGAATGCCATAGAAGGCGGAAAGCTTGGACGGCGGTGGCAGTTCGGACTTCACCTTTTTCTGGGTGAGAAAAGTGCCAATCTTTAGGTCGTCAGCTCGTTCTGCAGCTGTCGGTGTCGTCCATCTAGAGTCAACTTCCAATCTTTCCAAAAAAGCGTTAATGGAAAAGGGACGGAACTTGTATAACTTTTCACGAAACACAAAACAACCAAACATCCGACTCTTCGGATCAGCAAATTCTGGGGACAGGCTAGTATAAAATTTGTAAAGTATTGGAACGGAGTATCGATAGGTTAGGTTCACGGATTTGAGCATGTGCATTCTTGTCAGAAATTCCGTGATGCCATGCTTTTCATAGTCATCCTTTAGAATGGTTCGATCAGTGTGAATAGGCAACTTCTGAATCAGTTTGAGACGACGTTCAGCAGTTGCGGTGAAGAAATCATCAGAGTGAGCTTTCGGACACTCAGAATATTCCGAGACATACTTGAACGTATCAGTCGATCTTTGGGATCCAGCTGATCCCGAAGAGTTAGGCGCCAAAGGTGGTTTTTGGGAGCTATGGGTTTTTGATTTTTCAATCGACCCACCACCAGAATTTTTAGGAGTCGTAGATTTGACTCCACTGCCACCGACTGCAGGTTTCTTTCCAGACATACTCCCAGTTGGAGTCTTTGGGTTCGTTTTCCTTGGATCGGTTACCGCAGTCACAGTTGCGGTCGATGGAATTTTCATTACTTTCTTTCCATCCTTAGTTATCTCGCCAGCTGCGAGTAACTTGTTGTATTCCTCTCTAGAGACAATGCCTTTGTAGATGCGAAGTGAGGTATCTCTTTCTTTGCCAGGTTTTCCTGACTTCGAATCCTTGCTCCGAGCAGAGGAGTGAGCAGGAGTTGCAGTTTTTGTCAAGTCAGGTTCGGCAGACACAGTCTTGCTAGATCGTCGCTCAACTTTGTCCAAGTGAGCTTTCAGCTCTTCGTATGCCGCTTTCTTGGAGTTAGGAGATGCGGCGTTTTCAAACTGTTCGTTCAGATAGACAGTCATGTCAGCCATCATATCATCTAAGTTTTTGCCAGCAGCCATTTCGAGATCAAGAACAGTAACTGACAGTTAGCAGCTGCGAGATTTGGAAACCACGAAAGCGAAGTTCAACCACAGAAACAAGGACAGGGCGCCGGTTGCGCAAAGCTAGAGTTGCCGGATGCAACGGAAAAGAACTTAAGAACTAAGAATTCCGAACGCTGAACTTGCAGTCGAGAGCCGAGAGTTAGAGAACTTGAGATCTTGAGAACTTTGAGAGTTAGAGAGTTTGATGTAAGCGTAAATGAATTAGGTTTTCATCAAGGCCTATTTATAGGAAAAATTTGGGCCGCCCGTCTGAATGAAAAAGCCCAGTCCAAGACCTGCAAAAAGCTCATCTCAAGAAGAAAAATTAGGTCAAAAAGACGAACAAAAATTTATTAATTTGAAAATATTATTAAAATAATAATTTTCAAAAATAATAAATAATAAAATAGGAATAAATAAATAAATAAAAGAAAATCAAACCAAGGCATGAAAACCGAAGTTGAGAACCATCGGTTGAGAAACGAAGTTGAGAGCCATGGGTTGAGAAACTTGAGTTGTCAATTTTTTCGTTGACGCTGAAGAATCGGCTAAGGCAAGAAATGAGAGTCGCCGTTTTTGTGGCATAGGTTGGGTCGCCACTTTTTCGGCGACTGGAGTCTCCGGAATTTTGCACAGTCAGGATTGCCACGAAAATGGGGACACGAGTCTCCAGTTTTGTCCAACATCAAAATTTCTGAAAATCCGGCGACAGCAGTCGCCGGTTTTGTGCATGGTTGAGTCTCTGAAACTTTGAGTCTACGTTTTTGGGGTAGGTCTCCGTTTTCGGGACATGGCGAGAAACCAGCGACTCTAGTCTCCAGTTTTGAGAGTCGCCGGTTTTAGATGCAGGCTGAATCTCCGTTTTTGAGTCTGCTGGACTTAGTTTATTTTCCGTGTCCAAGTCTCCAAAAAGTTGTCACTTGAATTTTTCGAGTTGGCCGTCGCTACACTCAAAATTTAGACTTCAGAGATGGTAGACCACGTAGCACTGGATATGAACTACAAAAATGCAAAATCAAAACAACACATCCCGAGTTAGTCATTCAAGTGTTCAACACACTACAAACATTCAAAACCATTTTAGTGGAGATTCGAGGGGTGATATTAGGCAATGAAGAGCAAATATTTTCCCAGAAAAGAATCCACATTTTCATCAGTTTCCAAAACCAAAAATTTTTCACACGAGGTGATAGCAACTTTGAGGTATATGAAAAATCTCTCATATTAAAAACCGGTGGAATGGACCGAAGTAAGTGATAGATGTTGAACTTGTCCTTCGTCACAATCACAGGAATACATGCCGTGTTTCGTCGGAACACATTTGATGAGTTTGCACCGCACAAGAGATTTTAATTCATGAGTACAAGGTGAACTTTTAAGGCACTCCACTTGGGACTAGCTTTTTACTTCAATCAGAGGGGAGCCGGGGGAACCGGCGACCTCCAGACGAGTTTATAGCGTTAAATGACATGCAACAGACACTCATTACAGCAGTCAGAGGGGAGCAAGGTTCACTTGCGTCCTCCAAAGTGTGATAGAGAGTGTCTTAAAGATCAGCGTCCATGTGTCACCTTTCGAAGAGGGGAGCCGGGGGAGCCGGCGTCCTCCGTTACTTGGTATTATGGATCTATGCAAATGATAGGTTATGGGAGTTATATGACAAGTTCACATGTTCGCACTCAGAGGAATAAATGCACTTGGGTCCGAAGACTAAAGCGGCCTCGAATCCATGTTCAACTTTATTAGACTAATCCACGACGATTCGGCGTGCATATTCAGAAGTAAAGAAAATAATCTTTCAGACTTCAAAATTTTCGTGAACTCTTAAAGAGAACACATGCAGAGAGAATTTCTTAGAGTTTGAAATCTCTCAAAGTCAAGAGGTTTGGTAAAGATGTCAGCGAGTTGTTTTTCTGTTGAAATATGTTGTAGACTGACTATATCACGATCAACCAAATCTCTAATGAAATGATGTCGAATGTCGATGTGTTTAGTTCTTGAATGCTGGACAAGATTTTCGCTGATTTTGATAGCACTCTGATTATCACAAAACAGCACCAATGGAGCACTCTCGATGAGATAGTCATTCAACATTTGTTTCAACCAAAGCATTTGAGTGCAGCAACTTCCAGCTGCAACATATTCAGACTCGGCAGTCGAGAGAGCTATGCAATTTTGTTTGCGACTATGCCACGAGACAATATTATTTCCAAGGAAGCAGCAGCATCCAGAAGTGCTCTTACGTTCATCAGTATCGCTTGCCCAATCCGCATCGGAGTAACCGACAAGATTTGATGAAGTGTCGCATGCATACCAAAGGCCAAGTTCAGAAGTTCCAGAGATGTAGCGGAGAATCCGTTTGACAGCTCTTAGATGGTCTTCCTTTGGATCAGCTTGGTACCTAGCACACATACAAACGCTAAACATAATGTCAGGGCGAGTAGCGGTTAGATAAAGTAAACTTCCAATCATGGAACGAAAAAGAGTTTGATCAACACTTCGACTTTTAGTCGATTTAGATAACCGTTCAGTCGTCGCCATGGGAGTTTTTGCAGGCTTAGCATGGTGCATCTCAAATTTTTCGACCATGTTTTTCGCATATTTGCTTTGAGAAACGAATATCCCATCCGGTCGTTGAGAAATTTGTAGCCCAAGAAACTGATGTAGCTCTCCTTCAAGACTCATCTGAAAAGTTGAAGACATGGATTCCGTGAAAGCTTTCACGAGTTTAGAGCAGGTAGCGCCAAAGACAATGTCATCAACGTAAATCTGAGCAACCATCATGTGTTTCCCATCCCGTTTAATGAAAAGAGTTTTGTCCACAGAGCCACGTTCAAAGCCGAACTTTAGAAGATAGTCCGTCAAACATCCATACCAGGCGCGAGGTGCCTGTTTCAACCCATAGAGAGCTTTGTGAAGTTTGTAGACATGATTTGGTTTCTTAGGATCCTCAAAACCTTTCGGTTGAGCTACATAAACTTCTTCTTCCAATACCCCATTTAGGAATGCAGCTTTGACATCCATTTGTCTGAGTTTTGATGCCGAGGTGGCATGCAATAGCAATTAAGAGTCTGATGGATTCAATTCGTGCAACTGGAGCAAAGGTTTCATCAAAATCAATACCCTCAACCTGGGCATAGCCTTGTGCGACAAGTCGTGCTTTGTTTCGAACAACTTGGTTGTGTTCATCAGTTTTATTTTTGAAGATCCATTTAGTTCCAACTACATTCATGTTTGACGTTCTGGGAACTAAGGACCAAACATTATTTCTGGTGAACTCATTCAGCTCTTCCTGCATGGCCATGATCCAAAAATCTTCCTTCATGGCTTCCTTGTAATTTCTCGGCTCATTTTCAGAAAGAAAGCAAGAGATGCCGATTTCATTATAAATTGCAGAAGTGCAGATGTTGTAGAGTTCGTCGGGAGAATTCATCGGTTTCTTTGAGCGTGTAGTTCGCTCATTCATGCTTCCGATCATTTGGTTCGGTGGATGACGTTTTTGAATATGAACAGGTGCTTCTCTCGTAGCATTTGCTGGGTTTTCAATGTTTAGCTCAGTTTCTTCATCTTCAGACGATGAAGTATCATTATCTCGATTGCTAGAATCTCCAACTTCAGGTGAAGTGTTTGGAGTAAAATTTTCTGGAGACACATTCTCAGAACCAGCAGTTGTGGGTGTCGATGGAAAATTTTGATATTCCAAAATTCCTTCTTTTACCCAGTCTTCCTCAGCATCTTTTCCCAGAAAGTCTTGTTCATCAAAATTTATGTTCACAGTTTCGATGACTTTCTTAGTTCGAAGATTGTAGGCACGGTAAGCATGGCTATTTTGACTATAACCAACAAAAATTCCACGATCAGCTTTGGCTTCAAATTTCTTCAGAGGATCACGATCCTTCAAAATATAGCAAGTACAGCCAAAGACACGAAAGTGTGCAACTGAAGGTTTCTTGCCATTCACAAGTTCATAGGCAGTTGCGGTCGTCCCAGATCGAATACTTATCCGATTCAAAATATATCCAGCAGTTGAGACAGCTTCTGCCCAAAAGGTTCGTGCAAGATTTTTCGAGATAAGCAATACACGTGCCATTTCTTGCAGTGTACGATTTTTGCGTTCGGCAATCCCATTTTGTTGAGGAGTTTTTGGGGCCGAGTATTCATGATGAATTCCCTTCATCATACAGAATTCGTTGAAGCTAGCATTTTGAAATTCAGTTCCGTGATCACTTCTGATTCTTTTTACTTTAGCTTCATGATTTGTCTTGATCCATTTCACAATGCCTTTGAAGGCATCAAAAGTTTCATCTTTGGTGGCCAAAAATCTCGTCCAAGTGTAACGAGAAAAATCATCAACCACAACCAACACATATTCTTTCTTTGCTATGCTTTTGACTTCCATTGGACCCATTAAGTCCATATGCAGCAATTCAAATGGAGCCGAGGTGCTCATTAATGTTGGCAGTGCAGGATGAGGAGTTCTCGTCAGTTTTCTTTTCTGACAGTCACCGCACACTCGCTTTTCAATTTTGGGGAGTTGAGAGATTCCTCGAACTATCTCCCCCTTAACCAGTTTACTCAAATTTCGAGTGCCAGTGTGGCCAAGACGTTGGTGCCACAAATCAACTTCATCAGGAACGGTCACAGAAAAACAACTATACTCAGTTGTATAGCAATTATTTTTAGCTCGTGGACCTTCCATTATGCACTTTCCTTCAACATCAAACACTCTGCAAGACTCCTTATCAAAACTCACGTTCAGTCCTTCATCACACAGTTGACTGATGGAGATAAGATTAGCAACTAGTCCCTTCACATGGACTACATTTCTGATTGGAGGTAAGCCTTTGATTTGTAGAGTCCCCTTTCCCTTTACGACGCCTTTCGCTCCCCCTCCAAACACTACGGGAGCTCCAGTCATAGGCTCGTAATTTTTTAGAAACTTTTTCGTGCCAGTCATATGGCGGGAACAGCCACTATCAAAATACCAAATTCCTTTGGTTCCAGTATCAGAAGCATTAAGTGCAACATTGCAAAAAATGAGTTCTCTCGGTTGCCAACAACTTTTGGAGTTAGAGTTAAGTTCAACTTTACTCTTGAGAGTCTTAGGCACCCATCTCTTCTTGTCTTTAGCAGTTTGGACATTTTTCTCAGTCACAGTCTTTAGATTCGTCTTAGTTATCAAGTTTGGAGAAATGGGTTTCTTCAAGTCCTTAGCAACCTCAACCTTCTTCACATTAATATTTCGTGAGTTTGTCATATTTTTCTCAACTTTCAGCTTTTGAGAAATTTGTGATTTGTCATCCTTAGTCATCATCTCACAGTTCATGTCAGCTTTAAGTTTGTAGCAAAATGGTCTAATGTGTCCAGGTTGGTCACAGTAGTGACATACATACTTTCTCCTTTGACGAATTTCAACCTTCGTAGACTTCATGACCAAAACAGTTTTAGTGTGTGAGGATTGTCCATTTTTCTTCACGTTCTGAGATTTCTCTAAGTTCTTCAGCAACGTCTTCTCATAAGGTAGGATACCACGAGGATGTTTGACAATGTTCTTCGGAAATTGATATGTCTCAGATTTTAAAGTTGAGATCGACTTTTGAGTTTTAGGTTCTGGAGACTCAGCAATCTTCTTCCCTTCAGCAATCTCCTTCCGTTTAGATGATTCAACGTCATCCTTGCTTTCATCCTTAGGCAGATCATCCGATGCCTTAACAAAAGTCACATCATTCTTCTTTTCAGGAGTCGAGTATATAGACTCAAAAACCTTTTGGAAACCAAGACCGTAACGATTAGGATTCATATATGAAGCAGCATTGTCAAACACGGAAGAGTTCGTGTTCATTTTCCTCAACAGCTCGTCAGTCATATGAAGTTTTTCTTTCAACACATATCGTTCCTTGTTAGTCATGGCAAGGTCAGTTTGAACTTTCATTAGAGAAGACTTCAGTTCGTCATTTTCAGCGTCCGAGTTCTTAAACAGAGTCTGCAGTTTCTTAACTTCAGTTGACTCCTTTTTCAGTGAGGTCTTCAGTTTTGAGTTTTCAGAACTCAACTTCTCACACACTTCTCTCAGTTCGACAACCTCCTTGAAATACTTATGCTTTTCTTCGAAAAGATCATCAAATTTGACTTTCAGAATTGTCAAGGAGTTGTTCAACTTTTTCTTCTCGTCATTCGATCTTTCAACAGAGTTTTTCAACTCAACAACTTCATCATACATTTTTCGGTTCGCAGTAGAGAGTTCATTACACGAAATTGTAAGAACTTTCAGAGACACTTCAAGTACACCATTCTCAGTGATAACTAAGTCATAGGATTTTGAGAGTTCAGAGTGACTCTCATTCAAGGCTAGCAGCTCAGCACTTACACATTCAGTTTGAGATACTTTAGATAACATCTCATTTTCCTCAGACTCAGTCACAGATTCAACATCCGAAAAAATATCATCATCACAGAAATTTCGATTTTCAGACGCCACACGGAAAATGTTGTCTGCGGTAGCAGTATCCTTTAGAAAGGCAGCAATTTGAAAATTTTCAACTTCAAACTTTGCAAGATCAAAACCTTCATCAAACGTGACAACTAGAGCGTTGTCCTCATCGTCATCAGAATTTTCATTTTCAGATTCCTCATTTTCTGAGATTACATTTTCATCATCAAAAACTGCATAGCTCACGGGCAGTTTCTTTTTGCGATGTAAGTTAGGACACTCGTTTTTGACATGTCCAAATCCTTTGCATTCAAAGCACTGCATTTTGGAAACATCCTTGCTAGTAGAAGAATATGGAGAAAGTTTTGTCTCCTTAAATTTTTTGTCAGAGAATGTAGTTTGATTTCGGTTGTCTGAGTTTCTCTGAAAAGAGTTAGAATTTTTCTGAAATTTTCGAAAGTTACGGGCACGGTTCTTCCTCTTAAACTCTTGTTTCACAAGATAAGTGACTATCTCAGTCAGTGCAGCAAGTTTGTCCGGATTATTAGAGTTCATCAGTCTCTCAATATCCTCAGCTTCTTCATCATCAGATTCACCCAGATCAGCAGAAAAACTACTTTCAGTTTTCTCATTTTTCACATGAATTTTTCGAGAGTTCGAGCTTCTTGAACTCTTCCCTTTATCAGAAATCTTGAGAGCAGTCATTGGTTCGTAGACAAGAGTCATATCTGGGTTACTTCGAACTTTGAGAGTTAAATCATAATTTCTCAAATCAGCCATCAAGTCAGCATAATCCCAGTTATGATTCTCGTCGTTGCGAGCTTCGATAGTTAGCACTTTGCTTTCGAATCTGGTGTTTACACTCGATAGGACTTTCTCATAGACCATGGGAGCGGGAAAGATTTCTCCTAGTTCAAACGCCTCGTTGACATATCTCATGATCTTGTCCAAGTAGTCATTTATGTCTTCATCTTCCCTCATTCGAAGTTGATGGAATTGGGCAGTGATAGTTCGGATTTTCGATCGCTTAACTGCATGACTTCCCTCACACGTTCTTTGTAAAGTTTCCCATGCATCTCTGGCAGATGTGCAATTTTTGACCAGCTGATACATACTAAGGTCCAGCCATTCACATATAATAAGTAGAGCTTTGCTATTCGCAGTTGACAAATCATGCTCTTCTCTAGTCCAGTTACGTTCAGGTTTGGGAGTTCTCACGCCATCTGCGTCTTCAGTATATGGGCGTTCCCATCCTTCTAACACTGTCATCCAAGATCTAGAGTCAAGGCCTTTAATTCTAGCTGAAACTTTAGCTTTCCAGTTAGAGTAGTTCTGATGAGTAAGTATAATCGGTTTCTGGACAAACATTGGCGACTCCATTTTAGCGGAAATATGAAGTCAAGTAACGGATCACGTCTTATACGTATGACGTCCCGCTCTGATACCAATTGAAATTATGCCTTCAGCTTAGGATACCAATTTTTCGTGAAATTGGTCTTGAACTCACAGACACCAGCTTCCGTCAAGCAAACACTCACACAATTCGTAGAATAAAAAGTGGAGACAAAGTTATGTAATAGTTTTCATTTCATTGATCACAAAACTTAAACTATTACACTGAAGAGTATGGTAGGCAAAACGATTACAAGAAGTTTCCCGAGTGTCTCGACAACTCCCACTAACTTGCAATCTAGCACACGAGTACCTAGAGCTAAATCTCCTAACTCTAATCCTGGCACACGGCGCAAAAGCTACTACACAAACTCGAAGCTCGAAGCTCTCGGTTACGATTCTAAAAATCAGATTTCGTTCTCTCAAAATCGTCAAATGATGAAATGAACATCCATGGGTATTTATAGTAGAGCCGCACATGTGAGAGTGATGACGTGGCACGTTCTCATTCGTCGCATGCTTGGCCTATGTCACTTTTCCATGGATGACATCATCTTTGTAGAACTTGGATTCTTGAATCTTGGAATCTTGAATCTTTGATTCTTGAATCCTTGAATCTTGAATCTTCAATTTCAAAATCAAACTTCAATTTCAATCTTGACTCCATCGATCTCAATTCTTCATCTTCAATTTCTTGTGAAAATCTCTAAGTGTTGAAGCCTCAGAATTTCATCGTCTTCATGGTCGTCGATAAAGTTGAAGTTGCAAACTTGGAACAATTCTTCATTCCCTTGAACTGTGTACTTGGTGAAGAAAACACGTTGAAAGCACTTCGTCTTTGAAACCATGTCAAGTAGCTTGAGTCGCCGGTTTTTAGGTAGGGGCGCAAAACCGGCGACTCCAGTCGCCGTTCCATGTTGCATCCAAACCGGCAACTCCAGTCGCCGGATCCCATGCAAGTCCCAAACCAGCGACAGCAGTCGCTGGAATTCATCCTGTACCAAAAGCGGCGACTGCTGTCGCCGTTTTCATGCACTAACCAAAAGCGGCGACAACAGTCGCCGTTTCCACCATTTGCCAAAAAGCAGCGACGCGGGTCGCTGTTTCCAAGCTCCTTCAAAAGCGGCGACGCCAGTCGCCGTTTTCATGCATGCCCATTTTTCGGCGACTCCTGTCGCTGTTTCTGTGCATCACCATAAATGGCGACTCGAGTCGCCGTTTCTTGCATCTCATGCATTCCAGAAGTGGCGACTGCGTTCTCCGTTTCCATGCACCTGCAAACCTGAAATTCAACAAAAACAAAAAAACACAAGTACAAACACGTTGTCGCCAAAAACAACATTTACATTTAATTTAATTTAATTTAAACAGTTTTTAAAATTTCAAATTTTAAATTCAATTTAATTTAACGGGGCCCATGTCATGGGACCCACTTCTCTCACTCCATCTACTACTATAAATAGGGCACATTCTCCTCCTCCCAAAACACAACACACACTCACACCTCCACAAAACACACTAAGTTTTAAGTGTAGGAGGAACTACAGAGTAATTACTATCAAATGGCAAGCCACAACAACTTCACAAATCTTCTGGCGATGGCGTCGTTCGTTGTCCTGATTCTAAGCCCTCTTGCCAGGGCCGAGATCCAATGCAGCACGGCATTGTCGCAGTTGCTTCCTTGCGAGTTGTACCTCTTTGGTTGGTCCACCGACCCTAGTGCCTCCTGTTGCATTGCCGTGCAGTCGTTAGGGAGTTTGGCCATGCAATCGGCTGTTGACCGCAAGTCCATGTGTCTATGCTTCAAGCAAGCCGCTACCCATATGCCGATCAACTTGGCCAAAGCCAAGGTTCTCCCTGATCTCTGTCACGTCAATCTCGGCTCTATTCAGATCGATCCCAATGTCAACTGCGATAGGTATATATAGTGAAGTCATACTACCTTTATTTTAGTATTTAATTAATTATTGATTTTAAGTCATGAAATTCATTGTCATTGTTTTGATTCGATTTTGCAGAATTTGAAGGGTCCGCGATAGCTTGAACCGGTCGAGGTGGATTGTTTCTGTTGAATTCTTGCATGGAAAAAGCTACTATAACTTATTAATAAATTATTTTTTTAATTAATGAATGATTGAAATTGTATCCACGTGAAATGATATGTATACTCATATGGCCCGGTTGTCGTGCTTTTTGAGCTCAATCAATTAAAAAAGTGATTTTCATTAATTTCTTTGTTTTTGTATGCGTATCAAAGACTTGATTTTCGTTGTTTTTGTGGACTCGCACCATTTTTTTCTGTTCGAGTCGAGCTGGGTTTTTGAAATGTAGGCCCAACTAGGGATCGAGCCAGGCTGTTCGAGTCGGGTTTTTTAGCTCAATTTATTAATATAAACAATTTATTTATTTATTTTTTATAAAATATATAATCTAAAATTTCGATAATTATATAATAAAAGTACTCATACAATAAATTAGACTTTGCTAGTGACGGATTTTTTTTAAAGTTTTCGAGCTCAAACACCACTCTAGTTATTTCTTCAATCTTTATTGCAAAGTGTGTGTGAAATAATTTTGAATTTATAAATTAGTATATTGCAAGAAATTATTATAGTATTTTCTTATGAATATAAAGATTAAATGTAGTTTTGTAGTTGTTATAAAGTAATATTATTTTTTAATATTTAAAATTAGGGACATTTTCAAAAAAAAATAATTATCTTAGTACATATTATAGTATAATCTCATTGTTTTGATTAATCTTAAAAAAGATAAATTTACCCAATCTACCTTTTTAATTATTTGAAACTAATTAATATATTTCATAAAACCTAATTTATGTGAAATTTGTTAATTGTCATATGAAATATGCACTTTCTATATTGAACAATAAACTACCAATTACACAAACAATTAATTCACAATTTTATACACAAATCTAATATTCACTTTGTTGAAGACTTGTGATTTGTGATTCTTCTCCCCACTTGGCGATTTGTGTTTGCTCTCACTTTATTGAAGACGACTACGCAATGTCTCTGGTAATTCGTTTATAATTCGTTATAAAGTGCCAGTTTCTCCCACCGTCAAGCTCGTAAGGTATGATTCTCAATTTGTGATTTTTCATTTTCTACTCGGTTCAATAACTATTTGTATAGTATTTAGTGATTAGATCGCATTCCAGGTGTAGAGTTCTTGGATTTGTGGTTTAATTTGACAGTAATATGCATTACTACAAAATACTCTCTATAGTGACACTTATTTAATTACACTTCTAAGCAAGCGTAACTATATCACATATATAAAGACACTTTGTATTTGAATATATATATAGTGACGCTATAGTTATAAAAAATGACCGCTTCTTTTTGGAGGTTTGGAGTTCAAATCTTAAAAGCATTATTTTGTTTAACAATTACGTACTATTTTTTTCCCGCAAGATATTTTAATAAATCAAAAATTAACTAATACACTTAATAGGATAAGATATATTAATAAATCAAAAATTAACTGCAATTAGATGTCGATCCCCTCAATTGCCCTAGCATAACTGCTGCTTCAAAAATTCTCTGGCAAATCTCGATTACTCGAAAATTCCTGCGAAGCATCTCCAATGCAAAAGCTTATTTTTTACTTTTTGTGAGTCTTATTTATTGTCACATCATCTCAAAGTGGGCAAAAGGAAAATGTAGACAATTCACTCCAATGCAAAATCTCATTTCACACTTTTTAAATTCTAATTTTATTAATTAAATATTACTACAACATATAAAAAATAAAAACAAAACATTAAATGAGGCCCACATGTTATAATTGGCCATGGCCACCACAATGGGCATGCCCATTTTTTTATTTTTGCTCCAATAACAAAAAAATCAGTTTTTGATGCTCAAGTCCATTTCACAAGGCCCAAAGTGCTCAAATGAGAACCATTGGAATTTGGAGATGCTCTAAGGTTCCACATATTCAAGGAATTCACAATTTATCGCAAACAAATGGCTTCTCCCAGGAAGTTGAATTCGAATTTGAATTCGGACGAGTGAGTATTCATAATCTCCCCACTTTTTATTTTCCTTTTTGTACTAAATTGTCGTAATTATCATTTAGGCTTTCATTGTGTGAGTTTTGTCCTTCATACTTTATTTATGTTTTTGTGATTCATTCATTTTTTTGTTCTAATTTCTTTGTAACAAAAATATTGAATTGATGGACCCACCCGCAAGTATTAGCGGTGCTCCGCAAGAGAATATTATTATGCTATGTAATGCGGTTATGTTCGGGTGCGTACACGATAATGTTTTTTGTATTTGCTGATAAATTTCGCTTATTGAAATATTTATACATGTAACTGGATAAAAAAACACGTGGTCTTTTTTTGTGTTGTTTCGGATTGCAGTCCTGATGATACAACTTATATATAGATTTTAACTTAATGTCATGGATATGTTTGGAGTGTTTTACCAGGCACATTCACACTGCCACTTCAACTCGTAGAAGATTATCCAAACAAGTCTCTAATTGTTCGATTTGTTTCTAAGTTCCATCCAAATAGTAAGTTAATGCATAAATTATATAGGATTTGTTGGATTAATTTTGTTTACTAAATTATAAAGGAAAAAAATCTTTTGACTAGTCTACGCCCGATGGAAGTCCGGACATCCTTCAAAATCAGTGAAGTCGTAGATATGGTGTTGCAGCTATACTTACATCTATTCAGGTATACAACTCATTATCTTTTGGGCGAGAATGTGACTTTGTTGTATGAAAAATCACAGATATAGAGACTATTGTTGGCTCAGATTGTCGTTGCGTCTCTTAATGAACTCCTTCATACTAGAGGTACGAAAAATTATTGTTTTAGTATTTTGTATGTTACTGCTATCTTAATTTTGGTATTACAGTATTAATAATATATTTAGATTGTGGTATTAATTCTTTTGTTTTATTGATGATAAAATGCATTCTAAATGAACAAAATAAAAGGCTTGTTATCCACTTTATTGATAACTATTTTTCATATATTATTTTGTAGATCACATCCTTGAACAATCAAAAGTTAGAATAAAAATAAAATACACTGAAATTTAAATCAATTATCAAAGGCAATTCTAATTGATAAATCTTAAGCGATCCGCCCAATACACCAAGTGTACAAGTATGATAAAATAATTAAGACCAATTATTTTCTCACTCATACAACGATTATACCGATGGATTGGTCCGTGTCCATCTAGGTCGTGAGCAACTGTTCGATTATATACGAGTAACCGATAGTATGATCTTCCGTGTGACGACGCACACCATACTAACTACAACGTATATAATCTAAGACTATAATTTGCAGATATTTAATTAACGATAATTAAAAGCAAATGAATGTTTATTTATTAATAGATAAATGAAAGTGCACAAGGAGTTCAGAACACTTAAATCTAGACATTAAGTATACTACTCCAACACTTTCACCTATCCTCTCAATATATGCTCTTCGGCCTCCAACCAGCTTCCAACCCAACACCTTGAAGCTTGAAGTTGGGGTCTCAAACCTCAACCTCGTTGCTGGACGACGTCGATGACCACAAAAAGCTTTTTCGTGATGATGGCGGGTGTGAATAATGGCCTCCCGACGATGGCGAAAATCCATCTTCTCCGATGTTAGGTGTGGTGAAAATGGTCGAAAGATGTACAGATCAAGATCTATATGTTGATCGATATTTTTTTTATAAATATATATAAATATGATATATAATCTTTTTCATTTATATTAATGATATAATTAAAATTTGAAGGTCAAAATTAATATTTGTGTTCATTTTGTTTATGTTTGAAATTGAAAAAACTATTGTTAAAATTAAAATATGAAAGTCAAATTAAAAATTCGAGAAATTGAATACTGAGGAGGAATTTGATAAGTGGATGTCGAATGCAAGACTTGTACATATGGTGAGGAGGAATTTGATAAGTGGATGTCGAATGCAAGACTTGTACATATGGTTGGTGGGTGAATGTCAAATGCAAAATTTTGTGGAATGGTTGGTGGGTGAATGTCGAATATTCACGTCGAATGGGATTTGCCATGTCGAATGAGATTCGCCATGTCGAATCTCAAATTTGATTTGTCGAATCCATGGCGAATGAGATTCAATATGCCGAATGTGGGTCGAATCTGAGATTCGATTTATCGAATTATGTTTATCGAATTTTATGTTTGTCGAATTATGTTTGTCTAATTTGGAAAGACGATTTCGATAGATTACCGCTTTCGATAGATTAATTTTATCTGAGATTCAAAATATCATTTTTTTTTTTTTTAGATTGAAGGTTTGAAAGTTTCTTGTGATGATGTTAACAAGGGTCCAGCGTTTTTAATCGGTCTACATCCCCATAGGTGAGGGCACTACCCATGAGATAGCTAAGAATTAATCTTTTTAATTCGAGCCATGATTTTTTCCTTGTTTTAGGTGTTTTGCTAATTCGAGCCATGATTTTTTCCTTGTTTTAGGTGTTTTGCGCTTTTGATTTAGTGACTTTTTATTTTTGTTTTTATGTGATTACTAAGCAACTTTCAATTTTTCATTTTTGGCATTTATTAGTATACTTTCTAGTGGTATTTTGAATGCTATCCTAATGAGGTAGTATTCTACTCCATGTATTTTGTGATATGTGTATTTTATAAAAATTTAAAAATAAAAGATGTAGTGGATAAAAAAGTAGCATCGGAATATTTATGGTGTTAGGGTAGTAACAATGAGCTAGCATAGAATGAACCACTCTCAATGTTTGTCTAAGAGCATCTCCAATGGTATACCTCTCATGAAGTACAAATTTGTGGAACCATCATAAATAAATTATACTTATCAATTTATAGTTACACTCTCAACAATGTAAGATACAATTTATATTTATGTAGGTCCCACTTCTAAACATATTTTTCAATTGGGGTGATAGAGTACAATTTGGAAAGAGAAAAGTTGAGTATCTAAAATTAGATAATAGGTACAAGAGAGAAAATTTTTTATGGTTACAAATATAAAAAATCTACTCATTTTAACCCCTCTTTTAAAACTATACTCAATCTATACATTTTGTAAAGGAAAATACACATTTACCCTCCCCTTTTTCAAAATATAACTAAACAATTAAAAAAATAAACTAAAAGACAAAAAAAGAAAAAAAAATCGGTCCCCCCCCAAAATCCCGTTGGTCCCCACAACACAAAGCACCGCTGCCGATTTTCGTGAATTCCGGCCGCCCCAATGTCGGAAAACGACCCCGTCGACGAGCACGAAGAAGAGCAGGAAGAGGAGCACGAAGAAGAGCTTCAATGGCCGCTCCAACCTCCGGTAAATTTTCGAAAACCTAAGTTCGAATTTCCATTTTTTTCAATAATGTCTTCAATTTCATGCTTAAATTGCTATCCTATGAGTTCGTTGATGTGTTTAGAGTAGAAATTGGGTGTTGAATGGGCCAGAAATCGCCGGAAAATTTCCGGATCTTCGGCCCTCGGCCGCCCCCCTCGGTCGACCCCTCGGCCGCGGGGAAGAAGATGACCGGCCGAGGGCACTTGGTGACCGAACAAGTGTCCGAGCGAGGGCACTATCCGGTCCCTCGGCCCCTCGGTCACCCGGCACTCAGTCGATCGACTGAGTGCTCGACCGAGGGCAGAAAATATATATATATTTTTTTTTTGATTTTTTCTTTATTATATTTAATTATTTACAAAGCTTGCAATTTCTATATACTAATATATATGCTCTTACTTAAGATATTAGTACATTTTTTGACAAATAAATTTAAACAAAATTAGTACTTTGACAAGTAAATTAAAAAGGATATTAGTAGTACTTTGTTTGACAAGTAAATTAAAAAATATATTATTTATATTGTTTGACAATTTATTCTAGAGTGTGTAGATAATTGTTTAATTATTCTATAACATGTTAGTATTTATTTATTTAACTTAATTGTGTTTTTTTTTTTATATTTACAGTTTAATATTTATTAATTTAATTGTGTTTTTGCAGGATGAGTTCCAATGGAGGAGGCCACAATTCATTTACACGAGTAAAGAATTGAATTTGTACGACCGGTTCCCCGTGTTGAAGCACATAAAGAAGGTGTTAAGATCCGTTGACGATACGCACGAGGCTCACCGGAGATTCCGTCGTTCGTGTTTTGGAAGGTTGGTGCACCTTCAAAGAGAAGGTCGATCGAACGCGGCCATGCACCACTTGTTAGCTCGGGAGATCGTGGGTCCGACGATACCTCCGTTCGAGCATTGATTTTCGCTCGGGGGCAAGATCATTTGCTTTAGAGCACAGGAGTATGCTTTGGTGACCGGGCTTCGTTTTGGGAATCACGGCTTTGATACTTCGGCCCAGCACATTATTTCTCCCGGCTCTTTCTATCATAGGCACTTCGGATTTGGTCGAAAAGTAAAAGTGAACGACCTTAACAAGAGATTCAATGCTATGGACTTGGGGTCAGACCCGGCCGACTACCTGAAGGCTGCGAAGGTGCTGATGTATTACTTGATGCTCCTATGCCGAGGCGATATCGTTATCGAGGATTGGGTTTGGACTTTGGTAGAGGACGAGGAGGGATGGGAGACGTTTCCCTGGGGCTCCCACACATTTCAGATCATGTCCTACTACCTCTCCATAGCTGCGATGCATCCCGGTCAAGTACTGAAGCCGGCCTACCACATCTACGGTCCCATTTGGGTCTATCAGCTATGGTCGTACGAGGCTATACCTAGTCTCGGGAGAGTGTGCGCGCATAGAGCCGACCGTCCGACGATTCCTCGACTACTGGGGTGGAACTCGATTACTACTCACGTCGATTTTTCTCATTTCTACGAGGACCCAGAGGTAAACTTGTTTTAATGTTCAATTAATGGTTATATCAAATAATTAAATTAATTAACTATATATAATTTTGATTTCTTTTCAGCTCGAGGTTCATCGGTATCTAGAGCCGACGGAGGAGGAGGCGGTTGCTCCGCATTTTATTTTCGTGCGTGACAGAGCAGAAGAGGTCACGTACCATCCTCCTCCTAGACTTGGATTGCCTGCACACGAGGCACAGGCACAAGCACCGGCACAGAAGAAGAAGAAGAACTTGATGGAACGCATGGTCGGACGCGTGTCCAAGGCGGTCGACAAGATCACCGGCGACTCTGGGCCTAGTAGACGGGGTCGTGATGCCATCACGCCTAATTCATCGGCAGAGCGTCGTCCCTCTCAGCGACCCCGGCGAGAGGGCTCTCCTGCTCCTGAGGGGTCTGATGATAGTACCGATCGAGGGTTCAAGAAAATCCTGAACGACGAGTCCGACACGGGATTTATGGCTCGACTGACTGCCCGGATCACGAGGGCACATCAGGAGAGCAACGATAGACTCCTGGAGAGTGTTAGGAGGGCACAGAAAGAGGGCCACGACAGTCTGATGGAGCAGATTCGGGGGTTTTTCGGTCGCAGACGATTCTCGAAGATGCGCCCTTGTCCTTCCGATCCCGTGGAGCCTTCTGCATCTCATCACTCTGGATCCGGACGTGCTGCGTCTCATCATTCGGGTTCAGGACGTGTTCCGTCTCATCGCTCCGGGTCCGGACGTGCTGCGTCTCATCGCTCCGGGTTTGTACCGGGCCGTCATTCGCATGCAGAGCCTTCTGTGTCGCACCGGGAGGAGGAGGAGACCTTTCCTGCTAGAGCATCGTGTGGAGATATCGACGGTTACCGCACTCCGATGCAGCCCATAGTTGACCCGACTTATGGTTCTCCTCCGAAGATGGGCTTGCTAGACTTCGGGAGTCTCTTCAAGCCGACGGAGGCTCCTACTGATTTCAGGACTTCCTTCCCGCCGATTCCTGCCCGTGATACACAGCCTTATATCCCCCCGGATGTTCCTCACCGTGATACGTCGCGAGTTATCATCGATGCAGAGAGTTATTTCATACCGGAGCCAGATTTGTTCACGCAGACATCTCCCGGGCCAGATGCACACTGTTTTGAGGAGACGTTCAGCGATGAAGATGAAGAACTCGGCACCGATGATGCCGCAGCGGAGCCCGAGGAGGTGGCCGAGAGTAGCATCGGACCCCGTGTGAGAAAGCCCTCGGCAGCTCTTCGGAGCCCGTACGTCACGCATTTCACCCCGGCCGGTGAACGGAAGATTAGAGGCTGGTTTACGGTGTTTCGACAAGCAGGGCAACACAAGAGCATCCGGTTGAATGAAGGCCATCTGAATCAGGCATATTTCAACACTATTGAGGATATGGGTTATTGGTACACAGACGTGGTAAGTTAATTTTTAATTTTACTTTCAAATTCATAGTATTTATTTATTTATTTTACTTTCAAATTCATAGTATTTTTAATTTTTAATTTTACGTGGTATGTTTATTTTTCAGGAGATCGATCTGTACACTCGATACTTGCAGGAGAAGGTGAAATTGATGAAGGGTGTACGACGAGGAGTATCTCCAAAAACGACTATACTCTTGAATACCGAGTTCTTCGTAAGTTTCAATTATCATACCAAATGCACTATTTATCTCACTTTTCTCATTTTTCTAACGTTTAATATTTTTAACAAAACAAATTGGCACATGAGTGGCGGACGGTGAAGTCGAACTCGAAATTTTCGAATTCAACAAACTTCGAAGAGAGATATAAGCACTGGAAAGTACCGGACCATTTGTTGAGGATGGTCAGGGGAGACGAGGAATACACGAGTTGGTTTCATGCTAATGAGGTAATATTATTTACCGAGTTAATATTGTTTAATTATCCAATTTAATAACGTTCCTTTATTTATCAATAACGTTTTGTTTTGTTTTTTGTATTTTTTTAAGTAATAACGGTTGTCAATACTGGCGCTCATTGGGTCGTGGTGCGTATTGATCTGGCCAACTGGAGTGTATCTCTGTACGACTCTTTCACTTTCCGTGTGCCACTCGATATTCGGGAACCGATGCTGCGACCGTTGCACCACTTGTTGCCTCGGCTGTTGGTCAATAACGTTTAACAATACCGGGTTAATATTGTTTAATTATCCAATTTAATAACGTTCCTTTATTTATCAATAACGTTTTGTTTTGTTTTTCGTATTTTTTTAAGTAATAACGGTTGTCAATACTGGCGCTCATTGGGTCGTGGTGCGTATTGATCTGGCCAACTGGAGTGTATCTCTGTACGACTCTTTCACTTTCCGTGTGCCACTCGATATTCGGGAACCGATGCTGCGACCGTTGCACCACTTGTTGCCTCGGCTGTTGGTCGCAGCGGGATATTGGGATGCAGACACGAACTTTTTCAGAAAAAGCCCACAAGAGAACTGCTCTTAGGATCGTCGTCCCGAAGACACAATTTACCCAGTACGACAGCTCCAGTTGTGGCCCGTACGTGTGCATGTATCTCGATCGTCTCATCAACAAGTCTTTGACTCACTTGAAAGTACCGGTCGACGATGATTATTTGCGCAAGTATCGTAGATATATTGCTCGGAAGATCTTTGGTTTGAGTCGTACTTTCGAGTCGTAGGTTTGAGTCGTAGTGTGTTTGTTTGTTTGGATTGATTTGTATGTGTGTTGATTTGGATTGATTTGTAGGTGTGTTTTTTTGTTTGGATTGATTGATTTGCAGGTTATGGCTTTGATATTAACTAAATAAATCCCGTCAAATTTTTTTAAAATTATTTTATGTTTTATTAACCTATTTAATTTAATATAATTTTTAAAAAAAAAATATTTTATAAATCAAATCAAACAAATATATGATTTTATAAAATAAATAAATTAAGTATATAAAAAAATATAATTAAATTAAGTATATAAAAAAATATAATTAAGTTAAGTATATAATTAAATTAAGTATATAAAAAAATATAATTAAGTTAAGTATATAAAAAAATATAATTAAGTTAAGTATATAATTAAATTAAGTATATAAAAAAATATAATTAAATTAAGTATATAAAAAAATATAATTAAATTAAATATTTTTTTTTCACTTGGTGGCTGCCTTTGGTGGCGCCACCAAGTGCACTTGGTGGCTGGGAAAAATAAAAGTATTTTTAAATTCGGCACTTGGTCGTTGCACTTGGTCAAAGTGACCAAGTGCACTTGGTGGTGACCAAGTGCAGATGCCACCAAGTGCACCACCAAGTGCCCCACCAAGTGCTTTAGAACATAAATTCATTTTAATTGATTTTAAATCTTTTTTTCAATTGTAAGGTTGTTGTGTTCAATTAAACATTAATTTCATAGTCAAAACAATTCAAAAAACATGATCAAACGTTGAATTGGGTGAATTAATTGATTACGCATTCGGATCGTGAACAAATTGGAAAGCATGTTGTTAACATTGTAACAATATTACTAGAAAGTTCAAAAAATTGTAAAACTTCTACGTTTCAACTTAATAGTACTAATTTGGCTTTGTTTTCATGTTGATTCGATGTTTATAGGCTTCAGATGATCTTTAATGTCAACGTAACAACTTAGTTATCGCTCGTTGGCCTCAAATTAATATAAAAAAAAAAATCTTAGGCACTTGGTCGTGCACTTGGTGGGGCACTTGGTGGTGCACTTGGTGGCCTCTGCCTTCAGTCACCACCAAGTGCATCGACCAAGTGCCAAATTTAAAAATACTTTTATTTTTCACAGCCACCAAGTGCACTTGGTGGCGCCACCAAGGGCAGCCACCAAGTGCAGTTTTTTTTTTTTGTTATAATACTCAATTTAATTATATAATTAATTTAATAATATAATTATATACTTAATTTAAATATTTTTTATAATTTGTTTTAATTTTTTATATACTTAATTTAATTTTTTTTATCTTTTTTATATACTTAATTTAAATATTTTTTATAATTTGTTTTAATTTTTTATATACTTAATTTAATTTTTTTTTTATCTTTTTTATATACTTAATTTAAATATTTTTTATAATTTGTTTTAATTTTTTATATACTTAATTTAATTTTTTTATCTTTTTTATATACTTAATTTAAATATTTTTTATAATTTGTTTTAATTTTTTATATAAATAATTTAATTTTTTTATCTTTTTTATATACTTAATATAAATATTTTTTATAATTTGTTTTAATTTTTTATATACTTAATTTAATTTTTTTATCTTTTTTATATACTTAATTTAAATATTTTTTATAATTTGTTTTAATTTTTTATATACTTAATTTAATTTTTTTTTATCTTTTTTATATACTTAATCTAAATATTTTTTATAATTTGTTTTAATTTTTTATATACTTAATTTAATTTTTTTTATCTTTTTTATATACTTAATTTAAATATTTTTTATAATTTGTTTTAATTTTTTATATACTTAATTTAATTTTTTTAATCTTTTTTATATACTTAATTTAAATATTTTTTATAATTTGTTTTAATTTTTTATATACTTAATTTAATTTTTTTTATCTTTTTTATATACTTTATTTAAATATTTTTTATAATTTGTTTTAATTTTTTATATACTTAATTTAAATATTTTTAAAAAAATTTGACGGGATTTATTTAGTTAATATCAAAGCTAAACCTGCAAATCAATCTCAAACAACACCAAATAAACCCAAATCAACCTAAATAATACCGAATCAATCCAAATAACACCATCAACCTCAGAACAATGAAAGTCTCAAATAAAAGCAAATCAGTCAATAAAAAAACTCTTCTCATTCAACCTCTCACTCCGTACTCACTGGACATTTTCTTCTCGTGTGACCCTCGCTTTTGCAGATGCTGCACTTCTTCTTTTGCCTTCTTCGGCTCGACTCTTCCGTTCCCGTTTCTTGTGGAGGACCATTCAAATCAACACTCTCAGGTGGAATAAAAACACTGCACACGCGTCTGCTGTGACCTACGCCCTTGCATCTCGAACACACCTGCACACGACACGATATTAGGTCTAAGCCACTACATACATATAATGTTACTTCTAGGGGAACAAACCGGATCACGTCGTGCAGAGCTCTCAACAGCAGAACGGGCACGAGTCGTTCTCGGACGTCTAGCCTGGCTAACCACTACTGGAGGAAGAATTACGTACGATGCCACATCCGGTGGGACCACCCAATCATCATAATGTGGCAACGGCACAATAGGCGTCGCATACATCTCGACATGGCTGCTCATCTTGAAATAGGGGCTCACGAAATCGTACGATGAAAATCCGGCTCGTCTACATAAAAACAACAAACAAGTTAGTGAAATCAACAGTTTAAAATTAAATTTAAAGGTAAAATGATATCATACCTAATAGCGGCAATAGCATGACAACACGGTATTAGGTCTAAGTCGAACTCCCGACATTCACACGTGCGATTCGCGATATCCACAAGATAAGACCTGTCATCCTCCTAAACTCTGTACTTGGTATTCGCACTGACCTCCCGAACGGTGAAATAACGGCTCAACATATCCTGATTAGACAACTTAGCCAATGCCTCCTCGGTCAGCTCATGCTGCTCATTCTGTCTCTCGTTAGCTATCCTTCGTTTCTCGTCAAACCATCTCTCAATCATCGCACGAATCGCCTCGAGCATCGCACAGACTGGTAATCTTTGTGGCCATTTGATAGCATTGTTGAAGACTTCGGCCGCATTCGATGTCATGAAACCATATCGTCGTGCAGCACACTTTGACCTTGCCCAGGTCTCAACCCCGATTTCAATAAGGCGACTATAAGCGCTGCCACTGAGTCTCTCCACATCCGCTAGATGTTTTTCAAACTCATCCACCCGATAACAATAAGCAGCACTGTATACAGCTCCGACCAGCTGATGGCCGTACCGTGCTAGATTCTTCGAGAGGTGGTGATAGCACAACGCTCGGGTAGCGTGGGGATAGACACTCCGAATAGCATTCGCGATGCTCTTATGCTGGTCGGACACAATGAGCATATCATCGTCGTCTGTATCGTAGCAATCTCTGAGGTGCTGGAGAAACCACGTCCACTCCTCGTCATTCTCTATCGGACCGATACCAAACGCAAGCGGGAAAATATTCTCATTCCCGTCTTTTGTGCAGGCGACAAACAACACACCAGTGTTTCTCCCTTTCAAATGGGTGGCGTCGACTACTATCACAGGACGCAGATTGTGTTGAAATGCACGAATGCACTGCCCGAGCGCAACGAACATGTGGCAAAACACGCCCTGGTCTGTCGTCTGAATATCATACATAGTCCCGGGATTAAGTTCTCTGAGCATGTACAAATATGACGGGAGCCTCTGATACGATCCATGATAGTCGCCGTACGCTATTTCAAGCGCCATATTCCTCGTCCGCAGGGCGAAATTGTAGTTGATGTGAACTCCGTACAATCTCCTCAAATCATCAACCATATCTTTCGGCTTCAGTTCCCGATTGCCGACTAACTGGCGTGCAAAGAAAGTAGCCGCAACCCTGCTCGACACCTGTCGATCCGCAGTCCGCCCCAAATTGTTACGGCACTCGTGATTCAAGTTCAGCCTCGTAATCCTCCAAAAAGTTTCATCGGAACCCGTGGAACACAATTTGAACGGGCAATTCTCACTCCCAAGCTTGCAAACGTACGTCACCCGATCAGTGCACGAGCGACGAGTTTTGCACTCTACGTTGTTCTCCATGTGATACATCCCCACCATCACCTTCAGATCCTGTTTCTTTCGGAATGTGGCTCCGACTGCCATCTGACCATAAATAGGTTGGGTTTCGACAGAACGCAACGGAACAGCGGGGTCAAACGTCGGCAGTGGAATGATCCAATTGCGCAGTGGATTGTTCTGTGCATTCTGAAAAGCTTCGGCTTGCTCGCCGCCTCCCGCAGTAGAACTCGAGGACATATTACGGCGCGACATAATCTTTTTAACCACGCTCGGCTGCCTAATCCACTCGGTCCACTCCGTGGTCAACGAAGCCAAGAGATCGGACTGACGGGCTTCTTCCTCGTCCTCGGAAGTGTGTACCGCCTCGTTCTCGTTCTCGTTCTCGTTCTCTGACGGTACCGCCTCGTTCTCGTTCCTCGACGGTACGCCCCGATGGCGATTTTCTTCTCCGATATTCACCTCCGGCGCAGCTTGTTGTCCCTCTACTTTGACGACGAACACAAAACACTCAGCCCTTTGCTCGTCTAACATGCGGGACACATCCTCGTCGCATATGTTGGGATATGTCCTTCGATCCTACGTGTGCAATCGATAAAGTCATAAGGTCGTCTATGGATTTTAAATGATTATTTGATAATATTATTTGTTGGGAACAATATAATATTGATCGATAAATCATACCTACAGGGTCACACACGGACTCAAAGATGATGTACGTTGCTTGATAAATATATTGATTTAGAATCAATATTTACGTGGATTTAATTCACATGCATGGGATGCATGGCTTGCATGGATGCATGTCACATAGTGTGACATGGCATGCCACACAAGCTAGTGGGACCATGTCTTATGCTAGTTGGCATGATGATGTGGTATGACCATTCATATTCACCATAAACCACCCCATTATGTGTGTTGATGACACACATTAAGGTGGGGGTTACAAGGTTGATAATGGGACAATTATGTGACCATAATGAGATGAATAAGAGGGTGAAAATCAGATTTTCACACAACTTAATCACATATTTCGAAATCCACACAAAAGAGAGAAAGGAGAGAGTGTTCTTGGAGAACCGACTCGATCAAGCAAAGTGTTCGTCATCCGGGTTCGTGTGCAACACGTAGAGGCCGGGCCATTTGTGCGCCTTCAACATCCGGGCGATCTAGACAAGAAGAGTGACGAGGTAATTCTCAAGGCTGATCCATGAAGGTGGTTCAATCGACTCAACACCACCTTCATCAACATCAACGAGGCACGCTACACCGGTTGTAAGTGTTCTTGTTAATCTCTCTATGTATATATATTGGATGTATATATATATATAAATATGTGTCTATACATATTTGTGTGCACTAAGATCATGGCATAGTAGATCTATTGCTTTACACGCTTCCGCACACACGGTATATCGATCGGATCGGTATACCGGTACATTCAATTGGTATCAGAGCCTAGGGCTCGTGCACACTTTTGTGTTGGACACGAAGGTTAAATCAACATAATTGGATTATTTGTTTAATTGTGATTATGTGATTAGATGTAAGGCCGGCCACCGTTAGTGGTCGGGTGAATGAAATTGTCGGTTTTTACGTACGATTGGCCATAGTATTTGAGGGCTGCGTCCCTTGGAATCTTTTGTAATAGATATGTTTTTTTCTATTATATTTGTATTGCACTACTTGTAAGTGATGGACTTAGTCCATGGTTCGATGGAGGATCTCGGCTCTCTGGCGAAAACGAGAAGAAACGAAGCAAAACGAAGCAAAACGGACGAAACCGGGCTGCTGGAGTCAAACGGCGGGCACCGTTGTAGCTCCAGCGGGCGCTGTTTTGTTTCGGCGGGCGCCGTTTTGGAAACGGCGACCGCCGAAAGCCCTTTTTCTTGGCAGATTGTTCCCGGACCTTTCGGCGGGCGCCGTTTTGGAAACGGCGACCGCCGGTGGTGTTCAGCGACCGCTGGCTGTGAAATGGCGGGCGCTGTTCGTGGTTTTATGGGTACGGAATAGATTTGACCAAAATCGAAGGGCACGGAACTAAAACGGAGGGCGAGGACCAGTCCAGAAGATGTTCAAGTATTTTGTTGCTTTTAATCTTTTCGTTTGAGAGTTGTGAGGTTCTAGGGGCCTTTCGATTACGTATTTAATTACTTTGCTAGTTATAGGATGTTTTATGTTATAAATGTTCAACTTACATATAAACACCTATGCATGCAAGTTCTCAATAATAATGAGTATAATGTCTTGTCCAAAACGTCACACTCATGAAGCCCTCGATCATAAGTTGGTAGGTCCGCCTCAGCGGGGTACTACTTGTTATCTTGGGATAGTGGGAGTAAGGGTTAGACCCTTACACGTGAGTTTGGTTTTCTCATCGATAGATCCACTGCAGGCGTGGCTATCGAGACATGAGATAAGAATGTGATTCTTATCGACCGAGAATGACATTAGATGTCATTGACATGGGATGTCTACCTATCTTGGTTTACTTAAGTGCGGACTCAGTCGGCTTAAGGATTCGCAAGATGAGGGTCTTGGGATCGCTTTGTTCAAGGGAACAACGATATTAGATATCGATTGAACAAAATGGAATAAATAAGTAACTTGTTAGACAACCTTATTTGTTTACCGCTTTGTGGATGTTTACATACTTTATTTATCTTTCTTTTGTAGTTTATCATGTTAATTTCAACTCGATTCAAGTTTGGTTCAATTCTTGATTATGAAAAATTGAACAACATAAATTTTCTTGATTCACAACGTAGTTCGAGGATGGTCCTCAAATACGAAGACAATGAAAATGTGTTAGATAACCACATCCTAAGATATCATTGAACAACTCAATAGCATGTTCGGGGAATATGCTAAGATTGAGCGGTTCGGTATGACCAGGGTCATTGCTTCAGCTAGGCTGGAAAAATGGAAATCTATGGAATCACATGTGCAACAAATGATTGGATTATTTGCTTCAAGTGACCGCCTAGATTTTTCCTATGATGATTATTTGGCAACCGATTTCATACTTCAATTTCATGATGGTTATAATGCCTTTAGGCTAAAATTTCCATATGAATGGTTTGAAGAAATCGCTTCGTGAGCTCCACGGGATGCTCAAGGCTCCTGAGCCGGCGATAGAGAAGGACCCTAAGAGGGAAATTCTTATGATATGGGATAGGGTATTCAAAAGAGCATGGGCAAGAAGGCTACTAGGGTTCCTAGGGAATCTCAATGCGTCTACTGCAAAAGTGTTGGACACTACTTGCAAACATATAAAAGTTCATATTTTATTCAATTTCAAAACAAATGCCTAATTTGTCTTTCATTTGATGGATTATAAGGTTAGGATTATTTACACCTCGGGGAGTGATTTAATCCAAAACACTTAAGTTCATCAATGACACAAATTAGAGATTTTCGAGCCATTGGATGGCGTGAATCGATTGTCTGGTTGGCTCCCTCATATTTTATGAGAGATGATAGGGCTTCAATTGCATGATAATATCGCTGGTTAGAAAAATTCAATTTTTCACTTACGATTTATCACGTTTTGACATTGAGATAATTTTGAATGGAAATTTGAATGAGATTCAATTATTGGGAATAATTGAATTTGCCCAAAGTTCAAAGAAGATGTGAAGAACGGGGTTGCTTCATCTTCAAGTATTAATGATATAGACATTAAACTTCACAAATTCTACTTCTTGGGTATTGGATGCCAAATGTGGTTCTCACATTTTATGTGGAGGAACTACATAGAAGTATAAGTTTGATGAATAGAGATGTCGATCTACGGGCAAGAAATGGAGCGAAGGTCGCTGCATTAG
Source organism: Euphrasia confusa (assembly GCA_954870475.1). Taxonomy (NCBI): domain Eukaryota; kingdom Viridiplantae; phylum Streptophyta; class Magnoliopsida; order Lamiales; family Orobanchaceae; genus Euphrasia; species Euphrasia confusa. Next base: position 6,816,551 of record OX940964.1, read on the forward strand.
CCGTATGATCATATGATGTTGTTTTGCCTTAGGGCCCTGTTTTAGTATTATAAATATGTAATTTCGTACCTTCAATAAACAATGAACACTACAAAAAAACTGCGAAATCCCTACGGCCAATCCCGTAGGGATCCCCGTAGGGAAGGGCATCTCCTACGGGATTTGGACGTAGGGGGTAGCCTCGTAGGGAGCTTGATCCCTACGGGAAATAATCCCCGTAGGGGACATTACCTACGGGGAGATCGTAGGGGACCCCGTAGGGAGATTCATTTTCCCCGCCCATCCTTCCCGTAGGGCAGGCCGACGCCGACGCCGTAGGGGGCGGACGTAGGGGTGTCCCCTACGGCTCCTCCCGTAGGGGACTATGGGAGGGTGTCCCCTACGGCTACTCCCGTAGGGGACTATGGGAGGGTGTCCCCTACGGCTACTCCCGTAGGGGACCATGGGAGGATGTCCCCTACGGCTCCTCCCGTAGGGGCCCATGGGAGGGTGTCCCCTACGGCTCCTCCCGTAGGGGACGTCTGGCATAGTTCCCTACGGCTCCTCCCGTAGGGAATTTCAAAAAACAGGGGCAGGATAAATCCTGTTTTTTTACCCCAAACCTGCACTCAATTTTCAGAAACATACAAATTCATTTAACAAACAAAATCATTCAGAAACATACAAAATCATTCAGAAACATTCAACACATTCAACAACATTAAAAAATATCCAAAATAATTCAAACACAGCTAAAATATGAAGTTAAACAGACAAATCATAATGAAATACAATCAGGGAGGCGGTCGACCTAGCATCTCATCTCGCAAACGCTGCTCCATCTCTCTCAAGCTCGCAGCGAACCCCTTCTGTAACTCGGCACGATCAGCAGCGCGCTCAGCCTCTCGCTCTCGAGCAAGTTCTTCGCGCTCAGCCTCTCGCTCTCGAGCAAGACGTTCCTCGGTCTCCTTTTGCCTCTGCTCGAACTCCTCTCTCAAAGTCTGCCTGATGCGCTCCTCCGACTCTGACGGGCCAGACGAGGAGGACACAGAAAATGAGGAGGAGCCGCTGCTAAAGACCTGAAGCAGACGGAAGCGTAAGTAAACAATTATAACTTGTTGATTCTATGAATAAAGAAAAAATTAACATCCAAACCTTGGCTAAGGTGCCCGTTCCGAAGATCCTATTCTTCTTTTTCGGGGCGACGCTCAGGTAGACCTCGTCCACATCGGGCTCCTCCTGCGTAGAGGCTCGACGCTCCTCAAGAGCCTGCTCCACCGAAGCCTAAAAGGAAAATCTTTAATTAGTTAAAAATAATTAAAACAAAAATTTAGAAATAGTCGAAAGAATAACGTTATAAACTTACAATGAGCTGATGTGCTCGCTGAGATGTCGGGGTCCCGTCCTTCTTCGTGTGCAGACGTTTTGCAACGTCCAAAGCTGTCGCAGGTCGACCTAACTCCTCAGCCTTCAAAATATGAAAACATATATAATTAAGTACATATATAATTTAAAATATGAAAATATATATAACTACAAAACTTACAATGTCCAAAGCATATCGGACGCCCGATCGAGATCCTCCAGCGGCCTTTGAAATGCCGGTGCCCGGCCCATCTGGCTCACTCATCCGGTTCTTCGTATTACGCTCAGACCTCTCTTTATACTCGGCTGAGTCGAATATCACCAACCACCTCTTCCACACTTCATCGGGCACACAGCTCGGCTTCCTCTTACTCTCCCTCCAGGTCTGACGCCACTCGCTCACGCGGCTGCTGTACCTCCTCATCAACACTGCTCTGAACCATTTATAGATCTCAGCAATAGTGAACCTGCTCCTATCCCAAGTAAAGCGACGCTTCAAAACAGACAAAATAAATACAGTTAGTAAAATCAAAGCGTTAGATAAAATATATACGAGCTACAATAAAATATCAACACACATACCTGAAACTCGGTCCAATAAATCTCCTGATGACTCTTAGGGACCTTAGAAAGAGTGTATCCATCTGGGTGGATACGAGCCTCAATAATCTCTCGGAGCACCGATGCAATGATCGTCTTATTGCGAGCCACAAAACTACATTAAAAAGACATGATTAACAAAAGATAAAATCAACAGTTACTAACATTCAAATAAAATTATACTTACGTCCCTCCCTTTGGATAAATCTCGATAGGAGGGGGAGCAGCTGAAGAAGATGCATCTGCACTCGGAGGAGTAGCAACAGGAGACAGATCAGCATCAGGAGTAGGAGGAACACTCCCAGAAGAAGGAGTCGGAGGAACACTCCCAGAAGAAGGAGACTGCATGAGGGTGTCGTCATCGCCATCACGATCACTCAGTCTACGAACACCTCCACCTCCAACTCTACGTTTACCTCGACCCGCCATCTGCATATACAATAACAACAATAATATTAATTTACAAACATATTTAACAACAATATTACACATCATTCCAATATTACCTGAGGATGACACTATATTATCATCATCCTCATCAAACGATCCTAGATCATCACTATCATCATTTAGTGCATCAGCATCCTCTAGCATCTCAGTGTCTTCTTGATTGATATTTGGATTTGTTAACAAAAGCAACACATCGTCTGCTTGTACCGGGACGTGATCTTCAATTATTTCCTCTTGAAAAGAGTCTGACAAATGTTCAATATATTCTATGGAAGCCCTTGGTTTTATCTTATATGTTGCCCACCAGTCTTTATTCTCTCTACGAGTACTTGGGTAAGCTGAGTAATAAACTTGCTCAGCTTGTGATGCCAGAACGAATGGCTCGTAGCCTCTGAAACGTCGATTGTGGTTGATATCGACCAGTCTGTATCGCCGATCTAGTCTCGTGCCTGCTGGTGTAGGGTCAAACCATTCACATTTGAACATCAGGACTCTATTTTGAACCATTCCCGTGTAGTCGAGATATAAAACTTCGTTTAGAAGTCCATAGTAGTCATCATCTTCAGAGGAGTAGCTACTTCCTCGAATACAAACACCCATATTTGACGACTTTCTGTTAGACCCGTATTCAACAGTGTGAAACTTATATCCGTTGACCTTACAGCCGGGATATACTGTCACGCAAGGAGATGGTCCTATTGCTAAATTTCGAATGTCTTCGTTTAAAACATTGTTTGACGGGTCTGCAACCTACAGATTTGATTAAAGATCAAATTAGCGGGTAATTAAAGTTCATTATCTGAAAATGTAACAAGTTACAAACTTACATATTCTCGAAACCAGCTGGCAAATTCTTTGTCTAGCCTTTCATTGAGCCTCGCATCTGAGATTCTCGGGTCTTGTTGCTTCACCATCTCTGTGTATATACTTTTACACACATAGACATAGTAAAGATTAATAAGTTAATAGTGAAGGAGCATATTGATTAATACTTCAGGTGCGATATGTAGTTTGAAACTTACTTCACATACTCTTCGACTTCAGGGGTATTCAACAATACATAGATTGTAGCTGCATCGACCTCTTTCGTGTTTAGAAACCTTTTTTGTGCTCCCCCAAAAGGTTCTCCCCGTTCTATGAAGCACGAAAGTCGATCGACACGAACATGCTCTCCTTCAATGTCATTATGTGTTTCATTTCTGCCCAAACTGTTAATTCGCGATCGAACCCTCTACTCTAGCCTTGTTTCTTACATTATTTTTCAATTTTCGAAGGTACCTCTCGAATGGATACATCCATCTGTATTGGACTGGGCCACCAATTCTGGCTTCGTGTGGCAGGTGAACAGGTAAATGCTCCATCGAATCGAAGAAACTCGGGGGAAAGATCCTTTCCAAATTGCACAATATTATCGGTATTTCGCGCTCCAATCTGATCATATCATGAGTGCCTATCGACCTTGAGCACAGTTCTTTAAAGAACAAACTCAACTCTGTTAGCGCCTTCCAGACTGGTTGCGGTAGCAAATCACGAAAAGCAATTGGAATCAATCTCTGCATAAATACGTGACAATCATGACTTTTCATACCGATCAATCTCAACTGTATCATATCGACACATCGCCCAAGATTACTTGCATACCCATCTGGGAATTTTAGTCCCTTCAACCATTCGCACAACTGTGTTTTGGAAGCTTTATCCAAACAGTAACACGCTGCAGGATATTTTCCAGTTACAGGATTCTTTTGTAACTCAGGTCGTCTGCAATAATCATTTAACTCCTCTCTCGATTTCGGTGTGTCTTTCGTTTTCCCCTTCACATTCATGACTGTGTTAAAGACATTATCGAAAACATTTTTCTCAATGTGCATTACATCAAGATTATGTCGAATGAGATTAGTGCTCCAATACGGTAAATCCCAGAAGATGCTTCTTTTTTTCCAACCGGTAGTCTTGAAAATATTAGCATTAACTAGAGCTGCATCTGGTTCATTCAAATACTACTAACTTTTTAATTCAAAATACTACTAACTTTAATTCAAATACTACTAAACATTTACTAGAGTCCTAAACATTTTAATACACAATAATTTCACAAAAATTAAAAAACGTAGCCTCTTGAAGTTTTTACGAAAATCAGTCCACAAACGGGGATTTTGACCCTCAAGATTTAGGATTTAGTCCAAATTCCATAAACGAAAAAGTTGCGTATCGAGAAATTATTGGGGGTCTCCCTACTGAACTTTTGGCAAAAAATGTCATTTCCTATCCGAAAATATCAAAAACCAAGAGCTGCCCCTTAACCATTTTCCAAAAATCTTAAAAAAAAAAACACAATAATTTTTTTAAAAAATCTTAATTCCCCAAATAAATCAAAAACACCTAAATAAATAAACAAACCCAAAAAACCCAAATCAAAACACATTCAAATGTTCAAAAACCCCAAAACCCTAATATCAAAAAAAAATCACAATTTCCAAAACCCTAAATCAACAATTCAAGCTCAAAATCAACATATTACATGATACATATACTCATAATAGCTCAATAAGAACAATAAACAACTCAATCAAACCGAAAATCATGTTTTGTAACAAAACCTAATTTTTTGGAAATTGAAAAAACGAACCATTAAAAGTTGAAATCGAGATCTAACCTTCAAATTATGTTATGAATCAAAGCTCTTGATGTGTTCGTAGCTTGAAATCGCCGGACGGAGCTCCAAGTAGCCGGAAATCGCCTCCAAGTCGCCGCCCCTCTTTCTCTCTGTGAAAAAAAAGAAATGAGAGTGTTCTGCTGTTGCCCGCTCTGATATAGGGCTCCCCTACGGGATCCCCTACGGCGACGGGCCCGTACGGCATAAGTATTATACAAGACGGTGTCGTTTTACTAATCCCCTACGGGAAGATCCCCGTAGGGGCCCCTACGGCACCCACTCCCGTAGGGGAAGAAGCAAGTGTCAAAACGCTGCCGTTTTGATTCTCCCCTACGGGGAGCCTTCCCGTAGGGACCCCTACGGGCATTGCCGTAGGGCTTCTCCAATTAATTGGAGGGAAGGCTTGGCGCCTCGTCCCCTACGGGGACAACAGCCGTAGGGACATATGGCCTACGGCTACCCGTAGGGGATCCCGTAGGCCATGTTGGAGGGAAATGAGGCGCGCGCTTTCCCTCCTAGGCCCCTACGGGAAGCCCCTACGGGATTCTCCCCTACGTCTCCAGCCGTAGGGGTTCCCGTAGGGGATTTCAATATGGTATTTCCCGTAGGGGACGCCGTAGGGGAGGCCCTACGGGCTTCTAGCCGTAGGGGATCCGCGACTTTTTTGTAGTGGAATATTGGTTCAGTATTAGATACTGATGGATTAGTTTTTCACTATTAAATAGTTTGGGAACTATTTTAATTGTGAATTATTCTTTGTTGTGGTACGATTATTATATTGTTTATGTATACTTTAAACTTGACAAATCATATATATCATTAAGACCAAAGACCAAGTCGAATAAGTATCGATGAGACATAACTGAAACATTGTTGATTAGATCAAATCAAAATCTAAACATGTAACGAAGCTTCTTTTAGAAGGAATTTTAGAATCATTTGACTTGGAGTCATTTGATACATGTGAATGATGTGTGATTGAAAAGATAACAATGTCATCTTTCTTGGAGAAAGGAGAACATGTGAGTAATTAGGGATGATCCATACTGATGTATGTGGAACCTATTAGTTCACAAGCACATGAAGGTTATGTTTCGGAAAAGAGAAAACAAACTATATTAGATATAGTTCGACCATTCGATGAGAGGTCTAAATGAACTACTGGTCTCTTTTGGGAACACACAATTCTTGACTTCAACTTATACACTGAATAGGACGCTGTCAAAAGCTGTTGATAAGACATCATACTAGGTATGGAAAGGGAGGGTCCCTAAATTGTTTTCATCAAAATTTGAGGTTCTAAAAGCTTCTCTGACGAGATTTATCTCTATAGAGCTTGAACTCAAATGGGATAAAAGTTTTTTATGGTATCCATAAGAAACTCGAGGGTACAACTTCTACGATCTATCTGAGAACAATATTTTGTTACTCGAGATAGTGATTTTCTTGAAAAGAGTTATCTTTCCTAGAAATTCAGTGGGAGCTCGGTTGTCTTGAACGAGGTTCAAGTGAAACAACCAATGATGAATACTCAAGACTAGGTTGAGAGTATTCTTATGGTTTTGGAAGCCATACCAGCCCTCGTAGGTCCGAAAGGAATAAATCTATCTCTATTATTCAAATACTTAGATATTGTGACCAATGAGAGATATGAATTCATGCTTTTGGAAAGCGATGAACCTTCGATCTAATTCCAAGCTATGACGAGTCCAGCTACTGAAAATTGGCATGGTGCCATGAAATCTGAGATGATATCAATATCTGATAATCAAGTTTGGAACTTGATCACGGGGTTAGACCCAATGAATGCTAATAGATCTTAAAGATCTAAACAGACAGATGGAAAACCTAGGGTTTTCAAAGCAAGTTTGATGGTAAAAGTTTTATTCACGAGGTGGATTGTGGAAAAACTTTCACCAGTTGCTTTGATTAAATCATTCAGATTATCTTATTCATTGCTACTCATCTTGATAATGAGTTATGGTAATATTGGATGTTAAAACTAACTTCTTGAATTGGATTCTAGAAGAGAATGTGTTTTGACACAGCCAAAGAGTTTTATCGATCCTAATAAGGCTGAGAAATTATGCAATCTTATAATTCCATTTATGGAATAAAGCAAAGCATATCGGAGTAGCAATCTTCAGTTCAATGAATCCATACGGGGTTTTGAATTTCAGAGAAACTCGGAAGAGTCTTGTTTTACAAGAAGAACAGTGGGAGTTACGTTGTATACATTGTGTTGTATGTCGATGACATACTCCTTATTGGAAACGATGTTTCTATGCTTAATTCTATTAAAGAATGGCTTGGAAATTGTTTTTCAATAAAGGATCTTGGAGAAGCACAGTACATATTGGGCATCAAGATCTGTCGGAACAGATCGAAAAGGATGTTTGGACTTAGTAAAGCGACCTATATTGATAAGGTGCTTGATAAGTTCAGAATGAAAGACGCCAGAACGGGTCTCATTCCAATGAGTCATGGCACATCACTTAGCAAGATGCAAGGCCTTACGGTACTTGATGAGCAAAAGAGGATGTAAAACATTCCTTATGCTTCGGCAATAGGGTCTATAATGTACGCCATGATATGTACACGACTGGACGTATTGTATGCTTTGAGCATGACAATTCGGTTTCAAGGAAACCCAGGTGAGACGCATTAGACTGCGGCCAAGAGTATTCTTATGTACCTTAGATGGACTAAAGAATATTTTGTTGTCTTTGGAAGACAAAAAGAGTTGATATTAACAAGCAGTTTGACTGCTAACTTCAAAACAGACTAAGATAATTTCCGATTTTAATCTGGTTATATCTTTTGTCTAGATAGAGGTGAAATTTGCTGGAATAGTTCCATGCAATGCAATAGCTGATAAAACTACAGAAGCTGAGTACAGCACTGCATTGGATGCAGTGATGTTGGCAGTTCGGATTTGAAAGTTTTTCGATGAACTAGGTGGCGTAACTAGCTCGGCCCATCCGATAAGTTCTCTATTTATAGTAGAGTTATCGCGCAAGCCAATGAGCTAGGAAGCACCACAAGTCTAAAACTGGTGCTCAGGAAGTTCCACATTATCTGGGAGATAGTTTTGTGGAGACATCGAGATAATAAAGTTGCAAATTTTGGTAAGGTTGCAAACCCGTTTTCTAAACCTCTCCAGCAGTTTAAGCTTGAGGCTTTCACAACTGCAATAGAGATCAAACATCTTAGAGATGGGTTGTGATTTCTATTACTGTATTAGATATTTTTGGAGATTTGGTAAACATTCACTCATATGTATAATACATGTTTCTTCATATAAATATGGTTTAATTTATATGAATTGTCCAAATGATTAAGTGATATCAATTGGGTTATGAGGTCGACTTACCGCATAATGAAGTCCCAATGGTTGAACTGATATACTTAAATCATATAGTTGTTCCTGGTTCGTATAATCGAGTACGGACAAACCGATAATACAATGAACTAGTTTGTAATGTGTACTATAGCGCCGCTTCATGGGCTAGTGATGTGGGACATCAAGTACAATTACATAGATATTAGCTGGGAGCTAATGATCGAACAGACCCGACTGGAATAGTATTTAAGATTTCGAGTCATAATACTATTTCATTGACTGTCGAGCAATTTCCTCTGACCTGAGTAGTCCAGAGTGATTCCATTGTGAAATGGTGTACTTTGATACAAGTAAACGCCTTTCGTAAAAGGAGGTTATAAAACTTGTTATTGGGTATATCAGGAAGCAAGTGGGAGAGCTTGGACTGACAAGATGGGATTGTCCTCCATTTTTATAATGGGATACATGTCTTACCGGCCACTTGGAGAGTCGAGACTGTGGAAAATACGTGGCCACGTCCAGATTCGTATCATAGTGATAAATCTGGTTTTACAGTCTGTCTCAAAGTCCAAGAAAGGTTTGAACCGATTGAAGATGACTCGAGTCTTGCCTCAAGTTCAAACATAGACATAAAGTGACAACAGGAAGTTGGCAGCACACTAGCTCTGAAGGCCAAGTGGGAGATTGTTGGGATATGTCCTTCGATCCTACGTGTGCAATCGATAAAGTCATAAGGTCGTCTATGGATGTTAAATGATTATTTGATAATATTATTTGTTGGGAACAATATAATATTGATCGATAAATCATACCTACAGGGTCACACACGGACTCAAAGATGATGTACGTTGCTTGATAAATATATTGATTTAGAATCAATATTTACGTGGATTTAATTCACATGCATGGGATGCATGGCTTGCATGGATGCATGTCACATAGTGTGACATGGCATGCCACACAAGCTAGTGGGACCATGTCTTATGCTAGTTGGCATGATGATGTGGTATGACCATTCATATTCACCATAAACCACCCCATTATGTGTGTTGATGACACACATTAAGGTGGGGGGTTACAAGGTTGATAATGGGACAATTATGTGACCATAATGAGATGAATAAGAGGGTGAAAATCAGATTTTCACACAACTTAATCACATATTTCGAAATCCACACAAAAGAGAGAAAGGAGAGAGTGTTCTTGGAGAACCGACTCGATCAAGCAAAGTGTTCGTCATCCGGGTTCGTGTGCAACACGTAGAGGCCGGGCCATTTGTGCGCCTTCAACATCCGGGCGATCTAGACAAGAAGAGTGACGAGGTCATTCTCAAGGCTGATCCATGAAGGTGGTTCAATCGACTCAACACCACCTTCATCAACATCAACGAGGCACGCTACACCGGTTGTAAGTGTTCTTGTTAATCTCTCTATATATATATATTGGATGTATATATATATATATATAAATATGTGTCTATACATATTTGTGTGCACTAAGATCATGGCATAGTAGATCTATTGCTTTACACGCTTCCGCACACACGGTATATCGATCGGATCGGTATACCGGTACATTCAGCATAGCATAGGAGCTCGCACGCTCCTCATGTCATAGCCTCGGGTATAACAATACAACAAATACTCGACGTTGGGCGGAGGGCGCAAAACCGCACGAATCCGGATCACGAGAGTGTCGAGTGTAATTTCTTCCCTACGAAAGAAGAGGCACATATCTACTCCGTCAACGTAGCCCTCTCGATCCCAACGACCACCGTAACGTACCGTGATTCGTTGATTCGACATCTACAATTACAAATAACAATTGAATTCAATTAGAAAATTCAAAATATAAATTACAATTACAAATAACAATTGAATTCAATTAGAAAGTCCAAAATATACATCCAAACGTATAAAACAAGTCATTAATTAATACACAATTCAATTTAAAAAAAAAATAAAAAAATTCTGCACTTGGTCAAAGGTTGACCAAGTGCCCTTGGCCGTTCGGTGACCGAGGGCCGAGTACTATCCGGTCCCTTGACCGAGCTATCCGGTCACCGAGGGCCGAGCTATCCGGTCACTTGTCCGGTCGACCGAGGGCCCTCGGCCAAAATTCTCGACCGAGGGCTCAAGAACCCAGTAGCCCTCGGTCGTCCCCTCGGTCACATTTTCGACCGAGGGCGTCGACCGAGGGCAAAAAAATCAGTCCGAAAAATAAAAATAAAAAAAGAAGGGGGCAAGGTCGCGAGCAACGTACCTTTATTCCGTCGAAACCTAGCTCTTTCCACGGATATTACGACCTAAATTTTTCATGTAGAGAGGTTTTTGTGTGAGAATTTTTTTTTTTAAATGGGTTTGAGTTATGGAGGGTTTGAGGTAGTAGGGGAGATATGCATTCATGCATGCATTTACACCCCAACAACCTCAAAAAATCTGAATTTTGTTAGGAGTGGGCCCCACAGAAATTCTTTTTGTTTGTTTAATGTATTTTAATTGATTTTTATGTTATTAAAAAAGAGAATAAAAAAGTAAGGGTATATAAGACTTTTCATTTTCATTTTGTATAGAATGGGTGTAGTTTTATATGTGGGGTTAAAAAGAGTAGATGTTTTATATTTGTGAATGAAAAGTGGTATTCCCACTAGGTACAATTGTATTTGTGGGCCCAAATTTTCATTTTTTTCATTTTTATATTATTTCTCTTTTAATATATAAGAATGAGTGCTGTGGATTTATGGATACTTTTATAAAAAGCATAAGTATTTTGACACACCAAAAAAAACATGAGTATTTCATACACTTTCTACTTGAAATGTCTAACTTACCCTCACTTTTTTTAAACACAAAACAAAAGCATTAAAATATAAGAAAAAGACAAAAAAAAAGAATTAAAAAATTAGGTCTCCACCTTTTTTTTTTCTCCCATTCGGTCCCCCCACACACCAAAACCGCCGCCACTTTGAGAATCAAAGAAGTGAAATTCCGGCGACATCAATTCCGGCGACTCAATGGCCGACAACAACGACAACCAGGACGAGCCACAATGGCCGATTCAAGCCCCGATAAGTGTCGAACCCTAGTTTTTTGAGTTTCGAAAATTTGAATTTTTTTCAATAATGTGTTCAATTTGATTTGTTAATTGCTAGTCATTGAGTGTATTTGAGTTTGTTATTGTGTTTTAGTTGATTTAGAATTGAAATTCTGTGTCAAATTGCAATTGGAATCGCCTGAAAATCTGGGTTTTGCTCGCTGTTCCACGCTACACGGTAGCGCTACACGGTAGCGATTATAGCGCTGACCGTGTAGCGAGACCACCGTGTTACCGGTCAGTGACAGGGAAAATCTCGGTAACATGGTCAGATTTCTCGGTCACCGTGTTATCGGTTATCCGGTAACACGGTCACCGTGTTACCGGAAACAATTTTTTTTTTTTTTTTGAATTTTTAGTTTTGTTATTTAATTGAATGTTATATTTATTTATTTAATTTCATTTTTGCAGGAGGGCTTCGAGTGGAGAAAAATAATCATGGATATGCTAAGCGGATATGCAGAAGAAAACATGGATATTTAATGGATATGTATACGCAGCACAAAACAAAATTTTTATAAAAAACCGTTTTTCATTAATGTAAACATTTTACATTATATTGTATTTTATTTATTGAAAATATTGATTTAATTCAAATCTAATTGCATTAATTTATTTAATTCAAATCTAATTAGAATAAATAATACACCATTTAATTTAATTATCAAATAATTAAATATTTAATTCATGCATCTCATACTACATAAATTAAATCTAGGGCAATTAAATTTATCAAATTAATTAATTACTTCTAGCGTAATTATATTTATCATATAAATTAATTACTTCTAGCGCAATCATATTAATATAAATTAATTACTTCGCAATTATATTAATCATATTAATATATTACACTAAACAATTAATTACGTAAACATGCGCATATAATTAATTTGCGTCAAATTAACAATTAACATAATCACATTATTTAATTCTAATCAATTAGTTTATGTAAACATACACAAATAATTAATTTGCGTCAAATTGACAATTAACATAATCATATTATTTAATTCTAATTAAATTACACATATATAATTAATTACGTAAATATGTGCACGTGAAATTGACAATTAAGATAATCATATTATTTAATTTGAATCAATTTAAATTTAATTGACATTTAAATTAATCACAATTAATTTTTCTTTATCAATTAAAAATCTTATCACTTAGCGCAAACATATTTGAATCAATTTGAATTTAATTGACATTTAAATTAATCACAATTAATTTTTTTTATCAATTAAAAATTCCATCACTTAGCGGAAACATTAATAGTACATAGCGCAAACATTTAACGCAAATATCTTCTGTTTGAGTCGCAGCGATCACCTTTGATTTGTATTTTGAATGATTTTGGAGTTTTTCGGATTGATTTGGTTTCTATTTGAATTGATTTAGGTGCGTTTTGATTGATTTTGGTGAAAAGTGGTTAATAGGTGTATGTTTTGATTGATTTTGGTGAAAAAAGGTTAAAAAAAAAACGGGTTATGTCCTCTGCTACACGGTGGTACCGGTAACACGGTCATGTGTACCGGTAACATTGTCACGGTAAGACTGACCGTGTAGTCAAGAATTGTCCGGTCAATTTTCTGGGCAATTACTCGGTAACACGGTGTTACCCGGTTACACGGTTGCCTACACGGTTGTGACCGTGTAGTTTAGAACAAAATTCGATTTTTCATTGATTTTAAGGCATTTTTCGATTGTTAACTTGTTCTTGTAGTATAAAACATCATTTTAATAATCAAAATTATTCAAAAAACATGATCAACTATTGAATTTGACAAATTAAGTGATTACACATGAACAATTTATTACCTATATAGATAAGATTGTGACAATATTAGTAGAATGTTCGAAAAACGGTCAACATTCCAAGCATCTCATCTTTGTAGTCCTATATTAGTTGTTTTATGATGTTTATTGGATGTATCTTGTGTTTAAAATGATGTTTCATGCTTAACGAAACAACAAAAATGCTCGAGAAATGCTTCAAATTCATAAAAAATCAAATATTTTCTAAGCTACACGGTGGGCTACACGGTAGAAGGTCCAACACGGTAGAAGACATTTCCTATTTGTAGTCCTATATTTGTTGTTTTATTATGTTTATTGGATGTATCTAGTGTTTAAAATGATGTTTCATTCTTAAGGTAACAACAAAAATGCTCGATAAATGCTTCAAATTCATAAAAAACCAAATATTTTCTAAGCTACACGGTGGGCTACACGGTAGGCTACACGGTGGGCTACACGGTCACTACACGGTCACCTGACCGTGTAGTGTGCCACCGTGTTACCGAGACACTTACCGGAACACGGTGACCGGATAACCGTGTAGTGCTCTGCTCCGTGTTACCAGGCAGTGACCGGATAATCTTCATAGCTACACGGTGGCTACACGGTAGAAGCTGCCCACCGTGTAGCCACCGTGTAGCTATGAACTCGAACAGAAAATCGAAAAAAAAAAAAAAACGGTGATTTTCGACGTAACTTTCGGCCGGCGAACCCAGCTCTTCCCACGTAGTTTCGGACGGAGCCTTCTTTTAGAGTTGTTTTTGTGAGAGAATTTTAGAGAGATTGAGTGAGTTTTTGTGTTTTGAAAAAAAAAATTTGGGTGAGATGGTTTTAGAGTTTGTATGCATGATTTAATGCATGAATTTACATCTTCAACAACCCAAATTCCGATTTTGGTAATACATGGGCCCCACGATTTTTTTTTTTTTTTAGATTTGTTTTGAGTTTTTATTTGAAGTTTTGAAGTAAAATAAAAAGTAAAGGTATTTAAGAGATTTCATATGAAATTTGTGTAAAATACTCATGTTGTTATGGGAGTGGCCAAAATTCTCATGTTTGTTAAAATTGTGCATGAAAAGTCATATTCCCACTATAAGAATTAGTATCTACCATTGGGATGCTCTAAGGAGGTTTTCAAATGAATTTTAAAAATATACTGTATAATTTTTTCTGTGTAGAATAATAAAATAGAAGTATAATGGTTATTGATGTGTAATTAAATAATAAAGTTAATTGATAATATAGTATTATATGTATAAATAAATGTGTATTTTAAGGATAAAGTTAAGAGAAAACTTATTATTTTAAGTCCTACAAACAGTTGTGAGAACAAAAAAAATGTGCAAACAATTGAAGGAGTATAATTTTTAAATATTTTTAATTTCTATTTAGAAACTTTATAGGTAAAGTCGGGCGCTTTTCTGAATTATGATTTTCTTGTGCACAACGACTTCACATGATTACAAAAGTCTCTCCAAAAAACAGCCCTTGGAATTTGTTACTCTTGGAGTCAACAAATTTTATGTATTTTATTCTATTTTTATTACAATTTTACATTTTTAAGAAATGACTAAAAATAATTATTATCTTTGAACATATGAATTTATTTGACTTGCCAATTCGATCATCAATCTAAATTACAGAAAATAGAAGAGTAGATGCTTTGTTTGGAGCTCACAAGCTCTTTTAATTTTAAATGTAAAAGATATAACTATAAATCAAATAATTATATTAATTTAAATTAATTTCAAAAAATAAAAATTTTAATAAATTTAATATAATTAAAATAATTATATTTTTATTATAGAATTGAAGGATTGATGTGTCATGTTAATATAGTAAAAATGAGCCCAAAATTTGGTTGATGTGGCATGTAAGTGGCATTTTTTTACTTAAATTGACCAAAAAATAATACATTTGATTTTAAAAAATTATATACGATGAAATGTGAATTATGCTTAAGTTACAAAATAGTTTGTCATATTATCTATTATAAATATAGAATTTATATAAGACAAAAAGGATAATAATTTACTTTTATTGAATTAACAACAAAAATCTAATAGGATATTTGGTTGGACATTTCGCAGTACTCTTCCTCTTCCAAATAGTCTTCACATTTATTTTAGGTAATATTAGGGTATGGGGTAGATTACATTTTAATATTATTTTGAACACCAATTGTTTTTCACCTTATTTTTAGGGATAGTATATTTTTTATTTGTTTATTTATTAGGGAATTTGTATTTTTTAAATACTAAGTAAGGACCTTTGTTAAAATGTATAAAGTCGTAAATATCCTACAATAACATATATTAATTTATTTACTATATATATAAATATATTTGCGTAAAAATATAAATATATTTGCGCAATGATAGTAAATTATATATATAAATATATTTGCGTAAATATATTTGCGATTTGTACACTACTACAAAACTTGGTTTTAGAGACGCTCAAAAGCGTCACTAAAAGCTACTTTTAGTGACGCTTTTAATATAGTGACGCTTTGTCAAAGCGTCACCTGATTTGGCGTTACTATAGGTATGTATCATGACGCTTCAAAAGTGTCACTATAAATGCATTTTGGTGACGCTTTGACGCGTCATAATAACATTATATTGTGACGCTTATCGATGTCATGAAAGCATTATTTTGCGACACTTTTATGTGTTATTATAACTTTATTTGACAATGGTTACGAGCGTCATGATAGTTCACTTTAGTGACACTTTTTTTTGTCAAAAAAAATTGTAACTCACTTTAGGTAACGTCTTTTATCCACTATTCACATGATTTTCTTTCGTTCTCGAGTTATTACTCGAAGAACATTCAGAGTAATAGCTTTCTTTTAATTTTTTACTACAATAATAATTTAGTTAATAACAATAATAATATGATTAAATTTAAACAGAAATAAATTCACTTAACAAAAACAAATCAAATAATAAAAAAAAAATAATCTTTGATTCGTTGTTCATACAATAACACAAATAAATTGATTATCCTAAAAAAAGTATTAGATGATGGTATGTCTTCCTCTAATCTGAAATAGCAGGATGCACCTCTTCACAAACTCAATAAATATCTCCAATCACTACGACAAAAACTTATTGTACTTTAGAATATCTCCGAATGAAATTCTAGTACTTGAACTTGTAACTTTACTGGAGAAAAAAAAAGGAAAGGCTAAACCTGTATTAATCCTTGAGAGGGTAAAATCAATTTCGGATATGAGCAATCCAGAATTCTTGACTTGTAACTTTTTTCCTACAAGAATGAATTGCCATTTTCAAAGTAGTAAGATCTTTCCATCTTAACATAATATTGCCACTATATAAGATGTGTCCGCAAGTGAAAATATATTCGAAAAAACAAGGAGCATAAAAACAACAATACCAGTGCACATCTCGGTGTTCAAATTCATATTTCGCCTCTGCTATGACCGCAATGCTAAAGTGACCTGCAATATATGATATAGCTCGAAGTCAAATATATTTCGCCTACTACTCGATTAACAAAACTCAACAATGTGATGCCTCGTGCAAAGCAACTCAACTATATAATGTTTCAAACAATGATAAGTATATAACATTGATATAAACTAAACCGCTAAGAACCATAACATAAAAGTACAAATTACATGGTAAGATTATGAACTTACTTGAATTAAAGCACTGCCATTTGAATGTGCATCCCTTTCGTAGCACCTATATCTTTAGCAGATACTCACACATTCAATTCCATCAAATGGATAAAAACAACAAATATAATCTCTTTTGACTTCTACACAAATGCATCATCACAACTCAGAACAAAATTTCATTTATAAATCAATATTCCATAGACCAATTAAAAAATGCTAACATATTAATGAGTTGATCACACTCCTATTTTAATAAACCTCTATAGGAAACAACCTGTGAAATCAATGCCCAAGAAAGCAAACCTTGTAAAAACATCACCACAGAAACAAACATCCTGTTGAATCAATGCCCAAGAAAACAAATCCTGTAAAAAAATCATCACGGAAACACAAAAAAAATCGATAAATTTCACACAAATATTTTTGTTATTAATTATTTTAGTAAAGAATTAAAACCTTGGTTTCCAAGAGATTTGAGTGAGGCGAGTCGGATCTGGGCAATCTGAAATCAAAAACTTTTTTTGTGAAGTCCAACCTAAAAAAATAAAGATTAATAGCAAGAAAAAAAATTCATATGAATTCCAAAATTAAACGAGAAAACACAGTGAAACCAACCCAAAAATAGTCTTGCATCCATCAAATTTGGGAGATTTTTTTTTTATTATTTCTGAAAATATTTCATACCGATATAATAAATTTGCGGCACACCATCGACGAAGGTTGGGTGGTTGAGCGGCGAGTGGGTAATCAACCATTTAGTATGGGGCTTCTTCGCAATCGACCCAAATTATGCTTCTATTGAAATATTTAGGCATAAATCATGTTTGAGAAACTTGATCTGGAGGAGTATGAATGAAATATAAGGGTTCAAGTGACAAGAAAAGAGAAGGAATTCGAATGAGTGGGAGTTAGGGAAAAGAAAAAATTACTAGGAAAAGAATATTAATATTAACACAGTCATATTTGAACTAAAAACCTAAACAAAAAATATTGGTGCTTAATTAATTTAGCGTCACTATATCTAGTTAAAATATAAAGTGTCACTATATATTACTATAATGACATTTACTTAAAAGTGTCACTAAAAAAGCGTCACTATAAGAGGTATTTTGTAGTAGTGGTAAAATATATTTGCGCAACATTATTTATATATATATATATATATATATATATATAAATAAATAGATATTATAAATTTACCACATAACAATAGATATCTATCATAGATTTGTCATAAATATGTCATATAAATAGATATCTATCATAGATGTATAAATATCTATCATAGCAATAGATATGTCATAGCAATAGATATCTATCATAGATTTGTAATAAATATGTCAAATAAATAGATATCTATCATAGATATAGATATGTCATATAAATAGATATCTATTAATATTACATATTAGAGATGAGCAACTTTTTTAGATAGTCTTGCTAAATCCAAATTCAACTAAAATTTTCCTAAATTGATTAATATGCAAAAAGTGAAATAAAAAACATAGAAATTTAACAAACATAATTCTAACAAATATGCAAATATCGACAGTAGGATTTCATTAAATTCATATAATGGGCATGGTGTCTAACCCTCAATCTATGGTTGTTTATTTATTGTTTATTTATCACTACTGTACACGTAGTTGTTTAAAATCTCAACGGATAGTATTTCATGTTTAGATATGTTATAATAATAGGTGTCTAGCGTATTTGTTTAAAATCTTAGCGGATGGTATTTCAAGTTTAGATATGTAGTGATATTAATTACTAATATACTTTGAAAAGGTTAATAATGGAACAATGTCTTATATCAAAATTAGGGAAAAATATAAGTAGTGTTTATAATTCTACTTTTAGAGATGCCCCGATGCATGATTCCCCCTTTATTTTATAATTTATAAAAGAAATGTGTATATTTTTATAAAACAGAAAGAGTGACATTTTTTAAAATTTAGTGGTTTTATTGATCACTGTTATGGCTGCGATAGATCTGTGAAAAATTGACGATATCATTATAGAGGTCGAATCAATCTTCACAAAAATTAATAAAAGAAGGATTCAAACATAACTTAATAGTGAACCTCATCTCTGATTCTCAATTACCGCATGAGCTACGGCAGCGCAACACCCACACCGTCACTCTTTTATTATGTTGTTGGCGAAAGAAATGCATAAAAATCATCACTTTACAATTAGTGTATAAGTATTAACAAATTTATTAGTTAATTAAATAGCTGGAATAGCTCAGTTGGTTAGAGCGTGTGGCTGTTAACCACAAGGTCGGAGGTTCGACCCCTCCTTCTAGCGGCCAAAATAAATTTGGAGTAATTCTGAATTTTATTATATTATTGCATTTTGAACTAGTTTTGTAGTCAATTTTTCGACCTCTCATTCTAACAGTAAAAAAAATGTAAAATGATTTTTATTTTAACATTATAAACTATTTTTATAATCCACTTTAAGAGTGACAATACAATCTCGTCATGATATCATTGTAACAAAGCATGCCACATCACACATGAAGAGCACAATCTCCCTTCGATGCAGCGTTTTCACTCATTGTTTCTTGGAATTCTTCTTGCATACCTTGGAATTTATCAGGATGATACATCATAGATTATTTTTTTTATACATCTCCATAGTCTTGAGCGCGAAATATATGAATTTTTTTTAAAGTTACAATTTTTTCCTATTGTATAGATATGATGGGAGCAAGGAGCTCAAAAACAAATGTGTTCGATTCTCTTCTTTTTAATTCTCGGAGATAGTCTCCAAATCTTTTAGAATCTTTAATAATCATGTACTCATTTAGAGTATATATACTTATCTAGGGTATTCATTATGCACTCTATGCCAAAAATTATAGATAATCGTCGATTTTTAAATAACATAACTTTATTACAAACACAAGACTGTCTATTTTTAAATAACATAACTTTATTACAAACACAAGACTTTAAACGTAAAAATGAATATAAACATGATTTTGAACATGTTTAAAAAAAAGTAATGCAAAATAGTATGCTTCATCTAAGTATTATATCTAAGTACTTATTATATACTAAAAATTTTTACTATTAGATTGTAAATTATAAAACATTATTAACATTCAAATTAAAATGTTATTTTCATTATTATGTAGTCATATCTTATTTTATGTAGCAGACAGAATCGTAAAAGCATTTACATTGGCTATTATGGTTCATATTCACTAACTTTTTTTTTTACTCTCTTCATCTTTAAGAAATCCGCATATTCACTAACATTTGATTGTTTGAACGGTATAAATTAATATTTATGATGACATTTTCTAAAAAGACAGAAAGAGTAATTTTTTTTTATTATTTAATTAATTGAACCAATATTTTTAAACACACACGTTTGGTTTTAAAACTCAAAATCTTTAAGGCAATTTTCAACCAAACATCAAAACTTAAATTCAAAAATAAGTTTAATTTTAAGTTTACAGTAATTTCATTCCAACCGAGACACCTATACTCAAACTTAAAAAAATATTCTTGAAATATTCTTCTTATATCACTTTTTATACTATTTTTATAAATAACCAACATCTTTACAAATTTAAAATTTTGTTACATAAGTTTTAACATTTTAAAAAATCTAATAAATATTATTTTCAATTTAAAATTTAAACATAATAAATATAATAAAATATTAAATAAAATGTTAATTAAATATATTTTATTAAAATTTTATATTGTGATATGTATTTTTATTTCATTATTAAAAATATTTTTTTTAATTTATTTTAATTATTAATAATATTATTTTTTAAAAATATTACATTACAGAAAAATTAAATAAGAAACTAAAAAAATAAAAATTAATTTGATAAGTAATTTTCATTAATTTGTAAAATATAAAGACTTTTTTTATAAATAAATAATAGTTATTAGTTTGAGTTTGCGGTAACGTAGATTTACGTATTTTTTGTGAGGATTTCATGTAAATATTTATATTGTAATAGATTTATGTTTTGGTATCAGTTAGAACATCTTCCCTACTCCAAAATAAGTTATTAGTATCGGTCGGAGATGTTTTTAATAAATTCATTATAGTAATAAAAAAATTGGGAGCTTTTGGAAAAAAAAAAAATTAGAGTTTACTTGTCAATTTTGTGTATGTGCACACTCAAATTGTCTAGTGACATGTGTTCTTTTTTGCAGAGAACAAAAAAATAAAAAATTCAGTTCAAAAGTTTTATACTAGATTTACTTTAAGGGACAAATGTAAAATAAAGTGAACTCAACACATTACATTGATTTAAAATATTTACAATTCAGTTTATATTGGATTTGAACTCAAATTTATTTGTAGCAATGTAAATGCTCTAAGATAATTGTTAGCCGCATTTATTAACTTAGCTAAAAAAATAATTGAATCAGAATGAAATTATTGTGTTTTACATAAATGAAACTATAGTAATTATGATTATAAAATCATGCATTTAATTTGTATTTTTACTACCCGACATTATTATTTTATCTTTTTTTATAATTTTTATAAGGAGGAGAGACAAAAAACTTCACCCATCGATCGGGTAGAATGTAAATCGAGGAATGTGCTCGAGTAGCAGACACTTGTGCGAGAGAGCCAACATGTCGAGGTTCGAACCCTACGTCGCCGAGAAATATCTCACCCACATCATCACAGGCCTTACCACTCGACTATGCTCTGAAAATCAGACATTATCATTTATCATAATTATAATATATAATAAATTCAAAAATAGAAGAAAAAACAATTACTTAATGTCACAGGTAAAAGAATACATAACACAAAATTTACCACAGTATACTTTTATAGTAATCAATTTTAAAAGATGTAAAAATGAAATCAACTCTAATTAAAATAAAGGAATATTACATAAACTTACTCAATGTTTGAAGTTTTTTATACTCACCTACTCGAACGGAAAGTCGTTAATGTTAGCTACCTCATCTTTTTGCCGTTTAACTCTTACCTATTTTCTTAGTCGGACCGGAATATTATATGGAATCTAACTACGAGGGCATAGTAGTCTTTACACAAAAAATCTTTATTTTTGAATAATAAATTTAATTAAAAAACAAAAAGTTTTAAAATCAAAATGAAATTAGGTTATACAGAGTTCGATTTTATTCGTTTTTCTTCATGAATCTATTATCTTGCGGATCCAGATTTGACCAAATCATGGGGAGTAGACGGACAATATTGCCCGCCGTGAAAACTCGGACCAAATCTATAGCGCATCTATTCAGTTGTCGAAAGATGGAGCCCCACCACATCGCCTCCTCCCGTCGATTGAAGGTCGATGCCGCCTCTCTCCTCTCGTCATCGTCGTGAGACATACCACCTATCGTCACTGTGACGTAGCGGAAGCAATAGAACAAAGATTAAGACTCGTTGATTCCGTAGAATACCGAGAACTAATCGATCAAAGATCGTTGATTCTTTCGAATACCGATATTTGATAAACAAAGAGAAAACACTCTTTTATTTCATATTCAAAAACGACTACTGAATAAATGAATTAAACGAAATATAAATAACAACGAAACCCTAAACATGTTGGGCTTTATTAAAAAGATAAGTAAATAACTTAGTTAAATATTGGGCCTCCGATATCTACATCACACTGTCGAAGCCCTCTGTTTGCTTCCGTCCATGGATACTCGCCCAGCCATGCCTCACTCTATTTTGTTCAATCGAAAAAGATGTGAACTAGGGCTCGTCTTTGGGCCTTCCATGGATACTCGCCCAGGATTTTTTTCTTCTTTTAATTAATTTATGTAATTGGTTCTTGAAGATGATAAAATTGTGATGATGATATTATTAATAGTAAATGTTGATCCTAAATGGTTATTGTTGATGAAAGAATTTCAATTTTCCTTAATGTTCAAGAACAATATTTTTTTTTTGTATTTTTAATTTTTAATTTATTTTTATTTGAATTTATTTTTGTTTTTTGGTTTGCTTCTTGTAATTTTTTATTTGATATTTTTTTAATATGCAATATTTTTAGTGCAAGAAATGAGATTGATTTATTAAGCATTTTGCTTCTTGTAATTTTTTATTTGATATTTTTTTTATATGCAATATTTTTAGTGCAAGAAATGAGATTGATTTATTAAGCATTTTGCTTCTTGTAATTTTTTATTTGAAATTTTTTTTATATGCAATATTTTTAGTGGAAGAAATGAGATTGATTTATTAAGCATTAGGTTTACGATTTAAGAGTATTTTCGTAATCACTCTTTAAAAATAATAAAATATTACAGAAAACAGAATATTTCATTCAATATTCTTTTTCATCAAAAAAAGTAGAAAAATGCAAACGGTGTGAAATATATATAGTGTAAATATATATAGTCGAGTGTTAAGTCAGGTGAGTGTAAAAACCACCAAACTGACATGTTTACGTAATATTCCCTTAAAATAATTTCGGATTCTCATCAAACGAGAAGCTTCCCAAACAGTCCTTATGGTCATCCAGAAGCCAATCCTCAAGAACCGAGAGCGGGGCAAGTTGTCCGGTCGGGTCGGGCCCCATTTCGCCGCTCGGTGAATCGGATCTCGAAAATTCGCCACAGTAATTATTATGATTATTATTATTACTGCTCCCATTCCCAAACCCAAACAGGGCCTCGAACGCCTGAGACAAATCGGCGTGAATTCCATTTTTGCCCTCGTCGTCGTCGGCGAACAATTCTCCGCCGAATCCCGACGAATTCAGACTCTCCGGCGTGCTCTTCACCCAACCCTTGAGCAATTTCGCGATGTTTTCGGTGCTGGACGCGTAACCGGAAGCGCCCTGAAGAGGGGCATTATCGTCAATTGGCAATGCGAGCCCGCTCTCCCATGGCTTCACTCTCGAGCGTGGGCCCGGCCCGATTTCGAGCCTCTGGAGCTTCTTCTTGAGATGGGTGTTCCAGTAGTTCTTGATGTCGTTGTCCGTTCTTTCCGGGAGGTACGAAGCTATGGCGGCCCACCTGAAATTAATCGAGAGGAACAGAGATAAGCAAAATTACAAAAATACCCCCAATCGGAAGAAAACAAATTAATTAAATGTAAAAAATAATAAATAAAAAAATGACTTGTTCCCGAGAAGAGCTTGAAGCTGGACAATCATCTTCTGCTCGTGGTCGGTGAAGGTGCCTCTCTTGATTCCGGGCCTCAGGTAATTCGTCCACCTCAGCCGGCAGCTTTTGCTGCATCTTCTCAGCCCTGAAAATTAATTAATTTATTAATTAATTAATGTAAATGAAAATGAAAATGAAAATCGGGCCGGGTCGGGTCGAGAACCTGTTTTAGTGGGAACGGCCCTCCAGTTCCCAGGGCCATTTTCGTCAACGTAGGAAATGAGCAATGCGTCTTCTTCGGGAGTCCATGGACCTTTCTTCACTACGATTTTATCACAACAAGGCGGCCTCCCCATTTTTTTTTTTTTTTTTTTATTAATCTAAATAGAAAATAAAAATGGATTATTATTGTTATTATTCTGTTACAGAATTTTGTTTGTTTGTGAAGTGAGACAGAGGGAGGAGGAGGGGGACAGTGGGTGTTTATGGAGGGGGCTAAAGAGTTGTTTCATTTCGGATTCATATATAAGTAAATAAATTATTTAATGAATTACATAGAGACAACACATACGGGGACCTGCTCGGAAAATATTTTATTTTACTTTATTTTATTTTGGTTGTATATAGTAGTAATTTGTATCAATTATATAAGAATTAATTTACTAGATTAAGAAAAATGCTACTACTATTTTTTTCCGTGCATAAATTTTTTTATAATTTACAAAGAAACTATCCACTATTTTACTTGATTATTTGATTAAAACGTAAAAGATAAAGATTTATTTTTAAGTTAAATAGTAAAATACTTTAGAGTAAAATTTAAAAATTAGAAATAAAATTATATTTTAAAATTAAAAAGTAAAATTCTCTTTTTCATTTTTAGGAATGTACAGAGTATATAATTAGTTGAGATATTTAAAAAAAGAAAATTATTAATAATTAGTTGGGACGAATAAATTAATATACAACTTGATTGATGCTTATATTTTTTTTATTTTTTTTGGTAATTTATAAATTAATTTCTTGGGGTGAAGTACAAATTATTACTTAATAAAAAATACTACAGTGCACTTCATTAGTCTCAATTATTTATTTAATTTTTTTTATATAAATTACAAAAGAGCAATGCATAAATAATTAGAATATAGTATAATACTATTTTTGTCTCGATTGTTTATGCATAATTAGTAAAAATATTTAAAAGAAAAAATTGTGCATAATTAGTTACCACCGAACTAAAGTAATTGTTTGAATTCTTTTTTTTTCATTCTGGGGGTGTGATTTATACATGAATCACGCAACTTTAGTGATGTAACTATTTCTTTGATGTTTATTTGAATATGCATTCAAATGAGATACGTGTGAGTGAGTTCACGAACCTTGTTATCGGTCAAGGTGAGTTTGAACCAATTTAGATAAGCGCTTCATTGAATTGAATCGGCTTGAAATTAATTTAAGCTATAATGTATTTATTTTATAACTATATAATTGTAGAACTAAAGTAAATGATGGGATTAATTAATTTAGAAATCAATTTCAATACAACCGAGTACTAATATTGCAACGAGTCAGGGCACAAAATCAATGAAATTGTAGTACCATAATTATTAATTACAGTTTACAAAAAATAAATCTTATTGTTCACAAAATCAATGAAATTGTAGTACCATAATTATTAATTACAGTTTACAAAAAATAAATCTTATTGTTGAAGTATGAGAAAAATTACTACTACTAAAATGTACAATTATCTAATTGTCAGAGTCCCTACTAAATACACAAGTACATACTATATACATACATCATGAAATATCACATGAAATGTATAATTAATTAACACAAAATTAATCAGCAATTATTAAAACACGGAGAATTTATCCCAAATACTACATTTAATCATTCAAAAGATCTATTTTAAAAATTGTAAAATACTTCTCATATCATGGATAAAATTTAAAAATTAAAACATAAAAAAATACTGTATTTTTTTCTCCTATTAATGGTCATATGTGGTTAAACACAAATATTAATAAAATATTAGTTTTTTGAATAAAAAATAATTTTTTTTAAAAAATTATTAGGAAATTTTGTTTTTAATGTTAAAATATAATGGTAAAAATATAAAAATGAAAAAGTTTTTTAATTTATTTTATGAATATGATTATTAATTTGTAACAAACATAATCTCATAAAATTGGGCCATTAATTAATTGTCCAACATTCAATTTGGTACAATACTTTTCAATATTTATTTATTCCCCTTCATAAATAGTGCATGTGGGCTATTCAATGAGAACTTATGGGTTGGGCCTTGGGCCCCGCCTTTCTTTGTCAAGCAAATTATCCCACCGTCGAACACTCTGAAATTGAGCTCTATTTCAGAAACGGTGGGCCTCGTTACTATTACTACTAATGCCAATTGAATCACTATATTACTACTTCGGATCAATGATAAAACTATGAAATACTAGTAATGATTTTACACATAATTCGCACAAAATTTTCTTAGAACATTACATTCAACTTAACGAAAAAATGCGAGGGCTTGCCACCAGGTGCATAGTTCAATCATAAGACTTGTAGTGATATAAGTATAATTTATCGGTAGCACAAGTTCGATTTCCAAGTGAAATAATTTTTTATCAAAATATATGAAGTTTGTCTTGTAGACACATTGCTCGATTTATATCCTGATCTGATCGAGGTGGGTGGAACTTATCGTCTCTTCTCTTTATAAAAAAAGTCAGCGGCTTGAATTTTAAAAATGAATAAATTGTTGTGTTAAAATCCAACTAGTTATCAAACTTCTACTAAAAGGTATAATATGCTGAACTTTCTTTAAAATATTTTATAAATTGCTACAATTATAAATGTTGAAGGCCACTTGTGAGTTGTCCCACATCGAATAATTGTGAGACGGGAGTCTATGATATAAGCCTAGGGAGTTCTCTTACTTAGTACCATATGGTTTTGAGTTAGAATGAGGCTCTCTAGTGCATATTCGGGCTCCCGCTCTCGTTTGTGTGCGCTAGGCGTGGGACCGCACTTGAACACCCCCATTTGAAATTTGACAAATTTAACAATAAATACTTTCTAATCATCTTAAATGTTTTAAAAAAATTATAAGCTTCAATGCCGACTTGACTTGACCGACAAAATCCCCAATTTGCCCTTTGATTTTTCAAGTAACAAACAAATTTTTTGAGACCTTTTCTTTGACCACATGGAAATGATAAGTCCAAAAATGTCAAAAGTATCAATAAATAGCAATTCCCAAATGGCTTTTATTATGACCCTATTATGATTTATGACTCTTTTGAGCAATAACATGAAAGAATTTCTTTCGGTTCACTTATAACATAAATCGTGAAATTAATGGATGTTTGTTAAACACCTCCTAATCTATTAATGATAATAATTATTAATTACAAAGTCAACTCAATATCATAATTTGATCACTTTTTCTTTATTTTGCTGGTTTTATTGTTGTTATTTATTTCATTTTTGTAGCATAATTTTGATATATTTTTTATAGTTATATTTTATCCCCATTGATTATCTCAACAATTAATTCCATTTTCATTTTACGTTTTGTAGCATAATTTTAATATATTTGGTATAGTTATATTTTATGATTTTTATCCCATTAGTTATCTCAACAATTAATTCCATTTTCATTTTAATTAGAATTTAAACCTCAAATGGGGGTTCGCTTTGATTCACTACCCAAAAAATTAAATTCATTATTGAGCAATTTAACACGTCACTTGTCTTAAGTATCACCCACTTATATTTAAATTGCAAGCAGACAAATTGTATATTTAAAATCGAAGAAAGTATAAAATTTATTGAAAATTTTGCAAGGTCAAGTCAGACAAACTGTATAGTATTTAAAATCGAAGAAAGTATAAAAATTATCAAAAAAATAAATTAAATTATGTCAAGAGTGGGATTTGAACCCACGCCCTTTCGGACCAGTACCTGAAACTGGCGCCTTAGACCGCTCGGCCATCTTGACAGATAATTAAAAAAATATGCAATAATATATATAACATGAAAAACATAAAGAGATCTTTTACAAATTAAACCCTAAAAGATCGATCAAGATTTTTCTTAAGCTATTGAGATTATATTTTTACCCAACTCCACAAAGTCATAAGCTATTGAGATTATATTTTCAAGATGTTCAAGTCATAAGCTATTGAGATTATATTTTCAAGATGTTCCAAATTGAATCTTGAT
Organism: Euphrasia confusa; assembly: GCA_954870475.1. NCBI lineage: Eukaryota > Viridiplantae > Streptophyta > Magnoliopsida > Lamiales > Orobanchaceae > Euphrasia > Euphrasia confusa. Next base: position 6,844,816 of record OX940964.1, read on the forward strand.
ATAAATATTTGAATGGTAGAGCAACCTAAAATTGATTATCCAATTCATTCATTATTATTAGTCTCTTTCTGAGAGAAATATGAATATTAGAGAAATATGAATATTTCCTTTCCAAATGAAAGAGAGCTATTATATGTAGTATAATGAAACGAAGGAGTATGATTTTTCGTTTTTATCATCACTTTTAACTAAGGGAGGGTTAACATCTAGACAATGGATCCTAAATAACATAACACTCTCTCTTTGATTCGTAAACACAAGTTTTCAACATCTAAACATTGGATCCTTGTGCACAAATCAAATATCCTTGAAATGAGCTGTAGAGATGAGAATGGACCTCCTATGCAATTCTAATATTTTGACTTCAACAACTCAGATAAGAAACCTTAAAAATTATAAAAAAATATATAAAAAACTCCATACTTCACAATTGAAGACTGAAAAAGAAATGAATGAAAAGACAATATTTCGTTTTACCCATAGTCATCACTGTCAACAATATTCCAACATAAACCTCAAAAACTCCTACCAAATGGGGAAATTAGAGGAAAGAAGATAAAAGACAACTAAAAGTAGAACATTGATTGAACACTAAATCATTCGTTTTTTAACCTCCAAGAACGCAGACCTTACTCTTCATCTTCCTCTTCGGCACCACCACCACTGGATTTCTTAGCAGCAGCTTTCAGGTTCCTTCGCTTCACCCTACCCGGGCGGCCACCGCCAAATGGGCTAGTGAGAGAGAAGTCGATATGCTTCTGTGAATCGACTCTCACCATGAAGGATGCCACATTGACCACTTGTCTCCCGACCCTGATATCAAAAATGTCCATCATATACATATGCAAACAATCAATCATCAGTGCTAATACAAAAAAAGAAGCAAATTCTCGGATTTGATAATACACCGCAGTTTTTTTTTTTTTTTTTTTTGGAGTTAAGTAATCACATATACATCACTCAAGGTTATAGTTCAAATACAAGAATAAAATTAAAAATACCACTCGAGGTTTACTACAAACAGTCAAACACCAACAAAAACGATTCTTGACAATGGAATATTCGGGTATAAAGAGATCATAACCAATACATCAATCTTAAGAACTAACTCGAGCAATCTAATTAAAAACAAAATCACACTTCACAATATTTTCCAAAAATACATAACCTAACTCGTCCCCCCGTACAGCTCACTCATTTCAAAATACATATTGGGATTTCCCAATTATCAAATCCAGCAACACAAAAACACACAAATAATACATACCCAATTACCTAACCATTTCGACACCATAGTTTCAATTCTCAAATTCCTCATTGTAAGGCACTCAAACACATGGTCACATAAACACAAAAACTAAATAAATAAATAAAAAACGAAATGAATACCTAATGTGCCTCTGCCTGATCAGAACACGAGCATGGTGAATGGACTTGGCCATCCCAGCCTTGAACACCAGAGTCTGGAGTCGCCTTTCGAGAAAGTTCTCGACGGTGAGTGCCAGCACGTAATCGAGCTTGTTCTGGCTCTCATCCAGCAGTCCGTACCTGTTCATCCTACGGAGGAGGGCTTCCCCTTCGAATATCCGGCGAGGATCTTTCTCATCGAGCGTCAGAAGGTCCCTGGCATTGTTACGGATGCGGCTCAGCGCGTACTGAACCCTCCACAGCTCCCTCTTGCACCGGAGCCCGTATTCTCCGACGAGCTTCAGCTCGGCGTCGAGACGCTCCTTCTCGTACGGACGGCGGGGCTTCTTGAAGGTTTTTCCATCTATTTTAGCATTAATTAATTAATTACGAATAAATCAAATCACGATCTAAAACAACTAAACAAGATCTGAATCGCGGCCACAAATAAGAACACACACATACACAAAAATACCAAAAAAAATAAAATAATATGAAAATGTATAAATAGCAAGACAGAGAAATAGATCGTGTGTGGAAGAAGCTTACAGTTGCGGTAAAAGCTAACGTGAACCATAGTGTCAGTACGCTCGGCTGAGGAAAAGTAGTGAAGAGACGCAGAAGGAGATGATCTTGTTTGATATATTACGAGCAAACCCTAAACCCGTTTTACCATTTTGTCCTTGAGATATATTTAGTGGGCTAAAAGCCCACAATATGTTTTCATATCCGGCCTGAGTACGTAAATGTTTACGAGTATATATTGGGCTTGGCCCACACAGGTTTATGAGTTAAGTCAGATTTCTGTCTTTTCTGTTTCTCAATAATATGCTGTGTCTGTACTTATTATGCTAGGTTTCTTAAATTTAAAGATCATATTCTTAAATTAATTTCTACTTTTTACATGTATGTGTTGTGAGTATTTAAATTTCTGCACCAATGGTAATTCCAAAAAAATAAAAAAAAATTAGTCTATCAGAATGCGAATGTAGTATTATAGATCGATCATAAATATTTTTACAAAGTTTAAAATTTCAGTAAAAAAAAAAACATTTATATGATCTTCTCCAACTCCCCCCCCCCAAAAAAAAAAAATGATGGTACGTTTCGTTTCAACTCAAGATACACATCATATTTCTAACATTGAGAATCAAAATTTACTAATTAAGGAGTACTTAATAATTTGCGTAGAAATGATGACGTAGTATTTTTCTTAGAAACAATGTTTCACAAACAAAACAGCCATTCGAAACTCAGAATCAGGCTTCCATCTACCTATATATGGTTTGATAATGCTTTCATAATATCTTCCAAACCCAAAAAAGAAGAGCACTAAATGATACTGTAGAAGAGATGAGAAGCAATTTCTTCAAGCCATAGTTCCAACTCCATAATATGGATAGCAAACAGATATTAAGAGTTCAACACAAGAAACAAACGAAAAAACGACAAAGCAAAGCACAAAAACAAACACAAACCAACAAGCAAATAGTCTTAAACCTCAATTAATACTCATCACCCTCATCATCCTCCCCCTCTGCACTCTCAGCCCCAACCTCTTCATAATCCTTCTCCAAAGCTGCCAGATCCTCCCTAGCCTCCGAGAACTCACCCTCTTCCATACCCTCACCCACATACCAGTGAACAAAAGCCCTCTTGGCGTACATCAGGTCAAACTTGTGGTCAATCCTCGAGAATACTTCTGCAACGCTGGTGGAGTTAGATATCATGCATACAGCCCTCTGCACCTTGGCAAGGTCACCACCAGGGACGACAGTTGGAGGTTGGTAGTTGATGCCGCACTTGAAGCCGGTTGGGCACCAGTCAACAAACTGGATGGTTCGTTTGGTCTTGATGGTTGCAACAGCTGCATTCACATCCTTGGGGACAACATCTCCTCTGTACATGAGACAGCAGGCCATGTACTTTCCGTGCCTGGGGTCACACTTTACCATCATGGACGAGGGCTCGAAAGCAGTGTTGGTGATTTCAGCAACTGAGAGCTGCTCGTGGTAGGCCTTCTCGGCAGAGATGACAGGGGCATAAGACGAGAGCATGAAATGGATCCTGGGGTAAGGGACAAGGTTGGTCTGGAACTCATTCACGTCCACATTCAGGGCACCATCGAATCTCAGTGAGGCGGTTAGAGAGGATATAACCTGTGAATATAATCAAACTTGTTTAAATTCATAGTAGAAATAGTCATTCACTAGAGATTTGAATTTAACTACACAAATACAAAAAGGGCAGTGTTTTCAAATTTCAAGGGGAATTTTGAAACAAGGGATGTTCACATAGGTCTGATTTAAGGAACATATTCATTTAAGAGAAGGAAAAAATGACTGAAGTTTGAACTGATTGGAACAATACATTATTATATTAGACAAACACAGTTTTGTGGTTTAAATTTTCCTTTCAAGTATAGAACTATTGATCAAGAATTTATAGGCTTAGAGTTCTGAGTAGAAGGATGTTATTTTCTTTAAAGAAATAAATGACACATGTATAAACTGATTATAACAACACATATTTTTATTTGAGAAATGCATTTTGGTGGTTTGAGTTTTTTAAACAAGTATAGTACTATACTACTATTAATCATAGATTTTAGCAGCATACCTGAAAGTTATATTAAAATTTTACTACAAACATTGACTAGCACTAAAATATTTCAAACCAATAGGAGAACTGAAAAAATTATGTGTGAACTGATTTCAAGTAGAAAGAACCAACAATTGAGTATGTTCCCAAAATATCACAAAAATTCACAACGAAGTTCAGAGGATGCACATAATAATACCAAAAGCTATTATACCTGAGAAATTAGCCTGTTGAGATTGGTGTAAGTCGGCCTCTCGATGTCAAGAGACTTGCGGCAGATGTCATAAATAGCCTCATTATCCAGAAGCACTGCAACATCGGTGTGCTCAAGCAGAGAATGGGTAGAGAGCACGGAGTTGTAAGGCTCAACGACAGCAGTAGACACCTGAGGTGAAGGGTAAATAGTGAAACCCAGCTTTGACTTCTTTCCATAGTCAACTGAAAGCCTCTCAAGCAATAGAGATCCAAGCCCAGAGCCAGTTCCACCGCCTACAGCATGGAAAACCAAGAACCCCTGCAGACCAGTACAGTTATCTGCAAGCTTGCGGATCCTATCGAGGCAGAGATCAACAATTTCCTTCCCGATGGTATAATGGCCACGGGCAAAGTTGTTGGCAGCATCCTCCTTGCCACTGATGAGCTGTTCAGGGTGGAAGAGCTGGCGGTAAGTGCCGGTGCGAACCTCATCGATCACAGTCGGCTCGAGATCAACAAACACAGCACGAGGAACGTGTTTGCCAGCACCAGTCTCACTGAAGAAAGTGTTGAAGGCATCATCACCGCCTCCAACAGTGGTGTCACTCGGCATTTGCCCATCAGGCTGAAACAATAAGATCAGATCAGCTTGCAAAAACACGCAACCCAAACAAACACAAGAAAAAACAACCGATCTGAAATCAGTAGACATAAAACCGAACAAATCGAGTGATAATTTCATCAGATAATACAGCAATGTGAAAGCGAAAGCAGATCTGATTAAGCAACAAGCGTAACACAGTATCACTCTACACAATTAAAAATCCAGATCCTGAACATATTTCTATCTCAGATTCATAAGATCGGATAATGACACAAACAACATCGCATTATACATTATCGAATTCTACGATGAAATTAACTCTCGCGAGATAGCATACGAAATCGGTAAACAATCAAACCAGAAAATACGACAGATCTGAGAGATCGAACGGCTGAGGTAAGAGATCGGCAGATGAAGACGAACCTGAATGCCGTGCTCGAGGCAGTAGAGCTCCCAGCAAGCATTTCCGACCTGGATACCGGCCTGTCCGATGTGGATGGAGATGCATTCCCTCATTTTCGCAGATTTTTTATTTTCTGAGATTCAAAGAAAGGAAGGTGAAGAAGACAGAAGGTTGAGAGAGAGAGAGAGTGATGGAAAACCAGAGGCGTATACAAAGACGTCTCCGGAGGGAAATTTTGTGAGCGAAGTTTAGGGTTTGCCGGAGAGAGAGTATATATATTGGAAAAGAAGGTGGTGGTGGGGTGTGGTTTACTCAAGCTTCATATATTCTTCCATTAATAATTAATAATAAGAGTAATAAATTAATAATAATGGTGGGTGGGTCATGGGTGGTTGCCGTTGCCTCTCCGCTTTTTTAGGAAATGGGGCAGTTTTTAAAATTTGAATTTAGAGGTATTGATGTATCGGGTTTGGGCTTGGAATGGAGCACCGGTTTAAACAAATTTGGGTCGGGTCTAATTAGTGTGTTGGATAATTTTTCAAAACGACGTCAAAATCTTTTTGAATTAATTAAGCAATTAACTGATTGTAAAGTTTAATAAAATTTGATTGACCTTTACCTAAAAAAAAAAGTTTAATAAAATGTGTGGAAGTTAAAAATAAAATTGTTTTATTAAATAAAAAATTAAATTAATTATTTTTTTAAATATTGTTATTATTGATTTGAGATAAACAAAAATAAAGTAATAAAGTGTGAATATTGATCCAGAGAATTTTATTTATATTACTATTGGTGAGAAAGATTATTTTAAAACTGTGTCAAGTACAAGAGTGAAACTTCTATTCTTTATTTTTTCACTGCAAACTTTGTTGTCAAATACTACAATAGTTAAAATTCTATTCTTTCTTTTTTCACTGCAAACTTTGTTGTCAAATACAAGAGTAAAATTTTTATTCTTCTTTTTCACTACAGTTGTTACACTTCGTTTACAACTATAAAAATAATTAAATCAAATAATTACAGTTACGCAATCAAAATATTTTTATCCCTTAGTTCCACCTCATTGACCCTTTAATTTTTGCAAAACGTTGCTAATTGTTAATGGACATTGGCCAATTTAAAAGTCTATGACTATGTTGATTAGGCTTTTCTTTTCACATCGGTTTTAAAATCGCCCTATGTGAATAAACATTTTCACATCGTATGTTAAAGGTGTATATATGTAGTAGTGACTTGTTGGTGCAAATAATAATTTATGTTTGTGCACAGTAACATTTCCATGTGGATCGGCTTATTTTTAGGCTACACTTGTGGAGCTCGGAATCTTTGGTTTTAAAATATTTTTATTTTATTTTATTTTTTCATTGCAAATAAATGAAATAATGTTATGCCTATAAATAAATTTATTGAATTTATATTTGATAGGCCCAGATAGAGAGTATTACGTACTCATTATTATGGGCCTATAAAAATATCAATAACCGGGCCGAACTATTTTTTCCATTGCATATCAAATACTCAATACTTTCTGTGAGTAGCATAAGTTGTACGTACATGACCTCATAACATAATTTAAATTAAAATGAAAGGAATCAAAGAAATTATATTGAGAATTCTAAAAATAAAATAAAAATGAAGTTAATTATCAAAGTGCTATTTGCATCTTCTATTTTTGTAAGGTACGTATTATATTTTGTATTTACAAATACATCAATAAATAAATAATTCAAATAAATATTGTCTCTTTTACCAAATCATAAATATACTACGTGACATAATCTAGTTTTGTGGAAGGAAGGAATAATATAGTACACTTATTAAAGGGAAAGAGTGAAGACACAAGTCAACACTCATAGCATTATGTATTTAGGGTAAAAATAATTGATTTGTACAAATTAAACCCCTATTTTTTCAAGTTCAATCAAGAATTGCACATGTAAAGTAATTAATTAAGGAACAAATTAATTAAGCACTATTGAATGTGTGTGTATTTTCTTATCAATTACTCCATTTTGTAGAATGTGAGTTGTGAATTATGATATACAAACATCATGCTATACTAGCTATTTGTAATTTAAACTCTATGAATGTTACACTATACATTCTATAATGATTGAATTTTATAAGAATAATATCATTTGTTTTTGCCTAAAATTATATTTATATAGGTGACTAATTAAAGTAACGTGCCCTAATATTCCACTACATTTCTAAGTTCAGCGCTAGCTGGTATTATCAACCAATAATTAATTAACAAAATAAATATAATTTCATAATTTAACAACACTTCATGTTCTCACATGCTTCTCATAAACATATACAGTACATACTTTCCAGCATCAAAAACATTTCTCACACACACAAACACGCACTAAAAGGTGTAAAAATAACGCATCATGTCATTTTACTTTCAGAACCACGTCGAAGAAGAAGACGGCCACGGGCCCTCGTTGCTACCTTACGCGGGCCCTCGAGACGTTTCGCACTTCCTGATGGGGGCGATGTCTTCCGGGTCGGGTCGGGCCTCGGAATTCCAGCCCGAAGACGACTTGTCGGACGACGGGTATCAAATTCCGGGAGAGAAGAAGAGGAGGCTCGGCCCTGATCAGGTGAAAGCCCTCGAGAAAAGCTTCGAGTCGGGCAACAAACTCGAGCCCGAACGGAAGGTCCAGCTGGCTCGGGCCTTGGGCCTACAGCCCAGGCAGATCGCCATATGGTTCCAGAACCGGCGGGCCCGCTGGAAAACCAAACGCCTTGAGAAGGATTACGACGCGTTGAAAAAACGGTTCGAGGCCCTCAAGAATGACAATAATGCCCTCAAGTCCCAAAATAAGAAATTGCACTCCCAGGTTTATTTCATGTTGATTTTTTTTTTTGGAAAATTGTTTAATTTCATTGATGATTAACACAATAATTATTTCAATTTTTTCAATAATTTATTGATTAATGCAGTTGATGGGCCTGAAGAATAGAGGACCAGCTGTATCGGAGCCTGTGATCGATAAGAGCTCTAATGTCGACCACAACAAAAACGACGTCGTTGATAATTTAATCGAGGGTCAAAGGATCGACTACACAAACCAGCTTTTCAGTAGCGTCGAGGAAAATTACAATTACCAGGATTTTTTCGGGCTCGGCATGGACACCTTAATTAATTTCCAGTAAAATTTGTATTTTTTTTATTTTAAATGTTTTTTTAATTCGAATTAATATTCTTTCTTCCGATTATTTTAATTCAAAAAAAAAAAAAATCTTCCTCTTGTCTATAATATTAAAGATACATGCATATTTATACATACTTAGTTAATTTACATGCATTATTGTTTATGCATATACGACGATCTTCTTGTGATTTCTGAGCAGTGGGATTCCAGCGCTGCTGCAGTAAGGGATGAGCCCCACAATGTGCTTGCTATTTGTTTATTTTATTTAGTTTGGAATATATGCACACATTTTGTTTGTTTGTTTTTTAAAATATCATTAATTAAATAAAATGACCTCTAAGTTTCTAACATTTATAAAAAATCAAGTTGTAAAATCTTTTTTTTGTTGTTGAGAATAATTGAAATGAAAAATATGATCATGAGTATAAATTGTAGTAGAGATTATTAATTTTGTGGTCAATTTAACTTTCATCGCGGTAATAAAAAAGAATTGTAAGAAGCAAGCTGATCGATGGATCATAATGTAAAATACATCATTCGTCGAGTAACGTTTTTTGTAAAATTGATGCAAGGGATACTCTTAAGAGGCTAGAGCAACTAATACCACTGAATTTGTATGTCCACTGGTTAAAAACGATAGCTCAAGTCTATCATCAAAACTTATAGATCATCATAAATAAAGGAAAATAGAATACAAAATTATAATAAACTGTAATTCTGCTTGGACAAGTTCTATCATGAGCAAATTAGTTAAGAATATGAGATATTGTTTAATTCAATTTTTTGTACGCAATTTTATTTTAATATAAAGTAGAAAATATAAAAATATATTTAATGCAAAATTTAATAATTTAAAATACATTAATACTATAAATTATGAGTTACACATATAAAATTCTTTGTGTATATATATATATATATATATATATATATTTTGGGCTAATAATAATTGCACGAAGTTCAAGATGAAAACAAGGGTTTTATTAGAAAATAGAAATAGAAGAAAACAGAATCAGAAATCAGAACTGTTGCTTTGGGAATGGGTTCCATTTTATTTTTATTCTTTTCTTCTCAATAGGAAAAAGAAAATTAATTGAAGCATGTGTGAACCTGTGACTTATCTTGTTTTGTCCCATTGACGTTTATAAACATGATTTAAAATGTTTTTAAATATATTAATAGTACTTATATATTTGTTTATTAAAAAAATACTCTGTAAAAGGTAAAAATGTAAAGGTAAAAATAATTGAAAAAAAAAAAAAAATATATCAACAAAAGTACAAGTAAAATTCGAGTAATATACATTTGGCAGTGATATTATAAACAAAAGATAGGATTACACAGTTAAACTCGAGCATCAACAGAACAACATGGCTTCTGTTCTGTTGATTTTAAGAATCAATTCAGTTTTCCTCATGTCCTAACAAACAAACATTTAGAAGCGACGAATTATACAATCTTCAGACGAACAAACACATCAATCGAATCACCTATTGTGTTTGCCTTGAATAGTTTGAACGAACAAGCAAATCAATCGAACCAAACACAAGCAGTCGTACAAATAGTTTTAAACGAATACTAATATAAAATCGACATAACAACTACAGCTGAACATGGGCAGTTTTATTTATGACAAAAAACATCAAATGAAACTCTGAAAAGTCAATCAATTTTCATCTCTAAATAACTACTCATCATGCATCATCATCTATGAATGTAATCAACCAACATAACCAAACAAATCTCGACAACGGATACGTACATTTTATTCTTGTCACAAGCATTTTATCTCGAGACTTCCATTCATCTCCTCCACCCAGGCAGAAGCACCTTATCTGCAATTTAACATGCATTTATGCACGAAACGAGTATATCATGGTGAATTCTTTACTATGGAATTTGACAAATGAGATTCTTTACTAAGTAATACTGTACTACTAAGTTGGAAAAGGCTTTCTTCACATGTATTGCCCTCGTCACATTTTAAAAGCTTTTATCAATACGTACTTTGCTCAAACCAAACACCCTCTAAACTATAGAAATAAACTTACCATCTTTAGAAGAAGCCATGGATCGGTTACTTTTTCCATTTCCCACCTTGCCATTGGGAGCATGCACTCGTTTCTGAACCATAGGCGACAACAAACTGGTTTTACCTTCGGTCGAGGCTGGTAGAGAATGCCTTCGAACATAACCAGCTTTCATCCCATCATCCTCACTAATTAACTCAACCGACGACACTTGAGAGAGTCTAAGCTTCGCCTTTGCAGACTCAGTCGCCATCATGTAACTCGGCAGGCGCGGAGGGTTAAGTGAAATATTCTCGGAATATTCCGGAAGAGATCTCCTTTTCCTAATTACTCTCCCATTCTCCTTATGGTTGAGCTTCTCATCTTCCCTCGAGCTCAACTCATCGCCCGAAAACCGAGCAGTCTCGTTTTTCCCGCCATTTTCAAGAAAATCTACTCTACAAACCGAAACGTATGAGCCGACGTGGTTTTTTTCGGGAATGACTATTTTGCCCTCAGAGTCTCTGTTTTTGTCAGAAATTTCAGTTTTGCCCTCAGACAAACAATTTGGCTTCTCGTCTCCTGTTTCAAGATTTTCAGTAGCTGGTGTAAGGGATGCGGATACTTTCCTCAAACTGCGTTTGACCCTGTCGAGATCACTCTGAGCTTGTTCCTGAAAATGCTCAGTTTGGACCTTTTTCGGGTTTCGCTTAGGCTTATCCGCTTCGAAAGAGGATAACGAGCCAATATCTCCCATTGAAGCCCTCCTGCTAGTTCTTTTAGGCTTCCCAGGTTCAGCCTCGTTGTTTTGTGAGCCAATTTTTCTAATACGAGGTTTTGCGTTGGAAACTTTTCTTGGACGAGTGGGTTGGTCCCAGAAGCGGGATGACGACCAGCGTTTGAGCCAGTTCCAGGTTGAGTTTGATTCATCCAGGTCGTATTGAAGGCTCAGGGGCATGACAGCTGGCACCGATAAAAGAAGCTAAAAAGAGCAGCAAAAGAAGGTGATCAGAACTTCATAAGAGGAACAAACTCATTACGATTATTCTAAAACACCCCAACTCAATAAACCATTGCTTAACTTTCGAAAGTACAAGCGCACCCCTTAAGGTATTTCAAACACTTTCTTGAGGGGGTACTTGTAAGTTCAAAAGAAAGTTGACTTTTGGTCAATAGACTAAACACGAGTACGCGATTAGCAATTAAAAGTGAACGAGATAAGGAAATGAAACCTTGCGGACATATGCGTTTGTCGCTAACTTTCCCGATTCAAAGATTGAGTTTGTTCCAATATCCACCTGTTTAGCACCGAGATGAGAATATTAACATTAGTAAGTATTTAACAAAAAGAACCTCGAGACAGCATAATATAAACCCTTATTTACTACACTATGAGAAAAAACATTTTACAGTAAAATAAAAATTGTCTGTTATTTATCCATCATGGTAAAACTCGTGAGAATAGTATAAGAAAGTCTAACCATTTGACCACGAGCCAGTGCCTGGAGCTTAAGGATTGCCTGCATGCAATGCAAGGTGGCAACAGCCTGTCTTCGGACCAAATGCCCGCGAATAAGAGCCTGGAGCCTTATGATACCATTGAGGGCCCGAAAAGCCCGACGGGCCTGCGAATAGTAATGAAATTTAATTAGTTATTACTCTTAAAACCCAAGAACACTTGAAATGTAATAACAGATAATATTACAAAATAGCCCCTAAACGCTGCTTGCACTTTGGTGGCGGCTTCACGCCGGCTCCTCGTCTCTTCATCACTCAGTGAAACCGAAAGGTCCGAAACAAAGTTGCATTGCACTTCCGAACACTTCTCGTGTTCAATATTCTCTGCACCATTTTTGGCAAGCTGACTAGGATTGGATACGACTGGGGAATTGCCATCTTTCGGTATCTTTATAGAAGCCTTTTTATCAGGTGCAGCAGCGTTCTGTAAAATTCGCCAATTCGGTAGCATTTGTGATCAACATAATGATTTTCCGCAAACAATCATAAATTCAATCGTGCACATAATTTTTCAAAATTCAGCTCAGGACTTTCCAAATGCAATTAAGTCCATACATATTCATTACTTTATAATCAGCAGATAATTTTGTGGAAATAGATATCGAACCAGATTTATTTTTTTCAGAATAAATAAAGGACACTATCACACAGAATTACTCACATTGGATGAAGTAGTTTTGGAATGCTTTTTTCCGAAGAACACGTTCCTGATCCACTTCCCAGGCGACTTCCCCATCGAAAGCTAATGATAGAACTAAATCGCTGCATGACATACAAAACAGAGCATCAGTACACAGTCTTATGAAGATGAAAATAAAAATATGAAACCATAAATCCAAAAAAAAAAAAGAGTAAAATTTATCAAAATCAAATTGAAGTTTTTATTTGTTTAATAAAAAAATAGAAAAATCCAAAAAATAAACAAAGAGTGGGTTTCAGCGCAATGCAGCTCAGATCTGGGATTTTCATACCTGAACCAAAAAAATTGTTTTTTTTATTAAAAACAAAAAAACTAGCTCAAATATTACACATTAGAGTACACATTAACACAGCAACACAATTCTTGAAAATAAAAATAAAATAAAAAATAAAGCCAGAAAAAAAAACAGAGAGATGGGCTTCTATTAAAAGCATAAAGGAACAACTGGTAATCTTAGGGTAGAAAACAAGAATCAATAAATGCGTAAAAATACAATTGGTAAGAGTAAAAGTAACAAACTTTTTAGGTTTATGATGAAAATAGAGAGGGTAGATTATAGATACATACAGAGTGTAAGTATATACGTTGTGAAGACGACGGTGAGGTTTGTATTGTAGTTGCGCAGTCGCTTTTACTAGTAAAGTTGTTGAATGTTGCCTTGTGAAACTGCAACCCAAATAAATTTGAATTTTGCCTTTTGGGGATGTGGCCGCCGGATACGACGTCGTCTCCAGAACACCCTTCCACAAAATACAACACAACTTACATATAGTTATAAAAAATTTAATGTTAATTACTGCCCGCCCTTAATTTTAAATTAATAGAAAGTTGATAACTCTTAATTGTCAAATACTTTCATTCCTTTCAAGAAACACAGGTTGTTTCTGTTGATAATACTTTAATCCGTTTCAAAAAACAGAACAATCTTTTGTATTTTGGGAAGGAGTTGTGTTTCTCTGATAAAGAAGTACTGTAGTATAATATATGAATCTCGAATTTAATAGTGTAACATGAGAAAGACTAATTTATAACCCAAACATACCTCAAAAGCTCGAACGATTATATTTATATGAATGGAAAGGTGGTTTCGTTTATTCGGCAACCCATCTTAGGGTCCTACATGTCTTTCCCCTCATGTCGCATCTGTTGTTTGAATCCGCGTAAGCAATGAGAATTCTTACCGTGTTAAAGAGGGCAACAAAAGATCGATGATAACAAAGAAAGTAGCAGCAGTGCATCACATTGAATTCATATGGCAGGAGGGGCCATCACAATTCACAAAACAAAATCATGTGAAAACTAGGCCAATATCCATGGTCCTTGTAAACCACCAATTTAATGCTGCATTTATCCACCAACAATCGATCTATTGATCTAACCCCGTTGTTTCTCAAATCGTTCAATCACAAACTCGCGAGACTTTTCCCGTACTTATAATTCGACCAGAAAACTCCATGCAACATATAACTTATGTACAGGTGCAATATCAGCATCGCAATAGTCCCAGAAAATAAGCAACAAAGCATCCAAAACAATGTCTTCACAGGGTTCGATAATATAAAAAGTATTATATAGTAAAACAAACAGACAGTTCAGAGGAGTAGAAACCATCTACCAGGAGAAAGGACAGTGTGAATTCAATTCAGCATCAACTGCTAACCCCAGTTATGATGGTGTGTAACCTTCAGAAGAAAAGGTTAGTCTGCTGTCCAACTTTGCTCGACAATTTCACGCACTTTCCGATTGTATTCACGTTTGTTCTCGCTAAACATACGTGCAGCTTCAGAGTTTGCCGGTGAATTTGGGTTTGGATCACAGAGCAGAGACTGTAATTTTAGAATGCAAAATAGATTAAATCGCGAGTGACTAGTATCTTAGTTGTCAAAGGACAAGTTCCAATAACGCTAAATTACGAACCTTCAACAAACTAGTTTCCTATCTACATATTTCTCAATAAGGCCATGCTTTCAATAAATGAACTGAAGATTGACAAAAACACTCAAATGATCCATCATTTTTTTCCCTAAAATAATACGACTTCAGCCTTACAACTGCAATAATTAAAACTTATAGAACCTACGGGTAAATGTAATGAAGTTTACACACTTTAAAGCAAGTTGAACAATTACTTATCCATTTTCTAGTGCCCACTCCGTATCTTAATATGCATTCTCGAACAGATGTATTTACTGATCAAATTTTCCAAGTCTCATTCATTCCAGAGACAACATTTACTGATTAGGGATGCCTTACTGATAAGTAAAAGGGTTAGGACTATATAGACACTATGGTACCTGGATAGATGTGAGTATAGCAGCTACATCATATATCGGACTCCATTGGTTCTGTAAAATATCCAAGCAAATACTTCCATCTGCATAGACTGATCAAAGAAAACAGCAAAATTAGAAACCATTAACATAACTATGAATCCAAAAACAATTAAAAACTAGTTAAATTGACAAAGGGAAAAACTGACAGAGAGAGAGAGAGATGAACAGAAATGAAATATGTAATGTGTATACAAATTAACGCATATAAGTTGAACAATAATTGAAACGGGGGTTCAAATTATTCCCAACAGTGTAACCAAACTAAGGAGCCGGAAGTTACAATTAACAACCTTTAGCTCTACTATTGTGAATACCGCATGCTGCAAGTAATTAATTTTGTAAACAAAATGCAAAAACGGCAAAGCAAAAATAACTTGCTATAAAATTTGTGACTGGTGACGATGACATAATGAGATATCTGAACTTACTGTTGGGATGAAACATTCTAGATATAAACCGCACAGTTGGCGGCTTATTCGGGTAATCCTCACTGAACTGAAGTGTCAACTTGAACGTGCCTGGAAGCAATCAGTAACATCATCGCTGAGTGAATAATGAGGTACAGAAGAGAATGAAAGATAGAAAGCGCACATGCTACAAAAGGAGTCGTTTCAATAGGGAAAGCTTTTTAGTTCATTAGATTTTGAAAACTAATCAAATTAATTAGTAAAGCGTTTTTGCACAATTAAAAAGAGACATGTGATATCTACTACATCCCCATTTTACTATCCAATTAAGTCTTAAATCCATCTTATAGTGACGTACATGTCCACGAAACTCAATGACGTGCATTTTTGTTTTTTATCTGGTAATACTAACCATTCTCTACAATATACCCAATAAAACAATATACACGTGTATCTTGATTTTAACATAGTTGTCTAATATAGAGCCGATGCTATCTTTGTATGTTAATGAAGTTAAGATAAACTTTCTAACGGCAAATAGGTTAGCATGAATGAAACCAATACAAATCCAAACCGACCCGATCGAAAGAATCTACTCACCTCCATCCCAAGGAGTATCGTCAGGCCTGAAATTCAAAAAAACAAAAAAACAAAAAAAAACATCAGATCAAAAGTCGTACCAAAAACAGAAGTATACAATTATTTGAGCAGCAGCAGCAGCACCACCACTATTTTTTTACCCGAATATAACCGCATTCCAGAGCATAATGTTATTGTCGAACGGGGCACCACTGATACCAGCTGGAGGGTCATTCTGCAGCCGCTTGAAATCCCTCATCAATCGCTTCCTCGCCGGCGTCGACATCTTCACCGCCTGCAATTGAATCGGCCCAGGTTAAAAAATTCACCTTTCCGATTTCCTTTCACAGTTTCAACCACTTTGACTCTGGACGCGAACCAATTGGGCTCATAAAGATCGAAACAGATAATTAATTATAATAATCTACCAAGAAAAATAACCTAGATCCGCGAGAGCTATTGGCACAAAATTTACAGACACGAAAATTGAATAATTTAGGGTTCATGAACAAAGCACGCAATTGAATCGTATACAAGGCAAAATTACCTGAAAAATGAGAACGGCAAAAGAGGTTTCAGTCTCTCTATGTGTGTGGATTTTGTGAGAAATTGAAAGAACAAAAATATCGAGTGAAAATCATGATTGATTAAATGAGTTGGCGTAATATGTAAGCGATGACGTGGCAAATATATAAAAGCAAATGAAAGAGAAACACCGACGTATCTGACGTGGAAAAGTTTGGAATTAGCACGTATCTGACGTGTAAGGGCATTATTTTAAAAAAAAAATTTGGTCTCAATTACTCTGGTGATCCTTAGTAGGACAGGAAACTAGGCGAGTTGAGTCGAACGCTTTGAGCTTATCGAGCTAAAAAAAAAATTAGCTCGAATTCGAGCTCGACGAGCAGCTCGGATGGGTGCTCGAGCTCAACTCGCGAATTTGAATTCATGCTCGAGTCGCTCTGCTTTTGCTCGCTCAATTAGTTTAACTTTAGCTTGTTCGAGTGTCTCGACTCGTATTGCTCGAGCTCGGCTCGTAAAATAATGCTCGACTCGAATTTGACCGAATTCAAGCATGCGTTGACTCGAGCAGCTCGCGAGCACTCATGAACAGCTCGGTTCGTTTTCAATCCTTGCTCGTAAGAAAGTGTATAATTAGTTAAGATTAAAATAAATATTTTTGTTAATTATTACTTTCATTTAAGAAAAGAAAAATGTGATCACTTGTTTCTTTTGAAATTATTTTCAATAAATATTACTCAGTTTCTTTTGAAATTGTTTTCGGCAAGAAGTGTATAAATAGTTAAGATTAAAATAAATATTTTTGTTAATTATTACTTTCATTTAAGAAAAAAAAAACGTCATCACTTGTTTCTTTTGAAATTATTTTCAATTCCATTGGATTACAAAAGATTAAATTCAATTTTAATATTTCCCAATGGCAATATAACCAATTAATATTCTTTGCCAAAAAAATAAATCTAGTAGAACATAAAGAAAATATTTATTTATCTGTCAAGTTGTTCCTAATTATTTACACGAAGAAAAAACGGAGAGAACGAATATGCAAAAACATAGGAATGTGTAGAAATAAAAGTTCTGGATGTATACTTTGAATCAAATTTTTGTTATTATCTTTGGTCCAACGTATGGCACCCCGACTACGGACAAGTCTTCAGGTTTTTCACTCTCCGTAAGCCATGCATACTCCTTCGTATCTTCATCATCCATCAATTGCCCTTCGACTAAATAAACGAAAAGAATGATATATAATAATATGGGCAGGATAAAATAAAAAGTTTGAAATATTAAACAATATGGCAGTGCAACAAAAATGGTGGTAAAAGTTTGATTAGTATTTTACGCACATCAGTACTATATGTTAAACACGAGCTATATGCACAAATTCATTATTAAGAAGAAAAAAATGGTGAGGGCACAAGTCGCTAGAGCCTTCGAAGTGGTTAGGCTAATGAACTTAAAAATGTAGCCTAGCTGCCGAGGCAGATTAGGTCCGGGTCAGACCAACTTTGTTGGGACCATTAGTGAACGACAAAGAAACTAAATTTGTTAAAACCACTATATTTCTGCCAAATCATTAGCTATAAATAATTTAATCTAAAGTGTCTACTGAAAAAAATGAAACAAATATCGAGTATGCGTACCACAGTCTAATAAAAGAGTATATTCAAATATGAAAAGAATCGTGCACCTAAATTATTTGAAATCAAAATTATAAACTAATATTCAACGCATATTCATACCCGTTGATTAATATGCAAATAATAAATGAGCATGAATATGAAAATCCAGCACAAAATGGATAATGACATGTAGTTGCTGATAACCAAAAAGTTCCTTTTTAGAATGTAAACACTCATTCAACAACACATCCTTTTTACCCTTTTGGGACCCACATTAAAAAAAGTCGTAGGAAAAATTGGTGGGCAATTATTTGAAGTGAAGAAAAATGTACCTGGAAATCTTGAAACTGGGAATTCATAGTAATACTGACAATGGCGACCATCAGGATCACAGTATGGAGGACCCAGCACATCTAATACGGCACACGCAGTTTTGGCGGTGAAGCAGTGCATATTTCCACCGTCTGACGGGTAGAGAATCGAAGTTCCACAAGGAGCCGTGAAATCCGAGTCCACCTTAAGTTTCGCCAGATGTAATCCGACTACTTGGCCCAAAAACTCAATATTTAATATTCATCCAAACATCGATAAATTCTCAAAATTCAGCAGCTAACACTTAAAAGTGGAAATTGAACATGGAAACATAAATTTCCAATTAACCATACAACTGACCTAATTAGTCCTCTATTATTATATTTTCAAACAGTTTAAGACTTTTAGTGATAGATCCACATGAGAGCCCATTCTTCAAAACATAATATACGAAAACATATACAAGTTCTTGAAAGAGTATACGTTTTTTGGTGATTACAACACATAACTTCAAAAGCAAGTAATTATCGATTTCTACAGTAAAAAACAATATTAGGTTCTTAGTTTTAGTCTTAGTCTTAGTCTTGGTCTTGGATATGGAATCTAAGTCATTAAAAGAATCCACCAATTGAGACAAAAAGGTAGGTAGGCAATAAGACAGCACTAGCACTAAAGTACATCTACTCCAACTCTAGCAAGGAAAAACCACTAAATGCTCTATTTTAATAGTAATGAAAGAAATTGAAAGAAACAAAAAACAGATATATCAGCTCAATGAACAAGAAAATGAAGGCATACAACTGTTTGAAACTATACACCATTTTTTCTCCCCTGTATTTAATTGCTAAAAAAAATAGTTTTTCAATTAACCCAAGTAACTTCCAAATAAAGGTTAAGCCACATATTTCAACAAGAAACTTACTTTCTGGAGCATTGGGATTGATAGAAGTGCTGTTGTTATTCTTATCGACATCATTCAACCAATCGTAAGCTTTAATATGCATTGTCCCGAAAAGAATCTTGCTAAAAACCGTCATTCCAGGATGGTTATGAAGTGGGATAACACTTGTCGGGGGCAAGCAGAAAACTCCTATCTGCAATCATTTGACGAGATGAATATCCAACAAACACATAAAAAGAAAAAAAAAAGCGTCAAAAACCAGTATCTTAAGGAAAGAAGAAAAGGCCAAATTTTATATTTTGTACTTTGTAGGACAAGTAGTACTAAAAAAAATGGGGTGGGAATTAAAGGTTGAGTAATAATGCTAGAGTGGACTAAATGACAAATTTCCCAAAATATTAGTATGTCAGGATTGCGGATGTTTGTGATAGAGATGGTTGCGTAAAAGAGATAAAAAAAAAAACTGTTTTTCTTTCAAAATTACAAATATACAGTACTATCATTATGCTCATTTCTCCTTGATATAATTCCACTACCTCTGAAGGTGGAAAATTTGTTAGCCAACAAAAAACATCAAGGGTCTGTACAATACTGTAAGGGGGAGATAAAATTTTAAGAGATAGTTGAATTATTTTGTAGTTAGGACCTCTAGTTTTTGTAAAAATTCAAGAGATTGCTTACAGAGAAATTGTCACACTCATGAAGGTGTAGATATGATATGGTGGGACCTCGTTCGCTGCTGAAAAATGGCATGTTTGGCCTTAGGCCAACATCCTCTTGAGTCATGCCATCTGAATCCAAATTGTTTAGCTTAAGTTGAAGTAGTAGGAAGAGACTCAAAACACAAACACTTATATAATCATTATCATTATTGTACATGCCTGATTACTCCCTAAACCATTAAAATTAATAAACAGGCCTTCTAATTCGCTAAACCGATTTAAGCCTTGATTTATGTAGTCTCGTGAAATGATTTTCCAGGAACACTACACAGTTGCATCAGTCAATGTGATAGTAATTAACACTCCGTGCATCCATGAAATGATCTCAGACACATTCGATTCAACAAAATGTCAATTCAAAGAAGAAAACGCAGAAGCGAGTAAAGTAAAAAAGAGCTTAGTTACCACACGAAATTTATGAAACCCATTTTCGATTTTCCCGCTTCCGGAAAAATTGCACAACAATCTACACAAGAACGACAAATAATACGATGGAAAACAAGACATGATAAGCTAATCTTTCTCAATAGACACTATCATTCATTTGCTTACATTATTTCAAAAATTGGGATTTCGTCCCCTTTAGTTTTTCAAATTCCAAGGCACAATAACAAGGGGGAGAAAACAGCTCTATCAACAGCTCAATGTCACAGATAAATTAATTCCTATGCATGCAAATTCTGCTACTATAATTAGACACACATATCTGCAATCACCATATCACAATAACAATCAAAGAGAGGAAATCGGATAACCGGTTCTGTACCCAAAATAGCCGCGAGCTTCTCGACTTTTTCGGGCGACGGAATTACGCCGGGACCGCAATCGGCGAACACTTCCGTGCAGGTATCGTAAAGCTTCTGAACACTAGTCATCTTCTTCTGCTTCCGCTTACTCCTTCCGCCGCTGCCGCCGCTTTCGTCGATTCTCATTTGGATACAGAAACCAAATTAGATCTCAGAAAAACACAATCCGATTCTCGCGAATACTCAGGCGAAAAATAGGGGCAATCGGGCAATCGAGTATTTGTACTGTTTTCTGTGTGATAAGTATACGGGGGTGATTTCAATACTACAGTGAACTCGGGTGTTATCTTATCACCAGTAAATTCATATTTGTATAGTATACTGTAATTTAATTACATTGGGGATTCGTGTGTGTATAGAATGTATGTAATAGTTTGGTTTGATGATGGTGGCATGGAAAACCAGGGGCGAGCTTTCAAACCAATGGGCTGTTTACAAGACCGGGTTTTTTTTAGTAAAATATTTTTTGTTTTATTTATTTATTAAAGAAATATGTAATAATTATTTATTGAAATATTGTACGAAAGAAAAAAAAAAAAAAAAAAAAGTACACTAAATCTAAATTTGTTTGAGTAAGATTTTTTTAGTTTTATTTATTCTTTAAAAAAAATTCTGTAGTAATTATTTATTAAAATACTGTATGAAAGAAAAAAAAGAAAAATATTAAAGTATGCTAAATGATATAGTCACTGCTGGCGAAGCCAGAAATTTTTTCAAAACCGTTAGATTTATGAAAGAACTTTATAATAACGTGGAAGTTGAAACACCCGACTATTATCTTATAAGTCTTTAATTTAACAATCCGGTAGATATTGTATGTTTTTTCTTTTTTTTATAAATTTATGAATTATTTTTACAAAATAAGAATAAAAATCTTTGCGCTTATATGTATTTTTTTGGTATATATTGACATATTGTATGTTTTTTTTTTTATAAATTTATAAATTATTTTTAAAGAAATACGAATAAAAAAATTTACACTGATATATTTTTTTTTTACAAAAATAAAAATTTATAAATTATTTTTAAAGAAATATAAATAATTATTTTTGTAAAAATATGAATAAATTTTTTTACGCTTGTATATTTTTTTGTCAGATTTGCCTATTATATTTACAAAAATAAGAATAAAAATTTTTCTGTTAGTATTTTTTTATTTTACAAATTTGTAAATTAGTTTTACAGAAATAAGAAGAAAAATATTAAGAATTAATTTAATAAGAATAAGAATAAAAAAACTTTGCACGCATTTCTTTTTTTGTTTTTTACTTGTTTTTTTTATATATTTTGGAAAAAAATTCAATAATAAGAATTTTTTTGCGTTATATTTGAGAAAAAGAAGAAAAATTATTGGGAATAATTAAATTATTTGTAATATTTAATTAAATTACTTAAGTATATAAACTTTTTTTTTGTTTTAAATAATTTTATTAAAATATTTTATATTTTATTAATAAAACCTGCTATAGCAGGTTACCCTATATGTATCAAGTAGAAAATTAATTTAAATTGTAATTATATAGGGTAGGGTGTATAATAAAAAATTGAAGTGTCATTAGTTTATTGGTTATGTTATAAATGTACGGTACATTCAAATTTGATAAATGTACTGTAGTATTCTCTTTTATATATATATATATATATATATATATATATATATATATATATATATATATATATATATATATATATATATATATATATATATATATATATATATATAAAAAGAGAGAGAGAAAGAGGGCGCTTCTACAATACATTTATTGTACGGTACATTTCATTTCATTTAAATTTTTAAATTTAATTATTTAATATGGACGGTTAGATTTATAAAAGAACATCATATTAAGGTAGACGTTCAAATACTCAATTATTGTCTATAAAGTCTTAACATAGTAAATACAATATATTTTGTGCATTAAGTTTTTTATTTTTTTTACAAATTTGTGAATTATTTTAAATAAAATGAAAATATTTAAATGTTTGAGGAAAAAAATCATTAATTGTTTTTTTTACGCAAATTTCAAAGAAATCTTTTTTTTTAATAATTTGAGAAAAAAATAAAAAAAATCCTTGCGCTGTTTAAAAAAAAATCATTACTACACGAATTATTTTTTTAAAAAACAAAAAGAAAAAAATTCGCGCCACTAATTATTTTTATAAAAATAAGTAGAAAAAAACTTTACAATTATTTTTATAAAAATAAGAAGAAAAAAACTTTGTTTCTTTTTACAAATTTGCGCTTTATTTTTTAAATAATTATTATTTGGATTTTTCAAAGCCTTCTAAGTAATTTTACAAACTAATTAAAAAATTATAAAATTAAAACTAATATTTTACTTTATAAAATTTAAATTGGCGCTCTCTAAAAATAAAATAATACACTTATTAGTTTAACAATTTAACATGTCAAATCAATAAACATGTTTAACATTTTTAAATTTATTTAATTTAAATATTATTTTCACTTAATTAAATATAATTTTTTAACTTAATTAATATTTTGATTTTGCAGGTTAAGCAATTTTATAAACTAAGAGAAAATAAAAAATGTTAATATTTTATTTGAAAAGAATAAATATACAATTAAATATTTAATGTGTGAGCAAAATTTATTTATATATAGAATTTTTTATTTAAAGAATAAATATACAATTAAATATTTAATGTGTGAGCAAAATTTATTCATATATAGAATTTTTAAAGTCTATTTTATCTTATAAAATTCCGGTTTATTTAAAGAATAAATATACAATTAAATATTTAATGTGTGAGCAAAATTTATTTATATATAGAATTTTTTATTTAAAGAATAAATATACAATTAAATATTTAATGTGTGAGCAAAATTTATTCATATATAGAATTTTTAAAGTCTATTTTATCTTATAAAATTCGTGTTCATTTGAGTTATGAATTATACTTTGTAGATTTAATCTAAAAACATTAAATATTGTAATGTATTTGAAAATTGAAATAAACCCTAATTTTTCTCTTACTTACGAGGGTGTATTCGTTTAGGAGTTTATAGGATTTTAATTGACTTTACAAAGTCTATGGATTTGTAAAATCCATAGACTCTATGCAGATTTTGATTGATTTTATGGTTGATTTTTATAGACTTTTATAGATTTCAAAAAATTGTAAAATATATACTTTTTTATTGATTTAAGTAAACTTTCAAAGACTTTAAAATCAAAGGTATATAAACATAATATATAAAAAATTAATTTTTTTAGAAAAATAAAATAAATTATTATTTTAATTTTAATTTTTATTAATTTTATACTTGAATCTCATTGTTTACCTTTCTCCTTTTAACAATATTTGTTCTCCATTTTATCAAATGTATATAAGCATACTTATATATAACAAATCAATTTTTTTAGAAAAATAAAATAAATAAATTTTTATTTTTATTTTTATCACGTTTATACTTGAAACTCATTGTTTACTCTCTTGGTTTAACAATACTTTCTCTCCATTTTGATTTTGAAATATCAATTTTTAAAAAAAAATCTTACTTGGTGTCGAGATGAATTTCACCATATTCTATCAAATATTAAACACCATTGTAAATAAATAATCATAATTTTTTTTAATAAATCGAATAATAATTAAATTTATTATATTTGGATTGTTATTGAAAAACATATTATTGTACATAATATATACAAAATAATTCATTATTAATATAATATATAAATAATTATTTTTAACGAAAACATGAAAAAATTAATTTTCTCACATAGAATTTTGATTATTTTATATAGATATATTTTTGTAATAGTCTTGTTAAATGACGATTGTTTTTTTTTTTACTTTTCGTATTTGATTTTTCGTGTTAGGAATAAGTTCATCAAAATCTCTCATAATTATGAGAGATTTTGAAAAGTCAAATCTAGTTATAATTTTTAAAGAGAATCCATTAAAATCCACAAACTATTAAAATCCATTAAAATCCATAGAGTGTTGAATACCTATGGATTTTTTAAGACTTTTTAAAATCTTAATTGAATACCTCCTGATTTTAATGGACTTTTTAAAATCTGAGTTGAATACCTCCGGATTTTAAAAGTTCATTAAAATCCTACAGACTCCCGAACCAATACACCCCTCTTATTGTTAGCAAGGAGAAATTGAATACTTAATTATTAGTGCATACAAAAAAACTTAATAATTCGAATGATCAGTTAAGAGCTTTAATTATTTTATGAAAGAAAACTGTACATGTTTTGTTGGATAATGCTGAGTTACTTTATGATTAAAATGCTTTAATTGTTTTTACCACACGATTTGATTAAAATGCTTTAATTGTTTTTACCACACGATTCACACGGAACATTATTTCATATTTCACATCGTACAGAACAGTATTCCACATCAGTACAAAAACTTATTACCGAAATTATATAATACGAATTCGTTTATTAATTTTTATATTGTTGCTTTAATTGTTTTTATCACACGATTCACACGGAACATTATTTCATATTTCACATCGTACAGTACTATTAGTACTATTCGAACAGTATTCCACATCGTACAAAAACTTATTACCGAAATTATATAATACGAATTCTTTTATTAATTTTTATATTGTGCCCGCATTTGTAGATTACCGCTGTCAATTTCAATTAAAAACAACTAAGTACTATTCGAACAGTATTCCACATCGTACAAAAACTTATTACCGAAATTATATAATACGAATTCGTTTATTAATTTTTATATTGTGCCCGAGTTTGTAGATTACCGCTGTCAATTTCAATTAAAAACAACTAAATACATATTTTTATTTTATTTTGTAGATTACCGCTTCTACGTGTCAATTTCAATTAAAAACAACTAAATAAATATTTTTATTTTATTTTGATAATCAATACTACTATTAACGATGAATTAATATATAAGTAGATGTCACAATTTTCTTCTTTTTCTTTTTCTTCTTCTTATTATTAATTTTTTAAAGTAAATGATTGGAAACTATTAATATGAAATAAATTGTAAATATAATTAACAGTTAGTTTTTATTCAAATTTTGATCTAAGAATAAGGTATTTTATAGTAGTATAAAATATAACTACTATGTTAATATTACTACTAATTGAGATATTGTTAAAATATTAATATGTTTTATTAAAAAAAATATGATAATTTATTATTTGTTAAAAAATATTATTTTTTTAAATACTCAATTCAAACATTAGAAAAAAAAATAGAATATCAATATTGATTAATTATTATTACGCTTAGTTTATGAATTAAAATTCAATCAATAAAATTATAATTTAATTGATTTAATTTTAATAGTTTCACAATTCTCTTTAAAAAAGTAATTAAAATTTAATCAATAAAATTATAATTTAATTGATTTAATTTTAAGAGTTTCATAATTCTCTTTAAAAAAGTTTCTCTTTTGATTAAATATGTGTAATTCATATTAAATTTTATAATTGACTAGTTCTTCCCAAATCGCAATTATTATTTTATTAAAAATATGCACACTCTCTAATTAATCATTTAAATATGTGGAGCATTAAAAATAAAATTCCCTTACATTAATTAGTTCATTATTAATTAAACATAATGGAAAAAACAACAAACCACGTAACTGAAATAAAACATGTGGAGCTTCCCAAATCACAATTGTATTTTTTTAAAATTTCCACCTTTTCACTAATATTTTACTTACTTCACTCACTAATATTTTGCTTACTTCACTAACTTCTATCTTTTTTTTATTTTATTTGTTTATAAATAATTTTTTTCAATGTTTTGTTTTTTGTTTAATCTGATTTCAATTCTATTTAAAACCCATTTTTAATTTCTTTGATCTAGTTTTTTTTCTTCTTTCATTAGAATGTTTCATTTTTTTCTTGTCCAGTTCTCGACCTTCCCACAGGTGCTCTACCCATTGCAGAACGCGTGTCCATCGTCCGGGAGAGAATAATGTTGGGGCTTACTTGTCGGAGGCTGAAGTCGGTGGTGTACCAGGTGCGCCCAATGAGAAAGATCGAGCATCAACTCGCCAAGATCGTATCGAAGATGACTTCTATGGATTGCACGACCTTTTTAGGGTTTCGAGGCGTTGGTAGGGCGCAACAAGCGGCTGCTAAACAAGCTTGGACGAAGGAGTCCATTCAGCACTTTATCGACACCGACCCGTAGTGATATTTGTTACGTTCGATCGACGAGGCTGTCCCTGCACTTACTTGATTATTGCACGATCGATCTTGCTAGTTAGTTTCTAGCTAGTAGTAGTATTTTTTTTATCGAGTTTGGTTAGCGCGTTGTTTCGCGAGATTTGTTAGGGCTTTCGAGTCTTCAAATGTCGCGTAGTGTCTCTTATGTTTGAACATACGTACTCTCTTGATATAATATTCAAATTTGCTTATGGTTTGTTTGATTAATTTCTTTTGAACAACGATCTCTTGATATAATATTCAAATTTGCTTATGGTTTGTTTGATTAATTTCTTTTGAACCACGATCTATGGTATTAATTCTCTTATTTAATTACGTGCATTCGGGGAGATATACAATACTATACAATTGTGGAGGTAGAATCAAGTGTTGCTCAGTGGTAACTCGACTATTCTCATACGTAGTAGTAGGGGTTATGGATTAGCTATTAAAAAAAAATACATCCCAAGTGTTAGACTACCCACAATGGGTAGTTGAAAACACTTTTTCAACTGTTGAATCTATGCAATTGGGGTTGAACTGGCTGGTTGAAAACACATGGGTTTTTTGATGTTGAAATTATTCAACATGGTGAAAATTAATTGAAGTGGGACCCACTGCCAAATGTCCACCCATAATTGGATGGATAATAATGAAAGTTTATCTCAAATTGAATTATTTTACATTCTTTTGCTACATTTTATTTTTTTATTTGTCAATTTTAATTTTTAAATTTTTATTTAGTTAATTATTTTATAATAATTTTTTTTTTTATACAAAAATTCATCATTTTTTATTATATTTGTGTCGTGTGTTTAATATATTTTCTTTTAATATAAATTGATATTTATTAAATTATAAAAAAATTATAAAATAAAATAAAAGATGAAATAAAAATGGTTGGGTAGAGTGTGTGTTTAATATATTTTCTTTTAATATAAATTAATATTTTTTGTTAAATTATAATAATAAAAAATAATTAAAAAAATAAAAGGATGGAATAAAAGTGGTGGAGTAGAGTGTTAAATTTTATTAAATAAAATTATTGTATGGTATAAAAGTTGAATGGGTGTTGAATGATTATGTGGAAGAGAGAGAAGATGATGTGGAGTAATAAAGTAGGGTGTTGAATGTTGAAATGATTGTAGATAGTCTTATATTATACTTAAAGACCTATCTTTTGTCTAATAGTAAAAAAAGTTACTATTCCCAAAGTATACACTTCAACATTCATTCTTTTGAAATCGACCGATTATGGATTAACTATTAAAAAACAAAATACATCCTAAGTGTTATATTATACTTAAAGACCTATCTTTTGTCTAATAGTAAAAAAAGGTACTATTCCCAAAGTATACACCTCAACATTCATTCTTTTGAAATCGACCGAGAAAAATAGCTATACCATTCACACGAAATCGAAACCCACACACTTTGAAAGGAATCGGAATTTTGAGCAGCAAGATCCGGCCGGCTATATTGTCTAATATCACTTGGCGGAAAAGCTAATCTGCGGCGCGTGTTTCACGGCGAACAGGTTTGCTTTGATTTCTTTTCTTGTCAAAATCTGTTTAATCTGATGCGATTTGGACACATGGAGTGATTTCCTTCAATACCTAATAAAATTTGGTTTTGGGGATATTTGACCTAGTTTTTTTTATCCTGAATTTGTAAGAGATTTGTATATTTATCCCAATAGATGATGCTCGTTGTGTTCAATTCGAATTTGAGTTTTAGTTTGCATGCGAGTTTATGTGTGTTTGAAATGGTGATTTTGTTGGGAATTTATCATTTTTTATCACAGTTGTATTTCGAAGACCTATCCTTTACATTTTGTCATATGTTTAGCTGAATAATGTTTCTGACATTAATACACAATTAATTCTTAATATAGCTTGCAGTCCAATTTCGTCATGGCAAACTCGAATAGAAAAATTATTTGAAACCTTGAAACTATCTACATTATGTAATTTGGTTAGGGTTATATCTCCATTACTTATATTGGTAGGTTTCTAATTATATACTCACGTAGCTTGTAATTCATTTAGTACTGTAGCGAACAACGGATATAAAATCGTGTGATTCATATTGTCTATAGCAATAGTTTTTAATGTGAAGTCGGCTTCACAATTTACTATTAAAATCAGTGTGGTTTATGTAAATAAATTGAAAGCTGAAATCATGTTATGTCCATCTGTTTTGAAATCACGTTACTTTCAACGGGTGTTCAGCGGATAGATTCAAGGTTTCACAAAATTATAGTTTACTGACTAGTATGAACATATGTTATCAAACATGTAATGTTTTCTACCTAGTGTCACCACAAAAAATATGTGTAAGATGAAACGTGGTTTACTAGCTACTTTGGATGAATTTATATGTAGTTCATGACTTCATGTTGTCTCCATAGTGAACTGGCCTGGTTTGGATGAATTTATGTGTAGTTCATGTTGTCTTCATAGTGAACTGACCTGGTTCATTAGGTGTTAACTAGCTAGTTTAGATGAATTTATATGCAGTTCATGTTGATATAAAATCGTGTGATTCAGATTGTCTATTGTACAACTTTGTATTGTGAAGTTGTCCAGTCATATTACTATGAAAATCATTGTGGAATTTTCAAGTTGAATTAGCTGTTTAATTGCTTTATTTCTATTGCTAATGGATGTTTCTAGGCTTCTCTTATTGTCGTTTTATACAACTATGTCATGATAGTCAGGATGAATTAATTAACGCACAATTCGTAATATTTCATCAATATTGCTGTCCGTGCTGGTATATTTGTCGCTTTGTGATCTCTGTACAAATAAATCATTTGGAGCATCATTTCCAATGTTAATATTGTTTTCGATAAGGAGGCTATGGATATCAGGTCATATATGCTTCTCTGTATAGGTTTTCAATTTTATAAAATCATTTTTATTTTTCGTTTACAATATTTTAGTCAAAGAAAAAACCCTTCTTTGAGTGTTATAATACGACTTAGCTATACACGCAAGTAAATAATACTGAAATATTGACACTTCCGTTTTATCTGGAGTGGAGTACTCCCATAGGAATATGGTGGTTCATAGGGATTTGAAGCCTGAAAATTTGCTATTGGATTCTAAGGGCAATGTGAAGATTGCCGATTTTGGCTTGAGTAATATTATGCATGACGGTCATTTCCTGAAGACAAGCTGTGGAAGCCCCAATTATGCTGCACCAGAGGTACTTAAGACCATATAGTTCAATTACTAAACAACCCTGATATTTAGCCTAATTACAAAAAAACCATATTTTCAAATTACAAGTATCCTCATGACATTTGTTCCTTTTACAAATTGCATCCTGAAGAAGGCGCTTGTAGCATTATAAGGAGATATTCGTAATTTTGGAAGATAATTGGACAGTTTTATCAGGGTAGGATTTATAACTCCGAAAATTTTCAATAAAAAAACTGGTTCATATTGAAAGGCTTTGATATGCATTTTGTCTGTAGGTAATATCTCTGGTAAATTATATGCGGCCCCCGAAGTGGACGTGTGGATCTGTGGTGTTATTCTCTACGATCTTCTTTGTGGAACTCTTCCGTTTGATGATGAGAACATCCCAAACCCTTTCAAGAAAATTAAGGTATTAAATATTTTAGGCTTACTTAACCCTCTGTTTATTTTGTAATTTGCCAACGTCATGCTAGTAGTGGAAATTGAGTCAGAAATCAGAATCTATGTAGGATTTTACTTTGGAAATTACTATATTACAGCAACCCTTTTGTAATTGGAGCTGTTTGTTCTTTCGTCAGTCTCCCCTGCTGTTTATGTGATTAGCTTTCTGGTTGGCTGGATTCAATCCTTGGTTTTTTTTGTCTGTGTTATTTGCAGAAAAATAGAGTTAACTACAAAAATAGTACCCTTAATGGTTTACCTAATAAAAAATAAAAAATCGGCTGAGATTTTATTTTTGTGTAACATTCACCATCTTCATAAGCTAAAAAAACATTTCAAAATTTACCCCTCATTAATAGAACATTAATGGTTAGCTCCTTGATTTTAAAACCAAATCAGTTCTCTGGGGTATAATTGTAATCTGAAAGTTTTTTTTGTTAGGTTCAACCTCAAGAGTACCTTTTTTTAATCATTCCAATTTCCGAATGCACAGTTTACATCTTTTTTCTGGTGGATTTATCTTGTAGGGTGTGGGATATATACGCTTCCTAGCCATTTATCAGCTGGTGCTAGGGATTTGATTCCGAGGATGCTTATTGTTGATCCTATGAAGCGAATGACTATTCTCGAGATCCGTGCACACCCTTGGTTCCAACTTCCAAGCTCTTCTGCCCTGTTATTTGGCTGTGTGCCACCACCAGATACAACTCAACAAGCTAAAAAGGTTTGTTAAAAAATTATAAATACAGTAAATAGGAGCTTTGTTAATTTGCTGAATTTTATCAACGTAAAGAAGTTAATTGCATTTTTTTTATTATATACTGAATCGTAATTTCACGGTTATCATGGGCAGATTGACTAAGAGATTCTTCAGGAAGTGGTTAGGATGGGATTTGACAGGAATGCCTCATCGATTCTCTCCAAAACCGTGTTCAGAATGAGGTGAATCTTCTGACTATCTTTCTTGTTCATCAGATATTCCAGTTTACTGATTTCATGACTGTGTAACATACTATTTACTGCTAGACAATCGGTTTTGAGTTTCCAGTGGCTGCCTTGGATCTGACTTCCAGGAAACCATGGTGCGTTCTTTTTATTTTTGTCTTTTTCTCAAGCTGATAAATACAGCTTTGGAGACGAAGCTGCTATTGTTCAGAATGATAGCAACGCCAGGCCACAAAATATTGCCAAATTTGAACTGGAGGTATCCTTTTTCATTCTGAAATCATAACACATGTAATTTTCTATTAGAATGCACCAATGATATGAAATAGTGTGATAATATTAGCGTCAATTACAAAGAAAATAATCTATGTTTGGTCGAGTCAAAAAAATTCAGGCATCTCTCGTATTTACAGTACTCCTTCCTTGATAGTATAAAGGTATTTTTGTAACTTCTAAATGTTGAACTTCCTAACTAGTCTATCATTGACATACAATCCCATGCAAATGTGAGCATAACGAAACAAATATTTTAAGAATTGTCTAATTTTTTATGCATTTATTCTGTTAAAACTCAGCTCTACAAAACCCGGGATGAAACATACTTGCTAGACCTGCAAAGGGTCCAGGGTCCGCAGTTCTTCTTTCTAGATCTTTGTGCTGCCTTCCTCGCTCACTTCGTGCACTTTAATGTTTTTTCAGCTATGATGCAAAAAAAAAAAAAAAAAACAGAAGTTGGTTCTATATAGTAAGAAGAACGAGCGTTTACCACTTTACCTGCAGCTTTTAAGTGCTTGAAAATCTCATTGTTAGAGATTTATGTTCGTCGTGTGCCTGTAGCCGATACTGTTTCGGTCGAATCGTTGGGAGTTGGCTTAAGTAACGACGAGTTCTGTGTTTTGTTACTGTTCTTTGCCTTTCAAGAAATTGATAATTTTACGTCTTGGAAGATATTAAGGAATATTTGACTATTTAATCAAATTATAGTTTTTTAATTAATTGTTTTGGGGATTCATCTTTTTCTTGATTCAATTTTTGTATATTGTCATTATGTGTGTGCATATATATCACCATGGTAATTTAAAAATGTATCCGTAAATCGTTGATTAATGATGAAAATTGAGTTGTCATATGTCGGTGTTTAATTTAAAAAGATATTGTGAGAGGATATGTTTCTATGCCAATGTTATGGGGCAGCCATTGAACTCAGAATTTGCTGCTATTGAGACGTCTCATTTTTATGTTATCGTGCATTTTTATCGATTGTTCAGTTTTTATAATATCAGAATTTGCTGCCGAAACTGATTGTTTGAGATATGAACACATCATTTATATGCAGAGCAAAAGAAACAAAAATATTTTCGAAATAATTACTGGAATCGATCAGGCGGAAGCTTTGGTATAGGCAGACTCACATTACATTATTTTTTTAATATCTTTCCCGGTGTTTTATTTTGTCATGAGATTGGCTGAGAATCTTGCAGATTCGAAAGATGGACCTGGAGGCCCGCGGTTTGCAGCCCAACATCAAGGCAGTGCTTCTTGCCAAGCTCAGAGAATACAAATCTGACCTCAACAATTTGAAGAGTAACGTAAAAGGAATCGCATCAACTAACTTGAACCAGTCCAACCGTGATGAGCTTTTGGAGGTGGGAATGGCTGATACATTGGCGGTATGAATTTCGATGACGTCTATGTGTGGTGATTTTCATATTTGTCATCCAGATATGTTCCTTGTGATGTCATTTCTTGAACCTATGTATGTTTTTAGACGAGCAACATGTTCCCCTTACCACACTTGCTTATTTGCAAAGACTCTATTGTGATTTAAGATTGTATGACAGGTGTCAGGGAATCAAAGGGACCAATTGTTAATGTCAACCGGAAAACTGAACAACTCCAGTAACAGGATTCGGGATAGCAGAAAGGTCATGCTGGAGACTGAAGAGCTCGGGGTCTCACTTCTCCATGATCTACATCAACAGCGACAGTCTCTTCTACATGCTAATAACACGGTATTTATTTTGCTTCTTTATTCTTATTTTATTCATCTTTTTCAGAATCATTCAGAAGAAATGATCTTGTGACGTGTCAGGATAACAAAAATGTTGGTTGCCTTTGTTTTGCCACTGAAGATTGATTGTTCGTAGTTCTTGTTTCCATCATTAGCTCACGTAAAGTTGGGCGCCCCTCACATTTTTAAAATCACCTAAACCCTTGAATTTTAACACTGAATCAATCAATATGAGGATTACTTTCTTTAATTCTGAAAGTCAGTTCTGTGTTACAAAATTATAAATACAGTAAATAGAAACCATTTTATGATAGATATTGAAAGGCTTTGATATGCATTTTTTCTGTATGTTATAAAGTTTTTTATTAGTCTTTCATATTTACTTTTATTGTTACTTAAAAATTTATAATCAAGATAAATATAGAGTAAATGTATAAATTAAATAAAAAAATTAGTTGAAATATAGTTGAAAAAAAGTATTGATATATACGTGACAAAGTCAATCGCCACACCAAACGGGGAAATCAACCTAAGAACAAGTTAAAAAGATAGACAAAGATGTCCATACCGTTATAATCATAATTGTTATAATCATAATTATGGACAAAAATAGGGGAAATCAACCTAAGAACAAGTTAAAATGATAGACAAAGATGTCCATACCGTTATAATCATAATTATGGAAAAAAAAAATAGTCTCAGCAGTATGAGAGAGATGCCTAGAGAATTAAAGAGTAGATAGAAGGATAAATCCTCAAGTCTCAGCAGTAGCAGTATGAGAGAGATGCCTAGAGAATTAAAGAGTAGATAGAAGGATAAATCCTCAAGCAGCGCCGAGAAGTTCCTAGAGATGTTTGAGTATAATGATTAAGAGAAAATGAGGGTTTAGTGGAATTTCTTAATGGGTTATTTGGTCCAATAATAAGTTGTTAGTTGGGATGATGAAATGAATTACTTCAACTATATAAACAATTCGATAAAATAAAATAGAAGACTTAAAATAAATTATATTTCATTCACCAATAAATAAATTACAGTATAATAATTTTATTTTAATTTTTAAACGAGGTCGGGTCGAGGTCGGGTCGAGGTCGGGTCGAGGCCGCGAACGACTCTAATCCTAACAATAAGTGTCACTATGGGGGCATGCATGTAAGGAGTATAAAATGTAGGATTTTGAAGAGTGAAATGGATGGAATTTCATTTGTAAAAATACTATAATTGAATAAAAGAAAAGAGCAACTCTAGCTCAAGAAATTCATCTAGAATAGACCTATATATTGTCCCTCAAAATATAAATGTTGTGTTTGTGTCAAATAAAAGAACCTGTGTACAGTATAACTTCCAACATGTAAATTCAACCGGAAACAATAGTTATTGCTCTTATTCAACATAAAAAAAGTTGCTTTTTTTAATAAGTGACGTTTTATTTGCTAAACAAAATTATTTTCAATTTGAATTAATTTAAGATGCAAATGATTTTTTCCACTCAAAACTAATTTAACTAAAATGAAATATATATATATATATATATATATATATATATATATATATATATATATATATATATATATATACACGAGGATGAATTAATGTATAAGTAAATGTGATCATTTTCTTCTTATTATAATTATTAAAGTAAATTATTGGAAACTATCGATATGAAATAAATTGTAATTAATTTTTATATAAATTTTGATCTAAAAATAACTATTTTATAGAAGTATAGAATATTAACATTGATTGATTATATCTAACGCTTAATCTTAAATAAATTTTTCTGTCCAACAAATTCAAAACTTGCCTTAATTATATTTATTATAATATTTTAAAACACAGATATTATCTTGTTTATTATCAACTGTCTCACAATTGTAATTGATTGATTAGAAGATTGTAATTGATTGATTAAATTTAACGCTTAATCTTAAATAAATTTTTTTGTCCAACAAATTGAAAACTTGCCCTAATTATATTTATTATAATATTTTAAAACAAACTCAAAGCTACGCTAACTTGCCATAATTATATTTATTATAATATTTTAAAATAAACTCAAAGCTCCGCTATTGTGTAAGCTTAATTATATTTATTTTATTATAATATCCAACAAATTTAATATAATTATATTTATTATAATATTTTAAAATAAATTCAAAGTACTGCATAAGGTAATTATATTTATTTTATTATAATATCATGCTTAGAAATAATAAATAATGAGTGTTCAACTTTTTATATTAAAAAACCCAAATAAATTTTGAAAACATACTCTCCCCTCTCACAATACATGTATTACTTTCCTTTTTGAGTGTCCCATAATTGATACACCCATAAATAAATATACATTTTTAACTTGAAAAATAAAATTTTCACTTGAATATAAAATTTTACTCCTATTACTTTATAAATTTCATTCACAACTACTTTATTTTTCAATTTAAAAATACATTTTACTTTTTATTTTTTAATCAAAAAGTCAAAAAACAACATTTTTTTTAATCTAACAAAATTATTGCATCTTTTGTGAAGGAGAGGGAGTTACTAAGATATTAATTAAATTTGTTTTTCAGTCTTTCACAATTTTACAATTTTATACAAGTATATAATATTCTTTAATCTTTCTAAACTTTATAAAAAATAAATAATTTTATAAGTGAAATAGAGGGAGTTACTAAGATATTAATTAAATTTTACTATTTTCCTTTTTTAGTGTCTCATAATAGTTGATACATCCATAAATATTCCTAATTTTTAACTTGAAAATAAAATTTTACTCTACTTTATCCACTTGCTTTATAAATTTCACTCACAACTACTTTATTTTTCAATTTAAAAATATATTTTTACCTTTTAATTTTTAATCAAAAAGTCAAAAAACAACATTTTTTTTAATCTAACAAAATTATTGCATCTTTTGTGAACGATAGAGAGTTACTAAGATATTAATTAAATTTGTTTTTCAGTATTTCACAATTTTACAATTTTATACAAGTATATAATATTCTTTAATCTTTCTAAACTTTATAATAAAATAAATAATTTTATAAGTGAACTATAGGGAGTTACTAAGATATTAATTAAATTTGTTTTTCAATCTTTCACAATTTTACAATTTTATACAAGTATATAATATTTTTTAATCTTTCTAACTTTATAATAAAATAAATAATTTTATAATTAAAATAGTCTTTCACAATTTATATAGTATATAATATTCTTTAATCTTTCTAAACATTATAATAAAATATATAATTTTATAAAAGACAATTTTACAAGTATATAATATTCTTTAATCTTTCTAAACATTATAATAAAATATATAATTTTATAGTGTAAGTTATAGACCTAGGATAAATGAAAAGAAACAGATAAACTTAGTATATATATATATATAATACTATTAATTAGGCGAAAAATAAATTAATGAAAGAAAATAAAATAAATAATACAATTTTTCTTTTTTCCATTGTTTTAAGAATTCTTAATTGGTTTTGGTTTTGATCGAACGTTGTTTGAATTTGTTAACCCGCTGTTTCGCGATGTTTGTTGGAGGTTGGTTGGGTTATTGAGTAGGTCGCTTAGAATATCGAGTCTTTAATAATGTTTAAACTCTATTATTGATTTGTTTTCAAGAGTATTATTGTTTACTTATATTAATTTTTTGTCATATATATCCAATTGATATATTTCGATACTTTGCTCTTTAATAATGTTTAAACTCTATTATTGATTTGTTTTCAAGAGTATTATTGTTTACTTATATTAATTTTCTGTCATATATATCCAATTGATATATTTATCCTTTGCAACTGCTTAAAGTGTGTAATATTCCTTTACAATATTAGAGAGAAAAGAGTACCTCGAAAGTGTGCTTAATTATTGGTCACGAGCTGCTAATAATATTTTATTTCAAAGCTCACGGGTCAAAGGACACAACTAGCAAACAGATAATGTACCAACAAAAGAATGATCCTTGCATTTTGGAGGGTGTTCAACTGTTCATAAGAAGAAAATAGACTACTCTCTATCTCAGAACTATAGAAAATTGTAGTTAACGTTGATTTTTTTGTCCGTCCAATACATACATATGATAAACAATATACAAAAATTATGAAAAATAGCTAAAATATAATTTAACTATTGAATTTTATTTTAATTATTTTTTCATAATTTTTGTATACTGTTTATTGTATGTATTGGACGGAACAAATCAACGTTAACCAACTGTGCCTATAGCTCTAGACATAGCTATATAGAAGGAGTATTTGACAACTAATTTACTTAGGTATATACAAGGCACATAACACGTGCTATACATGTAATATCACAAATTTCAATCATAATAATTTAGATTCTAACTTTTCCGGGAAAAATAATAACGAAAACTCGAATAAGGAAAATAAAAACTCGAATTATAATTTACTGAACAATATTCTCAGACAATTGGTACAAACTAAAATTGTTTCTAACTAGCGGCGACGATGATCACCGGAAACCCACCTTCGTTCTCATTTTTTATTTTTATTTTCCTGATTATTTTATTTTTATTTTCCTGATTATTTAAGTCTTTCGTTCTCATTTTTTATTTTTATTTTCCTGATTATTTAAGTCTTCAGGTTCGTTTTTTTTCTTCTCATTCAATATAAAAAAAATTATATTATTGAGAATTTGTTTTTTCGATCTCTGGCCTTGAATTCTGTGGATTTGATCGGACAGGTTTACGATGAGCGCATCATTTGAAGGCTACGAAAATCAGTACTGCGAGCTGTCTGCCAATTTGGCGAAGAAGTGCTCTTCGGCCGACCTACTCGATAGAAGTTGCTTCTAACCCTAATTCAATTTGGGGATTTTCATCTTTTTCTTGATTCAATTTTTGTATATTGTCATTATGCGTGTGTATATATATTGCCATGGTGATTTAAAATGTATCCGTAAATCGTTGATTAATGATGAAAATTGAGTTGTGATGTCGGTGTTTAATTTAAAAAGATATTGTGAGAGGATATGTTTCTATGCCAATGTTAGGGGGCAGCCATTGAACTCAGAATTTGCTGCTATTGAGACGTCTCATTTTTATGTTATCGTGCATTTTTATCGATTGTTCAGTTTTTATAATATCAGAATTTGCTGCCGAAACTGATTGTTTGAGATATGAACACATCATTTATATGCAGAGCAAAAGAAACAAAAATATATTCGAAATAATTACTGGAATCGATCAGGCGGAAGCTTTGGTATAGGCAGACTCACATTACATTATTTTTTTAATATCTTTCCCTGTGTTTTATTTTGTCATGAGATTGGCTGAGAATCTTGCAGATTCGAAAGATGGACCTGGAGGCCTGAGGTTTGCAGCCCAACATCAAGGCAGTGCTTCTTGCCAAGCTCAGAGAATACAAATCTGACCTCAACAATTTGAAGAGTAACGTAGAAGGAATCGCATCAATAAACTTGAACCAGTCCAACCGTGATGAGCTTCCGGAGGCGGGAATGGCTGATACATTGGCGGTATGAATTTCGATGACGTCTATGTGTGGTGATTTTCATATTTGTCATTCAGATATGTTCCTTGTGATGTCATTTCTTGAACCTATGTATGTTTTTAGACGAGCAACATGTTCCCCTTACTACACTTGCTTATTTGCAAAAACTCGTATTGTGATTTAAGATTGTATGACAGGTGTCAGGGAATCAAAGGGACCAATTGTTAATGTCAACCGGAAAACTGAACAACTCCAGTAACAGGATTTGGGATAGCAGAAAGGTCATGCTGGAGACTGAAGAGCTTGGGGTCTCACTTCTCCATGATCTGCATCATGGAATTGTTAGTATGTGTGATGAAATTAACATTATAAAATAAAATTAAATTTAATTATAAGTAGAAATTAAAAATAACCATATCATATAGATTAAATGCCAAGATTTATTGATTAGTAAATATTAAGAGATTCTTATATTAGGAGAGGATTCCAATCCGATTTTTTTTTCTCTCAATATTGTTATGTTTCTTTGTTTTGTTCTTTTGAAATTAAAGCCTCAATCCTAAACTTAACCTACAAAACCTGATGCGCCGCGAGACAATTTTGGTAGGTGACGCAATTAAGTAAATCCCCAAATTAATACTCCAAACCCATTATAAAAAATTACAAATATATTAATCATCGATCGACAGATCTAAAAAGATGAGCCGTAGATTGGGGTATGCGTATCGGTACCGGATTTCGACCGACGATGAGATCCTGTCATCGTACAAACAACAATGGATGGATTGGCGCAAGGTCACCCCCGTCCGCTGCGTCGTCATCGAGATCCGGACCAATTTCACCTTGAAGCCGACGGGGCTCGACGCCGCCCCCGACGAGATCCTCGACTCGGAGAGATTCGCGTTGATTTTGTGGGTGAAGTCCCGCGACAAATACGCCGCCCTAATGTCCGATCTATTGCCCAGGCTGTCGGACTATTCGATGCCCCTCGATGACGTCC
Source organism: Euphrasia confusa (assembly GCA_954870475.1). Taxonomy (NCBI): domain Eukaryota; kingdom Viridiplantae; phylum Streptophyta; class Magnoliopsida; order Lamiales; family Orobanchaceae; genus Euphrasia; species Euphrasia confusa. Next base: position 6,884,895 of record OX940964.1, read on the forward strand.
AAGCCCTCGCCCGCGCCGCCGCCGACTACCTCACCCAACGAACGCCGCCGGCCGGGGACCACCCCTCTTCTCCCCCCCACGCGATCCCCATGGCTATCGACCTCGAGGTTTGCACTGTGCAGTTGAAAGGCGAATCGATCGATTTGACTGTCGACAGGGCAATCAAAACCGATTGCTTGATCCCGTATCACCTCCACATGATTGGGGAGCCGGGGAAGTTTTATGGATCGCTGAGCATCCTCCCTTCCGGGGAAGGTCCGATGAAGGACAATGGTCTACGTCTGTATTGCCTCAACCTAGCTGAGTATAGAGTGGAACAAGTGGTCAAAGGATTGGCTCGTATGAAGGCGTGCCCTGTTTGTTTGCGACCTCCCGTGTTTGCCATTACAATCACGTTTTTCATAAGCATTGTATCGTCCGGAAGTTGCTGCTCGACAAGTCGTGTCCTGTGTGCCCGTGCAAAATCGTGATCCCCAAATGATTGATTGATGATGATCATGTGTTAATTATAGTATTTGTTTTTTTTTCTTCTTCTTAAGAACCAGTTAGTAATAATGCATCACCACTCTCTTTGGTGATTCATTTTGGTGATTGAATCGGGTGTTTCAAGTCCTGTTGATGGTGTTTTTATGAGGAAAGTAGAGTATGCATGACTATGACTTTTTTATTTTTCTATAAAAAAAAATTAAAAATTGCAAATAACCCTTTGATTTTAGATTTTTTTAATAAAAATAATTCTTCATTTTTTAAAATAAATTTTGATTTAACAAAAATCATATAGTATGTTTTTAATTATTAGTATGTGTGATGAAATTAACTTATAATAATTAAATTAATGTCTTACATTATAAACTAAAATAAATTTTAATTATAAGTAGAAATTAAAAATGACCATTCATATAAGATTATTAATATGTTTTTTCTATGAATATTATGTTTTGTTCTTTTGAAATGTAAACCTAATGCAAATATTCGGCTTTAAGACCATTCCCAAAGGGAGAGGCAATGGCAAAATTTGCCTCCCCACTCTTTTTTCACCTTCCAACCATGGAGGCAAACAAGGAGGCAATTTGCCACCGTGTATAGTAGAAGACAAATTTGCCTCCACATGGTAAATCTTATTATATTATTATTATTTTTTGTATTTTCAATTAATAGTTATATAAATATAAATGTAAATATAATAATATTTGTTAATTTGAATTTATAATTTTTACATTTTGATAAAAAAATATGAAAAAATAATATTTATAATATAATAATATTATTTGACATAATTTTTGATGCAACATACAAATTAAAATACAATAATACAAATTACATTAATACTACAAATTTTAATACAAATTACATATTACAATACAAAATAAGATAAGCAAATAGAATAGAACTTGAACATTAATACAAAAAGATTTTAATACGGTCCGATATCATTTCTATCACCTGACCATCAAAATATTGAGAGAAAGAGTTTGGATGTTTAATTTTTATATTAATTAAAAAAATAATTTTAAATCAAAATTTTAATTATATATTATTTTAATATAAATAAAAAATAAATTAAGAAGAATATTCTAAAAGAATATTGTAAAATTTGATGGATGTGGTTGGAGTAAAAATAAGATGAGAGACAAATTTTGTGGCAAATTTTGCCATTGCCTCCCACTTTACCTCATTATCTTTGGGAATGCCCTAATGTCACAATATTAATTGCGCAAGGCTCTTGGACTATTCGATTCTGTTGGACTATTCGATTCAAGCCCTTGCTCGAGTCTTCCCTCCGTGCGATCCCCATTGCTTTCGACTCAAGCCCTTGCTCGAGTCTTCCCTCCGTGCGATCCCCATTGCTTTCGACGTCGATGTTTGCACGGTGCAGTTGAGAGGCAAATCGATCGACATCACTGTCGATCGGTCAATCAAAACCGATTGTTTGATCCCCTGCCACCTCCACATGCTCGGGGGCCCGAAGAAGTTGTTTGTACACGTGAGCATGAAGAACAAGATCAACAAAGTTCGACTTCAACGCCAAAAACTTCTTCAGAAGTCGATACTGTTAACGAATTTGACTCCTCCCCAGAATTTCCACTTCTTGGAGTAAGAACTCTAACAGATCTATATGATTCCACTCGTAAAATGCAACTTCTGTTCTTTGGAATTTCATAACTATGAAGAAGCTTCAAAAGACACAGTTTGGATTAAAGCAATGGAGGTAGAGATCAAGATGATAGAAAAGAACGAAATTTGGGACTTGGTGGATCCTCAAAGTAAAAAAAACAGGAATCGAATATTTTAACGTCCCAGTTTTTATAACATTAAAAATAATATTTTATTTTGGAAATAAAAGAATTTTCTTTAGAGGGCGTTACTCAAATAATATGAAATGTTAAATACAAAAAACATTTCTTTAAAAATTATTAGTTTTAGCTTAAGTATTAAAGAAATGTTTAACTTTATCAAATCATCTCAATGTCCCACACTTGTTCGATTATCTTGTTCATGTCTAAGATAAAAACATATTGAATTTGGAGTATGTTGAATTTGAAGTGAGCTCAACGGACTCTGTTGGAACGTGACTCAAAACCGCGTGGAGTTGAAACGACCAAAATTTCGGTCGAAACGTAGAGCAAAGTAACCTTTATTTACCCTTTATTTAAATCGTCCCCAAATATTTAAGAGACGAAAAAAAAAAGTTTTGGAAAATCGAATCTCAATTCATTTTTCTTTCTTGGAGAACAATACACCTCACCTTCGCATCTTATCTGTCCCGGAGTCTAAACAGCATCCAGTTGCCACGTGTACCCGGACTACCGAAAATACCCTCGTATTAATTGTCCCGGAAACCTAAAATCAACGGTCCAGAAATAACCCTTGGTCACCTACACCTCATCGACGGTTCTTATTTCCATCACGCATTTCGAAAACATTTTCCACTATTTACATAAACGCATGCTCTCACAGCTGCCTTTGAACACTTGGTACATTTTCATTTTTTTTTTCATCTGTAAATTTTAAATCGAAGAAAAATCATGGGCAAGGGACCAGGCCTCTACACCGAAATTGGCAAAAGAGCTCGAGGTTTGATTTCTTATTTACTGAATTTTAATTCGATGTTCTTTGTTTTTTTTTATTTAATTTTTTTTACTGGATTTAGATCTTCTGAACAAGGATTACAACAGCGACCAGAAGTTCACGCTCACCACCTACTCGCCCACCGGAGTTGTAAGTTTTTTTTGTATTTTTTTGTTTTTATACTTTTGATAGATCTGGTTTTATTAATTGTATTATTTGACGATAATTTTTTATTTATTTTTGGTTTCTGGGCATTATCATATGATCTTATTGAAGTATTTCTTTGATTAGGCCTTTTAATGTTTAAATTGCACTTCTGATTTATATGCATCGAAATTGTTATGTAGCTGATAATTTGGGACTGTGGTTTGGGGTTTTTATCTGGGGTTTTGATTTTTGATGTCATATGGTTATGCCTTTAATCATTTATTTGTCAAAATTGATCTTGTTTCTCATAAATCGTAATGTTGTACCATAGTAAGTTCATAAGTTTAGAAGTAGATTATCCGAAGCAATCATTAAATTCAACACCTTTTCAACTCATGTTGTTTATTAATTGCGTGCTTCTTCAATGTTAGTGCTTTATGGTGTATTATAAATGATCTCTTTTGATTGTATGCTCATATATTTTGTTTGTTCGCAGGTTCTCACTTCATCGGGAACAAAGAAAGGTGACTTATTTTTGGCTGATGTCAACACTCAGCTGAAAAACAAGAATATCACCACTGATATTAAAGTGGACACGAGCTCTAACGTATGCCTTCAATTATGCGTGCTCTCCTTCAATTATGCGTTTTGATTTATTTTTTTCGTCTTCTTGATCATTTCTTTTGTATTTGTGGTCAACCAGCCATTGTAAATCTTGTCTTACAAAATAGTTGAATAATATTGAATGCAGCTCTTTACCACTATAACGGTCGATGAGCCTGCTCCTGGATTGAAGGCAATACTAAGCTTTAGAGTTCCCGATCAAAGATCTGGAAAGGTAAACTGAATTCTGATACATATACTAAGCTCCACCAATTTGATGCCCCTCCTATCTCTGTTTTTTTCCTTAATTTTCTCTTAACTGATCATTGCAGGTGGAACTTCAATACTTGCACGAGTATGCTGGAGTAAGCTCGAGTGTTGGGCTGACTGCAAACCCAATTGTGAATTTCTCTGGTGTTTTGGGAAACAATACGGTTGCTCTCGGAAGTGATGTGTCTTTCGACACCAAGGAAGGGGCCTTTACTAAATGCAACTTTGGAGTGAGCTTTTCAAATTCTGATCTTATAGCTGCTTTGACGCTGTAAGTGGCTCTTTTCTTGCTTGGAATGATTTGTGTCCCCTAAAACTTGATTATAACTTTCTAATTTTGTGTGCTACATAGAGTTCGGATTAACTTCAAAGATTCAGTTTTAACTCTTAAACTATACAAAATTTTCCATTCATCTTCCAAAGTAAAAAAAAAAAACTCCACGATATTTGTTATTATTTTACGAATTGAACCATATTATGGGCAGCTATTTATCAAGTAAATGAAACCGTAAGGCGATGTTTGTAATAATTTGTTTTGTAATTTTTGAAGGAAAACTAGTATTCTTTGGCTAATTCTTTGGTGTAGTTATTGTCATTGATGCTGTAAGGTGTTTTTATGTTTGGTTGTAATTCTGTTTAAGTTATTCTGATCTGGGAGTACAAATAAACCCATTTCCTCTAACTGAATTGGTCTTTTTGCCATGTATGGTTTGAATATATTGGATTAATACAAGAATTCATTTTACTACAAAAATGAACTTCACTTTCAAAGTTGAATTCAATCTCGATTTTTATCTCTATTTTATAAAAATGCAACCAGTGGTTGGTATTTATCAAGTAAATACAACTAGATCTTTTTGTAATTACATAATAGTCTAATCTTTAGGGTAGGTTTTTGCTATCAAATTGACGGGATACTAATACTATATTCCATATATATTTGTTTGTTTCTGACAAGTGCACCTATTTTCAAGTTAATTCAACTATGCAAGGGTCTGTATGTAAATTGTGGTGACTCAATGGTGTATTTGTGATTTTAGAAGTGCTAGTAACTAGTAAGGGTATTTGTGATAATTTCCCCAAAAATGGATGATAATAAACTGCAATTTTCTTGTTCTAGGAACGACAAGGGTGACACATTGAGTGCGTCATACTACCACACAGTGAGCCCGTTGACCAACACTGCTGTTGGTGCTGAGGTTACCCACAGTTTCTCGAGCAACGAAAACACCATCACTGTCGGCACTCAGCACGCTCTGGACCCATTGACTTCGGTCAAAGCCCGTGTGAACAATTTTGGCAAGGCCAGTGCTCTCATCCAGCACGAGTGGCGTCCGAAGTCTCTCATAACCTTGTCGTCTGAAGTGGACACAAAGTCGATCGACAAGAGTGCGAAATTCGGCCTGGCTTTGGCACTCAAGCCATGATGGGATTGAGCATTGTGGTTGGCTAGGAGCTGGTTTCTATGCTATTTTTAGTGTTGGTACTATTCAAAATAATTTACTTGGTTGCTTGAACTCGAAGTCGGATGATTTCTTTTCGGATTTACTAGTTTGTTTTGAACCGGTACCTGAAATTTTCTGCAATCATTCAGGGCTTCTTTCATTTCTTTTCCAAGGTGTTAAAAGTGAATTATGATTTGGAAGTTCCTAGACTTTTTTAATAAGAAATTGTCATATTTATCAATCTTTTTATTCATGACTGAGGAATGTTTTTTTATTATTGTTTGAATATAGTTTTTGTTAAGATTATAAAAAAGTGGATAAATTCAGAATATTTTTATTAAGTTATTAATTTTCTTTTTAACAGTCGTATAAATTAATTTTTAAAAAAATTATTGGAATATTTTATCTCTAATTGTTTTTCACATTTAATATTAGTAAATAACTAAATATTCTCTCTCAGAATATATAATTCACAGTTTTCGTTTCTATTTCATATGTAAAAAAATTAAATAATGGTTTTCTCAACAGCCTTCACAAATAACCATAAACCATTACCGAACTAATTCGACCGAACAAACACACACCTCACCGAAAGATGTTGAGAACGGCGCTGCTTCGAGCTTCCACCCGTCGCATCTTTTCATCGTTGCCGAATTCTTCTTCTCTGTCACGGCGACAATGCTCATCGTCTCCTTCATCATCGTCCCCTCAAATTTCGAACGAGCATTTCGTCGAACACTTGGAGGACACACCTCAGCCGCCGCCCTCCGCCTCTATTTCCGTAGATCGCTCCGCCCTGTACCACCCTCCCGGTAGGTGACCGCGTGATTGATTCTCTTTCATTGGTTTGTTTGAAATGAAATCGCAGTGAAGTTATGTTTGCTCGTGTAACAGAGCATAAGCACGAACCGTCTGATGACTCTGAACTAGTCAAGCACCTCAAGAACATAATCAAGGCAATCCATATGATTATATTTCACCACGTGTTTTCCCATTGGTAGCTTAAATATGTATGAGCTTCTTCTTGGTGTTATTGAGAATTTTGAAATTGTTTTGTGCTATCAGTTCAGAGGGGGCCCGATTACGGTTGCTGAGTACATGGAGGAGGTCTTAACGAACCCTAAAGATGGGTTTTATATGAATCGAGACGTCTTTGGAGCCGGAGGTGATTTCATTACCTCCCCGGAAGTGAGCCAGATGTTTGGAGAGGTACTTGCATATTTCCTCTTTCTATTATTGGGGTAATGTTTGAAACCAGTGGTAAATCTTTTGTGCTAGACAGTAATAGAAGAACGTCTCCTAAACTCGTGGGTGCTTGGCCTTGTTAGAAATATTACATTCTCCCCTTCGTATCTGAATAGAAGTAATATTACATTCTCCCCTTCGTATCTGAATAGAAGTATTTTTGGAGAATTGATCTTGTTACAGAATAATAGTCTTGAAGTTATAAAATACATGTATTCCCATTACATTCTTGCCTTATCCCAAAATATTTTCTGTTTTCTTTTCAAATCATCATCTTGTTTGAGACAACTATGTGTGTGAGAAAGACTGAGGGAGAGAGAATTTAGGGTGATTGAAGTTAAATTAGTAAAAATATATGCTCCTTTATTTTAAACAAAACTCAAAAAAGACTTGTTCAGAAACGAAAGTAGTAAATTTTATATGTATATGTCATGACTGTTTTCTTGGCTTAGATGGTTGGAGTTTGGGCAATGTGCCTTTGGGAACAAATGGGACGACCGGAAAGAGTTAATTTAGTCGAGCTTGGCCCGGGCAGAGGAACTCTTTTGGCCGACCTTCTGCGTGTATGTCGTGCTTCAATATCCACTTTTCATTTTTCACTTAGTGTGTCTATTGTGTGTAATTTATTAAGTGTAGTAATTCATATTTTACGTGAAAATTATATATAGGGCACGTCAAAAATCAAGAATTTCACAGAATCCTTGCAAATACACATGGTTGAATGTAGCCCAGCATTGCAGAAGCTTCAGTATCAAAACTTGAAGTGCACGACCGAAGATGGTTCTGATGGAACTGCAGAAAAAAAATGTGTTAGCACTTTATCTGGGACCCCCATATCATGGCATGCTACTCTCGAACAGGTTCCGAAAGGATGTAAGAGACATGTTTGTAAGCTGTATTATTTGTTTCTATTGGTTAGCTAAGGTAGAATAGTCGTGGTAGCGTATGAACTAGGCTCACTTGAGCTAGCCTATTAAGTCACAGTTCCGACATGCATATGGTGACATTCTAAATAGTCTATTACAGTATGTATATTTTTGACGAGAAATAACCATTTTAGACCATTAATTAGGCAAATAAACTTTGAGTCAGGCTGTCTGACGGAGCTCAATTCTTTTCTTTTTTAGGTCTTTTTTTAGTTTCTTTTTTCCACATTGTACTTTTTTTCTTTTCAGTTGTTAGGTCATTTTTTGGATGTTTAGGACGACAAAGTCCCCCCAATAAGTTAAGATATGGTTTTCAATTTAATATGCTGTCATGCAACATAATAATCTAAAGCATGTAAAGCTGCTGCTTCTCGTGTGAAGCAATCGACTGTTTTTTAGGAGCAATCGATTTTGTCTTGGATCTGTTTAACCACATATTTTTTATATATTTTTTCTTTCATATATTTGTTCTTTCAGTGCCTACAATTATCATTGCCCATGAGTTCTACGATGCTTTGCCAGTACACCAATTTCAGGTTAGATGAAATGACAATCTCATTGGGTTTAGACGTTTAGTTTGAAGAAAAGAAATTGTTATGATTATCGATTGGTGTTGTAAGAATTTTTAGGATTTGTTTGCTCCATTATTATTGTAGAAATACTTAGTCCTTGCTGTTGACATTAAATACATAATTTGTATGTAATACATCGTTAGCATTTAACTAAGCCTATGTACCGATTCATGGTTTTCTTGCAGAAAGCATCTCGTGGTTGGTGTGAGAAGATGATTGATGTTGATGAAAAAAACTCATCGTAAGCTTTGAAATCCTATTTGTTTCCATTTTTTTGTCTTCCACTTAATTGAATATTAAATTGATTTTTTCTCTTTTAAATTCATTGGATAGGTTTCGTTTTGTTTTATCTCCACAGCCCACCCCAGCAACTCTTTATCTCATTAGGCGTTGCAAATGGGCCGAGGCTGAAGAAATTGCTAGGGTTAGCCATATCGAGGTTTGCCCAAAAGCAATGGATCTGAGTCGAGAAATCGCCAATAGAATCAGCGCAGATGGTGGTGGAGCTCTCATTATTGATTATGGGCTCAATGGACTAGTCTCGGACAGTCTACAGGTTTGATTCTGCGAAATCTTGTACATTTAGCACATTTATGATTTCAACTTCTTTTTTTCTGGCTCTACTAGGAAACATTTATCATTATGAAGTCATCATAAATACATAAACTAGTTATAGAGATGACCAAATCTTAAGTAAAAACTGATCCCGTCTCTCTGTACGAGTATAAAAAGTTGGACGTGGTTAAACAAACTACCCGGACCTGCAATGAACTGGGCCCAGATTCGGGGCCATGTTTGAAATCGTGCTGGGTTGGACCAGCCCGGAATTCACAAGATTCCTCATTTTGATGGGCCAAGTCCAACCTAATTTTAAAATGAATATATTGATGCTGGTCTGATCCAGGCTTAAAATAGCCATCTCTATTGTTTAACAAGTATATACAAAACCTCAAAGGGTGTTTGTAACCCTTTTAAGAGAGGGTTTGTCTTAGTTTGAATGATAATTGGGGGTCCTTGTAATCATCTATATAATTTGCTTAGCAACAGTTTACAGTATTAATTATTTGAGCTGTTTCATTTGTATCAGTATGTATGCATTTACATAGAATATTTCGCTTTCTTACTGCTCTCTTTTGATCATGCACAACATTTAAGTGCCACAACATGGTCAATTTTTTTTTATTAGAATAGAGTTGGGAAGTAGTGTGTTTTAAAATATATTTATTGACAGGCAATTCGAAAGCATAAGTTTGTTGACATACTGGATAATCCTGGATCTGCGGACCTCAGCGCATACGTTGATTTTGATGCTATCAGACATTCTGCTGAAGAGGTTTCAGGTTTGATATATGCAGTTGTGATGTTTTTTTGTTTGTTCAGCACTTCAGCTACTGACGAACATAAAAAGTAGACGAATTAACGCGATATTCTCCTGAGATTGACATATACAATCGCTTACACCCCAGAACTTTTTACTGCAGACGTGACTGTCCATGGTCCAATGACACAATCTCAGTTTCTAGGGTCGCTTGGAATCAATTTTCGTGTCGAAGCTCTGTTACAAAACTGCAATGAAGAACAAGCGGAGTCTCTGAGAACAGGATATTGGCGCTTGGTGGGTGATGGTGAAGCCCCGTTCTGGGAGGGTCCCGACGAGCAAGCTCCTATTGGGATGGGCAATCGGTATTTGGCAATGGCGATCGTGAACAAGAAACAAGGTCTCCCAGCTCCTTTCCTATAAGAGAGAAAAAATGTTGAAATCAGTAATCACTCCTAAATGAATGAAACATTATTGTAAGACAGAATTTATGGGACTTACTAATGTGTATGTTATTGAAAAGAATAATAGAATTTATTTATTTTATTTCAAATTTGGGAGATTTATTTATTTATTAATTTTTAATTCCATTTACAGTCTGACAATAAAATTGTTTTCGATGGATCATTATTAAACACGCTTTATCATACAGGGTGAAATCACAACAAACGTATAAAACCACTCCGAGAAGAAAAACCACGTCAAAAATAAACCCATACACAAAATAAAATAAAATACTAAAAAATAAGATGGGTGGCGTCGTATCTAACTTAATCGGGGGAGAGGCGGCGGCGATGGAATCGACCGCCGGAGAATCATCGTCTGAACCTTCGCGAGTCATCGGTTTCCACTCGACGCAGCGTTGGCAGCTTCACTTCAATTCCACCAAGCAATTAAATAAAGTGGTAAATCTCCACGACTTTATCCCCTCTTCAATCGTTCTTCACGCATTTGAACGCTGTTCGGATCTAAATGAAAATATAAAAAGAAATCGAAAGTTTTTGGTCCAATCCATAGATCTGAAAAACATTGCTGATTGAAAAATCTGAATCAATTTTTTTGTGGGAAATATATCTCGCGAAAAATTACTGTTGAATTTATTTATTTGTGCAACTGTTTGAACAGGTGGTGGTGGATTTTTCGGCCACATGGTGTGGACCGTGCAAGATGATGGAGCCGATCTACCATGAAATGTCGAAGAAATACACTGACGTTGACTTTGTCAAAATCGATGTCGATGAGCTCCCTGTAAGAGTTTGCTTGTTTGTATCTGTATCTATTAGACTGAATGATGATAATGATAAATAAGCATCCCTAGTGTGACAAATGTGGTACACATTTTCGTTCCGCATTGCCAAGTTGAATTTTAGCTAGGTGCTGGTGCAGATTGTTTCATATCGCCTAGGTTATATTTAGGCCACTTTTTGCTTCAGCAAGATTGATACTAGTGAAACTCGCTCAAATGCTGAAAACAAAAGATTAAAGATTTGATATTTGCAACAAATATTGTTTGTGAAATACTGATTTTTGTGGTTGTGGAGAAGAAACATTTAACGGTACACAAAAGTTGGAGTGTGAATTTTATAGGATAGGGTGTGTGCCAATAATGCCACTTGTTGAAATTTTCTAATGGTTAAATTGCAGCTTCATTCAAATAGCTATAGGTTTGGCCCAGAATTTCTAGGGCAGAAGAAAGGGAGCATCTTGCAAAATTATCTCCTTAATTTTCAAGAAAAAATCTCAACAAAGCTAAATGTGTTCTTGATTTTGCTTGGTGTTGTAGTTACAAGACTAAAATTGAATTTACCTTATCATAACCCCCACTTTTATTTTTCTCTTCTCCTCGATTCAAATTATGGACATGGAATTTCGGTTGTTTTATAGGATGTGTCGCGGGAGTTTGGGGTTAGTGCAATGCCTACATTCCTCGTGCTAAAGCAAGGAAAGGAAGTGGAGAGAATTGTTGGAGCCAAGAAAGATGAGCTTGAGAAAAAAATTCTCAAGCATAGGGAAGCTCCTAAATTTGCGGCCTAATCTTAACTTTGAGAATTTTATCGTCATGCAATTCTTTATAGATATGAAAAATAACTAGACTGTTGTTCTCTATGTTGATATCTTTCAAACTTGCATTGCAACGATGATGATGATGATTGGTGGCTTGCTATGATATTCTTAACAGTAAATTCAATACTACTAAAGGTTTGGATTTGAAGGTTTTTTCAAATGCATTATAACTAACCATTGGTTTGATCATGTTTGGGTGTAGAAAGAGTTTTCAAATCACTAAACAAATCTTATTGAGCCCTTGTTTTATTCTATTTGGTGGACTTCAAATGCATTCTAAATTGAGTATTTGAGTTAAAACTGTTTATGAGGTGGGCTCAGCTTGGCTCTCTTTGCAAACTCAAGTACTCGTGAACACAATAACCCTAATGTGTGATGATGTAATCATTTCTAAATCTTTTTGTACTTCACAAACAACATTTTACACGTGTTTCACACTAAAACACAATTTCAGACTGCCAAGAATCTGATCGGTTTTTAAGTTATTCACGTCACATTTAAGTTTTAACATTGATTTAGGGATATGGAATCTGAAATATTCTTTTATTTCATTTTTTTTTTAAATTTTCTAATCAAAAACTTTCTCAAAAGTGTAATAAATATTAAGCAAGTGAATGAATATTCTGCTACAATTCATTCCTTCTATTCCAATCATGATATGGCACCCACTTCCCCTTCTCCATCCCCACCCCAAAAAAGAGAAAACACATAGACAAATACTACATATAAATGAAACTTTCGCACTATTATTCTTGTTACAGAATATGCATATGTGCATAATAACCCAAGTCAAACCTTAATAGAACTTTATGACAAGTCAAAAACTAAAAAAAAAAAAAAAAGGCATGTAGTTATATAATATACACAAATATATATAAATAACACAATGACACAAAAAGGGGCAGTAAGGGCTTAAACTAGTGTAGTTAGTACCTCTGAACAACCAAACAAAAATGACGCAGATTACCAGCAAAAGGGAAGGGCAATGATCAGTCAAATCGTTTTACTTGCTGTTACCATTTCCGTGCTTGTGAAAAGGCCAAAGGTTGACCAGTCGTTCCAAAACTGCTGCGCTTTTTGTAAAGTAGCCCGAAAATCCTTGTGGGATTGATGGCGGGGGGAAGTCTTCGGCTGGCATTGCAAATGGATGAATCATCTTTTCCATCATCTCAAAAGTCAGATATGATCCGACTTCCTGGAGCCTCTCGGGGCCCATTATAGGCAAAGTGTGCTCTTGGCGTAATAAAGCTATATCGCTATCATTGCTATCATTTCCCTGTCGGGATGAAAATGACCAAAAAAATAAAAACTCAGCTCACTGAGTGAACGCTAGTTCAATAATGGATACGAGTAATCTTAAAAAATTAAACTCAAAATTATGGAAATGCAGAGTCTTCAACTTGATTGCTCTATATTTACAGACATGCCATCATTAAATAAACCCAGAGAGCATCACAAAAACAATTTAAAGGTTTTACCTCCAATGGAGATAAATCTGCACCTCGGCTAAATGTCATCTCTATACGAAACCTCTTCGGATCTTCCAAAGCAACCTGGATTCAATTTAAAATACTCATGTATGGTGCTAGCAAACAATTATAAAAGGTATTGAATCATTAAATTGAGTTTAAGAGGGTGTTCAATTGAGTTTATAAGTTGTTGAAGTGTTTGGATAAAATAAGAAGATAAAGCTTATAAATAACATGTTAGTAATGATTTTATCATTATAATATTCATAAATTGCAAGAGGTTATCAAAATAAGACATCGTTTAAAAAAATAAAAACTATGTCAGCACTGTAAGAAAGCTTGAAGGCTCTCAATATCTTATCAAATGTTGCCAATCACCGTCTTATCTATCCAACCCAAAACTGAAATATTTACGAAAACTATTGGATTAAAGTGCCAACCTCTGTGTTCTCAAACAGCCTCAATACAATGTAGGTCATGTAATCAAGCTCCTTTGTCTTGTACAGGCGATCCAAGCCATTATCAGAAACAAGGCTCAGTTCTCCTTGAAGAGATTCATCCAGGTTACAATAACGAAGAACATTCATCAACGAATGAATATGGGATTCCTGTCACAGGAATAAATAATTTGGATAGTGTAAACAGATGGTGGCACAAATAATTTTAGAATAAAAAAGGGAGCTGCTAAGAAACATTAAAAATCTGTATTGGAGTATTTTTTACTGCATCTTGTTTTAATGTCATTCCTCAGTAACAGGGACATGCAGATGTAGTCCATAATCCAGACCAAAGACTCATACATCAACAGAGTTTACAAATAAAATAGCAAAATAACTATTTACTCACTGAAGTGAAATATAGCCGTGTCCGCACATGCCGCTCAGGTGTTCTCACGTTTGCATATCTGATCAAAGAAGGAATAAAATTGTAAAGAAATCACCTCGCTTCCAACATTTTAAAAGGAACTTTGCTTGACAGAATCAAAATGATCAATGCAATTTGGTAAACCCTAAGCAGAAATATTGTGGTATTTACTTGGGGTCTAAACGGTATTTGATTTCTTTGTCATCATCTTCATCTTGATCCATTGGCATATTGTCATTGGTAAAACTATTTCTTCTTAGGACTTCAGGCTTATTGTGTGACTTTGATTGGTGGTCTACATCTTCTTTTCTAGGGCTAGAGACTGCTAAATTATTGTCTTGATGACTCTTCAATTCAGCAACGCTGATTGCTTCTTCTCGTGTATTTCGTAGATCAATCAAAATTTTCCCCAACAAGCGGCGAGCAATCTGAGATTACATAAAAAAGAGTTTCGGACATGAAGGGTATGTTGCAGAAAGTTGTGTATACTTTTATCTTTAGAGTGTGTGTATATGTGCTTGATTGGATGAAAGAAATGCCAAAACAAATGATAAAACATCTTCAGCTATGTAGAGTACTAAATATTTCAGACGTAAAAGCACAATGACTTGATATAAAGAACATGGAATCCTCGCTTTTAATATATTTGGGTTTTTCCCACAACCAACCTTTTCATGGTTGGATATAATTTGAGGCAACTCCTAGAAATTTGACTTGAAGGAAAAGTGAGAAATATAATCCAATATCTAAGAAGTAGCAACTAATTTACCTTTGATCCAATTTTTAATTTTTGGGTCGGATTGATTCCGTACTCATTTGGAATAACACCATCTGCAAGTAACTGTAGAAAAACAAAGCCACAAAATACGAAGTAAAGTAAGAGATATCTCTTATTTATTTTCTTTTGTTTATGTAAAATAACAAACATTACAAAAAATAGATTGCTACTTCAAACCTGAGCAACTTGGAATAGTTCATCTAAGCCTCCTAGGTTTAGATGTGCATTGTGCAAGAGATCGTATCTGTACAAGATAAGAGAACATCAATTAAAAACTAGAAACCATAGAAAGGCATGATCTGTGAGGCCAGAAAATGCATATTCACAATCGTATATTATATTAATGATGCTTATGCACCCATCATCATGAAAGTAAAAATAAGAAAATCAGGAATGATATTGATAAAAAATTGGAGCCTGAAAATAGTTTTAACACATCACTACAAGCACAATGCTCTTCATTATTTCTCGGTTAGATTAAAATGGCATGAATTAATTACGCATATTAACATGATACTACCAAAAATGATAGTAATTCCAATAGTAATTCCTTACTTGCAAGAGTCGTAGACATCAGGAATTTGTGTTATATCAAACCGCCTGCAATTTCATTAGAATTATAAACTGCTGGAGTTAGCCAAACCTGATATAACAGTTCGCTACTGCATTCTTTTTATTTATAGTGGAAAAAATAAAGCAACAAAATAATGATCAGAGATGACGTACTCTTTACGTTCATTATACAAATCTCTCTCGAGTTTTCTCCAGCGAGCAAACATGAGAAGAAATCCTTCACTACCGCAAGGTAGTCCTGCAGCAATTCGGTCAACATCTATATTCGTCTTGCCAAATGCTTTAGCTTGGTCATACGGAGGAATTATATCATATGCGCTTGTCTCGCCAAGCTCCTCATCTTCATCCATGGCAAGAAGTCTTACTTGTTCGGTCACCTTTTTTGTCAACTTTACCTATAGAAATGAAAATCAAGTATATGTTTGTAAGTGTAAAATAAAAGGAAACTTGTCAAGGGAAAAAAAAGTAGAATGGACAGATGCCACTAATGCTTTAAAGGATGTTAGCACTCCTTTACCAATTTGGGTAATAATTCAGAGGCATTTGGAGGAACTCCAGCTCCATCAGCCATCCAGGGTTTTTCTGGTAAGCCACTGCTCTGAACAGCCTTTGTTCCAGAAGTTATAATCTCATTTAACCTGGCCTGGTACAAAAATGACATAAATATAAGTTGATTTGATAGACATAATTTCACGATGCAGAGACTTTTATTATTCAAAATATCCATGATCCTGAACCTCCTAAAGCATTACAAATAAAAATGTAGCTCAGAGACAAACCTTAGCTTCTTTTATTTCAGTACTGGCATTGTCAAGCCCATCCAACATTGAGGAGTCCTTGCTGACAAGTGAAACCTTGAATTGATGACCAAAAATATGAAACAGTTAGCTCCCTACAAAATAAAAAAGTAAGTACTACTGACATATTACGTTTACCAACCAAAATAGGTGTTAACTGTCCTTCCAAGTCCAGGAGACCTTTAGCAAAAGCAGCTGCTGACATCTGTCAATGGCAAGCGAATAAGTAAAATGAACAATTGTGTTAAGACTGAATCACCGATCAAGGAACCCAAATAAAGAATCTCCAGAAAAACATTCAGCATAAATAGAATAAATGAAAGCGAACCTGTACACGGCCTTCATCTGAGCTGTATATTTTTAAGTCATGACGATAAGTACTATGGAGACGGAGGAGGCCTGTACCTTCACCTGAAACAGATGGCACAAAAAAAAGCATTTTGAGAATCAAAAAAAGTGGCGTGGGGGCAGAAAACAAAATGGCACCAAATTTCATTGAAGAGAATGATCATGCTCTGATTGCTTTCCTAGTTCAAGTGTAAAAATCACATCCACATGTTTTGAATGATATTTAGCAAAAGAAAATAACCAAAATGTCAATGTAGGCAGAAAATCTTCAGAGTTAACTGCTAACCTGGATACATATTGTTTCGAAAATACCTTCCCAGTTCTTCAGCCTGCCAAAAAAGATGATGAGCACGGTGCAGGGTGTCTAAATAGTTTATTTGAACAAGCTATTTACTCAGAGTAATAGTGTCTCGTGACAAAAAAATTACAGATCCTTTTCTAGTTCTGATAACAAAAATATATAGATCTACGTATAGATACAACAATCGTCACCTGCTTTCTGCCAGCATGTGTAAGAACACCACCATATTTAAGAACCATCAGAGCTTCAGTAGGTCGTTCTTCTTCTCCTTCACCATTGGCTTTGGGGACTTTGACCCACTTCAATGGCTTAAGCTGCACCTTTCTATATATGCCGGAGAAATGACCCCCCTGGATATTAGAAATTAAACAAAAACTTAATTAACAACAAAGTTTGAAGAATCTGACGTGAAGTTAGGGAACTAAAAGGCAGATGAGATACATAAATTCCTTTCTTGTTTCATCCAATATCTTAAAAATAACATTTAACTTTTCCTTTATAACAGATGGGACAAAGTGAAAAGGCAGCAGCGTTTGCTTATTAAATATGTCAAGGGAGTGTTTTGTTCAACTATAGAAGAAGCAAAAGATTCATAAGTAAATTTACTACAGTGACCCAAAATCCGAACATGCCCCACCAAGTAGAAAACATTAGATTTCTTATACACAATGTGACCAAATTATTTAAGTTGACCTCCTCAAGCACAGCTTTCACTTGGCGAAGTTTTTCGGCATGCTCAATGTCCTCAGCTTCACTATCACTTTCTCGACCGTGTCTGGATGATCATTTGGTCATTAGAAAAGAGTGATCTTATACAACATGTAGATTAAGAAGAAGTTTTGCTACTTATTCTACCATTCCTTTAATCCTTGCATTAAGTTATGCAGCATATTTCCCAAGTAAATGAGTTATTGGAAGAAATATAAGGAAAACCATCCCCTCACCTAGTCCGAGGAACTAAAATTCGTGTTGCGTCCAAAAGATCTTGCAATTGAACTGCACTTTTCAGTTTTGTCTGCAAATGCATACAAGCACGAAAGTCGTAATGCTGGAACACAATGCAAAAGTATCATGAGCAAAATAAGGAGAATGTCCAAGTACCTCTGTCCTAGGTCTCCCCCCATTATATTTTAACATCAAGTTCAAAAGCTTTTCCTCAGTTACTTTCAACTTCACTTTCTGCTTTGGAGTTCTGTCACCACTGTCAAACAAAACAAAGAATAATATCTCAAGTGAGAAAACAGCATGCAAAATAAAATAGAGTAGCAAAGGTAGAACTAAAAAATCTTACTGACCACGAGCATGTAGCTCAAGTGGTGTCACATACCCTGTGAGGATGTTTACCAGGTTTGAACCCTGTACCTTACAGTTTGTTTGATTATTATTATTATCCCCTCCCATCCATAACTATTGAAACATAAGGTAAACATCTTACTGGCGGACAATGGCAATTACACAGCGTAGCTCTTCGGATTGACCAAATGTCCCTATTATCCCACTTCCTTGCCGTGTGAGGCCTTCACAGGGCTGAACAGGCTCGTTGACCTTCCATGGCAAAATAGGAGGGATTGTTGAAGAAAGATGTGGGGCTTTTGCATCAAGAAACATCTTTCTCAACACACATGCGGCGTCATCATAATATCTGCATTTAGCACGTAATAACTAACATTAAAATACAGCATATAAATGCTATTCTTGGAAATATTATTAAAATAATTTAAAGATAACATCCATCAGATAACAAGATCAGCAATTAGAAAGGGTACTTGTAAGAGTTCTTAACAAAGCTCCATCCATTTACATCACAAACATAGGATTGTCCCTCACAGCGCAATAAATCAAATCCACAAACCTGAAATATCAAACGAAAACACTTTCAGTTTATTCACTCTAGCATTGCATATGGCCATCAGTACATTCATTATATGTACTAAGACTGATTGTCAGTCCATATCCAAAGCCATGAGCCCATATTTAGTTCCAATGGAGAGGAATACTCCAGTTAGATCAACAGAAGAGAAAAATGTAGTTCTATGGGTAAATTTTCTGCACATTCATCTGAAGACAATCTGAAAAGAACGGATGATTTTCCAAAATTATTCAAAGATGTGGTTATGCAAGCACATGAAGTGTGGAAAGCAACAAAGCTCTACCAGTTACTGAAAGATGTTTTCCAATAATCATCATGATAAACATTTAAACAAAAATGAATGAATAACATTTAAAATTTAAAAGTATTATATAATCACTTACAGCTTGTCTAAATGCAATGCAAACCTCTCTTGCTATTTGCTTCTCAGTAGGAGTAAGCAGAACAGGATATCTGACCTGTAAAGAAGAAACAAATGCAACTTTAAAAGCCAATAAGGCATATTTAATTGAGATAGTGATGCTCAACAATAAGAAATATATTAACATTCACCACCTTAATTTTGTTGCTACAGGGAATATAAATCATACAATTCATTTAAACTTAAGTTTTATTTCAGGAAAGATAAATATTGGTTTACTATATTCACAAGATGAGTTGAAAATACAGAGTAGTTGGTTTTCCTATATTCACAAGATAAATATTGGTTTACTATATTGGTTTACTCAACAGAAACAACCCATGTTCCATAATTCCCAAAAGGGAAATTTAATTCAAATGCATGAAAGTATTATCAAGGTGTTTGGAATACTTACTTCTTTACCATCAGGATTTCTCATTACAACACCATCGACCACAGGTGATTTTCTTGCTTCTGCATGAGCATACTCGGGGCCCACTGTATACACCTACAATATGAAGGAAGATGAACTGAAATTGTTTTTTCATAATAACACAAATCTAGACATGAATAAACCTGCAGAAATTTAAATGGAATTAATACAACTATATCAAAAAAAAGGGGGTGGGGGTGGGGGGGTCTTAAAAAATCAGTTCTCAGAGGTTCAGAAATATAAATCTAACAATAAAGCTTTCCATATCGTTTGGTAAATCAAAATTTTAAATATTATAGGACTTATTCACTAAATATTGAAAAGCGAGAGGTAAACAAGTAAACAACCTTCACATCTGTCCCCCCAGTGGGCATAAATTCCTCATATATATAAGAACCCTCACGTCTCACCCTTCTGACATCAGGATGAAATTCACTTGAGCGATTACCAATCTAAAAAGGAAGCGGAAAAATAGTTCACTGTCAAAGGAGAACACAACGTACAACGTAAAAGTTATAAAAAAAAATAGAGAGGATAATAATGTTCACTAGATTAAGGATGAAGAACTATAGGGCTAATCAGTAATCACATTAACTGTATTTTTTTGTTTTCTCAGGAACAGAAAGCAATAACTCAGGCTCTAATTTTTAGAAGTATTAATTTAGATATGATACTTCTGATCCATCTATTTCAAAATATAGTACACAATCAAGTTCTTGAATTATAAAACCTGTTTTCAACTGATTTATGTGCTTCTCATAACCAAACACAATGACCAAAACAGAACTGGACTAACAAATTAAACACATAGTTATAAGAAACCTCAAGGACGACAAGCTATAGTCTTCATTGAACATGGAACTTGATTTTTTTTGTGAGAGGAAATCCTATAGAACTATACTTGAAAGGATGCACAATGCAACCAAGCCCAAAACCAGCAACATTAAAATCTAACCTTAAATCAGTAAGTCGTTTTCTGAAATAATGAAATAAAACAGGCATACTCAAATTCCAATAGATGGAAGGCAGTAGGATGACTAGCAGCAGTATTCTACCTATCTGTATATGTGCAGTATTCCAGTTCTAACTCAACCTCACAAAATCAAAAATATAAAATATTACATCTAAAGAGGCTGTGGCCTTTCTTGACTTTCACAAAGTGTTAATAAACTTACTGCTCTGAGAGTGGCTAATGTTTACAAGATTTTGGAGATGGAAAGAGTATGGATTCAGAAGCCATAAAGTCTTAAAGAAATAAAATCTCATATCTGGGAGTCTGGGACAAATATCTCACCTTACGAAACAACTCCTTCATTCCCCCACCAGCTGAACTTGGGTAATATATCATTATACTGTGATTGTCACCTTCAAAGTTCAAAAAACAGAAGTTGGAATTTGACAGGCATTTCCAGAGTAAGAAGACGCCAGAAGAGCAGACAACACCAAATAACATCATTAAACTAGCATGTGGAACTTTATCAATTACTACCACTGAACTTTAAGAAGACAAAATTAATTGAGAAAGAAAAATGAAAACTACGTGAACCACTACCACCATCCCAAAAAGCATATTAAACAAAAATAAATTCAGGTTCACTTATCCATAATTTCGATAAAATGCAAGTCTAATAATCTTTTGGGGATTGCAATGACACAGACGAAACTATTTTCAGTCGATGTAGCATGTAGGTAGAATGATTACTAAGCGTAGTAGATATTTCTCATCAATATCTAGAAACTACACTATAAATTTATCATGTATACATCATGAATGTTTTGTTTTTTCTTTCCTTATGGTAAGCAAATCATGAATTTAAAATTTGTAGCAATTAATTTTAGTTTCCACGTTACAAAATTATAATCTCCTTCAATATTATTTTTCCTCGATATAAATATCCTACCATTATTTTTTCCGGCAATTTTTTTATAACAGTCCGCCTCTACGGATCATATCTGGTAGTACAAACTTAATTAACATACTCGTTCGTTCAGCCTGAAAGGTGTAGAATCACTAAAAGCTGCCTGAAGTCAAGAGATGCCACCTCACACTTAATCAACATACAGATTCCCTTCGGCTCCGTTTGGATAGAGGAATTTGGGGAAAGGCTTTGAGATCTATCATCAAGTAAACCCAACATGTTTGGCTAAATCAAATCAATCACCTATTTTACTTCGATTTGAAGTTCATCCTAAAGCCTAATATTGAAACCCATACTTGTACAAACTTCTTAAATATACAAGCACACAAAACCTCTCTTTCTCTCTCACACACATGCACTGGCATTCACCCATGCATATTCACACAATGATACACACACACACACACAATACATTTCACTAAAATTTATAAATTCTATATTTTTTTATACATTTAAACGCAGGAATAATTCAAGCAACTCATGCCCCTTCCTATCATGTGATATTACTTCTATCAAGTTCGGGAATCTGTAACCTAGGTACAACAGTGACTCCCAGATTACTTTTGTGTTCACATTACTCAGACAAACCATTATAACAAAAAGTTCCATGATATAAAACCAAAATTAAATATCTTACCATCAACAGGCTTCTCCACGAAAGGCTTCCAGAACCGATTCCCATGGACCTCAACGAAATCTTCTTCCTCAAAAAAATAATCCAGTTCTTGATTTGGAAATTCCCGGTTAACTAGTGCATATCTCGGAACAGGGATTCCATACATTTCAAGCCTCTGAGAAGACATCAAATATCCACCCACCACACAATCAATAACACCCCCACCAAATAGAGCAGTAAATACAGAAAAAAAAAATACTTACTCCGTATTTTCTAAATCAGTGCACACACCACGCATGAATGATACACTTATTTCAACCAATGAAAGGAAAATGTTGGATCTAGATATGATAAGTGAAAAGTGGATGCAATAAAACACAATTAATGAATAATATTTCCATTCTTCAAATAGAAAGAATAAACTTATCAAAATGTTCCATTTAACATAAATCCATAAAGGCAACATTAAGAATAGTGGTTATTATTGAATTTTCAGACAAGTAACTGAGAGATCCAAGACAAGTAATAAGAAGAATTAAATGGATATGAAGTTGGGATAACATAAAAACAAAGAAGAATATAAAATATTGGTCCGTAACGAGCAATCATAAGATAGTATGTGAACTTGATATCAATATTAGTTAAATTTAGTTTCATTAACACAAAGACTGGGGTATTATTACGATAAACTTATTAAGGAAAGGTTCCAAAAATTCTACATATGCCTTAATCCAGTGTTTTTTGTATTCACTTAACATTTGGAAATAAATGTTTCGGAGAGCACATTGTGCGAATAGAAATGAAAAGTCACACCAATGGTACACATTTTCAATACATACGTGTATATTAAATTTATCCACAGGAGTAAAGAATGCAAACCTGATACACTTTCCTCCTGTCATGAAGAAGGCGTTGTTGTTCCAATTCATTTACAAGGAAAGGCCTATGAGAGTTAAAAGTGATGAAGCTAAATTAGTGCGGATAAAACTAGAAAAAATGAGTAAATCAGCCAAAATAATTTCATGGTTCAAACGAAGGCACTAAGTTAACATTATCAGTATGCCAACATAGCTTGCAAAATGTGGAATCATAGACGTGTGGATGCAAGCTTACTTCCTTAATGTCGCATATGCTTCAGCCCTCTGCAAAGGATAGCCAGTTGAATGGAAGGCGATCAGGCAGTCACATATCGGCCAGCTGCAATTTAAGACCAGCCATATTTATCAAAACATTATAAATTAACATTCTACAGTTAGACGACTCGTTAAATGGTTAACTTGATCTTAGATGGTAATAAGGAAAAAATAGCACTCAATATCATAGTGAAAACTTCACAACATCAAATTGCAACTCGAAAACTCACCTCTCAATAGGCTCTTCAAGGATTACGTTATCCCCAAAATGCACTATCTGCATCATTCAGAACCAAGATTCTAACAATTGCACACTTTTGAATATTACAATCAATTAAAAAAATGGCTAAATTGAGCAAATCTGACAGCCAACTAATCACCTCGAATTCTCCGAACGCCTGCAATCTCCGTAAAATCTGCAGCATCGGTCCTGAAAATGCCTACAACAACAAACCAAAATTTAAACACAAACAACAACAAAAGGCATCAACATTAATATTCCAACTAATTAGTACAATAATGCATGGCTGCGTGAAGCAAACACAGTGAAAACCAGAACGAACAAAAGCTCCGAGCCGCACTTCACCTTCTTTTCCATTACACACACTCCTATCGTTATTTTACTATTCGCGCTACCGTCTTCCATCTCCATTACTCAACTGCAAATCACATAGATTTGATTAAAAAAAACAAAAAAATAAATAAACGCGCATCAACTAGTTGATGCGTAGTCAAATTCAAATCCAATAACAAAAAAAAAAAAAAAAAAATTGCCCGAACGAATCAGAAAACTCGTAGATTATAACAGACAGAGATATGTAAACATACAGAGATAATTAAATTATGAATTAACCTGAGAGAGGTTATGAGTATCGAAAGTGAAGTGGCAAGGTACGGCGGCAATGGCGGGCTTTTCCGTGAAGTTCGGTTTAGAAGGATATCACGAGAATCTGAGGAAGAAAAAGGCTGCGGCTGGTAGAGAAGATAAAAACGAAAAGTGCGTTAGCGGTGTGTGTGAATATAGAGAGAAAGGGAGAAAGGATTCAGGGAGGATATGCAAAAAGGAAGGGGGATAGATAGGGGTCGTTTGGCACATTGAAAATTACGTTTTTCGTCTGTGTGCGTGTCGCACTCATTGTGCGTATCCAAACGGAGTGGTGTTTTTTTTTTGGTATGGTAGGCGGTCAGTGTTTTTTTTTTTTTTTTTTTTTTTTTCATCTACTAATATTGAATTTTATTTTTTCTAAAACTTTAATAATCGACTGACATGATACAAAATTTAAAATTATAAGCTTCTTACTTGAATTATAAGATTCTTACTTTACTTGGTTGCTAATTGCGATGACGTGATTAACCGTGTAATTTAAAAAAAATATATATATTTTATTAATTTTTTTATCAAAAAATTAAAAGTAAAAAAATATTTTTAAATTAATAAAATAAGTAGTTAAGAGTAATATTTGAAAATGTAATGATAGAGTAAGAGAATGTGAGACTGAGAGGTTACGAGTTCGCTTTCATATGTCAACACTCTCTCGGTTGAGCTTGAGCCTATCACACAAGATTTATCTAAATGTGGTCTACTTGACATAGTTTGCATGCTAGTATGTCTAAATGCGGGCTGAGAATTCTCCGTCATTACAATTTTGAAAAAAATATGTGAAACGATAAAAGTATATATTTCTTTTAAAATGAAAAAATAAAAATAATTATTTTTTAAAAGAAAGTGTAACCATTGATATGAAAAAAGAAAAAGTGTGATAATTGATGTTGGACATAGATAGTATACTTTTTTGTTTAATTAGAGCATTTCCAGTGGTGTACATATGAAGATAATTTAGTGACACGTTATTTGACACGTCATATATAATTTGTATTTATGAATTTTACCTTTACTTTTCAATTGTGTGAGATAGAATTATTCACTTTTATGTATGTGTGACTCACACAATAAGCCACAATTCAATTTGTATTTGATACACTATTTTTTTTCTCTTATTTATATTTCTTTCCTCAATAATGTACATAGTTACAAATTCTTGTCACGCGTGAAATTGTACCTAATGTTTTTATGATATTTGTCACAATGTGAAATTGTACCTAAGTTTTTATGGTTGGATATTGTTATTTGTATTTTTTTTAAATGTCCTATTATAATATAGTAAATAATAAAGAGTATTTTTCTAATAAATGTCACACGAACACAAAATTATGAATGTTATTTGACTTTGATTTGATGTATTGAAAATAATGTGAGCCTACATAAAAAAACATTAATGATAATAAAAATGGGTTTAATTAAATGAGCAACTAAATATATTCATACGAGTTCGGCGTATCGCTTTCATTTTGATATACCTTATAGTATGAAGTACTAATATTATAATACTAACATCTTACATTTCATTTTCGTGGTCAAAATTGTTGACGTTTCATAAGTTGGTCAAATTTACACAATTCTAAAAATGTGGATTTGAAATTGACTGCGTCAACTCATAGCATCTCTGTCAATTTATAGTACATATGTAAGTATAATATTTCATAGGTCTCGAATAACTATGCACTCATTATTTGTAAATTAGTGTAATTTTATGAAAATAGAAAATAATATAAATTGTTACGGGATTGTATATCACTAGGATCTTTCGACCCGTGCGATGCACTGGGATTATCTTTCAGCAGCTTCTCCGGTTACTATTTTAATATAAGAATATTAATAGAAAAGTTAATGAAATTTTAAATAAAAAGTTATAAAAGATGAGGACAAAGATTGGAAAAAAAAGTTTAAAACTCATAATAGACTTAAAGTGTAATAACAACTTTGGAAGATCAATTCACATTTCTAAACACTTCCTTATAAATGACATTTGTAACCTTATTCGTGAGGTCCCCATTCAAATCACAAATTAAGAATTTCAAACCGGCTCGATTAGTGACTCTAGAAACTGCAACATATAATTGTCCGTGTGTGAACAACCGGTTTTCTCAACAGAATTCCAACCTTTGACAAAGACTGTCATTGATCCATCTGCCCGTGAGATGCACTGGGAGTACCACTCACCCGAATTTATTTTGAACTTGATTTTATTGTATATGTTAAAATAATTGTATAAATCCCGAGCAATGAAATGGGTAATTTTTTGAAGATTTACTCGTAAGCTATAATTTAATAAACTAATTTTTGTAACGCATGAATTTGAATCTTATTATTAATTAATATATAGTTTCAAGGTTTTTTCTCGTTTAAATTAAGACTCAAAACTGGAAATACATTTTAATATGAGTCAATATATCTTATACGGGATTTATCTGTTGTTTTTAATTAATAAATGATTTTTTTAACACATAAAATTTTATATTTGCATATGATAATAAATCTTATAAAATTGAATCATATTTGATATTTGAAATTAAATAATTTATTAATTAATATATAGTTTCAATGTTTCTTTTCATCTAACTAATATATACTTGGAAATTTGACTTGTATTCTATACGACTCAATATTTATTAAAATGAAAAGGGTTCTTCTCTTTAAAAATATCTTATTGTTTGAAAAACATACACCTTTAAAAATAAAATAAAAAATACATTAAATATAATACATTTTCATTACAAATTTCTGAATATATCCTTGTGAACCACATTAGTGGTCTAATTCCGGAGTTTCACATTCTTATCGCAATATAACAATTACAATCATACTCTGTTAGTGACTCTTGAAAATGTCTGTGTGTAAATATCGGTCGTTTCCAAAACAAATGATTTAACTCATGTGAATTATAAAGAATAAATAATTATATTGTTAACAAAATTAGATTGTTAAATAATTATTTTATTTGTATATCAACTACTATAATACTCATTTTTTTTATAATGATACAATAAAAAACTTAAAACATTTTCCTATAATATTTAAAAATGTTTTTAATTAATATCTTAAAGCATATAACATGTTTAAATTATAAAAAGACGAATGATTGTACAGTCGATAAAATTAAATTGATAAATAATTATTTTGTTTTTATTTTGGTTATGTCTCTTATCAAATTTTTATTAACTTAATTTATATTTATAATAATAAAGAAAATAAAAAAAATGCATTGAGAGTATTTTTCAATCATTATTATTCAAATTTTCATTGATTGAATTGTTGTATAGCCAATAAATTTAAATTACAGAATTCTTATTTTTACAATATTTTCTTATTTTTACAATATTTTCTTTCTTTAAACATATATCTTGTGGACTAAAAATATTGAATTATTTTATAATAAATAATATTAAATTAGCAGTATTTCATAATTCAAATCAATCAGAAAGACTAAAGAGTAACAGAGGAAGTCCAAAATACCCAAATAATTGCGACAAATTATTTTCTACTTTCGTAAACTGCTAATTCAGACCAAAAACTCATAATTATTAAAAAAAAATCCACATCTGACATCAACACTAACTAACGGTATCATAAACAGTAAACAAAATGAATTCTTTATTCAGTAAAATCGATCTGATCAAATCCATCGTCGAACATTTTGAATTGAGCTTTGACACATTAATAATCAAATAAAACACGTGATGAATGTGCATTAATACGAACAACGAAAGGTAATTCAATCATTCGAAAAACCTGAGTTATATGCACAAAAAATTACATACGATTTTGAAAAAAAAAATAGAAGATTTAAAATAAATAGTTATATAGAGAATCTGAAAAGTAAGAATTAGGCTACGCAATCTGCACATAAACCTGAAAAGTATGAATTAGGATACGCAAAGAGATGAACCACTTTTAGTTCTAGCATTAACATATATAATTGAACGTATCATTGTACACACAGGCCAACTTTATATATATGCGGAAACAACTACTATAAAATTATGGATACAAAGTTACAAACCAATGCGAAAGCACACTCACTCCTATTTAGTTCTTTAGCCAAAACCTATGAAGGCGGAGATGGAATCCCACCAAATGCAGCATTCTTATATTTTTAATATGTTCAAAAATTTACAGAAAATCTAAAATCCAATTTCCTACTAAAAAACTAATTCTTCTCATGACTAAAAAATGACTGCATTTCCTTAAGCAACTTCTAAACCCATATCGTAGATACTAATTATATACTCCCTTACATGGGGAATTTCCATCAGATCAGGTTAGATAAGATGTACACTTTATATGAATAATCACAGAGAACACATGTTAAAGACAAAATTCTACCTTAAGGAATACGTATCAATTGAGGGCTCCATGCACTTCAAATTAACATCTGAACATGACGTGCAAATGCTCATGTATATCTCCCAAAATATATGTTTTGGATAAAGGAAAACGCATGCACTAAAAAAATAAATTCCGGGAAAATCACTTCTAACATTAGCAAGAATTTGATGCATTTATGTACTTAAATTACCCCAGTAACAGTAAGAGAAACCTCATCCCAGATGCCAGTGTTCCTATACCTGAAAAACAAAATTATTTCAGAGACTACACTTTTGCATATTTAGTTAAGATAAACTCAGAATTAAAAATTATAATCTCATTATTTTCAGCAACAAAAAAATTCAAATCATATAACTAATAAAATTTGGAAAGGAAAAAAAAAGAGGTTATTAAATAAGCGGTGCACCCTGCACATAACCTTTTGAAATAAATTCAATGCAATAATACCCTTCACTTAAGCTCTTCATGTTCTCCACAAAAATTCTGATGCAATCAATACGGGACCTCAACTCTTTCTGCATTAGAATATATATATATATATATATATATATATATATATATATATATGAGAGAGAGAGAAAGTGAGATTGTTCACAACTCACTTTAAGAACTGGAAAGTATATCGGCTCAAGTGTGAGAGAACTAAACCATCTCAAAAGAGGAAAGAAGCTGTATAACCAAATTTGGGAAGTAACTCTCATGTTTCTCCAGTTCAGCAATTCCATATGCAAATTAATAAATCAGCAAAAGTATTTTTTTTTTTCAGATGATTGAATTGGTATTATTGTTTCTAAATCAAAGATATTCATGAAATATGAATCATATGATTAGGAGTAGTAGTGAAGTAAACAGGTGAAATTCATAGATATACCTGATTTCCTCTTCCTTCTTCTCCACATATGAACACCGAATAGACCAAGTATCTTCCAGAAAATTAATCCAAGCTGTTCTGTGCATAGCACGGGCTGAAATATTTCTACTTGCAACTGAGAAAGCTCCTCGATGTATTGGGCCGGACACAAATCGGGCCCGACATATTTGGAAGGAATCAACAAATAAAAGGGAATCAACAAATAAAAGGGTTAATGTACATACCTTAAATTCGGAGAAGAGGACCGATGACAACTGATTCATACCGATGAGAACGGATTCTGCAAAAGAACTGAAATAAAGGAAGAAATCGAAATCGCACTTTTAGTTTCTGCATAAAAAATTCGATAAAAGCCCTAATTATGATGGAGCAGCGATGGGAAAAACCTGCTTGATCGAAACCCAAAATCTGAAGGTGCAAGGGATGAAGGTCGAAGGAGATGAGAACCGTAAGCCTTAATATTGAGAAAATCTGGTCGATCGAAACCTCAATCTGTAATAGCAGTGGTCGCGGGAAAGGAGAAGAAATCTGTAATCAATTACGTTAATTATTAAAAAAAATCGACATTAAAACAAATTACACAGAGTCAATTACACACAGTAATAAAATTAACCTAATTTCAGATAACAATTCACTAATTAAACCGGAACAAAAATATACGAACTAAAAATTACAGGAATTTAAAAAAAAAACACGAATATAATTATAACCCAATATTTGCTAATGTGCATGAAAGGGAATATAGATATCATGAAACAACGATAAAAAAAAATGGTCAATTAAGCCCAGGAAGTGGTGGAACACGATTCTAATTTCTTTTAGTCAAACTGCAAACACAAATAAATAGTAGAAGAAGATATTTATAAGATACTATCTTATACCGCTTCAGCACCAAAACATGAACCACGGTATGTCTCATTGTGGTCAAGCCTACAACCATGTTTCTGCAAAGGCCTCTCAATCTGAGAGAGAAAGAGAAAGAGTTAGCAAACTATACAAATATAAGAAAAATAATTTGTGGATGCAAAAGCAAGCCAAGAATTTCAAAATACTTCAAGACATATTTATTCAGTTTCCCTTATTATAATATGATGACGACTAAGGCATTTGGCTTCGGCACATATATCATATTATTAGCCACGATACGTCAGGTTTTTTCCAGCTACTAACAAAATACATTTAGGCAGTTCATCACATGAACACATGGCAGATGACAAATGTGGAACTATAACAACTAAAAACCACAACAGCTCATGCAAAAAATATCATGTTTCCATATTACCGTAGGTGCACCAATTCCATCTTGCCGCACTTCGATCACATTACTGTGAGAATCAATTCGTTTCTTAAAAATGTCATGAGTCTGCAAAATTCAGTTAAGCATATAAAATTGATGATTTTAAATAATAGAAAACTGAAAGAACCATAGCAAAGTACCAACAATAGCAAAGTATCAAGTTTGACGATGCAAGATATATTTACAACCATAAAAGAAAATTGAAAGAAAAAATGAAAAAAGATACGTTTACCTGAATTCAATATGCACGATGGTTATTCCATCGTTTGCCATGATTGACTTTCCTTCGTAATAGAATGCCTGTACACAATTAACAGATGATAACATCTAATCTATATGGTATAATGCAATTAACCACTGTACAGACATATGGAGATACATAATATAGGTGACAACATAAAAGAGTAAATAAGAAGATTATATGATATATAGCCACCTGAAGTGCTTGAAGAAATTCTTGTTCCATCTCCCCTACGATTTCTTTGGTTTTTTGTCAAGGCTGCAATAAGGCAAGACATTGCTATCAACCACTTCATCTTCCTTTACTGCATGGACCTGAATTGCACAATGAATTTTTATTGAGAGATGCAAATGTAGTGGTCGCCAACATGAATTCATTTCAGAGAAGTCCAAATATTAAAAAAAAAACATGTTAATTGCAAAATGGACGATTTACGTTTTTTAACAATGGAAACTAATCATGTTTCCAAAATCATGGTCCATATCAAATTCAACGACTAATGTTTTTGGTGGGTTTTACGGCCCATATAGAAAATCAATCCAGTACATTTCTGGGCAGCGATAAATGATCCTCGTCCAAGAAAAATGTCTCTAGGCCCTTGGATATTATGGTGGATATACAATGATTCTTGGTCAAAGTCTTAACACATGAAACTATTCAAGGTATATACAGTTTTAGTATGTCAACACAAATGAGTTTTACAGATATCGCTTCCCTTTCATTTTCTCTCTTGATTGTTTTAAATGCTTTTGATACTGACCTCACACACAACACACAGCATATATACACACGGGCTGATGAATAATATTGACCTCCAATTGTGGACTTCCCACCATCTGTAGAACAAATAAAAAAATGTGACATACTCTCAGCAGTTTCACTATCATATATTTTTTTTAAATACTGTTTCTATGACTCCTTATGATGCACTTTCAAAGCTAATTGAGAGTAAGTTAAATGGAATATTTGAAAAAGAAAGAAAATTCCAGTATTCTGTTGAAATAGAAATTCCAAATTACCACATAAAGCTAATTTTGGCAGGGTAAACCAGTAAAAATCTAAGCCCAAATGTTCCTGTATCATTATGATTTTGGAACATCTGTAAGGGTTCATTTCCACAATGTAATCGCATGAAAAAAAATAATTATATATATAATTTGCACTGTTGATGTCGCACCTGTGGCTCGGATTGGCATTGGTAGATCTTTATTTCGAAAAAAAACCTATGAGTTTTCTGCGTCTAGAAAAGCAATACACAAATCATGTATAATATGGATCGAAAGTAGAAAACTGGCACCTGTCTAAAGTATAAACATTCACAACTTTGGACACATGCTCATTTGAACCAAAAATATAGATAGAAAAGGAAAAATACTGATCCTTCTATGCGGATCAAGCTAAACAAAATTTTGATATTCCAAAAAAACAGACCATACATTTTAGAAGATCTAATTTGACATTAAAATAATTTCAGCATAGATATAATAATAAAATCGTTTTTATGAGATCCGTAATAAGATGGAAAAAAAAGAGCAACAAACCTCAACCTGTGAAGTGGAGATGAGAAGAGAACAGTCACCGGCTGGAGAAGAGAACAGTCATCCGGCGGTTATGGAGAGCGGGCGGTTGGAGAAGAGAACAGTCATCGGCTTAGAGCAGCGAGGGAAATTGACCTCGGCTTTGATCTGATCGTAGCTGTCTGACCTCCCGGCAATCAAAGTTAGGAGGAAGGCGAGGGAGACTCCGTGGCCGATTTTGGTTCTGAAATTGGGGATGATCAGTGGGAATTGGGCGACTCCCTAGAAGAAGAAACTGAACAATACGAAGGCGAAGGAGAATTCGTCGGAGGTGTTGCAGAGGAAATCTTTCAAGTAGGTCTCTGAGTATACTGTCGTGATGAAGGAGAAGAGAAAGAAGATGGAAAGAAAAAAATGATTAAAAGAGAAGATGAAAAAGCGGAACAACAATTTAATGTAAAGATGGAATAATTGACCAGAAATTAATTGCTCAGTACTGATTTCTATTTGTTTTTTTAAATAAATAATTGAGAAAAGATTGTCTATTGGTGTGAACGCAAATGAAATTGAATTGAAATTGAGCATTTCTATTGGACAATAGAATCTCAATTGGTCTACGTGGCAAAATTGAAGGATATAACTGGCTATTAAAAAACCAAAGAAGTATTCAGGAATTATATATTAATAGATTTTATTTAAAATAAATTATACAATAACGGCACGATACATACTAGTAGAATTTTCGAGTCATGAACTAAAGTTTATAAATTGTTCAAACTAGGTCGATCACTGCCGTAAAAAAACGTATGCAACATGTTTAATTTATTAACTCAAAAGATGGAATTCAGAATTAAGGGCTAACCAACTATCCTAACTATATATTGACCATATTAGGTCATTTTCCATAGTTTAAAATGGAACAAAATTGGTTTTTTATTTTATTTATACACATGACTCATAAAATATAAAATGTAATTTATTGTATAGTCAACATTTGAGAAATATATTTGTTTTTTGTTTTTTTAGGAGTATAAAAGTATTTTTATAGTGTAAAATGTGTAAATAATGGTAGGTGTGAACATTATTTGGGACAATAAAAAAAGTTAAATGTGACTTTTTCTCTGAGATGGAAGGAGTAGTATTGAGATATTATTTTTTTTGTTTTTTTAAGAGTATAAAAGTATTTTTATAGTGTTAAATGTGTAAATAATGGTAGGTGTGAACATTATTTGGGACAATAAAAAAAGTTAAATGTGCTTTTTCTATGAGATGGAAGGAGTAGTATTGAGAGATTATGTACTCCGAGTGCTTACGATAAATTGACCAAAGACAAGTAACTAAGTAGTAACTTCTATGATGAAACAAAAAAAAAAAAAAGGTCAAATTTAAATATTTACGGAATGTGCCTTTTGCCCAACTTCAATAATTTCTACAAAAATGTCGGATAGCTTTTTGGAAAGTTACTTTTTAATGTATATTTAATTAATTTACTTTTTACTCTTCGCATCCACAATTTTGAGAAAATTCCAAAAACTACACCAAATATATTTTTTAAGATTTTATTATCAAAAACACTACTTTTGCTTGATCCCCCTTTGCTTACACTTTTTAGGACAATTTTACCTTTGGAGTTTGGAGTTTTAGCAAAATCACACACAAAAAAACAATTACGTACATTACTCTTAACGTGTATGTTCGAGATAAAACATTTTATCGTAAAAAGACAGTAAACGCGTCATATTTTGTAATGAAATACCGAGGAAGTGTTCTTACTTTCTTCACCCCTCATTTCTTTTTTATCGAAACCTAAAATTGCCTTAATCACATCCGTGTACGGGTTATTTTGTTCCAGCTAGCTCCTTCAGATCAACGGCTGTTGCCAGGTGGCCAATGCTTGTTCCAGCTATGTATCCACCCGACCAAGCATTCTGCACAAATAATAACAAATCAATTTTATAATATAGAAGGATTATAAATTTTCATCATCTGGTGTAGATTCGATCCCATTCGGCCGGTAGGATAAAATCAGTTTTTTTTTTCGCTCTAAGTATAACATTTTAAGACTTTATGTTTAGAAGATGAAAATGAATTGTGATGCATTACCTGGAAATTGAACCCTCCTGTTACACCATCGATATTCAATACCTCCCCAGCAAAGAACAAACGTGACTTGATTCGGCTCTGCATGGTATTAAGAGATATCTGCAAATGCAATTGGCCCAAAATATGAGGGGGGGGCTTTTAATATTAAAGAAACATGATTAATTGGAAGCGAGAGAGAACCTCTGACAATGGAACTCCTCCAGCAGTGACAAATTCATCCTTGAATTGACCCTGTCGTTAGATGCAGAACTTTCTGTTTATGTACTCTGATAAAGTGTAAATAATGTAATTTTGGGTCTTGGTAACAAATATATTCCATGATCATACCTTCCCCTTCACACGCAAAGAACAAGCTTTCAGACGAGAGGCAATTGAAATCAACAGGTTGTTCGATATGGAAGCCCACAATATATCTCCAACTGAATCCTGTGTAAGCAATAATTATGTATAAACCGTCTGAAAAAATAATAGTATAATTTTGGAATGGCCAATCAACCTCCTGTTCTAGAATGTATCTCCAGAATCTCTTCACAAGGCCTAACTCTGTAGGAAATGAATTCACAACTCTTTGCTTCTGCAATGAGCAGAGATAGATAACTCTAAATAATCGCAAATATAATTTAAGGAAACCCATGCCATTATAAAAATGAGAAGGCCTGTTAAATCGCTAATTACTGGAAACTTATTCTTGTGCTGAATCAGTAATGACTTCACATCCTCTACATGCAAATCAGGAACAAAATCCACAACAAGCGAACCTGGATGCAAGTGTGTTGTTCGACTCTGTCAAGAAAATATTACTTGGAAAAAGGGGGGAAATGAGTGAAAGCATTTGTAACCTTTGTAATCAGAGCCCGAGAGTTCACGTGCTCCCCAAGCAGATAGCCGAAGTATCACGGGCCCACTAAATCCCCAGTGTGTCACCAACATTGGCCCAACCTTTTTTATTCGAAAAAAAAGTATCCAGATTTAGCACTGATAATAAAAATGACAAACAGCTCCCAATGAGAAATCTTGCCTGTGTATGCTCGGGTATACTTTTCTGCACAGTTTCGATTTTCAGTTTTGCTCTCACCTTGGGAAATGTAACCTGAGCAACAGAAAACAAAATAAAATCGAAAAAAAAGAAAGCAACGCTATATATTTCAGGAATTGTATTTATGAAGACTACACTGCAGTGCACATGAGAAAGAGGGCACACAGTCCCCAATCCCCAATCTGAAAGGCAAATAGAGACAAATCTCGAGATATATTTACAGGAGAATTACTTACTCCAGACAATTCAACTAGCTGAAAATCGTCGATCTTAAAAGTGAATAAACTGGGCACTGGTTTCACAATAGAGTGACCAAGTTGAGTAGCGAGTTTATATCCCTGGCAGAGTAAGAATTCGAACAAAAGTCAGAATCACATGAAAAAGAACATGTAAAAAAGTCAAAAAAGACAAAAAAAACCCGAAAAACTTGCACACAACCTGCTCACTACTACCACTAGCAATCATTAAGTAATCAGCCTCAACAAACTCAACATAATCTACTGTACGTTTTTCAATCTTGACGGAGAATTTTCCGCCAGCAGATGCTGATGCACTTGAGACAGTTTTGCCAGTTTGCAGTACAACTGATAAAAAAAATTGCAATCAGAATTTCAAAAATAAAAAATAAAATAATATCAGATGCATATTATAGGAAAACGAAAAAAGGTAATATTCTAACAACACGCCAAAACTTTATTATTTTAACAGGATTAGAATCTATCTGTAGAGTTGAGAACGAAAAAAGGTAAACAGAAACTATTCTAACAACACAACACGCCAAAACTTTATTATTTTAACAGGATTAGAATCTATCTGTAGAGTTGAGAGCATAATGGGACCAGCTGTTCTTTCGAAATTATATAACTTCTAAAAATCCAAATCTCAAATACAGATATTGAATACTACATGTACTCTTCTTGACATTCAGCTCTAAGGAAAGAGTGAGGATTAAGCATAATACCTACCGCCTTTCGTCTTTGCTTCCGATAGAAGGCAATCTATAATAGTAGATGAACTGTCGCTGATCGGAAATACTCTTCCATCAACCTCAGTCTGAGTAACAAGGTGAGAGTGAACTTGCTAAGTACTTACCACTTACGAAATAAGAGAGTTGAGAAAGACATGAATAACACGATGTATTATGAGAATTGCCTATTGAGATGATTATTACCTTCAGTTCCACCCCACGATCTGAAAACCATGACATGGTATCAGTCGGACTGTGTGTATTGAAAAATGATCCTCGTAATTCTTTATAACCTCTCGGATAATTTCCTGCCAAAATCTATTCCAGCTATTGATATAAGGAACAAATAAAGTAAACAAAAGGATACAATAATAAGATAGACAAAATATGAAAACATAGTAGTATGATCGATAACACAATTTTCCACACCTAAGCCCAAACATACATTAAAAAACATAAAGGGTAGCTTACTAACTGATTTACTCGCAAAAAAAAAAACCAAAGTAGGGCGAGAAGTTAAGCAAAACTCCAGAATCTAAAAGGTTACTCTACACGATACACATTTCAATTTTTCACCGATAAGAAGAAATCCAATACAATCAAACCCGTAAAGTAAATTCAATCCACTGGCACATGAATGTACGGAAGATTCTTACCACATTATCAATGCAATGGCCATTCGTCACATTACATCGACCACCGCCCGAAATCTTAACCTAAAAAAATAAAACAAGAGAATTCCATCAAATATTAAAAAAATACACACACACAAACATAGGGCTAAAAATTTAAACCAAGCTACTTGAACCAATAAAAACAAATACAAACCTTCGATAATGGCTTCCCTTTCTCAATAACAACAACGTTGAGATTAGGCGCAATAGTTTTAGCTCGAATAGCTCCATAAATTCCGGCAGCTCCGCCGCCCACTACAACTAGCGTTTCTTCATCTGACTACTCGATAAAATTCAGGCAAAAATCAAGTCAGAGAACCCTTTGTATTGTGTTCTCGTGCATTGTTATTTGAAAAAAAAAAAGGAAAAATGTTTACCTTGATAGATAAGGAGAGTGCGACTACGCAATACTTTCTTCTGTGCTTCGAGAAAAGAAAATGAGAATAATTTCGGTGGGGAATTGAGATTTTGGATAGGTTCATTTTGTAAACTGGATATTTGCCGAAGTAGAAGAAACAGTGAGAAAAAAATGTTTTTTTAATAGAAAAATAAAAGATTTAAAATTAAAAATAAAATAAAGATAATTTGGTGTTTTTTTAATAGAAAAATAAAAAATTAAAAATTAAAAATAAAATAAAGATTATTTGGGCAATTTATAACATATAACTAGGTGTACACCATCTTGATTAATATTTAAATTTAAATTTATTTATTTATTTGACTTTTTTTTTTCTTATTTATTTTTTTCTCTTCTTTTTCTCTTTATATATTTTTTTTACCTAATATGAAAAATTAATTAATTTATTCAATTTAATTTATTTTTTGCGTAATATTTTGTCTTAATATAAAAATTATTTTTCATATTTTTTTAATGTTGGAAATTTACTTAATTTATTCAATTTATTTTTTTGTGTGATATTTATTTTGCGTAATATAAGAATTATTTTTCATTTTTTATTTATGTTGATATTTATTCAATTTATTTTTTGTGTGATATTTATTTTGCGTAATATAAGAATTATTTTTCATTTTTATTTTGCCGAACCATCTCCGTCAACAACATCTGTTGTTTCTTTGGTTGTTCGCCATCTCCCGGAGTCGATTCGTTCATCAGACATGGATTATCTCTAAAGGTACTATCTTTATTCATCGATTTATCGTATATATTAAATTCATAAAATTATTAATTTATTCAATTTAATTTATTTTTTACGTAATATTTTGTTTTAATATAAAAATTATTTTTCATATTTTTTTAATGTTGGAAATTTACTTAATTTATTCAATTTATTTTTTTGTGTGATATTTATTTTGCGTAATATAAGAATTATTTTTCATTTTTTATTCATGTTGATATTTATTCAATTTATTTTTTTGTGTGATATTTATTTTGCGTAATATAAGAATTATTTTTCATTTTTATTCATGTTGATATTTATTCAATTTATTTTTTTGTGTGATATTTATTTTGCGTAATATAAGAATTATTTTTCATTTTTTATTCATGTTGAAAATTGTACTATTGTACGATAAGGAAGATTATTGTATTACGTGATGAAAATTTGCGGGTTATATAACTATTTTTTTCATTACATAATGAATATCTTAAGTGATGAAATGAAGATTGTTTTATTAGGTGATAAGATTTGATTGATGAAGTTCATTACATAATGAATATCTTAAGTGATGAAATGAAGATTGTTTTATTAGGTGATAAGATTTGATTGATGAAGATTTAGGTACGATAAATGAAGATTGTTGTATTACGTGACTGTAAATGAAATTGTTGAAAGTTCTAGATCTAAAATGATAAAGATTTGATTTTATAATAAATATTAATAATATTAATATAAATTAAAAAATATTTTTGAACAATATTCATTCATTACATGATGAATATTTGACTTTATAATGAATATTAATAATATTAATATAAATTAAAAAATATTTCTGAACAATATTCATTCATTACTTGATAAATATTTAATTTTATAATGAATATTAATAATATTAATATAAATTAAAAAATATATTTTTTATTACGTAAAAATTAAATACCGTTTTAATTAATATTTTTGTATCAAATGAAATATATTTTTGTATAAATATTTTTTGTATACTATTTATGATATGTATTGGACGGTAAAAAAAATTAGTTAAATTTTATTTTAGTATTTTTTTTATATTTTTTGTATACTATTTATCATATGTATCATACTATTATTAATGGATGAAGGAAATATTTTTTTCACTAGCTCAAAATTATTTCAAGAAACTCTTACAAATATGATGAGAGTATTTTTTTTATGTGCCTCTTTGGGCTCTTGTTTTCTTCCACACTCTTCTTGCTCGAACATGGAAGGAAGAATCATCCAATGAGAACAACACAATCTCTGCAGACAACGACGTGATGTTGAGTGCCGAACCAACCCGATCAAATCAAATCATCGAAAATCCCATGTTAGTCAAGGGTTATAACATAAAGTGGTGAAGAAAGACTAAAAACACTCCAAAACAACAATCTAATTCCATCACATTCATCAGGTCCTCAACATGAATTCATCATTAATTTAGCTGCTGATCATAAAGAAATACATAAATAAATAAACCAGTTTCTAAGGCATAAAACACGAGAAGAATGTACAAACAATGCTACACAAACTACACGGATTGACATTTTTACACAAAAATAAATAAATAAAAAATCATCAAGTTCCCGGTGAATCGACATGTTCTTGAAATCTCTTGGGCTAGTTATATATTGCTAATGACAAAACCTCACAAAAACACACATTGTATATATGCTGGAAAAATAGAAGTGCCCCGACCCTTTTCAAACACCGTGGTAAAATTAGGCCAACGTATTATGCTGGTGGTAGGAATTCGTTCGCCGCTGTCATATGAACGAGAAAAAAAAGTTAATATGATCATAAGATCCTTTTCAAACACAATTAAATGGCATTATTATATAACCGAACTTGATAAGATCAACAATCATGAAACTTAATGAGAGTAATATTAATTAAGAGAAGCTCGATAAATGCGAACCTTTGGATGTTGGCGGGACTACGACGACATGCATGGTAACGTTGTTGGGAGGTAAAGCCAATCGAAGAGGATAAAGCTTTTGGGTCACGATGTTACGAGAGCACACGATTATATCCTCTATCCCCGTTTCTTCCTCCAGCCTCTGACTCAGCTCCTCCAATCCGTGCCCTTTGAACTGAAACGAACGCTCAATAGCGTCATCGACTTCGTCTTCATCGTCCGCCACGCAGTAGTATATGACACGGCCCTCGGATTTCTTCGACGAGTCTTCGAACGAAGTACGAGTAGTCTGGGCCCGGCATAGAAACAAACACACACATAAGTCCTAGTCTTCCAACCGATTATACACATATTTCTTCTTGGATATTGTCGCAAACTTAATAGTCACACCTTTAAAATGAAACAATTTCTTAATTTTTTTCACTTTAAAACATTTAGTATTTTTTAACTTAAAATACATTTTTTTCCCTATTTTTTTATTTTTTAGTCAAAAAATCATAAAAGAATATTTTTTTAAAGTTTACGAGTCAATTAGTGCATAAATAGTTGAGAATGAATTATTAATATATTCCCTATATTTCTAAATAACATGGCCAATTTTTTCAAATGAATGTTTTACAAAAATAGGATCGGACTCTAGAAAAAATCTTATTTTTAAAAATTAAAATATAATTTTATCCCTAATTTTCAACTTTACTCATAATTAACTAACTCATTTTTTAACTTAAAATACATATTTTTACTCATCATGTTTTGGTCAAAAAGTGAGAAAATAACATTTTGTTAATTTGTGTGTCAATAACATATGT
Organism: Euphrasia confusa; assembly: GCA_954870475.1. Taxonomy (NCBI): domain Eukaryota; kingdom Viridiplantae; phylum Streptophyta; class Magnoliopsida; order Lamiales; family Orobanchaceae; genus Euphrasia; species Euphrasia confusa. Next base: position 6,925,845 of record OX940964.1, read on the forward strand.
ATAAATAGTTGAAACGGATAGATGTGACAATATCTAAGTACTCCATCTATTTTGTCATAAGAGGACCACTTCCCTCAAATGGATAATTCATCTATTTTTTTGCTTTTAAAATTCAAATGTTACCCTACTTTATCTATTTTATTAATATACTTTAAAAAAAAATGATTTGTATTAATGAAAAGAAGGGAGTACTAAGTATATGATAACTAAAAACTAACCATGACGGGTGTGCGAAAATGAAAAGAGGTCGACCCCATATCCTCCTCTTCCTCCTCCGACCGGTCGACGGCCCTGGGCGGGGCCCTGGGCGGAGACTGCGGGCGGAGCTCCATCACATCGACCTCCCACAGGACCCAATCGCGGTGCCTGTGTGGGATGTCGTGAGTGATCGAGTTTCTCCACGGCGGCAATCCCCCGTTCGCTCGGAGGAAATTGCCGTACCTGGTTTTCAATTTGACTTGCATTCCGTCCCTGACCGGCTCCCACTCGACGGACGAGTCGAGTTTCCGGGGAAGGCTCTGGTGCACCTTCCGGCCGGTGACTCCGAGCAGGAACTCGCTGTCGGAGGCTCGGAGGTACTTGCCGTACCGGCTCTTCAGGCGGATCACGGTGTCGGCGTCGGGGATGAATTCCACCGTCCATCTGGCGGACGGAGACGAGCCGGCGCGGTCCTGGACGACGGTTTCCTCGTCGGATTCGGCGGTTAGGTATTTGTCGTGGTGGGATTTGAGCCGGACGGTTTTCGCCCTCTGGAAGAAATCCATTCCGGAGACCTGCAGCGTTTTTGTTGAGGGAGGAATTAATTATAAATTTAGGAAAATAAATTGGTTGGATTGATCCGAGTTTTGACGTACCTGCATTTCGAAATCGGATCTGGAAATGAGATTATGGAGACGGAACAGAACACATTTTTTATGTTTTTGTTCTCAGGGGTTAATTAATTTGATGGAGACGTTAAGGGTATTTTGGTAATTATAATTTTTGGTTATTCTTTTTATAGAAGGAAAAATAAGAATAAAAAGAGAAATCAAATAATGTCGTTTAAAATATATTTTTATATTAAAAAGTAAATTAATTGAAAAAAATTATATTTTAAATTGAAAAGCGTGAACTTTAAAAATACACAGCGCGTTTCATCTTTTTTATAGATTTATTTGTAAAAGTAATTTTCATTTTTAAGTGAGTGAATAATTATTTGAAATATAAAAAAAACTTGACATCAAGATGAAGCACATATAATAAGTACTGTACTATATATAAATACCTGATTGATCAATGTATCTCTGGGGCTGCTCCGATAACCAACCACGGGCGAGCCCGTATCCGGCGAACCCATATAATAATTATCATCCGCGAAAGACGAAAAAGGCGAAGCCGGCGGCGACGAACAACCCGAATCGTCGTCCTCCTCCGAAATCTCGACAACCTCGACTCCCCACAGCACCCAGCTCTGCGTGACGGTCCTATGTGGCACGTCGTGGGTGACGGAGTTCCTCCAAGGTGGGCCCCCTCCGTTGCCTCTCAAAAACTTTCCGTTACTACTCATCAGCTTCACGCTATTGGGCCCTTCCTTCACGGGCTCCCACTCGGTGCTGACGTCATCCGTCGCTGACGTGGCGGTTTGGAGAACCTTCTTACCCGTCATGCCCAGAAGGAAGGCTTCGTCGGAGGCCGTGAGGTACAGCCCGTGGCAGCTCTTCAGGCGGATCGAGTCGCTTTTTCCGGCAACAAATTCGACGGTCCAGCGGGCCCTGCGTGAAGCGCCGTTACGGCTCTGACGGACTGTGGATTCGTCTTCGTCGGCGATTAAGTATTTTCCCAGGTGGCTTTGGAGTCGGACTGCTTTTGCTTTGTTGAAAAACTCCATCCCGTTCTATATATGCTCATGAATGAGAAATAAATCATTTTAACTAATTTTATTGTTTCATATATTAAAAAAGCCAAATCAAGTAAAAAAAAACAAATTACTTCGTAAAAACAATCAAACTACTATATTTTTGTAGCAGAATGTATTTCTTTCTCGGAGGAATGTAAAACTATTTTTTTCATGAGTATACGTAATTTATATTTAATACAGTATTCTTTATGTCCCTAAATATATACTACACTCTTTCATTGTTAAATGTTTTTTTTCTATTTAATACTATCTTCCACCTCACCAATCAATGATCATGTCTTCTTACAAAGGAGATAAGGAGATGTGACCTTCTGAAAGAGTATTCTTTATGTTATTAAAAAATATGGTAAATAATTTCTCTTTTAACTTTAAAAATATATTTTTACTAATTTTTTTTCTTTGTTTCGAAAAATTAAGTTAAATTAAATTAAACCTATACCCAAAAATCCATATGTTTATCAACTAGTAATATTTTAACCAAGCAATACAATTAAATAATTTGGTTGATCAAATGTAAATTGACCGAATTAAAAAAAAAAAAAAAAACTACTCACGTGCCACGAGGCCCACGACAGCTAATTTTGAGGAGAAAGGGGGAGATGACTATGAGCTCACCTGTAATCCGTTACCAAGCGAAGAAATCCTATCGGACTTAATCGACGGCCGCCGTTTATCAGACCCCATAGATCTCCTCAACAGCTCAGACGCAAACGACGTCGCTCGTCTCCCGGACTTCACCGGCACCGCGTACGGCGAATTAGGGCACGACGACGCTGACTCATAATCCTCCCCTTCCCCTTCTCCTTCCCCCAGCTGCACCGAATTGAAACTCGAGACATTGCTCTGCAAATCCTCGCCGCCGCCGATTTCCACCGCCTCAACCTCCCACAGCACCCAGTCCTGAGTCGCCGTCCGGTGCGGCAAATCGTGCGTCACCGAATTTCTCCACGGCGGCGTCGCCCCGTTGGCCCGCAGAAATTTACCCCCCTGCGTCCTCAACCTCACCCAGAACCCCCCCTCCTTAATCGGCTCCCAATCGATCGATCCGTCGACTCTGTTCGTCTGGCGCACCTTTTTCCCGGTCAATCCGAGCAGGAACCCCTCGTCGGAGGCGGTGAGGTGGAGGCCGTGGCAGCCCCTCAGGCGGACGGCGTGGGGGTTTTTACCGGCCGGCTCGACCAGCCACCGCGCCTTTCGGGAGGATCCGTTGGCGCTTTGCCGGACGGTTTGCTCGTCGTCGTCGGCGACAAGGTACTTGCCGAGATGGCTTTTGAGACGGACGGATTTGGCCTGGTTGAAGAACTCCATCTGGTATGATTTTGGATTTTTTTAGGAATTTTTTATTGAGAGAAAGGGCCTGTTTGGATGTTAGTATTTGCAGTATTTGTTTTTTCTTATAAATTTTCTGAGAAAGAAGAAGCTTCGCATGTGATGTAATTGTTGACTTGGTTTGTTTGGATTAGTTTACTGCAAAGTTGACGAAGAAATTTCAGTTTTTTTTAATCTCCGTGGAATTACACAATTGAAAAATTCTAATCATTCTCTCGGTTTTCATTCATTCGTGATTTGATTGAATTTTTTCGAATCGATGATTTCTACTGCATTCATAATAGTAACTTTGTAAGCCTATCCAAATACTTGATGAGGTGAGTAAGGTGATTACTACGCGATACTGATTAATTTTAGCAGTGTAAGGGAAGATGCATTTGGTGGATATTCTTTATTTTCTGGGTCATTAAAATTTAATTAGGAATATTCTAGGACATTAGTACATACTCCTATGTCCAAAGTTCAATTTTGATAAGAACATTATTTTGCAATTGACCTGTGGAAAATAAAAGATTTTTTTCTATAGGATTAAGAGATGGATTTCAATATAACAAATTGTCAAAGAACCGCGTGTGGAACGAAAGAGACTGTGCAACTTATAAGTACATTGTGAAAGAAGACCGAGCAGCTTTAATCTTTAATCGTATATGAATTGAATTTGTCCAGTTAAATGTAGTATCATAATCTTCGACGAAACTTCCAATAGTACGGAATTTCAAAACATCAATTTCTTCACACAAAATAGCTAAAACCAGTTCACAAGTTTCAAAGAACATGTGGTCCACTCTAATCCCCACCATGCACAAGCCCGGCCAAATGAGGGAGACGCACATGCCCCGTTCCAAATTTTATCATTCTAAGATAATCAAACCTCAAAATGTCATCTTGTGATAAACCATAGTATTTACAAATAATTGTTCCTTATTATGGTGAATATCATCTCATTCTCGAGGCAGTTAAGCAGACTTGAGGGTTTACCAACTCTAAATCGAGTACAAAAACTTAAACAGCCAAAAAGAAGTGTTTGCAAATTCAAGATTTTAATCTAAATATTATCCAGCCACATATTGATCAAGACAAGTCTTACCAAACCCATGGCATGAGCTTCTTTGTAGTAAACGAAACAACAAGTAGAAGGGATCAAGCACTCTGTAACTCCGGTTTAGAAGGAATATCTTCTTTTATTACTTTCGAATTGGGAATGTATCTCCAGCAGCGCTTGTGGACCCCGCTGATTTTCTTCGGAGCATCTGCACCTGGAAAACCTGCAATAAACCCAATTGCCATAGTGTTAATTTGTATCCACCTTTTTTCAGTCTTTTTCCAAGCAACAAAAATTCTCTCCCGTTTATTGCAGAACCATCAAGCATTCTTCTACATTTATAATCACAAAAAAAATACCCCGTGGTTGACTAATTTAAACCCCAAAACAAGAAAAAAAACACCAATATTTTTACGCATTTCCCCTCGACACAATTAGTAAAGTAGAAAACACACATCAAGGGAGTATCTGAAGTTGTCGGAGATCGCCCAGTGGTTTTTAATTAAGTAGACTAAAACTCGAGTTTTTTTTTTTTTTTTTTTTTTTTTGCGATTAACCCTTCTAATGATGGTACCTACAGTCATGTACTCCACTACAGAACATGCTTATCAACAAGATTTGTTTTCAAAACAATGATCTCATGGTTGGATAGTAAAACAAATGTTAATGAAAACTGAAAATCAACCAGAATGATTATATGGAGATGTTATAAAACATAATCTTTTTACTACAAATATGCAACATCATACAAGGTTCTCAATAAAATCTATCGGAACAAGGTATTCTTCGTATTTGGATCAATAAACTGAAAATGACAAGTCTCGACCTTACACTACAGTTTTTTAAATAACAAATCCGTCATGAAGCTGTTTATCAAAGAATACCCTTAATGCAGATATATAATTGGACCATACAAGATTGATTGCATATAAACCTATGGAGACATTAATCTTGTCATCTCATCAAGATCTAGGAGAATAAATCCTAACAGCAATTTAATGCACCATTTTTTTTTAATAATAACAGTAAAAAACTTGATCTCACCATGTTCGGGATCAGATATAAACACAAAGGCTTGAACATGCATCAAAAGGTTTTACAGTTTCTGTATTTGTAGTTAGAAGTGCAATTCTACATTTCAATTTAGTATTTACGATTCAATGCTGCTGATGTTGAAGGACATAAAGTGGACAACAAGTTTTTTGTGACTCTTTAACCCCCAGTTAAAACTAATTCCGTCAAGGATGAAGGGTCAGTAGATAAGAATTTCCTCAAGTGCACAAGGAACAAATACATCAGTTATCTTAAACTTGTGATTCAAATTGTTTTTTAGGGAAATGGCCAATGAGTGATAGGCTGCAATAAAGGAACGCACCTTGAAATGTTACAATGACTAATAAACATCGTTTCACATAGTAATAGCAACTGGAACTAGATTAATTTTCATCTTAGATCAACTGAAATGTACCTCTTCATTGGTTCAGTGTTCTGTCATGGACTGGCATGACTTACTACTAGGGCTGTAAATAAGTCAGGTGTGTATGGTTCGCTTAGCTAAATAAACTACGGAGTATTGTACATTTAATCCAAGCATCGAAAACAGAAAGTGGGTGTAGTTTTCTTTAGATTCAGGACTAAATTGTGTTTATTTGTATAGAATTCGAAGCAAAAATCAAAACAGCAAAATTGATTCCGGCAGGAAATCAAGCCCTCACGTTCATTCCTTTAATTTCATCAATAAAGCATAACTAAGATCATCAGAAGTCTTGACAAAGCCATATTGATGAACAGAGTTACCACACAGAGTAGGGGAACACATTCAAACTCAAACGTAAATTTCACATTCCTATGAAAAAAAATTCAAGCAAAATAAAATAAAATTCATGAATGAAAACAAATTCTAGTACTAACATTTATCAAACATTCAATAATAATTCTAATTTCATCAGAATAAAATACTACTACAAATTAAACAACCATGTAAAATCATACCATCTTTGTGAACAATCCCCCAAGCCTTCCCATGCCTTCCATCCTGACAATAAAATACAAATTCATTAATAATTAATTAGGAAAAAAATAAGAAAAAATTGATAGCGGACAAATGAATTCATCGAAAAAAAAGATTAAAAAAAATTACTTTGTAGAGATTGATTTTAGTAATCTCGTAAGAAACCCCAGTCCAGTGAGTTTTTGCCATGCAATAGCCAACGCCCCAATTGGGCAGAAACTGAGCGACCTCGAAAAAGTTCTTCTTCTTCTTCCGTTTAGGCTTTGTCGCTCCGGTATCTGGTGCCGCCGCGTTCGCGGCGGAAGTTTCGGAGGACGTGGCGGCGCTGAGGTTGCGTACAAAGCTGAATGCGCATCTGAATAGAGGCAAAGATTTTTCGATTGAGGGTAGTGATGATTTCGCCAAGAGAGCATTCGCCATTTCCGGATTACTGTGAAGCTTCGAGCTGGTTTATAAACCCTAAATAGAGTATCGAAATTGTAGAGGGTGCATTTTATTTTACGTTTTGTTTTTCATGTATGTCGATTTAAAATAAGGGAGTTACTATTTGCACCCCTAAAAATGATAAGTACACCGCTTATTGCATACACCTATTTAAATTATAAATCTTTTTATAAGTTTTACTTAATAAACCCCTTGAACTATCAATAATACCCTTTAAAAAAAACAACAATACACCGTACCTTTTAATCTTTTATAAACTATAACATTATTAAATTATATATTAATTAACACAATAAATCAAAATCTGCGTTAATTTAAAAAAAAATTATTATCACTGTTCATTAATATTAAAAAAAACATATAAATTTTCAGTATTATTCAAATTCAAATATAAAAAAATTTGTTTTGAAATAAATTAAAATAAAATAAATAAAAATAATTTAAATTAATAATTTTAAATATACAATCTAGTTAATTTCACAATATTATTAATATATTTTTTTAAAATATTTAATAATTTATAAGAATTATTATTATCATTTAATTTCACAATATTATTAATATTTTTTTTAAAAATATTTAATAATTTATAAGAATTATATATTAATTAACACAATAAATCAAAATCTACGTTAATTTAAAAAAAAATTATTATCACTGTTCATTAATATTTAAAAAAAATCATAAATCAAAATTAATTTAAAAAAAATTATTATCACTGTTAATTAATATTTAAAAAAAAATCATAAATCAAAATCTGTTAATTTAAAAAAAAATTATTATCAATGTTAATTAATATTTAAAAAAAAAATCATATAAATTTTCAATACTGTATTATTCAAACTCAAATATAAAATTGTACATATATATATACACACAAAATATAAATTAACTACAAAAAATAAAATAAAAAAATAAAAAATAAAAAAAAACAAGAATTTAATAATATAAATCACTTCCAAATCTAATTCTTCCTTGTCCATATATGCAGAAGCGAAAAAAACAAAAAAAACTTGCGTAAGAAATGAAAAAACAAAAAAAGACTTGGTATGAAATTTATTGAAAAAGCGAAAAAAAATAAAAAAATAAAAATCTTTAAAGTTGCAGTAGAAAAGAAGAGGAGGGGTGTATGAGAATTAATTATATAATTAGGTTAATAGGGATATAATTGACTTTTAACTAAATAATATAATTATGATTATAATTGAGTCGGTGTACTTATCATTTTTTGGGGTGCAAATAGCAACTCCCTTAAAATAAAGGGAAGAGTAAAATAATTTTTTATTTGGAGTTATAGAAAATCTTAACAATAGAATAGACGTTTATTTCTTGGCTACCTTAAGTTTTCTAATTTAGTTCAGTTCAAGATCACTTAAGTTCAGTTCACTTCACTCTATTAAGAACATGTTCTTTTGTATTTAATTTTAGTTTAATTCAGTTCAGTTCAGATCGCTTAAGTTCAGTTCAGATCGCTTAAGTTCAGCTCGATTAAGTTCGTTTCAAAATAAATTAAAATAAAATAAATAAAGAATAATTTAATCTATAATTTTAAATATACACTCTAATTATTGTGATAACATTATTAATATTTTTCAAAAAATATTTAAAAAATTAAAAAATTATGATTATATTTATAAAAAATCAATCAAGTTCAGTTCGCTTCAATTCAGTTGAGTTCAGATTGCTTAAGTTCAGTTCAGCAGATTTCTGTCGACCTAAGTTAGTTTATTATTAATATTTTTAAAAAAATATTTAAAATTTTATAAAAATTATTATTATTTTTATAAAAAAATCAATTCAGTTCAGTTCAGATAAGTTCTGTTGGTTTCATTACAAAAGAACAGGTCCTAAAGGTAGTACTTAAATAACACACAAACATGCATGTGTATTATAAAATATAAAAAATTCTACATGAAACTGTTGATGTGTATTATAAAATATAATTTTTTTTACATGAAACACGTACACTATGTTTGTGTTAAGTACTGCCAAGAATAAACGCAATAGGTAGTATAATGAAGAGAAGAAAGTGTGTATTATAAAATATAAAAAAATTCACATGGAACACACACCATATTTTTGGGTTCATTCTATGCCAACCTATGTGTACTACCCTGACTCCATACACACATTTACATGTGTAAATATTTGATTTTTTCCATTTATGTGATAGGTTAAAACATTTTTAGTAGCCACATGTTAGGTTGTTTATGGATAAGGGTACTACCCATATTGGGTAGCATAGAATAAACCATATTTTTGTGTTAAATACGTAGTATAATGAAGAGAAGAAATATAGAAAATGCGGTGTGTATTATAAAATATAAAAAATTGCACATGAAACATATACCATATGTTTGTGTTAAGATACAGTCAAGAATAAACTCAATACGTAGTATAATGAAGAGAAGAAATATAGAAAATTAAGAGAGATTTTGAATTATGAGTAACTATTAATCTTTTTTTAGAATTAAATAAATTAATTTTTCTAAATTATAAATTAAGGAGTAAATACCATAATTATTCTTTTTAATTTCTAAAATAAATATAAATATATAATATTCAAATTGTCAAAATAAAATTCATTAGAAGATCAATGATTTAATCATTTGGTTTTCGAGATTTGAAGATCATAATAAGATCAATCACGGGTCTAATCTTGTGTAAATTCACTAGAAAATAACTTTAGATATGTTTGAAAAATTGAATTGTGCGTCTTCACTCTTAGCCAAATCATTATGCAGCGGTATTGATTATTTTTTACAAATAACTAAATTCGAAACACAAAATAAAATAAAATTTGAAAAATAAAAAAATCTTGAATTGCGGGTAGTCGAGGCATTTTCGCTATCCGCAATGAAAAATAGATATGTATATTTCATACGTTGTGTATAAGATACATTAGCAAGGATGGTTATATACATGCTAGTCCATCCTGTGTAATAGGAAATAAAATATTCCTACAAAAATAAGGAAGAGATGTTTAGGAATTATGGGGTCTTCCTTAATTAAGGTCGTGAGTATATCCAAGATATCAGCAAATCTCAACACACCCCCTCAAGTTGGAGTGTGGAGGTCTCGAACACCCAACTTGTCACGTAAGAAACGATATCGCTCCGCACCGAGAGGCTTAGTGAAAATGTACGCCGTTTGAAATTGAGTAGAGATAGCACATGGTGTGATGTCACCACTCGCTACACGTTCGCGCACAAAGTAGCAATCCATTTCAACATGCTTTATGCGTTCATGAAACACGGGGTTAACAGCGATATGGCGAGCTGCTTGATTATCGCAAAAGAGAGGAGTCGCCTCCATTTGTGGTGCGTCCAAGTCTTTAAGAAGCCAACGTAGCCACAACACTTCACACACTGTAGTCGCCATTGCTCGATACTCGGCTTCAGCGGAAGAGCGAGCCACTACCGTTTGTTTCTTGGTTCTCCATGAGATTGGCGATTCGCCAAGGCTAATGAAGTAGCCAGTGCGCGAACGACGAGTGAACACGCAACCTGCCCAATCGGCATCGCTATACGCCTTTAAATTCAAATCGTCGTGTGCCGGTAAAAAAAGCCCCTGACCGGGGGTAGTTTTTAAGTATCGAAGAATGCGGACAGCAGCATCCATGTGCGAGCGTCGAGGATGACTTAGAAATTGACTTAATTGGTTAACCGAGTATACGATATCGGGCCGAGTGACTGTTAAGTAGAGTAATCGACCCACCAAGCGTCTGTACTGAGATGCGTCGATTTCCGGACTATCGTCATTTTCTTGGAGCTTCAAGTTTTGTTCCATTGGAAAGTTACTGGGACGACTAGCTTGGACTCCACATTCCTCCAAAATGTCCAAGGTATACTTCCTTTGGCTAATGACAAAACCCTTCGGCGATCGTGCTACTTCGATTCCTAAAAAATACTTAAGCGGTCCCAAGTCTTTAATGCTAAACTGCGCATCCAAGTAATCCTTAACCTGTTGAATGCGAGCATTATCGTTCCCAAACAACATCACGTCATCGACGTAAATGAGTGCGGAAACGTAGGTCAAACCTCGTCGAAACACAAACAAGGAATGATCAGCTCTAGATTGTTGAAAACCAAGTGTGAGAAGCGCCTTTGTAAATTTTTGATACCAATTCCGCGACGCTTGTCGTAGGCCATAGAGAGACTTCTGTAATTTACAAACACGGGTATCACCAGACTTCGCAAATCCTTCAGGAACCTTCATATAAACATCTTCTTCAAGATCTCCATGGAGGAATGCATTATTCACATCTAATTGATGTACTTCCCAATTCTTCTTGGATGCAACGGCTAACGCACACCGAACGGTTACTAATTTCGCAACAGGGGCGAATGTTTCATGGAAATCAATTCCTTCTACCTGAGTATATCCCTTGGCGACAAGACGAGCTTTGTAGCGTTCCACCTCCCCATTGGGTTTGTATTTGATTTTGTAGACCCATTTGGAATCTACAGCTTTCTTTCCGGCGGGTAATTCGACTAATTTCCAAGTGGCATTTTCTTCTAGAGCTTGAATCTCCTTTTTCATTGCTTCACACCATTGAGGGTCCTTGACTGCCTGAGAAAAGTGTTTTGGCTCATCACGCGAAGTGATGGCCGCTAGGAAAGCTCGGTGAGATTTCGAAAATCTATTATAAGAAACAAAATGGGAGAGGGGATATACCGTCGAGGTTCCTGAGTCGGGCATGGGCTGTGAGTGGTCTATTGAGGGTGGAATGTCGGTCACAAAATTTTCAAGGTGTTTTGGTCTCGACCTTGCACGTGTACTGGTCCGAATATTTCCATTTCCGGAGCTTGACCCAACTGGAGGAAAATTGGATTGTACATCCTGAGTAGTACTTAAGTCATGCGAATTGAGCTCAGGTGTTTCAGTTGGTTGTGGCCCAACCTCTGCATGTTTCTCCTCAGAAGGTCGAGAATGATACTCAGTCACCAAGTCATCACTACTGGAATCGAAAGCATGTTGTATGGTCTTTAATGTATCCACCAACTCAACTTCTCCATGTAATGTCAGCCCATTAATATTTTCATCAAAAGGAAAAATATGTTCCAGAAACGTAATGTTACGACTTGAGTATATTCTTTGATTCTTTAAGTCATACATTTTATATCCCTTTTGTCCTGTGGGGTACCCTATAAAAACACATGGTCTCCCTTTCTCACCAAATTTATCTTGTTTGCAAAGACTATCGTGCGCATAAGCTAGACACCCAAAAACGCGAAAATGATTGTATGAGGGAATTTTGCCAAGTAAAATTTCGTGTGGCGTTTTATTTTCAATGATTGTATGGTAGTTTATTTATGATGTATGCGGCGGTCAATACACACTCTCCCCAAAATTCTATAGGTAATGACGCTTGAAAACGAAGAGCTCTAGCCATTTCAAGTAAGTGTCTATGTTTTCGCTCTACAATTCCGTTTTGTTGAGGTGTGTAAGGACATGATGTTTCAAGTAAAATTCCACGTTCCTTATAAAATTCCTTCATAGAACTAGACTGAAACTCTAAACCATTGTCAGCCCGTATCCTTTTTACCTTTTTATTAAACTGGGTGTCTACCATGTTGCAAAACGTCACCAAATTTTTCCCAACTTCAGACTTATTTTTCATTAAGTAAACCCAGACCCCACGGCTATAGTCATCAACAATGGACAAAAAATAATGTTCGCCATTGAAAGAAGCTGTTTGATAACGACCCCAGATATCAATATGTATCAACTCAAAACAACCAATTGTCTTGGAAAAACTGATCGGAAAAGGCAATTTATTCTGTTTTGCACGAATGCACGAATCACAAAAATGAGTAAAAGTACCAAAATTATCCAACTGCTGAATTTTCTGAAGAACTCCATCCGAAGCATGACCAAGTCTTCTATGCCAGACCGTAGAATCCACCGAGACCGACATAGCCACCCCCTCACGCTTGAATGGTTCCAAATAGTATAGACCATCACGAGCTTTACCCATCCCAATCAGGTTCCTCGAACGTAAGTCCTGTATGACACACGTATCCCAAAAAAAAAGTTAACGAGCAATCCAAGTCACGAGTTAACTTACTTACAGATAGTAAATTGCAATTAAACTCCGAAACATTCAACACATTCTTCAATTTTAACCCATTTATTAAATGGGCATCACCAATACTTTTAACTGGTATCGAATCCCCATTTGGTATTTTCACGGGAGGATTGTCATCAATTTTCTTCGACTTTTCTAATAGATTTTCATTATATGTAATGTGCTCATTTGCACCAGAATCAATAACCCAAGAGTTGAGAGAATTGGCCTTACCAGTCATGTTAGCAACTGGAAATTGAGTAACCTGATTATTATTTCCTTTTCCCTTAATCATTGCCAACAATTGTGCATGCTCCTCTCTAGTGAAACTCGGATTAGAGCCTGCTTCACCAGTAACAGTGGCTGCACGAGGTTGAGGTTTGGATTTTGATTTGAGTGGTCCATACTTCTCCAACCACCAATCCGGATAACCTTCAATTTCAAAGCATCCTTCAATAGTGTGACCTGTTTTGTGACAGTGTGTGCACCAACGGTCATCATTCTTTTCGTTTCGTTTGTCACCACCTCGTTCCTCCTTTTTGCTCGACACCTGAGTGGAAGGCTTACCAGTATTACGAGAGGAAGGTTTCTTAGAAACATGGAAAGCAGCAGCCTCCGAAGTCGTTCTTCGCGTCGCTCCTATCAACCGCTGCTGCTCGTCTTGACTGACAAGATGAAAGGTAGCACCAACAGTGGGAAGAGGGTTGCTGCTGAGTATTTGGGTTTTCACGGCTCCGTATTCCTCGTTTAATCCCATCAAAAAATCATAGAGGCGTTCTTTTTCTCGTAAGTTGGCGATTTCCTTTGCCAATTCACACTTACATTCATCGCAAGTGCACGTCGGCGTCGGAGTCACAGACTGAATTTCATCCCATACCCCTCGTAGTTTGGTGTAATACGCCGAGATTGATAGATTCTCTTGACGTATTGTTGTGACGATTCGTCTTAATTCATAGGCCCTGGGTGCGTTTTCTTTTCCGAATCGTTCTTGAAGATCAACCCAAATATTACGAGCCGTGGTCGCATACTTAACGCTGCTCTTAATTTCTTTCTCCATCGCGCTTGTGAGCCACCCCCTCACCATGGCGTTACATCGCTTCCAATTCATGAAATTCGCCGATCCTTCTTTTGGCATAGGAATTGATCCATCTACAAAACCAATTTTATTTTTGGCGAATAACGCGTTGGTCATCTCGACAAGCCAATCACCATAATTCCCGTCACGAAGGAGATCTTCTCCAACGTAATTCTGTCCGGGATTGTCGCCTGTAGTAAGAAAATAGGGTGATGAAATATCGAGAATACTTTTCTCAGCCGGTGTTTCACTGGATTTTCCATCATCGCCGGCCATCGCTCTATAGGAAGAGAAAGGAGGCGAAAAAAGAGGTTATGTTACCAGGTTTGTCTCTGATACCATGAAAAATAGATATGTATATTTCATACGTTGTGTATAAGATACATTAGCAGGGATGGTTATATACATGCTAGTCCATCCTGTGTAATAGGAAATAAAATATTCCTACAAAAATAAGGAAGAGATGTTTAGGAATTATGGGGTCTTCCTTAATTAAGGTCGTGAGTATATCCAAGATATCAGCAAATCTCAACACGCAAGACTATGCAAATTGAATGAACTAATATTGTTAACACAATATTCTAACACTATATGAGAGTACATTTAGAGAAAAGCGATTGTTAACACAATATTCTAACACTATACAGGAATGCAGTTAGAGGAAAAAATTGTTGACACAATCAGAGGTGGAATAAAATGGGTTTGAATTGCGTGTTTTTTTTAACTAAAATTCTGCAAATTTATATTCACACAAAAGCAACTCAAAGATAACAAGACAATTCAAATATCACAATCATTATGAGGATTTATCTAAACTAAGATGCTGCGATTTATACTCACACAAAGTATTAATGTAACGACCCGTTTCATATTTATTTTAATTACCGAGAATATATTTAATAAATCGTAGTAGTTTAGCATAAACTAATCTAAGCCCACTTCTAGCTCATTTCCATCCCATTCCAATATACTGTACCAACAATCCAATATATATAAATCTAATTATTTCGTTTTCGAGCTCATAAAGTAAAGTCCAACCAAAAACAAACTCCGATAAACTTTCAATCCCAATTCCAAGATCATCTACTAAGAAATCTACTTCAGAACCATCTCTTAACGCAATTCAATGATCACCCCTATAAATATCCGTCTTCTACTTCGTTTGAAGTGATCAACAATTCAACCCATCCCAAAAACCTAGTCCTCGAACCACCATTTTCTTAAATCGAGGCCTTTAACCCTCACTTGAATATTCAGCCGCACCTCAGTCGAGTGATTCATCGGCTGCCGAAGAATCCTAGTCCTAGAACCACTGATCTCCTCCTCAAATAATTAATTATGGCCTTGTTCAAAACCGAAACCAATCGAGAAATCCCATTCAGCCATAAACGAATTAAACGTCTCGTCCTGACCGAGAGACTCACTAGACTACCTCCTTGAGCCACCACAGATCGAAGATCGAACAAACGCAAATCACATTCGGTTCCTCCGATCGAGAATAGTCGTTCGAGATCGTCCGAGATGGTTGCTGCTAAATCTCTTCCCCGATGGCTGTCGACCTCAAAGACGGGAACCTCTGCCGGACCTCACTAGGACAAGCCAAACACCATCGTCGTTAGCCAAATCGGGTCAGTCAGACGGCTGCCCGTTGTCGAAAATCGAAGCGATACTAGGGCTTTCAACTCCCGTCGCCGCTGCCTCCTACTTGACCGATACCAAATCAATCGACACCAGCCATCATCACATCGACGCCGTCGCAGTCCCGCCGGAGTTGCCGCTGCCCTGGACAGATGGAGCACCACCCCTGTCGTGTGAAATCGGAGAAAATAAAGCCCCAACTACAGTGGTCGCTCCGTCCGAGTGGAGAAGAAGATCAGAACCACCGAGAAATTTATCTATGTTGTACGCCAGAAACATCCACCGGCAGCTTCACTCTCCGTTTCAGCTCCGCCCAATTTCTCTCTCGCTTCCGCCCAATTTCTCTCTCGCTTGCACTCTCTGCAATTAGGAAAAAGGTAAAATGAATTCTATCCCCAATTTAATTACTCCAATATATTAAATAAGTATAATTTGCACTTAGGCCCTTATTAATTAAGTATATTTTGGCCAGCACACTATTCTTTGAGAAGGATTTAATTAGGTCCAATGAAGTTTCATTAATTATCAATTCAGTTCCTCAAGTTTGGGAAGTCGCTAATTCAGTCCATAAATTGTTAGACGAGCATTCGACTCTACCGTTTCATGTCACGACAAATTGAGGTAGGTACAAAGTTGTTGGGTTTCTTCGTTAATTTCATGTGTTGTTATATGTGTGCATGCTATGTGTTCATTATATGGTTTAAATATGCATACGAATAATCGTTATAACCTAAGACCGGGGAAAAGGGTCGAGGGGGATTAACGCAGCTCATTTCATCGTTGTAACCGGAGACCGGGGAAAAGGGTCGACGGGGAGACGCAATAGTTGGCCCAACTCGCAGTTCACGATAACAAGTTTATCGCAGTATTCACGATAATAAGTTTATTGCAGTTTAGTATTATTATTTATTCTATGTGGTGTTCATATAGTTTGTGCATATATTCGATTCATGGGTTAAACGAGTAATTGTCCTACTGAGCTTTAAGCTCACACCTTCAACGCCTTTTTTTTTCAGGTACTAACGAGGATGCCGAGCGAGAAGAGTGACGAGGGAATTTCTTAGTTTATTTCAATAAAATTCTTCTCAACCATGATTTCAATTTTCGTTCAACTTTGTTTCACTATTCAAGTTTGCATTTGAGATATTTCTTTTTCATGAATAAAGGTTTCTATTTATTATTTTCTTAAGTTGGCTTGTCAAGATTTTCTAAAACAAGTTTTCAAAGTAAAATTTCGTAGCGCCCGCGTTTGAAATAAAAATTTAATTTTCTTCCGCTGTACTTAATTTATTTAAAATAACGGGGCGTTACAATTAAGTTGTATAAACAACTGAGAGTAAAAAGAGTTTTACTTGAATAATTGAATGAATATTACAAAGAGTAATCACAAATAAATATACACAGGTTTGGCCTAAGTAAGGAAAACCTAGGTAAATTAGGTCCTATGATTAAGTACTACCATACAAGGGAGCCTAATAATAAAAGTACACTGGGCTTGTTAAACTAACTGGGCCTTAGCCCAATACAACCTTTAATACCCCCGCAAGTGGAACGTGGAGATTCTTCATGTTCAACTTGGAATGAAAAAGTGGATATTGATGTGAGGGTAGAGGCTTGATAAAGATGTATGCCAACTGATGTTCATTGGAGATGTGGTGTAGTTGAAAGAGGCCTGTTTCCAGCTTTTCTCTGATAAGGTGTCAGTCCAATTCAATGTGTTTTGTGCGCTAGTGTTGGACAGGATTGTGAGCTAAATAGTATGTAGAGAGGTTGTCTGTAAAGACCTGCACAGGTGAAGAAGAAATATTAAAATCTTTAAGTAAAGAAGCCATTGACCTTCACAAATTGTGTTGGCTGCTGCTCTGTATTCAGCTTCTGTGGATGATCTGCTCACTACTGGTTGTTTCTTTGATTGCCAGGAAACAAGTGAGTTGCCTAAGAAATAACAGTAACCTGATACACTTATACTTGTGTCAATACTACCTCCCCAGTCAAAGTCAGTGTATCATGTCAAAGTAGAGTTAGAAATAGAGCTGTAAAATAATCCCAATCCTACTGATTGTTTTAGGTACCTTAGTACCCTATGAGCACTAGTGAGATGAGATTCAGTAGGGCAGGGTAAGAATTAGCTTAGGGAATGGACACATAAAGAAATATCTGGTCTAGTTACAGTTAAGTATAAAAGCTTGCCAATAAGTGTCCTGTAAGTTTTAGGATCAGAAAGGGTTGTGCCATCAGTTTTGGAAATCTTCATGTTTGAATCCATGAGACTTTGTATAGGTTTACAGTTTAAGTTTCCATGTGTAGCAAGAATGTCAAGGCAGAACTGTTTTTGAGAAAGGTAAATGCCTGTGGGATTTCTGATGATCTCAATACCCAAAATGAAATTGAGATCTCCCAAATCTTTAATGGTGAATTTTTTATGTAAGAAAGATTTGACAGCATTAATTTCATTTATATCATCACCTGCAAGTATAATATCTTCTACATAGACAAGTAATATGGTAATGTGGGAGCCAGAATGTTTAACAAAAAGAGAGGGATCAACAATGGATTTTGTATAACCAAAAGCAATTAAAGAGTCAGAGAGTTTACAAAACCATTGTCTTGATGCTTGTTTAAGGCCATACAAGCTTTTTAGTAACCTGCAAACCTTTTTGTTAGTTTGAGTGCAATATCCAGGGGGTGGAGTCATGTATATAGTTTCAGTTAAATCACCATGTAGGAAAGCATTATTAACATATTTAATTGTTTTAGAAACCATCCTTTAGAAGCAGCATGAGAGAGTAAAACCCTAACACTGGTAAGTTTAATCACATGTGAGAAAGTTTCAAAATAATCAATACCTTCCTCTTGTGTGTAGCCTTTAGCAACTAATCTTGCTTTGTATCTTTCTAGGCTGCCATCTGATTTAAGTTTAGTTTTAAAAACTCATTTACAACCAATAGTATGCATGCCTTCAGGTAAATCAACTAACTCCCAAGTTTTATTAAGTTCTAAAACCAATAGTATGCATGCCTTCAGGTAAATCAACTAACTCCCAAGTTTTATTAAGTTCTAAGGCATGTAATTCTAAAGCCATGGCCTTTTGCCATTCAGGGCATTTAATGGCTTGGGAATAGCTTTTAGGTTCAGTGAGAATGGCAACATATGTAGCATAACTTTTATAATTATCAAGTATGGTATGATTGCTAACATAGTGATGGATAGGATACCTGATTGTGTTGGAAGGGTAAATAACCTGTGAGCTGGAAAGCATATTGGAGGATGGCAGGAGGTCCAATGCATAGTTGTTTAAATGAGCAGGTAACTTCCTGGTTCTGGATGATTTTCTGACTGGATCAAGAGAGGGAGGTGTTGCAGTAGTTGTAAGTTCAGTTGTGGAAGGTGGCACTTGGTCAAATGTAGTGGCAGTAATGGGGGGAGATGGCTGCATAGGGCTAGACAAGTTGTTAGTAGTGGAGGGTGATTCATATAAGAAAAATGATCATGTAATGGAGAAGAAAGAGTATCCTGTTTATGGAGAGATTCAAAACTGTCTTGAAAGAGATCAGAATTTGAAAAAACCTTATCATCATTATCTCTCTTGTAAGAAAAAGTTAGTTCATAAAATTTAACATGAGTAGAAGTGAAAGTTTTATGAGTAGAGAGATCATACAGTTTGTAACCTTTGGTGCCAAAGACATATCCAATGAAAACACATTTAGAGGCCCTGCTTTCAAACTTGTGCAAATATAGCATAACAAGGGATTTTGTTGGTTTTGATATCCTGCAAGATGCAATGAGTAGAAACAAATTTCACAGAAATGTTCTCATTTTTAGTTAATTGAGAAACAAAGAGAAGATTGAACCTAAAACTTGGCACATAAAGGACATCATGTAATATTAAGGAATCAGTTAAAGAAATATTTCCTTTATGAGTTGATGAAATGCAATGACCAGTGGGAAGTTGTACTTTAATATCAATTTTCATAGGGGGATAAGTAAAGAAATCTAAGGAGTTGACCATATGATCAGAAGCTCCAGTATCTAGGATCCAAGTTGTAGAGTTAAATGCAGATAGTACAGTAGGGATACCTGTTACCCCTTTTGAAGTAGAATCACTGGCAGTTGGATGAGTGACTCCCATGGCCATGGCAGCTTGAACTGTATGTCCAGTAGCTTCAGTAGGGTTGGTTTCTTGGTGCTGCATGAACTGCCTGAATTTGTCATAGAGCCCTGGATCACAAAAGTCTAATTCTGTGTTAGTAGTAACAGCATTAGCTTGATTGGCAGGAGGTGCAGGTTGTATATTCTGTATGCTAGGGTGCAACCTTGAGGGTGGTGTATGGCCAGGGGCTATCCTTGAAGCTCTAATTCCTTTCCAATGGCTGGGGTAACCCTTTTGTTGAAAGCATCTATCTGCTAGATGGCCAGGATATCCACAGAACTCACATTTGCTTGTAAACTTTTGTTTCTCTTTACCTGCAACCATATTAGCAGTACTAGTATTGTCTATAGAGGTATTACTGTAAAGGCCTATGGAAGGAGAGTCATGTTGCAGTGATCTCTGACTTTCCTCATGTCTTAAATGTTGGAAATCGATATCCCGGGCTATCAAAAATTGCGGAACCGATAACCCAACCGAAATCCCTTCTCCGGAAACCGATCACGAGCACCACACGAAGCCGGGCCCGACGAAAGCATCGCCGCGGGATGAACCCACGGCTAAACCCTAGCCGAGCCCCATCGCGGGGCTCGCGATCGCACGCACGCGATCGCTGGGGCTACTTCGGCAGCCCCGGGCGGTGAGTCCGGCGACTCACCGCCACCGCCAGAGGAGGGCGGTTCGCCCAGTGGCGAACCCGCCGCGGCTGCCCGGTGATCGACCTCGCGGTCGATCGCATGCCCCGGCGATCGAACCCTAGGTTCGATCGCCACCCCTCGGCTCCCAGCCGAGGGTTCGATCCCGACGGGGATCGCACGATCCCCGTATCCCGGTCTCGATCGTCCCGGATCTTCCGTTCATGTGCATATTACGACAAATCATAAAATCATAGAGGGGGTTTCATGATTTTACCTTTTGATTCGTTGTTAGGAGAAACAAAATCAATTGAAGACCTTTGAATCTTCCCACGTATTCCTTGCACTTCGTTCGAACGTCGTGTGGGCGACGATCCTCCGAACTTCTATGGACCTCCTTAAACTCTCTAGAACTATCAAGTATTGATATTCTTGTCTTTTCTTGTGTTCTAATTGTGAAGACCATGTAGTGCTAGGCTACGTAGGGGATCTAAAGGAGGTGGAATATTGAGCTTCTAATAATAGTGATTAAATTGAGCCCAAGCCCAAATCTATTAATCCTTACTATTATTAATTATATTTATTTTCCACTATATAAATATAATTGCACTCCCAATATTAAATCATATTATATCAAATAATATTCTCTCCGGTAGTATTATTTATTCCGTGTATTTAAGATATAAATATCCATCAATAAAATTAATTTATTGCTAATTAATTTATTCATCTCTTATATCCGAGAATAGTACAATTCAACTTTAATTATTATGCGGAACAAATATACTCATGAGGTTTACATAATAATTCCTTATGAACTCATCTCGGGGATATTATCAACCCTTATCGGGATACACTTTCCCTTCAAGAATTCACGGCGTGTCATATATAAAATACCGTGACCCAACTTTACCGGTAATTAACCAGATATTCTAATCGGTCAATTCCTTTGGAAAATCAAAGTCACTAATATTAAATATACACACCCGCAATAATATCGGGGATTAAGAATAAAATACACTAAGATTTAAATCGATTATCTAAGACAATCCTAATCGATAAATCTCGAGAGATCCGCCCAATACACCAAGTGTACAAGTATGATAAAATAATCAAGACCGATTATTTTCTCCCTCATACAACGACTATACCGATGGCTTGGTCCGTGTCCATCTAGGTCGTGAGCTACTGTTTGATTAAATACGAGTAACCGATAGTATGATCTTCCGTGTGACGACGCACACCATACTAACTACAACGTATATAATCTAGGACTATAATTTGCATATATTTAATTATCAATAATTAAAAGCAAACAATTGTTTATTCATTTAAATAGATTAAATGCTATGAACGGGAGTTTACGTTACTTAAATCTAGACATTAAGTATACAACTCCAACATTAACAAAGAGTATACTTTTGACAGAGAGGGTAGAGGGTGATTCATAAGGATCTGACTTCGAATATGGTAATAAGAATCATTTAACCCTACGAGGAATTTAAGGACTGAATCTTGCTGTTGGATATCAAAGAATGCTGTCCCGATATTGCAAGTATATAAACCACATGAGCAAGAAAGAATGGACCTGTAATTCGTGTATTCATCCCAAAGCCCTTTGAAAAGGTTGTAGTAGGTGGTGAGGCTCTGTGATCCTTGTGAAATGGTACTGAGATTTTTATCCAATTGGAAAACTCTTGGCCAATCACTTTTGGCATAACGTAGCTTGATCTCGTCCCATAATTCTTTGGCTTTGGTGAATGACATCAAGGTTGATCGGATTTCAGGGCTTACTGAGTAGAGCAGCCATGATAGTAGAAGGGCGTTGAAGACGAATGGGAACATCCGATGCATGATGACCGTGGAGATCTAGTTCACAAGCCCTCGAAGCTATGGGCGAAGGATGAACGAGAAGCTGCTTTCGCAAACGAAAAGGCGTTGACGGAACTCTACGGTTCTGTCGACACAAATATGTTCAGACTAATCAAGAACTCAAAATCAGCAAAGGAGGCTTGGGACACGTTGCAGATCCACTGTGAAGGAAACAAGTCTGTGAGGGAGTCTCGACTGAGGGTTCTCGCAACTAAGTTCGAGAACATGAGGATGAGAGAAGATGAAACCGCAACAAGCTACTTCAATGCGTTGTATGACATTGCCAACGAATGTGCAGAACTTGGAGAGCCCATGCTCAACAAAACACTCGTATCCAAAGCCTTGAGAACACTGTCCTCTAAATTTCTCATCAAGGTAACGGCTATTGAAACGGCAAAAGTTGCAGGGGACATCGAATTTTCAGAATTAATGAACGATATCAAGACGTATGAGATGACGATGCTTGAGCGAGATCAGCGTGGTTCCAGTACTCTGAACGTCACAGCACTCTGGTCAAAAGGAGACCAAACAGGTGGTACACCACAAGCTAGCAGTTCCAGACCTCTGTCCAGTCAACAGACTGAAGATGATGATGAAGAAGCTGACCTGATGGAACTCCTGAATGCTAGTACTGAGGACAAGGTAGCCCTATTGACCAGACAAATGAAGCATCTGTACAAGAGGCGTTTTAGTCAGGAGTCCAGGAACAAAACCTCTGAAGGACAGTTTCAGCAAGGTACCAACACTGGGAGTAACAGCAACCAGCTGAACACTCCACAAAGACCTGGAAGACATACTGATAGTCTTCCGACTAGCCAAAGACGTGCTTATTCTGACAATACAAGATCGAAGAATCTATCAACTATTCAATGTCACTAATGTAAGGGGTTCGGACACATTGCCAATGAGTGTGCAAACACGCTACAGAGATTGGGAAGAAAAATCACCTATGTTGCTTTAGATGATGACAACTTGAGTGAAGACGAAGGTGACATGAGTACCCCAACACATGATCAAAGTGCCTTGTTCGCAGACATTGATGAGGGGACCCTTTCAGACTATGAGTTCGATAACTCAACAGATTCTGATGTTACGAAAACAAGGTATGACACTGAGTACTCTACATTATTATGTCTAAACTCTGTTGCGTATGATTCAGATGGTGAACACGAGTATGCATCTGAGGAAGATCCCATAAAAGCTATTCTTTCAACTCAAATCGTTGTATGACATTCTTAATGTCAAGTACAAAGACCAGTGCAGTATAGTACAACAACTGCAGATTGAGAACAAGTCTCATAAAGCTGATTTGACACGACTTGAAAGGATGCTGACTAAGAAGGACGTTGAACTGAACAAGACTAAAAACAAGTTGGAGGAAGCAAACGCAACATTCAAGAAGATGAACCAAGGTAAAATTACTCTTGATGAATTGTTAGTTATGGGACATGATGATAAATGTGGTTTAGGTTTTCAAAATAATGATGATGAAGTACAAGACCAGAAAAACTCAAATGCTGTTTTCTCAAAAGTTGTTTCAGCAAATGGAAAATCTTTTGTAAAAGCTGGTACTAGTACTTCGTCTGACATAACTAGTCCCAGTACTTCTGAACTTCTCACTGAACATCAAGTTGTTACTGTTGTCTCAGCAAATGCAAAATCTCTTGTAAAATCTGGTACTGGTACTTTGACTGACATAACTAGTTCCAGTACTTCGGAACTTGTTACTGAACTTCAAGTTGTTACTGAAAAACAACAAGTTGGTACTAAACAAACCATAAAGAAAAAGAAGTATATTTGTCATTACTGTTTTGTACCAGGACATATTAAGCCTTTTTGCAGGATAAGAATGAGAGACAGTAGAAAAGGAATTTTGAACAATTCTGGTTCAGGTACTAAGACTGAGATTAGTACAGGATATGACAACATAACCTCAAGTTCTGTTCAGAGACCAAAGACTGTTTGGGTACCAAAGTCCCAAATACTGTGTAATGTTGTTCTCATTGTCTCTAAATCAAAGTTTGCAGGTGCATGGTTGACAGTGGTTGTTCTAGTCACATGACAGGTAACAAAAACTGCTTAGTTAACTACATTCCTTTCACTGGAGGTAGTGTTACTTATGGCAGTGGTACTCAAGGTAAAATCGTCGGAAAAGGTACTTTAAATGTTGATGGTTTACCTAAATTAACGAATGTGCTGCATGTTGAAGGACTAAAGGCCAATTTAATTAGCATTAGTCAACTTTGTGATGATAATTTGCATGTGAAGTTTAACAAAGAGTCTTGTGAAGTGTTTGACATAAATTCAAAGTGTGTCATGAAAGGTGATAGGTCTCGAAACAATTGTTATTCGACGGAAAATGTTGCTTGTAATTTTGTACAGGTTGACGACACAACTCTGTGGCATAACAAGCTTGGACACACAAACTTCAGGAATCTTCAAAAACTTCAGATGTATGATGCTGTTGTTGGACTACCAAAGATAAGCAATATTGACAAGAGAGTCTGTGGTGAGTGCTTCAAAGGAAAACAAGTACGTGCTTCACACACTGGAGGTGACTCAAGTTACATGAACACTACTGAATGCTTTGAATTGCTTCATATGGATCTTATGGGTCCAATCGAAGCGGAAAGTCTCGGTGGTAAAAGGTACTCTTTGGTTATTGTAGATGATTTCTCTAGGTACACATGGATAAAAATTTTAAGTACTAAGACTGAAACTTTTGATGCTTTCAAAGAAGTATATACTTGTATTCGTACACTTTTTCAAGGAAAAGTACGAAGAATACTGACTGATCATGGAAAGGAGTTCGAGAATTCTTTGTTTGCATATTTTTGTACCAAGAGAGGGATACACCATGAGTACTCAGCACCAAAGACACCTCAACAGAATGGTGTGGCAGAACGGAAGAATCGCACTCTACAGGAAATGGCACGAGTACTGCTTAGTTCCAAGCAATTGTCAAAAGGTTTTTGGGCTGAAGCTCTTAACACAGCATGTCACATAACCAACAGAGTGAATCTGAGACCAGGGACTTCGATGACATCCTATGAGATTCTAAATGGAAGAAAACCTAACGTTAAATACTTTCATGTTTTTGGTTGTTTGTGTTTTGTGTTGAATGACAGGGACACTCTCTCGAAGTTCGACTCAAAATCTGACAAGGGGGTTTTTGTTGGATACTCAACAAACAGTAAAGCATACAGGGTGTACAATCTACGTACTCGAACTGTCCAAGAGACAGTCAATGTGAAGTTTGATGACCTGAAAGATGCCACTGGAAAACAAATGGAATATGACCTACAAGGACTTGTACAAATCAAACATGTTCCACAACCCACTGATTCAGATGCTGTTCCAGTACACACCACAGAACCAGGTTCAGAACCAGTCACAGATGCAGGTTCAGAACCAGTTACAGAACCAGTCCAGGAACATGCAGATGAGTCAGAGTCAACTGATGATGAGTCCTCAGAACGAGTCAGTACTGAGACTGAGATTGATGATGTTCAACGAACCACAAGAAGAGATGCACCTGGACATATTCAGAAAAGTCATCTATCATCTCAAGTCATTGGAGGTATGCATGATAAGCTCAGAACGCGAGGTAAACCTAAACTTAGTTACAGAGATATGGTTAATGCAACATGTATGTCCTCCACTTTTAACATTATCAGAATAGTTTCTTTCTTGTCTCAAATTGAACCCAAATTTTTTGAAGTTGCACTTGATGATGAGTTTTGGGTAAATGCCATGCAAGAAGAACTAAATGAGTTTGTTCGAAACAAAGTTTGGACTTTAGTCCCCAGACCCCCCAACGTAAATATTATAGGTACGAAGTGGATTTTTAAGAATAAAACTGATGAATTCGGACAAATAGTTTGAAACAAAGCTCGTCTTGTTGCACAGGGATACACACAGGTTGAAGGCATTGATTTCGACGAAACGTTTGCACCAGTCGCGAGACTGGAGTCAATCCGACTTTTGATTGCCATTGCATGTTTACTCAACATTCGACTTCATCAAATGGACGTCAAAGTTGCCTTTTTAAATGGAGTCATTGAAGAGGAAGCGTTTGTTGAACAACCAAAAGGGTTCGAGGACCCTAAACATCCTGATTATGTGTACTACCTACACAAAGCACTGTACGGTTTGAAACAGGCTCCACGTGCTTGGTACAACTGCTTAACTGACTTCTTACTTTCATTTAGATTTACTCGAGGTACGTCTGATAACACTTTGTTTTTGAAAAGGAGTAAGACTGACTTGTTGATTGCACAGATTTATGTTGATGACATTGTGTTTGATTCTACAAATTCTATCATGCTTGATGACTTTACAAAAGCCATGTCTACTAACTTTCAAATGAGTATGGTTGGAGAACTTTCAAATTTCTTAGGCTTGCAGGTCAAACAAAAGGATGATGGCATTTTCATATGTTAAAGCAAGTACGCCAAAAATTTGGTCAAAAGATTTGGTCTTGAAGGTGCAAAGGTTACCAAAACGCCCATGAGTACTACTGAAAAACTGTCTAGTCAGGAGACTGGAGTTGATGTTGACTCAACTACATACAGATCAATGATTGGTAGTTTACTATACTTAACTTCAACTCGTCCTGACATTATGTTTAGTGTCTGTACTTGTGCTAGGTACCAGTCCAGACCCAAGGAAGTTCATCTCACTGCCGTGAAGAGAATAATCAAGTACGTCAACTCGACGGCTGACTTCGGAATCTGGTACACCAAGGATACAAATTCAAATCTTTTTGGGTACAGTGACGCTGATTGGGCTGGAGACACAGACGACCGTAAGAGTACAAGTGGAGGGTGTTGCTTCTTGGGCAACAACATTGTGTCTTGGCACAGTAAGAAGCAGAACTGCATTGTGTTGTCCACAGCCGAGTCCGAGTATGTTGCTGCAGGAAGTACTTGTACTCAGCTGCTTTGGTTGAAACAGATGTTACAGGACTATGGCCTGGAATTAGAACCTCTTATCATGTTCTGTGACAACAACAGTGCTATCAGCATTAATCACAATCCTGTTCAGCACCAGCGTACTAAACACATCGACATCCGTCATCACTTCATTAGGGATCTTGTTGAGAAAAAGGTAATCAAATTAGAATATGTCAATACAGAAAAACAACTTGCTGATATTCTAACAAAGCCTTTAAGTTTTGAGAGGTTTTCGACACTAAGGAAATCTCTTTATCTTTGCACCGCATGAAGTGATCGGGGAGGTTGAGTCAACATGAGTACTGACTGGTATGTATTCTGGTCTAGTGACTAATCAATTTTTATGTTCAGTTCAGTTGAGAATTCGAGGTCTTAAAAATTTCGCAAAGAGATGAAAGTGTTATTATTTCACTCTTGATGTATAACTTGCTTGCATATCATATTTCTACACCGTTCGGTACCAGAGACAAAAAAAAAAAAAAAAAATAAAAAAAATAAAAAAAAATAAAAAAAAATAAAAAATAAAAAAAGAAAAAAAGAAAAAGTCTCTGAAAAACCGAGCGTAGAATTAAATTTATGTATTGATGAGCATCGGAGTTGATTTTCTCGCTTATTGGACTATTCACCATTCAATATGCTGAACTCCGCATAACTATTGTTTAGTTGCTGAACTAGTATCATTTGGTTTTCGGCCATTGTTGACTCGACATGGAATGTGGTGTGTTGTGTGTGCTCTGATAACTGAGTTCTCTCTAAGTGTTTAAAACTCTCGAGCTTCTTGATTGTCACGTTAGTTGTCTTCAATTTTATTTCTGTTTCGTATATTTGATATTTGATTATTCGATTTCTCTTCATTATCTCCTAATCCATGTTTCGTGAAGTGTGTTTCTTGTACGTGTTCGACCAGTCTCACATCAAGGGGGAGTAACTTTTTCATGAGTTTTGTGACTGGTTTTCCAGTTCCTGTTTTTCATGTGTTGTGCGACTGGTCTGCCACCAGTTCCTGTTCTGACTCACCTGATGAGAGCACTGTTCCTGTTTAGTACACTTTGTGTATATTTCCCGTTGAGTACAGAGACCGCAGTTCCAGTACTCAGTTCCCAGTTCCCTGTTCCTAGTTCAAGACCTGCTGCAAGAGTTCCCAGTTCCGAGTACCAGTACTTAGTACGATGCCAGCTTTGCAGGGGGAGTTTTATGACTTCACATGGAGTTTATTTTTGTAGGGGGAGCAGAGTTGATTACATTTGCCAAAAGAGTTCATATATGTAGGAGAGAGTCGTCTCGACATTACTTCTAGAGGAGGTTTGACATCGAAGAGTTGACGACACCTTCAGAAAGACAAAAAGGGGGAGTTTGTTGGAGTCGGAATTAATTAATTTAATTAATTTTTACTTTGACTAATTTTAAATTTCTTTGGTGGAATATTTATTTTGAGAATAATTATTATTGGGAGGAGAATCCAAGATAAAGAGGAAAAGATATTCAAGATCTACAAGATAAGGTACAAGATCTTCTAGTTATGGAAGGAGTCTTTTTACCATAGAAGACTTATTACTTGGAGGACAAGACTAGTACCTTATAAATAGAAGACTCACGTGGATTGAAGATTAAGAAGCTGGAGCGCCATATTTTAGACAAAATATTTTCAGCACACGTTTTTATTTTTTACTTATTTATCCGAGTATTAACTATTCAATCTCGTGATTGTTTAGTCTTTATTTATTTTTCTCGGATTATTTTGTATTCACGATTATAGTGAAAATTTATTGCTTTTGAAGCAGCTTGGTAGGTTGTATTGATTAATACAACGTACGAAGATTATATCCTTCTTCTCTACGTTTCCCAGTTACTGTACTTTTTACTATTTCCGCTGCATAACTGAATCTGCTGTTCTGTGACAGCAGTACTCAATCTGTTGTTCTCTGGACAGCAGAACTTAAAACTCGTTACAGTGACTGACTTTTCTGTTTCAGCACGTTGACTGCGAGTCGACCTCTTTTTCAAACACGAAATTTATAGCAGGGTCGAATTGGGCGAGGTCGGCGCCACGGCCCCCCGCCTGAACCGGGCGTTCACTGTCGTGCCTTTCTGAGCAGAGAGACGACCCGATCGAGCCGCATCCACCGAGATGTTGATTTCTTATTGCAAACTCGGAAGATTGGTAGGTGCCGATCGAAAACAATTTATGCGATTGTGCTTTTGGTTTTCGCCGATTGAAAAATAAATTCTTTGTTTCTGCTATTCATCACGAGCTCAAGGGCCATGGTCGCCGCTGCAAAATTTCAGCGAAAGAGAAAGGAGATGGATTGATTCATTGAATTAATTTTTTTTTCTTTTCCTAAGGGTAATATTGGTATCTTCAACGAGGGTGTAATTATAAAATTAATGATTTAAAAAAAAAATTAGATTTAGGAGGTGAGATTAGTAATATTGAAGGTGTAAATAAACTTAGCTCAATACAAATTAAATTTGTACTTGTAGACTCTTATAGGCTGAAGAAAAATCTCGGAGGCCCAAAATCCAAATCATACCCCGACCAAGAATCATATATAATTCAAGGTTAATGAGCTTACACAAAATTGAAATATTTTTCACTCATATACATGATCACAAGAGTAATAATCTTCTCTCTAAATTGAGTTTGCATTGAAATTTTTCATATTCTCAATAATTAATACACATGACATTTTATAATGGTTCTCACAAACTTATTATCTACAATAACTTAAAATTCTCATTTAATAGTGTCTTTTCACTTGACTAATTCAATTATTTATTGTTCACTCACCATAAATTGGATCTTAACAAAATAAAATAATATAATTATCTAATAGAAAATTATCAACAAATTAATTTTATTTTAAATTAATATTTAATCATAAAAAATCAATCAAACATTAATCAAATCAAATATTTTACATTTAATTAATTAATATTATATATATATATATATATATATTTATTGATATTACAAAATTTAAAAATAACATGCAAAGAGTAAGACTTCTAAAAAAAATCAATGTATCCTTAATATATCATTACATAAGAAAATTATCTAAAAAATTGAAACAATTTCATCAATGTTTAACTCAAATCGAATCTTCTCGAGAAAAAAAAATACTTTTACGTTATGATTTTGTATAATAATAATAATAATAATAATAATAATAATAATAACAACAATAATTAAATTATTGTTATTATTATTATTATTATTATTATTATTATTTTATCAAAGTCAAAGATGTTTTTTTTAAAAGTCAATTAACATCAAAGTTTAAAAGTAATTGAAAATCAAACGTAAAGTATTTCCTGTTGAAAGCGAAAATAGTAAGCGTAAAGTTTAATTAAGTTTAAATTATAAAAAAGTTATACTCCCTCTGTCCCAGAGCTATAGACACAGGTGGTCAACGTTGATTTTTTTGGTCCGTCCAATACATATGATAAACAATATACAAAAATTATGAAAAAATTACTAAAATAAAATTCAATAGTTCAATTATATTTTAGTTATTTTTTCATAATTTTCGTATACTGTTTATTATATTTATTCGACGGATAAAAAAAGTCAACGTTGACCACAATTGTCTATAGCTCTGGGACAGAGGGAGTATAATTTTGTAAAGTACGTAAATATTGATGTATAATATATATTTAAATATTTAAATATTACTATAATAGAACTAACTAAGAGAGTAATCTTATAAAACAATTATTTAATTTGAAGTTTTACGTTGGAAATTCAAATCGAAATTGAAAAGCAATATTTTTATGTCCCCTAAATTCGGATCACATATACAGATATACTGATCTCCATATATACAGATATACTGATCTCCAGACCCGAAAGATAAATTTATTGAGAAACCAAATATTATTAATTAAAATAAAGTATTTAGAAATATAATAGTAAAACTAATATTCAATTTTTTTTCTCTTTGAAAAATATATCAAAATTTCTAAATATAAAAAAAAGAAGTTGACATTAAAATTCTAAATTAATATTTTAAGTTTGACTTTGAACATATTGACAAAGTCAGTTCTTATTTAATTTTGAACAAAGCAATCATGTACTCCATCTCTCGGAGTATATTGTTTTTATTGACAAACTGAAAATGCGAAATCAATCATCTCCGTCATATCAAATTCCACTATTTAATTTCAACGACCTAAACCCAATCAATAATTCCCATTCCTTCATTTTTTTTTGCAGAATGAAAATGTTGAGGGCAGTTTTGTCATTTGCTTTTTTGCTGCAACTATTTTTACTCAATTGTAATTGGAAGTGCAGTGCATATGCTTCAACAATTACAAAATCACCCATAATCTTCAACCATTTGAAGACAAGAAAATTACTATGGGATGTACATCATGGAAGTAATCCGGCTACGAACTCGTACGTGGTACATCTCACATTTTTTCTTCTTCTTTTTTCTCGTTTTTTTTTTTTCCTTTTGATTTATCATATACAATTTTAATTATTCGAGTACATAGTAAACAAGGCACTGAGAGTTGAATTAAAATTTCGTATTGTTACTTATAGTATGACTGTAAAAAATAAATTTCAAAGTATAGTAATGTAATGAATTTATGATCTTAGTAGTGTAAATTTAAAGATAATATCATAAATTATTAAATTCACATATAGTAATTAGTAGTAATTTGTAACTTATAAGAATTATTTGTTTTGTATCTACAGGATAAAATGTCCCGGTAATAAGCCGCGGCAACTTATTCCACCACCACCGTTACACACCAAACCAACACGACGTACACACACCAAACCATCACGAGCCAAACCACCACGACATATTGCACCACCGGTACCACCACCACAACAACAACATATACCACCACCATCACCACCACAACCACCACCATCACCACCACCACCACCACCACCACCACCACCACCATCATTCTAAGTTGGGAGAAAGGCGTTCTATGTTTATAATTAACTTGTGTTAGATCTATTTTAGTATGAATATAATTTGTAATTAATTAATTAAGAAACAGTAGTAAAATTCTTTTACACATTTTAATTAAAGTCTTCAAAAAAAATTATGAAACTTGATGCATGCGGGAAGTCAATGGCCTTTTGCTTTTCTCGCAAGAGATAAAAAACGTAATAGTGAACTACAAACAGACCAATATTGTTTGTTGGTAAATATTCGTTAGTGAAACGTTTATTAATGATCGATGGCCGGAATTCTTGACGGATTGGAAAAACAGGTCACAGAAAAACAACTTGAAGACATTTAACACAAAAAAGAATTGTTCGTTTATAAATTAATAATGTAATATTACCGCCAATTTTGTCGCGTGGGCAAAATTTACTGAAGACTCAAATACTTAAATAAAAAATCCAAATAATTTTGTGACAATTCAAATTAAGAAAGGTGTATTCAAATTGAGATTTTGTAATTAGATTATTTTGGACTTTGAAAAATTGTAAATTTAGAAAATGTGTAGACTCAATGCAAAGTTTCATTGACTTTACCCATTGATTTATATGATTTTTCATACTGATTGTATAATATATTTTTATATAAATTTATAATTGTTTTTTATTCAGTGGCGGAGTCAAAAAAATTACAAAGGAAGGTCCAATTATTTTTTTATAACTACAAGTTCATTGTTACAAAAGTATACAATAATCTTATTGTATTATTTATGGAGTAAAAGAGACAAGTCCAATCTTTGAGTTCTCATATTTTTTAAAATGTTGGATAATAACTTCATTATCAATACTTCTGTCGATATAACAAACCAAACAATTAGTAAGAAAGTCATCTCTCAATGGTAAAAAAATATAACTCATAAAATTCAATAAGAACTCAATACCTTTATCGATCAAACCAACCGCCAAAACAACAAATTAAAATCAAAACAAATCACAACCATAAATCAATTTAATCATTCAAAATCTAACCAATTTTCCAAGGTTCCATTAAATTAAACTATAATTGAATCGAACTAAAATCGAACTTGGTAAGTGAAAAATTAGGGTTCCATTGAATGAGACGATGATGAAGATTAGTATGAGTGAAAGAAAAAAACCTTTCAGGCCTTTTGTATTCTTTAGTTTTTATTTTTTGTAGTAAATTTAGTATATTTTTTTAGGGAAATATTGTATTTTATATTTACTAATTTATTATTTATTTTATTTTAATTCAAATAAATTTTAATTTTAATTTTTTTAAAAATTATTGGGAAATGGGGGTATATCGATATTATCAAAAAGAAAACTTTTAGGCTTGTTATCCAGAAACTTATTCAGAAATACCGTAATGAATTCATTAAAGTATTTGACCAAATAGGCTCGTCCAGTTCTTATAGAACCTAGCACTAAAATCCCCCCAGAGGGGGAAAAGGCTAAGCGGAGCACTGACCCCCTTGACCCTCCGTTCCCTCCGCCTATGTTTTTATTGATTGTTTGTTGCGCTATAACTATTGATCATACATATGTATATGAAAACACTTATTGTTAATTTGTTGCGCTATAACTATTGATCATACATATATATATGAAAACACTTGTATATAAGAAATACATTAATTCAAAAAAAATATTTTTCAATATTATTAATCTCTGCTTTTCGTTTTTTATCAAAAAAATATTGTAAATAAATAATTTAATCAATTATTAATATAATAAATTTCAAGAGATATCAAATAAAATATATATATATATATATAGGAGTATATGTTTTCTCCCGATTGCTCTTGAGATGCCTTGCTTCTCGTAGTAACCATGCACACTAAGGTAGATGGTTAGAAAATAACAAGACAATTAACTATATTAACTAAAGGAAATACGAAACTAAAACTAAACAAACACTTAAACAAAACTATCCGTCTCCCCGGCAACGGCGCCAATTTTGATTAGACGTTTTTGTGTGCGTCTCTCGTCAAAATCCGAGGTCAATTGTAGTTTGACTCGGTATCAATCCAAGTAAACGAAAGAGTAGTGATTAAGTGTATAAAAAGTTCTAGAAACGATAATCATTGTACTAAATCCTAAGATCATTATGGTTCTCGACAAACAAGGTAAGAGTAGAAATTAATCAAATAAGAAAAGCTCGAATAATTATAGTCCAAACTCGACTTCAAATCATTTACCCCTTTTTCAATCTTAAACATCCAACACTCGAAAGTCAAGTTCCCGGTCGGGTTGCTTAACTCGTTTTGCAAACGTTTAATCCACTTGATTGCTCGCTCCCGGTCGGGTTACGAGTTCAAGATTGTGTCTTTGTTTAAGATCTTCCGGATTCAATAATTCTCCGTCTTGTTTTTCATATAATTATCCGAGTTGAAGAACTTAGTTCATCATTCTCATGATTGAACGAACAATAATTATAACAACGAAAGAAAACGTAGATTTTAAGATGCACTAGAAAATAAATATGAAACAATACAAGAGAATAAAACTAAGGACAAGCTTGAAACAATCTTTAATTAATAAAGCATTCATCTAATTTAACAAACATACTAGCATTCTCAAACGTTAAATCATTCATAGGTTTTGCAAGAAATGGAAATAACATGAAAAGAGATCAAATTAGAATTCTATAAAATGAAATAGCAACTAAAATTACGGTGAATTAAACGGCTCGTGACTTGAACGTGAATCTCGAAGTTGTCGGCTCCGAGTGGATCGTCTCCTTTTCCCCGACTCAATTCCCAAGCGAAAGTTCTGTTCCAATTCAATTTTCCTCTCCTAAATGCATATCTCACTCCCAAGTAACCGCTCTGAAACTGCCCCGAAACGGCGCCCGCCGTTTCCATTTCCGCGGTCGCTGAATAAATTCGGCGACCGCCGTTTCCATTTCGGTGACCGTCATTTTTGCTCAAAATCCTGGCTGGACAATCTGCATCTTTTCGACCTTTTCGGCGGTCGCCATTCTGCTTTCGGCGACCGCCATTCTGATCCTGCGACCGTTGCTTGGTTTTGGCGCTCGCCATTTCTTCCTTCTTCATCACTTAGCTCGTTTCTTCGATCTTTTCCTCGATTCATCGACTTTCATCAACCTTCGACCTACAAAATGAACTCAAACCACTCCAACACACCCCGTGAGATCCGACACACACAAAACATCAAACATAAACTAAAACGGTAAAAACAAACAACACCCGACTCACAAACGACACAAAACATAAACGAAAAATAACACAAAAACGACATAAATCACACATCCGCCTCGGCCTATTTTCTTTTGCACCCTTATGGTATTAGGGAGCCGTGTGTTTCGCACGTTTTTGTGCGTTATTTTTTATAGTTTTGTGTGACTTTCTTGTATTGTTTTTATGCTCATATTCATCCTATTAATGTGATTATGTGTGAATGTTGTTATGGTTTTGGTTTGGTAGGTTCGGAACGAGAATCGAGCGAAAATGAGAAGAAATACACGAAGAGGTTCATGTCGATCTCCAGCTTTGCGCAGTCGTAGAAAAATTGTCATCCCCGTTAATTCCGCAGTTGGATCATCCCCAAATTTTTCATCCTGTAAAGGACCTCTAAATCTACAATATCAACGGTGGGTTTCGCTAAATAACAATCGGAGACAAAGATATAGGGCACAGACCGAAGGGAATGAAAGCTGTTTTTGCTTGAATAAATGAAGTGTAGAAGTGACCAAGTCCAAGGTGTCGGCTGACAGCCATCAGGTGTCGGGCGACATACATGTGAAAATGTGCCAATTCCAAGAGATCGAGCCCGCATCCGCAGAAAAAATCGCGTCTGCGGGATTGGTGTCGGCCGACACCATTTTCTCGTCGGGCGACATCGAGTCCGGACTCCAGCACTGCGCAACTCTGGGAGAATTTAATTTCCTGTTTCCTGAACCGTTGGATCGGCCTGCAATGTGGAAAGCATGTTCCCAACTTCGACATATACAACTTCAACAGTTGGATCGACGATAGGATGAATGAGCAATTCCCTGTCACTCCCAGAACGCACCCGCACTTTCAATGGGCGAATTTGAGAAGGAATTCAAGTGTTGACTTATGTTTGACTTGTTTTAAGGGCTTTTTGTTATTTTTGGTTAGTCTTGTGGATAAACTATAAGTAGTTGTGTTTAGTTTGGAGAGAGTAGACTCCAATTCACAAAATAATTCCCACAACTCTCTCCCTTTCTTCTTCTTCAAGTTAATTCTTAATCCATTTGCTCATCAAAATTCAAGCAATTAAATTATAGATCTAAATTCATACGTTGATTATCTCACAAATCTTCATTCACAAACGTCGTTCATCTCGTCGAGCCCGTCGTTTTAATTGAATTAGTTTCTTCGTGTGACCAGTTGAAGCTCGGTCCCGATTTTGAAAATACGGCTCGTTCGTCACGTTCATCCGTCAATTCCACGACTTTCATTGTGAGATTTACTTCGATAATGGATTATACATCTACGAATTGTTTGTTTGGCATTTGATCATGATTGACTAGCTTTATAGTTAAGGTGTTTTATGAAATGCCTCTATGAATTAGAGTCCATTATTAAAGTAGCTTGATTTCTATTTATTGGATAATTACTCGGCTCAATTTGTGTGGTCTCGTGTTGAACAACCCACGTGTATATCACTAGTGGACCATATGGTTGAACGTGTAATTTCGAAACTTGAGATACCGGCACGCCGAGTAGAGGACCTCGAGGAGTGAAGCTCTCGTGTGTGTCGTGATCAAGTGTAGACGATCATTGGTGGAGGTCGTAATAGACAACACCTTGATCCTTAGTCTGGTTAGTTGTAAATCCGAGTGTTTTGTAAAGCTTCGACTCTAGTTCTTGAGGTAGAGTAGTCAAGACACCCTAGCTCCTCAACTTCGTTTTTACAACTCCTGTTTTTAATTTCTTGATTTTAAATACTCGTTGTAGTTAATCGATTAAACTCTCTTACAAACCTCCTTATTTGATAATGATTTCATTCCTTTTGAAACTTGAACTAAACGAACGCAAAAATATATTCATGTGCCGATATTATTGCTCCTCGAGAGATCGACTCGGGAGATTTACGTTAGTAAATCTTTCGATATTTAGAAATAGTTTTTGAGCAATCACAGTGGGCAGCCCTTTTGGTCGGACCGGGGTGTATCCCACAATATTGTTTCATTTTTTGGCTTGCTATCCGAGGTCGGTTGCCGACTCGAGATAAGCATTGGATATGTTGAGGGGTTGATATTGAGTGTGGAGGTCGATTCACGCTAAGAAGACGAGAAAACGACGAACGGGAGAAACGGCAGTCGCCGGAAGGGTTCCGGCGATCGCGGGCAGCCACCGGCGGTCGCGGAGGAGGTTTCGGCGGGCGCCGAAACTAAGGAAACGAGCTCAGACGGACTGCATGATTTGGAGGCCTTTCAGCGGGCGCCGATTGTGCTCCGGCGGTCGCCAGCCGATTTTGGCGGTCGCCGAAATGATATTGGCGGTCGCCAATATGGTGTCGGCCGACAGGATTATGTCGTCGGCCGATAAGCGGGGGCTTTTACGCAGGAGCGGGTTTTTTCTCCCTATTTCGTTTTTATTCCCCTATATATGAACCCTATGCGTGTAAAATAGGGTTAACACCTCCAGAAAGTCTAGAGTCGAATTTATAGCTTTACAAGCGTGTAATCGAGTTCTATAATCGATCTCAGTGTCATTTAATTTACGTACTTTCGTTCTTTGTTTGTTCGTGTGCTTTTCAGGAGGGGAATTCGGACGCGAATTTCCCAACAACTGGTATCAGAGCGCTAGGGCTATAGCGATCGGGGAAAAGCGATGACGGACACCACCACCTCGTTCGGGGTTACAAAATATGACGAGAATAACTATGGAAACTGGAAGATGCAGATCGGGGATTACCTTTATGGGAAGACGCTCGGAATTCCTTTGAAGGGTAGACCAGAGAGAATCACAGATGACGAGGAATGGGAAAGCCTCTACAGGCAGGTGTTAGGATTGATACGTTTGTCTCTGGCTTCAAACGTTTCATTCAACGTGCGCGAAATTACCACAACCAAGGACTTGATGGCAGCCCTATCAAATATGTACGAGCAACACTCAAGGAACAACAAGGTGTACATTATGAACCAGTTGTTCAACCTTATGATGTCAGACAATTCATCAGCGGCCAACCATGTGAATGAGTTGAACTCAATTTGAACAAGTTGAAGGCAGTCGGGGTGAATTTTGATGACGAGATTTATGCCTTGCTCCTACTTACGTCTCTACCGGATAGTTAGGAGCCCATGTGATGAGCCATTTTATTTGCTCATCTTTGAGCCTTTTTAGAGTCGTTGTTGAGTCACTTTAAGTCGTTTTGTGTGTCTGGGAGGGCACAGTGGAGTGTTTGGGCAAAGTATGCAGGTTGCAGGTCACAAATGGAGATTGTGCATAAAAAGCAAAGGAATGGTTCACTTTGGGCAAACGCGTGGATCTGAGGCAAAGTGACTGGAGCAATTTGACCTAAGGAGGCAAAGTCACCACTTTGGGCAAAGTCACAATGCAGAAGAACCAAACGCCGAAATTGAAGTTTTCACTTTGGGCAAAGTCAAGACTTTGGGCTAAGACACATCTTTGGGCAAAGATCGAGTACCGGGCACACTAGAGACAAGAGTTGACTAGAGACGGACTATGGCGGACTATGGGCAAAGACGAATCAGGATTCTATTACCAAGAAAAGAATAAGGAAAGAATCTTTTCTTTCCTTATCTCAAAGATCAAATCTTAACCGCGATTTTCCTTGGTGTCCAAGACTTCTTACACCTATAAAACAACACATGAAACCCTACAATCAGTATACCAAGAGAGAGAGGACGAAATTAAACACCAGAAAATATATAGAGACGCCATTGATGGGTTGAAGAAGACGGAGTCGAGTTCTCGCCGGCTATGGGCCTTCAGGCATAGCGCGGCGAATTCGTTTCGATTTTATGTTTTTATTTTTGTTATTAATTTCTGAATGTTCTAAACAATTGTTAGTTTGATTTTCAATTTAATTCCAGCATGTTTAGTTTCGTTTTTATTTTGTTTATTTTTGGTTTGATTATGCGTAGCTAGTTTTCTGGCGTCTGGGCAAAGGCATATCTAAGGGGAACTTTGGGCTAAGTTAGAACCGTGAGGTTGATAGGGCTTAGTTAACTGCCTGGGGTTTGTTCCCGATTACACAGTTGAGGTTTAACTACATTCTTGCAGGTTTGGGCAGACTAATTTGGTCGTTAGGAAACCCTTACACTTTGAGATACCAGCGATTGATCAAACCGAGTAGAAAGTACCTAGATGTACTACGGGCATAGCGCTAGAACGTGTTGGAGCTTTGCGGTCGTATGATTCGGATTTCCGGACATGCTATTGGCCGAATGGGGTTCGTCGAGAGAGTAATGCGAGTTTGGGCAAACTAGATCCATGCGACCACATAGGTATCGAAGTGACTAGACTCAGGGGATTAGGCCTAAGTATACCTTGCCTTTTCTTTACCCAGTAAGGACGGATTGGGGTGGGGTAACTGTAGGCGTGACTTAATAGGACTACTTTTACTTTGTTCGACATCCTATAACCGATTGACAAACCATCCGTTAAAACCATTAGTGCCAGGGATCGGTAGTTTGCCCAAATAACCCAAAGAGAAGACGTGAGCCCAGAAGCCTGTTTTCCTTTTATTGAGTCCAGTTTGATTTACTGTTTTCTGTTAGCTTAGTTTGGTCAAAGTGTTTGTGTTAGTTAGTAGTTTGATTAAACCGCTGTGACCACAGCAACCAACATCAAAACCTTTTTAAAAACGTGACAACAGTTTGGGCAAGCCGAGATCACTTATTGCAATTGCTTTCTCGTGGGATCGACCCCACACTTATCACTATACTCCTTAGTGTTTAGTTTGGCAGAATATAAATTTATTTTGACCGCGCGTTGCTTCCACGACAAAGTTTTCGCGTCGTCACCATGCGGGCAGCTGTTAGCAACTCTATGGGGAAGGAGAATCTGCAGTTCTCCGATGTTAGAGATCGTATCCTTGCCGAGGAAATCCGGAGAAAGGATTTCAAGGTGAAAGCTCCTAGTTCGGCCTTGAGTGTGGAGAACCGGGGTAGGAACTCGGGCAGGAATGCTAACATGAACAGAGGTAGATCCAAGTCTAGGAATGGGAGAGATAGCTCGAAATCCGAGGATAATGAATGCTGGAATTGTGGTAAGACGGGGCGCTTCAAGCGGGATTGTCGCTCTCGGGGGAAGAACGGCAACAAGAAGAAAGGATCTGCCAACGCGGTAACTCATGATGAGGAAGATGGGGATGTCCTTCTCCTATCGGTCGACTCACCGATCGATTCCTGAGTGCTGGACTCAGGGGCTTCTTTCCATACTACTGCACATCGAGAGGTAATGTTGAATTACGTCTCTGGTGATTATGGAAAGGTTTTTCTTGCAGATGACGAGTCACTCGATGTAGTCTGGATGGGAGATATCAACCTGAAGATGTCAAATGGGCAAACTTGGAAGATTACCAAGGTCAGACATGTGCCG
The DNA here is from genome assembly GCA_954870475.1 of Euphrasia confusa. Lineage (NCBI taxonomy): Eukaryota > Viridiplantae > Streptophyta > Magnoliopsida > Lamiales > Orobanchaceae > Euphrasia > Euphrasia confusa. The sequence goes on from OX940964.1 coordinate 6,966,445, forward strand.
GGGTAGATGAGGAACCTGATTTCGGTGGGCCAGCTTGACAGTGATGGCCACCGGGTGTCATATTGAGATGGGTCGTGGAAAGTTTCGAGGAACGCCATGACCATAGCTCGAGGTCATAAGACGGGCACACTTTATATGACAACGAGCGTGAGGGATGTTGGAGTTGTTTCCAACAAGGGACTCGGCTATTGTTGTTGATAGCACCAAGAAGACCGAGCTATGACATTGCAGGCTGGGGCACATGAGTGAGAAGGGGATGAAGATCATGGCAAAGAACGGGCTTCTGCCCGAACTCAAGGCGATTAAGACTCACGTGTGCGAGAGCTGCATTCTTGGAAAGCAGAAACGAGTGAGTTTTCCCAAAGATGGAAGAGAGCCCATGGCGGAGAAGCTGGAACTAGTACACACGGATGTTTGGGGACCAGGTCCCGTCTCCTCACTCGGAGGGTCACTCTACTATGTTACCTTCATCGATGACTCCAAAAGGAAGGTAAGGGTTTACTTCATGAAGAATAAGAGTGACGTGTTCTCTGTTTTCAGAAAATGGAAAGCCGAGGTTGAGAATGAAACAAATCTCAAGGTGAAGTGTTTGAGGTACGACAACGGTGGTGAGTACGTTGACGCCGACTTCAAACAGTGTTGTGTAGAGAATGGGATCAAGATGGTGAAGACTATTCTGGGGACCCCACAACAAAACAGAATAGCAGAGCGAATGAACAGGACGTTAAATGAAAAGGCCCGGAGTATGCGGTTACATTCGGGGATGCCCAAGATATTTTGGGCGTATGCCATCGACATGTCAGCTCATTTAATCAACATAGCACCGTCGGTTCCTTTGGAATATCGGATTCCTGAGGAGGTTTGGAGTGAGAAGAAGCTGAATCTGTCCTACTTGAGGGTGTTCGGGAGCTTGGCGTATGTTCACATCGAAGAAGCTGCTCGTAGCAAGCTTGATCCTAAATCCAAGAAGTGCTTCTTCATTGGATATGGCGGCACAGAGTTCGAGTACCGATTTTTGGAATGCCGAAAATCATAAGGTGATCCGAAGTAGAGATGTGATCTTCAACGAGGCGGTCTTGTACAAGGGTAAATACGAGGTTGTTGAAGAAAGCATCGATCCCATGGGAGACACGGAGGAGGTTTCGGTGAAGGTCAATGAGACCGAAGAGATCGAAGAGGGCAACACGAGCAGCGAGGATGAGCAAGATGAGAATGCTCATCCCAACATCGATCTAGTTACACCGAAGTCGTGGAGGTCGACTAGGGTAAGAAGACCTCCTCATAAATTTTCACCATCTCTTAATTATATCTTGTTGACTGATAGGGGTGAGCCGGAGAGCTACACCGAGGCTATACAAGCGAGGGATTCGATCAAGTGGGAGTCAGCCATGAAAGAGGAGATGAGCTCATTAATGACGAATCAGACTTGGGAACTAGCCGAGCTTCCGAAGGAGAAGAAGACCTTGTACAATAAATGGGTCTTCCGGGCAAAGGAAGAACACGATGGAAGCGTTCGGTACAAGGCAAGATTGGTGGTGAAGGGTTTCCAGCAGAAGGAAGGGATCGACTACACGAAGATCTTTGCTTTGGTAGTCAAAATGGTAACCATCCGGGTGGTGCTTAGCATGGTGGCACAGGAGAACTTACATCTTCAGCAAATGGATGTAAAGACCGCATTTCTTCACGGGGATCTAGATGAAGAAATCTATATGAAGCAATCGGAGGGTTTCGAAGTCCGAGGCAAGGAGAAGCTGGTGTGTAAGCTTCAGAAGAGTTTGTATGGGTTGAAGCAAGCTCCGAGGCAGTGGTACAAGAAGTTCAACATGTTCATGAAGCGGGTCGAGTTCACGTGGTGCGAGGCAGACCAATGCTGCTATTTCAAGAGTCTTGGAAAAGGTACCTACATAATTTTGCTCCTTTATGTAGATGATATGCTGATAGTAGGGGCGAGCTTGGCGTATATCGACAAGCTCAAGAAGAGTCTATCGAGGGAGTTCTCTATGAAGGATTTGGGTGCTGCCAAACAAATACTGGGGATGAGAATCACGAGGAGAAAGGATAGTCTTGAGTTGTCTCAAGACGAGTACCTGAAGAAGGTATTGCCGAGGTTTAGCATGGAGGATGCGAAACCAGAGAGCACTCCTTTGGCTAGTCACTTCCGTTTGTCAAAGGAGGACTCGCCGGCGAGCGAGGAGGAGATGGAGCATATGGATAAGGTCCCTTACGCCTCTGCGATTGGGAGCCTTATGTATTCCATGGTGTGCACGAGGCCTGACATTGCCCATGCAGTGGGAGTGGTCAGTCGGTTTATGAGTAATCCGGGGAAGCAACATTGGGATGCCGTCAAGTGGATCTTTCGATACTTGAGAGGGACTTCCAATTTTGTTTTGAGGTTCCATTTACTCGGGTTCGTGGACGTGGATAACGGAGGTGACGTGGATAGTAGGAAGAGCACGACTGGGTACGTGTACACTTTCGGGGGTACCGCGATTAGCTGGGTGTTAAGGTTGCAGAAGATCGTAGCACTATCGAGTTGCGAGGCGGAGTACGTTGCTGTGACGGAAGCCGCGAAGGAGATGATGTGGCTACAGGCATTTCTGCTAGAGCTGAGGCAAGATCACTCGGGGAGTATCTTGTATTCCGACAGTCAGAGCGCCATTCACTTGGCGAAGAATCCGGTGTACCATGCTCAAACGAAGCATATCCAGCTGAGATATCACTTCATTCGATCGGCCTTGGAGGAAGGCGTCTTGGTGTTGGAGAAGATTCTTGGGAGTAAGAATCCGGCCACATGTTTACGAAGGTGGTAACGTGCGACAAGTTTAGGTTGTGTTCAACCTCGGTTGGTCTTCTGGGATGAGGACCGGGGACGCCGCTGACTTGGGAAGAGAGGATAGGGGTCGTGAATCAGCTTCAAGTGGGAGATTGTTGAGTGTGGAGGCCGATTCACGCCGAGAAGACGAGAAAACAACGAACGGGAGAAACGACGGTCGCGGTCAGCCACCGGCGGTCGCATAGCAAGTTTCGGCGGGCGCCAAAACCGAGGAACCGAGCTCAGACGGACTGCATGATTTGAAGGCCTTTCGGCGGGCGTCGATTGTGCTCCGGCGGTCGCCGAAATGATATTGGCGGTCGCCAATATGGTGTCGGCCGACAGGATTATGTCGTCGGCCGACAAGCGGGGTGTTTTACGCAGGAGCGGGTTTTTTCTCCCTGTTTCGTTTTTCTTCCCCTATATGTGAACCCTATGCGTGTAAAATAGGGTTAACACCTCCAGAAAGTCTAGATTCGAATTTATAGCTTTACAAGCGTGTAATCGAGTTCTATAATCGATCTAGTGAATTATTGCAGCGGCAAGAAGTGGACGTAGCTCCCGTTAACGGGTGAACCACTATAATCTTTGTGTCATTTAATTTCCATACTTTCGTTCTTTGTTTGTTCGTGTGCTTTTCAGGAGGGGAATTCAGACGTGAATTTCCCCACAGTTGACTCGTGTATGCTTTGTGGAGGGGAGAGCGCTGAGACACATACCCATATTTTATTTGAGTGCCATGTTTTACAGGACTTCTTGCGGAGGCTACAGGTGGAGGTGGGATTTTTGTGGCCACGTGGTGGTTGGCATAGTGCTGTCTTACGTGCTGCTAGTCGGTGGCGTGGGAGCACTGAATTTCTTGTGCCTATCGTGGACTTTCTAGCTGTTTTGGTATACTTTATATGGCAGAAGAGGAACATGCCTATGCAGGAGGCTCGCTCGATGTCGTCTGGGGGTGGTGGCAGCTCATGCTAATTCCATCATACGGGAGAAGATTATCTCTTTACGACTTCCTGATTCACTTCAGGTACGAGACCCGAAGAGGGGGTGGCATATAGCTTGGTAGTTTTATTCTAGTGCTATTTTAGTGTTATATGTTACAGTTGGTTGTTCGGAAAGCCAGCATGTTAGTTCGTTGATGCGGTATGGTCATTCTCTATTCGATGTTTTGTACACTACATTTTTTTATATGATATTGATTAAAGTGAGGATGATATTTTTTATAGTAATTTTTATGGGTAAATATTAATTTAAAATTAGTTAATGTGTATGATAATTTTTTACGATGTGTGTAGATAATTTTAAACTTTTATTTCTCCAAGATTCGATTTTTAATGGGGAAGAAATAAATGATTGAATTAGTCAAATGATATAAAAATTATTTAATGAGAATTTCAAAGTATTATCCCACATCATAATGTGGTAAATAATAAGTTTGTCAAAAATATTATAAAGGATGTTGGTGTATTAATTATTAAGAACATGAAAGTATAAATTTCACTGTTTTTATCATAAATGTGTGCCTCGAGAGGAGTAATACTATTTGCGAGTGTAGTGGATTTCGATTGATTGTTTGAAACACAAAAAAAAAGCAAATAATTCAGGTAGTCACCATTAAAAGTTGAAATTACTTTCATGAAAGCAATTAAAAGTGAATAATCGAGTTTTTAGCAAAGAGAAACGAGGTTGGGGGAAGGGGTCGTTTTAGGTAAAGTAGATGCCGATTTTCTCCGCATGAACGGTTATTAAATTAAACGTGTTGTCTCTCGTGTTCGATCTCGGTTTTACCCGATCGAGATTCAAACTTTGATCTCCATAATATTCTCCACGGTTTAACTAACAACAGGCTTATTGATCGCAAGAAACGAATCGATCGAGTCGACCACGTATTGAACTACGTGAATTACATGCATGCATCAACATGCATACATGCTGCATAGAGAAATTAAGTTGTAACCCTAAATTTATCAATACGTATTATTTGTTTTCGGTTCATAGAGAGGAAGAAATCATCTCCCGTTTTCTATATTTATCAAATTCTATATGGTATTAGAGCTATTCCGCGCGTAATATGGTGAATCCATAGGAGAAGGAGAAAGAGAGCAATTCGTCTATGGGACGAGAAACCTCTGACCCTATGGATCCCTCCAAACCATCCAGCCCGTACTTCTTACATTATGGAGAGGCACCAAGTCAAAAGCTTGTCAGCGAGCCGCTGCATGCTAAAAATTATCAAACCTGGAGTAGAATTATGATAATGGCCATTACAACGAAGAATAAACAAGGATTTATTAATTGATGGATCAATCCTCGAACCTTTGCCTTTAGATCCTTTGTACACATATTGGAGGAGATGCAATATCATGGTGTTGACATGGATATCGTCAAACTTGTCCCCGGAGTTGGCAGGCTCATCTGCATATGCTACTTCAGCAAGACATGTATGGGATATTTCAACAGATCTGAACTGAACTGAACTGAAACGGTCTGAACTGAATTGAAATTAAGTCCAATAGAGCAAAGTTCTTAGCATTTGAGCTGAGTTAACTTAGTTGAAATTTTAAATGGCTTAGTTGTTGGACTTGTTTAAAATGAGTTGAACGAAATGTGAATAGTCATCCCAACCATGACTTGAAAGTCATCGTAATTATATTTATATATTTTTAAAAATATATAATTATTAATCAGAATGGTGTGATATTTGAGTTGTCTTTATGTCTCTTGAAAGTCAACCAAGAGTATAAATATGAACATTTTAATTAAGAAAGATATCACATTGTGTTAACAATATCTTTATAGTCTAAGGACGTAATAATCATTCTCATATAATCTCTAGAAATATTGTTTTAACAGTATTAGTTCTCTTCACACTACTTAGTGCTCGGTTCTCTCACTTTTCTTATACGCCGCATTTTTTAGATGGTGCGCTTCAAACTAAAATGCGATTGAAATCTTTGTATATTTGGGAACAAAACATCACAAAATCGTAGCATACAGCTACACACGGGACGAACTTAATCGAGATGAATAGAATAAGTGTGAATTGCACTGAAATTGACTGAAATTAAGTTCAAAAAACCAAGTTCTAAATATGTAAACACTTCAACATCAATGGAAATATAATGGAGAATGCACGCATAAATGATTATTTATCTTTCACCGTTAGATATTTTGATATGTAATCTAATGGTGAGAAATTGCACAGCTTATCGTCCAGTGTATTTTGACATTGGACGCTCCCTAAATCCCTCTTTGAAATTAGGGGTGTTCATCTGTCCAAAATCGGACTAACGTAGTACCGGTCCGAACTGAATTAGAACTGGTAAATTCAGATCTGATCCGATTTTGATCCAGATAAAACCGGAATAATTTAAAATTTTAATTAATTAAATATAAAATAATAATTAAAAATAATTTTTGTATTTATAAATTTTTAATTTTATTCATTAAATATGAAATGTCATTTTAAGTAGATAAAATATTTTTGAAATTAATAAACTATTTTGTATGTTTTATTTATAGGTTATTTTATTATATTAGTTATATTAAATAATAATAATAATTTAATATATAGTGAGAATTTTAGTTAATAAAAAATTTATATTTTGATAAGTAGAACAATATATATATATATATATATATATATATATATATATATGTATTAAATTTCGGTTCAATTCGGTTCGGACCTGATTTTACAGGTCAAAAACTGGAACTAGACCGAAAACCGAAATTTCATTTTTAGTTGAACGAAAAGCTGATCCGGAATTTTACTCATCTAGACCTAACCAAAGCAATGGATCTTGTAAGAACCTAAGTTTCACTTAGGATTTGTTTTGACTTTCTGTCACAAATCAGCTTCTCTGCCAGTAGCCTTTATAGTAGAGTCTACGCAACGAAGTCAGCAGTCCAGTGCAGATGTTGCTGTAGAGTTTGTCTTGCCCAGTCAAAGTTGTTGCTACATTCGAGGAACGTGGAAAAGGAGCTGCACATGAGCTATACGTGTTGGAGCAGTCAAGGCATGAATTTAGGGCTACTTGGGCTCCAATCCAGCTGGTCAAGTCAAGCCTAAATGCTAGGATCTAACTCCAACCCCTTCCATGAAGATTTCTATAAATGAGAGAAGCCATTTTGAAGACAAACACCAATTAAGAATATCAGAAAATAAGAGAGAAAGATTACTACAATTATCCAAAAGCTTTTAAGCATTTTTTATTCGTTGTAATCTTTGTTTGTCCAAGAGTTGTAGTTTTAAGCAGACTCTGTTGTAGAAACTGCTCCAGTTTATCTTTTGGATTAGTTTTTCATTGTATTCACAAATCTTTTTAGTGAAACCTTTTCTGTTGTAAGGCTGCATTCACAAGTTATAATTAATATAACTTGTGAAAAAAAAAAGATCTTGTCTCTTTTTATTTTTGTCATTTATTTTCCGCTGCGTTTTTAGTCTCGGTACACTCTACCGTAGACCCTACCATACGAGATATTACTTTCAGATTTGATTCCGATCCGAGTCATATTATTAATGTTAGCTTTTAGGACAAAGCTCTGAACGCCACACGATCAAGACCGGTGTCACTAAATACTACTTGTTGCAGATCGACGATGTATAGTACGACTACGAATAATAATGCGGAACTCCGAAAATAACTCAACAATAAAAGAAAAGATAAGGAATTTAGGTGGAAACCCAATTGGGAAAATCACGAGAGGAAAGACGAGAACTTTCACTATAATATTGCTCACGATTACAATGATTTATATCTACTCTAAAACCCTCTAATCTCAATATTATCACATGGTGTCTCTCTTGGTGTTCAACACACAAATAATTGTGTCTATGGAGATCCCTATTTATAGGTGTAGTGAAGAAGCATTTTTCGATCTCAAGGAACGAGAAAATGTTTTTACCTCGCTTCAAAAACCGAGGGTACGTTGTAATTCGACCGCTCGAAATATCAATCCGAGGGAGGACTAGAGTGAGAGGTTTCTAAAATCGTGTTCATTTCAATAATCGAAAATTCAAGTAATTGCAAGTAAACAATCAAAGCAAGTAAACGAGAGTTGTATCAAATGGAGAAAATCGGAGACAAGGTAATAATCGACTTTTAAAGTGAATTATAAAACGCAAGAGAGAAGGTCCAATTATCGTCGTCTTCCAAGTCGGATAATCTTGTATTTAAGTTCAAAGTATAGCTTGGAATGGAAGGTTTTGTTCACCCAAACCAACCGTTTAATTCCCTAACAAAGCATCCCAAAATGGTGATGAGTGTGTTAGTTAACTATACTCGTTCCTTAAGTTTTGGTTTCCTAATTGTGTACTATCGAGCCTTGGGAAGAAAGTCCCCGTTCCCGGTGAAAGCAATCATTTTAATCCCCAATTGTAGTTAACTCCGATCACCGGTGGCTAACCTCAATCGTGGCTTTGAAAATACACAATTAGACCAAGTAAAAGTCTCTCAAGCATTTTATCAAACACTTTGTAAGCATGATTTTTACCCCATCTCCTAATGAGAAATTAGCTACTTCTAGCCATGGAAATCAACAACTCAAACATGGAATCAATAAAGGAAAGCATGATCAACATAAATCTCAAGCAATATCTCAAGTCTCATACAAATCCAAGCATGAAATTAATACTAGAAATGGAAAAATTCAACAAAGCAAAAGAGGAAAAGAGAAGAGAAATGTGTAGCCAATTTATGTAGAGGATGAATCTCTCGTCTCCGTGGTCGTTCGAGCTTGAATCCGTCGTCAATGGATGCTTGAACTTTGAGGAAGATGAACTCCAATCACAATTTGCACTACTCTCTCTCTCTCTCTAATTTTCTCTAAGTGTTTTGAAGTATGCAAAGTTGTGTGGGAAGAGTGATTCTCATCCTTTTTATACATCACGTAGGGTGTAAACCGTTTCCCCTCATTTTCCCACCAAAAATAGACCGGAAATGACCCATTTACCCCTTGGTCAATGCTTTGTAAGTCCGGTCAACGAAAGTCAACGCCGGTCAACCAATTTCAGTCCGGGTCAACTTCTTCTTTGGCGCATATGAGCCAATCCGCGCTCTTTTCCTTTGATCCGCGCCCTTTGATATGCGCCATTTGATATGCGCGTCTAGTTCGCATATTGCTTGATCCGCGCGTTGGCAATCCGCGCGATCCCCTGCCTCAACTCATTAGCTCCTCTCCTCTTATGCCTATCCGCGCGCCCTAGTGCGCATATCACCGATCCGCACCCCGATCCGCGCGCTTCTCTTTCCTGTGCGCAACCTCTCGATTCTTGTCATATCTTTGCCGTCCGAACTCCGATTGTCGAAATTCAAAATTCCACGGATTCCCGACTTCAAGATCTTCGCGTCCATGTATGTCACAGCCTCTAGTTATCGACGAGCAATAGCAGTTTTTGCGTCAAAGTCACTGCAATTTCCAGGTTCGTGTCGACACCTCGTTTTGGTCGTTTTTCACCTACAATTCACACAAAAACTCCACTATACCACGTATAAGCTCCGTCACGTCAATAATAAGCAAACCCTCGATAATCAAACACATATTTACATAATATATACAAAATCACTCCAAAAAATAACGATAAAATCGAGCATAACATCGGCATTTCAAACTACTACAACGACAAAGCAATGCTCGTCCCGAGCATAGTGTTCCAACGTGATACACTAACTAGCCGGAGAAGCACGTTTCAAACCAATCCCATGTTTATCTCATCAAGCATTGTTAAAATAATATGACACACTATTCGAATCCCACAATCGCACGGTTCACTCGTTTCTTTCCTCTCGAAATCGAATCAAAGGTCAATTCACTCTTCATATGCAAGAGATAGAACAAGTAACTTGCATTTAGTCAAAGAAGCTCAAGGAGTAGAATGAATAGCACCCATTTAACATGCATTTCATACACCATAAGTTCAAGGTGAATTTTACTCAATTAAATCATCACAAGCACATGAATCAAAACATGATCAAATATGGTAGGATAAGGTAAAGGGTGGGGCAAGAATCAAATACAATATGTGAATCAAGGCTCTCACGTACTCCCTCTTTCCCTCCTACACCATACATTTCTCACAAACACCTCGCCCTTATAACTCCATCTATGTGCAAGGACATAAGTAAACCGAGCTTACAAATCAATACATATATTTCAAGAAAAACCCTCGCCTTTTTCAATCGATTTTTTTTTTCGATGGCCAAGCATATTTGCTTTTATATATATTTTTTTTAGGCTCTTTTCTTGCACTTTTTTTTTTACATTTTTTTTTTCTTTCTTTTGTGCACACAACATCATACATCATACATCATTTATTCTCACCATTCATTTTTTCTCTTTTTTTTTTAGAGAGTTTGGCTTTTTCCAAGAATTACTAACATACTCAAGTTTACAAATGAACCTCATAAGCACAACCTAAGTAATGACCCAAACACAAATATCACCTTCATCACCGAATGACCCCGAAAATGCTCACACCACTCGAGAAACTCTCGGCAACAATGAAAAGGTATACATGTAGGCTCAAATGGGTATCTAGAGGTGTCCCACGACGGGCTCGGTATAATATGGGAAATATATTCAAGTGGAGCTTTTCTATTGATCAAGTTCATCATATTCAAGCCAATGAGACCAACCGAGCTCATCACCATGCACTCATAATGCACAAACACATACATATGGACAAAGATCACAATGCATATTCATGAACAAATGTGAAAACCAAATGGAGATGATATATATATAATCCAACAAGAAAGATCAAGGTTCAAATTACTCTCACAATTATAAGCAAGGTCTCCAAATAACAAATAGTGAATAGTCAAATATCCAACAATGCCCGAGAGAGATAAACGTCATCCAAACTAACGACTCCTCCGACTTTAACCAAATCCACATGTATCACACACGTCTACGGGACTCACACGTTTCATCTAAGTAGTAAAAACGCCAAAAAGCTCGAATCTAGTACAAATACAAGACTAAGAAAAGAAATAAGAAAATAAAAGAAACAAATAAAACTAAAATCACACAAACACCACCAAAACTCCACCACGAATCCCAAAAGAAAAATAAAAACGATCAAAGAGGGATTAGCCATTCACATACCTCGACCCGAATGTAATTCGGGTGGCTCGACGTCACTTGTGGTGTAGAGACAATATATAAGAATAATGTGAGATCCGGGAAATGCAATGTAGAAGGACATGGAGGAGTAGAGCTTCATCTTCGTGTGTGAGAAGGTTAAGGCTCTCTTTAACGTCATGAGCTTGACGGCCGTGGGAATGCCCCCACGAGGCACTCGGTTTTCGGCTCCGAGCAACACCCGATCCTCAAACTCCTTTAGTCCTCTAAAAATATCGAAGAAAATCGTCGTAAGAAGAGCATCTCGGCTAAGATATGACGCTTCTCTGAGTAAAATCCTCCAAGCTTTGATGTGAGAGAATATGATATCGTAGTGCTCGAAATATGATTCTCCCCCACATTCTCGGCTCGAGGTAAGGCATACGTCTCTTCTATCTCGGTCGGTAAAAAGTACGAACTATACTTTTGGAGATAGATCTCTTCGGGCAAGGGAACATGATCCTCCATAGTATAGAAATCAAGTAATCGCCCGTAGTGAGAAATCGAATCCCACAAAGCATGTCTCCTTTTATCATTCACCTCAACCGGTAAAAATATCGAACTAAATCTTCTTAGGAACTCCATCTCGACCAAGATCTCATGATCCTCAATGTAACAAACATCACTCGGTCGACCGACCTCATACCCCATCTCGGCTCTCAACTCAAATAAATCCAATAAGCTCTTCTCGAAATTGCAAATCATGTCAATTAAACGATTATCCGGACTAGGCGATTTAGGAAGGTCGAGATCTTCACATTCTTCTTCTTCATGATCCTCAATAGACAAGGGAATTTTAGAATGAGAGCTAGAAAACTCAATTTTGACGCCCAAATCAACCAAACCATAAATTTGTCTACCAAATCCCCAAGACGTTCTCTTATCTTCCACTATATCGAGAATAACATGCTCCTCCATCACTTTATCTTCAACCTCAATTTCTTCATCAAAGAAGAGCTCAACCATAGGAGACTCAAAATCACAATCTAGGAACTCAACACCACACTCCAAAGGAATCTCGACATCTATAGTCTCTTTTACCTCATCAAATCCCAAAAGTGGCATGTCCACATCAATGAACTCAAGTGTGGGAGCATTAATCTCAAATGGAATCGGAGAAAAGTAAGGAGACTCGTCCATCACATCCAATATAGGAAAAACCTTCGGTGCTTGTGTTTTCTCCTCAATCTCCCTCTTTAACTCGGCCACGCTAGTTAGCATGTTTGACAATTGAGCCTCTAACCTCTTTTGACTCTCTCGGAGGTCATCAAAAACCATCGCTTGGCTCTTCATATATCCCTCGAACTCTACCCAAGCTACCGGATCTTGAGACGATCCGAGTTGAGAAAATGTTGATTCTTCTTCGGGTTGCTCAATCTCTTCTCCATACAATGACTCGGGCCTTGAAGAATAATGCGGAGATGATGAAGTATATTGTGGCTCGGGCCAATGATAAGAAGAAGAATGATAGGTCGACTCCAGATCGGAAGAATGAGACCTAGATAGTGGATACTCGGGTCTTGTATTGTAATAGTTTGGATCGGGTGGATAAGACCAAGAATTTGGAGACTCGGACCTTGAATAGTCATAGCTTGGGTCGGGTCTTGGATGGTAGTTCCAAGAGTCGGTATAAGGTTGAGTATCTTGGTATTGGCTTCCTCCATAATATTGTGAATGTTGTGGTTGTTGTGGAGGAGAAGCTTGGTAGTGGTTGTATGGTGGAGCTGCCCTTTGGTAAGATTGTGAATCCGGATGTTGGTGACTCCACATACCTTGAATTTAAAGACAAAAGAAAGCAACTAAAGTAAGCTAACTAAAGATTTATTAACTAAACTAATGGGGGGCATGATCAAAGCAAAGTAAATGAAACTAAAACAAGTAGCAATTGAAAAGAACATGACTAGAAAACTTCAACTAGCCCTCCCCGGCAACGGCGCCATTTTGAAGAAGCATTTTTCGATCTCAAGGAACGAGAAAATGTTTTTACCTCGCTTCAAAAACCGAGGGTACGTTGTAATTCGACCGCTCGAAATATCAATCCGAGGGAGGACTAGAGTGAGAGGTTTCTAAAATCGTGTTCATTTCAATAATCGAAAATTCAAGTAATTGCAAGTAAACAATCAAAGCAAGTAAACGAGAGTTGTATCAAATGGAGAAAATCGGAGACAAGGTAATAATCGACTTTTAAAGTGAATTATAAAACGCAAGAGAGAAGGTCCAATTATCGTCGTCTTCCAAGTCGGATAATCTTGTATTTAAGTTCAAAGTATAGCTTGGAATGGAAGGTTTTGTTCACCCAAACCAACCGTTTAATTCCCTAACAAAGCATCCCAAAATGGTGATGAGTGTGTTAGTTAACTATACTCGTTCCTTAAGTTTTGGTTTCCTAATTGTGTACTATCGAGCCTTGGGAAGAAAGTCCCCGTTCCCGGTGAAAGCAATCATTTTAATCCCCAATTGTAGTTAACTCCGATCACCGGTGGCTAACCTCAATCGTGGCTTTGAAAATACACAATTAGACCAAGTAAAAGTCTCTCAAGCATTTTATCAAACACTTTGTAAGCATGATTTTTACCCCATCTCCTAATGAGAAATTAGCTACTTCTAGCCATGGAAATCAACAACTCAAACATGGAATCAATAAAGGAAAGCATGATCAACATAAATCTCAAGCAATATCTCAAGTCTCATACAAATCCAAGCATGAAATTAATACTAGAAATGGAAAAATTCAACAAAGCAAAAGAGGAAAAGAGAAGAGAAATGTGTAGCCAATTTATGTAGAGGATGAATCTCTCGTCTCCGTGGTCGTTCGAGCTTGAATCCGTCGTCAATGGATGCTTGAACTTTGAGGAAGATGAACTCCAATCACAATTTGCACTACTCTCTCTCTCTCTCTAATTTTCTCTAAGTGTTTTGAAGTATGCAAAGTTGTGTGGGAAGAGTGATTCTCATCCTTTTTATACATCACGTAGGGTGTAAACCGTTTCCCCTCATTTTCCCACCAAAAATAGACCGGAAATGACCCATTTACCCCTTGGTCAATGCTTTGTAAGTCCGGTCAACGAAAGTCAACGCCGGTCAACCAATTTCAGTCCGGGTCAACTTCTTCTTTGGCGCATATGAGCCAATCCGCGCTCTTTTCCTTTGATCCGCGCCCTTTGATATGCGCCATTTGATATGCGCGTCTAGTTCGCATATTGCTTGATCCGCGCGTTGGCAATCCGCGCGATCCCCTGCCTCAACTCATTAGCTCCTCTCCTCTTATGCCTATCCGCGCGCCCTAGTGCGCATATCACCGATCCGCACCCCGATCCGCGCGCTTCTCTTTCCTGTGCGCAACCTCTCGATTCTTGTCATATCTTTGCCGTCCGAACTCCGATTGTCGAAATTCAAAATTCCACGGATTCCCGACTTCAAGATCTTCGCGTCCATGTATGTCACAGCCTCTAGTTATCGACGAGCAATAGCAGTTTTTGCGTCAAAGTCACTGCAATTTCCAGGTTCGTGTCGACACCTCGTTTTGGTCGTTTTTCACCTACAATTCACACAAAAACTCCACTATACCACGTATAAGCTCCGTCACGTCAATAATAAGCAAACCCTCGATAATCAAACACATATTTACATAATATATACAAAATCACTCCAAAAAATAACGATAAAATCGAGCATAACATCGGCATTTCATGTAGAAAACCTATCAAATTGTAAACAATTAGAATTAGAAATAAACATTTTCCTAATATATGACTCCTAAATCCATAAATAAATAGAATTATATTCAATATAATTCTAATTTTCCTAAATAAGAAAACAAAATTCCTAGGTATTCGAGTCATATTTTAACAATTAAACATTCCAATATTTATAATACGTGTTCAAAATATAAAAGTGTATTAACCTAAATAAAGTATTAAGATTGAGCACGGCAGGCAGACGTTGCTATTTTACTTTTCACGTAACCACTACAGTAGAAACTCTATACAGTCATATCGTTGGGATCGGGAAAAAATATTACTATAGAGAGTTATTTTTATATAAAGTTTTACAAAATAAAAATAATTTTTTCGAATAAAAAATAATATAAATATAAAAATAACATACATTATATTTATCTATCTTTAAGTTCATATAAAAAATTTAATAATTTTAACTATAAATATTTGACTATATATATATATATATGTAAAAATTGTGTTTAACATATATATTAAATAAAATATTAATGAATCTAAAGACTATAAACATTGACCATATATTATATGTTATTGATTTTGATAAACATTTTGATTCTAAAACATTGACCATATATTATATGTTATTGATTTTGATAAACATTTTTGAGTCATTTTAAACATGTTATAGATTTTAATAAATAAAAATATTATTAATAAATATTTTTTATTATATATTAATAATTTATTCTTATATAGAGGTATAAATCTTTAAGGCGGGACTCGAAAAATGTATGATTTATGATAATGTGGAGTTTATTCCTAATTATAATTGGTTCCAAGTCGGGACTTAAATTTTTTATTACTATAGGAAGTTTATTCCTATATAGAATATTACTATATAGAGTTTCTACTGTATTACTTTTTTACAATTTATAATTCTATTTTTAAATTAAATTAATTAGAAAAGGAAAAGTACATAAGAGATTGGACACGCACAAATTTTCGCCAAGTAATTATAAAACTAGGCACGCACAAATTTGAAATGCCTTTCTATTTATGATTGTCCCCATAAAATAATATTAAATAAAAATAATTATACTACTTCTGCTTGATTCAATAAATTAAAACTAAAATTCTATTTAATATATATATATATATATATATATATATATATATATATATATATATATATTCTTTAATCATGAATATTAAGTTGATGCATAAATAAATAAAATAAAAAATGTTCATATTAAATTGAGAATGAGAGACTAATTTACAATTTTATTTCACCATTTGAATTATACATGTGCCTGATTTTTTTTTAATAGCCCTGTCTATAGTTTAATTTAAACTCGGCTGCCTCAAATTCCATCTCACACTATTGTAGTCACTTTTCAAGACAGGGAGTTTTAACTAAATATAAAAATATAAATAAATTTATTTATATTTTTGCTCATATAATTACTCTTATACATCTTTTAAAACTTTGGTCAAAATAGCCAAAAGTGAACAAAATGTATGTTTTGTTAAGTCATGTATCATTATTTAAAATGTATACACGATAACGATATTTTGTTAATCAACGACATAATTATAATTTTCTTAAAAAAAAAGTCATTGACGTTACAAAATCTAAAATAACATACAAAGATCAAGTCAAAGTCTTCTAAATAACTCAACAATACTTAATTATAAAATTGAAATTAATTATAAAATTGAAATTATTCTATCAATGTTCAAATAGAATGTTCTCCTAGAATAAGAAAACATGTTACTCTTATATTTGATTTTCATATCAAAATTAAAAAAAAAAAAAGAGGCTGTCAATGTTAGTAAACATATGTATCACGAAAAAATTATTTTTATTTTTGATAAAAAAAAAATTAATACATTTATTATATTGAGAAATAAAATACAATATTAAGTAAAAACTAGTTACAAATATAAATGACAAAATTATTATTTTTTTGTGTTTCAAAAGCTTGAACAAAATATGTCATTTGTATTTTAAAAAAATAAAAATGTTTCTGTTTAAACATACCAAATAATTATTTAGAAAAAAATCTTGAAAAATACTATTTCTATCCCAATTCAATAGTTACACCTCTTTTGTAATTTACAAAAGAAGTGTGAATATTGTGTTGAGATATAGGTAGTATATTTCACGCATGTACCAAAATCTCTAATTATGAAAAAAGAAGTTGAAATTAAAATTTTGGAGTATTTGAATTTTGACTTTGAACATAGACTAAAGTCAATTCGTATTTTATTTTTATTGACAAATGCAAATGCAAATCCAAATCAACCACCTTCACCTTCGACCGTCATTTCAATTTCCGGTATTTAATAAGCTCAACCCAAATCAAGATCCTCGGTTCATTCATTTTTAGAAGAATGAACATGCTGAGGGCAATTTTGTCATTTAGTTTCTTGCTGCAGCTACTTTTACCCAATTGTAATTGGAAGAGCTGCCGTGCTGCCCGTGCATATGCTTCAGAATCATCACCCAGAATTATCAACCATTTGAAGACGAGGAAACTTCTCTGGGATGTACCACGTGGCCCTAGCCATGCTAGTAACATGTACGGTATTGTATCTCTCGATCATATCTTCATGTTTTTATTTAAAATCAAAGTTTATTGTTTTTTAAAATTTATCATTATCTAAACTACAAAGAACTGTCCTGGTTTAAACTTTCGGTAGAGAGTCAACAAAGCACCGAAAGTTAATATCCATAAAATTCGCGTCCTTATATATGTTAAAAAAAATCCAAAGCAAATAATCGTGCAGATATTACATTAATAGTATCTAGTGTATGAATATATGATCTTAGTGTTATTTAAAAAAATTCTACCGTATAATTTATAAAAGATGCATATTATATAATTATAAACAATTGGTAACTAAGAAACTGATTTTTATTTATTATTTATTATTTTTGTACAGACAGAATGGTTCATCACCACCACCACCACAAAGTATTGCACCACCACTGCCGGGCACCAAACCACTAAAACCAGTAAAACCACGACGCACCAAACCACCAAAACTACCAAAACCACCGCGCACCAAACCAGCAGCACCACCATGAGTCTAAGTTGGCAGAAGCCAGAAGGTCAACCTTAGTCTATCTAATTAAAAGGTATAGAAAATATATAAGAAGAAAAAATTGTGTTTTCTAATTCCTCTCATGTAGAAAAAGAAGTAATTAACTAATTATAATGACTCAGACATAGAGCTATTTTATTATGTGTATAAATTATAATACTGTATGGTTTGCTATTTTTTATGTGCATTTTATGACGAAAAAATCAAAAAATGTAAACATTTGTAATTAAGAAACAACAATACTTTTCTTTTACAAGTTTTGAGAATACATATCAAATTAAAGTAAATAAAGATGGAGTATAAATAAAAGTTTTCAAAATTAATTTTTTGAAACTTGTTGCGGAAGAGGATGACTTTTTTGCTTCTTTCGCAAGATAAATATGTTTCTATATGTTGTAGATTGGACGATCTTCTGAGACTCTTTGTTAACTTTTGAAAAAGCTCTTGATATTACTTGATCGCGATAGACGAGATATAGTACAAATAAAACGAAAAACCAAAAAATAATTCGACAATAAATAAAGAAGACATATAAAGAAGAAAATGAATTTACGTGGAAATCCAATTAAGAAAAACTACGGGAGAAACGACGAAAAATTTCACTATATATAATATTGCTCACGATTGCAAAACTCTCTAATATTACACAATAATTATATCTCTTTTGCTTGGTGCATTTCGTATTGTCTCGTGTTATTTGTGTTCATGGAGTAGCTCTCTTTATATAGGGAAAAATCCAAAATATTGTATGAAAACAATATTCAACCTCAAATCCTATTTTAAATAGGAAATAAAAGGAAAATCAAGTTTGTTGAAAACTGAGGACCTAGCGCGACGCTAGGATCCTACTGGAGCGCTAGCTTTCTGGCACATTATTGCCGAGGTCGCATAAAGGGGTACCCAAACTGGCATGTTCTGCTCTAGTCTGGCGCTAAGAAACATAGTGGGCTGCTACATTCTCTTTTTCTTCTTTTCTCAATTTTGTGTCACCAAATCCAACAGTAGATACAACATAGTGTTCTCAAAGATACAATGACATCTCTTTAATTTGTATATTGCACGACATAGCAAAATGTTGTAATTTCGACTCCCAAAATTACTCCACTCAAAATACCTTAAAATATAAAATAGATAGGGAAAAGAAAACGATATAAAAGATAGAACACGAATTTACGTGAAAACCCAAAATAGAGAAAAACCACGAGAAGAGGAGAAAATATCACTATAATCGAATCAACGGGGTTACAAATATAGATCTCTCAATAGATCTATCACACGAAAAATCTCTCTCAATAGAAACACTCTCTCACAAAACGATGTTCTTAATAACACCGTCTCTCACGATATTCTCAATAATATCGATCTCTCAAATTAATGTTCTCAATAATATTATTCGAGTTCCTTGATGCTCTCAATAACTTCATACTAATAATAAGTATGGAGATTCCTATTTATAGGTATAGCAAATCCCATAAAATAGATAACAATAGAATTATGAATAAAACCTTTTTATTCTTATTCCAAATATAACTCAAATCCTCTTAACAAATATTATATCTCAATATAATTATATTTCTTAATTAAAACAAACCTCCAATATTTATTCTCAAATATCCGGACCGAACTTCTGTATCTTCTCAATCAAACCACTGAACTCCGGATTGAGGGGGCGTCCAGTGCAAAAATGCACCGGACAATAAGCAGTGCACTTTCTCACCATTAGATTACGTATAATTTTTGCTCCATTGCCCATATTTTTAATCTACACATTTTTATTAATTTTACAATTTTTTTACACAATTATTTTTATTAATAAAAAAATAAGTTAATTTACAGATTTTGAATTCTTTTTTACGTAATCATTTTTATTAATAAAAAAATAAGTTAATTTACAAATTTTTAATTTTTAATCTACAAATTTTTATTAATTTTACAATTTATTTTTACGCAATCATGTTTATTAATAAAAAAATAATTTAATTTACACATTTTTTATTTTTAATCTACACATTTTCATTAATTATACAATTTATTTTTACACAATTATTTTTATTAATAAAAAAATAATTTAATTTAAACATTTTTATTAATTGTACAATTTAATTTATTTTTATACAATTTATTTTTAATGCAATTATTTTTATTAAGAATAATATTTGAATGATATTACATTATTTTTTTATTTTTTTATTTGAATGATAATATTTTTTATTTTTTATTTGAATGATAATATTTTTTATTTTTTATTTGAATGAATATTTCATATAAAAAAAATTATATATATATATATATATATATATATATATATATATATATATAATACAAAATATAAAATAATATTAGTAATATAAATTTTTTGTAAATTATTTAGTAGTTGTATAATATTTTAAAATTATATGTATTTTTATTATATTTTAAAATATGATATTTTTAAAATTTTAGAATATAATTTATAATTATTGAGTTAATCATGTTTTAAAAGTTTTAATTATAAATAAATATATCAAATAATATGTTGAAAAATATATAATTGTTGTGATTTTCTTTATATAAAATATATTTTAAAAAAAATATTATTGAATTTTTTTATATAAAATATAAATATATATAAAACAATAATTTTACAAGAGAAATAAAACCACTTAAATATTAAAAATGTATAAATTAACTTATTTTTTTATTAATAAAAATGATTGTTTAAAAAAGAATAAAAATGTGTATTTTAAATTATTTTTATTAATAAAAATGATTGTGTAAAAAATAATTTGTACTATTAATAAAAATGTTAATAAAAATGTATAGATTAAAAATGAAATATGAGCAGTGCGGGCAGAAATTAATATATATCTTCCACCATTAGATATTTTTATATGTAATCTAACGGTGAGAAAGTGCACTGCTTTTTGTCCGTTGCATTTTTTCATTGGACGCTCCCTAAACCCCGAACTCCTACGCACCATTACCTTGATTACCTTGGTGGGCCTGGCCCAGTTGACTAATCATGCGTGTAATACTAATATTAAGGACGGCGCCTTAATTAATTCTCAAAGCAAACGCTTTGACTCGTTCGGTCGTTCGTACGTCTCGTTTCTTCTGTTCGTTTTAATTCGAGTTTCTTTTATTTCGATTAGATTCGAGTCACCAATCACCACTCAACACAAAAGCTAGTTCGAACTGAAATAATATATAGAGAAATCGAGATAAAAGTAAGATATCATAAATGTATATATGCTATTTCTGGTATGAATATGAAACACTTTCATATATTTATAAATGTCGAATATGGAGAGAAGTCATGTAAATTCGAGGCGAGGATTAACTTCTCGTAGTACTCTCTTTTTTTCAATAAATTAATTATACGCATATTTTTATTGTTTCAACTTAATATATGTTTTTAAAAAAGAAATGATCATTTGTTTGCCAAAATTCAATTTTATCATTACTTTATTTATTATTTTTTTTAATTTACTTACAAGTATTTTTCTTTTTAAAGTTAAAAATATATTTTTTACTTTTACTCTTTGGTTAAAAAGTTGAAAAATAAAAATTTTATTAATTTACATGTCAATCAACTAGTACATAAATAATTTAAACATAAATAATTATAATTATTTTAATTTATAATAATAATAATAATAATTATTATTATTATTATAATAATAAGGCGGAAGTTATTTACACCTGGGCTTTTCATTTACACACCCCATATCAATTTATTTTCTTAAATTTAATGAATTGATAAGTACCCTCCTAAATAATACTCGCTCTGTCCCATTTTTATGATTACACTTACTGTGTTATTTGTAAAAAAAAGTGTGACAATTGCTCTAACAGAGATAGTAATTAAATTACCCCTCTATTACATAAAAATAATTTACACTTCATTCATGGTGCACTTCTGCCGATGGCAAATCTAGAACTTTGGTGGCAGGGAACCACGACAACAACAATAACAATTGAGGTCGGTGGGCCTATCTCGATTGTTCCAGGTGCGGCAACAGTGCACTTATCGAAGAGCGATCAGAGCGACGAAAACCAGTGGTCGAGGGTAAATTCGTATATCATTTTCTTAAGCATTTTTTAATTTATTTGTCGATCATAATTATCAGTTCATTATTACAAGTTTTGCTCTCTCTTGCAATTGAAAGTTCACTTGACTGGGCTCAAATCTTGGCGAGTTTCGGACGTCGGAGAAATCGAGGATAAACTCCTCTCAAGTCTCACGAGAAGTGAAAACTACAGTAGTTGTGGAGGGACAAATGAGGCGGCGGCCGCCTTCAAGAAGGGTCGTGGGCTAGATGATGTAGGGCTATTCGTCTTGATCGGAAGATGAATCTGGGTTGGTCGGATGTAAAAGAGAAGAAAAAAAGACACATCTTTATTTATTTATTTTAGAGGCAAATTTATAATAAACTCAAAGCATGAGATATGTTTTTTAGACCTTTTCATAATAATTATATGTTTTACAAGACATTTATACCATTCTGACACAATAATACAATTCATTAATTGAAAAGAATATTAAAAAATAAGATACTTCCCTCTTTTTGACGAGATTCAGGCGCACACACATTCAAAGATCACTATGAGTTTTCACTAGATATGATCACTGTGACACGGTGACACACAGTGTCACGGTGGTATGTCACTGTGACATGGTGAAGCACACTGTTTCACGGTACACACAGTGAAGTACACAGTGTCACGATGGTATGTCATTGTGTCACAGTGGTATGTCTGGGTGGTATGTCACTGTGATACGGTGAAGTACAATGTATCACAGTGGTATGTCACTATGACACGGTGATGTCATCAAACATTTTGTTTTATTATTTTTTTCATTTAAAATTTATTTATTAAAGTAAAGGCATTGCAGACTTTTCACGTGATAGTCTAAAAATTATATACTTTTATGAACAAAGCTTTTGAACATATATATTTTATGAAACGGCTCTGAACTCGGTATTACTACTTTATTTTAATTAGCTTTATAAAAATGGGTATTATAGTAATTTTAAAACTTAACGTTAAATATTTACTGCGGCTAAAAAGAATTAATATTTACTTGTTAAATACTCAAAAGATAGAAAAGTATATAATTTTTAGACTATCACGTGAAAATATAAAAAGTGATAAACATTATATAGAAAATATATGTCTCTTATAAGTAAAAAGTGAAAACATTATATAGAAAATATATGTTTCTTGTAAGTATAAAAATAAAACAATATAAAAATACAGTACTGCGGCTAAAAAATATTTATTTTTAATAATGTAAAATAAAAATATTAACGTAGTAGAGTATAATTTGGGCCCGTTAAAATTTTTGGACAGCCAAAAACTTTTGATTATATGAACGTAAGATCATTTCATCTAAATTCAATGGTTATAAAATTTACTTGCTTTTGAATATATGAATGTAATTAAGATCATTTCATCTAAATTCAATAGTGATAAAAATTTCATGTTGTTGTTTAGTGCAAACGGCCGCTAAATCCTATACAATGTGTATAGAGATATGAGCAATTTGTAACCTACTAATCTACTATTGTGTGTACGAAAGAATTATACATAAATATAAAATAGTTTATACCGATTTTACCCTTATTCCTTAGATTAAAAAAACATCGAACGTGTCTGAATCAAGGGTTCAAGATTTTAGGGTCTGATTGACCGAGCATGCATGTGCCGATCGGAAAGGTTGGGAGAGGCGATTTTGGAGTCGGTATGAAGGGGACATGTCGCCCTCGCTAATATGCGTGAATTATTACGTACGGGCATGGAGAGCTTAATGGTGGGAACGCATCCATCCTCAATCGTGTTCTTTTTGCAAAACTGCCGTAGTTGATAAACTAATTTCAATTTAATGTTTTATTTAGATAATAGTTGTATATATTTAAGATATTTTGAATTTGTATTATTAATAATATTAATAAGAATAATATAGATATTTCAAAAGTGTTTAAAAAATTAAAAATTTAAAAAGGATGAGTTTATTAAAATGGGAAGTTTAAATAAACTTGGTCATATAAAAATAATTAATTTTTTTTCCTATGCTTCTTTCAACTCTCTTCTTTTTTTTTTTCATTCTATCACCTTTTTCTCTACAACATAAATATTCATTATGTTTCTCATGTATATTAATTATATGTTTCATATTTTTTACATATAATATCAAAAAATATTAAATGTATATTAATATAAAACATGTATACAAATATAAAATTTAAAAAAATAAAAAATATTTTTAGTTAATTTTGGATACTCAATCCAAATTCGATTATCCACCCTGGTATTGGGTACCCAATTTGTTAGAAGGTCGAGATTTGGGATGAAAAATTTCACTTAAACAGGTATGCGTACCCAAAAAATTAATCCAAAATGAAAATAATAGTATCATTTCAAAAAGATTAATTAATTTTGAGTTTTATTATAATTTTTAAAAAAATATTCTCTTAGTACAAAAATAGTTGATATACTTTTCTTTTTTTGGGTGTCCAACAATAGTTGACACAAAAAAAAAATTTATTTTTTCATTTTAATATACAAATTTATTATATTTTATTTACCAAATTTTTAAATTTCACTCACAATTACTTTACTTTCAATTTAAAAATATTTTTTTATTCTTGATTTTTTAATTAAAAAATCAAAAAAATAATATTTTTCTTAAATTCCGTGCCCAGAAAAGTATAACATTTATTCATAACTGGAGAGAGTAATATACAGTATATATATCGAGAAAAAAAGAACTTGTATTCTAATATTTTTTAGTTATTTTGATATATTTTTTTGAGACTTATTAAATATATTTGCAAATTGCAATAATAAGAAATTTACAATTTATTATTCATTTTTTAATAAAACATGATGAATTTTTAATTAAAATACTGATTTTAAATATTTTTAAACTCGTTATATTTTATTAAAAATAAATAAATAAATTTAATCTATGTTACTTAAGATTTGAGTTATCACTCGTCTAAATGTATGTATGCATGTTTTTAAACCTTTGGTCAAATAGTAAAAAACGCACCAAATGTATGTTTTTTAAGTCATGTATCATCATTATTTAAAATGTCTTGTTAATTATGGCACATAATTATATATGTATAAAAAAATCTTCATTGACATTACAAAATCTAAAAATATAACTTCAACTTTACAAGGATTCTAAGTCTTCTAAAAAATTCAATAGTGCATCTCACTTCTTCAAAAGCATAACTACTAAATCAATGTCCAAATTGAATGTTCTTAGAGAATAAAAAAATATAACAAAAAATAAATTAAATAAGTGTTTCTACCTAAAATCTAATTATCTGTAAACAAAGTTATACTTGATTTCTTTTTGAAATATAACACTAGTAGCAGTAAAATTATAGTACTCTATTAGGCATGAGACGTACCAGTAATTATGAGAAAACAAGTTGAAATTAAAATTTTAAACAATTTTATTTTTGACATTTCAATTCTTATTATATTAATTTATAACAAATCAATTCACATCCAACATTTCAATTTCCGGTATTTATTAAGCCCAACCCGATCAATATTTATCATTCATTCATTCACATATTTTTCTAGAAGAATGAACATGCTGAGGGCAATTTTGTCATTTTGGTTTTTGCTGCAGCTATTTTTACCTAATTGGAATTGGAATAGGTGCAGTGCATATGCTTTGACAATTACAAAATCACCCAAATTTATCAACCATTTGAAGACAAGAAAAATTCTCTGGGAAGTACCTAGTGGGGGTCATGACATTGGGAACAGGCGGTAAGTTTATACCTCTCGATCGATCACATTTTTTTCCCCAGTTTTTAATTTTGTTCTTTTTAATTTATCATATCAACTACATGAAATTCTCCTCAATCGATCATTTTAACTTCCAGTAGAGAATAAACAGAAATTCGTGTGTTAATAAATTAAGATCGTAGGATTGTACATGTATTATAAAATGAACTTCAAAGTAAATAATCGTAAATAATTGGTAACTAATGAATTATTAATTGTTTTTTTCTCTACAGGGTTCCCGGGCATTCATCCACCAAAGGACGACCTACTGCATCATCTCCCCCACCACCATGAGTTTAAGTTAACAAAAAGTGGACCTTAGTCTATTCAATTAAGAGTTAACAACCCTCGACATTCAATTAAAAGTTAGAACTTAGAAAATAAGAAGAGAAAAAACTAATGTTTCGTATTGAAAATGAAATAATTATAATATAATACTCTCTCTGTCTTAAAAAAGATAACTCACTTTTCTTTAGAAATGTGAATTATGAGACAAATAGAGTATTATTTTGCTACTTAATTATTTTATGTTCAAACTGAAAAAGAAAAAGAAAAATATAGTGTTGGAATGTACACAAGATTTGAATTCTAAAAGTGTTTCTATACATTTTGGAAGTCTGGGCAAAGTGACCATCTCATCGCGGTTTGAGTTTGGGCAGAGTGGCCATTTCAGCAGCTTATTTAAATCTGCCGCCAACAGGGCAAAACGACGCCGTTTTACCTGGGTTCACAGAAATGTCGCGGCGCAGTGGATCGACCCTCTCTCACGTGTTAGTGGATGAAAATGCGAGATTCCAAGTGCTCCAAGTTCCTCGCCAGCTCACGCACAACATGACGATCACAATTTCTGTTAGAAATGTGTGGTGTGGATTTGCCCAATCTGATTTGATCGTAGGGTTCTTACGGATTTCAGATTTGGGGTTTTTTGTGTGCGTGAGTATAAATGTAATTCACCGTGTGTGTGTGTGATGTAGAGCTGATACTGAACTCATATTCATAGCCTTGAGAGCTTGAATAACACGCTAGAACCACCTCCCTCCCCGAGCACGTAGATCGGTTTTCAATCGATCGAAGCTCGTAAAATCGTGTGTCATTTCGTGTGATTTCTTTTGTGTTGTGTTCCTGGAAGTTCAGAGATACTTCTAGGATCCTCAGATCGTGTGTTTGTCGTCGTATCCCGATTTCACCATTTGAGCTCGAAGCTTCCGGCGCCAAGCTTTTGTGGCTCCCTCGGCTGTGATTGTTTGTGTGTTTGTTTGTCCTTGTTCGAATCCTCAACAAGTGGCGCCGTCTGTGGGAATCAAATCCAGCTGCTGTGAAGATGATGAAGAGTGGATCCGCGAAGGTCGATCTGGAGAAATTCACGGGGAAGAATGACTTCAACCTCTGGCGAATCAAAGTGAAGGCGGTTCTGGTACAACAGGGTTTGATCTCAGCGTTAGATGCCCCGTTGCAGTCGCCAGCGCCAGAGGGCAAAGGGAAGGAGACGAAGGAGTCAAGCTCTGCAGAATCAACACCTGATCCAGTGGAGATTTCCATGCGTGCTCATAGTGTGATCATCTTGAGCCTGGGGGACAAAGTGTTGAGGGAAGTATGCAAGGAGTCGACTGCCTATGGTTTGTGGAAGAAACTGGAGAGCTTGTATATGACTAAATCCTTGGCAAACAGGTTATATTTGAAGCAAAGGTTGTATACCTTTAGGATGTCTTCGGATAGATCTGTGGTTGACCAGTTGGATGATTTTGTGAGGTTGTTAGATGATCTGGAGAATGTAGATGGTCAGATGAAAGAGGAGGATCAAGCACTGTTGTTGTTGAGCTCTTTACCTTCATCATATGATCAGTTTAAGGATGCATTGTTGTATGGTAGGGTTCATGATTTGACTCTGGAGGAAGTGCAGGTTGCACTTAGGTCAAAGGAGTTGAACAAGAAGGATCCTAAGGCCAAGGAACATCATCAAAGTCCAGAGGGTCTAACTGTCACAAAGAAGAAGTCATGGGGAAAGAAGGACAACAGGAAGAAACCACATGGGGGTGGTGATGCAGCTGCATCAACCTCAGAAACTAGGAAGTGCTACCATTGCAACAAGACAGGTCACTTGAAGAAGAATTGTTACCAGTTGAAGAATCAGCAGGGCAAAGGGAAAGAGCCTGCTCAATCCGTGGATGTGGTTGAGTCAACTTCTGATTTGGAGGATGCTGAGGTACTTGCAGTTACTTCTAACTCTAGAAATGAGGAGTGGGTGCTTGATTCTGGTTGTACATTTCATATGTGTCCTGTGAAGCATTGGTTTGAGGACTTTGAGTTCATAGATGGTGGTTCGGTTGTTCTTGGAAATAATCTTACATGTCAGGTGGAGGGTATTGGTTCAGTGAGGTTGAGACTCTCAAATGGATCAATCAAGAGACTGACTAAGGTGAGTTATATTCCATCCCTCAGGAGGAATTTGATTTCTCTTGGAATGCTTGACAGTTTGGGCATGAGCTTCAGTTCAGTTGGTGGTTGCCTTCAGGTTAAGAAAGGCACTACTGTGGTACTTGAGGGAGTCAAGAGGAATGACTTGTATTTCTTGAAGGGTTCTACTGTTGTTGGTGAGAACTCCTTACCTGCTGCCTCAGTGAAGGTGGAGTTATGGCATAGGAGACTTGGACATCTCAGTGAGAAGGGTCTTCATGAGTTGTCTAAGCAGGGTGCATTCAAGGGAGGTCAACTTGACAGGCTCAAAGTATGTGAGTATTGTGTTCTGGGCAAAGCTACTAGGGCCAGTTTT
This sequence comes from Euphrasia confusa, assembly GCA_954870475.1. Classification (NCBI taxonomy): domain Eukaryota; kingdom Viridiplantae; phylum Streptophyta; class Magnoliopsida; order Lamiales; family Orobanchaceae; genus Euphrasia; species Euphrasia confusa. Next base: position 6,994,733 of record OX940964.1, read on the forward strand.
GGAGTGGGAAGGCATACAACCAAGGGAGTGTTGGATTATGTTCACTCTGACCTATGGGGCCCAGCTAGAACAAATACCAAGAGTGGAGGCAGGTACTTCTTATCCATCATTGATGATTTCTCAAGGAAAGTATGGGTGTTCATTCTGAAGAATAAGAGTGATGCCTTTGAGAATTTCAGAGATTGGGTAGTTGAAGTGGAGAGGCAGTCAGAGAGGAAGGTTAAAAACTTGAGGACTGATAATGGTCTTGAGTTTCTCTCTGAGGAGTTCAACTCCTTCTGTGTTGAGAATGGGATCTCAAGGCATAGGACTGTGGCTTCTACTCCTCAGCAAAATGGAGTTGCTGAGAGGATGAATAGGACCTTACTGGAGAGAGTAAGGTGTATGCTTCTTAGCTCTGGGCTAAGTAAATCATTTGGGGGAGAAGCAGTGACTACTGCAGCCTATTTGATCAACAGGAGTCCAGCTGCAGCTTTGAGCATGAAGACTCCTCAGGAGGTTTGGGCAGGGGAAGTTCCAAACTTTGATAATCTGAGGGTCTTTGGCAGTTTGGCCTTTGCTCATGTGAGGGGTGACAAGCTTGAAGCCAGAGCACTGAGGTGTGTGTTTCTTGGTTACCCAAAGGGAGTAAAGGGTTACAGACTGTGGTGCATTGAACCTGGAAACCAGAAGTGTGTGGTCAGTAGGGATGTGACTTTTGATGAAGACACTATGCCCATGCTCTCCGAGAAAGAATCAACTGAGATGGATCAGTTTGAGGTGGAGTTACATGGTAGAGATGTACTCAAAGCTCAGAGAGGTGCCCAAGCTGAAGATGAGGATGACTTTGAGGTCAGTGATGAAGAACCTGAAGTCAGTGATGGGTATCAACTTGCAAGAGACAGAGAGAGAAGGGTGATACAACCTCCTAAGAGGTATGCACAGGCAGATACAGTGTCTTATGCCCTATTGGTAGCTGAGAACATGGTTAGTGATGAGCCAAATTCATATTCTGAAGCATTGAGGTATTCAGATAGGGCAAAGTGGCTTCTAGCTATGCAGGAGGAGCTCCAATCTTTGGATAGGAATCATACCTGGGATGTTGTGCAGAGACCTAAGGATCAAAGAGTGGTTGGCTGTAAATGGATCTTTAAGAAGAAGCAGGAAGGATCTGGTATAAGGTACAAAGCAAGGTTGGTTGCTAAGGGCTTTACTCAAAGAGAGGGAGTTGATTTCAATGAGATCTTTTCTCCAGTGGTGAAGCATTGTACAATCAGAGTCCTGTTAGCCATTGTTGCTCAGTTTGACCTTGAGCTTCAACAGATGGATGTGAAGACTGCTTTTCTCCACGGGGAGTTGGAGGAGAAGATCTATATGAGGCTGCCTGATGGTCTAGAGGGATGCTCTGATGTCAAGAAGGTGTGTTTGTTGAAGAAGTCCTTGTATGGGCTCAAACAAAGTCCAAGGCAGTGGTATAAGCGGTTTGACAGCTATATGTTGTTGATAGGCTTTGTGAGAAGCCAGTTTGACTGCTGTGTGTATCTCAAACTGAAGACAGGGAGGGTTGTTACCTATCTACTGCTCTATGTGGATGATATGTTGATTGCCAGTTGTTCCAAGGTGGAGGTAGAGTCATTGAAGAGGTTGCTAAGTGCTGAGTTTGAGATGAAAGACCTTGGAGAGGCAAAGAAGATTCTGGGAATGGATATTTCCAGGAACAGGTCAAATGGGACTTTGTTCTTGTCTCAGACTTCTTATGTTGAGAAGGTTCTCAAAAGGTTTTATATGCATGAGGCTAAGGCAGTGACTACACCACTTGGATCTCACTTAAAATTCTCAGTGGATCAGTCTCCAAAGAATCAGTTTGAGGAGGTTGCCATGAGTAAGGTTCCTTATGCTTCAGCAGTGGGCAGTTTGATGTATGCTATGGTGTGTAGCAGACCTGACCTTGCCTATGCCCTAAGTTGTATCTCAAGATACATGGCCAATCCAGGGAAGTCACACTGGGAAGGTGTGAAGTGGGTATTGAGGTATTTGAGGGGCACTTCTGAGTTTGGTTTGATGTTTAGGAGAGTGAGGAGCTCTGGAGATGCTCTTACTGGATATGTAGATTCTGATTATGCCAGCAATGTGGATACCAGGAAGTCACTCACAGGGTTTGTGTTTACCTTGTATGGTAGTGCTGTGGTCTGGAAGGCATCCCAGCAGTCTGTGGTTGCTTTGAGTACCACTGAGTCAGAGTATATTGCATTGACTAAGGCAATCAAGGAGTCTATATGGTTGAGAGGATTGCTTGAGGAACTTGGGGTTCTGCAAGAAAGGGTATCAGTGCATTGTGATAGTCAAAGTGCTGTGCATTTGGCCAAGCACCAGGTCTATCATGACAGGTCCAAGCACATTGATGTGAGATTACACTTTGTGAGAGATCTGGTTGACAAGGGTGTTGTCAAGGTGGAGAAAATTGCAACTGAAATTAACCCTGCAGACAGTTTGACCAAGAGTATTCCAAGTGACAAGTTTCAACTGTGTCGACAACTGGTTCAGTTGGTTGACATTCCACAATCTCAGTGAAGATGGAAGTGTGGAAGTGGCAGCAGGCATGATAGTTCTGCTGTGTTTGTCAAGTTATCCAAGAAAATACTCAAACAGGTCAGTTTTGAGCATTTCATGGTGATGGCTTGATGTTTTTTTTTTAACTCAGTGGTTTTCTGAGTGGTTTGGGCATGGCCAGAGGTTCATGTTGTTTAAAGTGACTTGTATGCACTGAGGTTTGCATGGTTACTTCAGAGAATTGGATTTTAAGGCATGGAGTTCTTGGATTCAGTTTTCTGGTTTGGTCTAGTGACTTGGTGTTTCTAAGTTGCTGAGGGAGTTTGAGACATGGTGATGTGCTGGGAAGTCACATTACATGTTTGGAGTGTGTAGGTTCTGGCATTGGAGGTTTTGGTTCAGAAAAATCCCAGTTTGTGTTTTTGGGTATTTTTCTGGAGAAACCAGTTTGGCTTGCTATGGTTTTCTGCTGTTTGTGGAGGCTGTGGTTGGAGATAATCCATGGTCTATAGCTTGCTAGAAAGAGGAGAAGGAGAGGGATCTGCATTTACTATTGTGAGAGTTTGAATCTTGGTTGAGCTTCCAGGAGGGTGGTCCAAAGTTGGCATTCTGAATCTTTGTTCAAGAACAGGTCAGTTTCTTGATTTTGATTCTGGGGGTGATCAGGTGTTGATTGGTTGATACATGATGTTTGCTGGAATTGCAAATATTGTGTAAGGTGGAGATTTGTTGGAATGTACACAAGATTTGAATTCTAGAAGTGTTTCTATACATTTTGGAAGTCTGGGCAAAGTGACCATCTCATCGCGGTTTGAGTTTGGGCAGAGTGGCCATTTCAGCAGCTTATTTAAATCTGCCGCCAACAGGGCAAAACGACGCCGTTTTACCTGGGTTCACAGAAATGTCGCGGCGCAGTGGATCGACCCTCTCTCACGTGTTAGTGGATGAAAATGCGAGATTCCAAGTGCTCCAAGTTCCTCGCCAGCTCACGCACAACATGACGATCACAATTTCTGTTAGAAATGTGTGGTGTGGATTTGCCCAATCTGATTTGATCGTAGGGTTCTTACGGATTTCAGATTTGGGGTTTTTTGTGTGCGTGAGTATAAATGTAATTCACCGTGTGTGTGTGATGTAGAGCTGATACTGAACTCATATTCATAGCCTTGAGAGCTTGAATAACACGCTAGAACCACCTCCCTCCCCGAGCACGTAGATCGGTTTTCAATCGATCGAAGCTCGTAAAATCGTGTGTCATTTCGTGTGATTTCTTTTGTGTTGTGTTCCTGGAAGTTCAGAGATACTTCTAGGATCCTCAGATCGTGTGTTTGTCGTCGTATCCCGATTTCACCATTTGAGCTCGAAGCTTCCGGCGCCAAGCTTTTGTGGCTCCCTCGGCTGTGATTGTTTGTGTGTTTGTTTGTCCTTGTTCGAATCCTCAACAAGTGGCGCCGTCTGTGGGAATCAAATCCAGCTGCTGTGAAGATGATGAAGAGTGGATCCGCGAAGGTCGATCTGGAGAAATTCACGGGGAAGAATGACTTCAACCTCTGGCGAATCAAAGTGAAGGCGGTTCTGGTACAACAGGGTTTGATCTCAGCGTTAGATGCCCCGTTGCAGTCGCCAGCGCCAGAGGGCAAAGGGAAGGAGACGAAGGAGTCAAGCTCTGCAGAATCAACACCTGATCCAGTGGAGATTTCCATGCGTGCTCATAGTGTGATCATCTTGAGCCTGGGGGACAAAGTGTTGAGGGAAGTATGCAAGGAGTCGACTGCCTATGGTTTGTGGAAGAAACTGGAGAGCTTGTATATGACTAAATCCTTGGCAAACAGGTTATATTTGAAGCAAAGGTTGTATACCTTTAGGATGTCTTCGGATAGATCTGTGGTTGACCAGTTGGATGATTTTGTGAGGTTGTTAGATGATCTGGAGAATGTAGATGGTCAGATGAAAGAGGAGGATCAAGCACTGTTGTTGTTGAGCTCTTTACCTTCATCATATGATCAGTTTAAGGATGCATTGTTGTATGGTAGGGTTCATGATTTGACTCTGGAGGAAGTGCAGGTTGCACTTAGGTCAAAGGAGTTGAACAAGAAGGATCCTAAGGCCAAGGAACATCATCAAAGTCCAGAGGGTCTAACTGTCACAAAGAAGAAGTCATGGGGAAAGAAGGACAACAGGAAGAAACCACATGGGGGTGGTGATGCAGCTGCATCAACCTCAGAAACTAGGAAGTGCTACCATTGCAACAAGACAGGTCACTTGAAGAAGAATTGTTACCAGTTGAAGAATCAGCAGGGCAAAGGGAAAGAGCCTGCTCAATCCGTGGATGTGGTTGAGTCAACTTCTGATTTGGAGGATGCTGAGGTACTTGCAGTTACTTCTAACTCTAGAAATGAGGAGTGGGTGCTTGATTCTGGTTGTACATTTCATATGTGTCCTGTGAAGCATTGGTTTGAGGACTTTGAGTTCATAGATGGTGGTTCGGTTGTTCTTGGAAATAATCTTACATGTCAGGTGGAGGGTATTGGTTCAGTGAGGTTGAGACTCTCAAATGGATCAATCAAGAGACTGACTAAGGTGAGGTATATTCCATCCCTCAGGAGGAATTTGATTTCTCTTGGAATGCTTGACAGTTTGGGCATGAGCTTCAGTTCAGTTGTAAACTTTCGTGGTCAAGTCATGTATGAGCGAACTCGACACATGAATCAATTGAGGTATTTCCTGAATTCCAAAGTGGGTGAAACTTTAGGAAAAGTTAATTCAAACCTTGTTGAATAGTCCGATGGTTATTTGCTTGAATATTGGGATAGCCACATGAGTTTGAATCCCCATGAAAATTTGATATCCTGAAGTATTATCAAATCAATTATTTTTTATATATCAATTCAATTGAATGTTCCTGAAGAACACATACAATTAGTTTAAAAATTATATTGATCGTTTCAGAAGAAAATCATGATTTGATATTATTCGATAAATATCAAATTAAATTGCTCCCGTAGTAGCAAAGTTCAAAACATTAAATGTTTTTGAATAAAGGTACATCATGATACTCATAGTGAAACGAAAATTTCGATTTCTCGCCGAAACAATGATTATGTAATATCCCTGAAGGATATCTTTTAAAAATCGAGAACAAATGTATCTATTATGTGGGTATTAATGGAATATCGAAAAAGTCGATTCCAATTAAATGTAATTTTCTAAAAATTATATATTGAGATTTATTGTGATCCCGGAAGGATTAATTTTAAATCTAATATTTTGATCTCGAATGATCATTGGTAAAGATATATAATGTTATGCAAATGATGGCATGTTAAGAGTGGTTCCCGAAGAGCTTTACTAATTATCTCCGGAAGAGCTTTACTAATTATCCCCACGATTACATGTACTAAAACATGAAAATGATGCATATCATGATGCGTGGAAATTGATATTTCCCATCTGCGAATTAATATGCAACTTATATTCATATCACCATTAGAGCGTACTTTCATGAACGGGCATATTAGAAAATAAGGTATATTAAATATCTCGAGCCCACGATCCAGAAGATCGGTTTATAGCAATTACGCTGATTTGCATATTTAACGAAGATTATTTCCCGGCATTGGGGGGAGATAAGAATATAAAAGATTTAAATGCCGAGAAATTTCATTGAATGAAAATGATCTTCAATTCTAGATACACGCATCAATCAATTGAACCCGAAGTTCATTAAAATAAGTGACTTGCAATATTCAGCAAGTAATCTGCCAAATTAATGAAGGTGTGACAAAATCACATATATTTGTGATAAAATGAACTATAAGAGTTCAAATAACAAAGAGATCAACTCAAATGTTGATTATAATATACGCATGGAGCGTAGAAGATCGATCTCAAGATATAAAATAAATCCGCGGTAATAAATATTTTGGGAAATGATGATAGATTTGGTTGATAGAATGAATTGTCATCACATGGAAAAAGTCGTCAACGACGTATTTGCCTCAAGAGTTGCTCTAGAAAATTTGGATCCAAAACTTAAATTAATGATAGTGTGCCAGCAACACTCGAAAAATAAGAAACGAGCAATTGAGGCTGAGCATGACTCGCTAAATAAAGATATATATTTTGACTATATAGTACACACCTCAAAATATTATCCCAGAAGGATATACATGGGTATTCGTAAGAAAAACGAGTAATGATGTTGTGAAATATAAAAGCGAGATTAGTTGCTTAAGAGTTTTTCGCAGAAACTCGGATATTTTTAAGGATGACATTAAGTTCCGCTACCTTATACTTTTGGCAGCAACAACGATAAATATAGATATGCACGAATGTATGATTTAACCATGTAGAAGTCATTAGAAAGGTATATACATGAAAATCCTGGATGGATTTTAAGATTCCTGAAATGAAAGAAAATGAAAATCAGAACATGCATGTATAGAGTATCATATTACATATGTCATTATGGACAAAATTGATATTGAGACAAGGTCCCGAAGACCAGTGATTGCACTCTTTTTCCCTCTACTAAGTTTTTCCCACAGGGTTTTCTTAGTTAAAGGTTTTTAATGAGACAATCACCACAATATAAATGTGAATGTCATGTACTCTTTTCCTCGAGTATTTTTTCCTACATGGTTTTATAACGAGGTTTTTAACGAGACATGTACATCACTCGATAATAATTAATGAGGACATCAGAATGTTCCATATGAGTTTGTTTTCGAGATAAACTGAGATATAGAACTTTAAGTTCAAATGGTTGTGAATTGAAGTTCACATTATTGTTCAGTTGTTAAGAAATGTATATTGAACACTAGACGCATCTAAAATACTCCAAAATAGTTACCGGCCGGTTATAGCAATTGCGAATGCTCTAGTCAATATAGATGTCTGGTAAAGGCATGTTCCTGAAGGAAGAAAAATATATAATAATACAAATGAATGTGAAACTCAACAATTCGAAGGTTCGGTCTTGAAGACCAAAATTTATATTTGAATAACTAAGTTTTTCCTATATGGTTTTATTAGTTACAGGTTTTAATAAGACTGATTGATCACAAAGTCAAAGATCATCGGTGATTACAATCAGGGGGAGCAGGCTGTACTCTTTTTCTTTCGTCGAGGTTTTATCCCACTGGGTTTTCCTGACAAGGTTTTACCTAGGCAGCAATCCTGTAAATAGTCATTCAAGGGGGAGTGTTATGAATATTATTAATTAGTGAATGACTAGTTTACCCTTTCTTGGTGAACAAGACAGAAACCCTACTTTGTATCCTATATAAAGAGGTCTCCATATATGAATGAAATAACAATCCATTACAATTCAGAAGAATTCATAAGAATTCACAACAATTCTATTCTCCTATCATATTGTCTCTCTTATACTATATCATATTGTCTCTTTTATACTATATCATATTGTCTCTTTTATATTATATTATTCTCTCTCTATTTCTCTTGAATTTATAACAAGAGTGATAATTTTATATGTTATTAATCATATTTTCACTTTAAAATAAAATTATGCCTCAACTTTTAACATACTTTTTTATTTTTACACCAATTTTTTTTTCATTTCAAATACTAAAATATTCTTATTTTTTTTACTTCAATAATATAAATAATACATTAATAATTTTTTTATAATATATGTGCCAAAAAAAATATGAAAATATTCATTAACGAAAACCGTAACATCTTTATTATTATTGGTGTGACAATGCATAATTTGTTAGATGGAAATAGTATATATTAAAAATAAATTAAAAGTCAAATAAATTAAAACTAAAATTCAATATAAATCATTTTCAAACTGTGTTATTTCATCACTTTAAATAGTGGTGCATATTAAGCTTGATCAAGTATCCCCACACCAAGATCATACACCTAAAATATAGTACTCTATATATAATGGGAAGGGTTACGAGGGTGTTGAGGTCAATTCTGTCATTTTGTGTTGTGCTGCTTATGATTTTACCCCATGGGAGCATTCAAAGGAGAGTACCTTCCGGGCCTAATACTCAATGCAGCAAAGGGGGGTAATTTATTAGATGGACCCCTACCCCATGCTATTGTACGTGTACCCCCTTTTCAATATTTAACCATTTCATTTTTTCAACCCTATTTTTTTTCCTTTTTTTTTCTCCCCTTTCACTTACGCGTTCTCTCTACCTCACACAATCGAGAATTCACGACTCCATCGAAGGCGGCGAATTCGACGAGGATAATTTGAAGATCGATGGTGACGCATCCAAAACTCCGGCGACGGTGTAGCTCTCCAATGGTTCGCCCAATTTCTTCTTCTCCAAAGCACTGACCTAAAGTCACATTATCTTCTTCTTCCTTCTCATAAACAGAGTTCAGTCGTTGGTGAGTGAACGGCGGATCTCCGAGGTTCACAAATTATCTCCGAGGCTCGTCGACAGCGCACGGAGACAGTACTTGGTTCTCGTAGGAGCGACGCCAGCAGTGGATCTGGAACGTGGATTGAGTGGATGATTCCGACTAGCGACGATGGTTATTGGCATCGTCTCCTCCAGCGAGTAGCGGCGAGGTGAGCGATTTCCAGCAGCGACGACATGAGGTAGCGGCGGCGAGGCAGGGACGACACGAGGCAGCGTAGAGGTATTTCAACCTAAACTCTTTCTCTAGTTGCGATTTTTTTCGATTTAGGGTTTGAATATTATTTGTTTTCGATTCAACCCTCTAATATTTCTTCTTGACCGTCGACTTCTCTGGCCTTGAGTTTCAGGTTCCATCCGATCGAGGAGGAGCTGGTGCAGTACTATTTGAGGGGGAAAGCTTGCGCGAAGCTTTTCCGATTTCAAGCCGTCACCGAAATCGTTTAGGCGTTCTTCATGGAATCTGTAGAAGAAGTCCCAGGACAAGCTGATGGAATCGAAGGACGAGAGGATGAAGTCGACGACCAAGGTTTGTAATTTGTAATTTAGAAGCATGAAGATCCTGAAGCTCTCAGCATATTTTTCTATCCATATGTAGAAAATGAAGAGATAATGTCTGTTTATTTAATCCTCATCGTCAATGGAGAGCCCAACGGGGTCGATCTAGCCCTCCGAGATTGCAGTTGATTTTCCACACAAAAAGGTTACTTTGGTTCATCGAGGATCGAGGTTACTCGAGTTCATTGGACTTCGTCTGCACGGGGAAGCCATTAGGGTCGGCGTGGTTAAAGGATAATGTTTTTCAGGGTAACGTGGATACCAATCGCCTTCTGCGCCGCCAGTAAATCTTAGAGATCAGATCAGGACCGCTTCTCCGACGGAAGATTGATACCATGGGTATGTTCAGATTTTTTCTCTGTTAGTTGATGTGGTATTATACCAACTCTTTTTTTGTGAGTTTTGTTTGATTGAATAGTTCCATATAGATTGTTGCGTGTGTGTGTTTTCTTAAGATCTGATCATGTTGGAGGAAAAGTAACTTTGGATTTTTCAATTTACTATGACTTCTTTAAGATTAAATTGTGTGAGGATCGATGTATAATCGATTTTCGGATCATTGGGAGGAAATGTAACTTTGGGTTGGTGTATAAAACATGAGTTGGCATACATCATTTCCCTTTTAAAACTCCTTTTGTTTGAATGTGGGTTTGTATTTTAATTAAGTACAGTATTATATATTGATGGTGAGGAAGAAGTATTAAATCTCAATGACTCAAAACAAGAACGGTGAGAATTTTTTGGTGATGACTCGGTTTTAGATGGGGGTATTCAACTTGTTGATTCTTGTTAAGGCTACTGTCTTCATTTTTTTAAATTGGTATTTTTCTCCATTTTCAAATTAATTCTTCTCTATTTCTTAGTTTAATTCTTCTTTATTTTGTCTTCATTTTTTTAAATTGGTATTCTTCTCCATTTTCAAATTAATTCTTCTCTATTTCTTTGTTTAATGCTTCTTTATTTTCTTGTTTAATTCTCTGCACCGTGATGAAATGCCAAGTATGCAAATGTTTTTCTAATACGAATATTGGCACTGGCACGCTTGCCCAGTGGATGACCTAGGTATATGACCTTGTTGAGCAAGACGCTTGTAAACATCTTGCCTCAACCAGCCAACACCGCCAACAAAGAGCAAATTTCGAATGCTTTCTCCTTATGGGAGTGGAAAATCACATATATGTACATAAATATTGTAATACTTATTATTTTAATATAAATTTTAATAATACAATGAGTTCTACGGTGTTTTATAAAGGGTTCTACTCTGTTTGATACTACATTTTACTCTATTTTTATAATGAGTTCTCTATTTTGACTAAGACTTGGATTCTTTATCTTTTGTTTCTTTTTTTTTATTAAAACGGCAGATGAGACATTTTATAAATATATTTATGATCCGGTTGTTGTTTATGATCAGTCGCGAAATGTAGATTTCGACTTATACAATGATTATGCTTTATTATCTATTCTACTGTTTTTAATGCTGAGTTTTACTTTGTTTTAAACTTAGTTCTACTTTGTTTTTAATACTTTTTTGCTGTGTTTTTTTAGGATGACGAGGTTAGTTTCAATGTGCACCTTGTTTCTGAAGATCAAAGATTAAAAGTTGTTTCTCCAAATACGAGTAACAGATTTCCCCCAGTGTTATAGGATTTTGTTCCCTTTTTTTGTGTGGAAATATTGTGTTGATGACATTGGTTTTTTAGTTTTGATCAGTGTTATAGGATTATGTTCCCTTTTTTGTGTGGAAATGTTGTGTTGATGACATTGGTTTTTTAGTTTTGATGACGTTGTGTTGATTACATTCGATTGTTGGTTTTTATTTTTTTTATTCAGTTGAACATAATTTTTATTACGTCGAAATTACGTTTATTATAACATGGAGAATTATGTATTGGTATTTTCTTTATTCATGTAATAGATGTTGTGTACATATATAGTAGAATTCATAAATAAATGGAGTAGTATATGCAAATAAAGAAAGTAGAATGCATTACTAAAGCAGTAGAACTCATTAGAACATGGCGCCGCCCTCGATTCTAGTTCGCCTCCCTTGATTGTTCACCGCCGAAGGCGGCCCCGATCGTTCACCGCCGAAGGCGGTCCCGATCCTTCGCTTACCTCGATTAGTGTTCGCCTCCCTCGATTATTGTTCGACTCCCTCGATTAGTGTTCGACTCCCTCGATTATTGTAGAACTCATTAATAAATAGAGTAGAATATGATACGCAATAGAGCAGAATGCACTACTAAATGCAATAGAACTCATTAGAACAAGGTATTGCCCTCGATTATTGTTCGTCTACCTCGATTATTGTTGCCACTTCGATTATTGTTGCCACTTCGATACAAGACTTTTCGATACAAGACCCCCCCCTTTATCATTTTATTAAAATTCTTGAGCCACCGAAGGTGGCCGTAATCATTCACGTCCCTCGATTACTGTTTGCCTCCCTCGATTATTGTTGCCACTTCTATACAAGACCTTTCGATACAAGACCCCACTTTATCCCTTTATTAAAATTCTTGAGCCACAGAAGATGGCCGTAATCATTCTCCTCCATCGATTAGTGTTCTCCTACCTCGATTATTATTCGCCATCCTCGATTATTGTGGCCACTTCGATACATGACCTTTCGATACAAGACCCCCCCTCTTTATCCCTTTATTAAAATTCTTGAGCCGCCGAAGGTGGCCGTAATCATTCTCCTCCATCGATTAGTGTTCTCCTACCTCGATTATTGTTCGCCTCCCTCGATTATTGTTGCTACTTCGATACAAGACCTTTCGATACAAGACCCCCCCTTTATCCTTTTATTAAAATTCTTGAGCCACCGAAGGTGGCCGTAATCATTCACCTCCCTCGATTAATGTTCGTGTCCCTCGATTATTGTTGCCACTTCGATACAAGACATTTCGATACAAGACCCCCCTTTTATCCTTTTATTAAATTTCTTGAGCCACCGAAGGTGGCCGTAATCATTCACCTCCTTCGATTATTGTTTGACTCCCTCAATTAGTGTTCGCCTCCCTCGATTATTGTTGCCACTTCGATACAAGACCTTTCGATACAAGACCCCCCCTTTATCCTTTTATTAAAATTCTTGAGCCACCAAAGGTGAACGTAATCATTCACCTCCCTCGATTATTGTTCGCCTCCCTCGATTAGTGTTCGCCTCCCTCGATTATTTTTCGCCTCCCTCGATTAGTGTAGAACTCATTAATAAATAGAGTAGAATATGAAAAGAAATAGAGGAGACTGCACTACTAAATGCAGTAGAACTCATTAGAACAATGTATTGTCCTCGATTATTGTTCGCCACTTCGATACAAGACCTTTCGATACAAGACCCCCCCTTTATCCTTTTATTAAAATTCTTGAGCCACCGAAGGTGGCCGTAATCATTCACCTCCTCGATTATTGTTCGTCTCCCTCGATTATTGTTGCCACTTCGATACAAGACCTTTCGATACAAGACCCCCCCTTTATCCTTTTATTAAAATTCTTGAGCCACCGAAGGTGGCCGTAATCATTCACCTCCCTCGATTATTGTTCTCCTCACTCGATTAGTGTTCGCCTCCCTCGATTATTGTTGCCACTTCGATAAAAGACCTTTCGATACAAAACCTTTCGATACAAGACCCCCATTTTATCCTTTTATTAAAATTCTTGAGCCACCGAAGGTGGCCGTAATCATTCACCTCTCTCGATTATTGTTCGCCTCCCTAAATTATTTTTCGCCGCCCTCGATTAGTGTTGATATTATTAATAAATGGAGTAAAATATGAAAAGAAATAGAGCAGACTGCACTACTAAATGCAGTAGAACTCATTAGAACAATGTATTGTCCTCGATTATTGTTCACCTCCCTCGATTATTGTTCGCCACTTCGATTATTGTTGCCACTTCGATACAAGACCTTTCGATACAAGACCCCCCCTTTATCTCTTTATTAAAATTCTGAATCCGCTGAAGGTGGCCGTAATCATTGTTTGCCTCCCTCGATTATTGTTGCCTCCCTCGATTATTGTTGCCACTTCGATCATTGTTGCCACTTCGATACAAGACCTTTCGATACAAGACCCCCCCTTTATCCCTTTATTAAAATTCTGAAGCCGCCGAAGGTGGTCGTAATCATTGTTTGCCTCCATTGATTATTGTTGCCTCCCTCGATTATTGTTCGCCTCCCTCGATTATTGTTTCCACTTCGATTATTGTTGCCACTTCGATACAAGACCTTTCGATACAAGACCTTTCGATACAAGACCCCCCCCCCCCCCCCCCCCCTTTATCCCTTTATTAAAATTCTGAAGCCGCCGAAGGTGGCCGTAATCATTGTTTGCCTCCCTCGATTATTGCTGCCACTTCGATTATTGTTGCCTCCCTCCATTATTGTTGTAGAATGCATTAATAAATGGAGTAGAATATGATACAGATTTAGATGTAATCAACAGCACACATGCTAAGTTTTAGGGGTTTAGGGTTTATTTTTATGGTTTGGGTTTATGGTTTAGGTTTATGTATAAATGTAGTAGAATATACTATTAAAGAGAGTAGAATTCACTAATCAATGCAGTAGAATTCACTAATTAATGGATTATATGTTTGAAATACAGAGAGTAGAAAACAGTATTGAAAATAATGTAATAAATATAGTAAAATTTATTTTTTGAATTCTACCGTTTTAATGTATATATCTACTATGTTTTATATTGAGTTCTACTCAATTATAAATATTTTTTAGTGTTATCTACTATGTTTTATACTGAATTCTACTCTATTATTAATATTTTTTTAGTGTTTATTGATTTATATCAAGTATTTCGAAGTAAAATATATTTTTTAGTGTATTGATTTATATCATGTATTTCAAAGTAAAAATAACTTAAGGAGAAGAAAATTTTATTTTTTTAGTGTATTGATTTATATCATTTATTTTAAAGTAAAAATAATTACAGACAAAATGAGAAGAATTAACTTATAAATTGAGAAGAATGCAATAATAATGTGAGTAGATTGTAATTTTTGTTCAAAATAGAGAATACAAAATGTAACTCTGTTAGAAGTAATATTTTCTATCCAAACAACATTGTTTTGAATTTAAACAACACATGTCCGACGCATCCGTCACATAGAACACTTTAACCGCTTGCTTGCCTCTTGGCTCCACCTCAACTCGGGTCATTGTGGGACGGTTTTCCCTAAAGATCCGAGTGACTTTCGACAAGAGTCCTACCCTATCGTCTCTGCATAATTTCAGCTGTATCCACTGCCATCAAAGCGATTAGCTGTACGTACATTTTTACGATGAATCGCCATGTATATATCAGACCACTCTTCACAAATAAAGACTCAAAATACGCTTTAGATCATAGAGTAAAAACAACATTGAAAAGAATATACAATAAATATAGTAGAATTCATCTAAAGATTTAGTAGAATTTTACTGTTAATTTAGTAGAATTTTACTGTTAATTCTAGTCATGTAAATCGCTCCTAGGCCTCTTTTCACTCTTATGAAATTCAAATTAGTAATTAATCGAACACCTAGTTTGTACGAGTTAAATTCCAACTTTAATTCATGTATGAATCCCTCTCTCCTTAGTTAAATAATTATTTACTCATGATTTTAGGCGAAGAAGTAGATTCGAAAATTGGAGAAATCATAATCACGAATTCAAAGAAGCATATAAAAAGATTAACCAAAGAGACGTGAAAGAAATAATTAAAATTATAAAAGCTTAATAGGGATGAAAACTTCAATTGAGTCACGAGTCTTTTAATCCAAAAATTCCCAACAAACCAAATCAAAGTTACAGTGAAGTATGCGAATCCACTAATCCTAAGCAATTGAGAAAACGATGTTGAAAACCTCTGTAATCAAGTTTAGAGAGCTCCCAAAAGTATGCGTCTAAGAATAATGAGAAGTAAAAAAAAAGCCTCTAAACCTAGGGTGAAACCCCCTTTTACATAGTTCAGAATATGCAAAGTCAAATCGCGGTCAACGGCTGAAAATTCCCGTCGGGCGGGCGCTTGGTACGGGGCGGGCGCCTGGCAAAAATCTGAGGTTCTGAAGTTGGACCAGGCGGGCGCCTGGTGGCTGGCGGGCGCCTGGTGGCTCGATACGTGTGCAGCTGCTCGACTTTCGTCATATCTTCTTCGTCCGAACTCCGATTGCCTTGATTCAAAATTCTCCGGAATCTAGACTTCAAGAGCTTCACGTCCATATATATTACTACCTATGATTCCCAGTCAGAAATAGCAGATTTTGACGTGAAGTTACTTCACTTTTCCGATTAGCTTTGACACTTCGTTTTAGCTCGATCGTGATCGTTTCTTCGACATTTTTAGCTCATAAATGCTCGAATACCTGCATACTCAACATAACATCAAACCTACCTTAGCCATGAAGAAAACACACACAAACGACTCAAAACGACACAACTCACACACAAATGATCTAAAAGAAATGACACATAAACGTATAAATTAAGTATCAAAAATAGTACTACTTGCAAACCATATTGAGAAGTGTAATACTGACATTCGAGATTAGCCAAACAAATATACATATACGAAAGAAAAACGTATCGGGAAAATGAAAATTTAACTTTCTGCAAATCGAAAACAAAATCGAAAATCATGAAACCATATCGAGAAGAGCCCAAAACCAGATTCACAATTTTTTCAAAAATTAATTGACACACAGCGATATACTGATTATCTAAGCACACATTCAAACGAAAGTGACGTACCGGGTGCGGGCGGAGAGGCGGCGGAAGTCGACCCGAACCATAACACCACCGTAGTCCTCCACTGATTCGTTCGATTCGAGTCCTCGGAGATGTACGACCACGTGCTGCTCTCTTCCGATGCGAACCCGACCCCACCGATCAACACCGACGACTACTCAATCGGAGGGTGTCAAGGACTCACTTGGGGAAAAGAGGCGGCGGGCGCAGGACTCGATTGGGCAGAGACGAACGGCGGTGTCGACGGTGCAGGAAATAGAGGCGGCGCTCCCGGCGATGAATCGGATGGAGGTTGCGACGGTGCGTCGGAGGGAGATTTCGCCGCGGCGGAGACGAACAACCCTACGGCTAGGGTTGAATGAAGATATACAAAATATGAATTCTCAAATTTTACAAAGCTAGGGTTGCGTCGGTGTGCGATTGTTGCGGCGGTGAGCAAGACGGCGATTTCGTGCGTTGCGGCGGTGCAAGCTAGGGTTAGACTGTGTTTGTAAGTTAGAAATTTGGAAACGCCGTGTAGCAGGACTCACAAATGGGCCTCGTTGTTTTGTTTAGCAGTGGGGATCATATAGATCTACATGGGCCCCTACCCCATGGTATAGGCTCCCGCAAAGGGGTACCAATTTTTTTTTTTTATTATTACTTTTTTAAATCAGACAAATTAAGGATTATTTTGAAATATATATATATATATATATATATATATATATATATATATATATATATATTCTTAACTACTAATCATATTCTGTGATACATTGAATTGTGATTTTAATTGTAACAAGATTTACACAAAACTAATTAATTAATTCCTTACATATTTTATCAAAATAAAAATGATTTTTTTTTAATCTACAGACTAGCTGCTTCATACATGGAACACCACCACCACGAGGCTGATTTATGAAGAAAATATATATATATATTGTGCGTGTAACTCAAATAAACTTATAGTAAAAAATAAATAAATAATAGCATGATCAGTTTATGCTTATATACAATATATACTCCGTATATTAATTAATGTCATATACTGTATTAATTATGTATAATGCATTTCTAATCGAGTGACTTTGCACTTGTCGTTGTATATCGATGATATTTTCGAAATAATGATAATACAAGTCTTAATTTCTGTGTGTTTGTATGAAATTATATGGTGTTTTTATGTTATCAAGGAACCATGAAAATTGAAAACTATACAAGAGCAAATAACCAAATAACCCTGTTTTTCCTAATTATAAATAAGAGCAAATTATATAATATTATTTTAATTTTATTAATTTACACGGGGATTATGAATTATATTAGTTATATTTTGTTAATTTACACGGCGGTAGTTATTACACCTTTTATAATTATAATTTTAAACTACTCTAATTAATAAAAAAATAAAAAAAAATGAAAACATTAAGTTATAAACAATAATTTTTGCGGTATAACTTAAAATATCTTAAATTATACTACCCTTCTCCTAAATAGTTCTATATTTTTTGGCCTAAAATTTTAAAGAGATTGTAAGCTACTACTCTTGCAGTATAATTTGTGTGTGCTTTGTAATTAATTAAAGAAATGTGATCAATACTATATATAATTTGAAATTGTTTCTTAAAAATTACCATAATTAAAATTTTAAATTACCATAATTTAAATTTAAGTGTTTAACCAACTGACCAAACAATCATCGACTATTGACCAATGAACTATTTAACTTTAGTTGATCTTATTTAATGACATTATTTATTTATTATTCTTAAGATTAAAAAAATCAAATGCTTAGCCTAAACTCATTCTGAAATGCCATATAAAGATTAAAAATATCAAAATAAAATAACTTGTAAAGAATAAAAAATTGTATATGAAAAAATTGTTATAGACCCAGTAAACACAAGAAAATTTACTTACTATCGATCAACCTGTATTTATTAATATACAATAAAATTGTCCTAAGTTTGGAAATGACATTGTTGGTAAAATGTTTATTTTTCAATAATTCTTAATTTCACAATAAAATTAATTAATACACGATTATTAATGTAAAAGTAGATGGTTCGAATTCGAAACTAAGAAAACTGAGAAAAAATGCATGAGTGTAGTCGAAAAAAGTAATGAACGGACGAAACGAAGAGTCAACGTACGCATGAGTCTGGCTTGTTCGAGCCGAACTTTAGAAAAAATGGCTCGTTCTAGCCACACTAAGTCTTCGAGCTAACCACTTTTTATAGCGATGTTTTTAGGTTTGATATGTTTTATTATGTGACAATTTTTGTTAAACTTAAAGAGTTGGACACTCCTGACGTGGTTAAAGTGAGATCATAACCAAATTATAATTTTTGAATGATTCAGTCAAAAAAACTCAAAAGTCGCAACAATTGAATCTATATTGATCGAATATTACCTAAATTTTCAACATGATCAACAAGACAACAACTAATTACTTAAGTACAATGAATGAGATTGTAATGAAATTAAACAATATTATTGAATGAGGATGGTTCAACAAGTCAAACGTCAACCACTCTTGTACGTGAAAAAAATTGTGAATGTGATCTTATATGTGCATTATACAATGTAATTAATAAATAGGTACATGAATGAGAGCATTTACATTGGTAACTGGTAAGTTCATTGTATAAATATAACTGAGTTTACCTACTTTTAAAATTAAGAATTAGTTTAAATTTGTTTTTTTTATTGTTTTTTTAATTATAATTTTTAAGAATATTATTTTTAGTTTAAAAAATATTATTTTTATTTAAATTAATTATTATATTGGATTTTAATTTTTAATCCAACAATGTTGTTTTACATGTGTGATAAATTTCTCAACAATAATTATACAAATAATTTTTGTCAAAGTTTTGCTTATAAATAAACAATTTAATTATTCTTAAAATATGAATTCAAATTAGTCATTAATTAATTACTAAGTTATAAATTAATCAAAATATAATTATAGAATTTGAACAACACTTAAAATATAACATTAACTTCTGTAATTATTTCAAGATGAAAAATATATAAATTACATTAATAAAAATATTAAATATAAAATTATTAGACTAAAATTGTATTTTAATTTAAAAAATTGTTTGTGTATACAAATTTAAGTAATAAAAATTATTTACGTGTATACAAATATATTAGAAATATTTTCAAGCTGGAGGGAATATATTTTTTCAGTTTCTAAAAATATTTTTTGTGTTTTTAAAATTTTTGTACACAGGACAAATGTCTCAAGTGTATTTTAAATTGTTTTTAAGTGTATCATGTGTTGAGGTGTTGAGGTTGTGCTCTTAGGGGACCAAGAATATATCAACAAGAAGAGTATTACTTAATTGGGCCATCGTTGATGGTTAGCTCGAGTATTACTTAGTTGGGCCATCAAATATTTTCTTATCTTTTGATTGAAAATAATTTGAGTATCACTTTATGTAAGATCGATAATATAAAAGTTAAATTTAGGGAAAAATGGAAATTAGACATTTTTTCACCATTTCTTGGGCAATAAAAATTTTGAGAAATTATTTGTCATTTAGGCCACTTAAAATGTGTAAAGATCATATTGCCCTTTCATTTATACAAATTTGTCTCCCCCAAATTCCACGCCCGCGACTCCTCCTCCAATCGATCTCATCTTCAATCCCTTCAGTTCGATCGGAACCCTAAGCCAGCTTCGCGGCCGCCTCCGCCGCCGTCTGCGGCTCCGTAGGAGAAATGAGCACTGAAGACACGATGGTGAAGATGAGCACTGAAGACAAGTCCTCGCGGACTAAGTCCACCCGGAGGCGGAGGTTCATCGGAGAGCCCGTTTTCGTCTCGAGAGGCGAAGGGCGAGAAGACGACGGATATATATTTCCTTGTAGTCGAAGTGAGTATTGATCTCTGTCTTTGTAATCGTTTTGTTGCTCGAGCGCCGGGTTTATTTGTTCATTAGTTAATCATTGAGTTTGTTTTTCTATTACTTCCCCCTTCGAACGATTTGAATAATCAAAATTGTGACGTGTTGTTTGATGATTCAATGGTTTCATGATGATATACGTTAGGATATTCAATGATTTCGTCATTGTTTTTTTTCTAGTCTGATTTTGTTGTGTTTCCTATATGTGAAAATCTTATTCATTCATCTTTGCAGGATCATGCCATTGAAGGGAACTTGCTTGATACTGAAGCTAAGCCCGATCGAAGTCCTCGAACCGTACCCGAAGCTAAACCTCTCGTCCGGTGAAGCATCCCTTCTGACAGAAAAAGAACAGCTGCAGAAAGAAAAGGAAGAGAAGGAAAGAAATGAAGCTGAAGAAGCTAACGAGAAGGAAACCAAATCTGAGGATAATGAGTCTACACGTACACAATGATATTCATGACGATGCTGGGACAATAGAACATCCTTCACAAATTTTACTAAGTTGAGCTTGCACTTTTTCTTGTATGTTTTAATTTGCTAGAATTATGACCCGAAGAGTTAATATAATATCACACATCATGAGATTAGATGATTGATTTGAAAATATAATAGGTTTAATTTAACATGGACCTTGTTACTGCCATGAATGATGATTTTGATGACAAAGTTGGCATTGATACTGGGAAGCAGAGCAGGGCCGGTTTTTAACATTTGCATGTCGCGCTTGCACAGGATCCTAAAAAATTTAAGGCCCAATTTTTTCTAAACTCGTTTTATTAAAAAAAAATTGTTTTAGCGCTAATAAAGTTTTGTTGTCCTTAAACTATGTTTATGTTTAAAAAAAAAATTGTTTTAGCTAATAAAAATAATTTTAGTGTTAATAAAATATTTGTTTTAGTGCCAATAAAAAAAATTAACGTTAATTAATTCTTTAAGAATAACGAGAAGTTAGATGGAAATACATTTATATATTGATCTAAAATTTTTAAAAGAATTCATGCAAAAAAATAAAATTATTTAAGAAGAATTAAATGAAAATGCATTTATACATTGATCTGAATTTTTTTTAAAATATAGTTAAGAAATATCATTTTTTAAGAAATAATTTATTTTAGCGCTAATAAAAAAAATCTATTTTATCTTTAATAAAATCTTTGTTTTAGGGCTTATAAAAAAATTGTTTCTGTGCTTAATCTTTGTTTATATTTTTAAAATATTTGTTTAAAAAAAATAATTTGTTTTAACTAATAAAAAAAATCAATTTAACGTTAATAAATAGTTCGTTTTAGGGCTAATAAAAAAATTGTTTATTAAGAATAACAAGGAGTTAGATAGATATTAATTGTTTATTAATTAATAGGTATGAAATGAATTGAAATTAAGTTCAATTTTAATTTAACTTTAAAATATTGAAATATTAATAATAATAATAATAATAATAATAATAATAATAATTGTAGTAAACTGTCTGAACTGAATCGAACTGAAAATAAGTTAAAAAGAAAATGTCTTTAGGTCATCTCCAATAGAACACCAAAACTTAAAGTAAAAAATAAGTTTAGTTTTAAGTTTACAATTATTTGACTGTAACTTTATACACCAATACTCAAACTAAAAGAATATTCTCGAAATATTTTTCTTATATCAATTTTTATACTATTTTTATAAATAACCAAAATATTTACAAATTTACAATTTAACCCTATAATTTTTAACATTAAAAAATCTAATAAATATTATTTTCAATTTAAAATTTCAAATATAATTATTTTAATAAAGTATTAAATAAAATATTAATTAAATATGTTTTTTATTAAAATTTTATATTTTGGTTTGTATTTTTATTTTATTATTAAAAATATTTTTATTAAAATTTATTTTAATTATTAATAATATTTTTATTAAAATTTATTTTAATTATTAATAATATTATTTTTAAAAAATATTTCATAATAAAAAAATTAAATAAGAAACTAAAAAAATAAAAATTAATTTAATAGGTCATTTTTTCATTAATCTGTAAAATAGAAAGACTTTTTTATAAATAAATACATAATACTTATTGGTTTGAGTTTGAGATAAACGTAAATTTATTTATATTTTGTGTGAGTCCCACACAAAAACCAAAATAGGTTTTGGGTATCGGACCCAAAACCTATTTTGGTGTAGGAAGATGCTCCGATAACAAAACATAAACTTATTATTGATTTATGGGTGAGACTTACACAAAAAATACTTAAATAAACTTAAACAAAAAACTATTTATTATTTATAAAATCATCATTTTTTTACAAATTAATAAAAATGACCTATCAATTATTTTTTTATTTTTTTATTTATTATTTTTTGTAATGTAATTTTTGTAATAATTATATCATAATAAATTTTAATAAAAATATTTTTAATAATGAAATAAAAATAAAATAATCGAGATGCTTAAAAAATGCTACGAATTACAAAAACAAAAACAATTAATGATGAGTTTTTTGTGTTTTTATATAATTTTTTTAATAATTAATTAATATTTTATTTAGTATTATTTATGTTTATTATGTTTGAAAATTTAAATTAAAAATAATATTAATTAGATTTTTTAAGTTTAAAATTTATGAGGTTAAATTGTAAATTTGTAAAGATATATTGATTAATTATAAAAATAGTATATACTTGTATAAGAAGAATATTTAAATAATATTCTTTTATGTTTGAGTATTGGTTTCTCGTTAGAGTAAAATACTGTAAACTAAAAATTATAAGTTTTAATAAACGAACACAAAAATTTAAACTAAAAAATAAGTTTTATTTTAAGTTTACATTAATTTTACTCCAACTGAAAGTAAAAGAATATTCACAAAATATTCTTCTAATACAACTTTTTATAAATAACCAATATCTTTACAAATTTACAATTTAACCTCGTAATTTTTTACAATAAAAAAATTTAATACTCATTCTTTTCTATTTAAATTTTCAAATATAATAAAAAAATATTGTGATATGTCATACTATTATTTTATTTGTAACTGTTAGAGTAAAATACTGTTAACTTAAAACTATAAGTTTTAATAACCGAACACAAAAATTTGAACTAAAAAATAAGTTTTATTTTAAGTTTACATTGATTTTACTACAACCAAAATTACAATACTCAAACGTAAAAGAATATTCACAAAATATTCTTCTAATACAACTTTTTATAAATAACCAATATCTTTACAAATTTACAATTATACTGTAATTTTTGTCATTAAAAAAATTTAATACTCTATATTTTCTATTTAAATTTTCAAACATAATAAAAAAAATATTGTGATATGTCATACTAAATAATTTAATATTTAATTATATTGTGTATTTTTATTTTATTATTTAAAATATTTTTATTAAAATTTATTTTAATTATTAATGATATAATTATTAAAAAAATTACATTACAAAAAATATTAAAATAAGAAACTAAAAAAAATGTTGATAGATTAATTTTATTAATTTATAGAAAAAGAGTTATTTTATAAATAATAAAGTTTTTGTTTTGATTTTAAAGTAAACATAAATTTAAGTATTTTTCCTGTGTGTCTCACTTTAAAATCTATAATAGATTTATATTTTGGTATGTCTTGTAGCATCTCTTTTACTCAAAATAAATTTCATCGCAAGTATAAATGTGGTATACAAGAATAGTAATATATATCGAGATAAAATTATTTAATTGCTCACATGTTTCGATTTGTAGTCTCATTTAACTACGTACGTGTAGAGAAAGAGAGTAATATATACTGTACTTACTAGTATACTATAAACACCCTGATAAAATATGCGGAACACTACTTAGCTCATCTTCTAATAATATAATTGTCTTATGTTTGTACTCCATATGATTATTAATGAAACATTTATATTTCAATAACTCGATCATTTCATATTAGAATTAGTAATACGTCTATTTAATTTGTTTTGAATAGGCCATCTAAATTTAAATCTCAATCAATTTTAATAACTAATGAGTTTTGTTAAAAGAGATTGAGTATGAAATCTTGTTACAAATTTCAATGACAACGTTGAATGTGGTGTAGAACGTACATAAGTCATACATTAGCCACTCTTTAGTAGTAGAATTTTAAGATTGCGATAAATAAATTTTATTCAAGATTCCATCCATTAAATATGTTTTGTTGATAGAGATAAGACAATATTTCAAATTCCATATTTGATCAAAGAATAAATTTTGTCGAAATCGTATGCGACAAACTATTAATTATTGTATTTTCATCGTAATTAATTTTTCTATAATGCACGATGCGAAACCATGGGCAAGGGCGGAGTCAAGAATTCAATCGAGGGTGAACCAAAATTTAAAAATATTTAATTAAATAATTCAAAAACAAAAATTACAATTGTTTTTTGCGATTTTTCATAGAATGAAATCGCTTAATAATAACATAATTGTCAATTTTCAAAAAAACTTCTTTTTCTACGTAAACAACAAGTTTATCATTCAACCAACCATCACTCATGCGATTGCTCAATTTGTCCTTCACAAGATTCATGGCGGAAAATACTCTATCAACACTTGATGTTCCAACCGGTAGAATTAATGTCAAAGTCCACTACAAAAAAAGGAGTTTTTGCGACCACACAATGTGGTCGCAAAAAACGGGTTGTGGTCGCAAAAGTGATATTTGCGACCACGTGTGGTCGCTAATGCGTGGCCGCTAATAGTTGGTCTCAAATGTTTTTTTGGCGACAACAGTGCGGTCGCGAATACATTTGCGACCACGCTTGCTATTAGCGACCACGATATGTAGTCGCTAATGCTCCATGCTGATGTGACATTGAGCGGTGACGTGGCGCATTAATAGCGACCACGCGTGGTCGCAATTGCTGGCAGTCAAAACTTCGGCCTGGAAGTATTAGCGACCACGCGTGGTCGCAAATACATATATTTTTAAAGACCGATTATTAGTATTAGCGACCACGCGTGGTCGCAAATACCTATTTTTCTGGGAAAAAAATATTTTAAAAATGCAATTTCCGACCTGCAAATCAATCCGAACGCAATACAAACCGAATCCAAAATACAGTTCAAATACAAATACCATCCAAAATCATCAAAACAATTATTCAAGTTCATCAACATCATCCTAATAGAATAGACAAATAGTACAATCAACCTAAAAATAAGCTACGGTGAGTCACGGGTCAAATCACGAGCTGGAGAAGTCGAACCAGGAGGAGTAGTCGAACCACCTGCACCTGATGTCGAAGGAGGTCGAATATCAGGAAACATTCTAGCCATGTGCTGGTTCCAGAAGAGCATGTCAGCCAGTTGCTTCTCGTACTCAGTCGGGGATAATGCAGGAGAAGGTTGAGATGTCCTTGAAAACGAGGAACGAGACGATACCGATGGAGAAGAACCTATAACACACAATATAAAATGTAGTCTTAGTAGTGGTATTGACATTGTTGATTTGATTTAAGTTCAAATAGTTAAAGGTTGTATATATATTAAAATTAACCTGGAATTGAAGGACCAAGGCCCTTACGGTACCCACGAGTAGTCCCTAAAACATCCTCCAATATGGCAACATCATCCACAGGTGTACCGCTGGATTTCATTAACAATCTAAAAAGCAAAAGATATCAGCCAAGAATAGGAGCCCACTCATTTAAGCACATGTGATACATGAACAAATTGCAAAGAACCATCTGATTACAAAGAAACATCAGATGAGAAGTAATCTAATTACACTTTCACTTTATACCTATAATATTGTAGTACCTATATTTTCACTAGTATTAAGCTAATTTCACAATCACCATACCTAATCAAAGCTGATAAGAATCGATGAGACTTTTTAAATGTAACAGCATAGAGCTGCTAAAAACAGTTAAAACAAGTTTATCAAATTTCAGAGCATATTTAAAAACCAAAAGCTTCTATCTGCCATTGAAACAGCAAAACAGAGAAAGAAAATAGAATAAACAAAACACCAAACAAGAATAATTAGGTTTGATGTGAGGTAGTCACGAAACATTCGAATCAACCACAGTGCCTCCGGCATTTTAAAAAAAAATCCCCAAATGTTCAAAAATCCCCAAATGTCCAAAAACCCTAAATTCATTGTCAACTCTAAATCCTAAATCAAAACTAAATTCAAACCTAAATCAACAAATAATCAACAAAACGAATCAAGTAAGAGGTTAGAGTCGCCATACCTTATTGTTGCCGTCGGTGCTCGAACCCTCCCTCTGCTCGATCGAAGAAGCTGGAGAAGTGCTCGCTCGATCGAAGAAGCTGGAGAAGTGTTCGCTCGTCAAACTTCAAACCCTCCCTCTGCTCGCCGCCTCGCCGGAGAAGTGCTCGCTGCCGGAGTGAAGAAATCGTCGCTTGCTCTTGGAGAAGAAAAAACGTAAAGCGAGAAATGAAAAAACCCTCTCTGCCCGCTGTTATCTGTAAAGGCATTCGCGGCCACGGCTTTTGCGACCACGAGTGGTCACTAAAGAGCGCTTACGTGGCAAGTATTTTCCACGATGGATAATAAAGTTTTCAGAAATTGGTTTTAGCGACCACGTACTGTGGTCGCAAATACATTTTCGCTCTATTGCGACCACGGGAATTAATTGCGACCACTAATGTAGTCGCTACTAGGTGCACGGGAGCTCTAAATAAACCAATAGCGAGCACACGCTATTGCGACCACGTGTGGTCGCAAAAAGTAATTAATAGCGACCACAACGTGCGGTCGCAAAAGGAGTGGTCGCTAAAAGCGTTTTTTCTAGTAGTGGTCAAAAGCTTGTAAACCAAAGGAAACACCTTGTGCTTCTTACTTTGTACAAACTTCTCAGCTAGGTCCCTTAATTCTTTCAAGTCTTTAAACAAGTCGTTGAAGCGCATATCAACAATATAATTTTGAAGTTGATCTTTAAGATTGAGAACATCCGATTTTGAAAAATCTTGTGGGTAAAATCCCGCCAACTTAAGAAACTTGTCAATGTCAAAGGAAAAAAATGAATCTTGTGGAGATAAACAAGCTATGCAAAGTAGAAATTGCGTACTAACCTCTGGGAATCGGTCGTTTAATTCTTGTAGTTGCAAATCAATAATGGCATAAAATAACTCAACTCGGTAATGACGCAAATTTGTTATTTTTGCACATGTTCAACTCCAATGAAATGTTCTTTCACGTGTCCACTACCATCGACATAACGCAACACAACCGACATTTGTTCCTTTATCGACACATCACGAGATTCATCAACCAATATAGAAAATAATTAGTCTCCAATGTCTTTCAATATCACATCTATCGTCTCAATAGCACAAGCATAAGTTAAATCTTTTTGAATTGGAGGAGATGTTAACTTGAAATTTTTTGGAGCATTGCTCAAGACCACACTAGCCACATCCTTACTATGATCCCTTAGAAATTCCACCATAGCAAGAAAATTACCTAGATTAAGAGAGTTATCTGATTCGTCATGTCATCGGAAAGGCAATCCTAATCTCAACAAATGCCGCACACAATCGAGAGATGCAATAAGTCGAGTGCGGTAGTCATCTTTCGTTTGTTTTGAATGCTTGTCAAAAACTGTTTCAATATGTCTGTTTTGATTCATCAAGGCATCACACATCATTCGTGCTTTATTGTGTTCACTATCATGATTCCCAACATGAACCTTAAGCCTCGATTTTTCTTTCCAATTACTAAAATCCTCAGTAACAAAAGCATCGCCTCAAAATAATATATACATAGTTTTATTTTATTTAACAAAAATACTTTGCTGAGAAATTTTTTTTGTTGGTCCCTTAAAAGTAGTCAAGTTTCATTTCAGTCCACTAAATGAGGCCACATCCAATTTAGTCCTGTAAACCATCAAAATTTCGTCAATTTCGTCCTATTTGGCCGGAAAATTCGAATTTCTGCCGGAAAGTGACCACGTGACACTCACGTGATTTCGATTTGGGGCTTTCCGGCCGAAATTGACACATCAGATGCCATGTGTAAATTTCTCATTGGCCCGATTTAAATCCAAAAATAAATTCCAAAGGCTAATGCCTGATTGGTCCACGTGGCAAGTTATTAAAAAAAAAGAAAAATGAATTTCAGAAACACAAAAATAAAAGCGGGATTTCACCATTTCAGTTCACAATTTCCCAATTCTCTCTTCTAGGGTTCATTCGCCCGAACCATAATTCCCCAATTTCTTCCAAAACTCTCTCTTTGATTCTCTAAACTGAAATTTCTCAATCGAAAATTTTCAATTTCCTTATATTCGAATCTCAGTTTCTGTATGTCTCAATCAAGTGCTTCTTCATCGCAGTCCAGATTATGTTTTTTTCAAGAAGTCGCATTGCAGTCTACCACTTGGAAGAAAGATAATCCCGGCCGACGTTTTGTGGGTTGTAAAAAATTTCCGGTAAGCAATTGCTCATTCCATTATTTTAGGGATTAACAGGAGCATGTAATTTAATTTCTTTTTTGTAGAATCCTGGACATTGCAAAATTTTCAGCTGGATTGATCCTCCAATATGTGAGAGGTCGAAGCAAATAATTCCAGGCTTGTTGAGACGGTTAAATGAACGAGATATGGATGGGAATTCTGTGAACAATATGAAAGAAGGTTTGGACATGGAGAATAAGGTATTGAAGCTTGAAGTTGATCGACTGAAAGAAAAGATCAAAAAGATGAAGGCAATGAATAACAAGAAGTCTCTCATTCTGTACAAAATAATTCTTGTACTAGTTATTATTCAGTTAGCAAGCATTTGGGTTCATTAGACTAAGTTGTATTTTTGTGTTGTAAAAGAAATGTTTTGGTTATTTTGGAATGAAAATGGTTTGCTTATGTTTATGTTTTACTTAAATTTCTGTTATTTGCACATTGAGAAAAGTACAAACAATAATAAACTGATCAAAATAAGGTTTCATTACCAATTTCTGGTTCATTACAAAAGTAAAATCAACTAAAAAAGTGCCAAAGCTGTCTGAAAGCCACAAAACATCAACCAAAACATCAAGTTTCACTGATCACACAGAATTCACCAAAACAACAAACCAAATTTCATTAACTAGAATTCAAAAAAAACAACACATCAAAGTTCATTTCTTGCTTATTCCCATTTGAATTTGCTGGTGAATGGATGGTCCAACAACCTTTGGCCTTGGGGCAGTGTCACTTGTGATTTGACTTTGTTGTGTGCCTCCCTCTTCAACTTCAATGTGACAGTCTTCAACCCTTCTTGGTAATGGAGGAGCCAGCTGCAATGTGATAAATAGTAAGGAAATGAAAGGCATTGATTAAGGCAAAATTAAACACAAAAAAAACTTACATGGCCAACAGGTAGGGGAGAGATGCTTTCAGCACTTTTGCTTGTTCCTGGATTCCCAGAGTCACTCTTTGCTTTCTTCACATATTTTCTTTTTTCCTTGCCACATGATAAGCTGTTGTGCCCTAATTGTCCACACTTTTTGAAGGTACCGATATACCGATCCGATCGATATACCGTGTGTGCGGAAGCGTGTAAAGCAATAGATCTACTATGCCATGATCTTAGTGCACACTTAATGTGTATAAGAACACATATAAACATATATATATACACATCCAATATATATATATATATATATATATATATATATATATATATATATATATATATATATATATATATATATATATATATATATATATATATATATATATATATAAGGTTCAACGATTACTTACTTTTGTGACGAAGTGATTCGTTGAAGTCGTTGAGGTGGTGTTGAGTCGATTGAACCACCTCAAATGGATCAGCCTCTCGAAGCTCTCCTTGTGAATGACCTCGTCATTCCTTTAGATCGTCCGGATGTTGAAGCCGCACAAAAGGCCCGGCCTCTACGTGTTGCACACGAACCCGGATGATGAACACCTTTGATTGCTTGAGAATGGATCTCCAAGATCACCTCTTTTCTCTCTATTTGTGTGGATTTTCGTGGCTGATGCTTGTGTGTGATGAAAATCAGATTTTCATCTATATAAACACACCATTATTCACACCATTACACCTCTTTGTAACCTCCATCTTAATGTGCATAAAGATGCACCATTAACATGCAAAAGAGGTTACAAAGGAGGTGAAAGGTCATGCCACATACACATGCCACTATGCATTGTATGTGGTCCCACTTGCTTGTGTGGCATGCCATGTCACACTATGTGACATGCATCCATGCAATCCATGCATCACATGCATGGGAATTAAATCCACGTAAATATTGATTCTAAATCAATATATATATCAATCATCGTACATTATCTTCGAGTCCGTGTGTGACCCTGTAGGTATGATTTAATTGATCAATATTATATTGTTCCCAACAATTAATATTATCAAATAATCATTTAACATCCATAGACGACCTTATGACTTTATCGATTGCACACGTAGGATCGAAGGACATATCCCAACAATCTCCCACTTGGCCTTCAGAGCCAGTGTGCTGCCAACTTCCTGTTGTCACTTTATGTCTAAGTTTGAACTTGAGGCAAGACTCGAGTCATCCTCAATCGGTTCAAACCTTTCTTGGACTTTGAGACAGACTGTAAAACCAGATTTATCACTATGATACGAATCTGGACGTGGCCACGTATTTTCCACAGTCTCGACTCTCCAAGTGGCCGGTAAGACATGTATCCCATTATAAAATGTAGGACAATCCCATCTTGTCAATCCAAGCTCTCCCACTTGCTTCCTGATATACCCAATGACAAGTTTTATAACCTCCTTTTACGAAAGGCGTTTACTTGTATCAAAGTATACCATTTCACAATGGAATTACTCTGGACTACTCAGGTCAGAGGAAATTGCTCGACAGTCAATGAAATAGTATTATGACTCGAAATCTTAAATACTATTCCAGTCGGGTCTGTTCGATCATTAGCTCCCAGCTAATATCTATGTAATTGTACTTGATGTCCCACATCACTAGCCCATGAAGCGGCGCTATAGTACACATTACAAACTAGTTCATTGTATTATCGATTTGTCCGTACTCGATTATACGAACCAGGAACAACAATATGATTTAAGTATATCAGTTCAACCATTGGGACTTCATTATGCGGTAAGTCGACCTCATAACCCAATTGATATAACTTAATCATTTGGACAATTCATATAAATTAAACCATATTTATATGAAGAAATATGTATTATACATATGAGTGAATGTCTACCAAATCTCCAAAAGTATCTAATACAGTAATAGAAATCACAACTCATCTATAAGATGTCTGATCTCTATTGCAGTCGTGAAAGCCTCAAGCTTAAACTGCTGGAGAGGTTAAGAAAGCGGGTTTGCAACCTTACCAAAAGTTGCAACTTTATTATCTCGATGTCTCCACAAAACTATCTCCTAGATAATGTAGAACTTCCTGAGCACCAGTTTAGACTTGTGGTGCTCCCTTGGCTCATTGGCTTGCGCGATAGCCCTACTATAAATAGAGAACTATCGGATGGGCCGAGCTAATTACGCCACCTAGTTCATTCAAGAACTTTCAAATCCTAACTGCCAACATTACTGCATCCAATGCAATATTGTGCTCAGCTTCTGTAGTTTAATCAGCTATATTGCATGGAACTATTCCAGCAAATATCACCTCTAACCAGACAAACGATATAACCAGATTAAAATCGGAAATTATCTTAGTCTGTTTTGAAGTTAGCATTCAAACAGCTTGTTAATATCAACTCTTTTTGTCTTCCAAAGACAACAAAATTCTTTTGTCCATCTAAGGTACATAAGAATATTCTTGGTCGCAGTCTAACGCGCCTCACCTGGATTTCCTTGAAACTGACTCGTCATGCTCAAAGCATACGATACGTCCGATCGTGTACATATCATGGCATACATTATAGACCATATTGCCAAAGCATAAGGAATGTTTTCCATCCTCTTTTGCTCATCAAGTCCCGTAGGGCCTTGCATCTTGCTAAGAGATGTGCCATGACTCATTGGAATGAGACCCTTTTTGGCGTCTTTCATTCTGAACTTATCAAGTACCTTATCAATATAGGTCACTTGACTAAGTCCAAACATCATTTTCGATCTGTTCCGACAGATCTTGATGCCCAATATGTACTGTGCTTCTCCAAGATCCTTTACTGAAAACAATTTCCAAGCCATTCTTTAATAGAATTAAGCATAGAAACATTATTTCCAATAAGGAGTATGTCATCGACATACAACACAATGTATACAACGTAACTCCCACTGTTCTTCTTGTAAAACAAGACTCTTACGAGTTCCTCTGAAATCCAAAACCCAGTATGGATTCATTGAACTGAAGATTGCTACTCTGATATGCTTTGCTTTATTCCATAAATGGAATTATAAGATTGCATAATTTCTCAGCCTTATTAGGATCGATAAAACTCTTTGGCTGTGTCAAAACACATTCTCTTCTAGAATCCAATTCAAGAAGTTAGTTTTAACATCCAATATTACCATAACTCATTATCAAGATGAGTAGCAATGGCTAAGATGATCTGAATGATTTAATCAAAGCAACAGGTGAAAGTTTTTCCATAATCCACCTCGTGAATAAAACTTTTACCATCAACCTTGCTTTGAAAACCCTAGGTTTTCCATCTGTCTGTTTAGATCTTAAAGATCTATTAGCATTCATTGGGTCTAACCCCGTGATGCAAATATATCAAGTTCCAAACTTGATTATCAGATATTGATATCATCTCAGATTTCATGGCACCATGCCAATTTTCAGTAGCTGGACTCGTCATAGCTTGGAATTAGGTCGAAGGTTCACCGCTTTCCAAAAGCATGAATTCATATCTCTCATTGGTCACAATATCTAAGTATTTGAATAATAAAGATAGATTTATGCCTTTCGGACCTACGAGGGCTGGTATGGCTTTCAAAACCATAAGAATACTCTCAACCCAGTCTTGAGTATTCATCATTGGTTGTTTCACTTGAACCTCGTTCAAAACAACCGAGCTCCCACTGAATTTCTAGGAAAGATAACTCTTTTCAAGAAAATCACTATCTCGAGCAACAAAATATTGTTCTCAGATAGATCGTAGAAGTTGTACCCTCGAGTTTCTTATGGATAACATAAAGAAACTTTTATCCCATTTGAGTTCAAGCTCTATAGAGATAAATCTCGTCAGAGAAGCTTTTAGAACCTCAAATTTTGATGAAAACAATTTAGGGACCCTCCCTTTCCATACCTAGTATGGTGTCTTATCAACAGCTTTTGACAGCGTCCTATTCAGTGTATAAGTTGAAGTCAAGAATTGTGTGTTCCCAAAAGAGACCAGTAGTTCATTTAGACCTCTCATCGAATGGTCGAACTATATCTAATATAGTTTGTTTTCTCTTTTCCGAAACATAACCTTCATGTGCTTGTGAACTGATAGGTTCCACATACATCAGTATGGATCATCCCTAATTACTCACATGTTCTCCTTTCTCCAAGAAAGATGACATTGTTATCTTTTCAATAACACATCATTCACATGTATCAAATGACTCCAAGTCAAATGATTCTAAAATTCCTTCTAAAAGAAGCTTCGTTACATGTTTAGATTTTGATTTGATCTAATCAACAATGTTTCAGTTATGTCTCATCGATACTTATTCGATTTGGCCTTTGGTCTTAATGATATATATGATTTGTCAAGTTTAAAGTATACATAAACAATATAATAATCGTACCAAAACAAAGAATAATTCACAATTAAAATAGTTACCAAACTATTTAATAGTGAAAAACTAATCCATCAGTATCTAATACTGAACCAATATTCATTGTTTATTGAAGGTACGAAATTACATAGTTATAATACTAAAACAAGGCTCTAAGGCAAAACAACATCATATGATCATACGGCTAATGCAGCGACCTTCGCTCCATTTCTTGCCTGTAGATCGACATCTCTATTCACCAAACTTATACTTCTATGTAGTTCCTCCACATAAAAATGTGAGAACCACATTTGGCATCCAATACCCAAGAAGTAGAATTTGTGAAGTTTAATGTCTATATCATTAATACTTGAAGATGAAGCAACCCCGTTCTTCACATCTTCTTTGAACTTTGGGCAAATTCAATTATTCCCAATAATTGAGTCTCATTCAAATATCCCATTCAAAATTATCTCAATGTCAAAACGTGATAAATTGTAAGTGAAAAATCGAAGTTTTCTAACCAGCGATATTATCATACAATTGAAGCCCTATCTCTCATAAAATATGAGGGAGCCAACCAGACAATCGATTCACGCCATCCAATGGCTCGAAAGTCTCTAATTTGTGTCATTGATGAACTTAAGTGTTTTTGGATTAAATCACTCCCCGAGGTGTAAATAATCCTAACCTTATAATCCATCAAATGAAAGACAAATTAGACATTTGTTTTGAAATTGAATAAAAGATGAACTTTTACTTGTTTGCAATTAGTGTCCTACACTTTTGCAGTAGACGCATTCAGATTCCCTAGGAACCCTAGTAGCATTTTTGCCCATGCTCTTTTGAATACCTCATCCCTTATCATAAGAATATCCCTCTCAGGGTCCTTTTTAATTGACGACTCATCATCTTAGAAAAATTTAGGAGATCACTTAAAACAAATAATCCAATTATTTGTTGTACATGTGGTCCCTATAGGTTTCTCTTTTCCAGCCTAGCTGAAGCGATGACCCTGGTTATTCAGAACTTTTCAATATTAGCATATTCCCCGAACATGCTATTGAGTTGTTCAATGATATCTTAGGATGTGGTTATTTAACACATTTTCCTTGACTTCGTATTTGAGGACCATCCTCAAATTACGTTGTTAATCAAGAAAATTTATGTTGTTCAATTTTTCACAATCAAGAATTGAACGAAACTTGAATTGAGTTGATATTAGACATGATAAACTACAAAAGAAAGATAAATAAAGTATGTAAACATCCACAAAGCGGTAAACAAATAAGGTTGTCTAACAATTGTACTTATTTATTTCATTTTGTTCAATTGATATCCAATATCATTGTCCCTTAGAACAAAACGATCCCGAGATCCTCATCTGGTAAATATTTAAGCCGACTGAGTCCGCACTTAAGTATTTCAAGATAGGTAGACACACCCATGTCAATGATATCTAATATCACTCTCGGTCGATGAGAATCCCATTCTCATCTCATGTCTCGATAGCCACGCCTGCAGTGGATCTATCGATGAGAAAACCAAAGTCACGTGTAAGGGTCTAACCCTTACTCCCACTTATCCCAAGATAACAAGTAGTACCCCGCTGAGGCGGACCTACCAACTTATGATCGAGGGCTTTAGGGGTGTGATGTTTTGGACAAGACATTATACTCATTATTTTGGGAATTTGCATGCATAGGTTTGTTTATATGTAAGTTGAACATTTATAACATAAAACAACCTATAACTAGCAAAGCAAATAAATACGAAATCGAAAGGCCCCTAGAACCTCACAACTATCAAACGAAAAGATTAAAAGCAACAAAATAGGCCTTGAACATCTTCTGGACTGGTCCTCGCCCTCCGTTTTAGTTCCGTGCCCTCCGATTTTTGTCAAATCTATTCCGTACCCATAAAACCACGAACGGCGCCCGTCGTTTCACAATCAACGGTCGCCGAACACCACCGGCGGTCGCCGTTTCCAAAACGGCGCCCGCCGAAAGGGCCGGGAACAATCTGCCAAGAAAAAGGGCTTTCGGCGGTCGCCGTTTCCAAAACGGCGCCCGCCGAAACAAAACAGCGCCCGCTGGAGCTACAACGGCGCCCGCCGTTTGGCTCCAGCAGCCCGGTTTTGTCCGTTTTGCTTCGTTTTGCTTCGTTTCTTCTCGTTTTCGCCAGAGAGCCGAGATCCTCCATCGAACCATGGAATAAGTCCATCGCTTACATGTAGTACAATACAAATATAATAGAAAAACCTATCTATTACAATTGATTCCAAGGGACGCATCCCTCAAAAGACTATGGCCAATCGAAACGTAAAAAACGACGAATTCATTCACCCGACCACTAACGGTGGCCGGCCTTACATCTAATCACATAATCACAATTAAACAATTAATCCAATTATGTTGATTAAACTTCTTGTGTCCAACACAAAAGTGTGCACGAGCCCTAGGCTCTGATACCAATTGAAGGTACCGATATACCGATCCGATCGATATACCGTGTGTGCGGAAGCGTGTAAAGCAATAGATCTACTATGCCATGATCTTAGTGCACACTTAATGTGTATAAGAACACATATAAACATATATATATACACATCCAATATATATATATATATATATATATATATATATATATATATATATATATATATATATATATATATATATATATATATATATATATATATATATATATATATATATATATATATATATATATAAGGTTCAACGATTACTTACTTTTGTGACGAAGTGATTCGTTGAAGTCGTTGAGGTGGTGTTGAGTCGATTGAACCACCTCAAATGGATCAGCCTCTCGAAGCTCTCCTTGTGAATGACCTCGTCATTCCTTTAGATCGTCCGGATGTTGAAGCCGCACAAAAGGCCCGGCCTCTACGTGTTGCACACGAACCCGGATGATGAACACCTTTGATTGCTTGAGAATGGATCTCCAAGATCACCTCTTTTCTCTCTATTTGTGTGGATTTTCGTGGCTGATGCTTGTGTGTGATGAAAATCAGATTTTCATCTATATAAACACACCATTATTCACACCATTACACCTCTTTGTAACCTCCATCTTAATGTGCATAAAGATGCACCATTAACATGCAAAAGAGGTTACAAAGGAGGTGAAAGGTCATGCCACATACACATGCCACTATGCATTGTATGTGGTCCCACTTGCTTGTGTGGCATGCCATGTCACACTATGTGACATGCATCCATGCAATCCATGCATCACATGCATGGGAATTAAATCCACGTAAATATTGATTCTAAATCAATATATATATCAATCATCGTACATTATCTTCGAGTCCGTGTGTGACCCTGTAGGTATGATTTAATTGATCAATATTATATTGTTCCCAACAATTAATATTATCAAATAATCATTTAACATCCATAGACGACCTTATGACTTTATCGATTGCACACGTAGGATCGAAGGACATATCCCAACACTTTTTGCATTTGTAGGGATTGCATTGTCTTTTCATCTTCTGTAGCTTTCCTTTATTTTTCCTCTCTGCAGCTTCAAAAGGTCCCACCCTTCTCTTATGAGGCTTTCTTCCTCTTTTAGCTCTTTGCCCAAAATTGGGAGGCAGTGGAGGTATGAACATTGAGTCACCCCACAAAACATCATAACTTATTCCAAATATTGAATCTGCATATGTGTTGTTATATGTCTCAACCAAGTAGAAGTCACTGACATAATCCATAGGGTCTAACTTCTGTCTTAGCATTGCAGTGATAGAATGTGAGCAAGGAATCCCAGTTAACTGCCAGCTCCTACATGTACAGCTCTGTGCTCTCAAGTCAACAGTGTACTGAGTACTATCAAAGCAAGAAATTTGATAGTTAGTGTCATTTGATTTCAGTGCTATACAATCATTGACCTTCTCAGTGTTTCTATCCATGATTTTTTGAATCTTGGGACATATTTTTCCTTTCCATTTTCTCAATGCTCTGTCTCTATTTCTCTGGTGTCTAACCATCAAGCTTTCTCTAATCCATTCAAGCATTGTAATTATTGGCTTATCTCTTGCTTCAAGGATGTTAGCATTGAAAGTTTCACAGATGTTGTTGAGGAGTAACTCACATTTTGATTTCTCATTGAAGTATGCTTTAGACCACTGGTGAGGTGGCTTATTCTGAATCCATACCCAAGCTCCCTCACCCACTGATTTCAACTCATCTAAAGCCACTTTAAACTGCCCCTCAGTTGTACTGTAAGCTGCTTTCCACAATGCTTTCTGGTATTCAATCCCTCTGGGCTCTGAAGCCAGCCACTTTCATGTTATTCATTAAGTGCCTCACACAAAACCTATGGTCCACACCTGGAAATATTGCCTCCATAGCACCTATGAGCCCTTTTTGTTTATCAGACATGAAGGTGAACTCCTCAACCTTGATTTCCAAATCTTGCTTCAAAAGATGCAAGAACCATTCCCATATCTCCTGATTTTCCTTCTCAACCACTGCATAAGCTACAGGAAAAGGGTTGTTATTCCCATCCACTCCAACAGCAGTTAACAACATACCCCCATGCTTCCCTTTCAAGAAACATCCATCAACTCCAAGTACTTTTCTGCAGCCTCTCAAGAACCCCTGTTTCAGTGCATTAAAGCACACATAAAAGCTCTGAAACATAGTCACTCCATTATTCACCTCTGTTCCCAAAAGTACAGTTGAACCTGGATTAGTGTTCCTCAGCTCATCTGCATAAGCCCACAGTTTGGAATACTGAGCATCTGGATCCCCTTCCAGTTTATCCATTGCCTTTTTCTTTGCTTTATATGCTTGATTCTTTGATATCTCACACCTTGTGTCATGCATAGCATCAACCATGAAGCCCTTGAGTGATCTCCCACTATCACTCTTGAATCTCTGGAGAAATCTTTCACTAAGCCAAGTGGATGTCATGCTCTTTATCTTATTACTTGGAGCACATGTATGCTTATCTATAATCTTCCTGATTTGGAAAGCAGTGTCATTCTTCATCTTCAAAGCATGTATCATCCATTTGCAATCATCAAACTGACACCTAGCATACATCCTTTGCTTGTCATTCTTTGTGAATTTGATATTCCTTCTAAGCTTGATAGCTTGAGATTCGACAGCTGTCTTGAACTCTTTTTTGGTTGTGAAGATCTGTTTCAGGACAAACTCAGGATTGAACCTTGTTATAGGGTTGAAAATAGGGTATTGGTCTGCATCTTCATCATCCTCTGACACCCTCCTAAGGTCCAAAAAATCTTCAGCAACTACAACATCAGACTCATCTCCACTGTCACTATCAGTACTCTCTCCATCATCCACAACCATCTTCTTTTTCTGACCTTCATCATCAATTATGTTGTTTGTATCCATGGTATCAAATTCATCATCAAACCTGTCAACTTCCTCCTCAAATATCTCATCATCAGTTGCCTCACCAACTGCCTCACTGTCAGAATCACCAGAGGTAAAATCTGAATCCTCAAATGACTCCATTTCAGCCTCCTCATCATTAGCAGCCTCCTCATCATTAGCAACCCCATCAACATTTTCCCCATCAACATTTGGTAACTGGCCCTCCACACATACATTAGCAGTACTAATAGAATCATACTCATATTCTACATCAAAGTCTACTACTTCATCAAAGACATAATCATCACTATCATAGCAAACAGGACCAGATGCACACTTGAAATCAGAGTCATCACTATCAGAATCATCATTGAACACCTCTGTATAAATATGCATTTCTCTAACAGTTAGGAAAGCATTACACCATTTCTTAACATCTTCATCATCAACTAGCAACTTAAAACTGTCATCTTTCATCCTTAATTGATATCTCCTAATACCTGATACTCCAGCCCTTTTAGAAAACGAGTTCAAAGAAGAAATACCCATCTCAGCCGCCTTACACCAGTCAAAGTAAATTTCCTTTCCACCCTCATACACAGTTCTGAGTGAATTTGAGAAGGCTCCACCATAGTGCAACACAACAGTGAGATAATTGCTCTTATTGTCTAAAATTAAAAAAAAAAAGAAAAATAAATAAATTAGATAACAGCGAGATAATTGCTCCTGTAACAGTGAAATGATTGTGAACATACCGTATTTTGGTGCTCCAGATAGTGCGGCACCTTTTTTTTTCTTTCTTTTGAAACCCACCATTTCTGAAAAGTGAAGCTTAAAATTAGGGTTTCTTGGAGATATGAACGAACTGAGACTATGGAATTGGAGGAATTTTCTGATTTGGGAATTAGGGTTCAAGCTTATGGAATTGGAAATTATCTGATTTGGGAATTAGGGTTGGGAATTAGGGTTGGGAATTTTTACTGGTTTTAAGAACTGTAAGAGAGAAAGTGAGAGTTGAATGTGAAATTGTGAATCCCACTTTTTCATTTTTGTGTTTCTGAAATTCATTTTTCTTTTTTTTAATAACTTGCCACGTGGACCAATCAGGCATTAGCATTTGGAATTTGTTTTTGGATTTAAATCGAGTCAATGAGAAATTTACACATGGCATTTGATGTGTCAATTTCGGCCGGAAAGCCCCAAATCGAAATCACGTGAGTGTCACGTGCTCACTTTCCGGCAGAAATTCGAATTTTCCGGCCAAATAGGACGAAATTGACAAAATTTTGATGGTTTACAGGACTAAATTGGATGTGGCCTCATTTAATGGACTGAAATGAAACTTGACTACTTTTAAGGGACCAACAAAAAAAATTCTCATACTTTGCTTGATAACATATAATTGTAATACCAAAACTAAAGTTAGAAATTCTTGATTGTTAATTATAATTATAACAATTATGTTTTTATTAATTTAAGCAACTTTTAAGCACAACTCATACAGACCAAACCTTGAGCCCAATTGACATAGCCCATGAAACTAAATTTAGAAGACAACCCTAAGCAGTAATTGCATTTCCACGCTCAATACTAATAACCATCCCGATAGACACAGTAAACGTCTAACGATCTCACTGTTCTCTACCCTGCCATGTTTCTAGGATTAAGTTCTTCCAAGATTCTCCATGTGTCTCAACTTTTTACCCAAACCAGTCTTCAACCTTAAATCCTTCTCATTATTCAACGCCAATCATTACTATCCCAAGAAAATATGTCTTGCAATTTCATCTTTATTCGTCATAGTTTGAAAATCAATCTTAATTTTTAAGATTCATTTGAACATGCACAATGCGCGTGGAAATTAGAGTACGTTGAGCGTGAGCGTGAACGACAGTGTGCACTAGTCGAATCTTCTCGTTGTTTTTACTGTATTTTTAAACGGAAATAAATTAATACTACTATTAGAATTATTTTGTAAATTTTCAAAAGAAAAAGTGCATAATTTTGGAAAGATTAATTACTAATAAATATAATTATTTTACAAAAAAAAAAAAAAAAATCACAAACAGTCTCCTTTTAGTACATAATAATGGTCTCATCTCTGAATCAAACAATATTATCTTACACCTCCCTTTTGAAAAATTAGGCATGGCAACACCCGTTAGCGCCGTGTGTTTCGTGGTGTTTTTGGTTTTAGCCAATTGCATCAACACGAAGGCTAGAACCATTGCCACCCCTTCACGGATGAGATCCAGCTGCCGCCTCGACCATTTGAAGACGATGCTAATAGGATTAATCAAAAGAAGATCGATACTTGACGAGGAATCTTATGGTGATGTTAAGAGAGAAGTGCCCACTGGACCTAATGGAACTCACAACAGGTAACTAACTAAGGTTTTATTTCTACTTATTATTTTAATATTTTTTTTTGAATTTTTCATTTTCTTTTAATCTGCAGAGGTGATCCACCTACAAAGGGCTGATGATGATAGAAAATATACCCAGATCCTCGACATCTGTGGGTGGGACGAACGTTTACGTTTCAATGGAAAGAATATTCTTGAAAGATTGATTGTTTGTGAAAATTAACGCTCTATGTAAGAGTACTTGGAATTTTATCAAAATATATAAATGAATAACTGATCATATGAGTGATGAGTCTTCAAATGGCCGATCGCACAATTTTGCGATCGAGCACGAGCAAATGCATTTGAC
Organism: Euphrasia confusa; assembly: GCA_954870475.1. Lineage (NCBI taxonomy): Eukaryota > Viridiplantae > Streptophyta > Magnoliopsida > Lamiales > Orobanchaceae > Euphrasia > Euphrasia confusa. Next base: position 7,036,664 of record OX940964.1, read on the forward strand.
ACTTTAATTACCCGGTTTACCAGCAATTTCTTCAGTATTAAATAAATTTTGGGTCGAGAAATTAACAATTTTACTATAACAATCATTTTAGTAAAATCGAAAATCGATCGAGAAAATGCATTATAATCGATGAAGAAAGTGTTTAAAGAATTGAATTTTATGCTACAAGCAGATTGCAGAATATACAATTACACAAAGCTACACTCAGATCTTCCAATGCTCAAATACAAAAAACAAAATGCTATATATACTTCCAATACTCTAGGTGCCAACACCTAAAATTCAATCCCTGATTCCATACATCAATTTTCTTCTATTTCGACGTTCAGAAAAGGATCTTACAAAATACAACCATCAGAATCGAAAAGTGAACTTTTCCATACAACAAATATATAACAAACACAACATTAATCGAAAAATAAAATTTCTGGAGAAGAAAGTAGTAGTAATACATTTATTCTCAATTAGGACTTGCAGTTGTCTCTTGCTTTAGAAACAACAATGGGAACTCGTCATACTGTTCCGAAAACCCATTCTCCTCGGCTATAGTCTTCAAGGACTCATAAACCTGATGCATGGACCACCTCTCCTTCGGCCTAGACACCACACAATGACTCACAATTTTCAAGAACCGCACGATTTCCTCCTCGTTACCCTTCCCACAGAGTCGTTTATCGATAGTATCCAGAATCCGGCCAGAACCAGACACCTGAGTAAACCATTCCACCAAATTCCCCTTAAACATTCCATCAACAGCACTAACATCAAGAGGCTTCAACCCTGTTACCAGCTCAAGAAGCACCACTCCAAAACTATAAACATCCCCTTTCAAAGAAGCAACCATCGTGCTCGAATACTCCGGAGCAACATACCCGAGTTCGCCCAAATCCCCATACAGAAAGCTACTCTCGTTCGATTTCGAGGTCGTCATAAGCCTAGCCAACCCAAAGTCCATTATCCTAGCATCAAAATCCTCGTCGAGTAAAATCATGTTGGAGCTAATGTTCTGGTGCAGGCTCGCGGGGTTGCAACCGTGGTGTAGCCAAGCAAGTCCCCTGGCTGCCCCTAACGCGATGCTGAACCTAGTCGGCCAACTCAAATCACTTGAATCGCCGGACATTAACATAGAACCAAGAGTCCCGTTCGACAGATGTTTATAAACCAAGAGCTTCTCGTCTTCCACCAAGCAATAACCTAACAGAGGAACTAAATTCGGGTGCCTCAACTGCCCTAACCTGTTCATCTCCAGTTTGAACTGAGTTTCACCGATTTTACATTCGTTGAGGCGTTTCACAGCAAGGGCCGACCCGTCGGGCAAAACCGCCTTGTAAGTCGTTCCTGTCCTGCTCGTGACTACAACGCTCTCCGGGCTGAAGTTATCAGTCGAGTCGAGCAGATCGGAGAGCTTGACCTTCACGAGGGGCTTCTGGAACAAGGTGACCTGTGTGAGCTTGTGAGCTGTTAGTCGCTCGGCCCAGACACTGGTATTAGTTGCAGCACCGCGAGCCGCATTTCTTACACCGATACTTATAGCATTACCTCTCTTTCTCTTCTTCCTGGATCCGGAGAAACACCACCTCCAGAGGCCGAACCCCAGCAACAGAGAAGCGGCTGCCCCGAAAACTCCGGCCGCTATGATAATCGTGAGATTTCTCCTGCTCAGCCCGCCGCATCCCCCCAGAGAGCCGCCGCAGAGGCCGCTGTTCCCGCTGAAATCGACCACCACGGAGGCGCCGAACGAGGGGACGCTGCCCGATAAGTGGTTGTTGGCGACTGAGAATCTGGTCAGCCTCCCCAAATAAGCGAGCTGGAGAGGGATATTGCCCGATAATCGATTACCGTCGAGGATCAGAGAATTTAGGTACGAGCAATTGGCCAGATCTTCCGGTATGGCGCCGGTCAAACTGTTGCCCGATAAATCGAGGGAGACCAAGTAAGGCACCCAATCGCAGATTCTCGAGGGGATCGATCCCGTCAGAGCATTACCTGACAGATCTAGGGTTTGGATGCTGTGGCAGAACTGGAGCGAGTCCGGGATGTTCCCGGTGAGGCTGAAACCGCGGAGGACCAATCCGAGGAGGCGGTTCTCTCGTTCGTTCCAGCACGAGACGCCGGGGAATCGGCAGATGAAGCCGACGCTGATGTTGGCGAAGTTCCACGAGTTGAGCTGGCCGGTCGGGTCGGTCAGCGAGCTCTTAACCTCGCGCAGGCACCTGACGTCATCCTCCGCGAGTGAACAGGAGGAAAGAAGCAGTAGGGAGAAGAGTACGAATGTACAGATGCGATGATGATGGTTCGTCATCGGTGTAGTGGAGGTGATGAAGATAGTAATGGAGAGTAACCGAATGGTTTTTCTCTGTCTCTCTCTACACAAGTTTTGCGGGCCGGGTTTTTTACGGGTTTTGTTCATGTGAAAATGGTGAAAGGTAGTTTAAAAGTGGGATTATTATCATACAGTTGACTTTCGGTTTTTGCGTGTATTTTGACCATTGACTCAAATTTATTTTCGAATAAAATATGGAATATGGAGTATATATACTCTAATTCTCTAAATTATTTATTTTAATTATTTGTAAATTTGTTTTAAAACGAAATTAATCAAATTAAAATTAAATCTAAAATAACAAAGCCAAATAACGGACCCGACTTGCTCACCTAGCTTATCACTTTTGGACACGATCGGGCTATTTCATCGTGCCCATGTTCATATTTTACGAATGCCAAATTGATCGCCTACTAATAACAATCAAGACAAAATTTAAAATAATATAATAAAAAACATTTTTTCAAATTATAGAAATATACTTGGGCTTTGATAGAGAATTTTGAACATAATTTGTTCGCAGTTATAAGGCCCAAAATTTAGATTTTGGGCTTTGATAGATAATTTGGATCCAGGGGCCCAAATAAATATAGTATTTGCGTTTCGATAAAACGAAATTAATAATTTTTTTTACTATATGCAAAGTCGAGCATATTACTGTAATTTTTATGAACTAATTTTACAGATCAGTATCAATATGCCATAATTATATTTCTGTGAAAAGAAAAAAAAGGTTAAATTACACAAATAAAATAATTATATTACACTAATAATAATAATACTAATAATACTAATAATAATAATAATAATAAGAAAAAACTCAAAACCCAACGTAATAAGAAATAGAGGAAAACTCACTCAATTCTTTCTTTCCCTCTTTCACTTCGTTCTCTCTTGTTTTTCTGGTTTTTGAGAGGCAATAAAAGAGAGAGAAATTCAGAGCAAAAATTCCTTTTCTTCCATCGATTAGATCTGTTTGCTTTTTCCCCCTTTCCTGAGGCTTCACAGGTTCAGTTTTTTTTTTGTTTTGTTTCTTCCTTAAATAAATGACTCATTTTTTAATTTTTTTTTTTGCATTTGGTAACGTTGAGGTTGATGTGTATGTGACAGAGAGGGAAGGGGATGAAGCGTTTGAGAGATGACGTGTATCAGAACCCTCAATTCAAACGGCCCTTTGGCCCGCCGTCTCGCGGAGAATCGTGAGTTTTTTTTTTTTTTCGTTTTTTTTTAATTTATTATTATCTGGAATTGATTTAATCTTCAGTGGTTTACCTGTATTTAATGATTTTTTTTGTGGTCGGGTGGTTTAGAGAGTGGGGTTTAGTGTGGAATGAGTGGTGAAGTGGATTTAATTGTGGTTCTATCGATCGGAATTTGTTTCGGAGCGGATTCTCGTCTTGTATCAGGATTTGAATTGGGGTTCTGGGAATCGTTCGTACAAGTTGAAGAAAGAAAAAAATTAGGTTAAAATTAACATGCTGATTATAGTTTTGGGATAAAGTTTGGATCTTTAATGCCAGATGTTATTATTTTTTGGTTAATTATGATCTCTCTCACTCACTCTGGCCCATCTGTTAATTAAAACCATTGAATAGCTTTCCCAATAAACGCAAGGATTTAAGAGTAGCTAGATGTGGTTATTATTTTACTATTTCTTTTTAAAAATAAATCGGGAATGATATAACCTAAAGCCTTGTGTGTGCATTGCACGGTTGTTGTCTTGCAGCTGAAATTAAATGTATGTTAATCACGACATATATCTTAAACCATTTTTTTCTCTGATGTTCTCAGGAATGGTCCCAATGTAGGCAATGGAAGTGGAGGCAGTGGCGGTGGCCGTGGTGGTGGAGGAGTAGGCGGAGGTGTTGGAGGCAGTGCTAATGGTGCTTCTGTAGGTAACGGAGGTGGAACAAGTGTTGCAGCTTCCGGTACTCAAAAGCTCACCACTAACGATGCATTGTCTTACTTGAAAGAAGTCAAGGAAATGTTTCAAGATCAAAGGGAAAAGTATGATTGCTTCCTTGATATAATGAAAGACTTTAAGGCTCAAAGGTATAACATATCTCTTGTTTTGGCTCTGTTTTTTATGCATGGGAATTGAGACAGTTTCTGGTAACACTTCTGTCTTATTTTGTTTTTTTGGCAGGGTTGACACTGCTGGTGTCATAGGTCGAGTGAAAGAATTGTTTAAAGGGCGTCCCAATTTAATACTCGGGTTTAACACATTCTTACCTAAGGGATATGAGATTACTCTCAGCGATGGGGATGATGTCCCACCGAGAAGGACAGTTGAATTCGATGAAGCTATCAGTTTCGTCAATAAGATAAAGGTGATTTTTCTTACATGATGATATGCCATGATTAAGTTCATGGACAGTTTATTTATCTTTCACTATTATAAATATCTCCTTAACACAAATCTCAAAGAGGTGTTTGTGATAATACTTTTTATGGGTATTTGCAATTTGTATATATATAATACTCTAATAAAATAAGCCAAACTCAATGGTATCTTTTGTAGTTTTATCTGTTTAGATTATGCGATAGTTCAATAATTATAACTTTATTAATGTCCTTGTCTTTTTCCTTTTTCCTTTTTCCTTTCATGCAGAGGCGTTTTCTAAACAACGATCACGTGTATAAATCCTTCCTAGACATCCTGAATATGTATCGTAAGGAACACAAGGGTATAACAGAGGTCTACCAAGAGGTCTGCATGTCTTCTAGAAAAACTCCATTTGATTTAATTTATTTGTTTTTAAAATATCATCTTTTGATGTAATTTTTTCAGGTTGCATCACTTTTCGATGACCAACCAGATCTTCTTGATGAGTTTACAAGATTTCTTCCGGATACTTCATTAGCTGCTGCAGCACCATCATCTACCCATGCTCCTCGTGGGGATGAAAGAAGCTCTGTCGTGCCCCCAATGAGGCAATCTCAATTGGACAAGGTTTCTTAGCGTGCCTCTTATTTTTTTGGGGATGGTTACAATAAAATATTCCTGAAACATAGTCTCTAAATAAAAAAAAAAACTTGGGCTGTGTTTGGATTAAGGGATTGAAACTTCATTTTTCGGTTTATACTCTAAATATTAAAAACTTGGATGGTTATTATAATGTTTGTGAACTGTGTGTGGTGCGTGGTTGTTAAATGTGTGCAATGCGTTCTTGTGTTGGCTTATATCACTAGATCCTGATTTTTCATAGATAATTTAAATTAAAGTATCTCCTTCGTACAAGATTTCCCCATAATGGCCATGAGGTTACTTGTTTATTTGAAATATACAACCATTTAGAATTATCTTTTAAATTACGTCAAAAACGCCTCCTTGTGGTAGCGTTTTTATCTAAAATTATTGATTTGTTAAGAAGAAATAAATGCCAAGAGATATTTGTAGTGTAAATGATAACTGTTTTTTTAGTTCTATTATTAAAGCTAAATCCCAGGTATATTTTCTGTAATTGTTATAGACATTTATGATTTTGTCGCTTATTGCTTAAATTCGTATGACCCGCAATCCTTTTCAGCAACGATCACAAAGGGAAAAAAGTGCTGGGGCCCACGGAGAACGAGATCTTAGTGCCGATCATCCTGATCCCGATGATGATAAATCAGTCATGAAGTTACACAAGGAGCAGAAAAAGCACGCGGAAAGAGAAAGTAGGGACATTAAGAGAATCCGTGACCAGGATGACAGAGATCATGACAATGAGAACAATGGAGACGTCATCATGCATAGGTCTTCTGAAAAAAGAAAACATGCTCGGAAAGTTGAAGACTTCGGCGGAAGCTCGAATTTAGCCTCCAATGATGATAAAGAAGCGTGGAAGAGTGAGTCAATTTACATGCCTTGTAGTGGCTATTTAGATTTTCTTATATATGTTGATTGAATAACCAATCTTTTTGCAGTGTTAAATCGTGGAAATGTGATCTTATTTTTATTTAGTATCATGAAATCCAATATGCTATTTTGTGACCATTTAATATTAGTGGAGGATTCATTGAATGCTACTAAAAACCCGAACCCCCAATCATCTTAGGAAAAAAAATGTAAAAAACGTAAACCGAGAATCAATAGTCCCATTCTTTTCTTCTAATGTATACATTTTATTTACGCCTACAATCAATTTTTTCATGTATTTAATTATGTTAAATCTTGGCAGGTATGTACCGTAAGGAGTTCCACTTCTTTGAGAAAGTGAAAGAGAGGTTATGCAGTGCAGATGACTACCAAGCATTCTTAAAATGCATAAACATTTACAGTACAGAAATCATCACAAGAATAGAATTGCAAAGTTTGGTATGTTCTTGTGTCATCCATTAGCTCTAGATAAAAAATTTGATTTATTATCATTATTTAAATATGGAAAAAGAGATGTGCGCTTGTGAGTTGTCCCACATCGAATATCATTGAAAAGGGAGTGCAACTTATAAGTGTAGGGAGCTACTCCTTTTTTTATCACCAATCGGTTTTAAGATGGAACCTCCTTACATGACTTCGGACTCCCTCTCCCGTCTCGGTGCACATCCCTATTTTCTACAATCATTCTGAAATCTGAAATTAATACGCATTCATTTATGTATCCCTAATTGTTATTAATACTTCCATTTAAAAAAAAAAACAATTATAGTAGTGTTTCCTTAAAGCATAAAATTTTATATTAGAGTATTGATGACTGATTCAGGATGAGCTCGTCTTTTGAATGCATAAAGTATGGCATGAATTTCTTCCTTCATGCAGTACTGACTAGTTGGTGCTTTCAGGTTGGTGATTTAATTGGAAAATATCCTGATCTTATGGATGGCTTTAATGAGTTCCTGGAGAGCTGTGAGGGAATGGGTAATTCTGAATTTTTGATGGGCTTATACCTTTACTTCTTTGGTTGAATATCACTCACTATTAACCACTTCCCCCTTTGCAGATGAATTCCTTGCCGGTGTTATGGGCAAAAGTATGTAGTAGTATTCACATAAAAATTAATATCCCTTATGCGCGTGCATTTATTTTCTTTCTTTCTTCTATTTTTTCCTAATATGTTTTTGGTGTTCTGATGTCCGATTACTTAATAAATATCAGAGCCCACTGGAAGTGAAGAGAAAGACCCAAAGCGTGAAGTGGTGGAAGGAGGGAAAGAGAAGGAAAAATACAATTTAAAATATTGGGAAAAGTCCATTCAAGAGCTTGATCTCTCCAGCTGTAAACGTTGCACACCCAGTTATAGACTTCTTCCCGAAGATGTAAGCATTCATGGATTGTTGCATTATTTTGGTGAAGTCCTGATTTGGAAGTATATATTGTGTTAATTTTGCTCTTTTTGCAGTATCCAATACCCTCGGCTAGTCAAAGGTCAGAGCTTGGGGCCCAAGTTCTAAACGACCATTGGGTTTCAGTGACATCTGGAAGTGAAGATTACTCTTTTAAGCACATGAGGAGAAACCAATATGAAGAAAGCTTGTTTAGATGTGAAGATGATAGGTACATAACCTTTTTAATAGATTTTACGTGTAACTATAACCGAGACTAAAGGTTTTGGGCTGAGCTTATAAACAAGCTTACAAGATCTTATAAAATCCAAAAATAGTACTATGTTTTAAGAGCACACGAGTCATTTTGTGATCTTTTTATCTTATTCCTTTTCTTTTCAGAAAAATATCTTATTTTCACAATCTTTGTAATGGTGGTCAACTGCCATGACTAACATTTACAATCGTTAAACAGCTTAATTCCAAAATAAGATCTAAAATCCTTATATCTAGTAAAAGAATAGAGTGGTATATAACTATATATAGCCACATATAACATAATTGCTTAAGTTGACTGTCTCACCTTTGTGCTAATGGGGGCTTATTATCTCTCCGTCCTTTGTGTTGTTGATTTAAATTTTAGATTTGAGCTAGATATGCTGCTGGAGTCTGTCAGTTCAACTACCAAGCGGGCTGAGGAACTTTTGAATGGTATTACTAACAAGAGAATTGGTTCAGATGGTCCTATAAAAATTGAAGAGCATTTCACAGGTTCGCCATTTTGTGAATAAATACCTTGAGCTGCTAATTCTTCTCATTTTTTAGTTCATATATATATATATATATATATATATATGAAGCATGCAGTTTTCTCTGATAATGGATTGTTTTCCATTTTTTCCCATGTAGTGTTGAATTTAAGATGCATTGAACGCCTATATGGTGACCATGGTCTTGACGTGATGGACATTTTGCGTAAAAATGCGTCTCTGGCATTGCCAGTTGTCCTCATCCGCCTTAAGCAGAAGCTCGATGAATGGACTAAGTGTCGCTTGGATTTTAACAAGATCTGGGCCGACATATATTCTAAAAACCATTACAAGTCTCTAGATCATCGAAGTTTCTATTTCAAGCAACAAGATTCGAAGAACTTGAGCGCCAAAGGTAAGTTTAATCAGTATGCTTTGACCTTTTAGGGTATTTACAGTGTCGTGTATGCTTAAATAATACTACATATGGATTATCGTAATCATCTTATAATTTAGTGTAATTCAATAGCTGGTTAGATGAGATTTTTACTTGAGCATTCCTTGCCACTTGTGTTACATGAGCCATTTAAGTTCCTTTTGCAGTTTTTTTTTTTTTTTTTTTTTTTAATGTAAATAACTTAAACTGAACCGCAAGGATAGTTTTGGTAATCAACCTAATATTGTTTGGTTTCAAACATCTGATGCAATTTTCTCATTTTTTTTTCCTGCATTTTCTGATGGGCAGCCTTAGTGACAGAGATAAAAGAAATCAAGGACAAGAGGCAGAAAGAGGATGAGGTGCTTCTCAGCATCGCCGCCGGAAACAGACACACTGTCACTCTAGACCTTGATTTTGAATATCCTGACACAGAAATCCATGAAGACATCTACAAAATCATCAAATACTCATGTGAAGAGATCTGCTCGACGAAAGATCAGTTTAACAAAGCCGTGCACCTCTGGACAACTTTTCTTGAGCCGTTGCTTGGTGTTCACTCCAGTAATGAAGGCTCTTCTGCTGCTACTGAAGATAATAATAATGATGCCTCTAAGCATCGAGTGGTGAAAAACAGCTTATTGGAAAGCGAGGGCAGTCCGGATGCACAGTCTAACGGCGAGGGCGATTGTAGTAAATTGCCTCACCAAGTGAGTTTTGGAAAGGTTGCTGTTAAAAGGGTGGATGGTTTAGCCAAAGAAGGGACTAAATTGGCTTCTGGTGAAAGGCTTGCCAGCTCTGACAAGGCTGTTAAATCTGGATCAGATGCTAATCATGGTATGGATGTAGGATAAACAATGAAAAATTCTGTCATTTTCTGTTGGAACTGTCAAAAATAGCTTGTCCCGACACATTTAAAACTGAATCTTGGCCTGGTCTCCAAAATCAATGCCAAAATAATTATTAACTCCATCTGGCGGAATTTTGTCAGAACCGGCTATACATATACAGTGACCACTCTACTCATTGTAGTCAGTATACTATAAACAAATACCCTTGAGGAGATTAGTCTGGTTACTGAAAACCCCCCAGCTATCTTTCAAAATCACAAATAACTCCTTGATAACCTTTTTTATTGTACTAATTAAGCCTCAAGGGGATATTTTTTATAATTTCACCAGATATTAAAGTTGATGATGATGTTTTTTTAATATTTTGTCAATGTTTGGACATGATATCTTTCGGCTACATGATGATATAGCACAACTTGTATCAATTCCTTCTACTTGTTGATAAGGTTGTGCTGACTTTATCTTTTGTAAAGTTCCTTCTATAATTATGAGAGTTGTTTTGAATTCAAGGGCACGGTCCAAGTTCTTCAAGAGTGAACAATGGTCACGAGGAAGCAAATGGATTCAAATCTACTGCAGAAGACATGTGCTCTTCTGAGGTAACCATATTTTGGTTCGACTTCTAATTCAATTTATGACTGGAGTAACCATATTTTGGTATTATTTGTGTAAATTACTTGAACTGTCATTGACGTTCTGTCTGATAACCAAAACTGCCCAGCTAAATACACTGTTTATATTTGCTCTTAGTTTCCTTTCCCTCTCTCTCTCTCTCTCCCTCTGTGTGTGTGTGTGTGTGTGTGTGTGTTATGCGCGTGTTCTTGCTATATAATTTCCTGTCAAAGCAGGTCTCTGGACACAAAGAAGATACCGTCGGTACTTGTAAAAACGAGAAAGAAGAGGGCGAGCTGTCCCCTAATGGTGATTTTGAAGATAATTTTGGTGCAGCCTATCAGGCTGCTGTCACTTCAGAAAACCCACCTAAGAAAAATGGCACAACTAATGGAATACAACAACGCGAAATGGGAGCGCTTGAAGATAATTGTGCGGGTGCTGATGGCGAGGATAGTGACAATGTTTCCGTGGCTGGAGAAGCTGTTTCAGGCATGGGCACAAAACTTAAAATATTATTAGATTTTTGACCCCACTTTATCATTCACGTTTACATTTTTTAAATAAGTTTTATTGTGCAATATATTCAGGTAGCGAGTGTGCAGCTGATGAGGGCTCTCGTGAGGAAGAGGAAGATGGAGAGCATGATGACGTTGATGGTAAAGCCGAAAGTGAAGGAGAGGCAGAGAATATCACTGATGGAGTTTTAGTGCCACAGTCTGAATGTTTTCTGGTGAACTGTAAACCTCTGTCGAAGTATGTGGCTTCTCAATCAGTAGGTGCCAAGAAAAGGAGTGGAGGAGTCTTTTATGGAAATGACGCCTTCTATGTGCTTCTTAGGTTGCACCAGGTACTTTTAATGATAATTCTGTTTAGGGATCGTTAGAAAAGCTACGTTTGTAGTGCTTAATTATGAAAAAATCCTTTTCGTTGATGCAGCAAATGCGTTTCAAGAATTTAAAAGTCTTCGACTGTTCTTTTTAATGCTAAATAATTGTTCGTTTTCCATGCCCACAGGCACTTTATGAGAGAATATTAGTAGCTAAGGTGAATTCAGTATCGGGTGAATCCAAAAGGAAAATAACTAAGGATGAGAATTCTGATCCTTATGCCAGGTTGTTTACTACTCGTATATTTTAAATACATCTTACAAGCCACATATATATTTGCTCTTTTTACTGATTTTTGATAAGTCCACTGCAGGTTCATGAGCGCCCTTTTTAGTTTACTTGATGGGTCTTCTGATAATTCAAAATTCGAAGACGATTGCCGGTTACTGATCGGAAACCAGTCGTATGTTCTGTTCACTCTGGATAAGTTGATATATAAGCTGGTCAAGCAGGTAACATCATAAATTTGATAATCTTTTAAGGAGATTAACAAATACTAGAGAAACAGGGTAGTTAGAAAATGTTTCCTCGAGTTTTGGCCTAATTACAAAAAACAATTAACTTTCAAAATTACAAACATACCCCTGTTATGTTATTTAGTCTCTCATTTATCCCTCGTGTAAGTCAACAAAACATTTCAAAACCCCTTTCACGTGTAATGCAATTAACCCCTTAATTTTAACATTGACTCAAACTCCATTTTTTTTTGCTTAATTGGATACAGATTCAAGGGTACCTTCTGTAATCATCTCTTAAAAAATATAGTTCCTTCAAAGTTACGAATATCTCCACAGATGTTTCTCTTTTATAATTTGCAATATTGCGGGGTAAATATGTAAAAACTACACCTTAGGGGTAGTTTTTATAAATATATCCAAAATTTACCTCTTATGCCCACCATACTTTTTTTCTGAGAAGTGTTGTTTCATATGCAGCTCCAAGCCATCTCAAGTGATGAAATGGACTATAAGCTTCTTCAACTGTACGAATATGAAAGTTCCAGGAAGTCAGAAAAATGTGTCGACTCGGTTTATTATGAAAATGTCCATGTTCTTCTGCACGATGAGAACATATACCGGATGGAATGTGTAAGTCTTTTTTTTTTTTACTCAAACATCCCCATTATTAATTTATTGTAACCCCCCTCCCTTATCAGCAATTTCGATGCCGACTTGTTTTTCATGGTTGTTGTGTAGATATCTTCTCCTACCCGATTAACGATGCAATTAATGGACGATGGGAGTGACAAATCTGATACCGTTGCAGTTTCTATAGACCCTAAGTTTGCATCCTACCTTCACAATGAATACCTCTCGGTTAATCACAGAAAAAAGGAGTCGTCTAAGATAATTTTGAAGAGGTATTCATATCAATTCTTTAAGTACATTGTTTTTTTTTCACCATGATACTTTTGCCTGATAAGCTGATCAAAAAACATGCAGGAATTTAAAGAAGTATACTAATCTTGATGAATCTATTGCACTATATACGGCTACAGAGAACACCCTTATAATGAATGGGTTGGAATGCAAGATGTCTGCAACCACATTGAAGGTATAAATAAATTTCAAATATTTTCGATGGAAAGATTATATAGATGGTAAGATCACGGGCTATATAGGATTTTTTTTTAATATTAATTTTTTTCGAATTTTAACAGCGAGTGCAAGTTTGATTAACTTAGATGGGGAAGTTAATAAATTAATCTATTAATATATGAATTTGGTAATTCCACTTGTGTTATTTATATCTGATTTTACAAAAAATATCTTCAGATCTCGTACGTCCTCGACACGGAGGATCACTTTATCCGTTTTGGACGGAGAAGGGAAAATAGACCAGTAGGGAAATTAACAAGCAAAGGTCAACGCAAAGTGCAAAAGTTTAACCAGTTTTTGGCAGCGTCACTTTGATCCAACATTCCCCTCCTTGTAATGGCATGAGGTAAATATAGTACTATTGTTTGTATAAAATATAGTTTATTCAGTTTTACCCTTAAATTTCTCTATATTTTATATTTATACCTTTTGTTTCTCAGACTTTTGCTGTTAAGGAATCTGCCCCGTTTATATTATCTCCAAACAAACCTACATAACCCGAAGAAAAAGCAGTGAAGTTCGAACTCGTCAATATCTATCTTCTTGTGAGATCAAAGTCCATGGTACTTACCATCTGTCGATGATCTGTATATAGAAAAAATGGTTTTGGCTCGTAATCTTAATTGCTGAGTCATGGTGTTGCTTTCAGAGACGAAAGCACAACTGTGAAGCCCTTTTTTTTGTTGTTACTTATGTAATATTTATTGTTTCGTGCAACAACTTCCGGGCAGCGATTTTCTTCCGGATGATGTAACAATAGGATTGTATTAGAGTAACAGAGTTTTCACATCTCGCCTTTTGGGACATTTGTTTCTCTCTTGTAATGAATGTGTACAGAGGATCATCCTCAATATTTGAAACACACAATTTTGTGTTTTTTTACATTATGTTCAATATGTTCTATCCAGTAACTAGACTTTGAGTTAATTCAAAAGTGGCCCAGATAAGTTTCGAAATAACAAAAAATACCCCAACTTGTAAAAGTGAAACATTTGGGGCTGTTGTGCGATATTTCAGAAGTTGTTGGGTGTAATTATAAATAGGAAGTAATCATTGTTACAAATAGCTTCATTCAACAACCAGTCGCCGGTCAAAATCTCATTCACCGGCTATGGCGAACCCAGGATCCGGTTCGTTGACTCGGTCCTCATTCTCCTAATCCCCTCTTCACTTAAAAACCTCGAATCTCCAAAACGTCGATAAACACGATGGGGTTATTCGCCTACGCGGTCGCCGGCGCATCTTTGATCGCTATCGGCGCGTGGGAATCACTCGCCTCCGCCTCCCAATCTCTCAAACAAATCCCATCGCTATCGCAAAACGCCGTAAACCCCGAGAATAAAACGACGCCGTCCAAATCGACGGCGACGTTTCTGACGATCTCGATCCTCTCCGTCCTCGTCATCGTCAACTCCTCCATCTCTCTAAACGACGCCGTCAGGTCCAAAGACAACGTCGGCTTCGCCTTGCAGCTCGAGGTAATCTCGGTCGCGCTCCTATTCCTCCTGTACTCTGGTTTAGGCATTTTATCAAACACCTTACGCTCGTTCACATTCCCTCTACAACTACTCGATCTGATCTGCGCCTTCGCCTTCGGCGAGGAGTTCTTGTTGTTCTATACCCAGAACAAGGATTCGAGCGGGATCGAAAATCGTTACTACGATCTGGTTTTAGTCCCCATAGCCATATGCTTGTTTTCCACCATCTTCGAATTAAAAACAAGTAAATCCCCCAAATCAACTTACCCGAGGTTAGCCCGTGGGCTAGGGTTAGTGTTTCAGGGAATGTGGACCCTGCAGATGGGTTTTTCGTTCTACTCGAATCTGATAGCAAACGGATGTTCCTTGCACGAGAGGAGCCGAGGGAACTTCACGATTAAGTGCAAGGATCACCCCGAGTACCACCGTGGGCGTGCCATTGCGACTCTGCAGTTTAACGTTTATTTGGCTGTTTTTATCAGTTTGGTTGTTGGGGTTTATTCGGTTTTCTGTTGGAAGTATGGGATCGATCGGGACTACATGAGGTATAAGCCTATTGGGGATGTTCATATGAATATTGATGATTCGCATTCTCAGTTCACTTTGGATAGTGATGACGAGAACGGTGATGGGGATGGGGTTAAGGAGACGAGGAGTGTGGAAATGCAGAATGCCAATGGCTATGGATCTCATGCTTGAGGTAAAAAAAACGAGCTAATACATTTTGTGTAGTGAAAAAGATGGGCTTATTTGTTTTGCATTTTGTGTAGTGAAAAAGAGAAATATTTGATGGTCTTTTTTCCCCCTAGATTATTACTGAGTTTTTGGATATTTGTATTTTGATGTTTTTCTTAGTTATTTTAACTTTTATGATTCAGGGGCTGATCACTGTGTTTGTGTGTGTTAAATCTTGACATTGGCGGGTTCTAGAAAATTGAGCGTGTGATAATTGTGAGTTTTGGCGCCAAAGAGTTGCTTGTCGCGGCAACTTTGAATCCTTGCATCGCGCGAGAAGGTTAAATATTTGCTCCCCTGATTGTCCGATCGAAGAGGATCGTTGTAAACTTGATCGATACCACTGACATCTCTTTCCCAACTGGTTTGTTGAGAGTTGAGATCTTGTGCTCTAAAATTTAAATTTTAATGTTGTTGAACTACTATTATTTTAGAAATGGAAGTTATAAACAAAATCTTTGGCGTTGCTAGACTATTGATGTTTTAAACAAAATTCAAATTAGCCAAAAGCATTTAACTTCCTTTTTATAAGTAATCAACTATGGGGTATATAACTTATACAGAACCGCTCTCCTCCCCGTAATTGGAAAATATAAATCCCCCTGTATACGTGGTTCACCTCTAGTTTTCATAATTCAATCCTTTTTATTCTTTCTGGAGACGATTAAACATTGAAAAATAATTATTTTTCATCTCGTTCTTAATCTGAATTTCAATTCTCAAATATGAGATTTGTGTAATTTATTTATTTACTTTTTGTTATAATTATTTAGTATTATTGTAAATTGAATTTCAATAAAACAATTCAAAAAATAATCATCAAAATTTTTACATTTCTTCAGTTTTTTCTATGTTTTTTCTATCGTATATCTTCAATTCTTTTTTCTTGGAAGCCAGAGAGGACTGAGAAAATAAACGCTAGGCGGAGAGTTAAAGAATAAAAAAAAATATTGAAAAGAAAAAATGACAAGACATAATTAATTCAGGTGTCTTTGACACATCAGCATCTGGTTTTTAAGACCATGTAGGTCATTCACCCTTCTCTTTTATTTAACTCTCTCATCCACATCATCTTTCACTTTTTCATATTATCTTTTTATTTACTCTCTCTTTTATTTAATATTTTATCTTTTTCTTAAAAACAAAAATTTAAAATAATATTTAATTAATTTCAAATTATTGAAATTATATAAATAATAAACATATTAATAAGAGTATTTTTTCAAACATTAAAATATAAAAAAATGATAAAATTAAAAATAATAAAATTTAATTAATGTTACTATATAAAAATATATATTCAATATTATTGGTAAGATTTTTTTTTCAATTTATAATTATACTATTAAATATTATTTTATAATATATTAATACATATTTTAATAAAAATTATATAATTATTACATTTTTATTTAAATCATTTTAAAAAATAATAGTATAATACAAATAGGGGCACGCACTCCTATTTTGTTGGACCCCACCATTTCTCTCCGTTCTCATATTCGAAAAAAATGAAGTATTCCTCGTTCGTGAAGTCATAATTTATTGTTGCTTGACCACAAAGTTGTCATGTCACCATAATCAATGTTAATCCTTCAGTCAAAGTTGTCATTGTACATGCTCTAATGCGTAAGCATCCAAGAATTAATATTATATTAATTTTTTTCTTTCCTAAATCTATTTTCATATTAATTATATTTCTTTTTTTATTTTCTCACTTATAATAGGGAGTCTATACCATGGGGTAGGGGCCCATACAATCTACACCGTCCTCGGCCCAAATATAAAACAAATTTGGGCCAAAAAAAATCGGCCCCTATACCCACTTTGACTGTGAGAACTTATGCACTGAACCACAGTTCAACCCAACAATCATCCGCTGCGACCTCCGCCGCCGTGCCGCCGCAACCACCATCCGCAGCAACCACCGCCGCAAGCACCATCGGAACAACCACCGTCCTTCAGCGACGTCGCTTAGAAGGACGAGAGGTGCGTAAGAGTCGCAGTGGAGATCGACGGCTTCGTCGGTTGCTCGTCAATATTCCGACTCGCTGGAGATTGAAATTCAGGAGGGGGCCTTCAAGCTGGTGTCTCTAATTTCCGAATTCCAGGCGTGCAAAGGCGCGTTGATCGGCGCCGGAGTGATCGGGCCGCTACCACCCACGATTTTGACATGAGAGATGATCGACCAAACAGCCGGAAGGCGGCAGAGACGTTGGTGGAGGACGAGAGCTTGAGGAATGACGTGTGCACGACCGCTGCCTATGGTGATATGGAGAAGCTGCAGCGGCTGGTAGAGAGCGAAGGCTGCTCTGTTTCTGAACCCGACGACCTCGGCTACTATGCCCTCCAATGGAAGGCACTTAATAATCGAACTGCTGCTCAATATATTGTCGAGGTATTACTGTATTATGGCCATTTTTTTTCTTTAACCTTACTTTTTGATGTGGAGTAATGTCGTCTGAATGCCTGAATCTATCTATTTGGTTTTTCAATATTAGGTTATTGATTGTGATGGTTTGTATACAATTGGGTTATAAATGCAAATTTAATGATGTTTCCATTTACTTCTATTTTGGTTGTGTTTGGTGCATATTAATAGCATGGAGGCGATATCGATGCGTGCGATCATACCGGCCAAACTCCTCTGCACTGGAGCTCAGTAAGGGGTGCAATCCACGTCGCTGAACTTCTTTTGCAGGACGGTGCTCGGGTTAGTGCAGCCGACTACAATGGCTATCAAGTTTGTTTTGTATTTTTTTCGGCTCTTATTGAATATATTAATACGATTCTCAGCCTAAAAGCAAATTTTAAAACTCCGTAATATTCTTTCGCAAAATGTATTCATGGGTGTGCCAGAAAAATGAGGAATAATTGTTCCTGAATCAGTGCTTGGAGTTTAATCTTCTCTAGATGGGATGTTTTGGATATTGAGAAAGTTTGACCTAGCCAAACTCTTGTATTAATTTGTATTTGCTTTTGTCGTATTTGTATTTGCTTTTGTCGTATTATCTGGAAATCATTTGTGTTTTCAAGTTATTGAAGTTAATTATGCTTCTTTTAAGCCTGGTGTTGAAATGTAATTATAATTCTCTGTTGCATGCAATTATGATACATAAACTTTATTTAATTGATGCAAGATGTTTAGGGACAAAACATGTAACTTTATTGTGAAGAAATGTCGATTGTTATAGTGTTGTTGGTTCCTTGATTTATTTTCTGTAAACCATTTTTGTGAAGGTTTTTATATTGAATTCTTCTGGAGTTATTCTTATGTAATGTCTTTATACATAATTTGCCTTTTTCAGTCTAGTTCAAAACTAAGATTGTCATTTCTGTCAGCACATTTTGTTCTCTGTGTGGCTTTTAGTGAAGTACAACGAACATTAAATGTAAGATGAAAAAAGGAATAATCACAGTTATTGATTAAGATCTACACTGACTTGTTATGTATTCTTCTCTGTTTGGTATGCTCTTTTGTAACTTTTTAATTATTATGATTTAGATTGATGAATTAGTTGTATTCTAAAATGTTATTTAGATTGATGAACTAGTTGTATTTTTAATTTCTACTCAATTAACAGTAAAATTCTACTAAATCTCTAGATAAATTGTACTCTATTTATTGTATATTCTTTTCAATGCTGTTTTTTACTCTCTTTATTCGAAACTTTTAAAAATAATTACATTTGAGACGTGTCGATACATCATGCATTCATGCCATCATCAGTCGCATCATGTTTTTATTTGTTCAAATTCAGGATTTGGGGAAATTTGGGATTTGAATTGAAATTGAATTTGTGGTTGCTTGTGTTATGTTTTCTGGAGGACTTGAGGCTTAAGAGGATGATTGCCGCAAACGAGAGCTTGGAGCTTTTGGCTAGGTCGTTTCCGAACTTCAAGTTCTTGTCTCTACAAAGATGTGAAGGGTTTAGCAATAATGCGCTTAAAAACGTTGCCGATTATTGCAGGTAAAATATCATGAACAACATTTGAGTTTGTAATACTTTGAGAAAGAGTCATACTGAATGTCATTTATTTCAATAACTACTGCCCGTTACTATCTAAATCTTTCTTTTCAATACATGTAGTAGATACAGTGGGAGACAAGGGCCTTGAGTTCTTCGTAGCCCGCAACTGTCCTGGCTTTACCCTCTTCAGTCTCTGCGGTAGAAGCCAGCTTCTCAGCTATGTTTGCTGTTTCAAGCACCAGTTTCGTAAAGAAAGAGCTGGTTCGATTCGGCATAGTAAAAACAGTCGGAAAAATCCTCTTCGATTGCGACTACTCCACCCCAAAAATACGGCACCGCCGTTGATATCGAGGTGACCTTATAGTGTGCACCTCAATTCGAATTAGTATCGTTTCATGTTTGAGACTCAGTAGAATATTTGTTTGATGTTTTTTCAATCTTCATCTCATAAGAGTTTTACTAAATTTTTCTTATTGGTTGTGTGTATCTATGATCTATCTGCCCGGATTTATCACTAATTTTTTTATTATTGGTTGTGTGTATCTATGATCTAAAGCGTATTTTGGGTCTTTATTTGTGAAGAGTGATCTGATATATACATGGAGATTCATCGTAAAAATGTACGTACAACTAATCGTTTTGATGGCAGTGGATACAGCTGAAATTATGCAGAGACGATAGGGTAGGATTCTTGTCGAAAGTCACTCATATCTTTAGGGAAAACGGTCCCACAATGTAAATGTTGATTTTGGCGACAACATATTTGTACTTGTGTTTTTGTGTTTGTGATTTCAGGATTGCAGATGCATGGAAATGGCGACTGGAGTCGCCACTTTTGTTAGTGCAAGAAACGGCGACTGGAGTCGCCGAAAGTGACAGTGCATGAAAACGGCGACCAGAGTCGCCGCTTTGGGATGATGCGGAAATGGCGACAGCAGTCGCCGCTTTTGAAGTGGCTTGGAAACGGCGACCCGAGTCGCCACTTTTGGTGATGCGAAGAAACGGCGACCCGAGTCGCCGCTTTTGGAGAATTAAAGAAACGGCGACTGTTGTCGCCGCTTTTGTTGATGCATGAAAACGGCGACAGCAGTCGCCGCTTTTGGTACAAGGACGAATTCCAGCGACTGCTGTCGCTGGTTTGGGACATGGCATGAAACCGGCGACTGAAGTCGCCGGTTTGGGCATTCGACAGATCCAGCGAGCTTCGTTCACTATAATGTTCTACAATGATATTTCCACCCAAGTACTTACATTGAAGAAATTAAAGATTGGGTCCGGTGTTTACAACTTCAATGACATCGACGACCATGAAGACGATGAAATTCCGAAGCTTCAACACTTAGAGTTTTTCACAAGAAATTGAAGATGAAGAATTGAGATAGATGGAGTCAAGATTAAATTGAAGTCTAGTTTTGAAATTGAAGATTCAAGATTCGAAGATTCAAGAATCAAAGATTCAAGATTCCAAGATTCAAGAATCCTAAGTACTACAAAGTGATGTCATCCATGAAGAAGTGAAATCAGCCAAGCATGTGACCAACCAGATTGCTCCACATCAGCGCTCCACATGTTCGGCTCAACTATATATACCCATGGATGTTGAAGAAATCACTTGACGATTTTGAGAGAACAAAATCTGATTTTTAGAATCGTAACCGAGAGCTTTCAGCTTCGAGTTTTTGTGTAGTTGCTTTTGCACGGTGTGCCAAGTTAGAGTTAGGAGATTTAGCTCTAGGTGCACTTGTGTTAGATTACTAGATAGTGGGAGTGTTGCGACACTCGGGAAACTTCTTGTAATCATTTTGCCTACCGAACTCCGTGTAATAGTTTCGTTTTGTTTTCAATGAAATGAAATATATTTCATAAACTTTGTCTCCACTTTTCTTACTACGAACTAGTGTGAGTGTGATCTTCGACTGAAGCTGTTGACTGTGCGTTTAAGGTCAACTTCGCGAAAAGTTGGTATCCTACGTCGAAGACGAAATTTCAATTGGTATCAGAGAGGGACGTCATACGTATAAGACGTGATCCGTTACTTGACTTCATATTTCCGCTAAAATGGAGTCACCAATGTTTGTTCAGAAACCGATCATGCTTACTCATCAGAACTACTCAAATTGGAAAGCTACAGTTTCAGCCAGAATTAAAGGCCATGACTATCGTGCATGGATGGCTGTGTTGGAAGGTTGAGAGTGTCCTTATACTGAAGATGCCGATGGAATAAGAATTCCTAAACCTAAACGTAACTGGACTAAAGAAGAGCATGACTTGTCTACTGCGAATAGCAAAGCTCTCCTCCTTATCTGTGAATGGTTGGAACTAAGTATGTACCAAATGGTTAAGAACTGCACCTCAGCTAAAGATGCATGGGAAACTCTTCAAAGAACATGTGAAGGAAGCCATGCTGTTAAACGCTCCAAAATCCGAACTATCACAGCTCAATTCCATCAACTTCGTATGAGAGAGGATGAAGACATAAATGAATACTTGGACAAAATTATGAGATATGTGAATGAAGTTCATGAACTTGGAGAAACTTTTCCTGCCATCATGGTCTACGAGAAAAATCTGAAGGTACCGGTATACCGATCCGATCGATATACCGTGTGTGCGGAAGCGTGTAAAGCAATAGATCTACTATGCCATGATCTTAGTGCACACATATATATGTATAGACACATATTAATATATATATACATCCAATATATATATATATATAGAGAGATTAACAAGAACACTTACAACCGGTGTAGCGTGCCTCGTTGATGTTGATGAAGGTGGTGTTGAGTCGATTGAACCACCTTCATGGATCAGCCTTGAGAATGACCTCGTCACTCTTATTGTCTAGATCGCCCGGATGTTGAAGCCGCACAAATGGCCCGGCCTCTACGTGTTGCACACGAACCCGGATCGAACACTTTGCTTGATCGAGTCGGTTCTCCAAGAACACTCTCTCCTTTCTCTCTATTGTGTGGATTTCGTGGTTCAATGTTATGTATGATGAAAATCTGATTTTCATCCATATATTAGCATCATTATGCATGTCATAACACCCCATTGTAACCTCCAACATAATGAGCATCAATTATGCACCATTAACATGCAAAAGGAGTTACAAAGGAGGTGAAAGGTCATGCCACATACACATGCCACCATGCATTGTATGTGGTCCCATTTGCTTGTGTGGCATGCCATGTCACACTATGTGACATGCATCCATGCAAGCCATGCATCCCATGCATGTGAATTAAATCCACGTAAATATTGATTCTAAATCAATATATATATATATATATATATATATATCAAGCATCGTACATCATCTTCGAGTCCGTGTGTGACCCTGTATGTATAATTATCGATCAATATTATATTGCTCCCAGCAATTAATATTATCGAATAATCATTTAACATCCATAGACGACCTTATGACTTTATCGATTGCACACGTAGGATCGAAGGACATATCCCAACAATCTCCCACTTGGCCTTCAGAGCCAGTGTGCTGCCAACTTCCTGTTGTCACTTTATGTCTAAGTTTGAACTTGAGGCAAGACTCGAGTCATCCTCAATTGGTTCAAACCTTTCTTGGACTTTGAGACAGACTGTAAAACCAGATTTATCACTATGATACGAATCTGGACGTGGCCACGTATTTTCCACAGTCTCGACTCTCCAAGTGGCCGTTAAGACATATATCCCATTAAAAAATGGAGGACAATCCCATCTTGTCAATCCAAGCTCTCCCACTTGCTTCCTGATATACCCAATAACAAGTTTTATAACCTCCTTTTACGAAAGGCGTTTACTTGTATCAAAGTACACCATTTCACAATGGAATCACTCTGGACTACTCAGGTCAGAGGAAATTGCTCGACAGTCAATGAAATAGTATTATGACTCGAAATCTCAAATACTATTCCAGTCGGGTCTGTTCGATCATTAGCTCCCAGCTAATATCTATGTAATTGTACTTGATGTCCCACATCACTAGCCCATGAAGCGGCGCTATAGTACACATTACAAACTAGTTCATTGTATTATCGGTTTGTCCGTACTCGATTATACGAACCAGGAACAACTATATGATTCAAGTATATCAGTTCAACCATTGGGACTTCATTATGCGGTAAGTCGACCTCATAACCCAATTGATATAACTTAATCATTTGGACAATTCATATAAATTAAACCATATTTATATGAAGAATTATGTATTATACATATGAGTGAATGTTTACCAAATCTCCAAAAGTATCTAATACAGTAATAGAAATCACAACCCATCTCTAAGATGTCTGATATCTATTGCAGTCGAGAAAGCCTCAAGCTTAAACTGCTGGAGAGGTTTAGAAAGCGGGTTTGCAACCTTACCAAAAGTTGCAACTTTATTATCTCGATGTCTCCACAAAACTATCTCCTAGATAAATTGGAACTTCCTGAGCACCAGTTTTAGACTTGTGGTGCTTCTTAGCTCATTGGCTTGCGCGATAACTCTACTATAAATAGAGAACTATCGGATGGGCTGAGCTAGTTACGCCACCTAGTTCATTCAAGAACTTTCAAATCCTAACTGTCAACATTACTGCATCAATTGCAATACTGTGCTCAGCTTCTGTAGTTTAATCAGCTATATTGCATTGCATGGAACTATTCCAGCAAATATCACCTCTAACTAGACAAAAGATATAACCAGATTAAAATCGGAAATTATCTTAGTCTGTTTTGAAGTTAGCATTCAAACAGCTTGTTAATATCAACTCTTTTTGTCTTCCAAAGACAACAAAATATTATTTTGTCCATCTAAGGTACATAAGAATATTCTTGGTCGCAGTCTAACGCGCCTCACCTGGATTTCCTTTAAACTGACTCGTCATGCTAAAGCATACGATACGTCCGGTCGTGTACATATCATGGCGTACATTATAGACCCTATTGCCGAAGCATAAGGAATGTTTTCCATCCTCTTTTGCTCATCAAGTCCCGTAGGGCCTTGCATCTTGCTAAGAGATGTGCCATGACTCATTGGAATGAGACCCTTTTTGGCGTCTTTCATTCTGAACTTATCAAGTACCTTATCAATATAGGTCACTTGACTAAGTTCAAACATCATTTTCGATCTGTTCCGACAGATCTTGATGCCCAATATGTACTGTGCTTCTCCAAGATCCTTCATTGAAAAACAATTCCCAAGCCATTCTTTAATAGAATTAAGCATAGAAACATTGTTTCCAATAAGGAGTATGTCACCGACATACAACACAAATAATACAACGTAACTCCCACTGATCTTCTTGTAAAACAAGACTCTTCCGAGTTCCTCTGAAATCCAAATCCCAGTATGGATTCATTGAACTGAAGATTGCTACTCCGATATGCATTCTTTATTCCATAAATAGAACTATAAGCTTGCATAATATCTCAGCCTTATTAAGATCGATAAAACTCTTTGGTTGTGTTAAAACACATTCTCTTCTAGAATCCAATTCAAGAAGTTAGTTTTAACATCTAATATTACCATAACTCATTATCAAGATGAGTCACAATGGCTAAGTTAATCCGAATGAATAAATCACAACAACTGGTGAAAAAGATTGATCATAATCCACCTCGTGAATATAAAACTTTTACCACCAAAATTGCTTTGAAAACCCTAGGTTTTCCATTCATGTCTATATTGATCTTGAAGAACTATTTGCACTCAATAGGTCTAGCCTCTTGATGCAAATCTATCAAGTTCCAAACTTGATTACCAGACATTGAAATCATCTCGGATTATATGGCACCATGCCAATTTTTAGTAGCTGCAATCGTCATAGCTTGGATATAGTTCGAAGGTTCATCGCTTTTCAAAAGCATGACTTCATATCTCTCATTGATCACAATACCTAAGTATCTGACTAAAAGAGATATATGCCTTCTGGACCTACAAGGGCTGGTATGGTTTCCAAAACCATAGGAATACTCTCAACCCAGTCTTGAGTATTCATCATTGGTTGTTCCACTTGAACCTCGTTCAAGATAACCGAGCTCCCACTGACTTTCTAGGAAAGATATCTCTTTTCAAGAAAATCACCATCTCGAGCAACAAAATATTGTTCTCAGATAGATCGTAGAATTTGTACCCTCGAGTTTCATATGGACATACCATAAGGAAACTTTTATCCCATTTGAGTTCAAGCCCTGTAGAGATAAATCTCTTCATAGAAGCTATAGAACCTCAAATCTTGATGAAAACAATTTAGGGACCCTCCCTTTCCATACCTAGTATGGTGTCTTATCAACAACTTTTGACAGCTTCCTATTCAGTGTATAGGTTGAAGTCAAGAATAGTGTGTTCCCAAAAGAGTTCAGTAGTTCAATTAGACTCATCATCGATAGATCGAACTCTATCTAATAGAGTTAGTTTTCTCTTTTCCGAAACATAACCTTCATGTGCTTGTGAACTAATAGGTTCCACATACATCAGTATGGATCATCCCTAATTAATTACTCACATGTTCTCCTTTCTCCAAGAAAGATGACATTGTTATCTTTTCAATCACACATCATTCACATGTATCAAATGACTCCAAGTCAAATGATTCTAAAATTCCTTCTAAAAGAAGCTTCGTTACATGTTTAGATTTTGATTTGATCTAATCAACAATGTTTCAGTTATGTCTCATTGAGACTTATTCGATTTGACCTTTGGTCTTAAAGATATATGTGATTTTGTCAAGTTAAAGTATACATAAACCATATAATAATCGTGCCAAAACAAAGAATAATTCACAATTAAAATAGTTACCAAACTATTTAATAGTGAAAAACTAATCCATCAGTATCCAATACTGAACCAATATTCATTGTTTATTGAAGGTACGAAATTACATAGTTATAATACTAAAACAAGGCCCTAAGGCAAAACAACATTATATGATCATACGGCTAATGCAGCGACCTTCGCTCCATTTCTCGCCATAGATCGACATCTCTATTCACCAAACTTATACTTCTATGTAGTTCCTCCACATACTAATGTGAGAACTACATTTGGCATCCAATACCCAAGAAGTAGAATTTGTGAAGTTTAATGTCTATAACATTAATACCTGAAGATGAAGCAACCCCGTTCTTCACATCTTCATTGAACTTTGGGCAAATTCAATTATTCCCAATAATTGAGTTTCATTCAAATTTCCCATTCAAAATTATCTCAATGTCAAAACGTGATAAATCGTAAGTGAAAAATTGATGTTTTCTAACCAGCGATATTATCATGCAATTGAAGCCCTATCTCTCATAAAATATGAGGGAGCCAACCAGACAATCGATTCACGCCATCCAATGGCTCGAAAGTCTCTAATTTGTGTCATTGATGAACTAAGTGTTTTGGATTAAATCACTCCCCGAGGTGAAAATAATCCTAACTTTAGAATCCATCATTGAAAGACAAATTAGGCATTTGTTTTGAAATTGAATAAATATGAACTTCTACATATTTGCAAGTATTGTCCAACACTTTTGCAGTAGACGCATTGAGATTCCCTAGGAACCCTAGTAGCATTTTTGCCCATGCTCTTTTGAATACCTCATCTCTTATCATAAGAATATCCCTCTCAGGGTCCTTTTTAATTGACGACTCATCATCTTAGAAAAATTTAGGAGATCACTTAAAACAAATAATCCAATTATTTGTTGTACATGTGGTCCCTATAGGTTTCTCTTTTCCAGCCTAGCTGAAGCGATGACCCTGGTTATTCAGAACTTTTCAATCTTAGCATATTCCCCGAACATGCGATTGAGTTGTTCAATGATATGTTAGGATGTGGTTATCTAACACATTTTCCTTGTCTTTGTATTTGGGGACCATCCTCAAATTACGTTGTGAATTAAGAAAATTTGTTCAATTTTTCATAATCAAGAATTGAACCAAACTTGAATTGAGTTGATATTTGACATGATAAACTATAAAAGTAAGATAACTAAAGTATGTAAACATCCACAAAGCGGTAAACAAATAAGGTTGTCTATCAAAACTACTTATTTGTTCCATTTTGTTCAATCGATATACAATATCTATGTTCCCTTGAACAAAACGATCCCAAGACCCTCATCTTGTGAATCCTTAAGCCGACTGAGTCCGCACTTAAGAAATCCAAGATAGGTAGACATCCCATGTCAATGACATCTAATGTCACTCTCGGTCGATGAGAGTCCCATTCTCATCTCATGTCTCGATAGCCACGCCTGCAGTGGATCTATCGATGCGAAAACCAAACTCACTTGTAAAGGTCTAACCTTTACTCCCACTTATCCCAAGATAACAAGTAGTACCCCGCTGAGGCGGACCTACCAACTTATGATCGAGGGCTTCATGAGTGTGATGTTTTTGGACAAGACATTATACTCATTATTTTGGGAACTTGCATGCATAGGTGTTTATATGTAAGTTGAACATTTATAACATAAAACAACCTATAACTAGCAAAGCAAATAAATACGAAATCGAAAGGCCCCTAGAACCTCACAACTCTCAAACGAAAAGATTAAAAGCAACAAAATAGGCCTTGAACATCATCTGGGCTGGTCCTCGCCCGTCGTATCAGTTCCGTGCTCGCCGATTTAGGCCAACCATAGTCCGTACCCCAAAAACCACGAACGGCGCCCGCCGTTTTACAAACGGCGGTCGTCGAACACCACTAGCGGTCGCCGTTTCCAAAACGGCGGTCGCCAAAAGGGTATAGAACGGGGCTGACCTAAAAACAGCCTTTCGGCGGTCGCCGTTTCCAAAACGGCGCCCGCCGAATACATTCGGCGCCCGCCGGAGCACAAACGGCGCCCGCCGTTTTGCTCCAGCAGCCCGGTTTTCACCCGTTTCGCTTCGTTTTGCTTCGTTTCTTCTCGTTTTCGCCAGAGAGCCGATATTCAATGTCGATCCATGGATTCAATCCATTGCTTACACATTGAACAATACATTTTTGAATAGAAAAAACCTATCTATTACAAAAGATTCCAAGGGACGCAGCCCTCCAAAACTATGGCCAATCGTACGTAAAAAACGACAATTTCATTCACCCGACCACTAACGGTGGCCGGCCTTACATCTAATCACATAATCACAATTAAACATATAATCCAAATATGTTGATTAAACTTCTTGTGTCCAACACAAAAGTGTGCACGAGCCCTAGGCTCTGATACCAATTGAAGGTACCGGTATACCGATCCGATCGATATACCGTGTGTGCGGAAGCGTGTAAAGCAATAGATCTACTATGCCATGATCTTAGTGCACACATATATATGTATAGACACATATTAATATATATATACATCCAATATATATATATATATATAGAGAGAGAGATTAACAAGAACACTTACAACCGGTGTAGCGTGCCTCGTTGATGTTGATGAAGGTGGTGTTGAGTCGATTGAACCACCTTCATGGATCAGCCTTGAGAATGACCTCGTCACTCTTATTGTCTAGATCGCCCGGATGTTGAAGCCGCACAAATGGCCCGGCCTCTACGTGTTGCACACGAACCCGGATGACGAACACTTTGCTTGATCGAGTCGGTTCTCCAAGAACACTCTCTCCTTTCTCTCTATTGTGTGGATTTCGTGGTTCAATGTTATGTATGATGAAAATCTGATTTTCATCCATATATTAGCATCATTATGCATGCCATAACACCCCATTGTAACCTCCAACATAATGGGCATCAATTATGCACCATTAACATGCAAAAAGAGTTACAAAGGAGGTGAAAGGTCATGCCACATACACATGCCACCATGCATTGTATGTGGTCCCATTTGCTTGTGTGGCATGCCATGTCACACTATGTGACATGCATCCATGCAAGCCATGCATCCCATGCATGTGAATTAAATCCACGTAAATATTGATTCTAAATCAATATATATATATATATATCAAGCATCGTACATCATCTTCGAGTCCGTGTGTGACCCTGTAGGTATAATTATCGATCAATATTATATTTCTCCCAGCAATTAATATTATCGAATAATCATTTAACATCTATAGACGACCTTATGACTTTATCGATTGCACACGTAGGATCGAAGGACATATCCCAACAAAATCTTCATAGTCTAAGTTCCTGGTTCGAAAGCAAAGTGCTAACGCTTGAAGCACGAGAAGAAAAGAATCAGAAATGGGACTATGCTGATTTAATGGCTGATTTGAGAAACTACGACCTGACTCTAAACGTGCGTAGTAACCTTGAAATGTCTCTCGTTTATGAGCCGATGACTGCTCTAAAAATTTCTGAGAAGGGTAAGAGTTCAAGAAGTTCGAAACCTCAGAAATCTCTTTTGAAAAATGAAAAATCTAAATGTATTTTCTCAGCCGATGTTAATGAGTCTGATGATGAGGAAGCAGAGGATATTGAACGTTTGATGAACTCAAATAATCCTGACAAACTTGCTGCACTGACTGAAATAGTCACTTATCTTGTGAAACAAGAGTTCAAAAGAAAGAACAGAGCACAAAATTCACGGAAATTTCAGAAAAATTCTAACTCTTTTCAAAGTAACTCAGACAACAGAAATCAAGCTTCTTTCACTGACAAAAAATTTAAAGGGACAAAACTTTCACCATACTCATCTACTAGCAAGGATGTCTCTAAGATGCAATGCTATGAGTGTAAAGGATATGGACACGTAAAAAATGAATGCCCTAACCTACATCGTAAAAAGAAGCTACCAGTTAGCTATGTTGTGAATTGACGATGAGGGTGTGATTTCTAAGAACGATGAGTCTGAGGACGACAATTCTGATGACGATGAGGACAACGCTCTAGTTGTCACTTTTGATGAAAATTTTGATCTAGAAAACGTGGAGGTTGAAAATTTTGTTTTTGATGGTTTTCTGAAGGATACTGCGACAGCTGACAACATTTTCCGTCTGGCTTCAGTAAACCGAAATTTTTGTGATGATAATATTTTCTCAGATGATAATCATTTTTCCTACCGAACTCCATGTAATAGTTTCGTTTTGTTTTCAAATGAAATGAAATATATTACATAAACTTTGTCTCCACTTTTCTTACTACGAACTAGTGTGAGTGTGATCTTCGACTGAAGCTGTTGACTGTGCGTTTAAGGCCAACTTCGCGAAAAGTTGGTATCCTACGTCGAAGACGAAATTTCACACAATGACCCGAGTTGAGGTGGAGCCAAAAGGCAAGCAAGCGGTTAAAGTGTTCTATGTGACGGATGCGTCGGACATGTGTTGTTTAAATTCAAAATAATGTTGTTTGGATAGAAAACATTACTTTTAACAGAGTTACTTTTTGTATTATCTATTTTGAACAAAAATTACAATCTGCTCACATTATTACTGCATTCTTCTCAATTTATAAGTTAATTCTTCTCATTTTGTCAGTAATTATTTTTAATTTGAAATACATGATATAAATCAATAAACACTAGAAAATATTTATAAGAGTTACTTGTTGTATTCTCTATTTTGAACAAAAATTACAATCTACTCACATTATTACTTCATTCTTCTCAATTTATAAGTTAATTCTTTAAATTATTTTTACTTTGAAATACATGATATAAATCAATAAACACAAAAAAAATATTTATAATAGAGTAGAACTCCGTATAAAACATAGTAGATATAACCATTAAAAACAGTAAAATTCAAAAAATAAATTTTACTCTATTTATTACATTCTTTTCAATATTGTTCTCTACTCTCTCTATTCCAAACATATATACTCACTTTATTAGTGAATTCTACTGCATTGGTTAGTGAATTCTACTCTTTTTAATAGTATATTCTACTACATTTATACCTAAACCCTAAAAATGAACCCTAAACCCTAAAAATAAACCCTAAACCTAAACCCTAAAAATAAACCCTAAACCTTAAACCATAAACCCTAAACCCTAAATCGTGGGAGGTGAACTAGAATCGAGGGCGGCGCCATGTTCTAATGAGTTCTACTGCATTTAGTAGTGCTTTCTACTCTTTTTATGTGCATATTCTACTCCATTTATTTATGAATTCTACTATATATCGAAGTGGCAACAATAATCGAGGTAGGGGAACAATAATCGAGGGAGGTGAATGATTACGGCCACCTTCGGTGGCTCAGGATTTTAATAAAGGGATAAAGGGGGGGTCTTGTATCGAAAGGTCTTGCATCGAAGTGGCAACAATAATCGAGCTAGGCGAACAATAATCGAGGTAGACGAACAATAATCGAGGGGGGTGAATAATTACGGCCACCTTTGGTGGCTCATGATTTTAATAAAGGGATAAATGGGGGGTCTTGTATCGAAAAGTCTTGTATCGAAGTGACAACAATAATCGATGGAGATAAACAATAATCGAAGACATTACCTTGTTGTAATGAGTTCTACTTCATTTAGTAGTGCAATCTACTCTATTCTGTATCATATTCTACTCCATTTATTCATGAATTTTACAATAATCGAGGTAGGTGAACAATAATCGAGGTAGGCAAACAATAATCGAGGGAGGTGAATGATTACGGCCACCTTCGGTGACTCAGGATTTTAATAAAAGGATAAAGGGGGGTCTTGTATCGAAGTGACAACAATAATCGAGGGAGGCGAACAATAATCGAGGGAGGGGAATGATCACGGCCGCCTTCGGCGGCTCAGGGGTTTATAAAGGGATCAAGAGGGGGGGGGGGGGGGGGGGGTCTTGAATCGAAAGGTCTTGTATTGAAGTAGCAACAATAATCAAAGTGACAACAATAATCGAAAGAAACAACCAATCACCAAGGGAGGTGAACAATAATCGAGGGAGGAAAACAATAATCGAGGGAGGCGAACACTAATCGAAGTGGCAACAATAATCGAGGGAGGCGAACAATAATCGAGGTAGGCGAACAATAATCGAGGGAGGTGAATGATTACGGCCACCTTCGGTGGCTCAAGAATTTTAATAAAGGGATAAAAGGGGGGTCTTGTATCGAAGTGACAACAATAATCGAGGAAACAATAATCGAGGGAGGCGAACACTAATCGAGGTAGGCGAAAAATAATCGAGAGAGGCAAACAATAATCGAGGTAGGCGAACAATAATCGATGGAGGTGAATGATTACGGCCACCTTCGGTGGCTCAGAATTTTAATAAAGGGATAAAGGGGGGGGGGTCTTGTATCGAAATGGCAACAATAATCGAGGTAGGCGAACAATAATCGAGGGAGGTGAATGATTACGGCCACTTTCGACGGCTTAAGAATTTTAATAAAGGGATAGGGGGGGGGGGGTCTTGTATCGAAAGGTCTTGTATCGAAGTGACAACAATAATCGAGGGAGGCAAACAATAATCGAGGTAGGCGAACGATCGGGGCCGCCTTCGGCCGTGAACGATCGAGGGAGGCGATCTATAATCGGGGGAGGCGAACTTGAATCGAGGGCGGCACCATTATCTAATGAGTTCTACTGCAATGAGTAGTGTATTTTACTCTCTTTATGGTCATATTCTACTCCATTTTATCTTGAATTCTACTGTATGAGATCACGGCACCTTCGGTGGCTTAGGAGAATGAATTCTACTCTCTTTATACCAATATATTACTCCATTTATTAAAGAATTTTATACTCTTAGATATCAATATTCTACTATAATTGTTAATGAATTATACTTCATTTATTAATGAATTATATATTCTCTTTATATCAATATTCTACACCAATTGTGAATTCTACTCTATTTATTAATGAATTATATTCTCTTTATATCAATAATCTACTCCAATTGCTGATGAATTCTACTTTAATTGTAACTATATTCTACTATATTTATAACTAAAGAATTCTAATATAAAATAGACAACATATATATTATATGAATTAAAAATTTATAAAAGATAAAATAACGTAATTCGAAACATAGTATTACTTAGTATACAACAGAGTAAACTCATACAGATATAGAGTAGAACTCATATATATTATATGAATTAAAAATTTATAAAAGATAAAATAACGTAATTCGAAATAGAGTATTACTTAGTATACAACAAAGTAAACTCATACAGATATACAGAGTAGAACTTATTATGAAACAGAGAAAGAGTATTACTTAGTATACAACAGAGTAAACTCATACAGATATACAGAGTAGAACTTATTATGAAACAGAGAAAGAGTAAAACTCAGTATAGAACAAAGTATTACTAAAAATTACATTTTACACTATTATTATTGATTTTTTCCTCACGTTATATTGATTTTTTTTTTTTCACGTTATAACTGAATTTTTTTGAGTTTTTAATGAATCCTGCTTATTTTCAATTCCAAAATAAACAATGATTTGTGTGAAAAACAATAAACAATCAAGATATTATTCTATTAGATAAATGAAGTAATTTACATTGTATATAATCAATGAAAGTACATTTTAATACACTAAATCGATATTAATCTAAAAAAACAAAAATATTATACAATTCTTTACACCTCTAGCAATATTTGCCACTAAGAATTGTTATGATTAGCATCCTCTTGGTAAGGAATCCTTGACAATTCATCCG
This sequence comes from Euphrasia confusa, assembly GCA_954870475.1. NCBI lineage: Eukaryota > Viridiplantae > Streptophyta > Magnoliopsida > Lamiales > Orobanchaceae > Euphrasia > Euphrasia confusa. The sequence continues at coordinate 7,070,094 of OX940964.1, forward strand.
ATCTCGGCACAAATATGAATATTCTCACTTGAAAATGTCAAATCTCTCCTGTTACAACATAAGATAAGCTAGTAAGTATATAAATTCGAATAAATGTCCACATAATAATGATTTGTAATTTTCAGGATGTATATGAAATATATTGATTCATTCAAAGAATCAAAGTCTTACATTTACCATAATGTTCCGTGTGACTTGTATAAAAAAGAAAACAGATTTCAAATTAAGTATGAAACATAGTAGAATTAAGAAAACAGATTTCAAATTAAGATAGTAAAACTAAATATAAAAAAAAGTAGAACATAGTTTACACATAGTAGAATTTAGTATACAACATAGTAGAACTCAGTATAAAATAAAGTAGAACTAAGAAAATAATCGTCAAATTACCACAAATTAATCATTAAATTAATAAAAAAATTATTTAATATTCAATACTTCTAAACCAAAACACAACTTTAAATTCAAGTAATACGTACACTCAAATTTCCACAAACTCATAAATTAAATATCATATACAATTAATCATCTGAGGATTTGTTCTTAATTTCTACAAAATAACTTGTGCATCGAGTTCGAACTTCTTCAATGTCATTACCATCGAAGGTTATAACATTTATCTAGATCTCACTTCATTAGCCTTTTTTACATTCTTAAAAACCGAAACTTTTCATTCTCAAGAACTAATACTAATTCACAGAAGTACACTTATCCACAGATGTATCTCAATCTAACTTTTTTTTAGCCTATTTCATTCTCAAGAACAATATACTTATCCACAGATGGAAGGTTACAACATGTAGTATATCTCAATCTAACTTCATTAGCACTTTTCATTTACAACCCACATATGAACAAAGCCTATAACCTCAGTCGTCTTTTAAATTCTAAAGAAGGCTACATCATACTACTATATCTCAATCTAACTTTCATCAGACCTTTTCACTCTCAAGAACATGACATGTACCCTGTTACCCACACAACAAAGGCTACAACATACATCTCAACCAAACTTCATTAGATTTTCTTTCTCAAGAACAATGACAATTGAATCTACCTGCATAGCGAAGACCACATCATATATCTCAATCTACCTTCACTTACCCATTGTAATGTCATAGCCACCAAAGAACTCTCCATCGATGTAGAACTGCAGAAACGTCGGCCAGCTGGAATACTCCTTGAGTCCCTAAGCAGCAACTCATTCTCCAGAATATTAATGGTTTCAAAGGGTACATTCAAGGATTTCAGTATCTGCACAATCGTATTCGAAAATCCACACTGCGGGAAATCCCTCGTTCCTTTCATGAACGAAACTACCTTGTGCGAGCTAACGACCGTATCCAGTGTAATCTTCAGCTGCGGGGTTAGGGTTGATGCATCAAATCACACACGAGTTACAATCAAATTTAGATTTAACTGTAAAGCATTCAGCAATCAAACTAAAGCTCAATTCGTAGATGGAGGAGCAGACGAAAGATATGAAGACGCCATACCTGAAAAGCATCGGATGTTTCTAGCAGGAGCGCGACCGATGATTCATCTTCTCCTTAACCCCGACCACCGGTGCAATCAGGTCCAGAATCTCGACAATCTTCTCGGAGATTCGGATATCATCGGAATTGGCAAAGTAGGAGCAGATATGGTCTACAGTGCACGTCCACGGAACATTATGGGCAAGCAGCCTCGTCTTCGAAACTTCGGCGACTTCGTCTTCTTCTTCTACGCGGCGTTTATTTCAGATCGGACGGATCCGGCGTTGTACCAGCCTGAACTCTCGATTTCGTGGACAATCGGTATAGATTTTTTTTAGTTTATATACTTTTGATAGAGACCACACAGATTATATGTACCCCGGGTCCATTTAATAATTCGCCCTTATAATATACAACATTCTTTTTTTCTTCTATATTCATTAAAGTATTTCCCTCTCTTGAATTTTTGTTACACTTTTGACATTGAAATTAAAAAAATATTTTTTGACATGTGAATCAAAGTGTTAATAATATACTTGTATTTGAAGTGAAAATTAAAAAAGAAAATATGAACACGTATAAATCAAAATAATTTTAAATTCATTTAGTCAATTCAGAATATTTTCTTAAGATAACAATCAAGTTGATAAAAAAATATCTTTCCGTATCATCATTATAATTATACTTAAAAATCATTATATAATTATATTTTATATAAAATTAAATGTAAATTGAAATATTGTGAAATCTCAAAAAGATATTGTTGTATTCATTATTTTTAATTTTTAAATAAAAAAGTATAAAGATATTTGAGCAAATTGCAAGAATTTTTTATCATTCTGAATTCGATATCAAATGAAATCTATAATATTTTAAAATTAAAGAGAACAAAATTTTAAAGGAGATCAATTAAAGTGTACATATATAATTTTGAATTTTTTATGATTGTGAATTCGATATCAAATGACATCTAGAATATTTTAAAATTAAAGAGAACAAAATTTTAAAGGAGATCAATTAAAGTGTACATATATAATTTTAAAAGTCCGGTTACTTTTTAATACAGTAATTGGATTTAAACTAAAATACTGCTCTTTAGACATTAATTAGAGGCAATGAGAGAGAGAGAGAGTATAATATTAGCGCACCCACAATTCAAAACCAAAAATAGTGTTCAAAGAAAAAGAAAAAAAAAACTGTCGATAAAAATTAATTGAGATAAAAAAATTTTTGGTCCTATAAATGTTTCTTTTTTTCGATTTAGTCTCACATACATTCGCCTTTTCAATTTAGCCCCAAATATGTCGAATTTGGTTTCAATTTAGTCCTTTTTTACGGAAATTTCAATTTTCGTCGAAATGTGTCCATAAATGCTGAATCAGCGCCACGTGTCAGCATCCCATTGATCAACGACTTTTTTCTTTTCTTTTTTAAAAGTCGTTGACCAATGAGATGCTGACACGTAGCGCTGAATCAGATTTCATGGGCACTTCGTACAAAAAAGACTAAATTGAAACCATTTTCGACATATTTGAGGTTAAATTGAAAAAGCGGATGCATGTGGGACTAAATCGAAAAAGACTACATTTATGGGACTAAAAAGTTTTTTATCTCAAAATTAATTTAATAGAAGCAAGACAACTTACAATATTTAAAACCACGAGTTGAAGACGAAAATTTTGTGATAAGAAAAAAAGCAGGATAACATAATTAATAGAAAGATATTATGAAGTTGCACAGCACAAATTTAGTAATATTTAGTAATTATAATATAAACAGATTATATTAATTTTACATGATTAAATAATTATAATTAAAATATAAAAAAATGTTTAATTTTTGATTTAGTTTAATATAAAAATATTGCTTTTTAATGTTAATACTTTAATCTTTAATTTATTTTAATGAATTTTAATATTTTATTTTATAAAAAAAAATTTAATTTTAAAAATTGTTGTTAAAAAATTATAATCTCTCCTTATTTTAAGAGTTTGCATATAAGTGCGCAAACTTTTAAGAGAGAACCAAAAAAAGAAAGTGTGCAAACTCTTGTAATTTGAAAGGAGTAAATAATAATTATTATAAACAAATCGAAAAAAATCCGTTGGATACATTGGATACCCGTTGATCCGGCGAATACGAATTTGAATCGAGTTCTCGAAGATCCGGCGGGTCGCGGAGTGAATACAGATCAAAAGTTTAAATTATTAAATGAGTATGGATCAATGTCGATTCTCTCCAAACCTGTTCCATTTACAGGTCTAAATACAAAACAATGAATATATTATCTGAAACATAACACAACAAACACAAAACATGAAGAATGAATCACAGAGAAATTAAAGAAGAAATAAGAACAATATTGTTTGCTAGAGATAGTATTATCTAAAGCTGAAATAACAACAATATGTACATGCTTCAAGTAGATGCGTAGAAATATGAATCACAAGGTCCATGAAGTGTTCGCTAGAGAGAGTGCTAAAGAGAGTATATTTTTTTGATTTGGACACAACCAATTAATACCGAGTCCACGAGTCATATTGAGTCGGCCCAAGACCACATAAAATGAGAAAATAAAACAATGAAAGTTGCCCTAAATTGCTGGTTGTTGAATTATGACTCGTATCCAAAGAGAAATAAATCGTGACGAAATTTGGAATCGGGATGCGAAAAGATCGATGTAGCAGTCTGACGCATTTGCGCCAGCCTGCTGAGGCTGTGGCGCATTTGCGTCAACTTTCTTGTGTGATTTTTCGCAGCGTTTTTTTACTCCAAGACTAAAATCATGTAGTGCACATAGAGTGGATTATTTTTAGCCTTAACGATTTAGTGAATTTTCTTTCTTTGCGTGGTTTTTTCCAGTGTTTTGGGTTTCCACGTAAATCTTTTCTTTGTGTCATCTCATATATATTTCGAGAGTCGTGTTCAATTTAATTTTAATATTCCTAACACTGGTCGTTGATGATATGACGAAATAAAAACAAAAATAATTCTTGAAATAAAATGAACATATATGAGAGAGTCTTTAAAAAATAATATTATACCAAAAGAAAAGCTTAATAGGAAAGCTTTGATCACTAACCGTTTTGGTGAGCAAATAATTGAATCACTTTAAACATGAATTCAAATTGTGAAAATAAATACCTTCATTAGATACTAACCATACATCGTCGTAAAAAACTAAAGACCGCATAAACAATTAATAAATCATCATATTTAATTCATGTTTTACTAACAATATCAAGGGAGGAAATTGACCTTTCTCAAGACATCGCCATAAATAGCACCGCAGAGCATTGTTTCCAAAACATATATGTACACATAGATTCCAATACACCGCAGTTTGTTTCGATACATCATATATTAGGCAATTTATACTATTGTACTAGTATCATATGAATAGTATGGTACCACATTTTAATATTTAAATATTTCATTTTTCTAACTCTTTTTTTTTCTCTTTCTCCCTTTTTCTCTCGCTGTTCCTCTCTTTCACTCCTCTCTAACCCTAGCCCCAAATTTTCACGTGAAGATTTTCAGCGGCGGCAACCACGTTCCAACATCGATTTCACGTGCAAGGCCGAATCTGACCGAGAGGAAGGCGGACAGAGCCTACAGAGGCGTGCGGCGGCGGCCCTAGGGGAAATTCGCGGCGGAGATCAGGGATTCCGCTTGCAACGGTTTCAGACGAAGTCGTTGGTGGAGAGGTTGAGGGAGACGAGGCGGGAGCAGGGGAGCAGGGGGAGATGGAATGGGGGGTGACTTGGCTGAAGTAGTTGTCGCCGAGGTTGAGGTATCGGCAGAAGTCGGAGGGGAAGGGGCCTTGGATGCCGAGGCTCGATAGGTCTATGGAGACGATGTTGTTGTTGTTGGTGGTGGTGGTGCCGAGGCAGGAAATGCCGGTCCAGTTGGTGTATGGGTTGGTTGAGTTGAGCCAGTCGTCGAGGCTATTGAGAGAGTCGACGAAAGACGAGGAGTGTTTGATCCGAAGAAGGAGTATTTGATCAGGTGTGGGTGTGGAGGTGTTGGCTGAGATTTTAGGCGTATGCATGAAAGTAATCATGAGGATGAGAAATAGTAGGAGTATTATTTGTCATTGCAATAGTTGAACTGAAGTTACTACTGTACAACTTTTTGGTTTTGCTTTGGTTCTTAAAGGCACTGTTGAATTGAACTGGAGCCGAACCAGTCCCAATTCGGTTCTGGAGTGTGTTCCTGATAGAAACAAGGAACAGAGAGAAAAGCAACAGAGAATAAAAGAGAAAAACAATCAAACACGAACACCACTTCGGTTTGCCCAATATCCTCCAGGCTCCAATTCAATTCAATAATTCGACAATCTTAATTAACATATGCTGACACTTTAAATAAGAATTGCAGAAATAAGAAATAAACCTAACCCTAAAGCCCAACCCTAACAAAACTCTAAAGTCCATAAATAATTAAAAGGACATAACTAAAAAGACATAATAATTAAATACTCCAGCTCTCGCTCTCTATCAATTCCATCCCTCTGCAAATCAACCTTGTCCCCAAGGTTGAAAAACGTCCTCATTTTTCGTTACTTCCTCTTGGCCGGTAGGGTCGTAATATTCATGATTGTGTAGGTCTACTTCGTCATTCGGCTCCACGAGCAACACTCGTAGATCCCGGAGAGGACAGACTTTTCCGTGGCCCGGTGTGTAAGTCTTGCGGCACTTGAAGCATAATCCTTTAGCTCGCAAGTCTGTCAGCTCGTTCGATGTGAGACGAGAGAAACTCGAGCGCGTAGTAGACTTCTCCGAGGCTGCTAAAGTATCAGCCCTTGAGTGGTGGACCGGCCGAGTCATTTGACTGATAGAAACACCTCCCGCTCGGCCTATGACGGTGCTAGCTTGCGCACCGAACGGACGCGAAAAGCTAGGAGAGTGACGCTACCGTCGTGGAGTAGCGCAAAATAATATTTATAAGTCCTAAACTATTCACTAGCACAAGTACTAGTAGCAAGTATAGGGTCGATCCCACGAGGAGGCGATTTAGCTTATAGTTTTCCCGGCTTTTATTGCTCAATTGGGTTGTCACGTTTGAAAAGGTTTTGTTTTGGAAAGCAGTTGGGCACTGCCGAACCGTGGTCACCGTGTTTACTTGACTCGAAATTAACAAATAACTTAAACAGAAATAAACTAGCATGCAACTAACAGACTGAGCAATTAACAGACTTGACTAAACAAATAAGAATTCAAATAAAGAATAAAGTATCCAGGCATTGACTCCCCTGACTCCCCCCCTTGACCTATGTGGTGCCGATCATTGGTACGTATATCATTTTGCTAACAGTTTTGTCTTCCAGTTATAGACCCCAAGTATTAACATCCCTATAATGTCACGCATATTAATACCCAGAACCCTCATTTGCTCTTATGTTTAAGTCCTATTAGATCTCTCTCAATAGGTCTCCTGACGTTGACCAATTCGACACTATGTGACCGCATGAGTCTAAGTTGATCAAGTCGCCTTCATCCCCCAAGCAAACCCGGAATGGCCAATAGCATGCCTGGACAGACCCAAGTCATACGACCACATCTCCAGCAACATGTTGTACTTCGCGGACGCCTAGTCTCCCGGTCGCGTTGATCCACGTACTCCTGTGTTAGGCAAGTCGGGGTTCCCACTGGTCATTGTAGGATTGCCCAAGTCCCTAACATGCTTAAGTTACTACCCTGTTGAATCGGGAACAAAACTCAGCTACTTGCTGCCATCAATAAGCCTCCCGGCACGGTCACATCTTAGGGTTGGTCAGGTTCTGCCTTTGCCCAGATACAAACAGATTAGCTACTTGACATATTTAAAACAAAAAATAAAACAAAGGAAATAGGGCGAACTAAATTATGCATTGAAAACGGGAAATTGTTCAACAACGAAATAAAACTAAGTACGAAATCAAAAGCATAAAAACATAAAGAAATTGTTTCTAGCCCGAGGGCTTAACGGAAAATAAACGCCGGCGAGTCGATGTGCTCACGCGGCTGCCTTCTTCTTCGCTGGACAGGTAGGGTTTAGCTCCGGTCTTCTCGGGGTTCATGCGTCGTAGGGTTTCTTCATCAGTCACTCTCTTATATAGACGGGCTTCAGATGATGAGAGACGTGTGGGGGAAAATACCTCCAAGTGCGGACGAGAGTCCTACTTGGGTTGGAGTTTGAATCTGGCCGCCTTTGAAGACTCCGCAAAATTCAGGACTCCTGGTACACCGCGTGCCCAACGTTCCGTCTCCGTCAATGTTAGTGCTTGCCCATGTACTTCCTTCTCTGACTGATTGAGGTAGCGGACCATGTGCGGTACTTGGTCGGACTCAAATCTTGCTCCACCTGCTGACGTCCTGGTTGCTTGCTCAACTCCACTGGACCCTTTTCGTCAGTCTGGCTTGCTCAACGAGTGCTCTTGACCATGGAAGGTGATTTCTTTGCCTCTTTCACACAGTGCGCTCCTCTTTCCACTCCTTTACCTGCCCACCTGCAAAACTTGCCCAAATACCCAAACGTGCCCTCCCAGACACAAACAAAGTAAAAACAGAACAAAGACTCGATTTACTTGACTCTAAAAACCTAAAAATGAGCCAAAAAAATATGGCTCATCACACGCACACACTTTACTTCGCTTGTCCTCAAGCGTGTACGGTGACTTGCCTGCTCAAGCAGAAAACAAACAGGGGGTAGAGATAGAAAGAAAACAGAAGACTCAAGGACAGCATGCTTATCAAAATACAGGGAGTTGATCAAGTGAACAGACAGTCAAAATCATAGTCAATGGAATGCATAAAAAACGGTCAAGAGTTTGCAACAGGATTTTGGGATTCTCACTAAGTGTTTCTCTCTATGTAGTGGATGGGTAGTGTTTCGCTCAATGCTGTTTTAAAAGAAGTTCTGCTTTGGGCTTGACCAAGTTCTATCCTGTGAAATTTTCAATTGAGTTGGGTAATATCATTAGGGCTTTCTAGGGTGACTGTATAGGCTAGCTTGGGCAATGCCCAGAATTGATCTTAGGCAGGACATGCATTTTACTTAGCGAATTTCCTCCTAATTTCTTCTCTTTCTTACGGGCCTTAGCACACCCTTTTTATTCATAGATTTGTTTTTTTTTCTTTTTCTTTTTCTTTTTCTATTTTTTTCTTTTCATTTCTTTTTTTTTTTTTTGGGCAGACTTTGCCCTGACTTGCTCTTTTTATGTAATTGAGCATATTTGCAGGTTGGTCAGGGCAGTGAGAGTTTTTCCCCCAGGTGATCAAGGAATATATGCTCGGCTCAAGGGGCTAACAATGGTCTTCTTTTTATTTATGGTACAGAACAAAATGCCTAAATCATTTACTACTTCAACTCAATTTTCAAATAAACACAATGGTCAGAACTTGGGCAAGCTTCAGCATCACAAACTTTTTAAACAGCTACTCTCAAGAAAGAAATATCACACATAATGTAGGCTCAAATCCTCAAAGCTTACCTAGTTGCAATTCCATCGTCCCTAATATTTTTCATGCATGGACTATTAATTTTGAAAACTGTTCAAATTGATCAGGGTATTTATCAAGCATGCGACTCGATCAAACTATGGGGTTGCTCTTGCCGTTCCCCCATTCACACACTTTGCCTTGGGCAAAGTGTGCAAACAATAATAAGTTGGGCAAGCATCTCCCCTGACTCCGACTCCAACGATGTTGGCGCACCTTCCCACATACACACTTTGCCTTGGGCAAAGTGTGCAAATAGAGAGATCGACCCCATCAGACATGAGTCGGGCAGACTCAAGACCAAAATAAAAATAAAAACAAAACTAAAAACCTAATCTACTAAAAACAAAGGGAGGGTACATTTAGGGTTTGGGTTCAGGTGGGTACCTGAAACCAACGTGGGCGAAGTAGGCAAGTAGGGCAGCGTGCATCTCTTCCTGCTTCTCTCCAATACGGTCCTGCTTCTCCTCGAGGACATCCAATTGCTCAAGGATCTCCTCCTTCTGCGACTCGACCCTCACACTTGGTCGACTCACAGGCTCGGTCTTCACTTTCGCCTTGGCTGCCAGTGACAAGGCCTTCACTTCCTCTGGGTTTGTGAACACCCAATCCTCTCCATCAACTCTGATATCAGCCATCCTATTCAGACATGCGTGGTCAAACTTCTCCTCGGGCATCATCTCCATCAACTCAAAGTCAAGCTTCAACTCCATCCTCTGGGCATAGACTCCTGGAAAGTGGGAAAGGGACAACCTCTGTGCTGGCTTGCTCAAGATGTTCTTCAGTTGTGGGCACAGGAAAGCTCCAAAGTTGACCTTGATCTTCTTGGTCATGCACCACAGTAGATCAAGCTCGATAAGGGAGACTGTGTTGCTGTTGTCCTTCTTCCCATAAAAATTGTAGGCTAGGATACGGTGGCAGATGCGCAAGGCGTCGTCTTTGAGCTGGAAGGTTTTGGCCTCCTGTGACTTGAACACTTTCTCCTTGCTCAAGGCCTTCCAGATCTCGTTCCTTTCCTTCTGTGTGCGCTCTGGTGGCGTGGTCAACCTGTACTTGTACTCTTTAGAAAACTTGTCTTTGAAACTGGCCACTCCAATGGCCATGTTGATCTCGAAGATGCTTGCCTCATTGTACGATCCCATCATCTTGAATGAAATGCCCAACGGCCCGCCTTCTTTGGTTGTCCTCACCTCCAAGTCCTCATAGAACTCCTTGACCAATTTCTCAGAGATTTGCCCTGGCCAGGTCAAGAAGTCCTCCCATCCTATAGCTTCAAAATAACCCTTAACCTTAGCATCAATATTCAAATCCTTAAGGGTTTCGAAACATACCGTCTTGGGCACGACAACTGCCCTTTTTTGGATGTTGGAGGGGGTGGGTGCTGACTGCTTGCCCTTGCCACGGGTGACTCGAGTCGACGCCAGGGTTTTTTTCTCAGGCGTGTTGGCCGGAATCGACTTCGATTCTTCCTTAATCTCCGTCTCCTCTTCACCGTCTTTTTCATCCTCCTCGCCGCCGACAGTGGACATATCGTCGGGCTTCTCGTCGGACGACGATTCCATGGTGGCGACCGGCGTGTTCTCTCGGGGCTTCTTGAACTTACCTTTTTCCTCCGCCGTGAACTTCCGCTTTTTGATGATGTCTTCGCTCGGCTCGCCGCTCTGACTTGCCAGAGCTGACTCGTTGGACGGTTTTGGGGTCGTGTCGAGGTAAGACAATTTTGGGGCTTTGATTTCAGCCGTCAGTTGGTCCACCAAGTCGGTGTTGAGGGGTGGTGGGCTTTCTCGCGCATCGGGCTCTGTTTGACCGGCGAAGGGGTGTTTCCTTTTCCGGTGGTGGTGGCGTTTTCTCCTTGGCGGGTACAGAGGCGGCGGCGGCGGTTTTTGACGACTTGGCTCCGGCCATCTTTTTTTACGGTTGTGATTGGGGGCTGGTGAGATCAATTTTGGTACCGTGGGGTATCTTGTTCAGTTTAGTGTTTTTGGGACGGGTAGATACCATGATTGAGGGAGTTAGGGTTTTGGGGGTAGTGGTGGTAGTGGGGCAAGTTGAGGGGTTGTGCGGTTTTTGAAGTAGAGGAGTAGTGGTAGAGGTGAATCAGGATTTTAAAATTTTTTAGGACTCTGCAAATTCAGAGCCGATGGGACTCTTATGTGGATTCCCGAGAATTCCGCAATCATCACAACTGCCCTCCTCTGTCCATTGCTCAATCTCCCCACTTGCTCGCTCAAATTTCCTGTTTCCTGAAAACAAAGACAGACCAAAACCCTTTCCTGCCCAAGGCTACTCCTTGGCGTGGTGAATTTATTAAAAATAAAATAAAGGGAAAAGCATAGTATACATACCGAGTTCGCCTTCGGTATTTGCCTCTATTTATTGTCATGGGCTTGACTTATTTGCTCGCTTCACTTGGTCAAGTGGCTGGCTCAGGGGGTATCACCCCCTTGAGGTCCTCATTCCCATAGTAAGCCTTGACTCTCTGCCCATTCACTTTGAAGATCTGATCATCACCTGGCTTAAATAGCTCAACCGAACCATTTGGGCAAACAGTATGGACTATGAATGGTCCTGCCCATTTGGTGGATAGCTTTTTTGCTTTGAATTTGAACTTGGTTTGGTAAACCAGAACCAGTTGACCAGGTTCGATCTTCTTTTTCTTGATGATTTTGTCGTGGACTCTCTTTGTCCGCTCCTTGTAGTTGACCGCGTTGTCATATGCTTCAATCCTTATCTCCTCCAGCTCGGTTAGGTCAAGTTTACGCCCTTCGCTGGCCGCATCCCAGTCGAAATTGACCTTGTTCACTGCCCAGTGCGCCTTGTGTTCGATTTCCACGGGCAAGTGACATGACTTGCCAAACACCATGCGGTAGGGAGAGATCCCTGAAGGTGTTTTGTAGGCGGTTCTGTAGGCCCAAAGTGCATCATCGAGCTTGTCACTCCAATCCTTACCTTCTGGCTTGACCGTCTTCCTCAAGATGGTTTTAATGATGCGATTGGATAGCTTGGCTTGCCCATTGGCCTGGGGGTGATATGCTGTGGAGATCCGGTGGTGCACTCCATACTTCCTGAGCAACCTTTCAATTATATAATTGCAGAAGTGTGTACCCTGGTCACTGATCAAGGCGCGAGGTACACCAAATCTGCTAAATATGTCGCCCTTGAGGAAGGTGGCTACCACTCTTGAGTCATTAGTTGCTGTAGCCTTGGCCTCGACCCATTTAGATACATAGTCAACTGCCAAGAGTATATACTCCTTCCCTCTGGAGTTGGGTAGTGGTCCTATAAAGTCAATGCCCTACACGTCGAAGACTTCCACGGGCATAATGGGCATCATGGGCATTTAGTCTCTCTTGGTCACGTTCCCCTCTCTCTGGCACTTGTCACAGCTCCTGCACCACTCAAAACAATCTCTCAAAAGAGTCGTCCAATAAAAACCACAGTCAAGTACCTTCCTTGCTGTACGTCGGTGGCCAAAATGTCCTCCGCAGGCTTGCTCATGGCAGTGCTTCAGAATATCTCCTTGCTCAACTTCAGGAATGCAACGTCTCAGTACTTGGTCTTCTCCCCTCTTCCACATGTAAGGGTCATCCCAAATATACTTTTTTCTCTCCCGCTTGAGCTTGTTCTTACCGTAGAGGGTCATGTCCTCCCTTATATCTCCTGTGACTATGTAGTTGGCCAAGTTTGCGTACCATGGCTCCTCTGATTTGGTTGAAATCTGGTACAAGTACTCATCTGGAAAAGTCTCTGTGATGGGCATGCCTTCTTCTTGCTGGATTATCCTGCTCAAGTGGTCGGCCACTAAATTTTGGTTGCCTGACTTGTCTCTGATCTCGATGTCGAACTCTTGCAGCAACAAGATCCATCTGATCAGCCTTGGCTTGGTTTCCTTTTTGGCCATCAAATATTTCAGCGCGGCATGGTCAGTATAGACTATGGTTTTGCTTCCGAGCAAGTAAGATCTGAACTTCTCGAATGCAAACACCACAGCTAGCAGTTCTTTCTCTGTGGTAGCCTAATTGCATTGGGCAGGGTTTAAGGTCTTGGATGCATAGTAGATTACATGCCGTTCCTTACCTTTCATTTGCCCAAGTACAGATCCCACAGCATACCCGCTCGCGTCGCACATAAGCTCAAATGGCATTCCCCATTCTGGTGGTTAGATGATGGGGGCAGTGACTAACCTCTCCTTGAGGTGGTTGAAGGCAGCTTGACAGTCATCATCGAAGTTCCAGTCAACCTCGTTTTGTAGCAGTCTGGTCAGAGGTTGGGAAATCTTGGCAAAATCTCTTACGAACCTTCTGTAGAACCCAGCGTGCCCAAGGAAGCCTCTGACTTGCTTGACATTCCTTGGAAAGGGCAGCTTTGATATGGTCTCTATTTTGGCTCGGTCAACTTCAATTCCCTTGGCAGAGACTACGTGCCCAAGGACTATCCCTTCCTCAACCATAAAGTGACATTTCTCGTAGTTAAGTACCAAACTTTTCTCCACACATCTGCTGAGGGCCAACTCCAGGTTCTTCAAGCACATCTCGAACGAGCTACCGTATACAGTAAAGTCATCCATGAAGACTTCTATCCCTTGCTCAAGTAGATCAGCAAAAATGCTCATCATGCATCTCTGGAAATTCCCAGGGGCGTTGCATAGTCCAAAGGGCATGCATCTATATGCGAAAGTACCGTATGGGCAAGTAAACGTAGTCTTGTCCTGGTCTTCCGGGGCCACCCAGATTTGCATGTAGCCGGAGTATCCGTCAAGGAAGCAAAAATGTGTTTTTCCAGCTAGCCTCTCGAGCATCTCGTCAATGAAAGGTAGTGGGAAGTGGTCTTTCTTTGTTACCTTTTTCAACTTCCTGTAGTCTATGCATACTCTCCATCCGGTTTGAAGTCGAGTGGCTATTTGCTCCTTTTTCTCGTTCTCGATCACTTGAATCCCTGACTTCTTGGGTACCACATGAACTGGACTTACCCATTTGATGTCTGAAACCGAGTAGATAATGCCCAAGTTGAGCAGCTTGAGTATCTCTTTGAGCACTACTTCCTTCATAGCAGGGTTCAGTTTCCTCTGTGGATCGCGCACTGGATTTGACTCTTCCTCGAGCAATATGTGGTGTTGGCATATATTGGGGCTGATTCCCCTTATATCTGCTAAGGTCCATCCGATGGCTTGCTTGTACTGGTCAAGGATGTTCCTCAGCCTGCTTTCTTCCTCCTTCTGTAATTTTGAACTTATGATCACGGGCAATGTATCATTTTGCCCAAGAAACATATACTTGAGATGTGCAGGGAGTTTCTTCAATTCCAATTCTGGTGGTTTCTCCAGGGATGGCACCATGATCGTGACTTCATGGGGTGGCAGTTTGCTCATGCCCATGGGGTGATTCTCCAGAGCTCCCAGTTGCTCAACTATCTGTTGAACTTCAAGTTGCTCATCCTCTGCATCTTCCATGGTTAGTCCCCTTTGTATCACCAGATCTACTTGGTCAGAGACTCCATATCCCAGAGCTTGCTCCTCGATCATTTCATCAATCTGGTCAACATAATGTACTTGCTCGGTGTCCTCTGGGTGCTTCATTGACTTGAACAAGTCAAATGTGACCGTTTCTCCTTCAAACTTGCAGGTTAGCTTTCCAGTCTCGCAGTCAATGTGTGTCCTTACTGTTTTAAAAAATGGTCTGCCCAAGATCATCACTGGTTGCTTACTTGATCTTCCCATGTCCAAAACATAGAAGTCGGCAGGGAAAATGAGTTCCTCTACCTTGACCAATACATCTTCCAGAATTCCCTCGGGGTACACATTTGATCTGTCTGCCAACTGGATCACTACCCTTGTCGGCTTCATTGGTCCTATACCCAAGTCTTCGTACATTGACTTAGGCATGACATTGATCGATGCTCCCAAGTCGAGCATAGCTTTTTCTATGTTCATGTTGCCTATTATGCAGGGAATATAGAACATTCTGTGGTCTGCACATTTTCTTGGCACATTCCTCTGGAGCACCGCTGAAACATTCTCTCCCACTTCGAACTTGGCATCATCTTGGTATTTCACCTTTTTGGTGCACAGCTCCTTGAGGAATTTGGCGCACCTGGGCATGGATTTTAGGATGGTCAGCAGAGGCATGTTGATTTCCACCTTTTTAAACATCTGGAACATTTCATTTGTATCCTCCTTCTCTTTCTTCTTGCTCAATCTGCCTGGGAAAGGAGGGTAGATTTTTGGTGGTGTTCCTGCTTGGGCAGGTGCTGATGCTTCCTTCTGTTTGGGTGGTATCAGCTCAAGTTCTTCCTCTGATTCTTCTTCCTCGTTGATCTCTTCAACAATTCCTTCCACTGGAGTGGGCTTCTTGGGCACTTCAGCTAGGACCTTTCCAATTTTGAGGTGGATTGCATTCAGTTGGGCGTTGTTGAGTTCAATTTGGGGAGATAGACCGTTGGTCTTCTTTTTCATTTCAGTCATAGCCTGGGTCAAGTGCGCCAGTTGGGCATTGATGTTTTGGAATTGCCCGCGCGACTCAAGCATTTGAGCATTGATATTCAGAAGTTGACCTCGAGTCTCTACCTTGTACTTCTCGTTGTCCTGTTTGTACCGGTCATTCTCCTGTTGGGCTTTGATATTTTCAGTGACCAAGGTTTGCATTATGTCTGCCAAAGTTGGGCCATTGCTCTGGTTCTGCTGGTTGCCCTGATTTTGGTAGTTATTCCTTTGATGGTTATTCTGGCCGTGGTATTGATGGCCTTGATTCCCTTGGTTCCCTCCGCCCTGGTAGTTATTATTCCCATACCGGTTGTTGTCATGATTTTTCCAGTTGTTCGAGTTGTACGTGTTCCCATTGGGTCTCTGTCCGTTCCCATTGTTCTGCATTATCACCTTGACCTCTTCGTCAAATAGCTCAGGACACTCGTCAGTAGCATGGTTACTTTCCTTGCAGATTTGGCATGCCTTGACTCCTCTCTTTTGCCCTGGGTTCTGGTTGAGTACCAGTTGCTCGACTATGTTGCAGAGTTTGTCCAACTTGACTTCAGTTGCAGATGGTACGGGCAGGTTATTCCTGGGTAGGTCACTGCCATCCTCCCTTGTCTCTTCAGCCATTTCTTTGAAGATTTTGAATGCTTCGTTGGCCCTTTTGTTCAGAATGGATCCTCCACAGGCTGCATTGATCCATGTCCTCTCCGTTTCTCTCAATCCGGAGACAAAGTACTGGACCAGATCATGGTCAAGGATCTGATGCTGTGGGCACTTGGCCAACATCTGCTTGAACCTGACCCAGTAATCATGGAAGTTTTCTCCTCCTCCCATTCTGATGCTGTTAATCTTCTTCCTCATCTGCTGGATGCGTGCAGCTGGGAAGTACTTCTCAAGGAACTTTTGTTGGAGTTGACTCCATGTGGTCACTTCTCCAGGTGGTAGAGTGTAGAGCCACTCTCGGGCACCTTCAGCTAGTGAGAAAGGAAAGGCTAGGAGTCTGATGTATTCCCCTAGCCCTTCATTTGCTCGAATGATGCCACATGCCAATTCAAAGTCTTGGAGGTGTCTCTGGGGGTCCTCCAACGGCATGTCACTAAACTTGGACAAGATCTGGATGAAGCCATGCTTCATTTCCCAATTATTGTTCTCCACCGTGGGCAAGGTGATGCCCAGTGGTTTCAGATTCAAGTTCTCAGGGAACATCGTGTCCCTCAACGTTTTGGTTCCTTCTTCTCCCATCCTTGATCGCGTAGGTGACCTGGATGTGTTCGGTGAGTCTTCTCTCGAAGTGTCCGAGGTTGACTCTCCTTTCTCAGTTATGGTCAACTGTGTTACTTGAGCGGCACGTGCTAATGCTTGCTTCCGCCTTGCTGCTTTTCGATTCTTCCTTGCGGTTCGCTCGATTTCAGGATCAAATAGTAGCCCTGTATCCTTGCTTCCCGATGAGTCAGGATCCTGCATACAAAATAGGTCAAACGTTAGCACGGAAAACTATTGGCTTGGAATATTGCCTCCCCGGCAACGACGCCAATTTTGACGCTACCATCGTGGAGTAGCGTAAAATAATATTTATAAGTCCTAAACTATTCACTAGCACAAGTACTAGTAGCAAGTATAGGGTCGATCCCACGAGGAGGCGATTTAGCTTATAGTTTTCCCGGCTTTTATTGCTCAATTGGGTTGTCACGTTTGAAAATGTTTTGTTTTGGAAAGCAGTTGGGCACTGCCGAACCGTGGTCACCGTGTTTACTTCACTCGAAATTAACAAATAACTTAAACAGAAATAAACTAGCATGCAACTAACAGACTGAGCAATTAACAGACTTGACTAAACAAATAAGAATTCAAATAAAGAATAAAGTATCCAGGCATTGACTCCCCTGACTCCCCCCCTTGACCTATGTGGTGCCGATCATTGGTACGTATATCATTTTGCTAACAGTTTTGTCTTCCAGTTATAGACCCCAAGTATTAACATCCCTATAATGTCACGCATATTAATACCCAGAACCCTCATTTGCTCTTATGTTTAAGTCCTATTAGATCTCTCTCAATAGGTCTCCTGACGTTGACCAATTCGACACTATGTGACCGCATGAGTCTAAGTTGATCAAGTCGCCTTCATCCCCCAAGCAAACCCGGAATGGCCAATAGCATGCCTGGACAGACCCAAGTCATACGACCACATCTCCAGCAACATGTTGTACTTCGCGGACGCCTAGTCTCCCGGTCGCGTTGATCCACGTACTCCTGTGTTAGGCAAGTCGGGGTTCCCACTGGTCATTGTAGGATTGCCCAAGTCCCTAACATGCTTAAGTTACTACCCTGTTGAATCGGGAACAAAACTCAGCTACTTGCTGCCATCAATAAGCCTCCCGGCACGGTCACATCTTAGGGTTGGTCAGGTTCTGCCTTTGCCCAGATACAAACAGATTAGCTACTTGACATATTTAAAACAAAAAATAAAACAAAGGAAATAGGGCGAACTAAATTATGCATTGAAAACGGGAAATTGTTCAACAACGAAATAAAACTAAGTACGAAATCAAAAGCATAAAAACATAAAGAAATTGTTTCTAGCCCGAGGGCTTAACGGAAAATAAACGCCGGCAAGTCGATGTGCTCACGCGGCTGCCTTCTTCTTCGCTGGACAGGTAGGGTTTAGCTCTGGTCTTCTCGGGGTTCATGCGTCGTAGGGTTTCTTCATCAGTCACTCTCTTATATAGACGGGCTTCAGATGATGAGAGACGTGTGGGGGAAAATACCTCCAAGTGCGGACGAGAGTCCTACTTGGGTTGGAGTTTGAATCTGGCCGCCTTTGAAGACTCCGCAAAATTCAGGACTCCTGGTACACCGCGTGCCCAACGTTCCGTCTCCGTCAATGTTAGTGCTTGCCCATGTACTTCCTTCTCTGACTGATTGAGGTAGCGGACCATGTGCGGTACTTGGTCGGACTCAAATCTTGCTCCACCTGCTGACGTCCTGGTTGCTTGCTCAACTCCACTGGACCCTTTTCGTCAGTCTGGCTTGCTCAACGAGTGCTCTTGACCATGGAAGGTGATTTCCTTGCCTCTTTCACACAGTGCGCTCCTCTTTCCACTCCTTTACCTGCCCACCTGCAAAACTTGCCCAAATACCCAAACGTGCCCTCCCAGACACAAACAAAGTAAAAACATAACAAAGACTCGATTTACTTGACTCTAAAAACCTAAAAATGAGCCAAAAAATATGGCTAATCAGAGAGTGATGCCCTGAATTATCTGATTCCCTATACTGTCTATCACCCTCTAGCCAAGACAAATTTTCCTCTATATCTCTCGATAGCTCCATCGCAGTCTCTAAGTTCGCTGGCCGAAGCAGACACAACGAGTTGCTAATTAAAGTTTTCAGTCCGGACATGAAGTAACCCAAATAGTGGGCGTCCGTCAGCCCAGGGACCTGCCCGGCGTGTTGTACAAACACGTTTACATATTCCTCCACTGTTCCTATTTGTCGAACTCTCGCCAATTTTTCGTACGGGCTCCCTTTGAACCGAGAATCAAACCTCGCCACCAAAGCTTCCGCAAACTCGATCCAGGTCACATTGGGCTTCTGCCCTCGAAACCAGATTATCCAATGCAGCGCTGAGCAATCCATTGCAACCACAACGGCTGTAACCTTCAAACCATCTGGCGTGCCATGGAGTGCGAATTGTTGGTTGGCTCGAGCTAACCATGCTATTGGGTCCACGCCCTCGAACGTTGGTAACTGCACTAGCACCGGTGTAGCGTGCTGTTCCTTCACGGTGTGCGAAATATTGTGCGCCTCAAAACCCTCCTCGTGCGATTCTGATATAAGAATCGACCCTTCTCTGGGCTTCAAAATTGCGCGGGAGAGCGCAGCCAAGGTGGTCGACATCTCCGTCAAGCCCGATTGCATCTCGGTGAGTTGTGTGGAATGTGCAGCCAGCTTGTTCATCACATTAACCTGCTCGCTTTCAAGGTTCTCGAGTCTTTCAGCTGTAGTACGAGTCGGCATAACGCTGGTTCAAGAAGGGGGGGGGGGGGAATCTGGGAAGAACAAGGGAAGAAGTCGAGATCCGGCAGGTCGGACCAATTTGATAGAAACAAGGAACAGAGAGAAAAGCAACAGAGAACAAAAGAGAAACACAATCAAATACGAACACCAGGTCGGTTTGCCCAATAGCCTCCAGGCTCCAATTCAATTTAATAATTCGACAATCTTAATTAATCTATGACACTTTAAATAAGAATTGCAGAAATAAGAAATAAACCTAACCCTAAAGTCCAACCCTAACAAAACTCTAAAGTCCATAAATAATTAAAAGGACATAACTAAAAAGACATAATAATTAAATACTCCAGCTCTCGCTCTCTATCAGTTCCAGGCTGGGGACTTGCGTACGATCAGGCAGCGTTCTCGATGTGGGGGTGCGCGGCGGCCGTGCAGATTTTCAGCGGCGTCAACCAGCTCGTTTTTCTGTGTGGTGAGAGACCTTCTGGCGCTCTCGATCCTCGTCCCCGTCGCTTATTTTCGTGAGAAGTCAGTCTCTTCCGTTCTCTCTTATGTTTCTGATTATCGCCCGTGGTTCTGAGATTGATTAGATAATTAACTTCCTGAAAACATGAATTGTTCTATGAATGTTAACTCTCGTATCGTAAAGGCAATAAATAGTGTATGTATGAAATATTGTTAAAAGTGCAGTTCATTCGGCTTAAGGTTTTAAGTTGACTTATTTTTCGTTTATTTGATAAATCGACTCTTGGCCTAGGATGGACAGTTTAGATTTGTGGATAGGTGTGTATGTACTCCATTCTTTAGATATAACATATAAGTGTCATGTTAGATCTTTTTTCCCTATTCAAATGGTGTATTATTTAATATTCATAGACAAACGGTGGTTAAGGATAAGCTTTATCAAGACAAGTATGTTTAGGCCAAACACTGGATTAATTTACATGATACGAGTTTTTTTTCCTTCCATGTGATTTCATCCAACAGATCTTCATTTCTGACCTACAACTCTCCAACTTTGAGTTAGATATTTAAAACGAGTGTCTAGTATAAATAAATCCAATTTGTGCACTATAATATGCATTGCTTTTGCCTGAGTTTCAAGCATCTTAAATTAGATTTTTGGATTGATATTTATATTTTGAATTGTTAAGTATTTAATATTGAATTGTACTCTGTTTTATACTCAGTTCTTCTCATTTTACTGATTTGATTTACTCTTTAATTTAATTGCTACTTTTGTGGAGATTAATTCGGGAGCTATTGCTTCTTTTTCAGGTCATATGATAACTTATTAACTGCATATTTGAATTCTTATTTTTGTGCACTATTTTTTTAATGTTTGTATTTTGATTTGTACAATGATTATGCGTTCATAATTTTGTTGGTATTTTTTGTATTCTTCTATTTTTAGTAGTGATTTCTACTCTATTTTATATTGTATTATACTGTGTTATTAATACTTTTTTGCTGTGTTTTTTTAGAATGGCGAGGGTAGTTACGTCGTGCACCCTGTTTCTGAAGATAAAGGATTAGAAGTTGTTTCTACAAATACAAGTTCCAGATTCACCGTAGTGTTATATGATTCTGTCCAATGTTCTAAAAGACGCTAGGCGCTAGCAGGTCGGTGACCTGGGGCTTAGTGCCTAGACGGCTAGGCGGGGCCTAGACGGGGCCTAGGCGAGTTTAGGCGGATTTAATTTTTTTTATTGTTTTTTTTAATTTATATATATATATAACTTATTTATGTAAAAATCTATATATAAAATAAGATTTTTTCACGACACAAAAATATTAGCATTAACTAAATAGTTTATGTAATAAGGTAATATACTACTACCTCTGTCCCATATTAATGGTCATACTTCCTTTGTTGTTTGTGAAGGAAGTGTGACCATTGCCTTGGGACAGAGGTAGTATTAGTATCTCAATATATATAGTATATAGGTATCAAAAAAGGAAAAAAAAAAAGAAGAAAAAGAAACTTAAAGTCAACAGTTAATGATGGGAGAGAAAATCGCGTAGAAAAAGTAGAAACACAAAACGAAAGGAAAAGAAAAAAAGTTACAGTTGAAAACCGACGTGCGGCGAGTCAAGAAAGACGGATCCGAGCTGTGTGGCAAGAGAGGCGGGGCAGAGCAGGCGGGGCCGGAGGCGAGAGGCGGGACGGAGGCGAGAGGAGCAGCCCAGGTGAAAAATATTTTTTCAATTTTTTCTTTTAATTTTTACTGTTTAGGGTTTCTAAACCCGTCTCAGCCGCCTAGCCCCGTCTCGAAGTCGTCTAGCCCGTCTCGAAGCCGCCTAGAGCGCTCAAAACCCGCCTCGCTCAACTCCCGCCCATATCAGCCCGCCTATGATAGAAACGGAGCGGCAGGCTGCCGCCTAGCGTCTAGGCGCCGCCTAGGCGGCCGCCTAGACCGATTTTTAGAACACTGATTCTGTCTTTTGATTATTTTGTTTTTTGGCAACATTGTGATGATGATATTGATATTGACCTTTTATTGTTGATTTTTAAAAATGATGTATGGTTCAATTTTTTTGTAATTCTTATTTTATTAGTAATTTTTATTCATGTAATATATGTTGTTTATTTCATATTAGGAATTCTTTAGTTATAAATATAGTAGAATATATATACAAATACAGTAGAATTTATTAATAGTTGTAGTAGAATATTGATATAAAGAGAATAAAATTCATTAATAAATATAGTAGAATTCATTAACAATATCTTGATATAAAGAAAATAAAATTAATTAATAAAGGGAGTAAAATTCATTAACAATTGGAGAAGGATATTGATATAAAAAGAGTAGAATGCACTACTACATGCAGTAGAACTCATTAGAACATGGCGCCATCCTCGATTCTAGTTCGTCGACCTCGATTATAGATCGCAACTTCGATACAAGACCTTTTGAAACAAGGCCTACTTTAGGGTTTAGGATTAGGATTTAGGGTTTAGGGTTTAGTGTTTTAGGGTTTTAGGATTTATGGTTTAGGGTTTTAGGGTTTTTAAGGTTTTAGGGTTTAATTAGGTATTAATGTAGTAGAATATACTAATAAAGAGAGTAGAATTCACTAATCATTTCAGTAGAATGCACTAATAAATGTAGTAGATGTTGACACAGAATCTTTCGATTTTAGGATTTAGGGTTTAGGGTTTAGGGTTTTAGGGTTTTAGGTTTTAGGGTTTAGGGTTTAAGCTTTAGGGTTTTAGGGCTTTAGGGTTTAGGGTTTTAGGGAATATGGTTTTAGGCTTTAGGGTTTTGGGTTTAGATATTAATATAGTAGAATATACTACTAAACAAAGTAGAATTCACTAATCATTTCAGTAGAATTCACTAATAAATGGAGTAGCTGTTGACACAAAACTTTCGATTTTAGGATTTAAGGTTTAGGGTTTTAGGATTTAGGGTTTAGGGTTTTAGGGTTTTAGGATTTAAGGTTTAGTGTTTAGGGTTTAGATTTAAAATCAAAATAATGTTGTTTATCCTAAAAGCTATTGAATAGATTTTTCTTAAATTTTAGTAGAACGCACTACTAAATGCAGTAGATATCATTTGAACATGATGTCGCCCTCGATTCTAGTTCGCCTCCCACGATTTAGGGTTTAAGGTTTATGGTTTAGGGTTCAGGGTTTATTTTTAGGCTTTAGGGTTTATTTTTAGGGTTTATGGTTTAGGGTTTAGGGTTTAAGGTTTATTTTTAGGGTTTAGAGTTTATTTTAGGGATTAGGGTTTAGGGTTTATTTTTAGGGTTTAAGTTTATTTTTAGGGTTTAGGGTTTAGAATTTAGGGTTTGTGATTTATTTTTAGGGTTTGTTTTTGGGGTTTAGGGTTTAGGGTTTAGGGTTTATTTTTAGGATTTATGGTTTATTTTTGGGTTTTATTTTTAGGGTTTAGGGTTTTAGGATTTAGGGTTTTAGCATTTAAAGTTTTGGGTTTAGGAATAAATATAGCAGTATAGGGTTTAGGGTTTTAGGGTTTAGGGTTTTAGATGCAATTTCACATTCACAATACCTGACAATAACATTAAACAGAAGCAAGAATCAGACTCATTTATTTATCACATGGAGTCGATAAAGGCATCGAGCTCGATCTCGAGTTGCTTCTAAAACTCGCCTCTGTCGAGAATCTCCTTGAGCTGCCCCTCGTTCTTCTCCTTTCGATCCTCTGCCTAGATAAGAAAACATGAAGTTCAATTCATCGAGGCAAAACACAATCATGAATTCCCTCATATTTCACTATGCTACATTATCTAAGTCTTCCCAAAAGAAATTAAAACCGAGCTCATAACTTCATACAGTGTTCAAATTAAGGATTTGATAGGAATTTCATCTACAAATCCAACAAATATACACATACGAAAGAAAAACGAATCGGGGAAAATCAAACATTCAACTTAACTTTCTGCACATATCGAAAACAAAATCGAAAATCACGAAACCATATTGAGAAGAGCCCAAACTTGCAATTCCAGATTCATAATTTGTTCAAAAATTAATTGACACATAGCGATATACTGATTATCTAAGCACACATTCAAACGAAAGAGACGTACCTGGTGCGGGCAGAGAGGCGGTGGATGTCGACGGAGCGGGTGCAGGACTCGCTTGGGGACAGATGAACGGCGGTATCGACGACGCAGGGGATAGAGGCGGCGTCCTCGGCGATGAAGCGGATGGAGTGATGCAACCAAAGATCCGGGACGACGAAGAGAGCATCGAAATGGGAGTCGGGAACGTGCCGAGAAGGTGCCGCGAAGCTTTGAGCTGAAAAGGGCGATTTTTGGACATTTTGCACTGCCGTCGACCGACAGCAAATTTGCACTACGAGAGCGTCGGGCGACATTTGAATGTCGGCCGACAGAGAACTTGCACTACAACAACGTCGGGCGACATCTGCATGTCGGGCGACAGCAAAAACCCGTCGGGCGACAGGTCCTGGAAAAATTGCGTACGGATCAGGGAGTTTTCATTCAATCCGCAGGTTGAGCCTGCGAGCGACGGTGGTATGTCAGGCGACAGCCTAAACCTGTCGGCCGACATCTTCACAGGCGGGTCAGCGACGGCGAATTTTAGGTTTTTACATGTTTTACATGTTTTCTTTCCTTTTTCTTTATTGTTTTTGTTTACCTATAAAAGGGTTTCATAAAACATTGTTTAGAAGAACCATTATTGATGAATAAACATTATTTTGTGAGTTTTTATTAAATCTCTCTTGGGTTCGAATTCTACCCGATTATCCAATGAATTCAACCGACGAATCAACGAAGCGACTCCCTCTTCGTTTGTGTGTCTTCCTCATCCCCGAGTTACTGCGACAACTACGCGTTGGGGTTTAGGTCTTCGAATCTAAATCATTTCGTGAGTCGATCCAGAGGTTTTGGGACCTTTCCACCGGTATCATCTATCTTTTCTGTTATTCGTTCTTCTTCAATTCTTCCATCCCAACGAGGTTCGTATCATTTGGTATCAGAGCCCAGGTTAGGGTTCAATTTTTCGATTACGTAACCTCGTTTTTTTTCTTTCGTTTCTTCTTCTTCCTTTAAAATTTTTTTTTTTTTTATTATTATTTTATTTTCGAAAATTACGGTTCATGAACAGTAAATATTAAATATATATATATATATATATATATATATATATATATATATATATATATATATATATATATATATATCGATTATTCTTTTATTGCTGTTCATCGTTTGTTCAACAATTTAAGTCATTCTGTTGGGTTGAGATTTTGTTGGAATTGAATTCGACCGGTAAGTTGGGAGAGTTCGATTCTTGAGAGAGAGAAAGTGAGGGAAACACGAGCGTTGAGAGACTTACCATATTGAGTGATACACGAGAGTGGTGAGGATTTCTCTATTTTGTTTCTAACATTTTCGCAGGATGACTGAGAGGGATCATACCCAAATTAAGCTCAACGTGGAGTCAGTTCGTTTTGAGTTGAAGAAGTCCTTGGCGCCTGAGCTGGAAAAGGTGAATGCACGAATCACCGCCTTAGAAGTCAGAGCTCATCGTGATAGTGCAGGGAATCGGAGATGCGGAGAGTACCGAGGAGTTCGGAATGGCCATCATCGAGCCCGTGATCGTAGTCGGGAGTTTTATGTTGAGAAGGATGAAGTTTTTGACATTGATGAGAGGAGGTCCCGCGCTGAGATCCAAGACGAGAGTTGGAGCAATATTGAGCGACTGTTAGGGGAGTTCGTACAAGCGTCAATGGAGGCTGGGAAGTAGAGACTAATGAAGAAGGCAAGAAGCCAGACCCGCCGGCTTCAGTGGAGCCCGAGGAAGAGGTTGTTTCGGTAGAATCCGAGGAGTCGGTTTCAGTAGAGTCCGAGGTGTCTTCGGTGGAGTCCGAGGATGAGGCTTCGGTGGAGTCCGAGGATCTTCTTCACACGAAAAGTTGCATGAGTGTGGGAGGTGCAACCGATGTCAACCAAGTGACGCGGACAGTGAATGAGGAGAAGCCGACGTTGGCGATGTTGTGCGCGGAGGAGCTGATTACCACTAACGTTTTATTGTCTCTACACCCTTTTACTCATTATGCTTTGCAGGAATTTCATGATGTCTTCTCTGAAGATAGATCTCCTAGTTTTCCGCTACATCGAGGGTGTGAGCTGCAGAATTATGTTGTTCCGAGCTTGTTCGTGAGAGTGGTGTTCGAGCCTGGCATAAGCTTGGATTTGAGGACAAATCCTCTTGAAGAGGAGGGGAATGATGCAACCCAAGATCCGGGACGACGAAGAGAGCATCGAAATGGGAGTCGGGAACATGCCGAGAAGGTGT
Organism: Euphrasia confusa; assembly: GCA_954870475.1. NCBI lineage: Eukaryota > Viridiplantae > Streptophyta > Magnoliopsida > Lamiales > Orobanchaceae > Euphrasia > Euphrasia confusa. The sequence goes on from OX940964.1 coordinate 7,096,335, forward strand.
CGCGAAGCTTTGAGCTGAAAAGGGCGATTTTTGGACTTTTTGCACTGCCGTCGGCCGACAGCAAATTTGCACTACGAGAGCGTCGGGCGACATTTGAATGTCGGCCGACAGAGAACTTGCACTACAACAACGTCGGGCGACATCTGCATGTCGGGCGACAGCAAAAACCCGTCGGGCGACAGGTCCTGGAAAAATTGCGTACGGATCAGGGAGTTTTCATTCAATCCGCAGGTTGAGCCTGCGAGCGACGGTGGTATGTCGGGCGACAGCCTAAACCTGTCGGTCGACATCTTCACAGGCGGGTCAGCGACGGCGAATTTTAGGTTTTTACATGTTTTACTTGTTTTCTTTCCTTTTTCTTTATGGTTTTTGTTTACCTATAAAAGGGTTTCATAAAACGTTGTTTAGAAGAACCATTATTGATGAATAAATATTATTTTGTGAGTTTTTATTAAATCTCTCTTGGGTTCGAATTCTACCCGATTATCCAAAGAATTCAACCGACGAATCAACGAAGCGACTCCCTTTTTCGTTTGTGTGTCTTCCTCATCCCCGAGTTGCTGCGACAACTACACGTTGGGGTTTAGGTCTTCGAATCTAAATCATTTCGTGAGTCGATCCAGAGGTTTTGGGACCTTTCCACCGGTATCATCTATCATTTCTGTTATTCGTTCTTCTTCAATTCTTCCATCCCAATGAGGTTCGTATCATGGAGGCTGCGATGGTGCGGCGAAGGGAGACGGATATCGAGATTAGGTCGGGGCGGCGGCGTTACAACGATCGATTTTTTCTGTGTTGAGAGATTCCATGCGTGAATTGTATGTTGAGAGACTTGGTGCAGAAACAGACTATTGGGCCAATTATGTTTTGTATTTGGGCCGGTACCATACTGTTCATATGGTACCGGTAACCACGGTATAAGGCCTCTATACACATCAAAAAAACAAATTGTGTAAACTGTATACACATCCAAAAAAAATTAAGATCGGAGCATGAAGAACGCAACAGCGGCCGATGTAACCTATTCAAAATTGAGCCGTGAGGAGAATAGGATCCAAAAGGCTAAAAACTTTGTTGACAGATTCAACCACGTCCCGATTTCAAATTCCTGCACGAGCGCTTATCGGATTATTTTGCCCTGTGCTTGAGGTCGGATATGAAGTTGTTGAGTTCAGGGCAACCCAACAAAATCAGCCTCATCGCCAAATGGTGCCCTTCCCTCGACTCTCCGTACGATCGAATCACGCTCCTGTGAGAATCAATTGCTAGCAAGGTGTTTAATTCCGAGAAAGCTTGTGAGAATCAATTGCTAGTAAGGTGTTTAATTCCGAGAAAGGAAGAAGCGCTATCTCGTGATGGATCGTTTGAGGAAGCAAGGGCCAAGAATTGTGATTCTCTTCCATACAACAGAGTGGCGTCTATTGCCATGAAAAAATACAGAGTATCTCGAGAAGGTGAAGAAGGATGAGACGAATATTGACGCGGATAAAGATCGGATAGAGAGAAAAAGAGAAGAAATTAAATTTATTTAATTTAGGAATACATGTTAATACAGAATATTGAATAAAAATTATTATAATATTCAGAACTTTGTTGAATGCGTACGGATGAGTGTATAGGAAAGGAACTCTCTCTCTCTCTCTCTCTCTCTATATATATATATATATATATATATATATATATATATATTGTATTTTATATTATACTTAAATAATAAATATAAGTTAATGATACATATATATTATCTTTTAAAAATTGGACATATGACTCAGATAGCCTAGAGGTTATCATCCTCCTCTTCATTCATAAGATCAAGGGTTCAAACCCTGGACTATGCAATATACATGAATAATTATTACAAAGCCCTCAATTGAGGGCTCGACTTGTGTCGGGCCTCAGATCATGGGTCGGGCTGGTGGCTCGAGCCGCTTGGGGCTCCCGTTTTTAAATTAAAACAGCCCCGTAGGCGTCCCCTACGGGAAAGGACGAGCGTAGGGAACAATGTTCCCTACGGATTTTTGCGGATTTCCCTACGAGAATGGCCGTAGGGGATCCGCAAATTTTTTGTAGTGAGTGGTGATATTAATATAACTTGCATATGTAAAATTAATTCGCAGATGAGAAATGCTCGATTCATTTCCACGCACAATCATGATATTTGCATCATCTTCATTTTAAGTACATTTGTAGTACTCGTGGGGATAATTAGTAAAACTCTTCCGGAGCTCACTCTTAACATGTCATCATTTGCATAACAATATTTACCAATGATCCTTCGGAGATACATTATCTTTATCAATGATCCTTCGGGGATATGGTATCTTTACCAATGATCATTCGGGATCAAAATATTAGGTTTTATCAATGATTCTTCGGGGATCAAAATATATCTCAATATATAATTTTCTCAGAAATTACATTTAATTGGAATCGACTTTTTCGATATTAATTTGTTTTGATTTTCAAGGATATCCTTTAGGGATAATTCATATAATCATTGTTTCAACGAGAACAATCGAATTTGGCGTACTTTGAGTATCATGATTTAAACTTATTCAAAAACATTTAATTTTTAAACTTTAATTGCTACAAGCAATTTGATTTGATATTTCTGCGGGAATATCCTATCATGATGTTCTTCAAGAACATTTAAAATTTAATTTTGATATTTAATCATGAATATCATATTATAATGTTCTTCGGGAACATTTAAAACTTATTGCTACTACGTGAGCAATTTAATTTGATATTTCCAAATTTATTGCTACTACGGGAACAATTTAATTTGATATTTAACGAATAATATGAAATCATGATGTCTTCCAGAACGATCAATATAATATTTAAATCAAGTTCTTCAGGAACATTTAATTTAATTGATATAGTAAGAATAATTGATTTGATATTACTTCAGGATATCAAATTATAATGTCGACTCAAAATTGTGAGTTCCGCTTCATACCACGTTTTGGTAGTACGACCAACTTCGGTGATCGTATCTTTCTTTTAAATCTTTTCACAAAGCTAGTGGATCTTTCAGGGTCAATTTTCAAAGATATAGTATATAATTGTTGGAAATCGATATCCCGGGCTATCAAAATTGCGAAAACAATAACCCGACCGAAATTCCGTCGCCGGAAACCGATCACGAACACCACACGAAACCGGAGTCCGACAAGAGCATCGTCGCGGGATGAACCCGCGGCTAAACCCTAGTCGAAACCCTCGCGGGAATCGCGATCGCCGTGCATGGCGATCGCCGGGGATGCGCGTGCATCCCCGTGGGGCTGTTCGGAACAGACCCCGGCGGTGAGTTCGGCGACTCACCGCCACCGTCCGACGGGAGGAGGGGCACCAGCCCGCGGTAGCCCCGCGATCGACCTCACGGTCGATCGCTCGCCCCGGCTCCAGCCGGGGCCTCCCTCGTGCACGCCGGCGGTCGTGCCCTAGGCCGACCGCCACCCTCGGCTCCCAGCCGAGGGTTTCTCTCGAGCTCCACCGAGGATCTCTAATCCTCGTTCGCGGAGTTCGTTCGTCCCGGATCTTCGTTCATGTATGTTCTACGATAAATAATCGATTAAAATCATAAAAGGGAGTTTATGATTTTATACCTTCGATTCGTTGTTCGGAGAAACGAAATCAATTCGACGACCTTTGAATCTTCCTACGTATTCCTTGCACTCCGTTCGAACGTCGTGTGGGCGACAATCCTCCGAACTCTATGGATCTCCTTCTCTTCTTTCTCTCTCTAGAATTATGATCTTCAAGTTATGAGAATAGAGAAGACCATGTAGTGCTTTTATAAGCTACGTAGGGGATCTAAAGGAGGTGGAATATTGGGCTTCTAATAATAGTGATTAAATTGAGCCCAAGCTCAAATCTATTAATCCTTACTATTATTAATTATATTTATTTTCCACTATATAAATATAATTGCACTCCCAATATTAAACCATATTATGTCAAATAATATTATCTCCGGTAGTATTATTTATTCCGTGTATTTAAGATATAAATATCCATGAATAAAATTAATTTATTGCTAATTAATTTATTTATCTCTTATATCCGAGAATAGTACCATTCAACTTTTATTATTATGCGGAACAAATCCACTCATGAGGTTTACATAATAATTCCTTCTGAACTCATCTCGGGGATATTATCAACCCTTATCGGGATACACTTTCTCGTCAAGAATTCACGGCATGTCATATATAAAATATAGTGACCCAACTGTTGGGATAATCTTCTCTCTCGTGTCTTGTATTTTGATCTTCAAAATAAAATCAACATCTTCTTCTTTTCAAATGAATTTTTCGTCAACTTGAAAGTTGTTCTTCTTTTCAACTGTTGGGATAATCTTCTCTCTCGTGAGGCCACGGCAAGCCGTGTTCCCTTAAACTTATATTTGCCCACCTCGTTGCTCCGAGACTTCCAATGGACAATTATGTTCCCAAGGTATAACACCCTCCACGTTAGAAGGAAGCAAATTCTAACCGTGATCGAACTCTCGACAATATGTAGAAACTCTCTACTAATTGTGCCTATGCTTATGCTTATACGTTAGAAGCAAATGAAGACATGTCTTATGCTTCTAATTGTGCTTATGTTTTTCATTTTAAAATGATGCATGCAAAGTGACCTTATAAAGGTGGTGAATGAGAGTATCCAATGCAATCATAATGGAGGAGGTTACAAAATATTCATAGTGGTCATTAATCTTTTGACCAACATTTGAATTCAAATAAATCACATGATTTATTTAATTAATATTCTTTTAACAAATTAATATATATAAAAATATATATTAATTCTCCAACAATCTCCCACATGAATGCATTGGTTGCACATGCAAATGATCCTAGAATGCACATGCAGACATTAGAGATTTTCTTGACAACTCATCGCATTAGGAGAGGTAGTTAAACAACTTTGAACCTTCCTTAGTGAAATAATGTCGAATATACTTGCAAATCAGTGGACGTGATGCCTTGAACTGTTTGACATTTATGTATATTAAGACAACAATACTCACGCGAATCGCTATCCATATTGTTTTAAGGTTCTCGTTGTTGTCCATTTTGGCCCTGGACTGCCTTGGTATTCATCGAATGGTTTAGAGATTTAGCCTTTTTAAATCATCTCATAGAAGCGGCCCCTTCACATTCAATATAGGTGATCTTTCGTTTAAAGGTATCTTTCATGTACCCATCATACTCACATTATTATGATCATTAAAAACTCTTTAGCTTAACCTTCACATGTATCACTTCTTCATCATAGGAATAGGTCAAGTGATTTGTTCGATTTACCCCCACAATTCGGTTGTCCCATTGAACCTGTAATTGGACTTCATAATTTTGGTTGGGTTGCCATCATGAGTTAAAATCATTTTGATAGGCTTCATAATCCTATTCCTCTCGACGATATATCAATTTTGTCTCTCGTCAGAGTTTTAATTGATATATTTGATTATTATATCTTTAGACTTTTCATATTCTATAGATATAATTTTCTCAACAACCTGATTATCAATAGAGTTTTAACTATGAAGTACATTTCAATAGTTAATTTCATTATAAATATTCATTTGATTTTCACAAAATCACACTATTATAATTTTTGGAATCAGATTTTTTTAAGTATTACAATACTTTTCACGTAATCGTGAATTAATAACTTTAAAATTTTGTAATGAGGACTCTTCCTCTACAAATATTTTTAAAGTCTTTTATTTATCACATACTTGCCGGAAAACTCATTCCCCCCACATTGATGCAATATAGTTTAACATTCATCATGTTAAACAATATACTCATCATTTGTGCAATATTACATTGCTCGAAAAATTAGTCGCTTATGTTTGATGAATTCAAATTTTCAATCACAATGCGAACTTAAATTTTTCATATCTTTTTTTTTTTTTACTTCTCATAAGTAAATAACAAATTTCCAGTTTAATTGTACAAATCATTCATAATTCTATATGAATTTCAAAAGTCACATATTTACTTCTCATTGAGTAAATATCAATTTTGTACAATATTAAAGATGAAATATCAATATCTATTTTGTGTGTATTTATTTATGTAATAAATCTCATTATTTATTACTTATAAATATCATTCATATCATAATATGAATTTCAATTTTAGTATAATATAATAAATTTTATTATTTATTATATTTTCATCTTTCATATCTTAATATGAATTTCAATATTAATATAATATAATGAATCTCATTATTATAATATTTTCATCCAATTCATATCACAATATGAATTTCAATATTATTTTAACTAATAAAATAATGCTATAATAAATTTTGTTATTTATTATATTTTATGGTACTGGTAAGTTACATTTTGACTTATTTTCCACACCATCGTTATAATAATGAGTCCAATATCATTATTAATCAAATCAAATAATTAAATAATGATAATTTCATTATTAAATCACATAAATAATTAAATATGCATAAATACAATATTTATTATTTAATAATTCCATGAGGCATATAATTTTTTAAATATTTCAACCTCTAGTGATTTTATATAATCACCAATTAGATCAAGCTCTTACATGCTTATCTATGTATACTCGAACTAATTTATTCATCGATAACTTTTTCTTGTCAATATGTATATCACTAATTGTGATAACAATTTTCTTAGATTTAAAAACCTTTGTTTTAAATCATTTGTTAACAACTAAAAATTGTAGAATTGCAATAAAGCATTTCTCAATCATAGGTTAATATCATGTGAAATATCATCTATTTGCACATATATGTTGTGAGTGACCTCAATGTCTACTCATCAATTTATCGGATTAGTTAGTCCCGACAAGATTCACTTCATATGTGATTCTTTCGATAAAGACTCCGATTATTGCATCTTTACTCTCAAAGTCCATTGCCTTTATCAATGAAACCTCTATGTTTCATTGACATCATACATATATAATATATGTGATTCTCCATTTTTTTTTCTTTTCTTTCTTGGTTACATATTACAATAAAATGTAAAAAGATAAAAAAATTACACGAGAGAAAAATGCAAAGCAAAATATAAGTTTAAGATTGTTGGGATAATCTTCTCTCTCGTGTCTTGTATTTTGATCTTCAAAATAAAATCAACATCTTCTTCTTTTCAAATGAATTTTTCGTCAACTTGAAAGTTGTTCATTCTTGTTCAAACCTGCACAATAGCATATAAAATGTTATAGGTGAGGCCACGGCAAGCCGTGTTCCCTTAAACTTATATTTGCCCGCCTCGTTGCTCCGAGACTTCCAATGGACAATTAAGTTCCCAAAGTACAACACCCTCCACGTTAGAAGGAAGCAAATTCTAACCGTGATCGAACTCTCGAAAATATGTAGAAACTCTCTACTAGACTCTCTATATGAAGACATGTCTTATGCTTCTAATTGTGCTTATGTTTTTCATTTTAAAATGATGCATGCAAAGTGACCTTATAAAGGTGGTGAATGAGAGCATCCAATGCAATCATAATGGAGGAGGTTACAAAATATTAATGGTGGTCATTAATCATTTGACCAACATTTGAATCCAAATAAATCACATGATTTATTTAATTAATATTCTTTTAACAAATTAATATATATAAAAATATATATTAATTCTCCAACACCAACTTTACCGGTAATTGACCGGTTATTCTAATCGGTCAATTCCTTTGGAAAATCAAAGTTACGTATATTAAATATACACACCCGCAATATATCGGGGATTAAGAATAAAATACACTGAGATTTAAATCATTTATCGAAGGCAATCCTAAATGATAAATCTCAAGCGATCCGCCCAATACACCAAGTGTACAAGTATGATAAAATAATCAAGACCGATTATTTTCTCCCTCATACAACGACTATACCGATGGCTTGGTCCTTGTCCATCTAGGTCGTGAGCTACTGTTTGATTAAATACGAGTAACCGATAGTATGATCTTCTGTGTGACGACGCACACCATACTAACTACAACGTGTATAATCTAGGACTATAATTGCACGTATTTAATTATCAAATAATTAAAGGCAAACAATTGTTATTTATTTAAATAGATTAAATGCTATGATCGGGAGTTTACGTCACTTAAATTTAGACATTAAGTATACAACTCCAACAATCTCCCACTTATACTAAGGTCTAGTCATTTCTTCCAAACTCCCGACTCCCATACCCATCACGTGCTTAAACTGTACTTCGAAGAAGTACCATGTGAATGAGCAATCTAGGTTGCCGTCCCGAAGTTATCTTGGTGACTACAACGTCGTCTCACTAGACGATGACTCGTATCAGGTGGTACTTGCGCTTTATGTGTTATCTTCACTTTGGACTTATGACTTCTTCCAGTTTACCATGCACCGCTATACATAGCCTTTGGTGAACTAAGAATCATATCCAAGTCCAGAGGTTATCTTGGAGCCCAACCAAAATTTCCGCTGCCTCTGAGGCTGCCATTCGGTTATGATAGAGTCCGAAAAAGCATCATGCTTATCACTCTCTCATCTTAAGGTTCCACCTCTTTTAAAAGTGAACACATAGCCTGATATCGACTTAAACTGGTCCTGATCTGATTTGAGATCTGAGAAAATGTAATCCAAAAGTAATTCGTGTTGCTCAGTAGTCTAGTACTTCGAAAGTACTTTTACAGCATTTGAATATCTTTTGGTAGGATTACCTTGATATCCTTCCACTACGCAAACCGCATAGTTGATATCAGGTTCTCGTTTTTCAACATTGCATTTATTGAGCTTTCCACACTCAAAGTGTAGGAAACTGCTTTCTCTGCGTCTATCTCCTTTAAGTGTTCAAAACACATATCTTTAGATAGATGCATTCCGTGTCTGAAAGGCGACGACCTTTCTCGGAATTCTGCATGTTTTAAAACAAACCATAATCGTATAAGATATCTAGGAGAAGTACGATGTTCTTATCTTTAGATCAAAGATCTTAAGAACATGTCCTAACTTCTACTCAATCTTGTATCTCAATTTATTTAGACAACCATCATTTTATGTCTGACAATTTCTTTACATTGTTGCCAATGATAAAATGTCATCTACATAAAATTCCGAGAAACACCACTTTGTTTCCATTATGTTTCTAATACACCTTTCTCGTCTATGCCCTTTGATGAATCCATCAAATGGACTATCTCATCAATTCGCAAGTTTCACGATTCATAGCTTCGTAATCCATAAATGGAATAACTAAGCTTGTATTCTAAATGATCTCGCCTCTTAGCAATAATCCTTATTGCTCTCTAAGAAGGCACATTTAGATTCAGTACCACCTCTATGTAGATCTAGGGATCGATTTCATGTCTACTAGGTCTAGAGTTCGAAACTCTCCTAGTCTTATGAACATCCTTGGTTGTCTGACAACCTCCCACTGCAAAGGCATTCCGGTGTATAAACAGTAATAACAGTAGGTGCAGTTAGTGGTGTACCACTACTCGGTTTGGCTGGTTCCCAGTCTTTTCTTTTCTCTCTCTCATTCCAAAGTACTACGTCACTTCGGGCTTATGTGGTTCATTTAATAGTCTTCCTCTAAGAACCGGGCGATAACGTCCTTCTGGTTCATAGTACTATTGAACACACAATCTTTTGTTCTTCTAGGATATCCTACAACCACATTTGAATGTGCCGTTGCTTTTCCAGAAATATCCATAGAACATAGGTAGTTCCGAATAACTTATCTTTTTACAATTAGAATTCCATTTCTTATTCCAGATACACCATTTCTACACGAGAGTGTATGATGTAGTCATTTGGGATTCAATCCCATTCTTTGATTATGCTATGCGTTACTTAGATAGGTACTTGCCTCCGCGATCAAATCGCAGGCTTCTAATGGATATACTTTGAAAGTTCCCCATAATAGCTTTGTGTCCATTGACTTGTCAAAACACTTTGCTTATATGGCACATCAAGTACTCTAATCCATCTTGGAGAATTCCTTACAAGAATTACTCGCATCTTTCTAAGTACACATATGTCTGCATATATCAGTATTTAATCAATTTCAATACTTGTCCGGATTCTATCCTTTATCCAGAAAGGTTTGCTTAGTTGTATTATCTTCCAAATTCAATTCCTAGGTCGGAAGGTCCATTCCTTCAACTATAATTGATCAAATCAATTTCGACCTTTGAATCTCATTTGAATAAATACTACTGAGCATAAGAATTCACAAGTATAATGATTTAAATAAAGAAACAATTTTAATAAACAAAACAAGTTATATAACGGTTTGTTGCATCGTGGTAGACCTATGATTCATCATTCATATATTGCTATCTAATGTAACAGAATATATAATACCATTATTTCTTATCAAAACCATCAAATGATTAAAGAAATAAAATATCCATTCATAAATAATAGAAAACCAGAACAGAGTTCTTTCTAAAATAAAGGGTACATAAAGTAATAATCTTCGAGAATATCATATCACAATATTTTTCAGAAACATTAAAAATTTAATCGATTTACTAAACATAATTAATTTGATATTACTTCAAGAATATCAGATTATAATGTTCTTCGGGAACATATGATATTACTTCAGGAATATCAGATTATAATGTTTTTCCGGAACATATGATATACTTAACGAATATCAGATTATAATGTTCTTCTGGAAGATATGATATTACTTTAGGAATATCAAATTATAATGTTCTTCGAGAACATTTGAATTTAAGAAGAAGGGAGTAGAAGTAGATATATTTATAATTATTAATGAATATAAACAAACATATAAATTCTTGCCTTGGAGTTCGGATCTTGGATGAGTAGAACTTCGATGAAGAACGCGGTTGAGCTTTCGTGCTGATAACGTGTTATAAACTCAAAAGTAATTGAGAGAGAATAATAGATAATAAAGAGAGACAATATGAGAGGAGAATATAATTGTTATGAATTCTTATTTCATTCATATGGGGAGACCCCTTTATATAGGAAACAAAGTAGGGTTTATGTCTTGTTCACTAAAAAAGGGTAAACTAGTCATTCACTAATTAATAATATTCATAACAATATTTGAAATTTTAATGTTTGAAGTATTTATAAGATATTTATTTTATGGTGGTACAATAGAATCTACTAATTAACAAAGATGGAGTTCACTACATTTAATGTTGTGAATACCGTCCTTTTGTCATTATAAGTCGATGCCGCGTGCATGATATTTTTCCCGAAATTAGGCAACAAAAATTAAACGATGTGGCCGGGCTCAATCTTTATTCTGTTGTTTATGACTCGAATCGGAACGCAAAAGAGGTCAAAATCGCCGAAGGAGGTTTCGGCGGGCGCCGGAGAGGGTTTCGGCGACCGCCGAATATCAAGAATCAGGGCTGGGAATTTTTCGGGCTTTCGGCGCCCGCCGATTGTGATTCGGCGCGGTCGCCGAATGAAAATGGCGGTGGCCATTTTGTCCCAGCGGGATTTTTTCTGTGCGCGATTGCGCTGAGCTTTTTTTGCGTGATTTTTTGCACTGGGATTTTTGCGTGGGTTTATTTAATTAGGGAATTAGAATTATATGAATTATAATTCTATTCCTGAATTATTTAGGAGTTATAAATTAGGAAAATGATTTATTCCTAATTCTAATTGTTACCAATTTGATAGGTTTGCTACACCTATAAATTGAGGTTCTCCGGTAGACGAAAATCATAGAGTGCAATAGAGTGCAATAGGGTGAATTATTGTAAGCCTCAACGATGTAGTCGATTGGTTCTTTCTTCCCGTGGTTTTTCCCGTGTTTTGGGTTTCCACGTAAATTCGTGTGTTCGTTCTTTTCGTTTATCTTTATTCTTCGCATCTCATATATATTTCGAGAGTCGTGAGGGATTTAGTGTTCAATATTCGCAACAAGTGGTGTCGGAGGATCGTAAAGAGCACAACATATTCCATATAAGGGATCAAATTTATTTATATGGCAAATTTATTCAAACTCAAAAGATCGAGCTTAAGTTGCGACATTTGCTAATCATCGTAAACGTAATTAATATTACAAGTTTTGATTCTAAGCTTATTAATTTGCTCGATCATGACTTGGTATGAAGCTAGCTATAGGTAGGCAGGTTTACCCCATTAAGAAAATGGGTAACAAGAAGAAGGGCTCTGTGAGGCTGATAACTCGGAACTTCATGCCCCGCCCCTCGTATTGTTACGAACGTTAGATTGCCTTCGTACGCTTGTGTATACCCTGCAACGTCCTGATGATAGCAGCACCAAATGAAGCATTATGCATGTATATATATCATCACATATATATAAATAAACTAAATACAATATATAGTTACGTACATAATACGTACATTTTCTTTAGAATACCACGGGTGCCAACGCTTTGTAATTTGAGGGTTCATTTTTTTGATGCTTAACTGTGTTGCAGTGACCGGTACCCTTCCGTCTACATCTCCACTGCGATCGATTCGATTCGATTTTCACGCAAAAGTTATAACGACTTACATGAATATTAATCCAATATTACAAGTAGTACTAATTAATTAATTGATTATTACCTATATATCCAAACTCGAAGCCCGTTTTTCATGAACTCTTTGAGACTAGGGAGGACTGTGGATGCACTGTCTGTCCAATTAACATCACTGCAAAAGTCCCATGCGTAAGGAATCTTCGTCACGTTGGCATGAAGTGCCTTTTGAACATCGGGACGATTCAAGTACGCGCCCACGTAGTTTTCGCTGCAAGGATCAAACTCGAAGATCTGCATATATATTTGCACGTGGGGAATTATTATTATTATTATTGTTGAATTTAAAATTAGTTATGAACTCGTAAGTTTACTTACCGAATACTTTTTGGGGTTTTCCGTGAGATTGTCATTATGGCACAACGGCCAATATATATTATAAATGTTGATGTGGCCTAAAGTTTTCCCAACTTCGTCAAGATCTTGGTCGCATGCTTTAGGGTTTCCACGACCCTTGGATGAGAAATCGCAATCTCTCATAATTTGATTAGTTAAATCATCGGAAATCAAAGCATGGCTTCCCAAATATTCAAACAGCCCTTTGTTATCGGTTTCATCGTTAATCACAGCATTTCCAATCTGCAAAATGATGAACATATGTAATATATGTATGTAAATTAAAGAGAAGAGAGAGGTGTCTCACCATGATTCCTTTGAGCTTGATAATAGTTTTGGCCTTCTTGTTTTGATAGAGAATGGTATGAGCCAATTGAGGCACATAATGTCCAGCGTAACTCTCACCCGAGAGATATACATCCCTCGTTTTGTATTCCGGAAATTTTTCTAACCAATTTTTTAGAAAAACATAATTGTCAATCGCTGTTTGGTTATCTCCACCGGACACGTAATCAGCCGTCTTGTTTGCATACGAAAACCCAACCCCAGCAGGAGTTTCCACAAACAACACATTTGCGACTAACCAAAGAGAGAGACAAAAAAGCAACATTTCATAATTATTATTTTAACAACAAAACCACGCGCTTAACAAATTAATATGAAGTGAATTGAAGAAACCTTGGTTCCATGCATATTCGTTCGCAAAGAGTGTTTTTCCGTCACTTTGAACACGGAACGGGCCGAGCTCTTGCATTGCTCCATAACCAAGAGATGTACAACCAGGTCCTGATTGATTTAATTTGCATTTTTTGTGATACATATTTATAGACCTTGATTATATTTGTATAGTACTATATGAAACAACATACCCCCATTAAGCCATAGAAGAAGAGGCGATTTCTCGGGAGATTCTTGAACCTCAACAAAGTAATAATAAAACGATTTTCCCCTTTTTGGATCTATGTTAACATATCCACCGTATTGTTTGAAATTAATGTTTGGTTGTCCAGGCAATCTCTCAATTTTGTCACTCTCTTTTTTCCCTGCAGTTAGAGAGCAATTTATTAATCGAGACTCGTCGATAATTAGTTTGCTTGGATCGAAAAATTGATTTTCGAATTGAGTTTTAGTTCTTTTTCGTAAGTTGTTATTTGGAAAACGGGAAAACGTTGATGCACTTTTGCCTTGGGCTGCTATTAGACATGATAACAACATAGTAAAGAACATAATAAAGACTAATTTTTTCATGTCTTTCTCTATAATTGGAAATAAGAATTAAAGAAAGAGATGTGAGTTTTGTTCATGTAGTTAACAGGTATATATAGGTGATATATATATAATTAATATGAAAATAGATTTAGGAAAGAAAAAAATTAATGTAATATTAATTCTTGGATGCTTACACATTAGTGCGTATGTAAATGGCTATATATATATTATATATATATATATATATATATATATATATATATATATATATATATATATGCAAATTAATGTAATATTAATTCTTGGATGCTTACACATTAGTGCGTATGTAAATGGCTATATATATTATATATATATATATATATATATATATAGCCATTTACATACGCACTAATGTGTAAGCATCCAAGAATTAATATTACATTAATTTTTTTCTTTCCTAAATCTATTTTCATATTAATTATATATTTCTTTTTTTATTTTCTCACTTATTATAATACTGTGTGATACAATTTTATTTTTTCTATATTCATTAAAGTCTTTCCCCCTCTTGAATTTTTGTTACACTTTTGACATTGAAATTAAAAAAATATTTTCGACATGTGAATCAAAGTGTTAATAATATACTCGTATTTGAAGTGAAAATTAAAAAAGAAAATATGAACACGACGTATAAATTAAAATTATTTTAAATTTATTTAGTCAATTCAGAATATTTTCTTAAGATAACAATCAAGTTGATAAAAAAATATCTTTCGTATCATCATTATAATTATACTTAAAAATCATTATATAATTATACTTTATATAAAATTAAATGTAAATTCAAATATTGTGAAATCTCAAAAAGATATTGTTGTATTCATTATTTTTAATTTTTAAATAAAAAATTATAAGATATTTGAGCAAATTGCAAGATTTTTTTATCATTGTGAATTCGATATCAAATGAAATCTATAATATTTTAAAATTAAAGAGAACAAAATTTTAAAGGAGTGTGCATATATAATTCTAAAAGTCCGATTACTTTTTAATACAGTAATTGGATTTAAACTAAAATACTTGTCTTTATACATTAATTTGAAGCAATGAGAAAAAAACAGTCGATAGAAATTAATTTAATAAAAGCAAGTGAACTTACAATATTTAAAATTTTGTGATAAGAAAATTTTGTGATAAGAAAAAAAGCATGATAACATCATTAATACAGTAGAAAGATATTATGAAGTACAAAGCATAATAGAAAGAGATTTCACAGCAGATAAAATATATAATAAATTGCACATTAAATAATAACATTAGAGGCTTGTGATAAGAAAAAAAGCATGATAACATCATTAATATTTATAGTGGGCCGAACAAGTGGATAATTAATTCGGGTGGAGTCGCACATGGCGGGAGTCGAACCCAGGACCTGCCACAAGGCTAGGCTCTGATACCATGTTAAAAACCGCTTCATTTAAAAGCTCGAACTGTTAGAGAAGTTGGACTTTTTTACACTTATATTAATGGGTCGAATATATTCTATAATACAAATGAAGTGAATTTTGATCTTGATTCGCTCTTATCTGTCACATTTAAAGATCAAAAAAATTGACACGTGGACCGGTTAATGACCCGCCCCTTTTACCCTTTTAATAAATGAATCACGTACAAATTAAGATCGATCCTTACCCTTTACAAAAATAAAAATTAATTATAAATATATATATATATATATATATATAGTTATATACTCCGTATTTTATTTAGTAATATCTAGTAATTGTAATATTTAGTAATTATAATATAAATAGATTAAATTAATGTGACATGATTAAATAATTATAATTAAAATATAAAAAAAATGTTTAATTTTTCATTTAGTTTAATAAAAAAATATTGTTTTTTAATGTTAATACTGTAACCTTTAATTTATTTTAATGAATTTCAATATTTTATTTTATAATTTTTTTAAATTTAAAAATTGTTGTTAAAAAATTATAATCTCTCTGTATTTTAAGAGTTTGCATATAGAAATTTACACTTAGATTAAGATTTTTTTTATGTTTTGTAAATGTTGATTTTGGCGACAACATTTTTTCGTTTTTGTTTTTGTTTTTTTTTATTTCAGGGTTGAAGGTTGGAGTCGCCGATTTTGAAGACAAGCATCAAAACCGGCGAACGGCGACGGAAGTCGCTGGATTTTGAACTTGCATCAAAACCAGCGACTGGCGACTCATGCCCCAGAACCGGCGACTGGCGACTCCCTACCCAAAAACCAGCGACTGGCGACTGCATCAAGATCCAGCGACTGGCGACACACTTGCATGAAATTCGACGACTGGCGACTGCATCAAGATCCAGCGACTGGCGACACACATGCATGCAATCCGGCGACTGGCGACTCGCATGCATGCAATCCGGCGACTGGCGACTCGGCGACTGGCGACCCGTGTCCTTGGATCCAGCGAACGGCGAACGACGACTCTTGGGAAAGAGTTCAGCGTTTTTGTATTTCAAACTCAATGACGTTCGACGACCATGAAGACGATGAAAATTCGAGGCTTCAACAATTAGTGATTTTTCACAAGAAATTGAAGATGAAGATTTGAGATCGATGGAGTCAAGAATTGAAATTGAAGTTTGATTTTGAAATTGAAGATTCAAGATTCGAAGATTCAAGAATCAAAGATTCAAGATTCCAAGATTCAAGAATCCAAGTACTACAAAGTGATGTCATCCATGTAGAAGTGACATCAGCCAAGCATGTGACCAATCAGAAAGTGCCACGTCATCACCTCACATGTGCGGGCTGCCTATATATACCCATGGATTTCCGTTTTATCACTTGACGATTTTGAGAGAACGAAATCTGATTTTTAGAATCATATCCTACAGCTTCGAGCTGAGAGTTTGTGTAGTGTGTTTGCGCTGTACGCCAAGAATAGAGTTAGGAGATTTAACTCTAGGTGCACTAGTGCTAGGTTACTAGTAAGTGGGAGTGTTGCGACACTCGGGAAACTTCTTGTAATCACTTTGCCTACCATACTCCTTGTAATAGTTTCGTTTTGTTTTCAATGAAATGAAATATATTACATAAGCTTTGTCTTCACATACTTTATCTTCACTTTGTGAGAATGATCGACTGAAGCTGCTGACGTTCGAGTTTAAGACCAATTTCACGAAAAATTGGTATCCTACGCTGAAAACCTAATTTCAATTGGCATCAGAGCGGGACGTCATACGTATAAGACGTGATCCGTTACTTGACTTCATATTTCCGCTAAAATGGAGTCCCCAATGTTTGTCCAGAAACCGATTATGCTTACGCATCAGAACTACTCAAATTGGAAAGCCAAAGTTTCAGCTAGAATTAAGGGCTATGACTCTAGATCATGGATGGCTGTGCTAGAAGGATGGGAACGTCCTTATACCGAAGACGCTGAAAGTCTGAGAACTCCGAAACCGGAACGTAGTTGGACAAGAGAGGAACATGACTTGTCTACGGCTAACAGCAAAGCTCTACTTATTATATGTGAATGGCTGGACCTTAGTATGTATCAGCTGGTCAAAAATTGCACATCTGCCAGAGATGCATGGGAAACTTTACAAAGAACGTGTGAGGAAAGTCATGCAGTTAAGCGATCGAAAATCCGAACTATCACTGCCCAATTCCATCAACTTCGAATGAGGGAGGATGAAGCCATAAATGACTACTTGGACAAGATCATGAGATATGTCAACGAGGCGTTCGAACTTGGAGAAATCTTTCCTGCTCCCATGGTCTATGAGAAGGTCCTATCAAGTGTAAGCACCAGATTCGAAAGCAAAGTGCTAACTATCAAAGCTCGCAACACGAGAATCAAAACTGGGATTATGCTGACTTGATGGCTGATTTGAGAAATTATGACTTGACTCTCAAAGTTCGAAGTAACCCAGATATGTCACTTGTCTACGAACCGATGACTGCTCTCAAGATTTCTGAGAAAGGGAAGAGTTCAAGAAGCTCGAACTCTCGAAAAACTCATGTGAAAAATGAGAAAACTGAAAGTAGTTTTTCTGCTGATCTGGGTGAATCTGATGATGAGGAAGCTGAGGATATTGAGAGACTGATGAACTCTAATAATCCGGACAAACTTGCTGCACTGACTGAAATAGTCACTTATCTTGTGAAACAAGAATTTAAGAGAAAGAACCGTGCCCGAAATTTTCGAAAATTTAAGAAAAATTCTAACTCATACCCGAACACTCCTGACAACCGAAATCAGGGATCGTCGTCAGACAAAAAGTTCAAAGGGACAAAACTTTCACCATACTCGTCTACTAACAAGGATGTCTCTAAGATGCAATGCTATGAGTGTAAGGGATATGGACACATAAAAAATGAATGCCCAAACTTGCATCGTAAGAAGAAGCTACCAGTTAGCTATGTTGTGATTGATGATGAGGAGATAATTTCTGAGAACGACGAGTCTGAAGATGATAACACTGATGACGAGGAAGACAACGCTCTAGTTGTTACTTTTGGTGAAGACTTTGATTTAGCAAATTTCGAAGTTGAAACCTTTGAACTCGACACTTTCCTGAAAGACACTGCTACAGCAGACAACATATTTCGTATGGCCTCGGTAAATCGGGATTGCTGTGATGATTATATTTTCTCGGATGATGAATCTGTGTCTGAAGCTGAAGAGACTGAAATGACACTTGAAGTGTCACAAACTGAAGATGCATGTATCGAGTTACTCACTCTGAAAGAGAGTCACTCTAAACTCGAAAATTTGTATGACACAGCTATCACTGAGAATAGCACACTTGAAGTATCACTGAAGTTCTTGAAAGAATCTCTTGACGAACTCTCTGGGGAGAAACAAAAAATGTATGATGAGGTTGTTGAGTTGAAAAACTCAGTTGAGAAGACAAAGGATGAGAAGAAGAGATTGAACAATTCTCTGACAATTCTTAAAGTCAAATTTGATGATCTTTTCGAACAAAAGCATAAGTATTTCAAAGAAGTTGTCGAACTGAGAGAAGTGTGTGAGAAGTTGAATTCTGAAAACTCAAAACTGAAGACTTCACTGAAAAAGGAAACAACTGAAGTTAAGAAACTGCAGACTCTGTTCAAGAATTCAGATGCCGAAAATGATGAACTCAAGACTTCACTAATGAAAACTCAAACTGACCTTGTCATGACTGACAAGGAGCGCTATGTCTTGAAAGAAAAACTTCAGATGACTGATGAACTGTTAAAGATGAACACGAATTCTTCAGTGTTTGACAATGCTGCTTCATATATGAATCCTAACAGATATGGTCTTGGATTTCAAAAAGTTTTTGAGTCTATATACTCGACACCTGAAAAAGAAGGAAGTGACTTTTGTTAAAGCCACGAATGATCAGCCAGAGGATAAAAGTAAGGATGATGCTGAATCATCGAAACGAAATGATATTGCTGAAGGGAAGAAGATTGTTAAGTCTCCAGAATCTAAAGCTCAAAAGTCGATCTCGACTTCAAAATCTGAATCCGAGACATATCAATTTCCGAAAAATATTGTCAAACATCCTCGTGGTATCCTACCATATGAGAAGACGTTGCTGAAGAAGTTAGACAAATCTCATAACGTAAAGCAGAATGGACAATCATCTCATTCTAAAACTGTTTTGGTCAAGATGTCTATGAAGGTTGAAACTCGACAAAGGCGAAAATATATTTGTCACTACTGTGACCAACCTGGACACATTCGACCATTTTGCTATAAGATGAAAGAGGACATGAACAGAGAACTAATGAATGTGAAGAAAAAGGTTGTGTTTGCTAAGGAAATGAATAAACCCATTTCTCCAAATTCGAAAGCTAAGTTACCTCTGAAAGCTGTGACTGAAAGAAACATTCAAAATTTTGATGGGAAAAAGAAGTGGGTGCTTAAGTCCCGAAAGAGTGAAGTTAAACTTAAATCCACCACTTTAACTGACTGGAAACCGAGAGAATTAATTTTCTGCAATGTTGCACTCAATGCTTCTGAAGCTGGCAACAAGGGCATTTGGTACTTTGATAGTGGCTGTTCCCGAAATATGACCGGCACAAAGAAATTCTTGAAAGAATATGAGCCGATGACTGGATCCCCCGTGGTGTTTGGAGGGGGAGCAAAGGGTGTCGTCAAGGGAAAGGGAACGCTACACATCAAAGGATTGCCTCCGATAAGAAATGTTGTTCATGTGAAGGGACTTGTTGCCAACCTTATCTCTATCAGTCAGCTATGTGATGAAGGATTTAATGTGAGCTTTGATAAGGAATCTTGCAGAGTTTTTGATGTTGAGGGAAAGTGTATCATGGAAGGTCCACGTGCTAAAAACAATTGCTATACAACTGAGTATAGTTGTTTCTCTGTGACTGTTCCTGATGAAGTTGATTTGTGGCACCAACGACTTGGTCACACCAGCACTCGAAATTTGAGCAAATTGGTTAAGGGGGAGATAGTTCGAGGAATCTCTCAACTCCCCAAAATCAAGAAGCGAGTGTGTGGTGACTGTCAGAAGGGTAAACTGACGAGAACTCCTCATCCAGCACTTCCAACTCTAATGAGCACTTCAGCTCCCTTTGAACTTCTACACATGGACTTGATGGGTCCAATGGAGGTGAAGAGTATAGCAAAGAAAGAATATGTGCTGGTTGTAGTTGATGATTTTTCCCGATACACATGGACAAGATTTCTGGCAACCAAAGATGAAACTTTCAATGCCTTTAAAGGTATTGTGAAATGGATACGAACAAATCATGAAGCTAAAGTTAAGAGGATCAGGAGTGATCACGGGACGGAATTTGAAAATGCTAGCTTCAATGAATTTTGTATGATGAAGGGAATTCATCATGAATACTCGGCCCCAAAGACGCCTCAGCAAAATGTGATTGCCGAACGTAAGAATCGAACGCTGCAAGAGATGGCTCGTGTAATGTTAATCTCGAAAAATCTTGCACGAACTTTTTGGGCAGAAGCTGTCTCTACTGCTGGCTACATTCTCAATCGAATAAGTATTCGATCTGGCACGACCGCAACTGCCTACGAACTTGTGAATGGCAAGAAGCCATCTGTCTCACACTTTCGTGTCTTTGGCTGTACTTGCTAGATTTTGAAGGATCGTGATCCTCTAAAGAAATTTGAAGCTAAAGCTGATCGTGGCATTTTCGTTGGTTATAGTCAAAATAGCCATGCTTATCATGCTTACAACCTTCGAACCAAGAAAGTCATGGAAATTGTGAATATCAACTTTGATGAACAAGATTTTCTTGGAAAAGATGTAGAGGAGAACTGTGTGAAGGAAGGAATCCTGGAATATCAGACTTTTCCATCAGTACCCATAACTGCAACCTCTGAGGATATGACTCCAAATACTTCACCTGAAGTTGGAGACTGTAGCAACCAACATCATGACTCTTCATCGTCTGAGGATGAAGGAAATGAACAAATTGAAAATCCCGCTGACGCTCCGAAAGAAGCACCCGGTCACATCCAAAAACGACATCCTCCGAATCAGATAATTGGGAACCTAAATGAGCGGACTACACGCTCGAAGAAACCTACAAATTCTCCAAATGAACTCTACAACATCTGTACTTCTGCAATCTGTAATGAAATCGGTATCTCCTGCTTTCTCTCTGAAAATGAGCCGAAAAATTACAAGGAAGCCATGAAAGATGACTTTTGGATCATGGCCATGCAAGAAGAGTTGAATGAGTTCACAAGAAATAATGTTTGGTCCTTAGTTCCTAGGACTTCAAATATCAATGTCGTTGGGACGAAATGGATTTTCAAAAATAAAACAGATGAGCATAACCAAGTTGTACGAAACAAAGCTCGTCTTGTTGCACAGGGATATGCCCAAGTGGAAGGCATAGATTTTGATGAAACATTTGCTCCGGTTGCACGAATTGAGTCCATTCGTCTTTTAATAGCTATTGCATGCCATCTTGGCATCAAACTCAGACAAATGGATGTCAAAGCTGCATTCCTAAATGGAGTGTTAGAAGAAGAAGTCTATGTTGCTCAACCGAAAGGTTTCGAGGATCCCAAAAAGCCAAATCATGTCTACAAGCTTCACAAAGCCCTTTATGGGTTGAAACAAGCTCCTCGTGCTTGGTACGGCTGCCTGACTGACTATCTGCTAAAATTTGGTTTCGAACGTGGATCAGTTGACAAAACGCTTTCCATCAAACGTGATGGCAAACACATGATAGTTGCCCAGATTTATGTTGATGACATTGTTTTCGGCGCTACTTGCTCTAAAATTGTGAAAACTTTCACGGAGTCTATGTACTCAACGTTCCAGATGAGCCTAGAAGGGGAGTTACATCAATTTCTTGGACTTCAGATATCTCAACGACCGGATGGGATCTTCGTGTCTCAAGGAAAATATGCTAAAAATATGGTCGAAAAATTCGAGATGCATCATGCCAAGCCTGCAAGGACTCCTATGGCTACTACTGAACGACTGTCTAAATCGACTAAGAGTCGGAGTGTTGATCAAACTCTCTATCGCTCTATGATTGGTAGTTTACTTTATCTAACCGCAACTCGCCCTGACATTATGTTTAGTGTTTGTATGTGTGCCAGGTACCAAGCTGATCCAAAGGAAGACCATCTACGAGCTGTCAAACGGATCCTCCGCTACATCTCTGGAACTTATGAACTAGGACTGTGGTATGCATGCGACACTTCATCAAATCTAGTCGGTTTTTCCGATGCGGATTGGGCGAGTGACACGGATGAAAGAAAGAGCACCTCCGGCTGCTGCTGCTTTCTTGGCAATAATCTTGTCTCGTGGCATAGTCGAAAGCAAAATTGCATTGCACTCTCCACTGCCGAGTCTGAGTATGTTGCAGCTGGGAGTTGCTGCACTCAACTGATATGGTTGAAGCAAATGTTGAATGATTATCTCATTGAGAGTGCTCCATTGGTGCTGTATTGTGATAATCAAAGTGCTATCAAAATCAGCGAAAATCCTGTCCAGCATTCAAGAACTAAACACATCGACATTCGACATCATTTCATTAGAGATTTGGTTGATCGTGATATAGTCAGTCTACAACATATTTCAACAGAAAAACAGCTCGCTGACATCTTTACCAAACCTCTTGACTTTGAGAGATTTCAAACTCTAAGAAATTCTCTCTGCATGTGTTCTCTTTAAGAGTTCACGAAATTTTTGAAGTCTGAAAGATTATTTTCTTTACTTCTGAATATGCACGCTGAATCGTCGTGGATTAGTCTAATAAGTTGAACATGGATTCGAGGCCGCTTTAGTCTTCGGACCCAAGTGCATTTATTCCTCTGAGTGTGAACATGTGAACTTGGCATATAACTCCCATAAGCTATCACTTGCATAGATCCATAATACCAAGTAACGGAGGACGCCGGATCTTTTGTCCGCCGGCTCCCCTCTTCGAAAGGTAGCACATGGACGCTGAATTTTAAGACACTCTCCCTCACACTTCGGAGGATGCAAGTGAACCTTGCTCCCCTCTGACTGCTGTAATGAGTGTCTGTTGCATTTCATTTAAAGCTATAAACTCGTCTGGAGGTCGCCGGTTCCCCCGGCTCCCCTCTGATTGAAGTAAAAAGCTAGTCCCAAGTGGAGTGCCTTAAAAGTTCACCTTGCACTCATGAATTAAAATCTCTTGTGCAGTGATAACTCATCAAATGTGTTCCGACGAAACACGGCATGTATTCTTGTGACTGTGACGAAGGACAAGTAAAATTTCTCTCTTATACTTCGGTCCGTTCCACCGGTTTTTAATTCAAGAGATTTCTCATTATATCTCAAAGTTGCTATCACCTTGTGTGAAATTTTTTGGTTTTTGGAAAGTGATGAAATGTGGACTCTTTTCTGGGAAAATATTTGCTCTTCATTGCCTAATATCACCCCTCGAATCTCCACTAAAATGTGTTTGAATGTTTGCAGTGTGTTGAACACTTGAATGACTAACTCGGGATGTGTTGTTTTGGTTTTGCATTTTTGTAGTTCATATCCAGCGCTACATGGTTCACTGTCTTCGCAACGTTCATAAGATGAGTGTAGCAACCTCCACTGTGCATATGTCAAAATGGGATCATGGAGATTTCATGAAATTTCACCGACTAGCTCGCACCCCAGAGTCGGCGACTCACAAGCTCAGCGACTCAAGTCTCTTGTCGCTGGTGTTTGCAAACTCAAAAATCGACGACTCACAGCTTCAGCGTCTCAAAGCTCTTGTCGCCGATTTTCAATACCCCCATTCCTCAGAAAACGGCGACTCAGCGACTCTCACCCATAGTCGCTGGTCTTGTATACCGCGAGTTGTAGCGTCTCAAACCTCCACGCCTCCAGCTACTCATGCTTCATGTCCTTTGTCGTTGATTACTTGATCCAAAATTTCAGCGACTCAACAACCAAGGCCTTCGGTTTGATTTTTTATTTTTTTTATTATTATGTTTTTATATACATATAAATATAGTATTATTGCAATTATATATTTTAATTATATATTATTTTAATATTTTTTTTTTGTACTGATGGGCCGAATTTCCTTCTTGAGTTGGGCTTTTTTGCAGGTGTTGGACTGTGTATTATTTTTCCGGACGAGCCGCTCAAAATTTTCCTATATATAGGGCCTCCACCAACCCTATTAAGTGCGCCTTCAAAATTCGAAAATTTCTCTAAGTGTTCAAGACTCTCAGCTACAGCTCTCGAGTTCGAAATTCCTAGGTTCTCTAGTTTTTCCTTTTCTGTCGCATCCGACGACTCTAGCTTTGCGCATCCGGTGCCTCGTCTTTCGTCGTGCGAGTGAAATTCTTTTTGTCAACAGACTCACAGCTACAACTCTCAGTCTCTTTCTGAAATGTCTTCCTCTAACTTGGATGATATGCTAGCTGATATGACCGTGTATCTGAACGACCAGTTTAAGAAACCTCAATCTCCGAAATCCAAAAAGGCTGCCTATGATGAGCTACAGGCTCATTTGGACAAGATTGAGCGACGTTCAAGCAAGACGTCCTCTGCTGAGACACTTGTCAATTTGTCTAAGGCTACTGACCCTGCTCACTCATCTGCCCGTGCACCAGCGAAAGACACCAAGTCTGGAAAAGAACCTAAGTCCGGGTCCTATCGTACCTTCAGAGGAAATGTGTCTGCCAAAGACTATCATCGGATGCTCGCAGCTGGCGAGATCACAGAAGAGGGTAAGAGAGTTACCTCTTCTTCACTGAAACAACCGACAGTCACAGCTGTCGTTGATCCCAAGAAAACAAAACCCACAGCTTCAGCTGGTGTATCTGAGAAACAGCAAACTACAAGCAGTGAAGGGAAAAAGAAGAAATCTGATGACTCTACTGGAAAATCGAAATCCCTAGTTTCCAAACCACCCTTGGTGCCTCATTCTCCTCGATCCTCAGAGACAGCTGACAGAGCTCTCTATGTTCAAACCTTTGCGGAATGTCCGAAACCATACACTCCTGACTTCTACACTCCGACTACTCAAAGACGTCATCGCTTGATCGAACAACTACAAATTTTCTCTGACCGAACTATCCGCAAGGATGATTACGAAAGCCATGGGGTCATGGAATTTTTTGAAAGTATGCATCTTCGTGATTCAGTCCAACTCACCTATCGCTACTCGGTCCCCATTTTGTACAAGTTTTATGCCAATCTGTCTCCCGAGTTTGCTGATCCGAAAAATCGTCTGTTTGGATCCTTTGTGTTTCGCAAGAAACTCTATAACTTTCGTCCTTCGGACATCAACCGTTTCCTCAAAAGAACTACTGTTCAAGGAACCTGGGTCACTCCGTCTGCTGAAGACAGAGCTGACGATCTGAAAATTGGAACTTTTCTGACCAAGGGAAAAGTAAAATCTGCTGCACCCCCACCACCCTCAAAACTCTCTGCGTTCTATGGCATACTCCATCGACTCGGGATGTCGAATTGGATTGTCAATCTTGATGAGTCAGTGATGTCGAACGAGCTCATGCATCTTATCTTTCGTCTTGGCTGTGGTGAGCAGGTCAACCTAGGAAGAATAATTTTTGCAGACTTATGCAAGATAGCCAGGATCTCAGATGAAGCGATCAAGCGTGAACTTGACCTACCTAAACGGAAAAGATTCCGTCTCACGCATCCTTGCTTGATATATGGCATGCTTCATGATCAGGGATTTATTCCAATGACTGCTGCTGAGAAATCAATGAAGAAGAATGGGGCTGTTAAGATCACAGGCACCTACCTTAATCCGAAACATAGAGTTATCGATCTTCCCTGGACAGCTTGCACTTCTCGTGCTGAAATTCCAGAACCTGTCACTCCACCTCCTTCACCACAAAAATCACAGAATCCTTTTCGTCGGGATTACCACCTCATAAAAATCCTTTTCATCCCATTCATGGACACAGAACTGTCGTTCCTTCTGCTGCAGTTCTTAAGTTCATGGCCTCTGTTCAAAAAGTTGATAAACGTCAAGCTGAGCATGTTGTGGCTTACAACAAAATGATTCACGCACAGATCGAGTCGAAGGAAGCTTTCAAGGAACTTCAACTTCAGATCCAACAAGGGGGAGGATTGGGCGAAGGAATCACTGTTGGCTCCCAAAGTGGAAGTTTGAAAGACACCTTCATCTATTCTCTCGTCAAAGATGCAATCAAGGAGGCTCACTCTGATCTGGCCAAGAAAAATTTTGAAAGTGAAGATGAAGATGAGGATGACGGTGAGAAGACTGATGATGAGATTTTTGATAATGTGATAGAAGCTGCTCGCAAAGGGAAAGCCAAAGTTGGGGAAACTTCAAATCCAGAGGTGTCGCAAGCGATGCCGTCTGATGGTCTTAGGGATGAGGATGTCAACATCATGGACTTAGATGCTGAAGGTGATGAAAACGTTGAACCCTACAAGATCTTTGAAGATGAGGATGATGAAGCTGAGTCTGAAGACAAAGACGACTCCAGCGAAGATGATGGGTTCCAGTACGATGATGATGAAGACGTGATCGAGAGTCCTGTTCGTGAATCAACTCCCACTGACGACGATCCGAAGTGATTTCATCCTATGTTTTTGTTTAACTCTTGAACACTTTATGTTTTTTTTTTCATGTCTTTGGTTGCACGCATAAAACTCTAAACTCTCTTGCATGCATGTTTTTCATATCTGCTCTATCGTACTCTTGATTTTTGGTTTGGATATTCTATCTAAGTTTTTATGGTTTTTTCATTGATTATGGTTTCATTGTTTTTCCATCTTTTACTTAGTTATTTTTTACTCGTTTATCTGTTTGAGGGGGAGATTGTTGCATCTCCTATCTACCTTGTTTTTTTTGGTTTTTTAAGTTGTGCCAAAAAGGGGGAGATTGTAAATGTTGATTTTGGCGACAACATTTTTTCGTTTTTGTTTTTGTTTTTTTTGATTTCAGGGTTGAAGGTTGGAGTCGCCGATTTTGAAGACAAGCATCAAAACCGGCGAACGGCGACTGAAGTCGCTGGATTTTGAACTTGCATCAAAACCAGCGACTGGCGACTCATGCCCCGGAACCGGCGACTGGCGACTCCCTACCCAAAAACCAGCGACTGGCGACTGCATCAAGATCCAGCAACTGGCGACACACTTGCATGAAATTCGGCGACTGGCGACTGCATCAAGATCCAGCGACTGGCGACACACATGCATGCAATCCGGCGACTGGCGACTGGCGACTCGCATGCATGCAATCCGGCGACTGGCGACTCGGCGACTGGCGACCCGTGTCCTTGGATCCAGCGAACGGCGAACGGCGACTCTTGGGAAAGAGTTCAGCGTTTTTGTATTTCAAACTCAATGACGTTCGACGACCATGAAGACGATGAAAATTCGATGCTTCAACACTTAGTGATTTTTCACAAGAAATTGAAGATGAAGATTTGAGATCGATGGAGTCAAGAATTGAAATTGAAGTTTGATTTTGAAATTGAAGATTCAAGATTCGAAGATTCAAAAATCAAAGATTCAAGATTCCAAGATTCAAGAATCCAAGTACTACAAAGTGATGTCATCCATGTAGAAGTGACATCAGCCAAGCATGTGACCAATCAGAAAGTGCCACGTCATCACCTCACATGTGCGGGATGCCTATATATACCTAGGATTTCCGTTTCATCACTTGACGATTTTGAGAGAACGAAATCTGATTTTTAGAATCATATCCTACAGCTTCGAGCTGAGAGTTTGTGTAGTGTGTTTGCGTTGTACGCCAAGAATAGAGTTAGGAGATTTAACTCTAGGTGCACTAGTGCTAGGTTACTAGTAAGTGGGAGTGTTGCGACACTCGGGAAACTTCTTGTAATCACTTTGCCTACCATACTCCTTGTAATAGTTTCGTTTTGTTTTCAATAAAATGAAATATATTACATAAGCTTTGTCTTCACATACTTTATCTTCACTTTGTGAGAATGATCGACTGAAGCTGCTGACGTTCGAGTTTAAGACCAATTTCACGAAAAATTGGTATCCTACGCTGAAGACGTAATTTCATGTTTTAAATAATAAAAAGTAGGAATATAATAGGTATGGTTGAGTAAGTAATGAATAATTTTTTGTTGATTGTCTCTGTTTCTGCCACAGATAGATACCCCCTTGGCAGTGTCCTTTCCAGGGCCACCTATCTGCATCTTTTGTGGCCTCTGACCCTATGTGGCCTTGGAGTTTGCCTTTGTTGATGATCTTGTGGCCCTTGACCGCACGTCCTTAATTATTTGATCTTTTTGTCCGTGAGCGCGCCCCCTCTCTTATGATCTTGTGGTCTGTGGCTTTGAGCGCTTTCATGCTGCTGTGTCTCGTGTCTTGCTGCGCTTTGATGGTATTGTGGCCCTGTGTCCGAGTGATCTTTTAGTCTTGTTTTTCGGCTAATTTTGAATTCCTACTACTTTAGAATTTGGATTTGTTTTGGTGGTGTTAGGGTACTCTATTTTGTTTTAGATTTTTGATATTTGTTTTGTATATATTATGTATTTGTACTTGGGCTTGTTTATTGTATGGGTTTTTCCATTTTTGTTGTTGTGGATGCATCAATTTGGTTAATTGGTTTCCACGATGGGTCTAAAATTTATAGGGTTTCAATTATTTTAAATAATTACATTTTTTTACATACAATTTAAAAAAAACAATTAAAAAAAAACTTGTAAACTAATACTCAAAACAAAGGATAAAAAACATCATTTTTGTCACGCCCCGTTTTATTTTATTAAATAAATAAAATATAACTATTAATTTGTAAAGAAACCGAGGGCGGAGAATTTGAAATCTTAGACGTCCACGTCGACATTTGAAAACTTAACGGTAAAAAGCTTTAAATAATAGTAAATGCAGCGGAAATTATTATTAGTTTTGACACGTCGACACGCACTAAAATAAAATTAACATATTAAACGTTTGTACGAATCACGGCGCAGAAGCATCCTCGACTACTCCGGTTAATCAAAAGTATCACCTGAAAACATTTATATTAACAAGGGTCAGTCCACTGACTGGCAAGTAGGCATGCATGCTATATGCTTTAATCTTTTCACTTGTCGTCTTAATCGTATTTTAGACGTTGGATTTTAATGCAATGCAGCTCCTGGACTTAACTTAACCTTAGATCATAAACTTGACTTTAAACTTTAAGTGTATTCTTTCACGTTAACCTTCGAAACGTGACTTCAACATTTAGACGTTTATCACGTTAACCTCCGAAACGTGACTTACGTTTAGACTATCACGTTAACCTATGAAACGCGACCTTACATTTTATACTCACGTTAACCTCCGAAACGTGACTTACGTTTAGACTATCACGTTAACCTCCGAAACGTGACTTTACATTTTATACTCACGTTAATCTCCGAAACGTGACTTTACATTTTATACTCACGTTAACTTCCGAAACGTGACTTTACATTTTATACTCACGTTAACCTCCGAAACGTGACTTGCGTTTATATTCACGTTAACCTCCGAAACGTGACATAACATTTAGACTATCAAGTTAACCTCCGAAACGTGACTTACGTTTTAACTTATCGCGTTAACCTCCGAAACGTGACTTACGTTTTAACTTATCACGTTAACCTTTGAAATGTGACACTTGACATATATTTAGTAAATATTAAGTTTCATTTTTTAACATTTTGACCGTGAACTTGACTTCTAATGCATATGCAGCCTTACGTGTATGCACGAATTAATGATACGTATGAATTAACATCACAAATGATAAACATAACATTACAAGGATCATAAGTAAACATTTTAAAATACAATCATCACTTAGAACAAAAGTATGGTCTAAAGCATTCAAATAACAGTTACAAATAACATGCACACAACATTAAGCCAATTCAAGAACATCAACCAATTTATTATACACACTGTATAATATTAACTCTTGCTGCTGCTACTTTGAAATTACGCCTTCGACGTAAGATACCAACTTTTCGCGAAGTTGGTCTTAAACTCACAGACAGCAGCTTCAGTCGATAAAAACACTCACACAATTCGTAGTATAAAAAGTGGAGACAAAGTTATGTAATAGTTTTCATTTCATTGATCAACAAAACTAAACTATTACACTTGAAGAGTATGGTAGGGAAAATGATTACAAGAAGTTTACCGAGTGTCGCAACAACTCCCACTAACTTGTAATCTAGCACACGAGTACCTAGAGCTAAATCTCCTAACTCTAATCTTGGCACACGACGCAAAAGCTACTACACAAACTCGAAGCTGTCGGTTACGATTCTAAAAATCAGATTTCGTTCTCTCAAAATCGTCAAATGATGAA
Organism: Euphrasia confusa; assembly: GCA_954870475.1. Lineage (NCBI taxonomy): Eukaryota > Viridiplantae > Streptophyta > Magnoliopsida > Lamiales > Orobanchaceae > Euphrasia > Euphrasia confusa. The sequence continues at coordinate 7,127,210 of OX940964.1, forward strand.
ACTCAAATCCATGGGTATATATAGTAGAGCCGCAGATGTGAAGGTGATGATGTGGCACGTTCTCATTCGTCGCATGCTTGGCTTATGTCACTTCTCCATGGATGACATCATTATTGTAGAACTTGGATTCTTGAATCTTGGAATCTTGAATCTTCGATTCTTGAATCTTCGAATCTTGAATCTTCAATTTCAAAAACAAACTTCAATTTCAATCTTGACTCCATCGATCTCAATTCTTCATCTTCAATTTCTTGTGAAAATCTCTAAGTGTTGAAGCTTCAGAATTTCATCGTCTTCATGGTCGTCGATATTGTTGAAGTAGTAAACTTGGAACAATTCTTCATTTCCTTGAACTGAGTACTTGGTGAAAGAAATCACGTTGAATGCACTTAGTTGTTGAATCCAATATAAAAAGGCATGAGTCGCTGAAAACGTATCAAGAGGCAAAACCGGCGACTCCTGTCGCTGGATTACATGCACGCCCCCAAACCAGCGACTCCAGTCGCTGGAATTTTTCCAAGCACCAAAAACGGCGACTGGAGTCGCCGTTTCTCCAACGCACCAAAAGTGGCGACCGCTGTCGCCGTTTTCATGCGCATACCCAAAAGTGGCGACAGATGTCGCCGTTTCCACGCAACTCCAAAGTGGCGACTCGTGTCGCTGAAAAAGCCCTTTCACCAAAACCGGCGACTCGCGTCGCCATTTCTGCGCAACACCAAAAGTGGCGATCGTGTCGCCGTTTCCACGCGCATGCACCCAAAGTGGCGACTCCTGTCGCCGTTTCCTTGCGTCCTTCAAAAGCGGCGACTCTGGTCGCCGTTTTTCATCTAGTTCCAAAAGTGGAGACTCAAGTCTCCATTTCCATGCACAAGGTTGTTGACTTCAGATTTCTAAACTGTAATCCTGAAAGTCCAACAAAAACAAAAACACAAGGAAAAGTACGTTGTCGCCAAAACCAACATTTACAATCTCCCCCTTTTTGGCACAACTCATAAAAACAAAGTTAAGAAAAAACGAGATACAAGTATCTCCCCCCAACCAAACAAACCATCAAACATAACTAAGTAAAAAGATGGAAAAACATCAATCATACAATCAATGAAAAACCATAAAAATACTTAGACAAAAATCAAACCAATCATCAAAACTTAGATAAGAATTCAAACCACGGAAAAACCAAGTTTCAAAAAGAATTCAAGAGTTAAACAAATATGAAAAACCATGCATGTACGAATAAGTTCAGATTTATATGCATGCAAAACCAAAACATGAAAGACGAGTTCAAGAGTTATGAAAAAACATAAATTAAAAACTTGGACTTTGAACTTCAATATTTTGGCGAGGCTGTGGGAGATGGATCACGTTCCGGACTTCCGATTGTCTCCTCTTCATCATCCTCATAGCTGAAGCCATCGTCTGAGCTAGAGTCTTCATCTTCGTCAGAGTCAGTTTCCGGATTCCCGAAAATCTCATACTCGCCCAAACCATCACCAGCATCGTCGTCAACATCCACAACGTTGACATCTTCTTCATCTCTCAGACCATCAGACGGCATCGCGAACGACGCCTCTAGATTTGTAGTTTCATACATCTTCTTCTTTCCCTTGTCCCTAACATCCATAATTCCATCAAAAATGTCGTCATCTGTTTTCTCGCCACCATCGCTCACAACTTCTATAAGTTTGCTTTTGGACAGCTGCACATGAGCTTCCTGAATAGCATCCCGCACCATCTTCAGAATAAATGTATCTTTTAAACTTGCGTCGGGGGCTCCAACATCACCAAGTCCCCCCCCCCCCCCCCCCTTGTTGGATCTCCCGTTGAAGCTTCTCAAAAGATTTTTTTGTTTTTCTTGCGCCTCAACCATCCTGTTGTACGCAATGACATGTTCAGCCTGACGTTTTTCAACCAACTGAGAGTCGGCATAGAATTCCTGAACTACAGCTGATGGAACCACAACACGGTGACTATGGATCGGATGATGAGGGTTAAGGTAAGAGGGAATACTAGAAGTCGGACCAAAACCTTGAGGCACAACTTTCGGCAACTTAACACCCTCAGCTTCAGTTTCATCGACAGCAGCTGTCGTCTGTGATTTCTGGCGCTTTGCAGCTGAGGACTTAGTTTTCTTGGATGCAGGCTTGCGCTTCCTTGAAGACTTAGGCGTTGGAGGCGGAGTCAAAATTTCTGGAAGCGCATTTCTGTTGACAAGTTCGTGCCAAGGTAAGTCTATCACACGCTTTGCAGGGTTCAAATATTTTCCAGTGATTTTGACAGCCCCATTTTTCTTCATCTTTTTCTCCGTGCCCGTGATCGGGATAAAGTCTTGGGCATGAAGCATCCCATATATCAGACACGGATGTGTTAGATGGATTCTCTCTTTTTCAGGCAGTTCAGCTTGCCGAATGATTTCCTCATCCGAGGTTTTTGCAATTTTGCACAAGTCATTGAAAATAATTTGGCCCAGGTCAGCCTGTTCGCCACAGCCGAGGCGAAAAATCAAGTGCATCAGTTCTGGGGTCAAGACTGAGGAATCAGGATTTGCCATCCAGTTAGACATCCCCAAACGATGTAAAACGTCGTAGAAGGCGGACAGCTTGGAGGGTGGGGCCGTGGGGGCAACTCAGACTTAACTTTCTTTTGGGTTATGAAGGTCCCAATCTTCAAGTCTTCAGCTCTCTCTTCAGCTGACGGTGACGTCCAAAAACCATCTATATCAAGTCTCTTCAAGAATTGGTTGATTGAGAATGGGCGAAACTTATAGAGTTTGTTGCGGAAAATAAAACAACCATACAACCTATTCTTCGGATCAGCGAACTCCGGAGTTAGGCTGGCATAGAACTTGTTGATTATAGGAATAGAGTATCGGTAAGTCAGATGCACAGAGTTGAACAGCTGCATCTGATTCAAAAATTCTGTAATCCCATGCTTTTCATAATCCTCTTTCAGGATAGTTCGGTCAGTGTGGATGGGCAACGTTTCTATCAGCCGATGACGACGTTCGGCAGTTGGCGTGAAAAATTCACAAGAGTGAGCTTTGGGACACTCTTCAATCCGGCGAATGTACTTGAACGCGTCGGTCGATTTTTGGGATCCAGCTGATCCCGAAGAGTGTGGCACCAAAGGCGGTTTCTGTGAGCTATGAGTTTTGGATTTAGCAACAGAACCACCACCAGAGTTTTTCGGAGTTGATGTTTTCACACCACTTCTACTGACGGTAGGTTTCTTTCCAGCACCACTCCCAGCTGGAGTCGAAATTTTCATAGTCTTGGGATCCTTGGCTGCAGTCACAGTCACAGTCGAAGGAACTTTGACAACCTTCTTTCCATCCTTAGTTATCTCGCCAGCTCTTCTCTTGTAACATTCCCCTTGTAGATACGAAAAGATGTATCTTTCTCTTTTCCAGTTTTGCCAGACTTAGGCTCTTTTCCCGGCTGACGTGCAGTTGAGTGAGCCGGAGTTGCAGATTTGGTTAAGTCAATTTCGGCAGACACAGTCTTGCCAGAGCGTCGCTCAACTTTGTCAAGGTGAGCTTGAAGTTCTTCGTATGCTGCCTTCTTGGATTTTGGAGAAGGAGCGTTCTGAAATTGTTCGTTGAGATACGCAGTCATGTCTGCCATCATATCGTCGAAGTTCTTAGTCGACATAGTTAAGGTAAGGAACTGAGAGTTGACAGCTGCGAGATTAGTAAACCACGAAAACGAACTTCAACCACGAAAACAAGGACAGGGCGCCGGATGCGCAAAGCTAGAGTCGCCAATTGCGACGGAAAAACAAGAAACTAAGAAATAAGGAATTCGAACACTGAACTTGCACTTGAGAGCTGAGAGATCGAGAACTTGAGAGTTAGAGAGTTCGATGTAAGCGCAAGTGAAATCGGTTTTCAAGAGGACCTATATATAGGAAAAATTTGGGCCGCCCGTCTGAATGAAAAAGCCCAGTCCAAGACCTGGAAAAAGCTCATCTCAAGAATAAAAATTAGGCCCAAAAGACGAACCAAAAATTATTAATTTGAAAAAATTATTAAAATAATAATTTCCAAATTTAATAAATAATAAAATAAATAAAAACAATAAAAATGAAAAACAAACCAAGTTTGAAAAACGAAGTTGATAGCCATCGGTTTTCATCATCAAAAACTACGTAGCTCACTGGCAGTTTCTTTTTGCGATGTAAATTGGGACACTCGTTTTTGACATGTCCAAATCCCTTGCATTCATAGCACTGCATTTTAGAAACATCCTTGCTAGTAGATGAATATGGAGATAGTTTTGTCTCCTTAAATTTTTTGTCAGAGAATGAAGTTTGATTTCGGTTGTCTGAGTTTCTCTGAAATGAGTTAGAATTTTTCTGAAATTTTCAAAAATTTCGAGCACGATTCTTTCTCTTAAACTCTTGTTTCACAAGATACGTGACTATTTCAGTCAGTGCAACAAGTTTGTCAGGATTATGTGAGTTCATCAAACGTTCAATGTCCTCTGCTTCTTCGTCATCAGACTCATTAACATCGGCTGAGAAACTACATTCAGATTTCTCATTTCTCGAAGGAGTTTTCTGAGGTTTCGGACTTCTTGAACTCTTACCCTTCTCCGAAATTTTTAGAGCAGTCATCGGCTCATAAACAAGAGACATTTCAGGGTTGCTACGTACTTTCAGAGTCAAGTCGTAGTTTCTCAAATCAGCCATTAAATCTGCATAGTCCCATTTCTGATCTTTTTCTTCTCGTGCTTCAAGTGTTAGCACTTTACTTTCAAACCGAGAACTTAGACTATGAAGAGTTTTCTCGTAGACCATGATGGCAGGAAAAGTTTCTCCAAGTTCATGCACTTCGTTCACATATCTCATGATTTTGTCTAAGTACTCATTTGTGTCTTCATCTTCTCTCATACGGAGTTGATGAAACTGAGCAGTGATAGTTCGAATTTTGGAGCGTTTTACGGCATGACTTCCTTCGCACGTTCTTTGAAGAGTTTCCCATGCGTCTTTCGCTGAAGTGCAGTTCTTAACCAGTTGGTACATACTAAGTTCCAACCATTCACAAATAAGAAGGAGAGCTTTGCTATTCACAGTAGACAAGTCATGCTCTTCTCTAGTCCAGTTACGTTCAGGTTTAGGAATTCTTATTCCATCGGCATCTTCAGTATACGGACACACCCAACCTTCCAACACAGCCATCCATGCACGAGAGTCTGACCTTTAATTCTAGCAGAAACTTTAGCTTTCCAGTTAGAGTAGTTCTGATGAGTAAGCATAATCGGTTTCTGAACAAACATTGGCGACTCCATTTTAGCGGAAATATGAAGTCAAGTAACGGATCACGTCTTATACGTATGACGTCCCGCTCTGATACCAATTGAAATTACGTCTTCGACGTAAGATACCAACTTTTCGCGAAGTTGGTCTTAAACTCACATACAACAGCTTCAGTCGATGAAAACACTCACACAATTCGTAGTATAAAAAGTGGAGACAAAGTTATGTAATAGTTTTCATTTCATTGATCAACAAAACTAAACTATTACACTTGAAGAGTATGGTAGGCAAAATGATTACAAGAAGTTTACCGAGTGTCGCAACAACTCCCACTAACTTGTAATCTAGCACACGAGTACCTAGAGCTAAATCTCCTAACTCTAATCTTGGCACACGGCGCAAAAGCTACTACACAAACTCGAAGCTGTCGGTTACGATTCTAAAAATCAGATTTCGTTCTCTCAAAATCGTTAAATGATGAAACTCAAATCCATGGGTATATATAGTAGAGCCGCACATGTGAAGGTGATGACGTGGCACTTTCTCATTCGTCGCATGCTTGGCTTATGTCACATCTCCATGGATGACATCATTATTGTAGAACTTGGATTCTTAAATCTTGGAATTTTGAATCTTCGAATCTTGAATCTTCAATTTCAAAAACAAACTTCAATTTCAATCTTGACTCCATCGATCTCAATTCTTCATCTTCAATTTCTTGTGAAAATCTCTAAGTGTTGAAGCTTCAGAATTTCATCGTCTTCATGGTCGTCGATATTGTTGAAGTAGTAAACTTGGAACAATTCTTCATTTCCTTGAACTGAGTACTTGGTGAAAGAAATCACGTTGAATGCACTTAGTTGTTGAATCCAAGATAAAAAGGCATGAGTCGCTGAAAACGTATCAAGAGGCAAAACCGGCGACTCCTGTCGCCGGATTACATGCACGCCCCCAAACCAGCGACTCCAGTCGCTGGAATTTTTCCAAGCACCAAAAACGGCGACTGGAGTCGCCGTTTCTCCAACGCACCAAAAGTGGCGACCGCTGTAGCCGTTTTCATGCGCATACCCAAAAGTGGCGACAGATGTCGCCGTTTCCACGCAACTCCAAAGTGGCGACTCGTGTCGCTGAAAAAGCCCTTTCACAAAACCGGCGACTCGGGTCGCCGTTTCTGCGCAACACCAAAAGTGGCGACTCGTGTCGCCGTTTCCACGCGCATGCACCCAAAGCGGCGACTCCTGTCGCCGTTTCCTTGCGTCCTTCAAAAGCGGCGACTCTGGTCACCGTTTTTCATGTAGTTCCAAAAGTGGAGACTCAAGTCTCCATTTCCACGCACAAGGTTGTTGACTTCGGATTTCTAACCTGTAATCCTGAAAGTCCAACAAAAACAAAAACATAAGAAAAAGTAAGTTATCGCCAAAACCAACATTTACATACTTCCTACACATACATACATCCGTAGACATTAACACACACACTACTAACATCATTGACTCACTTTATATATATACACACCCGTACACACACATACCTATTAAGCTATTACCCACACATATATATAGCAATCTAAATATTATTTCACTTTAGCAGCAACAACATCACATATACATATACGCACGAATACTTTTGCATAGGTAAGGTATATGTATAAATAAGGGGCTGGGGGCGACATATAACTATCCCTATAATACTTCCACACACATACAAATATACATATAGGTTCTGCTTATATATACAGGTTAATGGTATATACACGTTACAGGCAAACGAGTTATTTTAATTTCTTAATTTTTATTCTAAAAATTCTAGTTGTTAAATTCTACCCACCTTATAAAAAGTTTCGTCCACGAAACTTAGTTGAATTCATAGGACATGCATAAATTTTTTTAAAGTCATCACACAATATTAAATAGAATGTAACTATTTGAAAAATCAAAATCAACACACCTAAGATAGTATTAAAGGATCTTCATAACAAATTCAACAATCAGGATTAATGAACTTTCACATATTCATAACTAGCATTAATACAATTATCACATAACAAATAATTTAAACACATCTCAGAGTAAAATCAATGATTTAACTTCATACGAATCAAGGTGGACTTACCAATAGCAATCATAATCAACTAAACATTCAAAATACCCAAAATTAGCATTGATACTATAATCACATAGCAATTAACTGGTATAAAAAAATAACTTACCGGAGTAACGAAGATGTCTGGCGTGATTCATACACATAACTTAAATTTTAAACTTTGAAATCATTACATTTTGAGCACAGGTCGAGAGAATAGATTTTAAAACTCTAGGCTCTGATACCATTTGTCACGCCCCGTTTTATTTTATTAAATAAATAAAATATAACTATTAATTTGTAAAGAAACCGAGGGCGGAGAATTTGAAATCTTAGACGTCCACGTCGACATTTGAAAACTTAACGGTAAAAAGCTTTAAATAATAGTAAATGCAGCGGAAATTATTATTAGTTTTGACACGTCGACACGCACTAAAATAAAATTAACATATTAAACGTTTGTACGAATCACGGCGCAGAAGCATCCTCGACTACTCCGGTTAATCAAAAGTATCACCTGAAAACATTTATATTAACAAGGGTCAGTCCACTGACTGGCAAGTAGGCATGCATGCTATATGCTTTAATCTTTTCACTTGTCGTCTTAATCGTATTTTAGACGTTGGACTTTTATGCAATGCAGCTCCTGGACTTAACTTAACCTTAGATCATAAACTTGACTTTAAACTTTAAGTGTTTTCTTTCACGTTAACCTTCGAAACGTGACTTCAACATTTAGACGTTTATCACGTTAACCTCCGAAACGTGACGTACGTTTAAACTATCACGTTAACCTCTGAAACGCGACCTTACATTTTATACTCACGTTAACCTCCGAAACGTGACTTTACATTTTATACTCACGTTAATCTTCGAAACGTGACTTTACATTTTATACTCACATTAACCTCCGAAACGTGACTTGCGTTTATATTCACGTTAACCTCCGAAACGTGACATAACATTTAGACTATCACGTTAACTTCCGAAACGTGACTTACGTTTTAACTTATCACGTTAACCTTTGAAACGTGACACTTGACATATATTTAGCAAATATTAACTTTCATTTTTTAACATTTTGACTGTGAACTTGACTTCTAATGCATATGCATCCTTACGTCTATGCATGAATTAATGATATGTATGAATTAACATCACAAATGATAAACATAACATTACAAGGAACATAAGTAAACATTTTAAAATACAATCATCACTTAGAACAAAAGTATGGTCTAAAGCATTCAAATAACAGTTACAAATAACATGCACACAACATTAAGCCAATTCAAGAACATCAACCAATTTATTATACACACTGTATAATATTAACTCTTGCTGCTGCTACTTCCTACACATACATACATCCGTAGACATTAACACACACACACTACTTAACATCATTGACTCACTTTATATATATACACACCCGTACACACACATACCTATTAAGCTATTACACACATATATATATATAGCAATCTAAATATTATTTCACTTTAGCAGCAACAACATCACATATACATATACGCACGAATACTTTTGCATAGGTAAGGTATATGTATAAATAAGGGGCTGGGGGCGACATATAACTATCCCTATAATACTTCCACACACATACAAATATACATATAGGTTCTGCTTATATATACAGGTTAATGGTATATACACGTTACACTACACACATGCACAAACATTATATATGAACCATATAACTTCAATGATAATCGACGAACCCTAAATTTAATTATAATCTAGTTACATGAACTTAAAACCCACTTGCCTTATAATTACGGAATCGAGATTGAAGTATTAAGTTCGTCGTGAACACGTTGAAAGTCTCGTTCTTCTTCTCCTTCTTCTTTCTTGTCCGCCCGCAGCTCTCTCTCTCTCTTAGAACCGCTCGTCCCTTCTTTTATCCTCTTCTTTTCTTCTCGGTCGCACGCCCCCTTCTCCACTCTCTTTCGATTAACAGAGTAAATCCCGTAAACCCTATTCCCCTCTCTTCGTCTTTATATTTGTGTGTATATCTTTAACGTATTTATTAATTTGGCCCAATAAATATAATTCGACTTGCCCACAAAAGAAACTCAATTATTATTTTAGCCCATTAAAGTTAAGTATGTTTTATGAAAGTCCATTAAATAAAAGCCAAATATGTAAATGTTGAAGCCCAACTAAAATATACTAAATTCGATAAACACATGGATTAAAGCGCTATTTAAATTACTTAATTTTTATTATGAACAATCGGGTCTACCCACCTTATAAAAAGTTTCGTCCTCGAAACTTAGCTCATTTTATAAAATGTTAAAGCCCAATTAAAGGATAAATATGTTTTTATTAAATTAGTAGTCCAGACCATAAATATTGAAGCCCATATAAATGTTATACCTTAGGCAAACGAGTTATTTTAATTTCTTAATTTTTATTCTAAAAATTCTAGTTGTTAAATTCTACCCACCTTATAAAAAGTTTCGTCCACGAAACTTAGTTGAATTCATAGGACATGCATAAATTTTTTTAAAGTCATCACACAATATTAAATAGAATGTAACTATTTGAAAAATCAAAATCAACACACCTAAGATAGTATTAAAGGATCTTCATAACAAATTCAACAATAAGGATTAATGAACTTTCACATATTCATAACTAGCATTAATACAATTATCACATAACAAATAATTTAAACACATCTCAGAGTAAAATCAATGATTTAATTTCATACGAATCAAGGTGGACTTACCAATAGCAATCATAATCAACTAAACATTCAAAATACCCAAAATTAGCATTGATACTATAATCACATAGCAATTAACTGGTATAAAAAAATAACTTACCGGAGTAACGAAGATGTCTGGCGTGATTCATACACATAACTTAAATTTTAAACTTTGAAATCATTACATTTTGAGCACAGGTCGAGAGAATAGATTTTAAAACTCTAGGCTCTGATACCATTTGTCACGCCCCGTTTTATTTTATTAAATAAATAAAATATAACTATTAATTTGTAAAGAAACCGAGGGCGGAGAATTTGAAATCTTAGACGTCCACGTCGACATTTGAAAACTTAACGGTAAAAAGCTTTAAATAATAGTAAATGCAGCGGAAATTATTATTAGTTTTGACACGTCGACACGCACTAAAATAAAATTAACATATTAAACGTTTGTACGAATCACGGCGCAGAAGCATCCTCGACTACTCCGGTTAATCAAAAGTATCACCTGAAAACATATATATTAACAAGGGTCAGTCCACTGACTGGCAAGTAGGCATGCATGCTATATGCTTTAATCTTTTCACTTGTCGTCTTAATCGTATTTTAGACGTTGGACTTTTATGCAATGCAGCTCCTGGACTTAACTTAACCTTAGATCATAAACTTGACTTTAAACTTTAAGTGTTTTCTTTCACGTTAACCTTCGAAACGTGACTTCAACATTTAGACGTTTATCACGTTAACCTCCGAAACGTGACGTACGTTTAGACTATCACGTTAACCTCTGAAACGCGACCTTACATTTTATACTCACGTTAACCTCCGAAACGTGACTTTACATTTTATACTCACGTTAATCTCCGAAACGTGACTTTACATTTTATACTCACATTAACCTCCGAAACGTGACTTGCGTTTATATTCACGTTAACCTCCAAAACGTGACATAACATTTAGACTATCACGTTAACCTACGAAACGTGACTTACGTTTTAACTTATCACGTTAACCTTTGAAACGTGACACTTGACATATACTTAGTAAATATTAACTTTCATTTTTTAACATTTTGACTGTGAACTTGACTTCTAATGCATATGCATCCTTACGTGTATGCATGACTTAATGATATGTATGAATTAACATCACAAATGATAAACATAACATTACAAGGAACATATGTAAACATTTTAAAATACAATCATCACTTAGAACAAAAGTATGGTCTAAAGCATTCAAATAACAGTTACAAATAACATGCACACAACATTAAGCCAATTCAAGAACATCAACCAATTTATTATACACACTGTATAATATTAACTCTTGCTGCTGCTACTTCCTACACATACATACATCCGTAGACATTAACACACACACACTACTTAACATCATTGACTCACTTTATATATATACACACCCGTACACACACATACCTATTAAGCTATTACACACATATATATATATATAGCAATCTAAATATTATTTCACTTTAGCAGCAACAACATCACATATACATATACGCACGAATACTTTTGCATAGGTAAGGTATATATATAAATAAGGGGCTGGGGGCGACATATAACTATCCCTATAATACTTCCACACACAAACAAATATACATATAGGTTCTGCTTATATATACAGGTTAATGGTATATACACGTTACACTACACACATGCACAAACATTATATATGAACCATATAACTTCAATGATAATCGAGGAACCCTAAATTTAATTATAATATAGTTACATGAACTTAAAACCCACTTGCCTTATAATTACGGAATCGAGATTGAAGTATTAAGTTCGTCGTGAACACGTTGAAAGTCTCGTTCTTCTTCTCCTTCTTCTTTCTTGTACGCCCGCAGCTCTCTCTCTCTCTCTCTTAGAACCGCTCGTCCCTTCTTTTATCCTCTTCTTTTCTTCTCGGTGGCACGCCCCCTTCTCCACTCGCCCATGAAAGAAACTCAATTATTATTTTAGCACATTAAAGTTAAGTATGTTTTATGAAAGTCCATTAAATAAAAGCCAAATATGTAAATGTTGAAGCCCAACTAAAATATACTAAATTCAGTTAACACATGGATTAAAGCGCTATTTAAATTACTTATTACTTAATTTTTATTATGAACAATCGGGTTATTACAATTTTAGTCCGTCTTCATGTATACCTACAATTTAAAAAACAAATATTAATGTACCCCTCAAAACTATAACAACTTTAAATACAAATAAAGAAGACTGGATTTGCAAAACACCTTAAAACCATGTGCAAGTCCTTTCATCTTTACTTTTTTCTTCCAAATCATCTCTCTTTCTCTTACACACGTCATATTTGAATCACCCATCATTTATAAGAAAAATTAACCCATTTTTCATCTTTACTTTTTTCTTCCAAATCATCTTTCTTTCTCTTACACACGTCATATTTGAATCACCCATCATTTATAAGAAAAATTAACCCACATCAATGGATTCCTCTTCTCATCCTATAAAATACTTCTTATTTTATTTATATATATTTTTTCTTTTAAAAGTAATTTTCAAATAATTTTATTATGATATTTTAAAATATATAATTAAATAATTTTAAAATCAAATAAAATAAAATTAACATAAATAAACATAGTAAAAACTAGTATTATAATATTACACAAAAATTAAAATATTTCGTAACAATTAAAATTAAAATAACTTATATGAAAAATATATACTAAAAAATTATTAGAAAATTAATGATTATTATATTTTAAAATTAATAATTAATTGTTTTGCTAAAAATAATTATACCCATATTTATATTTAAATAAAAAATTAATATAATTTTTTATGTTAATACATTATTAATTAAAGCATAATTAGATTATCAAAACCGCTCCCCTCCCCGTAACTGGAAAATATAAATCCCCGACAATCCTACGTGGCTCTGTATACGTGGTCCACCTCTAGTTTTCATAATTCAATCCTTTTATTCTTTCTGGAGACGATTAAACATTGAAAAATAATTATTTTTCATATCGTTCTTAATCTGAATTTCAATTCTCAAATATGAGATTTGTGTAATTTATTTATTTACTTTTTGTTATAATTATTTAGTATTATTGTAAATTGAATTTCAATAAAACAATTCAAAAAATAATCATCAAAATTTTTACAATTTTTCATTTTTTTCTATGTTTTTTCTATGCGTATATCTTCAATTCTTTTTTCTTGGAAGCCAGAGAGGACCGAGAAAATAAACGCTAGGCGGAGAGTTAAAGAATTAAAAAAAAAATTATTGCAAAGGAAAAATGACAAGACATAATTAATTCACGTGTCTTTGACACATCAGAATCGGGTTTTTAAAGTTTTTCCCGTGGTGGGTAGGAGAGCATTACTGGTAGCAAGATGCCCATCTTGCTCCAGGCCCAACATATAAAAAAAAATGTTTCAGCCAAATTACCCAATTACAAGTGCGTGAATTACGTCATCACAACTCAACATACAATTCACATTCATCTACTTTCTGTATCTTCCTTCCTTGAAGCCGATTCTCGCCGCCGTTGATTCTCGCCGCCTCCTTCATCCACGCCGAATATATACTAATTCTCCAGCATTGTCTCCCTTTTCGCCGACGTCTTCATCGTGCTCCTCTGTTCTTTGGCGATCCTCGGCCTTCTCTTCCGTCACATGAACATAGCCGTCCCCATCGACCCCCTCCACTGGCAGATCTCGCAGGACGCCGCCACGTGTCTCTTCGCCTGCCTCGCCAACGCCCTCGGCGCCGTCACCGGCCACGACAAACGCTTTTTCCTCAAGGTCAATTTCATCTTCCCCCAATTGAACCCGAATCGATTTTTCCCTAATCGTGAAATTAATTTTTCTATCGGTTTACGTCACATACGCTACAATCTAATCTCACCCTAATTTCTATCGGTTTTACAGAAAAGTTCTCTCCCAACACAACCTTCGTCACCACTCTTCTTCTCCGTCACCGCGCGCATGGCCGTCAAACCGTAGCTTCTGAAGATCTACTTCTTCCTCCCCTCCTCCAACCTTCATCACTGTCTCGCCGCCGCTGATATTGAAAGATTTCTTCGAAGAAATTGATTGATCGATCAAAATCGATTATATAATACCTAAGTAATTTTCTTACTTTCATGAATTTTGTAAAACATAAATTTCTAAAATCCCTTGTTCGTGTAAATGTGATTTGATCAGTGATTTTGAAGTTCGAGTTTAGCATGTTTGAGTTTTTTTGTGTAGTCCTTGTGTAGTCCGTGTAAATGTGATTTGATCCATCAATTCTATTTAATCAGTGATTTTGAAGTTTGAGAGTTTAACATGTTTGAGTTTCTCATTCTTTCTTATATTTACTCTATGTTGTGAAATATGTTTTACAAATTTCCAGGTGATCGATGTAAGATTACTATGCGGACTACCTGTGAATAAAAATACTCGTAATTGTTATATTTTCTATAGAGTGGTGTGACAACATTCATAGACAAAGACAAATTTTCTTTATTTTTTTCTCAATCTTAATTTTTATATCTATTAATCATTACCATCAAATTTTTGTGCATCATCTGCAATGAAAACACAAATCTTATAAAATAAAAATGAAATATAAAATAGATTGATGGAGGCTTAAGCCACCAGAAAAGCTCCATACTAACTTTCAACATTCTTTTCCTCTTTCCTTTATAGATTAACAAACATATTTCTCATAGTAAAATTCATTTTGAAACATTTACTTTGGCTTGTTATAACTTCATTTCTATTTGGCATGGTCAGGAACGTGAACTAATTAGGTTGGACGACAGTGTCCACCAATTTTCTTATGGAAACGTTAGCCACGTTAATGTATGAAATATGCTGGGAGGTAGTGGGAATGACTGGCTTCCTGAAGCCGTGCTTCTTGCTCGAGAAAGACTTCTGCAAAGGTTGAGAGGTGTAACTCTCTCTGGTGGAGGGTGGCTCAGATGTATAAAGCTTCTATATATACCTTCCAGGACACTGATTATGCTAAACATATCATTGTTGGCGTAGGTAGCATAACTAAGAATCACACCACCAACTGTTAAAAAACAATTAAATCACCCTGTAATTGAGTTCTTGTTTGTATTCTTGAGTTTGCTTGCTTGATTGACATGAACCTTATAAAAGGCCATTGAAATTTTTGAGGTACTAAGAACTGCAACCATTATTGATTGTTTGTGGCAAATGGCACGCTAAGTTCAACAAAATATATCTCATACTTCATATCAGTACATTATCATCTTTCATAATAATAGAGTTATTTTTAAGATTGACAACATTATAGTTCAATGATTGTGTATATTTAAGATTGACACCATTCTTGTTCAATGATCGTGTATATTTGACAATTGTACACAATAGGTCATACATCATATCTCTGCAATATCACCTTTCATAATAATGGAGTTCATCCTTCATTTTTAAAGATTGAAACAAAGCTTGTTAAAATATTATGTATATGTGTCAATTGTACACAACAGGTCATACTTCATATATGATGTATCACACCTAAACCCTAAAACCCTAAAAACAAAACCATAAACCCTAAAACCCTAAACCCTAACCCTACACTCTAAAACGATAATGAAGGTTTATAATCTGTAATTTGATGTATTACACCTTTAAAATTGAAGCATCATCATTTAAATAAGTAGTGTCATCATTAATTAAAAATGAAGCATCATTATTTAAAAACTGAAGCATCATCACTTAAACATTGTAGTATCACGCCAATAAAAATGAAGCATGACCATGGCCGATAATAACAAACAATCGGAAGGTCTTGTATCGAAGTGGCGAACTATAATCGAAATGGCGATCTATAATCGAAGTGGCGGACTATAATCGAGGGAGTCGAACAATAATCGAGGGAGACAAACAATAATCGAGGATGGTGAACAATAATCGAGGGAGGTGAACGATCACGGCCGCCTTCGGCGACAATAAGTAAATACATAAATTTCACGACGAAAATATTACATAATCCTATATCACAAGAAAAAAAAACAAATCAAACTATCTTGACAATTCCTATAAAAATCATAAAATGATTTAAACATAATAAGTAAATACATAAATTTCACATAAAATCTAACCTAATAATTTAATAGAATTAATGATAAATTCATAGTTATATAAACGCGTTATTCTTTTAAGAAGAACACCAATTTTCATTTTTATTAACATAATTCTTCATTTTAATTAATATCATCCTACATTTTCATTTTTATTAACATCATCCCGTTTTTCCTCGCCTTGTGGACCATCAGAATTGCAGACGACCTCTCGAAGAGCTCTGTCAGGTGCATGGCGTAGATGAGAAGGCCTTCTTGCTTACCGGTCCCACGGGAAGCCTCGATGAGATTGATCAAGCTGGGAATGATTCTCGTGTTGTGGAAACAAGCCTGCATTTTGAGCTGAGTGTCAGATTCTTTTCTCTGGATAGTGCGGTTCTTGTAATCCGATGTAGCCATCCGCGCCGGTTTGTATATGGTCATCACGATAGGCGTCGTTATAAACGTCGTGAACAAAGCCATCAATACCATAATCGCAAAAGTTTGGTCATTCAGAACCTAAAAAAAATCACAAGGCAATAATTTTTTTTTCAAAAAAATAAGCAAGAATAAAAGTGTGAGTAATTTACCCCTCGGTCTTTTCCAATGTTAAGGACGATAAGCTCCACTAAACCTTTCGTGTTCATGAGGATACCAAGTGTCAGCGACTCCTTAAAGGGGATCTTATAGAGAAGAGAAACCAGAAGAGTGCCAACAATCTTTCCGAAACACGCAGTCAATATAACCAACACAAGAAGACCCCACGACTGAGCTCCTTGGATGGTTGCCACGTTCGTTTTGAGCCCACTTGATACAAAGTACAGAGGAATAAAAAGGAAAATCTAACCTGGACAGGAGTAGATCCAGAATCGGGGGCGATACTTGAAATCCAAGATCAAGGAGTCTGAGTTCGGTTGCATCAATTTTTCCGCTTTTGTCCCTAACAAATCTCTCAAACATACCCTAGACGAACGGAAAACAAACCATATCTGATTCAAAGGAACAACATAAGCACAATTGAATGGTCGTAACATGTGCCAAAAACAGAGTATCGACTAACCCTCCAGGTCTTAAGAATGTAAAATGTTTGCGTAAATTCCTTTGGACCTGTAACGAGGCATAGCAGCATAATCAACAGACGATATCGATACATTGAAACGACTAGTTATAAGGTGGTATCTAATATGCACAACAATTCAATCATGTAGATATTTAGTTATTCAGAGAAATTAAACAAAATTCTAAACAGTGAAACCACCATAACCACATAATTCGAAGATTCAGGTAGAATTAGAAACCCTAGAAATGCCTAAAATTCAAATCGACTAAAATCAGAGCACGGTGAAAGTGAGGAATCGCATACCGATCTTCCTCAAGTTGTTGTTGGTGAAAAGATACATGAGGAGGTGAACAGTCCGCATCCCGAAGATCTCATTGTACGACCAGAGGACGCGGTGGAACTCCTTGTCGTCGATGAAGCCGCAACCGTCCAGATCGGCCATCTGAAAGTTCGCAATCACGTCCGAATCGGTTCCGGGTGGAAAAGTAGACGGCGCGGGGGCCGAGAAGGGGCTTCCGTACGGCGGGTAATCGCCATAGGTCTGGGGCGATGGAGGTGAATCGTTGTGCGGGTGTGTTCTACTGAGAGAGAATATGTATGTTCCGCTGGGTGAATTCTATGCTACACGGTGGATAGTACTCCAATTCCATACACAATCACCCATGTGTAAGTTACTTTTATTCTCCACCACATGATGTATTTATTATTTTTATAAAAATACACATGTCAAATAATTGATGGTTTAGAAAAAACCGTTCCGCTGAGAGAGAAAAATTGGAAAAAAAGAAGAAAAAAAAACCTCAAATAATTATATATCTTTGACCAAGTGTAAGATATGCATCTTAAATTGGGGAGGAAGATATAAATTTTCTAAAATTTATACTTAGTTTACAACACTTAAATGCAAAAATAAAATTGTAGTAAAATTTTAAAAATAAATAAAAATGAGGATATAATTTCACTACAAAAAATTGAAGTGTGAATGTATATAAGTATGCGGGAGTAAAAAAATACTATGAAAATGGAAAATTTAAATGCTACAATGAAATTATTATCATATATTCAAAAATGGAAATTTTAAATGCTACAATGAAATTATTATCATATATTCTCTCGTGCATTTCTCTTGTAAATTGCAATTAAAGTGTCATTACGAGACAGAGACAAACGTAGTACATTTCTTTCTTTGCGAAATAATTACACTTTTTAATATGAAAATTAATTAAATATATAATTATTTTTATTTGTTTGATAAAAAACACTAGTATACATAAGGTCTAATAATAAGTTATTATTAACAATTAACAAACATGCTCTTAAAAAATAAAATAAAATATTAAGTTTTTTTAACTTAAAATATATATATTTTCTCTACTTTATACGCACAATACTTTATTTTTTACTTTAAAATATATTTTTTAATTTTTATTTTGATAAAAAAAATCAAATACTTTTCTTATTTTTCTTTAATACGAATTTTGGTTTTTGGATAAGAGAAATAAACAGAAGTATACATTTGAGATAAATATATGAGTTCCGCGGCCCCTAATATAAAAGTATGAGTTATGTAAGCAGATTCGCGTACAAAGACTTAATTACCCTTACTTTTGTCAATAAAAGAAAATGATAAATAAAAAGGATAAGTAAGCGCTCGCCTTTTGAGAAGAAGTCAGCCTCGTGACACCACTAGCACGAAATCCTTTCCCTCTCGTGCCCCGCTAACCACGAAAGATCGAAAGCACGATGGTTTTATTTTCGTGTTTTTATTAGCACGAACTTGTAACTTAATTCGTGCTCTGTGATATGTTCGTGGAATACGAACTTTTCATGATTTCGTGCTACTTTGCATGTATATTTATCACCACGATTAAAAGTCGAATCATTCATTAAAATTCAAAATATGATTGCGACTACTACATCAAATAAGAATAAAAAAACTAATTCGAATCGACATCGCTATTGACTATTTCATGCACCAGAAGCGGTGGAAACGGTGGAGGCGATGGAGGCGGCGGCTGAGCAATCCTCCTGCGAAAGTTTAGAAATTCGCAGGCGATGCGGTCAAACACGACGACTTCAAATTTTTCCACTGGATTTTGTGGACTCATCGGAAAATGGTGAAACACGAGAAAACAGCCGGTTTGTATACAGTGATCCCTATAGAAATTGGGTCATCCTCGACGAAAGTGTAAATCGTCGTTTACTCGGGTTACTGTTAAGTCAAAATGGTCGTTGTATACATCGTAAAACTGGACCACCTTATTCTCTAGGTTCCTCCCAGCGTGACGCGCAAACTATGGAGGAAGTAGAAGATGGGTTTCCCAATCATCAAATAGAACTTTAAAGAATCGACATTCCATGTTTTGAGATTGTGAAACGGGGAAGGAACTCGAACATGGATATTTATTTTGATTGTGAGGAATGAGAATCGATTATAATATCCCCCATTAAATAGAGTTTTGGCATATGGATGGATGTGACTCCATGCAAAAATGCTTTGAATTAAATTAATTAAAAAAATACAGACCATTAATCTGATTTAACACATATGGTTGTTTGTGGGCTCAATTTAATGGTAGCAATTAAAACTGTAGTTCGTGTTGATTGATATTCGTGCTACAAAACTGTTGAGTTTTTGTTATTTTATTAAATTTATTTTGGGTTAATTGTTGAAGTAAAATTCGTGTTTGATTTCAGGTTCGTGCTGATTGGTAAATAACAGTTCGTGGGATAATTACAATTCGTGTTGAGTGAGATGTTCGTGTTAATAATATGTTTTTCGTGCTGATTGGTAGTTCGTGCTACCATATTTCGTGCTTAATAAATTAGGGGTTTTCCCTTTTTCTATTACTATAATAAGATATGACGCTTCGAAAACTCTGAAACGATAATTACAATTCGTGTTGAGTGAGATGTTCGTGTTAATAATATGTTTTTCGTGCTGATTGGTAGTTCGTGCTACCATATTTCGTGCTTAATAAATTAGGGGTTTTCCCTTTTTCTATTACTATAATAAGATATGACGCTTCGAAAACTCTGAAACGATAAGGCGCCTAGAAGGAAAACAATTGCAGCGGCCAACCAATAGAATAAATAGATTTCACAACACTTACTTTCGGTTCACCTTCTGCATACGTGTGGTTTTATAAAAACAATCATTCCTTTTGCAGTCTGAAAAAAATAATAAAAGCTCTCTCAGTCCTCTCCCACAATCACCCCATCAGATATTCAGATCTAAAAACTAAAAAAATCTAATGGCTCCTACTCGATTTTTCACACAGATTACTACCTAAGATTTCGGCTTTTGGTTGCGTCTACCCGCTGATTTTGCTCATGAGCACGAGCATTTGGCTGGAAAAACCGTCGTGCTGCGCGACTTTCATGGTCACGAGTGGCGGACGAAAATAACTTGGGTGAACGGCTACATGTCGTTCGACGAAGGGTGGCGTGAATTTTGTGTTTCGCATCACCTGAAAAAGGGTTACACGTTGATCTTCACCTACAATGGTGATGTACCAATGATCGTCCGTATTTATTCACTCGTTGGCTATGAGATTACGGAATTCTTAGTCCATAAACCCTCTGGTCGAGCATTGTTGCCGAAAGTTCAAGATGAAATCCGGAAAATAATGTTTGAGGAAACCCGCTTTGAAGATTCAGATGCCGAGATGGAGAGCGACAGTAGTGATGGTGATGATGGAGATGATGATGATGAGGATGATGATGAGGATGAGGATGATGTTGATGAAGACAACTAGTTACTCGTTACTGCAATGCAGTTTGTTTTTGGTGTCTTTTTAATTAATTAATGAATATTTTGAATATTGTTCATGAATTTCTTTTCTATTTCGTGCTATTTATCCATTTCGTGTTACTTCTCCCGTCGTGCTACCCTAACAATAATAAGTTCGTGCGTAAACAAACTTTCGTGCCATGATCTCAACGTGTCTGGAGTAATCAATCATTCGTGCTCCGGATTACTTCTCTATTCGTGCCATAATCTCAAAGTTCGTGTGTGCAAGCTTTCGTGATGATCTTGAAATGTTTGACAAGATTGTTGAATGTTGATTAGGAATAATGTGTCCGAAAATATGTAATAAAGATTAATTTAAGTTTAAATTTCGAAATCTCAAAATTTGAATTTCAAAATCCCCCCAAGTCAGCATTCCGCATTATATCTGAAATTTTGAATTTCAAAATCCCCCAAGTCAGCATTTCGCATTATATCTGAAATTTTGAATTTCATGTTTGGTTGTTTCGTTCTAATGTGGATACGAACAACAACGACATTCGTGCTTCCAAAAACACGAGGGTTAGTATTCGTGCGTACGTGAGCCCGAGGGTTTTGAATTTCGTGCCATGATATGAAAAAAGGATTTGTACGTGTTTTATCAATATTTTGATGATAGAATAAGTGATTTAACAACATAATCATCCACAACGAGTCTAGAACAAAAGATATTGTTGATTCAACAACATAATCATCAAGATTGCTCAATATTCACAAACATATAATGATGTTCATGTTATAAGTACTAGTGTAGTATGCATTTGAGTTTATGTAACATACGATCACACCATTAATCCATGTTTAATATCGTCCAGATAATTATAATCATCCAAAACGAGTCTAGAACAAAATATATTGTTGATTCAACAACAGAATCACCACGATTGCTCAATGTTCACAAACATATAATGATGTTCATGTTATAAGTATGCATTTGAGTTCATGTAAAATACGATCACACCATTAATTCATGTTTATTCATGTTTATCAATTAAATTTGACCAATTTCAATCCAAGATGACTTATTTCATCACTGTGATCCTAATATTAACAATCAAAGGTACCACAAACAACTCAAAATATAATTTTGTCTCATTTTTAACGCGCGACACGAACTCATCGAACAACACGAACATGTCATCATGCAAGCACGAACTTATCAAAAATGAGTTGACTATTTAGAATTTTTAATCAACTCAAAACATCATTTTGTCAAGTTTTTAACGCTTGGCACGAACTCATCGAACAACACGAACATGTCATCACGCCAGCACGAAACCATCGTTCAACATAGTTTCACGAAAGGCGGAAAAAAATATATCATTAAAAGGAAAAAACAAATCAATTAAAATGTTATTATTATTAAAACATAATACAGTAAATGAAACTAATTTTCAGAATCATACGCATTTATAATGTCCCAATACATTATATCACTGATTACCCTTGTCGCATCCGGCAATGTAGGTCGACCGGCGGGCGTTGGGGTTCGGAAGTCGATAATCTCGAGGGCATCTCGACCATAAATACGTACGATAATTGGCCTTGTCCAATCATAGTACTTTAATGGAGCGTATACCCCCGTTTCAGATGATGCGCTACAGCAAATTCATGTCATCCCTCACCGAATACCACGAAACCGTCCTTCCAGATGAGTTTGCACATTAACTCTTCATCACGGAAGGAATTGAGTACGAGGGTTTGTAAATGTTGATTTTGGCGACAACATATGTGTGTTTGTGTTTTTGATTTTCAGGATTTCAGGTTTGGAAACGGCGACAACTGTCGCCACTTTTGATGTTGCGAAGATTTGGCGACTGGAGTCGCCGAAATTAAAAATGCAAGGAAACGGCGACTCGTGTCGCCGCTTTTGGTGAAGACAAGGAAACGAAGACTCGTGTCGCCGCTTTTGGTGAAGACAAGGAAACGGCGACTCTTGTCGCCGCTTTTGGTGAATGGGCAAATCCAGCGACAATTGTCGCCGCTTTGAGTGTTGCTAGGAAACGGCGACTGGAGTCGCCGTTTGTGATGTGTGCTGGATTCCAGCGACTGGAGTCGCTGGATTGGGGCGTGACATGAATTAGCGGCTGGAGTCGCCGGTTTTGCAATCCTTACCTAAAAACTGGCGACTCATGCATTTTGTCTTGGAATCAGCAACTGAGTACTCTCAACGAGGTTCTTTTCACCAAGTAATTAAATCAAAGAAAATGAAGAATGGTTCCGGTGTTTACTACTTCAATGATATCGACGACCATGAAGACGATGAAATTCCAGAGCTTCAACACTTAGAGTTTTTCACAAGAAATTGAAGATGAAGAATTGAGATCGATGGAGTCAAGATTGAATTGAAGTCTGATTTTGAAATTGAAGATTCAAGATTCAAAGATTAGAGAATCAAAGCTTCAAGATTCCAAGATTCAAGAATCCAAGTCCTACAAAGAGATGTCATCCATGGAGAAGTGACTTCAGCCAAGCATGTGACCAATCAGAACGTGCCACGTCAACGCTCCACATGTGCTGCTCCACTATAAATACCCATGGATGATCAAGAAATATTTTGACGATTTTGAGAGAACGAAATCTGATTTTTATAATCGTAACCGATAGCTTAGAGCTTCGAGTTTGTGTAGTTTGCTTTTGCACCGTGTGCCAAGATTAGAGTTAGGAGATTTAACTCTAGGTACTCGTGTGCTAGATTACTCGTAAGTGGGAGTGTTGCGACACTCGGGAAACTTCTTGTAATCGTTTTGCCTACCATACTCCGTGTAATAGTTTCGTTTTGTTTTCAATGAAATGAAATATATTACATAAACTTTGTCTTCAGCTTTTGCTACGAACTTGTGAGTGCGTGAGTTCTTCGACTGAAGCTGTTGACTGTGTGTTTAAGACCAATTTCACGAAAAATTGGTATCCTACGCTGAAGACGTAATTTCAATTGGTATCAGAGAGGGACGTCATACGTATACGACGTGATCCGTTACCTGACTTCATAAATTCCGCTGAAATGGAGTCCTCAATGTTTGCTCAAAAACCGATAATGCTCACTCATCAGAACTACTCGAACTAGAAAGCTTAAGTTTCAGCTAGAATCAAAGGATACGACTCTCGCGCATGGATGGATGTGCTAGAAGGATGGGAACGTCCATTCATTATTGACAGTGACGGAGTCAAAATTTCTAAACCTGAACGTGAATGGACAAGAGAAGAACATGAACTATCTACAGCTAATAGCAAAGCTCTCCTCCTCATCTGCGAATGGCTGGAACTCAGCATGTATCAACTTGTAAAAAATTGCACCTCAGCTAGAGATGCATGGGAAACTCTTCAGAGAACTTGTGAGGGTATCCAAGCTGTTAAGAGGTCAAAAATCCGAACTATCACTGCACAATTTCATCAACTCCGAATGAGAGAAGATGAGAACATAAATGAATATTTGGACAAAATAATGAGATATGTGAACGAAGTTTATGAGCTTGGCGAAATTTATCCTGCCATCATGGTATATGAAAAAACTCTCCATAGTCTCAGCTCCAGATTTGAAAGCAAAGTCCTAACACTTGAAGCAAGAGAAGAAAGCAACCAGAAATATAACTATGCTGAGTTGATGGCAGATTTGAGAAATTATGATTTAAGTCTGAAAGTGCGAAGTAATCCCAGTATGTCGCTCGTCTATGAGCCGATGACCGCACTTAAAATTTCTGAGAAGGGAAAGAGTTCAAGAAGCGCGAAACCTCAAAAATCTATTTTGAAAAATGAAAAGTCTGAATGTGGTTTCTCAGCTGATGTGAATAAGTCTGATGACGAAGAAGCTGAGGATATTGAGAGATTGATGAACTCTAATAATCCTGACAAACTTGCTGCACTGACTGAAATAGTCACTTATCTTGTGAAACAAGAGTTTAAGAGAAAGAACCGAGCTCGAAACTTTCGAAAATTTCAGTAAAACTCTAACTCTTTTCAGAGCACACCAGATAACAAAAATCAAGCTTCATTCTCTGGAAGAAAATTCAAGGGTACTAAACTTTCTCCCTACTCTTCAACTAGCAAGGATGTTTCGAAGATGAAATGCTATGAGTGTAAAGGTTTTGGACACATCAAAAATGAATGTCCAAACTTACATCGCAAAAAGAAACTGCCAGTGAGCTACATTGTAATCGATGATGAAAATGTTATCTCTGAAAAACGAGGAATCTGAGGACGATAACTCTGATGACGATGAGGACAACGCTCTAGTTGTCACTTTTGGTGAAAAATTCGATTTCGAAAATGTGGAGGTTGAAAACTTTGTTTTTGATGCTTTTCTAAAAGATACTGCAACGGTTGACAACATCTTCCGTATAGCTTCAGTTAACCGAAATTTCTGTGATGATGATATTTTCTCGGATGGTGAATTCGTGTCTGAAGCTGAAGAGATAGAGAAGACATCTGAAGTGTCTCAAACTAAAGATGTATGTGTTGAGCTACTCACTCTAAGAGAGAGTCATTATGAACTCAAAAGTTTATATGACACAGCTATCACTGAGAATAGCACACTTGAAGTGTCTCTGAAGTTCTTGACAGAATCCATTAATGAACTCTCGAATGAGAAACAGAAAATGTATGATGAGGCTGTTGAGTTGAAAAACTCGGTTGAGAAGACGAAGGAAGAAAAACAGAAGTTGAATAATTCTTTGACAATTCTGAAAATCAAATTTGATAGTCTCTTCGAAGAGAAACATAAATACTACAAAGAGGTTGTCGAACTAAGAGCATCATTTGAGAAGTCGAATTCTGAAAATTCGAAACTGAAAGTTTCCCTGAAAAAGGAAAATGCTGAAGTGAAGAAACTCCAAACTTTGTTTAAGAACTCCGATGCTGAGAATGATGAGCTAAAGTCATCCTTGACAAAGCTCAAAATGATCTTGCTATGACGGACAAGGAGTGTTATGTCTTAAAAGAAAAACTTCACATGACTGATGAACTTTTGAGAAAAATGAACCCAAATTCCTCTGTGTTTGACAATGCTGCCTCCTACATGAACACGAACCGTTGTGGTCTGGGATTTCAAAAAGTTTTTGAGTCTATATACTCTTCACCTGAGAAGAAGGAAATGACTTTTGTCAAAGCTTCAAATGCTCAACCAGAGGATGACTGTAAAAATGAGTCTGAGATATTGAAACGAAAGGAGATCGCTGAAGGGAAGAAAATGGTTATGTCTCCAGATTCTAAATTCAAAAGCCGGTCTCAACTACTTGCTCAAAGTCTTAGACTTATCAATTTCCTAAAAATATTGTGAAACATCCTCGAGGAATTCTGCCTTATGAGAAGACACTGCTGAAGAAGCTAAGCAAACCCACAAACTGAAGATCAAATGTAAAAACTGTACACTCTAAGTCTGGCTCGACCAAAACTTCTGTGAAAAGAGAATTTCGACAACGAAGTGAGTATATTTGTCACTACTGTGATCAACCTGGACACATTCGACCATTTTGCTATAAAATGAGAGATGACATGAATAGAGATCTAATGACTGTAAAGAAAAAGGTTGAGTTTGCTAAGGATATGAAGAAACACAGTTCTCAAATTCCGAAAGCTAAGAAAAATTTGGAGACTGTGACTGAAAGAAAAGTTCAAACTTTTAATGATAAGAAGAAATGGGTGCCAAAAACACAAAAGAATGAAGTTAAACTAAACCCCACAAAAATTGGTTGGCAACCAAGAGAACTCATTTTCTGCAATGTTGCACTCAATGCCTCCGAGACTGGAACCAAAGGAATTTGGTACTTTGATAGCGGCTGTTCCCGACATAAAACCGGCACTAAGAAATTTCTGAAAGAATATGAGCCGATGTCTGGTGCTCCCGTGGTTTTTGGAGGGGGAGCAAAAGGTGTTGTCAAGGGAAAAGGGACGCTACAAATCAAAGGCTTACCGCCGATCAGAAATGTAGTCCATGTCAAGAGACTTGTTGCTAACCTTATCTCTATCAGTCAGCTGTGTGACGAAGGGCTGAATGTTAGCTTCGATAAGGACTCTTGCAAAGTTTTTGATGTTGAAGGGAAATGTATCATGGAAGGTCCTCGAGCTAAGAATAACTGCTATACAACTGAGTATAGTTGCTTCTCTGTGACCGTTCCTGATGAGGTTGATTTATGGCATCAACGCTTTGGACACACTAGCACTCGAAACTTGAGCAAACTGGTTAAGGGGGAGATAGTTCGAGGAATCTCTCAACTCTCCAAAATCGAGAAAAGAGGGTGTGGAGACTGTCAAAAGGGTAAACTCACAAGATCGTCTCATCCGGCACTTCCGACACTAATGAGCACTTCGGCTCCTTTCGAACTTCTACACATGGACTTGATGGGTCCAATGGAAGTTAAAAGTATAGCTAAGAAAGAATATGTGTTGGTTGTAGTTGATGATTTTTCCCGATACACATGGACAAGATTTCTGGCAACTAAAGATGAGACTTTTGATGCTTTCAAAGGCATTGTGAAGTGGATAAGAACAAACCATGAAACTAAAGTTAAAAGGATCTGGAGTGATCATGAAACTGAATTTGAAAATGCTAGTGACGACGACGTATGTTTGTCGTGGAACAAACGTCGGTCAAAATAAATTTGTAAGTTTCCTAGACCTTTCACCAACACAAGTATTAGTGGCAAGTATAGGGTCGATCCCACGAGGAGTTTATTGTTACTTTCCCCCGGCTTTGCCCAGAGGGTTGTTACTTTTAAAAAGGATTTTTTTGTGTTCGCTGTGGTCACAACGGTTCCGTGATCTCCTTACTACCTTGACTGAAATAAAACAAAAATAAAATAAAAACGAATTAAAAAACATTTGGGCAAGTCGTTACCTTGATCACACTGGTCAAGTGTTTACTGTTCACTGGCACATATATCATTTTGCTAACAGCTTCATCTTTCGGTTATAGGCCCTAAATATTAACATCCCTATAATGTCACGCATATTAATAACCCTGACCCTCATTCGCTCGTATGTTTAAAGTCCTATTAGATCTCTCTCAATAGGTCTCCTGACATTGACCAATTTGACACTATGTGACCGCATGAGTCTAAGTTGATCAAGCCGCTTTCATCCTCCAAGCAAACCCAGAATGACCAATAGCATGCCCGGACAGACCCGAGTCATACGACCACATCTCCAGCAACATGTTGTACTTCGCGGACGCCCAGTCTCCCGGTCGCGTTGATCCACGTACTTGTGTGTTAGGCAAGTCGGGGTTCCCACTGGTCATTGTAGGATTGCCCAAGTCCCTAACATCCTCGATATACTACCCTGTTGAATCGGGAACAAAGCTAAGCTAGTTGCTGTCATCAAGAAGCCTCACAGTATTTTACACAGCAGCCTGATCAGGATCATAACTTGACCAAACGATGTTAATTCAGCAATACATAATTAAAATAAATAAAGAAAGCAAAAACAAAATTAAATAACCGAAACAAAAGGGAAATAAATTAAGAAAAACATAATATACAATTTCGCCCAAACGGGCTGCCCAAAAGGGCGGTGTTCCTCCTCACTCGACTCTCAAAACAAATACATATAAACTCTCATAAATTTTGTGTTGTTTTGTGGAGCTCAGGTTGTGTGTTGTTGCGTTCAGTACTCTCTTTTTTGTTGCTCCTTGTGTTCTTCACGTCCTCATATATTTATAGATGATAGGAGTCTTGGGTAGCAAGTAAAAAATCGCTGATCTTGATTGGATAAGGATTCTCTTGAAGACTCCTAGATTTTTAGGATTCTGGACAGCTGCTTGCCCATGCTGACGTCAGACGTGTTGGACAATGACTCTAAGGTTGGATGAGAGTCCTTCTTTGATACTTCTCTGAATCTGGTCGCCTTTGAGGATTCCATGATTCCCAGGACTCTTTCGTACACTACTTGCTCAACGTCCTTCTCTGATCAATTGTTGCTCTTTTCCAATTGCTTTATCTTCGAAAGCCTTTTTCATTTACGAGGTAGTTGTTCATGCGCGGTACTTGGTCGTGCGTCGGTCTTGCTCCACTTTCTGACTCTGTCCCAACTTGCTCAACGGGACCTAGATGTTCTAGTCAGACCAGCTTGCTCAACCTGCACCCTTGACCAGGAAGGTGATTTCCTTGCCTCTTTTACGCCTCGGTCTTTTCTTTGCCTTGGTTAAGTCATGGATCACGTGTGAGACTTTGGAAGTTGGGAATCTCTGAAGGTACCGGTATACCGATCCGATCGATATACCGTGTGTGCGGAAGCGTGTAAAGCATATAAATCTATCATGCTTGGATCTTAGTGCACACAAATATGTATAGACACACATATATTTATATATATATACATCCAATATATATATATATAGAGATCAACGAGTTCTTACATGTGATGATGATATGATTCGTTGTTGTCGATGAGGTGGTGTTGAGTCGATTGAACCACCTCAATGGATCACCTCGAAATGTTCACCTTGGCATGACCTCGTCACTCCTTTGGATCGCCCGGATGTTGAAGCCGCACAAATGGCCCGGCCTCTACGTGTTGCACACGAACCCGGATAATGAACACCTTGCTTGCTTGAGAATGAATCTCCAAGATCACCTCTTTTCTCTCTATTTTAGTGGAATTTCGTGGGTAATGCTTGTGTGTGATGAAAATCAGATTTTCATCTATATAAACATACCATTATTCACACCATTACACCTCTATGTAACCTCCATCTTAATGTGCATAAAGATGCACCATTAACATGCAAAAGAGGTTACAAAGTAGGTGAAAGGTCATGCCACATACACATGCCACAATGCATTGTATGTGGTCCCACTTGCTTGTGTGGCATGCCATGTCACACTATGTGACATGCATCCATGCAAGCCATGCATCCCATGCATGTTAATTAATTCCACGTAAATATTGATTCTAAATCAATATATTTATCAAGCAACGTACATCATCTTTGAGTCCGTGTGTGACCCTGTAGGTATGATTTAATTGATCAATATTATATTGTTCCCAACAATTAATATTATCAAATAATCATTTAACATCCATAGACGACCTTATGACTTTATCGATTGCACACGTAGGATCGAAGGACATATTCCAACAATCTCCGCAAATTGCCTTCGCCCATAATGGTTGCTTGCCCAAGTAGGCCCAAGTGTTTGAGTCACTGTTGCTTTGATTCCTTGATTTTGGTCCAAGGGACTGGTTCCCTTCATGAATGCGGTGTATGCCCATAGTGGCTGCTTGCTCAACTGTTGGTGATCAGTCGAAAGTGAGGGTTTTGCCTACAGTGGGTGATCAGGCCAAAGTAGGTGTTATGCCCAAACCGCCAGCTTGTGCTGTCTTTTACCCAATTGTCAGGACTTCTTCATCTTTCACGTAATTCACTCCAATTATGCCCAAGGTGTCACCTGCTATGCCCTGCATCACTCTTACTCCAAATGTGTCCTCCCAGACATAATAAAATAATAAAAGAGAAAATAAAGACTCGATTACTTGACTCAAAACAACTAAAAATGAGCCAAAAAATATGGCTCATCAGCTAGCTTCAATGAATTTTGTATGATGAATGGAATTCAACATGAATACTCGGCCCCAAAGACGCCTCAACAAAATGGGATTGTCGAACGTAAGAATCGAACACTACAAGAGATGGCTCGCGTGATGTTGATCTCGAAAAATCTTGCATGGAATTTCTGGGCAGAAGCCGTCTCTACTGCTGGATACATTCTAAATCGAATAAGTATTTGTTCTGGCACAACGGCAACTGCATATGAACTTGTGAATGGCAAAAAGCCGTATGTGGCTCACTTTCATGTCTTTGGCTGTACTTGCTATATCTTGAGGGATCGTGATCCGCTAAAGAAATTTGAAGCCAAAGCTGATCGTGGTATCTTTGTTGGTTATAGTCAGAATAGCCATGCCTACCGTGCTTACAATCTCAGAACTAAGAAAGTCATGGAAACGGTAAACATAAATTTTGATGAACAAGACTTCCTAGGAAAAGATGTGGATGAAGACTGGGTTAAGGAAGGGATTCTGGAGTATCGAACCTTTCCATCTACACCGACTAACATGGCTCCCGAAAACTCTACTCCAAACACTTCACCTGAAGTTGGAGAATCTAGCCACCGTGACAATGATACTTCATCTTCTGAGGATGAAGAAAGTGAAAATGTTGAAAATCCAGCTGATGTTCCTAGAGAGGCACCTCGCCTTATTCAAAAGAAACATCCACCTACTCAAATGATTGGAAATTTGAACGAGCGAACTACGCGCTCAAAGAAACAGACAAATTCTCAAGATGAACTCTACAACATCTGCACTTCTGCAATCTGTCTTGAAATCGGAATCTCTTGCTTCTTGTCTCAAACAGAACCGAAAAACTATAAGGAAGCTCTGAAAGATGATTGCTGGACAATGGCTATGCAAGAAGAGCTGAATGAGTTCACTAGAAACAATGTTTGGTCCTTGGTTCCCCGAACGTCAAACATCAATGTTGTTGGAACAAAATAGATCTTTAAAAACAAAACTGATGAGCACAATTGAGAAATAAAGCTCGCCTTGTGGCACAAGGATATGCCCAAGTGGAAGGCATTGATTTTGATGAAACCTTCGCTCCAGTCGCACGAATTGAATCCATCAGACTTTTGATTGCTATTGCATGCCATCTTGGCATTAAACTTAGGCAAATGGATGTAAAAGTTGTCTTCTTGAATGGGGTGTTGGAAGAAGAGGTCTACGTTGCTCAACCTAAAGGTTTCGAGGATCCTAAAAAACCAAATCACGTTTACAAGCTTCACAAAGCTCTTTATGGTTTGAAACAAGCTCCTCGCGCCTAGTATGGATGTCTGACAGACTATCTCTTAAAATTTGGTTTTGAACGTGGATCGATGGACAAAACTCTGTTTATCAAACGTGATGGCAAACACATGATCTTTGCCCAGATTTACGTGGATGACATTATCTTTGGTGCTACTTGCTCTAAGCTCGTGAAAGCATTCACGGAGTCGATGTCTTCAACTTTTCAAATGAGCCTAGAAGGGGAGTTACATCAGTTTCTCGGACTTCAAATATCTCAACGACCGGAGGGGATCTTTGTATCTCAAGGAAAATATGCGAAAAATATGGTCGAAAAATTTGAGATGCATAATGCCAAGCCTGCCCGAACTCCTATGGCGACGACTGAATGACTGTCCAAATCAACTAAGAGTCGGAGCGTTGATCAAACTCTCTATCGCTCTATGATTGGAAGTTTACTTTATCTAACCGCTACTCGCCCTGACATTATGTTTAGTGTTTGTATGTGTGCTAGGTACCAAGCTGATCCAAAGGAAGACCATCAACGAGCTGTCAAACGGATTCTCCGCTACATCTCTGGGACTTCTGAACTAGGACTGTGGTATGCATGCGATACTTCATCAAATCTCGTCGGTTTTTCCGATGCGGACTGGGCAAGTGATACGGATGAAAGGAAAAGTACTTTTGGATGTTGTTGCTTCCTTGGCAATAATATTGTCTCCTGGTATAGTCGCAAGCAAAATTGCATCGCACTCTCAACTGCCGAGTCTGAGTATGTTGCAGCTGGAAGTTGCTGCACTCAATTGCTATGGTTGAAGCAAATGTTGGATGACTATCTCATTGAGAGTGCTCCATTGGTGCTGTATTGTGATAATCAAAGTGCTATCAAAATCAGCGAAAATCCTGTCCAGCATTCAAGAACTAAACACATCGACATTCGACATCATTTCATTAAAGATTTGGTTGATCGTGATATAGTCAGTCTACAGCATATTTCAACAGAAAAACAGCTCGCTGACATCTTTACCAAACCTCTTGACTTTGAGAGATTTCAAACTCTAAGAAATTCTCTCTGCATGTGTTCTCTTTAAGAGCTCACGAAAGTTTTGAAGTCTGAAAGATTATTTTCTTTACTTCTGAATATGCATTCTGAATCGTCGTGGACTAGTCTTATTAGTTGAACATGGATTCGAGGCCGCTTTAGTCTTCGGACCCAAGTGTATTTATTCCTCTGAGTGCAAACATGTGAACTTGGCATATAACTCCCATAGTTATCATTTGCATAGATCCATAATACCAAGTAACGGAGGACACCGATTCCCCCGGCTCCCCTCTTCGAAAGGTAGCACATGGACGCTCTAGTTTAAGATGCTCTCCCATCACACTTCGGAGATGCAGGATGACCCTTGCTCCCCTCTGATTGCTGTAATGAGCATCTGTTGCATTTCATTTATGCTGTAAACTTGTCTGGAGGACGCCGGTTCCCCCGGCTCCCCTCTGATTGTAGTAAAAGCTAGACCCAAGTGGAGTGCCTTAAAAGTTCACTATGCGCTCACGAATTAAAATCTCTTGTGCGGTGTAAACTCATCATATATGTTTCGACGAAACACGGCATGTATTCTTGTGATTGTGACGAAGGACAAGTAAAATTTCTATCAACATACTTCGGTCCTTTCCACCGGTTTTTAATCTGAGAGATTTTTCATTATACCTCAAAGTTGCTATCACCCTGTGTGAAATTTTTGTTTTGGAAAATGATTAAATGTGGACTCTTTTCTGGGAAAATATTTGCTCTTCATTGCCTAATATCACCCCTCGAATCTCCACTAAAATGTGTTTGAATGTTTGTTGTGTGTTGAACACTTGAATGACTAACTCGGGATGTGTTGTTTTTGGTTTTGCATTTTTGTAGTTCATATTCAGCGATACGTGGTTTACTATCTCTGAAGTCTCAAAATTTAGTGTAGCAACGTCCAAAATGCAAACATCAAATTTCGTGTCTCAAAACCGGAGACTTACACATTCCGGAGAATCCAAAATCCGAAGAATTGCAAATCCGGAGACTGCCAATTCCGGAGACTCGTCATTTCCGGAGACTCTGGTGGCCGAAATTCCAGACTCTGGTCGCCGAAAATCCGGAGACACGAGCTAGACAAAATCCGGAGACTCAAACCTTCCTCAAAACCGGAGACTCACCTTTTCAGCGACTTGTGTCGCTGGAAAAACGGCGACTACTGTCGCCGATTTTTTCGGAAACTCCAGCTGTGCCAAAAACGGAGACTACACCTCTCCAAATCCGGCGACTCAAACCGATGGCTCTCAACTTCGTCTTTCATGCCTTGGTTTGATTTTCATAATTATGTTTATATATATATATATATATATATATATATATATATATATATATATATATATATAATTATATATATAATATTTAATAATATTTATTATTTTATTATTATTTTTGTTCGTCTTTTGGGCTAATTTTTCTTCTTGAGATGGGCTTTTTTGCAGGTCTTGGACTGGGTATTTTTCATTCGGACGGGCGGCCCAAAATTTTCCTATATATAGGTCCTTATGAAACCTAATTCACTTGTGCTCACATCGAATTCTCTAACTCTCAAGTTCTCAAGTTTTCAGCTGTCGACTGCTAGCTACCGAGTTCGAAATTCCATAGGTTCTTAGTTTCCTACTTCCGTCGCAACCGGCGACTCTAGCTTTGCGCATCCGGCGCCTCGTCTTTGGTTTTCTTGGTTGAAGTTTTTTTTAGTTTCACAGTCTCACAGTTGACAGCTCTCGAAAATGTCGTCCTCCAACTATGATGATATAGTAGCTGATATGACTATCTACCTGAATGAACAATTTCAGAACGCTCCCTCTCCTAAATCCAAGAAAGCTGCATATGAAGAGCTTCAAGCTCACTTGGACAAAGTCGAGCGTCGAAGTAGCAAGACGACGCCAGCTGACCTTGACTTAACTAAATCTGCTGCTCCTACGCACTCCACTGCTCGTCATCAGATCAAGGATGCAAAACATGGAAAAACTGGAAAGGAAAAGGATAGCTCTTGTCGCATCTACAAGGGCACTGTTTCTAGACAAGAGTACAACCGGTTACTCGTAGTTGGCAAGATAACTGAAGAGGGAAAGAAAGTTGTAAAAATTCCATCGACTGTGACTGTGGTCAATGACCCAAAGAAATCCAAACCTACTTCCTCGGGCAAGGATAAACTGGCGACTCCAACTGGGAGTGCCGCGGGCAAGAAACCTGCTGCCAGTGGAGCTGGTGCGAAACCATCAACTCCGAAAAACTCTGGTGGATCGATTGCAGAATCCAAAACTCACTGTTTCAGAAACTGCCTATTGTGCCTCACTCATCGGGATCGGCTGGCTAACAAAAATCAACCGACGCCTTCAAGTATGTTCGCCGGATTGAAGAGTGCCCCAAAGCTCACTCTTATGAATTTTTTACACCAACTGCTGAACGTCGTCATCGACTGATTGAGACGTTGCCGATCCACACTGACCGCACTATCCTCAAGGAGGATTATGAAAAGCATGGTATCATGGACTTTCTAAATCAGATGCAGTTGTTCGACTCTGTGCATCTAACTTACCGTTACTCGATTCCTATAATCT
The DNA here is from genome assembly GCA_954870475.1 of Euphrasia confusa. Taxonomy (NCBI): domain Eukaryota; kingdom Viridiplantae; phylum Streptophyta; class Magnoliopsida; order Lamiales; family Orobanchaceae; genus Euphrasia; species Euphrasia confusa. The sequence continues at coordinate 7,162,614 of OX940964.1, forward strand.
ATAAGTTTATTGCCAACCTATCTCCGGAGTTCGCTGATCCGAAGAATCGGTTGTATGGCTGCTTTATCTTTCGCAACAAATTTTACAAGTTTCGTCCATTCACTATTAATCACTTTCTGAAACGACTTGATGTTGAAGGATTATGGACGTCACCATCAGCTACTGAAAGGGCTGATGACTTGAAGATTGGAACTTTCGTCACCCAAAAGAAAGTTAAGTCTGCCTCGCCAGCGCCGGCTAAACTGTCGGCTTTCTATGGTATTATGAATCGCTTAGGGATGTCAAATTGGATTGCTAATCCTGACCCTTCAGTAATGACTCCTGAGCTAATGCATTTGATTTTTCGTCTCGGCTGCGGCGAACAAGCTGATCTTGGCCAAATAATTTTTGATGACTTGTGTAAAATCGCCAAGACTTCGGATGAGGCTATCATTCGGCAAGCTGACTTGCCTGAAATTAAGAGAATCCATCTCACTCACCCGTGTCTGATATATGGCATGCTACATGCTCAAGGTTTTCTTCCGATCACTGGCACTGAGAAAAAGATGAAGAAAAATGGGGTTGTAAAAATTACTGGCAAGTAATTTTAATGAATTTAAAATTGTTGGAAATCGATATCCCGGAATTAATAAATTTAATTAAATAAATTATCTAATTAATTCCGACCGAAATCCTTTGGAGATCGAATATCCGAGTTGTCAAAAATTGCGGAACCGACAACCTAATCGAAATCCCGATCGCCAGAGAAACCACGAGAACGCCACGTGGCCCGGGGCACGACCGAACGCATCCCCGCGGGCGAACCCGCATGCGCCCAGCCGAGCCCCCGCGTAGGGCTCGCGGTTACTCGTAGCAACCGCTGGGGCTGCTCGTAGCAGCCCCGCAGCGAGTCCTCGACTCGCTGCTCACGGGGATGGGATCCCCGTACGAATCACACGGGCTGCTCCCAGCAGCCCGCTGGGCACGCCTCGAACAGCCCCGCATCGCCCGTGTATCCGCTGCGGGAACACCCGCAGCTCGCAGCGATGCCGTACGGGGAGATCGAGCCCAGCTCGATCGAGCCCTCGGCTCCAGCCGAGGTTCACGTCCGGCAGCCCCCTTGGGCGGGGATCCACAAACCGCCGGCGGTCCGGTGGTTCGACCACCACCGCCCGGTTTGTCCTCGCCTTTAGGTTCATCCCTCGGATCTTGTTCTACGGTATTTTCACGATAAATAAACGATTAAATCATAAAGAGAATTTTACGATTTACCTCGTTCTCGTTGTTCGGAAAAACGAGAACTTAGTTGAAGACCTTGAGATCTTCCCACGTATTCCTTGCACTAGCTCGAACGTCGTGTGGGCGACGATCCTCCGAACTCCATGGATCTCCTTCTCTTTCTCTCTCTCTCTTGAATTGTGATCTTCAAGTTATGAGAATAGAGAAGACCATGTAGTGCTTTTATAGGCTACGTAGGGGACCTTAAGGAGGTGGAATATTGGGCTTCCAATAATAGTGATTAAATTGAGCCCAAGCCCAAATCTATTAATCCTTACTATTATTAATTATATATTAATTCCACTATATAAATATAATTGCACTCCCAATATTATACCATATTATATCAAATAATATTCTCCGGTAGTATTATTTATTCCACATGTTTCAGATATAAATGTCCATGAATAAATTATATTTATTGCTAATATTATTTATTCATCTCTTATAATTCCGAGAATAGTACCACTCAACTTTATTATCATGCGGATCAAATCCACTTGCAAGGTTTACATGATAATCCTTATGAGCTCATCTCGGGGACATTATCAACCCTTTCGAGGACATGCGTTCCCGTCAAGAATTCGCAGCATGTCATACATAAAATATAGGGGTTAGAATCATATTACGTCCCTCCGAGAATGCCCATTTTCATAAACGGCCATCAACTTTTTTTTTCTCAGATATCGTCCTTTTGCTACTGTTTCCGGCCAAAAAGGACGATATCTGAGAGTTTTTTTCTCAGATATCGTCCTTTTGCTACTGTTTCCGGCCAAAAAGGACGATATCTGAGAGTTTTTTTCTCAGATATCGTCCTTTTACGTGACTTTTTGGCCGGAAACAGTAGCAAAAGGACGATATCTGAGAAAAAAAAAGTTGATGGTCGTTTATGAAAATGGGCATTCTCGGAGGGACGTAATGTGATTCTATCCCTAAAATATAGTGACCCAACTTTACCGGTAATTGACCGGTTATTCTAATCAGTCAATTCCTTTGGAAAATCAAAGTCACTAATATTATATGCACACACCCGCAATAATATCAGGGATTAAGAATAAAATACACTGAGACTTAAATCGATTATCTAAGGCAATCCTAATCGATAAATCTCAAGCGGTCCGCCCAATACACTAAGTGTACAAGTATGATAAAATAATTAAGACAAATTATTTTCTCTTTCATACAACGACTATACCGATGGATTGGTCCTTGTCCATCTAGGTCGTGAGCAACTGTTCGATTATATACGAGTAACCGATAGTATGATCTTCCGTGTGACGTCGCGCACCATACCAACTGCAACGTGTATAATATAGGACTATGGTTTGCATTAAATGCAAATGATTGTTTATTATTAAATAGGATAAATGCTTTAGACGGAGTTCAGATGTTACTTAAATCTAGACATTAAGTATACAACTCCATCAATCTCCCACTTATACTAAGGTCTAGTCGCTGTCTCCCAAACATCTGACTCCCATACCATCCGCGTGCCTACTGAACGCTTTCGCTCGCAAGGCCTTAGTGAACGAGTACTCTAGGGTGTCCCCTGATGCTATCTAGGTAACGACTATATCGCCTTGCGATATCTCGAATCAGGTGGTACTTGTTGGGATATGTCCTTCGATCCTACGTGTGCAATCGATAAAGTCATAAGGTCGTCTATGGATGTTAAATGATTATTCGATAATATTAATTGTTGGGAACAATATAATATTGATCGATAAATCATACCTACAGGGTCACACACGGACTCATAAATGATGTACAATGCTTGATAAATATATTGATTTAGAATCAATATTTACGTGAATTTAATATACATGCATGGGATGCATGGCTTGCATGGATGCATGTCACATAGTGTGACATGGCATGCCACACAAGCAAGTGGGACCATCTAATGTCATGTGGCATAATGAGGTGGAAATGTCCATTCAAATTCACCATAATCACACCTTAATGTGTGATAATGATGGGGCATCAATATCACCATTAAGGAGGAGGTTACAAGGTGGTTTTGATGGCATTTTAAGGTGAACAAATGCTGATTTTTCAGCAGAATTTTTGACCCACGAAATTCACAAAAGAAAGAGAGAAAAGAGGTTGTTCTTGGAGAATCAACTCGATCAATCAAGCAAGTCATCATCCGGGTTCGTGTGCAACACGTAGAGGCCGGGCCATTTGTGCGACTTCAACATCCGGGCGATCCAAAGGCGTGACGAGGTCATACCAAAGGTGTACATTTCGAGGCTGATCCATTTGAGGTGGTTCAATCGACTCAACACCACCTCATCGACATTAACCAAAATCAACGATCACCAAAAGTAAGTAATCGTTGAACCTTATATATATATATTGGATGTGTATATATATATGTTTATATGTGTTCTTATACACATTAAGTGTGCACTAAGATCATGGCATAGTAGATCTATTGCTTTACACGCTTCCGCACACACGGTATATCGATCGGATCGGTATACCGGTACCATCAATTGGTATCAGAGCTTAGGGCTCGTGCACACTTTTGTGTTGGACACAAAAAGTTTAATCAACATAATTGACTTATTTGTTTAATTGTGATTATGTGATTAGATGTAAGGCCGGCCACCGTTAGTGGTCGGGTGAATGAAATTGTCGTTTTTTACGTTTCGATTGGCCATAGTTTTGGAGGGCTGCGTCCCTTGGAATCATTTGTAATAGATAGGTTTTCTATTTCAATTTGTATTGTTCAAACTTGTAAGCGATGGACTTGGTCCATGGTTCGATGGAGGATCTCGGCTCTCCGGCGAAAACGAGAAGAAACGAAGCCAAACGAAGCAAAACGAAGCAAACCGGGCTGCTGGAGCCAAATGGCGGTCGCCGTTTGAGCTCCGGCGGGCGCCGTTTTGGAAACGGCGACCGCCGAAAGGTTTTTTTGGGGCAGATGGGTTTTTGCCTTTTCGGCGGGCGCCGTTTTGGAAACGGCGACCGCCGGTGGTGTTCAGCGACCGCTGGTTGTAAAACGGCGGGCGTTGTTCGTGGTTTTTGAGGTAATGACTTGTTTTGACCAAAATCGGAGGGCACGGAACTAAAACGGAGGGCGAGGACCAGTCCAGAAGATGTTCAAGGCTTTTGTTAATACTTTAATTCTTTTCGTTTGAGAGTTGTGAGGTTCTAGGGGCCTTTCGATTTCGTATTTATTTGTTTTGCTAGTTATAGGTTGTTTTATGTTATAAATGTTCAACTTACATATAAACAAACCTATGCATGCAAATTCCCAAAATAATGAGTATAATGTCTTGTCCAAAACATCACACCCATAAAGCCCTCGATCATAAGTTGGTAGGTCCGCCTCAGCGGGGTACTACTTGTTATCTTGGGATAAGTGGGAGTAAGGGTTAGACCCTTACACGTGAGTTTGGTTTTCTCATCGATAGATCCACTGCAGGCGTGGCTATTGAGACATGAGATGAGAATGGGACTCTCATCGACCGAGAGTGACATTAGATGTCATTGACATGGAATGTCTACCTATCTTGGAGTTCTTAAGTGCGGACTCAGTCGGCTTAAGGATTCGCAAGATGAGGGTCTTGGGATCATTTTGTTCTAATTTATTAAAATTTCAAAAACAAATGCCTAATTTGTCTTTCATTTGATGAATTATAAGGTTAGGATTATTTACACCTCGGGGAGTGATTTAATCCAAAACACTTAAGTTTATCAATGACACAAATTAGAGACTTTCGAGCCATTGGATGGCGTGAATCGATTGTCTGGTTGGCTCCCTCATTTTAATGAGAGATAGGGCTTCAATTGCATGATAAGATCGCTGGTTAGAAAACCTCGAGTTTTCACTTACGATTTATCACGTTTTTTGTCATTGAAATAATTGGGAATGACGATATTAGATATCGAATGAACAAAATGGAACAAATAAAGTAGTTTTGCTAGACAACCTTATTTGTTTACCGCTTTGTGAATGTTTACTTACTTTATTTATCTTTCTTCTGTAGTATAATATGTCTTGTCTCAACTCAATTCAAGTTCAGCTCTATCTTGGATAGAGAAAAGTTGAACAACACCAATTTCCTTGATTGGCAACGTAACTTGAGGATAGTCCTCAAATACGAGGAAAAGGAAAGTGTGTTGGACAAACCCCTTCCCGTGCTTCCTGCTGATGGGGGCACGGATGCCCAAAAGGCATCATATGCCCTTGCTAAGAAAGCCTCGAATGAGGTGACATGTTTGATGTTGGCATCCATGGTACCCGAGTTGCAAAAACAATTCGAGTTCATGGAAGCCTATGACATCATAGAAGAGCTCAAGAGCATGTTCGGGAACAGGCTAGGATTGAGCGCTTCGGTGTCACCCGGGCTATAGCTACAGCTAGGGTGGAAAAGGGTAAACCCGAAGGACCACATGTACAGCAAATGATTGGATTATTTGCTTCAAGTGCTCGCCTCGGTTTTGCATATGATGACGAGTTGGCTACCGATTTCATTCTCCATTCTCTTCATGATGGTTATGACGCCTTTAGGCTGAATTTCCACATGAATGGACTGAAGAAATCGCTTCATGAGCTCCATGGGATGCTTAAGGCTGCTGAGCCGGCGATTAAGAAGGACCCTAGGAGGGAAGTTCTTATGATTCGGGAAGGAGGTACCAAAAAGTTCAAGGGGATTAAGAAACCAGAAGTGAAAGGCAAAGGGAAAGGGAAAGTTGTGGAAACTCCTTCCAAAAGGTTCTTGAAAGCTTCTAAGGTTCCTGGGGAATCTGAGTGTTTCTACTGCAAGAGTGTTGGACACTACAAGCGAGATTGCCCCAAGTTCAAAGAGGATGTGAAGAACGGTGTCGTTCCTTCATCTTCAGGTATTTATGTCATAGACATAAACTTTACAAATTCTTCTTCTTGGGTATTGGATACCGGATGCGGTGCTCACATTGTTTCACATGTGCAGGGACTGCAAAGAAGTAGAACTTTGGTAAAGGGAGATGTCGATCTGCGGGTTGGAAATGGAGCGAGGGTCGCTGCATTAGCCGTAGGATCTTATGATTTGTGTTTGCCCTCGGGCCTTGTTTTAGTATTGAATAATGTTTATTTCGTACCAAGTATTACCAAGAACATCATTTCTATTTCAGTATTGGATACTGAAGGATTTTCCTTCACTATAATAAATGGTTTATTTACTATTTCAAAAAGTGGAGTGTTCTATGGTTCGGCACGATTAGAACATGGTTTATATATACTTCAACTTGACAATCATATATATAACATTGATACCAAAAAGGCCAAATCGAATGAATTCAATGAAACCTACCTTTGGCATTGTCGATTAGGTCACGTCAACATTAAACGTGTAGAGAAACTTCTTAAAGAAGGTATTCTCAAATCTTTTGACTTGGAGTCATTTGATACATGTGAAGGATGTTTGATGGGCAAAATGACAAAGTCACCTTTTCTAGGGAAAGGAGAACGTGCAAATGATCTATTGGGTTTAATCCATACTGATGTATGTGGCCCAATGAGCTCACAAGCACGTTTGGAGGTTATTTCTACTTCATAACTTTTACCGATGACTTAAGTAGATATGGTTATGTCTACTTAATGAGGCATAAGTCGGAAGCCTTTGAAAAGTTCAAAGAATTCCAAAATGAAGTTGAGAATCAACTGGGTAAGAAGATAAAAGCCATTCGATCGGATCGAGGTGGTGAATATCTTAGCCAAGAATTCGATGATCATCTTATGAGTTGTGGTATTCTATATCAACTCACTCCTCCTGGAACACCCCAGATGAATGGTGTTTCCGAAAGGAGGAATAGAACCTTATTGGATATGGTTCGATCGATGATGAGCCTTAGTGAACTAACAAAATCTTTTTGGGGACACGCACTTTTAACAGCGGCCTATACACTGAATAGGACACCGTCAAAAGCTGTTGATAAGACACCATACGAGGTATGGAAAGGGAAGGTCCCTAACTTGTCTTATATCAAGATTTGGGGATGTGAAGCTTATGTGAAGAGAAATATCTCTACAAAGCTTGAACCCAAATCGGATAAATGTTTCTTTGTTGGTTATCCAAAAGAAACACGAGGGTACCAATTTTACAACCAATCTGAGAACAAAGTCTTTGTTGCTCGAGATGGTGTATTTCTTGAAAAGGAATATCTTTCCAAGAAAGTAAGTGGGAGCTCAGTTGAATTGAACGAAGTTCAAGAAGACTTGAACGAGGTTCAAGAAGATCAAACTGAGATGGAAACTCAAGACCAAGTCGAGAGTGCTCCAGTGGTTTTAGAAACCACACCTAACCCTCGAAGGTCCGGAAGGATTAGATCTCAACCTGACAGATACTTAGGTATTCTGAAAAATGAGAACTATGAAGTCATGCTTTTAGAAAGCAATGAACCTTTGACCTATATCCAAGCTATGACGAGTCCAGATTCCGAGAAATGGCAGGGTGCCATGAAATCCGAAATGGAATCAATGTCTGAAAATCAAGTTTGGAACTTGGTCGATTTGCCTAAAGGGGCTAGGCCCATTGGATGCAAATGGATTTACAAGATAAAAACAGACATGAATGGAAAACCTAGTGTTTTCAAAGCAAGGTTGGTGGCAAAAGGATATAAACAAATTCACGGGGTGGATTATGATGAAACCTTTTCACCAGTTGCTATGATTAAATCCATTCGGATTCTCTTAGCCATTGCTGCTCATTATGATTATGAGATATGGCAAATGGACATTAAAACCGCATTCTTGAATGGGATTCTAGTAGAGGATGTGTTTATGACACAACCAGAGGGTTTTATCGATCCTAATCAGGCTGAGAGAGTATGCAAGCTTAATAGATCCATCTATGGATTAAAGCAAGCATCTCGGAGCTGGAATCTTCGGTTCGATGAATCCATACAAGAGTTTGGATTTCAAAAGAACATGGAAGACTCTTGTGTTTACAAGAAGGTCAGTGGGAGTTACGTTGTATTCATTGTGTTGTATGTCGATGACATACTCCTTATTGGAAACAATATTCCTATGCTTAATTCTGTTAAAGAATGGCTTGGAAGATGGTTTTCAATGAAGGATCTTGGAGAAGCACAGTACATATTGGGCATCAAGATCTGTCGGAACAGATCACAAAGGATGCTTGGACTTAGTCAAGCAACCTATATTGATAAGGTGCTTGACAGGTTCAGAATGAAAGACGCCAAGAAGGGTCTCATTCCAATGACTCATGGCACATCTTTGAGCAAGAGGCAGTGCCCTTCGGGACCTGATGAGCAAATGAGGATGACAAATATTCCTTATGCTTCGGCAATAGGGTCTATTATGTACGCCATGATATGTACACGACCGGATGTATCGTATGCTTTGAGCATGACGAGTCGGTTTCAAGGAAACCCAGGTGAGGCGCATTGGACTGCGGCCAAGAATATTCTTAAGTACCTTAGAAGGACTAAAGAGTATTTTCTTGTCTTTGGAGGACAAAAAGAGTTGGTTGTGACAGGATATACGGATGCAAGCTTCCAAACAGACAAAGATGATTTCCGGTCTCAGTCCGGATTTGTCTTTTGTCTGAATGGAGGTGCGGTAAGCTGGAAGAGTTCCAAGCAACCAAGCGTAGCTGATTCTACTACATAGGCTGAGTACATTGCTGCATCAGAAGCAGCAAAGGAGGCCGTTTGGATAAGAAAGTTCTTAGATGAGCTCGGTGTCGTACCTAGTTCGGCCCATCCGATAGCTCTCTATTGTGATAATAGTGGAGCTATCGCGCAAGCCAAGGAGCCTAGGGAGCACCACAAATCCAAACATGTGCTCAGGAAGTTCCACATTCTCAGGGAGATAGTTAGTCGTGGAGACATCGAGATAAATAAAGTTGCAACTGATGATAATGTTGCAGACCCGTTAACTAAACCACTCCAGCAGTCAAAGCATGATGCTCATACGACTGCAATAGGGATACGATATCTTAGAGATGGATTGTGATTCCTATTACTGTATTGTCTACTTTTGGAGTTTATGTAAACATTCACGTATCTTTTATGATATAATTTCTTCATATAATTGTGGTTTAAATTGTATGAATTGTCCAAATGATTAAATTATATTAATTGGGTTATGAGGTCGATTTACCACATAATGAAGTCCCAATTGTTGAACTAATATAATTAAATCATAAATTGTTCCTAGTTCGTATCATCGAGTACGGACAAACTGACGATACAAAGAACTAGATTGTAATGTGTACTATAGCGCCGCTTCATGGGCTAGTGTGTTGGAGTTGTGTACTTAATGTCTAGATTTGAGTAACGGTAAACTCCCGGTCATAGCATTTAATCTATTAAATTAATAAACAATTATTTGCATTTAATTATTATTAATTAATTATGCAAAAATATAGTCCTGGATTTTATACGTTGTAGTTAGTATGGTGTTGCATGGGCACACAGAAGATCATACTATCGGTTACTCGTATTTAATCAAACAGTTGCTCACGACCTAGATGGACAAGGACCAATCCATCGGTATAGTCGTTGTGTGAGAGAGAAAATAATTTGTCTTAATTATTTTATCACACTTGTACACTTAGGTGTATTGGGCGGATCGCTTGAGATTTATTGATTAGGATTGCCTTGGATAATCAATTTAAATCTCAGAGTATTTTATTCTTAATCCCCGATACTATTGCGGGTGTATATATTTAATATTAGAGACTTTGATTTTCCAAAGGAATTAACCGATTTAATTATTGGGTTAATTACCGGTTAAGTTGGGTCGCTATATTTTATATATGACATGCCGTGAATACTTGACGGGAAAGTGTATCCCGGAAGGGTTGATAATATCCCCGAGATGAGTTCATAAGGAATTATTGTGTAAACCTCATGAGTGGATTTGTTCCGCACAATAATTAAGGTTGAATGGTACTAGTCTCGGATTCAAGAGATGAATATAATTTATTGAGCAATAAATAAATTTATTCATGGATATTTAAATCTTATATACACGGAATAAATAATACTACCGGAGAAATATTATTTGATATAATATGGTTTAATATTGGGAGTGCAATTAATTTATATAGTGGAAAATAAATTAATTAATATTGATAAGGATTAATGGACTTGAGCATTGGGCTCAATTTAATCTTCAATATTAGAAGCCCAATATTCCACCTCCTTATGATCCCCTACGTAGCCTATAAAAGCACTACATGGCCTTCATAATTCATACACAACATAAGAGAAGAATATCAATACTTGATAGTTCTAGAGAGTTGAAGGAGATCCATAAGAGTTCGATAGATCGTCGCCCACACGACGTTCGAACGAGGTGCAAGGAATACGTAGGAAGATCGCAAGGTCATCAACGTTTGATTTCGTTTCTCCGTACAACGAATCGAGGTAATATAATCATAAACCCCTCTGTGATTATTTGTTCGTAATAATTGTGATATATGTTGGAAATCGATATCCCGGGCTATTAAAATTTGCGGAAAAATAACCCGAACGAAATCCTTCATCGCCGGAGATTGGATCCCCGACTCATCCGCAGGAGTCCGACCTTTGGAGACTACGCGCCCGAAGACACGCAGCCCGCCCCCAGCCGATTTTCTCCCGCGAGTCGGATCCACGAACGCGAACCACCGCACGACCCGAGGCCCGACCGAATACTCAGCGAGGCCCGAAGGCCGCGAGCACTCAGCCGAGCCCCCGCACGGGGCTCGCGATCATCTCGCGATGATCGCTGGGGATGCACGAGGCATCCCCGGGGCTGCTCGTAGCAGCCCCGCAGCGGGTTCATAAACCCGCTGCTCGCGGAGGGGTCAGCCCCGCACGCCCGCTACGGGCGAACCCGTAGCACGTACGAGGCAGCTACGGGTGACCCCGTAGCATACCCGCGATCGAGCTCACAGGCTCGATCGCCCCTCGGCTCCAGCCGAGGGTTTCTCCACCCGACGCCGCCGGACGGGAGGGCTGGGGTTCATCCGCCGTGGCTCCAGCCCACGGCGAACCCCGGTGGTCGACCCTAGGTCGACCCCACGCCCCGGCGTCCAGCCGGGGCTCATCCTCTTCGTCCGCGCGCTCCCGGCGGTTGAACCCTAGGTTCGACCGCCTCTATCGATCCTCGCCGGGGATCTCGAATCCCCGTCCCCGAGGTTCGTCGTTTATCCGGATCGTGTGTTCATGTATTTACTACGATTAATCACACAAAATCATAAAAGAGGGTTTATGATTTTACCTTCGATTCGTTGTGCGGAGAAACGAAATCAAACACCTTTGATGACCTTGCGATCTTCCCACGTATTCCTTGCACCTCGTTCGAACGTCGTGTGGGCGACGATCTATTGAACTCCTATGGATCTTCCTCACTCTCAAAACTTTATGATTGGCGTAGGTCAATTAATTGTGTTATGAAAAGTGAAGACCATGTAGTGCTTATATAGGCTACGTAGGGGATCATAAGGAGAATAAATATTGGGCTTCAATATTGAAAATTAAATTGGGTCCAACCCAAATCTATTAATTCTTATCAATATTAATTTTATTTATTTTCCACTATATAAATAAAATTGCACTCCCAATATTAAACCATATTATATCAAATAATATTTCTCCGGTAGTATTATTTATTCCGTGTATTTAAGATATAAATATCCATGAATAAAATTAATTTATTGCTAATTAATTTATTCATCTCTTATATCCGAGACTAGTACCATTCAACCTTAATTATTATGCGGATTAAATCCACCTGCAGGGTTTACATAATAATTCCTTATGAACTCATCTCGGGGATATTATCAACCCTTACGGGATACACTTTCCCGTCAAGTATTCACGGCATGCCATATATAAAATATAGTGACCCAACTTAACCGGTAATTAACCCAATTATCAAACCGGTTAATTCCTTTGGTAAATCAAAGTCACTTATATTAAATATACACACCCGCAATAGTTTCGGGGATTAAGAATAAAATACACTGAGACTCGAATCGATTATCGCCGGCAATCCTAATCGATGAATCTCAAGCTGATCCGCCCAATACATCAAGTGTACAAGTGTGATAAAATAATTAAGATAAATTATTTTCTCTCTCACACAACGACTATACCGATGGATTAGTTCGTGTCCATCTAGGTCGTGAGCAACTGTTCGATTAAATACGAGTAACCGATAGTATGATCTTCTGTGTGCCCATGCAACACCATACTAACTACAACGTATAAAATCCAGAACTATATTTTGCATATTTAATTAAATGCAAATAATTGTTTATTAATTAAATAGGTTAAATGCTATGACAGGGAGTTTACCGATACTTAAATCTAGACATTAAGTACACAACTCCAACAATCTCCCACTTGTACTAAGGTCTAGTCATTTCCTCCAAACTCCCGACTCCCATACTCATCACGTGCTTAAGTTATACTTCCCAGAAGTATCATGTGAATGAGCAATCTAGGTTGCCGCTCTGAAGTTATCTTGGTGACTACTGCGTCGTCTCTCTGACGATGATTCGTATCAGGTGGTACTTGCTCTATGTGTTATCATCATCTTTTGAACTTATGACTTCTTCCAGTTTACCATGCACCGCTATGTACATAGCCTTTGGTGAACCAAGAGTCATATCCAAGTTCAGAGGTCATTCCGGAACCTAACCAAAACTTCCGCTGCCTCTGAGGCTGCTATTCGGTTTCTTAGGTTCCACCTCTTCTTAAAAGTGAACACATAGCCTGATATCGACTTACACTGATCCTTTCTCTGATTTTTATCTGAGAAAGCGTAATCTAAGAAGATTTCGTATTGCCAGTAATCCTGTACTTCCAAGTACTTTTACAGCATTCGAATATTTCTTATCCAGATTACTTTGATATCCTCCCACTACGCTAACCGCATAGTTGATATCAGGTTCTTGTTTTATAACACCGCATTTACAAAGCTCTCCACACTCGAAGTGTAGGTGACTGCTTTGTCTATATCCATCTCCTTCATGTGTTCGAGACACATACCTTTAGACAGATGTATTCCGCTCTAGTAAGGCAATAACCTTTCTCAGAATTGTGCATGTTTAAAACAAACCATAATCGTATAAGATATCTTAAGAGAAATACAAGTGTTCTTATCTAGAGATCGAAAGATTTCTAAGAACATTGATCCAACTTCATCTTAATCTTATATCTCGATTTACTTAGACAACCTCTATTTTATGTCTGACAACACTTTTACATTGTTGCCAACGATAAAGTGTTATCTACACAAAATTCCGAGAAACACCACCTTGTTTCCATTACGTTTCTAATATACCTTTTATTGTCTATGCCTTTTGATGAATCCATATAATGGACTATCTCATCAATTCGCAAGTTCCACAATTTCCAGCTTTGTGATAATCCATAGATGGATTCACTAAGATTGTACCTCTAAATGGTCTTGCCTTTTAACAATATCATTGCTTTCCAAGTAGGCACATTCAGATTAGTACTGCCCCCTATGCAGAACTAGGGATCGATTTCATGTTTACTAGATCCAGAGTTTAAAACTCCTCCAGTCTTATGAACATCTCCGGTTGCTTAACAACCTCCCACTGCAATGGCGTTCCAGTGTATAACAGTAATAACATTAGGTGCAGTTAGTGGTGTACTACTACTCGGTTAGGCTGGTTCTCAGTCTACTCTTTCCTCTTTATAAGGTACTTTGTCAATTAGGGCATTGTAGTTCCTCCAATAGTCTTCCTCTAAGAACCGGGCGAAGACACCCTTCTGGTTCGTAGTACTATTGAACATACAATTACTTGTTCTTCTAGAATATTCTACAATTACATCGAATGTGTCATTGTATCCAGAAATATCCATAGAACATAGGTAGTTCCGAACAAACTTGTTCTTTTACTATTAGAATCCTATTTCTTATTCCTGACACACCATGTCTACACATCAGTGTATGGTGCAGTCGTTTGAGACTTAATCTCAACCTTTGATTTATGCTATGTGTTATTTAGATAGGTGATAGCCTCCGCGAACAAGTCGCAGGCTTTCAATGGATATACTTTGAAGGATCCCCATAATGGCTTTGTGTTGAAAACACTCCGCTTTTATGGCACATCAAGTATTCTAATCCATCTTCGAGTATTCTTTAAAGAACGACTCGTACTTCTCTAATTACACATATGTCTGCATATATCATATTTGATCATTCTTAATACTTGTCCGAATTCCATCCTTTACCCAGAAAGGGTAACTTAGTTGTATCATCTTTCAAGATCGATTCTTAGGTCGGGAGGTCCATTCCTCCAACTATAATTGATCAAATCAATTTCGACCTTTTGAATCCCTTTTGAATAGATACTACCAAGTTTAAGAATTCACAAGTACAATGATCGATAAAGAAATACATCCAATAAGTAAAACAAGTTATATAACGGTTTGTTGCATCGTGGTAGACTAAGGATTCATATATTGCTATCTAATGTACCATAATAGATATCGCCATTATTTCTTGTCTAAATCATCAAGTGATTAAAGAAATAAAATATCCATTAATAATAGAAATCCAGAACAAAAGTTCTTTCTAAAAAATAAAAGGTACAAAGCAATAAACTTGAAATGAAATCCTATAACTATCAAACAGATAGATAAATGTCTTCCACTGCAACCGCTGCTTCCTCAACAGCTTTGCCCATGTGGACTCGAACTTCTCTTCTCTAAGTCGCTGGGTTTTCTGGAACCCCTGCATTTAGAATGCACATACCGTCAGTGGTTCCATATCTACACACCAGAATTCTGGTAGATAATACCGCTGACTATGTTTTACGACTAAAGAAAATTCGTACCTTTGAGAGGACAAGATGTAGACCCCCAGTACTCAGACTGTTTCCCTTGGGGATGTTTGCCCGAAGGCTTCTTTATCCCACCCTTTGGTCCAAGTCCTTTAGGACCACCGGACCCCCTTGTCTTCTTCTCCTTTCCTTTGCCTTTAGGTTCGAAACCTTTGGCTTTGACTATAAGAGCTCGCGATTGTTTCAACTCGTCTAAAAGATCCATCATCTCAAAAACATGATCAAGTGTTTCATCGAAGTAACAGATCTTTATGAGTATCCTCATCGCCTCTTTTCTAGCGTTCTCATCATGTCCAAACAGCAACTTGAGTTTGAGCATGACATCATGATTAGCGGCTAATGCACGAGCACTACCCCACTTTTCAAAGTCAAAAATCTCCTCCTCAGTTGAGTTAATGGTGAGTCCAGGAGGACAAGTTTCACTGAGTACATCTTTGTACTCCTTTGCAGTCTGAGCAATGTCTAACTCTTCTTTCCATTCAATACAGTATGGAACCAGTGCGTTAATTTCCTCAAGTATCAACAAAAGTGGATTCATAGCAATTCTCTAAACCTATAAGCACATTTAAACAAACAATTAATTTAATATCCGACGTTATCTCCCTGGAATAACATCATTAAATTACTAATCACATCTAAAATCCCATCAGGTAAGGCAAGCCACGTGGTGTGGACGTTTACCCACCCAAATGATTTAGCAATTAGATTTTCTTTGGTCATACATCGCTTATAGCGGAACCTCGTGGGGAGGAATACTATAAGGCGTATCTAAGTGTAAACCATTACTCAGTACCAAAATAAATTACTTGGAATCGCTACATCACCGCAAGCCACGTGGTGTGGACGTTTACGATAACTTCACAACTCTTCATAATTACTTACAACTGTCTACATCAATTAATCCAAAGTCCGTCAGCATAGCAAGCCACGTGGTGTGGACGTTTACTACACTAAGAGACTTTTATAATTGACTCCCAATTACTTGATCCATTTAATCTCGTAAATCAAGACGTGGAGAATCATAAGTGAAACTCGAAGTTTCTAACCAGTGATTCGCCATGCGAACGACCCTATCTCTCATAAATGAGGGAGCCGAGCAGACAAGCGACCCATCTATCAAAGAATGGCACGGAAGTCTCTAATTCGTGTCCTCTACATGACCAAGTGGCTCTGGCTCCATTCCACTCCCCGGGGTGAGAATGAGTCGACTTGAAATCAGTTTCAGAAAGACAAATTAGGCATTGTTTGATAAATTTGATCAATGTTTCTTGTAAAAGGAATTACAAGAATTCTCCTCCAATGACTCGTCTATACGAACTTCGAAAGTCCATAAGAGTCACCAAGAGAACAGTAATGGAGACCATGGGAATGTTTCCATCCCCTCTCCCACTTAGCTTTTTATAATAATAGGGATACGCTATCTAGTGCATAAAAATTAAACACATATAGCATGCATACAAGCAATAAAGCACATAGTATCACATAGTCAAAATAATGCTAGAAAATTATTTTCCGACTATCATGGCTTTATCCCATCTCCGTACGCATCTTCTAGTCTTCAGTCTTCGTTCTTGAATGCTCCATGTGACGAGAATATTAATCTCTAATATTTAAATCTATTTATTTTCAATTAATCCAAAAGTTACTTAATTCGAAAATTAAGTCAATCGAATATATCAAAAATAAAATTAAATATTATTAATATTTTTATTTATTTATTTTCCTATCTAGTTCTATTAAAACTCTAGAATAATCTATCCAAATAAAATTTGGAATACTCTAGAAGTTATCTATAATAGAACAAGGAAAAATAAATTAGGACTTACTACTTTCCAAATTTATTTTTTATTCCTAATCCATGAATATTCCCATGAGTAGGAATAATCAAATAGGAAAAATAAATTTAGTACTAAATTAATTAAATTTCTAATCTATGAATATTTCCATGAAGGAAATAAATCAATAGAAAATAAAATTAATTTAAATTAATTCTTTTCCTAAATCATGAGAGTTTCCAAGAAAGTACTCAAATAGGAAAAATCCGAATTAATTGGGAAAGTGGATCTTGGTAGGAATAGCATGAGATTAGGAGATCCCACGCCATCCCCACCGTCGACCTCCACCGCCCGGAACCACCACCACCGCCGCCCCTAGTCCACGCGCCACCACCACCGGTGGCCGGCGTGGCTAGAAGCCCTAGCGGGCAGCCCCCGGGATGAGGTCGATCGATCCTCATGGGGATCGATCATGGGGATGATCGACCCCCCCGGTTTTTCGTCCTCTTCGTCTTCGTCACACGTCTTCGTCTTCCGGCGATCGTCTCATCATCGAACCAACGTAATCAAAATTACAAGAATTAAATTACAATTATCCGGTATCGATTCTATACATGAAATCGACCCTATACATTTTCCGGAAAAACAAAAAAAACGTAATAATAAATCCTAAATTCGGTCAACCCCCGAATTTTTTACTATTACAAACATTCATCCACACAAAACGAATCTCGACATGTCCGAGAGTTTAATAATCATGATAATTAATTAATAAACAATAATTAATTAAATCCAACCATGATAGCCGGAGATCCTGCAAGGTAGAACAATAATCGAGCATATACATGAACACGAAACCAAACGCTCTGATACCATTTGTTGGAAATCGATATCCCGGGCTATTAAAATTTGCGGAAAAATAACCCGAACGAAATCCTTCATCGCCGGAGATTGGATCCCCGACTCATCCGCAGGAGTCCGACCTTTGGAGACTACGCGCCCGAAGACACGCAGCCCGCCCCCAGCCGATTTTCTCCCGCGAGTCGGATCCACGAACGCGAACCACCGCACGACCCGAGGCCCGACCGAATACTCAGCGAGGCCCGAAGGCCGCGAGCACTCAGCCGAGCCCCCGCACGGGGCTCGCGATCATCTCGCGATGATCGCTGGGGATGCACGAGGCATCCCCGGGGCTGCTCGTAGCAGCCCCGCAGCGGGTTCATAAACCCGCTGCTCGCGGAGGGGTCAGCCCCGCACGCCCGCTACGGGCGAACCCGTAGCACGTACGAGGCAGCTACGGGTGACCCCGTAGCATACCCGCGATCGAGCTCACAGGCTCGATCGCCCCTCGGCTCCAGCCGAGGGTTTCTCCACCCGACGCCGCCGGACGGGAGGGCTGGGGTTCATCCGCCGTGGCTCCAGCCCACGGCGAACCCCGGTGGTCGACCCTAGGTCGACCCCACGCCCCGGCGTCCAGCCGGGGCTCATCCTCTTCGTCCGCGCGCTCCCGGCGGTTGAACCCTAGGTTCGACCGCCTCTATCGATCCTCGCCGGGGATCTCGAATCCCCGTCCCCGAGGTTCGTCGTTTATCCGGATCGTGTGTTCATGTATTTACTACGATTAATCACACAAAATCATAAAAGAGGGTTTATGATTTTACCTTCGATTCGTTGTGCGGAGAAACGAAATCAAACACCTTTGATGACCTTGCGATCTTCCCACGTATTCCTTGCACCTCGTTCGAACGTCGTGTGGGCGACGATCTATTGAACTCCTATGGATCTTCCTCACTCTCAAAACTTTATGATTGGCGTAGGTCAATTAATTGTGTTATGAAAAGTGAAGACCATGTAGTGCTTATATAGGCTACGTAGGGGATCATAAGGAGAATAAATATTGGGCTTTAATATTGAAAATTAAATTGGGTCCAACCCAAATCTATTAATTCTTATCAATATTAATTTTATTTATTTTCCACTATATAAATAAAATTGCACTCCCAATATTATTCCATATTATATCAAATAATATTTCTCCATCTTAGTATTATTTATTCCGTGTATTTAAGATTTAAATATCCATGAATAAATTTATTTATTGCCCAATAAATTATATTCATCTCTTGAATCCGAGACTAGTACCATTCAACCTTAATTATTGTGCGGAACGAATCCACTCATGAGGTTTACACAATAATTCCTTATGAACTCATCTCGGGGATATACACAACATAAGAGAAGAATATCAATACTTGATAGTTCTAGAGAGTTGAAGGAGATCCATAAGAGTTCGATAGATCGTCGCCCACACGACGTTCGAACGAGGTGCAAGGAATACGTAGGAAGATCGCAAGGTCATCAACGTTTGATTTCGTTTCTCCGTACAACGAATCGAGGTAATATAATCATAAACCCCTCTGTGATTATTTGTTCGTAATAATTGTGATATATACATGAACAAGACGATCCGGGTAAACGTCGAAACCGGGATACGGGGATCTCGCGATCCCCGTCGGGATCGAGAGGGGCGGCCGAACCCTAGGGTTCGACCGCCGGCGCGCGCGGACGAGGGAGCCCCGGCTGGACCGCCGGGGCAAGCGATCGACCATGGGTCGATCGCGGGGAGACCGCCGTGGGCTGGTGCCACGGCAGCTGGTCCCCCCCGCCACCTCGACCGGCGACAAGCGCACGGGAGGAGCCCCGGCTGAAACCGGGGCAGGCGATCGACCGTGAGGTCGATCGCGGGAAAGCCGCGGCTGGTAGCCGCGGCGGGTCAGCTGGAGGCTGACCGCCCTCCTCCGGCGGCGGTGGTGAGTCGCCGGACTCACCACCGGGGGCTGCTAGGCAGCCCCGGCGATCGCATGTGCATGCGATCGCGAACCCCGCGTGGGGTTCGGCTAGGGTTTCGCCCTCGCGACGATTCCCTCGTCGGACTCCGGAGACGTGGTGTTCGTGATCGGTTTCCGGCGACGGGATTTCGGTTGGGTTATCGGTTCCGCATAATTTTTTGATAGCCCGGGATATCGAATCCCAGCAATTGGTATCAGAGCGTTTTGGTTTCGTGTTCATGTATATGTTCGATTATTGTTCTACCTTGCAGGGATTTCCGACTATCATGGTTGGATTTAATTATTGTGTTAATTAATTATCATGATTATTCGTTTATTAAACTCTCGGACATGTCGAGATTCGTTTTGTGTGGTTGAATGTTTGTAATAGTAAAAATTCGGGGGTTGACCGAATTTAGGATTTATTATTACATTCTATGTTTTCCGGAAAATGTATAGGGTCGATTTCATGTATAGAATCGATACCGGATAGTGTAATTTAAATTCTTGTAATTTATTTACGTTGGATCGATGCCGAGACGACCGCCGGAGAACTCATGTGACGAAGAAGACGAAGAGGATGAAGAACCGGGGATCGATCAAACCCCTTGATCGACCCCAAGCGATCGACCCAAGGAGAGGGGCCGATCGCCCTCGGCTAGGGCTGCCGCCGGCGACGGTGGCGGCTGGTGGCTGGGCGGCGGTGCTCCTCCGGTGGAGGTGGTCGACGGTGGGGTGGCGTGGGGTCTCCCGATCTCATGCTACTCCTACCAAGATTCACTTTCCTAAATTAATTCGTTTTTCCTATTTGAGTGTTCTTCCTTTTGGAAACTCTAATGGATTAGGAGAAGAATTAATTGAAATTAATTTTATTTCCTTATTCTATTATGGAAGTCTTCTAGAGTATTCCGAGTTCTACTTGGAATAGGATCCTAGAGATTTAATAGAATTGGAAAGGAATAAAAGTTAATTTAGGATTGATTTATTTCCTAATTGATTATTCCTATTTTATGGGAATTTTCATAGTAATGGAAATTAATTAATCTTGGAAAGTAGAAGAGTCCTAATTTATTTTATTTCCTTATTCTATTATAGAAGTCTTCTAGAATATTCCAAGTTTTACTTGGATAGATTATTCTAGAGATTTAATAGAATTAGATAGGAAAAATAAATAAGTAAAAAAAAAAAATATATTAATAATATTTAATTTTATTTTTGATTTATTCGATTGACTTAATTTTCGAATTAAGTATCTTTTGGATTCATTAAAAATAAATAGATTTAAATATTGGGATTAATATTCTCGTCACATGGAGCATTCAAGAACGAAGACTGAAGACTAGAAGATGCATATGAAGAAGGAGTAAAGCCATGATAGTCGGGGAAATAATTTCCTAGCATTATTTGACTATGTGATATGTGCTTTATTACTTGCATGCATGCTTATGTGTTTAATTATGCATTAGATAGCGTATCCCTTTGTTATAAAAAGCTAAGTGGGAGAGGGGCTGGAAACATTCCCATGGTCTCCATTACTGTTCTCTTGGTGACATTTATGAGCTTTCGAAGTTCATATAGACATGTCATTGGAGGAGAATTCTTGTAATTCCTTTTACAAGAAACATTGATCAAGTTTATCAAACAATGCCTAATTTGTCTTTCTGAAACTGACTTCAAGTCGACTCATTCTCACCCCGGGGAGTGGAATGGAGCCAAAGCCACTTGGTCATGTGGATGACACAAATTACAGACCTTCGTACCATTCTTTGATAGATGGGTCGATTGTCTGCTCGGCTCCCTCATTTATGAGAGATAGGGTCATTCGCATGGTGAATCACTGGTTAGAAACTTCGAGTTTCACTTATGATTCTCCGCGTCTTGATCTATGAGATTTATGAGTGGATCTTGTAACTGGGAGTCAATTATAAAAGTCTCTTAGTGTAGTAAACGTCCACACCACGTGGCTTGCTATACTGACGGATTTTGGATTAATTGATGTAGACAGTTGTAAGTAATTGTGAAGAGTTGTGAAGTTATCGTAAACGTCCACACCACGTGGCTTGCGGTGATGTAGCAATTCCAAACGATGTACTTTGGTGCTGAGTAATGGTTTACACTTAGATACGCGTTACAGTATTCTTCCCCACGAAGTCACGCTATAATTGATGTATGACCAAAGAAAATCTAATTGCTAAATCATTTGGGTGGGTAAACGTCCACACCACGTGGCTTGCCTTACCTGATGG
The DNA here is from genome assembly GCA_954870475.1 of Euphrasia confusa. Lineage (NCBI taxonomy): Eukaryota > Viridiplantae > Streptophyta > Magnoliopsida > Lamiales > Orobanchaceae > Euphrasia > Euphrasia confusa. Next base: position 7,184,546 of record OX940964.1, read on the forward strand.
GATTTTAGATGTAATTAGTAATTTAATGATATTATTTGAGGGAGATAATATCGGACATTAAATTAATTGTTTGTTTAAATGTGCTTATAGGTTTAGAGAATAGCTATGAACCCACTTTCTGTGATACTCAAGGAGCATAAGCTCACTGGTCCCAATTACATTGATTGGAAGAGAAATTTAGACATTGTCCTGACTTCTGAGGAGTACAAGTTTGTACTCCATGAAGTGTGCCCTGCCGAGCCCACGGCTGCCTCAACTGATGAGGAAAAACTGACATATCGGAAGTGGAAAAAGGCTGATGAAATGGCTAGGTGTTATATTTTGGCTTCCATGTCAAATGTACTCCAAACCCAACATCAGTCAATGGACACTGCCTATGATGTGATGTTTAACCTCAAGGAGATGTTTGGGGAGCAAGATCGTGCGGCTAGGCAAGAAGCCATGAGAGTCCTCATGTCGACTACTTAGTCTGAAGGAACGCCCGTTGGGGAGCACGTTCTTAAGATGATGAGTTTGTTGAATGAACTTGAGGTCCTAGGAGCTTCTATTGATGCTGAGACGCAAGTCGACATCATACTCCAGTCTCTGACCCCTAGTTTTGAGCAGTTTCGTATGAGCTATAATATGGGTAAACTATCTTATACTCTTGCGCAACTCCTGACTGAACTAAAGGCGGCAGAGGGGATCTACAAGAAGGGCAAGTCTCAAGCGCTTGTAGCTACCAAGTCCAAGGGCTCGAAGCCTGTTGGAGGTAGGGGCAAGAAAAGGAAGCAAGCCTGGAAACCCAGGGGTGCCAAGAGGAATGGACCACGAGTGGGGGCTGCAAAGCCAAGAGGCAAGTGCTTCCGATGCAACAAGTCTGGACACTGGAAGTCTGAATGTCCTCTCAAAGGTACGAATTTTTCTTTAGTCGTAAAAACATAGTCAGCGGTATTATCTACCAGAATTCTGGTGTGTAGATATGGAACCACTGACGGTATGTGCATTCTTGAATGCAGGGGTTCCAGAAAACCCGGCGACTTAGAGAAGAAGAGTTCGAGTCTACACGGGCAAAAGCTGTAGAGGAGGCAGCAGTTGCGGTGGAAGACATTTATCTGCTTTAGTAGTTAAATAGGATTTCATTTCAAAGTTATTGCTTTATGTACCCCTTATTTTAGAAAGAACGTTTTGTTCTGGATTTCTATTATTTATGAATGGATATTTATTTCTTTAATCATTCAGTGATTTAGATAAGAAATAATGGTGTTATCTGTTCTGGTACATTAGATAGCAATATGTGAATGATGAATCCTTAGTTTACCACGATGCAACAATCCGTTATGTACAACTTGCTTTACTTATTAGATGTATTTCTTTATTAATCATTATACTTGTGAATTCTTATACTTAGTAGTATTTATTCAAATGAAAATTCAAAAAGGTCGAAATTGATTTAATCAATTATAGTTGAGGGAATGGACCTTCCGACCTAAGAATTGAATTTGGAAGATAATACGTCTAAGCAAACCTTTCTGGATAAAGGATAGAATTCAGACAAGTATTGGAAATGATTAGATATGCAGACATATGTGTAAATTAGAAAGGTACGAGTAATTCTTTCAAGAATACTCGGTGATGGATTAGAATACTTAATGTGCCATAAAAGCAAAGTGTTTTGACTAGTCAATGGACACAAAGCTATTATGGGGAACCATCAAAGTATATCCATTAGGAGCCTGCGACTCGGTCGCGGAGGCCATCACCTATCTGAATAACACACAGCATAATCAAAGATTGGGATTCAATTCCAAAGGGCCGCGCCATACACTTACGTGTAGAGATGGTGCGTTGTAAATAAGAAATGGAAATCTAATAGTAAAAGAACAAGTTGTTCGGAACTACCTATGTTCTATGGATATTCCTAGAGACAACGGCATATTCAATATGGTTGTAGGATATCCTAGATGAACAAAGTGTTGTGTGTTCTATAGTACTATGAGCCAGAAGGACGTGTAACGCCCGGTTCTTAGAGGAAGACTATTATAAGAACCACAAAGCCCGAACTGACGTAGTACCTTGGAATGAGAAGAAGGACAAAAGACTAGGAACCAGCCAAACCGAGTAGAGGTACACCACAAACTGCACTTAATGTTATTACTGTTATACACCGGCACGCCATTGCAGTGGGAGGTTGTTAAGCAACCGGAGATGTTCATAAGACTAGAAGAGTTTTAACTCTGGATCTGGTAAAGATGAAATCGATCCCTAGCCCTGCATAAGGGCAGTACTAGATCTAAATGTGCCTGCTTAGAAAACAATAAGGATTATTGTTAAGAGGCAAGATCATTTAGAGTACAAGCTTAGTAAATCCATTATGGATTGAAACAAAGCTATAAATCGTGGAACTTGCGAATTGATGGGATAGTCCATTTGATGGATTCATCAAAAGGCATAGACGATAGGTGTATTGGAGACGTAATGGAAACAAAGTGGTGTTTCTCGTAATAGATGACAATTTCATCATTGGAAACAATGTAGAAAATGTTGTCAGACATAAGATAATGGTTGTCTAAATGAATCGAGATATAAGATTGAGTAGAAGTTGGAGCATGTTCTTAAGATCTTTCGATCTAAAGATAAGAACATTGTACTTCTCCTAGATATCTTATACGATTATGGTTTGTTTTAAACATGCATACTTCTGAGAAAGGTTATTGCCTTTCAGAGACAGAATATACATCTATCTAAAGGGTATGTGTTTGAACACATGAAGGAGATAGATGAGGACAAAGCAGTTTCCTATACTTCAAGTATGGAAAGCTTTATAGATGCAATGTTATAAAAACAAGAACCTGATATCAACTATGCGGTTTGCGTAGTGGGAGGATATCAAGGTAATCTAGAAAAGAAATTTTCGGATGCTGCAATAGTACTTGCGAAGTACTGGATAATTAAGCAAGACGAAATCTTCTTAGATTACAGTTTCTCAGATCCAAAAATCATAGAAAGACCAGTGTAAGTCGATATCAGGCTATGTGTTCACTTTTAGAAAGAGGTGGAACCATGAAATGAAAGAGTGATAAGCAGGACGCTTCTCAGACTTTCTCATAACCGAATAGCAGCCTCAGAGGCAGCGGAAGTTTTGGTTAGGTTCCAGGATAACCTCTTGGCTTGGATATGACTCTTAGTTTACTAAAGGCTATTGGATAGCGGTGCACGGTAAACTGGAAGAAGTCATAATTCAAAAGTGATGTTAACACATAGAGCAAGTACCACCTGATACGAGTCATCGTCGAGGGAGACGACGTAGTAGTCACCAAGATAACTTCAGAGCGGCAACCTAGATTGCTCACTCACATAGTACTTCTCGGAAGTACACTTTAAAGCACGTGATGAGTATGGGAACCGGGAGTTTGGAGGAAATGACTAGACCTTAGTACAAGTGGGAGATTGTTGGAGTTGTGTACTTAATGTCTAGATTTGAGTAACGGTAAACTCCCGGTCATAGCATTTAATCTATTAAATTAATAAACAATTATTTGCATTTAATTATTATTAATTAATTATGCAAAAATATAGTCCTGGATTTTATACGTTGTAGTTAGTATGGTGTTGCATGGGCACACAGAAGATCATACTATCGGTTACTCGTATTTAATCAAACAGTTGCTCACGACCTAGATGGACAAGGACCAATCCATCGGTATAGTCGTTGTGTGAGAGAGAAAATAATTTGTCTTAATTATTTTATCACACTTGTACACTTAGGTGTATTGGGCGGATCGCTTGAGATTTATTGATTAGGATTGCCTTGGATAATCAATTTAAATCTCAGAGTATTTTATTCTTAATCCCCGATACTATTGCGGGTGTATATATTTAATATTAGAGACTTTGATTTTCCAAAGGAATTAACCGATTTAATTATTGGGTTAATTACCGGTTAAGTTGGGTCGCTATATTTTATATATGACATGCCGTGAATACTTGACGGGAAAGTGTATCCCGGAAGGGTTGATAATATCCCCGAGATGAGTTCATAAGGAATTATTGTGTAAACCTCATGAGTGGATTTGTTCCGCACAATAATTAAGGTTGAATGGTACTAGTCTCGGATTCAAGAGATGAATATAATTTATCGAGCAATAAATAAATTTATTCATGGATATTTAAATCTTAAATACACGGAATAAATAATACTACCGGAGAAATATTATTTGATATAATATGGTTTAATATTGGGAGTGCAATTAATTTATATAGTGGAAAATAAATTAATTAATATTGATAAGGATTAATGGACTTGAGCATTGGGCTCAATTTAATCTTCAATATTAGAAGCCCAATATTCCACCTCCTTATGATCCCCTACGTAGCCTATAAAAGCACTACATGGCCTTCATAATTCATACACAACATAAGAGAAGAATATCAATACTTGATAGTTCTAGAGAGTTGAAGGAGATCCATAAGAGTTCGATAGATCGTCGCCCACACGACGTTCGAACGAGGTGCAATGAATACGTAGGAAGATCGCAAGGTCATCAACGTTTGATTTCGTTTCTCCGTACAACGAATCGAGGTAATATAATCATAAACCCCTCTGTGATTATTTGTTCGTAATAATTGTGATATATACATGAACAAGACGATCCGGGTAAACGTCGAAACCGGGATACGGGGATCTCGCGATCCCCGTCGGGATCGAGAGGGGCGGCCGAACCCTAGGGTTCGACCGCCGGCGCGCGCGGACGAGGGAGCCCCGGCTGGACCGCCGGGGCAAGCGATCGACCATGGGTCGATCGCGGGGAGACCGCCGTGGGCTGGTGCCACGGCAGCTGGTCCCCCCCGCCACCTCGACCGGCGACAAGCGCACGGGAGGAGCCCCGGCAGAAACCGGGGCAGGCGATCGACCGTGAGGTCGATCGCGGGAAAGCCGCGGCTGGTAGCCGCGGCGGGTCAGCTGGAGGCTGACCGCCCTCCTCCGGCGGCGGTGGTGAGTCGCCGGACTCACCACCGGGGGCGGCTAGGCAGCCCCGGCGATCGCATGTGCATGCGATCGCGAACCCCGCGTGGGGTTCGGCTAGGGTTTCGCCCTCGCGACGATTCCCTCGTCGGACTCCGGAGACGTGGTGTTCGTGATCGGTTTCCGGCGACGGGATTTCGGTCGGGTTATCGGTTCCGCATAATTTTTTGATAGCCCGGGATATCGAATCCCAGCATAGTGATGTGGGACATCAAGTACAATTACATAGATATTAGCTGGGAGCTAATGATCGAACAGACCCGACTAGAATAGTATTTAAGATTTCGAGTCATAATACTATTTCATTGACTTTCGAGCAATTTCCTCTGACCTGAGTAGTCCAGAGTGATTCCATTGTCAAATGGTGTACTTTGATATAAGTAAACGCCTTTCGTAAAAGGAGGTTATAAAACTTGTTATTGGGTATATCAGGAAGCAAGTGGGAGAGCTTGGATTGACAAGATGGGATTGTCCTCCATTTTAATATGGATCATATGTCTTACCGGCCACTTGGAGAGTCGAGACTGTGGAAAATACGTGGCCACGTCCAGATTCGTATCATAGTGATAAATCTGGTTTTACAGTCTGTCTCAAAGTCCAAGAAAGGTTTGAACCAATTGAGGATGACTCAAGTCTTGCCTCGAGTTCAAACTTAGACATAAAGTGACAACAGGAAGTTGGAAGCACACTGGCTCTGAAGGCCAAGTGGGAGATTGTTGGGATATGTCCTTCGATCCTACGTGTGCAATCGATAAAGTCATAAGGTCGTCTATGGATGTTAAATGATTATTAGATAATATTAATTGTTGGGAACAATATAATATTGATCGATAAATCATACCTACAGGGTCACACACGGACTCATAAATGATGTACAATGCTTGATAAATATATTGATTTAGAATCAATATTTACGTGAATTTAATATACATGCATGGGATGCATGGCTTGCATGGATGCATGTCACATAGGACATGGCATGCCACACAAGCAAGTGGGACCATCTAATGTCATGTGGCATAATGAGGTGGAAATGTCCATTCAAATTCACCATAATCACACCTTAATGTGTGATAATGATGGGGCATCAATATCACCATTAAGGAGGAGGTTACAAGGTGGTTTTGATGGCATTTTAAGGTGAACAAATGCTGATTTTTCAGCAGAATTTTTGACCCACGAAATTCACAAAAGAAAGAGAGAAAAGAGGTTGTTCTTGGAGAATCAACTCGATCAATCAAGCAAGTCATCATCCGGGTTCGTGTGCAACACGTAGAGGCCGGGCCATTTGTGCGGCTTCAACATCCGGGCGATCCAAAGGCGTGACGAGGTCATACCAAAGGTGTACATTTCGAGGCTGATCCATTTGAGGTGGTTCAATCGACTCAACACCACCTCATCGACATTAACCAAAATCAACGATCACCAAAAGTAAGTAATCGTTGAACCTTATATATATATATTGGATGTCTATATATATGTTTATATGTGTTCTTATACACATTAAGTGTGCACTAAGATCATGGCATAGTAGATCTATTGCTTTACACGCTTCCGCACACACGGTATATCGATCGGATCGGTATACCGGTACCATCAGTACTTGCTCTATGTGTTATCTTCACACTATGGACTCGTGGTTCCTTTGTTTGTCACTGCACCGCTATTGTCACAATAGCATTGGACAAACAACGTACCACATTTAAGTCCTGGAGAAATCTCCGGAGTCACACCGATCTTTTAGCTGCCTCAAAGGCTGCTACCTATTCGGTTTCCGTGGTAGAGTCCGCAATGCCTTGCATTACACTCTTCCATGTGAGATCTCCATTTCTTAGTGTGAACACATAGCCTGACTTCGACTTTCAACTTTCCCTCTGCGATTAGAAATCCGAATCTGTGTAACCCACAGGAAATTGCTCGACTGATCACAGCAGTCCAATGTTCCTTTCCAGGGTTACTCTGATATCTCACCACTATGCTCCCGGCATAGCAGATATCAGGTCTCGTACATAACATACATTAAGCTTCCATAGCTGAGGCGTAGGGAATTGCTTTCATTTCTTCTATCTCCTTTTATGTCTCAAGAAACATATCTTTAGATAGATAGATTGCATATCTGAAAGGTAAAAAACTTTCTAGGAATCTTGTATGTTAAACGAGTCAGAATCGTGTCTATGTATGAAGCTTGGGATAGGTACAATGTTCTTCTCTTGTGATCCCTCATAACTTTGATCACAAGAACATGTCCAACCTCTCCTAAGTCCTTCATATCGAATTGTCTAGAACAACCATCCCTTTATGTCCGATAACATTTTTACATTGTTGCCAATTAGAAAATATCGTCTACATAAAGCACGAGAAACCACTTTGTTTCCATCACGTTTCCAATACACACACGATTCGTCCATGCTTTGAATAAATCCACAACGGATTATCAAACCGCATGTTCCACGATCTTGTAGCTTGCTTCAATCCATAAATGGATCGACTGAGCTTGCACACTAAATGCTCTCGCCCCTTAGCAATGAATCCTTCTGGTTATTTCATAAATGGTTCCGTCAAGACTTCCATATAGGAAAGCTGTCTCGACAACCATTTTACCACACCTCATAATCCATATGAGATTCTAAGAGAATCCGGATTGACTTTAGCATTGCTACCGGCGAAAGGTCTCCTCATACTCGATCCATATCTTTCTGAGTATATCCTTTCACAACAAGCTTTGCTTTGAAGGTTCCGACCTTCCCGTCATATCCTCTCTTTATATTGTAGACCCATTCACACGATTGGCTTCACGCCTTTCGATGATTCTACAAGATCCCAGAATTTATAAGAATCCATAGATTCCATTTCGAATTTCATCGCCATACCCAAGAAGGCGCATTTAGATCTTGTACTGCCTCATCATAGGTCCAGGGATCGATTTCATGTATTCCAGGTGCCGAGTCCGAAGACTCACCCAGACTCACGAATATTTCCGGTTGTCTCACAACCCTCCCACTACGACGGCATTCCGGTGTATTAACAGTGATAACAGGTGCAGGTTCTAGTGGTGTACTACTCGGTTTGGCTGGTTCTAAGTCTCGATCATTCTCTCTCATTTCTTTCAAGCATCACATCACTTTTGGGCTTGTGGTTCATCACATAGCCTTCCTCTAAGAACCGGGCGTTAGAACTTATAACGACCATCTGGTCCTTAGGACTATAGAACACACAACTTTTGTTCTTCTAGGGTATCCTATAAACAACCGCATTTCCGTACGAGGTACTAAGAACCAAGTTTAGGATGTGCGCCGATGTTTCCAAGGCATATCCCTAGAACAATAAAGGTAAGTCCGAATAACTCATTATCGTTTTCACCATTTCCACAAGAGTCCTTTTCCTTCTTTCTGACACACCATTTCTTAGAGGAGTAGATGGTACAGTCAGTCGGGAGATAATCCCATTCTCTGATCAGTATGCCTTGAATTCTCCAGACAGGTATATGCCTCCACGATCATATCGTAGGCATTTAATGGATTTACCATGAAGGTTCTCCACAAGAGCTTTGTACTCCTTGAACTGGTCAAAGTACTTGCTTTCGCGGCGCATCAGGTATCTAAATCCATGTCTCGAGTAATCATCGAAAGATGAAGTACTTGTACCCTCCTCTTATCTGAGAAGACATAGGTCCGCATACTTCAGAGTGAATCAAATTCAATACTTGTCCGGATCTATAGCTTTTAACCTTAAAAGGTTACTTGGTCATTTATTACCATCCAAAATCGATTCATAGGTAGGAAGGACCTCTCCTTCAACACCACTGATTAACCATCAGTTGTTCAACCTTTGAATCCCATTTGGATTAATATGACCTAGCTTAAGATGCCACAATTATAATTGATTCATCCAAGAAAGTTCATTTCTCTTATTGGTGTTAGATAATGTGTTATTAGTTTCGGTTCGTTGCATCGTGGTAGACTCAGGATTTAATTACAAATTGTCGACCGATGTGCCAGAACAGATATTATCATCTATTCTTCTTATAATCATCGAATGATCAGAAGAACTAGAATATCCATTTCAATAAAAACTGAAATCAAATTCTTTCTAAATCCAGGCACATAAAGACAATGTATAAAATCCTTTCATTACTTCAAAAGTAAATGAATCTCTCCCACTGCAACAGCCGCCACCTTCGCAGCATTGCCCATGTAGATGGTGATCTTTTTCCTTTCTAAGTCGTCGGGTTTCCTGGAACCCTTGCATCGAATGCAAAACATGATCAGTGGCTTCCGTATCTACACACCAGGTGCTGGTAGATATCACCATTGAAAATGTATCAATGACTAAGGAAAAGTTCACTCGTTTTTATGAGAGGTCAATCAGACTTCCAGTGCCCCGACTGCTTGCAACGGAAGTACTTGCCTTGCGGCATACTTACCCCATATCGTGGTCCAAAATCGACCACTGGGTTTCTGTTGGAGTTGTGTACTTAATGTCTAGATTTAAGTAACGGAAACTCACGATCCATTGCCACTAATCTATTTAATTAAATAAACAATTATTTTCGTTTAATTATTATTAATTAAATATATGCAAATTATAGTCCTGGATTTTATACGTTGTAGTTAGTATGGTGTGTATGGACACACAGAAGATCATACTATCGGTTACTCGTATTTAATCGAACAGATGCTCACGACCTAGATGGACACGGACCAATCCATCGGTATAGTCGTTGTGTGAGAGAGAAAATAATCTATCTTGATTATTTTATCACACTTGTACACTTGGTGTATTGAGCGGATCGTTTGAGATTTATCGATTAGGATTGCCGGCGATAATCGATTCAAGTCTCAGAGTATTTTATTCTTAATCCCCGATACTATTGCGGGTGTGTATATTTAATATAAGTGACTTTGATTTACAAAAGGAATTAACCGATTTAATTATTGGGTTAATTACCGGTTAAGTTGGGTCACTATATTTTATATATGACATGCCGTGAATACTTGACGGGAAAGTGTATCCCGTAAGGGTTGATAATATCCCCGAGATGAGTGCATAAGGAATTATTATGTAAACCCTGCAGGTGGATTCGTTCCGCATAATAATTAAGGTTGAATGGTACTAGTCTCGGATATAAGAGATGAATAAATTAATTAGCAATAAATTAATTTTATTCATGGATATTTATATCTTAAATACACGGAATAAATAATACTACCGGAGAAATATTATTTGATATAATATGGTTTAATATTGGGAGTGCAATTAATTTTATATAGTGGAAAATAGAATTAATTAATATTAATGGATTAATAGATTTGGGCTTGGGCTCAATTTAATCATTAATATTGGAAGCCCAATATTCCACCTCCTTAAGATCCCCTACGTAGCCTATAAAAGCACTACATGGTCTTCTCTATTCTCATAAGTTCATAAGTTGCAGATCACAATTCTAGAGAGAGAAAGTAGAGAGGGAGATCCATGGAGTTCGGTAGATCGTCGCCCACACGACGTCCGAGCTAGTGCAAGGAATACGTGGGAAGATCTCAAGGTCGTCAAACTGAGTTCTTCGTTTTTCCGAACAACGAGAACGAGGTAAATCGTAAAACCCTCTTTATGATTTTATCGTTTAATTATCGTAAAAATATTGTGAACCAAGATCCGAGGTTTGGGATCCTCATCGGGGTCGAGCCGGGCGGTGGTGATCAAGGATCACCGGACCGCCGCGGCTGGAGCGATCCGGCGACGAGGATCGCGCGAACCATGTTCGCTGGGAGGGCAAGTGCTCGCCTGAGGACCAGGCGCCCGCCTGGTCCATGTCGCGCGCGAGTGCTTCGTACCCAGGCGCCCGCTTGGCGTGGCCTGGCAGCGGCGGATCCTTGGGGCTTCGCCGGAGCTGTGCGGGCTGCCAGGGGCTGAACCCTAGCGCATGTCCGGCGACATGCGCACGCCTCGATCAAACAAGCGGCGGCTCGGGCGCGGCTAGGGTTTGCATGGGGCAGGTTCCGCAAGGGTTCGACCATGGTTTGTGGGCTGCTACGAGCAGCCCTAGGAGGCTGCCTTGAACAGCCGCGAGCCCACGCGAGGGCTCGACCGAACAGCCGTGGGTTCGCCCGCGGTTAGGGTTTGGTTGAGTCCGGCTTCGTGGTGGTTCGTGGCGGGATGTTCCGGCAACCGGGAGTCGATTGGAGTTGTTGATCCGCAACTTTGACAACTCCGGATATTCGATCTCCGAAGGATTTCGGTCGAAATTAATTAGATAATTTATTTATTTAAATTTATTAATTCCGGGATATCGATTTCCAACAATTGGTATCAGAGCGTTGGTTTTAGTTCATGGTATTTTTCGATAAATTGTTCTACCTTGCAGGGTTTCCGATTATTATGGCTAGATTTAATTATTGTTAATTAATGTAATAATATTTCTCTTGATTATTAAACTCTCGGTGATGTCAATATTTGTTCTTGTGTGGTGAATGCATGTTCTTATTTTTCCGGAAATTGTTTGAGGTCGTTTTCATGTAGAGAATCGATGCCGGATAGCGTAGTAATAAATTTGAAATTTATTTTACGTTGGATCGAGGACGAAACGACGACCGGAAAAGTGTGACGGAGGAGACGAAGAGAGGGAGGACCGGGGATCGATCACGAGGATCGATCCCATGAGGATCGATCGCCCGGGCTGCCCTAGGGCTCTCGGCCACGCCGGCCACCAAGGGTGGTGGCGCGTGAGCCTTGGCCGGCGGTGGTGGTGGCGGTCGACGGTGGGGGTGGTGTGGGGTTCCCCAACCCATGCTACTCCTACCAAGATCCAACTTTCCTAATTGATTCGGTTTTCCTATTTTAAGTATTCCTATGTTTGGGAACTCTCATGGAATAGGAAAAGAATTAATTGGAATTAATTATTTCCTTATTCTATTATGGATGTCTTCTAGAATATTCCAAGTCTTACTTGGATAGGATTCTAGAGATTTAATAGAATTGTAAAGGAAAATAATTAATTATTAAATTATTTTATTTCCTAATTGATTATTCCTATTTTATGGGAATTTTCATGGACATGGAAATTAATTAATTTTGGAAAGTAGAAGAGTCCTTAATTAATTTTTCCTTATTTAATTATTCCTTTATGGAATTTTTAATAGATTAGGAAAGGAATTAATTTGGAAGGACTAGGAGTCCTAAATTATTTTATTTCCTTATTTCATTATGGAAATCTTCTAGAATATTCCAAGTGGGTCTTGGATAGGATTCTAGAGATTTAATGGAATTAGAAAAGAAAAATAAAAATAATTAAATATTAATAATATTTAATTTTATTTTTGATATATTCGATTGACTTAATTTTCGAATTAAGTAACTTTTGGATTAATTGAAAATAAATAGATTTATATATTGGAATTAATATTCCCGTCACATGGAGCATTCAAGAACGAAGACTAAAGACTAGAAGACGCATACGGGGATGCGATAAAGCCATAATAGTCGGAAAATAATATTCTAGTATTATTTTGATTATGTGATAATATTCTATGTGCTTTATTTCATGTATGCATGCTTATGTGTATTTAATTATGCATTAGATAGCGTATCCCTTTGTTATAAAAACCTAAGTGGGAGAGGGATTGGAAACAATGCCATGGTCTCCATTGCTGTTCTCTTGGTGACTTTTATGGACTTTCAAAGTTCGTATAGACAAGTCATTGGAGGAGAATTCTTGTAATTCCTCTTACGAGAAACATTGATTAAGTCTATCAAACAATGCCTAATTTGTCTTTCCAAAACTGACTTCAAGTCGACTCATTCTGGCCCCGGGGAGTGGAATGGAGCCAAAGCCACTTGGTCATGTCGAGGACACAAATTAGAGGCAGTCGTACCATCTTTTGAAGGTGGATCGATTGTCTGCTCGGCTCCCTCATTTTATGAGAGATAGGGTTGTTCGCATGGTGAATCACTGGTTAGAAACTTTGAGTTTCACTTATGATTCTCCGCGTCTTGATTTACAAGATCGAATGGATCAAGTAATTGGGAGTCAATTATAAAAGTCTCTTGGTGTAGTAAACGTCCACACAACGTGGCTTGCTATATCGACGGATTTTGGATTAATTGATGTAGACAGTTATAGGGAGTTGTGAAGGATTGTGAGTTATCGTAAACGTCCACACAACGTGGCTTGCGGTGATGTTGCGTTTCCAAATGACTCACCTTAGTACTGAGTAATGGTTTACACTTAGGTACGCTTTATAGTATCCTTCCCAACGAAGTTACGCTATAATTGATGTACGACCGAAGCAAATCTAATTGCTAAATCATTTGGATAGGTAAACGTCCACACAACGTGGCTTGCCATATCTGATGGGATTTTAGATGTGATTAGTGATTAAATGATATTATTTAAGGGAGATAATATCGAAGATTAAATCAATTGTTTGTTGTTATATGTGCTCATAGATTAGGAGATGGCTTTGAACCCATTTTCTGTGATACGTAAGGATTTTAAACTCACTGGTCCCTAAATGTAATGATTGGAATAGAGATCTAGACATTACCCAAACTGTTGAAGAGTACAAGGTTGTACTCAGTGAGCTTTGTCCTCCCGAGCCTATTGACATAAGCGGCTAGACAAGAAGCGATGAGGATACTCATAAAGGCCAGTCGCTTCGAGAAAACGCTTAAAACGTTTTTGAGATGATTGACCTTTTAGACGAGTTGAGACGGAAATCGCAAGCTCTTGTAGCCAATGCCAAAGGTTTCAAACCTAAAGGCATGAATCGGGGGAAAGGAAAAGAAAGCAAAGAAACCCAGTGGTTCTAAGTTACTTGGACCACGAGATGGGACGAGAAAGCCAATAGGCAAGTGTTCTCGATGCAAACAGTCTGGGTACTGGAAGTCTGATTATCCTCTCAAAGAAAGTACGAAATTTTCTTTAGTCGTGAAACATAGTCAGTGGTATTATCTACCGGAACCTGGTGTGTAGATATGGAACCACTGAAGGTATGTGCATTTTAAATGCAAATGTTCCAGGAAACCCGACGACTTAGAAAAGAAGAAATCGTAGTCTACATGGGCAATGCTGTGGAGGAGGCAGCAGTTGCAGTGGAGGACATTTTATAGGATTTCATTCTGAGTTATTGCTTTTATGTACCTTTCATATTAGAAAGAACTTTGTTCTGGATTTCTAATGAATGGATATTTTATTTCTTTTAATCATTTGATGGTTATAAGAAGAAATAATGATATTATCTATTTTGGTACATTAGCTAGCAATATATAAATGATGAATCCTGAGTCCACCACGATGCAACGAACCGTTTTATATAACTCGTTTTACTAATAAGAGATTTCTTTATTAAATCATTTATACTTGTGGATTCTTATGCTAAGTCATATTTATTCAAATAAGAAGTTCAAAGGTCGAAAATTGATTGTAAGATCAATTAAGTTGAAGGAGTGGACCTTCCGACCTAAGAATCTAATTTGGAAGATAATACGACTAAGCAATCCTTTATGGATATAAGATATAAGATCCGGACAAGTATAAGAATTGATTGACTCTGATGTATGCAGACATATGTCTACTCAGACAATAAGGTACGAGTACTTCATTTGATGATTACTCGAGAAATGGATTAGAATACCTGATGTGCCACAAAAGCAAGTGTTTTGACAAGTCAATGGACACTAAGCAATTGTGGAGAACCATCAAGGTATATCCATTTGTAGCCTGCGATTTGATCGCGGAGGCAAGTACCTGTCTAAAGAATGCATAGCATACTGATCAGAGATTGGGATTTGATCCCAAATGACTACACCATACACTGTTGTGTAGAAATGGTGTGTCGATAATAAGAAATGGAACTCTTATAGAAATAGTAAAAGCATGAGTTATACGGAACTACCTATGTTCTATGGATATGTCTGGAAACAACGGCGCATTCAAATGCGATTGTAGAATGTCCTAGAAGAACAAAAGATGTGTGTTCAATAGTACTATGAACCAGAAGGACGTTATAAGTTCTAACGCCCGGTTCTTAGAGAAAGACTATAGAATGAACCACAAGCCCAAAGTGACATGATACTTTGAAATGAGAGGAAGAAGACTAAGAACCAGCCGAACCAAGTAGCGGTACACCACTAACTGCACCTACTGTTATTACTGTTTATACACCGGAATGCCGTTGTAGTGGGAGGTTGTGTGACAACCAGAGATATTCATGAGACTAGGTGAGTCTTCGGACTCTGGACCTAGTATACATGAAATCGATCCCTAGATCTACATGAAGGCAGTACTAGATCTAAATGTGCCTTCTTGGAGAGCAATAAGGATTATTGTTAAGAGGCAAGATCATTTAGAGTACAAGCTTAGTTAATCCATTTATGGATTGGAACAAAGCATTGAGTTCGTGGTACTTGCAAATTGATGAGATAGTCCATTTTATGGATTCATCAAAGCATAGACGAATCGTGTGTATGGGAAACGTGATGGAAACAAGGTGGTGTTTCTCGGAGGTTTTATGTAGATAAAATTTTATCATTGGTAACAATGTAAAGATGTTGTCAGACATAAAATAATGGTTGTCTAGAAAAATCGATATATGAGATAAAGAAGAAGTTAGAGCATGTTCTTAAGATCTAGGATCTCAAGAAAAGAACATTGTACTTCTCTAGATATCTTATAACGATTATGGTTCATTTTAACATGCAAGATTCCGAGAAAGGTTCGTTACCTTTCAGAGACGGAATGCATCTGTCTAAGGATATGTGTTTGGAAAAACACAAAAGGAGATAGAAGCAATGAAAGCAGTTTCCTACACTTTGAGTGTGGAAAGCTTAATAAATGCATTGTTGAAAACAAGAAACCTGATATCGGCTATGCAGTAAGCATAGTGGGAGGATATCAAGGTAATCCTGGAAAGGAATATTCGACTGCTGTAAAAGTACTTTTGAAGTACTATTCTAGACTACGAAGCGGACGAACATTTCCTTTGGATTACATTCTCTTAGATTTCTAATCGAATGAGGACCGGTGTAAGTCGATATCAGGCTATGTGTTTCACTATTGAAGGAGAAGGAGTTTTAACATGGAAGAGTGATAAGCACGATGCTTTTCGGACTCTGCCATGGGTAACCAAATAAGCGGCCTCAGAGGCAGCGGAAGTTTTGGTATAACTCCGGGATAATCTCTGGGACTTAGATGTGATTCTTAATTTGCCAAAGGCTATGTAAATAGCGGTGCGATGGCAAATGGTAAGAAATCACAAGTCCATAAGTGTAAGATAACACATAGTGCAAGTACCACCTGATACGAGTCATCGTCGAGGGAGACGACGCTGTAGTCACCAAGATAACTTTAGAGCGGCAACCTAGAGTGCTCATTCACATAGTACTTCTTGGAAGTACAACTTAAGCACGTGATGAGTATGGAAGTCGGGAGTTTCGAGGAAATGACTAGACCTTAGTACAAGTGGGAGATTGTTGGAGTTGTGTACTTAATGTCTAGATTTAAGTAACGGAAACTCACGATCCATTGCCACTAATCTATTTAATTAAATAAACAATTATTTGCGTTTAATTATTATTAATTAAATATATGCAAATTATAGTCCTGGATTTTATACATTGTAGTTAGTATGGTGTGTATGGACACACAGAAGATCATACTATCGGTTACTCGTATTTAATCGAACAGATGCTCACGACCTAGATGGACACGGACCAATCCATCGGTATAGTCGTTGTGTGAGAGAGAAAATAATCTATCTTGATTATTTTATCACACTTGTACACTTGGTGTATTGAGCAGATCGTTTGAGATTTATCGATTAGGATTGCCGGCGATAATCGATTCAAGTCTCAGAGTATTTTATTCTTAATCCCCGATACTATTGCGGGTATGTATATTTAATATAAGTGACTTTGATTTACCAAAGGAATTAACCGATTTAATTATTGGGTTAATTACCGGTTAAGTTGGGTCACTATATTTTATATATGACATGCCGTGAATACTTGACGGGAAAGTGTATCCCGTAAGGGTTGATAATATCCCCGAGATGAGTTCATAAGGAATTATTATGTAAACCCTGCAGGTGGATTCGTTCCGCATAATAATTAATGTTGAATGGTACTAGTCTCGGATATAAGAGATGAATAAATTAATTAGCAATAAATTAATTTTATTCATGGATATTTATATCTTAAATACACGGAATAAATAATACTACCGGAGAAATATTATTTGATATAATATGGTTTAATATTGGGAGTGCAATTAATTTTATATAGTGGAAAATAGAATTAATTAATATTAATGGATTAATAGATTTGGGCTTGGGCTCAATTTAATCATTAATATTGGAAGCCCAATATTCCACCTCCTTAAGATCCCCTACGTAGCCTATAAAAGCACTACATGGTCTTCTCTATTCTCATAAGTTCATAAGTTGAAGATCACAATTCTAGAGAGAGAAATTAGAGAGGGAGATCCATGGAGTTCGGTAGATCGTCGCCCACACGACGTCCAAGCTAGTGCAAGGAATACGTGGGAAGATCTCAAGGTCATCAAACTGAGTTCTTCCTTTTTCCGAACAACGAGAACGAGGTAAATCGTAAAACCCTCTTTATGATTTTATCGTTTAATTATCGTAAAAATATTGTGAACCAAGATCCGAGGTTTGGGATCCTCATCGGGGTCGAGCCGGGCGGTGGTGATCAAGGATCACCGGACCGCCGCGGCTGGAGCGATCCGGCGACGAGGATCGCGCGAACCATGTTCGCTGGGAGGGAAAGCGCTCGCCTGAGGACCAGGCGCCCGCCTGGTCCATGTCGCGCGCGAGCGCTTCGTACCCAGGCGCCCGCTTGGCGTGGCCTGGCAGCGGCGGATCCTTGGGGCTTCGCCGGAGCTGTGCGGGCTGCCAGGGGCTGAACCCTAGCGCATGTCCGGCGACATGCGCACGCCTCGATCAAACAAGCGGCGGCTCGGCCGCGGCTAGGGTTTGCATGGGGCAGGTTCCGCAAGGGTTCGGGCATGGTTTGTGGGCTGCTACGAGCAGCCCTAGGAAGCTGCCTTGAACAGCCGCGAGCCCACGCGAGGGCTCGACCGAACAGCCGTGGGTTCGCCCGCGGTTAGGGTTTGGTTGAGTCCGGCTTCGTGGTGGTTCGTGGCGGGATGTTCCGGCAACCGGGAGTCGATTGGAGTTGTTGTTCCGCAACTTTGACAACTCCGGATATTCGATCTCCGAAGGATTTCGGTCGGAATTAATTAGATAATTTATTTATTTAAATTTATTAATTCCGGGATATCGATTTCCAACAGTTTCCGTATCTTGCTTCTTCTTTTCCATCTACCCGTCCATAGGTTCAAAACCATTTCTTGATACGGGAGGACAAAGAACCCGAAGTACGTACTTGTACTTCTCAGCAGTTAGGACATTGTCCAGATTTCGATTCCAATCAACATTCTAAGGGTCATTGAGTATAAATGCCTTATCGTATATCACATAGTGGGGCAACGTCATTTCTAACCTATAAGCACATATTACAAACAATCGATTTAATCTCCGATACTATCTCCCTCAAATAATATCATTAAATCACTAACCGCGTCTAAAATCCCATCAGATATGGTAAGCCACGATAGTGTGGACGTTTACCTACCCAAATGATTTAGCAATTAGATTTGCTTCGGTCGTACATCATCAATAGTGTTACTTCGATGGGAAGGATACTATGAAGCGTACCTAAGTGTAAACCATTACTCAGTACCAAGAAGTTCGTTTGGGACTCGCATATCACCGCAAGCCACGATAGTGTGGACGTTTACGCTAACACACGGTTCCTTCACTCCCTTCTAAAACCGTCTACATCAATTGTTCCAAAATCCCATTCAGTGCAGCAAGCCACGATAGTGTAGACGTTTACTACACCAAAAGATTTTTACAATTGACATCCAATTACTTGATTCGTTTAATCTTGTAGATCAAGACGTGGAGAATCATAAGTGAAACTCGAAGTTTCTTACCAGTGATTCACCATGCGAACGACCCTATCTCTCATAAAATGAGGGAGCCGAGCAGACAATCGATCCATTCATACAAATGGTACGAAAGTCTCTAATTTGTGTCCTCGACATGACCAAGTGGCTTTGGCTCCATTCCACTCCCCGGGGTGAGAATGAGTCGAGTTGAAATCAGTTTCAGAAAGACAAATTAGGCATTGTTTGATAAACTCAATCAATGTTTCTCGTAAATGGAATTACAAGAATTCTCCTCCAATAACTTATCTATATAAACTTCGAAAGTTTATAAAAGTTACCAAGAGAACAGCAATGGAGACCATGGGATTGTTTCCAATCCCTCTCCCACTTAGCTTTTTACAACAAAGGGATACGCTATCTAATGCATAAATAAATACACATAAGCATGCTGATGAGCCATTTTATTTTCTCATCTTAGAGCATTTTTACACCCTTTATTGAGCAGTTTGAGTCGTTAACGTGTCTGGGAGGGCACAATTAGGTGTTTGGGCAGAGTGTGTGGTGATGCAGGTAACAGGTGGCGCACTGGGCAAAAGAGGCACGGAAATCCCCTTCTTTGGGCAAAGTTCTGGAGCGGTAGTGACAAGCAACAGTTTGACCACATCGGGCAAATGGGTAAGGTCACGAAGCAGAAGAACCAGAATTACCAAGTACCGTGCCTGGTCCGACCACCTGTGGAGGAGAAGAAATACCTGCAGAATTCCGGTTTGGGCAGAGAACGGCTGAAGACAGAAGATTCCCTGTGAGCAAGGAGTCAGCGCACCAGAATCCCTGGATTCGGGGGGATTTGACTTATCCCCAAATCATTGACCGCTGACCCCTATTACTAAGGGAGGAGCAACAGCCGGGAATTCAAAATTCAAATTTGAAGTCTTTAAAAAGCGGGGCGCGACGGGCAGCAAGAGACAACAACATTACGCATCGAGAAATCGAGAGAGCCGCCGGTCCCGAAGTTCGCCGTCGCCGCCGGAGGAGTCGCCGGAGAAGAGATCGGAGCTGTTCGTCCGAGTCTCTTGTTTGTTTTGCAGTAGATCCGACCTTCGGGTCGAGAAACAATTTCATGTTTTTATGTTTTTATGTTTTAATTCCGTACTTTGATTTCCTTCAAAAACGTTTATCGATTTGAAGCTATGATGAATATAGTTTGTTTTTCCTTAATTATTTCGTCTTTTAATTTCTGTATGAGTAGCTAAGTTGTTTTGCATCTGGGCAGGGACGGATCGAAGGTGAAATTAGGGTTTAGTTAGGCCGTGAGGCTGGAGGGGCTGAACTAACCGGTTGGGTGTTTGTTCCCGAGGCAAAGTTGGTTGAGGTTTATTTCTGGGGAGTTTGGGAAAACTAGGACGACCACTAGTGAACCTTTACAATCTGGGATACTGGTGATTGGCAAACCGCATAGATGTACCTTGTAGTATTGTTGCGGGCATAGCACTAGAACTTGCAGGAGATGCGGTCGTATGTTTCGAGCATGCTATTGGCCGAGCGGGTCTGTCTAGAGGGTAATGCGGGTTTGGGAAAACTAGATCTATGTTTGGTCGCATAGGTTATCGAATTGTTCAGATCCAGGGGGATTAGGCAAAGTGTTAGCTAGCCTTCTCTTTACACAGTAAGGATAGATAAGGGGTGGGGCAACTGTTGGGCGTGACACAATAGGACCACTTTTGTTTTATGCACCCTATAACTGCTGACAAACCGCTGGTAAAAATCCTTAGCGCCAATGAACGGTAGTTTGCCCTAATGATCCTGAGTGAAGTTGTCTGCCCGGATGCCTTGTTTCCCATTTGAATTAAGTTTTCTGTTTAGTATTTTGTTAGATCTGAGTGATTGGTTTGTTTACTTTTTAGATCTGTTTAATTTGCATGTTAGTTTGGTTAGCAGTAGTTAGGTCAAAGTGTGAAACGATTGCAAAACCGATGTGCCCACAACACCCCAAACCAAAATCTTTTTGTGACAACCCCTTGGGCAAAGCCGAGATCACCTACTGTAATTGCCTCCTTGTGGGACCGACCCCACGTACTTACCATTATCTACTCTTTTGTAGTAATTGGGTACTGGCTAAAATATAAATATCATTTTGACAGCTTGTTTGCCCCTAACGACAAGCATTCGGGCTCGTCAAAATTGGCGCCGTTGCCGGGGAGGCAAATTTCCAACAGTAAGTCGTCTGTGCTAACAGTTTGACTTGTTTTGTTTATGCAGGATTCCACTTCGGGCAAAGAGATTGTACCCTGGTACGACCCTGAGATCGAAAAGACTGCGAAACGAATCCGAAAAGAGACAAGACTAGCCAAAGCGTTAGCACGTGCCGCCCAAGAAGCTGCCCGATCACCAAGGGCAGAAAATCCGAGAAGGGCAAGGAGAGGTGAACCAATTACCCCACCAAGACCTTCACCGGAACCAGCCATAATGGCAACCCTAAGGGAAATGATGTTCCCTGCCAATCTGAACCTCCAACCATCAGCCATCACTTTGCCCACCATCAACGAGAACTGGGAGATGAAACACAATTTCATCCAAATACTGCCTAAGTTCAGCGATATGCCCATGGAAGACCCACAGAGGCACCTTCAAGACTTCGAGTTAGCCTGCGGAACAATAAGGGGAGGGCCCCCTTTGAGTGAATACATCCGACTGCTGGCTTTTCCCTTTTCACTTGGGGATGGAGCACGAGAGTGGCTCTACACTCTGCCCGAAGGACAAATCACTACTTGGGCACAGCTCCAGCAGAAGTTTTTGGAAAAATACTTCCCTGCCGCCCGGATCCAACACATGCGAAGGAACATCAGTAGCATTAGGATGGGGGCAGGCGAAGAGTTTCCCGCTTATTGGGCACGGTTTAAGCAGATGTTGGCAAAGTGTCCTCAGCACCAAATCCCTGATCACGATTTGATCCAATACTTTGTGTCTGGGCTAAGGATGCACGAGAGAACCCTCTTGCATGCTGCCAGTGGAGGGTCCATCCTGAATAAAAGTGCTGAGGAGGCATTTAAACTCTTCAAGGAAATGGCAGAGGAGTTCAGAGATGATGGAAGTGAGTTGCCCAGGACCAATTTGGGGACAACCACTGCTGCGGATCTAAAAATCGACAAACTATGCAGCGCGATGGAAAAGTTTATGAACACTATGGCCACCGGGCCAAAGAGAGGTGTGAAAGCTTGCCAGATCTGCCAGGGCATAGAGCATGCCACTGATGAATGCCCCTCACTGTATGACGAGGAGGTCAAAGCGATGGGGCAGAGTAACGGTAATGGGCAAGGAAGTGGGAAACCATACTATGATAATAGGTATGGGAATAGCAACAACTACAATGAGGGGTATAATGGTAACCAGAATTTCCAGCGCTACAATCAGCAGGGGCAGTACCAACAGCAAGGCCCAGGGATGTACCACCAGCCCGCTCAGACCAAAGGGCCTACCTTGTCTGAAATGATGGAAATTTTGGTCAAAGAGAATATTAAGTTCCAGCAAGAGAATGCCAAAGCCCACCAAGAGAATGAGAAATTCAAGCAAGAGACTAGAGGGCAGTTCCAAAATCTAGGAGCCCAAGTCTCACATCTTACTCAAGTGGTGGCAAAGCTAGAACAGAAAGGAGGTACTTTGCCCCCAAAAGTCGAAGTGAACAATGCTCATGTTAATGTCGTCCAGCTCAGGAGTGGCAAACCACTAACCATAGTGGAAAAGTCTGCAGAAAAGGGCAAAGAGCCCGTGTTAGATGGCCCCCCAGTCATTGAGGAAGACCCTGGGACATATATTGAGCAAGAAGAGGTGACAGTCAGGGCAAAGAGGGACAAATCTCCACCACCAAAAATCAAGCCACCCTTCCCGGGCAGACTGAGTAAAAACCGTGAGAAGGAAGAAACTCAAGAGATGTTCAAAATGTTCAAGAAGGTAGAAATCAATATGCCCCTTCTGACCATACTGAACGCTATGCCCAGATGTGCTAAGTTCTTGAAGGAGCTTTGCACAAAGAAGGTCAAATATCAGGATGATGCGAAGTTTGAGGTGGGGGAGAATGTCTCTGCAGTTATTAAAAAGACTGGACCTACAAAGTGTGGAGACCCAGGCATGTTCTACATTCCGTGCATCATAGGGCATATGAAGATAGAGAAAGCAATGCTCGATTTGGGAGCATCAATTAACGTTATGCCCAAAACGATGTACGAAGACTTGGAAATCGGACAACTGAAGCCCACTCGAGTTGTAATCCAACTGGCTGATAGATCTAATGTTTATCCTGAGGGCATACTGGAAGATGTCTTGGTCAAAGTGGAAGAGTTGATATTCCCTGCTGACTTCTATGTGCTCGATATGGGCAGATCAAGTAAAGCCCCTGTGATGATATTGGGCAGACCGTTCCTAAAAACAGCAAGGACCCACATCGACTGTGAAACCGGAAGGCTAACGTGCAAATTCGAGGGAGAGACGGTCACCTTTGACCTCTACAAATCCATGAAACACCCAGCCGACACCGAAGAAATCCACTACATTGACCAAATTGAGAAAGCAGTGGAGGCAAAGGCACTCCAATGTGGCAAGTATGACCATACTGAGATAGCCATTCAGCAAGGGCTTACTGAGTTTGATATGGAGGGCGAACCAGAAGAATTACAAGAGGCAATTGAGCAGTTAGACTCTCTGGAGGATTTCAAAGGCAACCCGGGCAAACCGATAGAGATTGAAGAAATGATCATGGTGCCGTCCCTTGAAAAGCCACCAATGCTGGAATTGAAAAAACTGCCCAAGCATCTCAGGTATCTATATTTGGGAGATAATGACACTTTGCCCGTCATCATAAGTGCCTATTTGCAAGAGACAGAGGAGGCAAAGTTGAGATATGTGCTGGGGCAGTACAAACAGGCCATAGGGTGGACTTTGGCTGACATCAGAGGGATAAGTCCAAGCATCTGCCAACACCACATTCTTCTGGAAGATGACTCTGTGCCCGTACGTGATCCTCAAAGGAAGCTCAATCCAGCAATGAAGGAAGTTGTGCTCAAAGAGATCAAAAAGCTTCTCAGTGTGGGCATAATCTACCCAGTGTCAGACAGCAAGTGGGTCAGCCCAGTGCATGTGGTACCAAAGAAGTCTGGAGTTCAAGTCATAGAGAACGAAAGGAATGAGCAGATTGCCACACGACTACAAACTGGGTGGAGAGTTTGCATTGACTACCGCAAACTGAACAAGGTAACCCGCAAGGATCACTTCCCTTTGCCCTTCATTGATGAAATGTTAGAGAGATTGGCTGGGAAGAAGCACTTCTGTTTTCTAGATGGCTACTCAGGGTATATGCAGATATGGGTTGCTCAAGAGGATCAGGACAAAACCACCTTCACCTGTCCCTTTGGCACCTTTGCCTACAGGAGGATGCCCTTTAGCCTCTGCAATGCACCAGGAACTTTTCAAAGATGCATGATGAGTATCTTCGCTGACCTGCTCGAGAATGGAATTGAAGTGTTCATGGACGATTTCACAGTGTATGGCAACTCCTTTGACTCCTGCCTGGAACACTTAGAGATGGTGCTCAAAAGGTGTGTGGAGAAGAGCCTCGTACTGAATTACGAAAAATGCCATTTCATGGTCGAAGAGGGAATTGTCCTTGGACATGTTATTTCAGCTAAGGGCATAGAGGTGGAAAAAGCAAAAATCGAAGTCATCTCGAAGCTACCATATCCAAGGAATGTGAAGCAAGTCAGAGGGTTCTTAGGGCACGCTGGTTTCTACAGACGCTTTGTGAAGGACTTTGCCCAAATTGCTCGCCCTTTGACCAGACTGCTTCAGAATGATGTAGAATGGGACT
Organism: Euphrasia confusa; assembly: GCA_954870475.1. Taxonomy (NCBI): domain Eukaryota; kingdom Viridiplantae; phylum Streptophyta; class Magnoliopsida; order Lamiales; family Orobanchaceae; genus Euphrasia; species Euphrasia confusa. Next base: position 7,209,374 of record OX940964.1, read on the forward strand.
TTGATGAGGACTGCAAGGCTGCTTTCAACCACTTGAAGGAAAGATTGGTCACAGCGCCTATTATTCAACCACCAGAGTGGGGCATGCCATTCGAGCTGATGTGTGATGCAAGTGGATATGCAGTGGGGGTTGTGCTAGGGCAAATAAAAGGGAAAGAAAGGCATGTGATCTACTATGCCTCGAAGACCCTTAATGCTGCCCAAAGCAACTATGCCACGACCGAGAAGGAGCTTTTGGCCATAGTCTTTGCCTTCGAGAAGTTTAGGTCATATCTGCTGGGCAGTAAGACCATAGTGTACACAGACCATGCTGCATTGAAGTACCTCATGGCAAAGAAGGAGACTAAACCAAGGCTCATTCGATGGATCCTGCTACTCCAAGAGTTTGACATTGAAATTCGAGACAAGTCTGGGAATCAAAATCTGGTGGCGGATCACCTCAGTAGGATTCTCCAGAAAGAAGAGGATATGCCTATCACCGAAACATTCCCCGATGAGCATTTATACTCTATTACCACTTTGGGCGAAGAGCCATGGTTTGCTGACCTTGTGAACTTTATGGTTACAGGGATTTTCAGGGAAGGCATGACGTATTATGAGAAAAACAAGATGAAACGCGAGGCAAGGAGCTACGTTTGGGATGAACCCTATTTGTGGAAAAGATGTGAAGAACAAGTCCTTAGAAGATGCATTCCTGAGTCTGAGCAGCAGGGCATAGTGGATCACTGCCACAAGCAACCCTGTGGAGGCCACTTTGGGCCTAGGCGAACGGCAAGAAAGGTTCTAGATTGCGGATTCTACTGGAACACTTTGCTCAAAGACTGCTATGACCTTTGTAAGAGGTGTGACGAGTGTCAGAAGGAAGGCAACTTGACCAAGCGCAATGAAATGCCCTCTGTGCCCATACTGCCAGTAGAGATCTTTGATGTCTGGGGCATAGACTTCATGGGGCCATTTCCGAATTCACAAGGTAAGGAATACATACTCCTAGCAGTTGATTACGTCTCTAAGTGGGTCGAGGCAAAGGCCACCACCACCAATGATTCGCGCATTGTGGCTGAATTCCTCAAAGGGAATATCTTCACTCGATTCGGTGTGCCCAGAGCGCTTATCAGTGATCAGGGGACCCACTTCTGCAACTATATCATTGAGAGGCTACTGCGAAAATATGGAGTCACTCATCGAATCACTTGTGCCTATCACCCCCAGGCAAACGGCCAAGCAGAACTCTCCAACAGGATTATCAAGGCTATTCTGAGGAAGACAGTTAGGCCAGAGGGGAAGGATTGGGCAGGCAAACTGGATGATGCACTGTGGGCATACCGCACTGCGTTCAAGACTCCATTTGGCATTTCTCCCTACCGAATGATATTTGGGAAAGCTTGTCATTTGCCCGTAGAGATAGAGCACAAGGCACACTGGGCTGTGAACAAGGTCAACTTTGACTGGGATCTGGCCGGGAACGAGCGTAAACTTGACTTGGTCGAATTGGAGCAACTTCGCATTGAGGCCTATGACCATGCTGCCCACTACAAAGAGCGGACCAAAAGAGCCCATGACAAACTGATTAAGAAGAAAAAGATTGAGGCTGGACAGTTAGTCTTACTGTACCAAACCAGGAATCAGTTCCGTTCGGGCAAACTGTCCTCTAAGTGGGAAGGGCCTTATTTTGTTCACCATGTCAGCCCAAATGGATCTGTGGAATTGAAAAGCAAAAAGGATGATGACTATATATTCAAAGTGAATGGTCATAGAGTGAAGCCCTACTTTGGGCAAGAGAATCTGGAAGGGCAGCTTGCCCTGATTGAGTGATCGAATAAGCAGTTGGGTCCTGCCCGGGACTATAAATAGGGCGCTGGCCAGGAGGCAACCTGGTATGTTTGTTTATTTTTGTTATTTTCCCTTTTATTTAGATTAGGAATAAAACTACTTGCAACAAGAGACTTTGACTATGCCGTGAGGAAGGGTATGTGTATTTTTTATTTTGCAGGAGTTTACTTTGGGCAGACTGAGGCTTTGGGCATACAAGGGAGATGAGAATAATCAGGGATACGCAATTAGGCAGTTGCGATTTTCAAGGACTGAAAACCGTCCCATCAGGGACTCTGCAACTCCACCATCATCACGCCTCTATCCACTCCCCACAAAAATCGATAACTGCCATTAACTCCCTTATTTTCAAAATTCAAAAACCCCAATATATATCCTCTCTTTCTCTCTCATGGTATCTACCCGTGCGAAGAACAAACTCAGAAAAATACCACTTGGAACCCTAATTGATCTAACCATTGGAACCGCTGCATCAAAGTTGAAGAAGATGGTGTCACCAAAGCAATCAAGTCCAGCGAAGCCCAAATCCCCCACCGCCGAGGAAGCCATCCATGCCGTGCCCCTGGCCACCATACCGCCAAGCCCCGCCACGACGGAGACGAACAACACCCCAATCGACGATTTGGCCAAAGAAATCGACGAGTCTAAGACCACCAGCGAGAAGGATCTGGAAACCCTAGCCACCGCCGCTCAGGAGGAGGAGGGCAAAGCCGCCACTGATAGCCCCCCGAAAAAGAAGCAGAAAAAGGCGGCGGGCAAAGGCAAGAAGAAGGTCACTCCCACCCCCACTGCCGAATCCACCTCCGACGACAAGGAGAAAGAGGAATCGACGGCCGCCGGTAAGACGCCGATGGAGGAAGACGATTTGGAGGAGGTGACCTACAAAACTCCCAAAAGCCGGACCCGCGCATCCACGAAGAAGAGAAAGGCGGTTGACACGTCGGCGCGCGAAATCGCGGCCCCCAAAACAGTGTGTTTTGAATCGCTCAAACTGATGGGTGTGGAGAAGGAGGTTCGAGGGTATTTCAAGGCCATAGGGTGGGAGCCGTTTCTTGAGTGGTCTGGGCAAATCAGTGAGGAGGTTGTGCGAGAATTCTTTGGTTCACTGGGAATCAAGGAAACCAGAGATGAGGGAGTTATAGGGATCCAGTTTGAGTTGTTTGATCAAGCTGTTTCTACTGGTGGTAATGAACTTGATTTGTGTTTGGATATGGCAGGTATTGCGGATCTGAAGTCAAAGGCGTACCAGGAGTCACTGAGGGCTTTGCCAGAGTACACAAAGAAGGAGCTGCAGAAGATCTGGAAGCAGCTGGGCAAAGGAGGCGAGTTCGTGGGGCAAAGCACCAAGTCAATCCAGTTGAAGAGCCATGCACTCAGGGTTTGCCACCGGATCCTGGCCATCAATTTCTTCGGCAAGATCGATACCAGCAGTGCTATTTCCCATCTCGAGCTGGGCATACTATGGTGCATGACTCAGAAGATCAGGCTACACTTCAGTTCTTGTCTCTCTGTCCAAATGAAGTGGTTGCATACCCATCCTCTCCAGCGCCTTTCACTGGCCCATTTCCCGATGATGTACGCGGCCAAGATGAACCTGATCAAGAAGGGCAAAGAGTTGGAGATGATGGTGGAGGGCAAGTTTGACATCCAGTGCTTCAAGCGCATGCAGGACATAGTCCCTTTGAGTGATGGCAGTGTGAAGTTCCTGGAAGAGAAACCAGTTGCGGTGAAGGCAGAGGCGAGAGATCCGATTGCAGAGGCTAAGGCCAAAGAGGAAGTTGCAGAGAGACAGGGAGCCATCGAGGCTCGTTTGGACAAGATTGAGAAGGCGTTTGAGGATGTGAAGGCGATGATGATCGCATACTTTGACTACTGTGGATTCAGGTACACACCTGCCTCCACTTCCTAATTTGTACCCTCCCTTGTTTTTAGTAGTTCTTAGTTTATTTTTATTTTTTATTTTTATTTTTGTTTGTTTTTGTTAAAGTCACCCCCGAGTCATTTTGGTTCGGGGGAGACTAGGTTGATCTCCCTGCTGACACACTTTGCCCAGGCAAAGTGTGTGAGGGGGCAGGTGCGCCAAACTTTTAGAGTCACAGTCTGGTCGTGGGTAGCCCCTACCAATCTTATTACTTTTGCACACTTTGCCCAGGCAAAGTGTGTGAGGGGGGAAAGGGAAAGGGCAAACCCCTGTTTCTAATCGAGTCAGCATGATTATGTGATCACTTTGGGCAAACATACATACAGTAACTCAAACTTTATAGTTAAGATGCATGAAATAGGGATGATGGAACTGTTCTAGGCAAACTGTGAGAATTGAGCCTACATTGATATATGATTTCTTTCTTTGAGAGTCTGCTGTGATATTTACAATGCCTGTCTTTGCCTGTTTGCTGAAATGAGTAGTTTGACTGAGTAGGGGTTGTTAGATGATTAGGGCATTTTTCTTGTTTCCTTTTGCTTAAATAAATAACACTGTCCCTTGCTAGCCCCTTTGAGCCTGATTGAATATTCTTTGTGAACCCATCTGGTTTTATGCCCACATTACATAGACAGCCAGAGAGAAAAGAGGGAGTTAGGGCATAGTGTTGAAAAAAAAAAGAAAAAAAAAAAAAGAAAGAAAGAAAAAAAAAAGAAAAAAAAAGGGAAAAGAAAAAAAAAATAAAAAAAAAATAAATAGTTGTTGTGCTAAGGCCCGTAAGAAAAGGGGCAAAGTGGCAGAGAAAAGGCTAACATCAAAAAGCCCTCTGCCCAAATAGAGCCTACTCCTAAAAATCTACCCATATGAGCCCAACACTACAACCCAATAAAAGCCCCTTTGATAACCCCCCTGCTTAGTTAAAACGAACTCAGATTAGCAATAAGGCAAATTTAGGCAAAGTGGAGTCACAGCAGAAAATGAGTGTCATTGAACCCATACACTGAAAAGAGAGAAACACTGTGAGGGAGTGTACCCAAAGACCTTTAACAGACTCTTGACTTATTGTTATCTTTACTTGAATTTTGTATTATCTGTATGTACTATGCCCTGTACTAATCATGCTAAAGTCCTTTGCTTTATTTCTCCCTACTTCTTCCATTTCTGTTTTCACTTTGGTCTTGAGTCAGGCAAATCAGAGCCCACGCTTGGGGACAAGCGTATCCAAGTGTGTGCGGTTCTGATGAGCCATTTTATTTGCTCATCTTAGAGCATTTTTACACCCTTTATTGAGCAGTTTGAGTCGTTAACGTGTCTGGGAGGGCACAATTAGGTGTTTGGGCAGAGTGTGTGGTGATGCAGGTAACAGGTGGCGCACTGGGCAAAAGAGGCAAGGAAATCCCCTTCTTTGGGCAAAGTTCTGGAGCGGTAGTGACAAGCAACAGTTTGACCACATCGGGCAAATGGGTAAGGTCACGAAGCAGAAAAACCGGAATTACCAAGTACCGTGCCTGGTCCGACCACCTGTGGAGGAGAAGAAATACCTGCAGAATTCCGGTTTGGGCAGAGAACGGCTGAAGACAGAAGATTCCCTGTGAGCAAGGAGTCAGCGCACCAGAATCCCTGGATTCGGGGGGATTTGACTTATCCCCAAATCATTGACCGCTGACCCCTATTCCTTAGGGAGGAACAACAGCCGGGAATTCAAAATTCAAATTTGAAGTCTTTAAAAAGCGGGGCGCGACGGGCAGCAAGAGACAGCAACATTACGCATCGAGAAATCGAGAGAGCCGCCGGTCCCGAAGTTCGCCGTCGCCGCCGGAGGAGTCGCCGGAGAAGAGATCGGAGCTGTTCGTCCGAGTCTCTTGTTTGTTTTGCAGTAGATCCGACCTCCGGGTCGAGAAACAATTTCATGTTTTTATGTTTTTATGTTTTTAAGTTTTAATTCCGTACTTTGATTTCCTTCAAAAAGGTTTATCGATTTGAAGCTATGATGAATATAGTTTGTTTTTCCTTAATTATTTCGTCTTTTAATTTCTCTATGAGTAGCTAAGTTGTTTTGCATCTGGGCAGGGACGGATCGAAGGTGAAATTAGGGTTTAGTTAGGCCGTGAGGCTGGAGGGGCTGAACTAACCGGTTGGGTGTTTGTTCCCGAGGCAAAGTTGGTTGAGGTTTATTTCTGGGGAGTTTGGGCAAACTAGGACGACCACTAGTGAACCTTTACAATCTGGGATACTGGTGATTGGCAAACCGCATAGATGTACCTTGTAGTATTGTTGCGGGCATAGCACTAGAACTTGCAGGAGATGCGGTCGTATGTTTCAAGCATGCTATTGGCCGAGCGAGTCTGTCTAAAGGGTAATGCGGGTTTGGGAAAACTAGATCCATGTTTGGTCGCATAGGTTATCGAATTGTTCAGATCCAGGGGGATTAGGCAAAGTGTTAGCTAGCCTTCTCTTTACACAGTAAGGATAGATAAGGGGTGGGGCAACTGTTGGGCGTGACACAATAGGACCACTTTTGTTTTATGCAACCTATAACTGCTGACAAACCGCTGGTAAAAATCCTTAGCGCCAATGAACGGTAGTTTGCCCTAATGATCCTGAGTGAAGTTGTCTGCCCGGATGCCTTGTTTCCCATTTGAATTAAGCTTTCTGTTTAGTATTTTGTTAGATCTGAGTGATTGGTTTGTTTACTTTTTAGATCTGTTTAATTTGCATGTTAGTTTGGTTAGCAGTAGTTAGGTCAAAGTGTGAAACGATTGCAAAACCGCTGTGCCCACAGCACCCCAAACCAAAATCTTTTTGTGACAACCCCTTGGGCAAAGCCGAGATCACCTACTGTAATTGCCTCCTTGTGGGACCGACCCCACGTACTTACCATTATCTACTCTTTTGTAGTAATTGGGTACTGGCTAAAATATAAATATCATTTTGACAGCTTGTTTGCCCCTAACGACAAGCATTCGGGCTCGTCACATGCATACATGAAATAAAGCACATAAGATATTATCACATAATCAAAATAATACTAAAATATTATTTTCCGACTATTATGGCTTTATCGCATCCCCGTACGCATCTTCTAGTCTTCAGTCTTCGTTCTTGAATGCTCCAAGTTACGGGAATATTAATTCCAATATTTAAATATATTTATTTTTAATAAATCCAAAAGTTACTAATTCGAAAATTAAGTCAGTCGAATAAATCAAAAATAAAATTAAATATTAATTAATATTTTTTATTATTTTTCTTTTCCTTTTCTAATTCCATTAAATCTCTAGAATCCTATCCAAGACCCACTTGGAATATTCTAGAAGATTTCCATAATGAAATAAGGAAATAAAATAATTTAGGGCTCCTAGTCCTTCCAAATTAATTCATTTCCTAATCCATTAAAAATTCCATAAAGGAATAATTAAATAAGAAAAAATTAATTTAGGACTCATAATCCTTCCAAATTAATTCTCTTTCCATGAAAATTCCCAAAAATAGGATTAATCAATTAGGAAGACCAAATTAATTCTAAATTAATTCTTTTCCTAATCCATGAAAATTCCCAAAAATAGGAATAATCAAATTAGGAAAACTGAATTAATTAGGAAAGTCGATCTTGGCCTAGACGAACATGGGATGGGGATTCCCATGTCCATCATGATCGACCACCTCACCTAGAGGAGTCGAACTCCTCATGGTGGTCGATCGACCCTCCAAGGATCGGCCATGGGGATGGCCGATCGAGTCCTTCCTCTCTTCGTCTCCTCCGTCACACTTTTCCGGTCGTCGTTTCGTCCTCGATCCAACGTAAAATAAATTATAAATTTATTACTACGTTATCCGGCATCGATTCTATACATGAAATCGACCTCATACAATTTCCGGAAAAATAAAACAAACATCCACCATACAAAAATGAATCTCGACATCACCGAGAGTTTAATAATCAAGAGAAATATTATGACATTAATTAACAATAATTAAATCTAGCCATAATAATCGGAAACCCTGCAAGGTAGAACAATTTATCGAAAAATACTGTGAACTAAAACCAACGCTCTGATACCAATTGTTGAAAATCGATATCCCGGAATTAATAAATTTAATTAAATAAATTATCTAATTAATTCCGACCGAAATCCTTTGGAGATCGAATATCCGAGTTGTCAAAAATTACGGAACCGACAACCCAATCGAAATCCCGATCGCCGGAGAAACCACGAGCACGCCACGTGGCCCGGGGCACGACCGAACGCATCCCTGCGGGCGAACCCGCATGCGCCCAGCCGAGCCCCCGCGTGGGGCTCGCGGTTACTCGTAGCAACCGCTGGGGCTGCTCGTAGCAGCCCCGCAGCGATTCCTCGACTCGCTGCTCACGGGGATAGGATCCCCGTATGAATCACACGGGCTGCTCCCAGCAGCCCGCTGGGCACGCCTCGAACAGCCCCGCATCGCCCGCGTATCCGCTGCGGGAACACCCGCAGCTCGCGGCGATGCCGTACGGGGAGAACGAGCCCAGCTCGATCGAGCACTCGGCTCCAGTCGAGGCTCACGTCCGACATCCCCCTTGGGCGGGGATCCACAAACCGCCGGCGGTCCGGTGGTTCGACCACCACCGCCCGGTTTGTCCTCGCCTTTGGGTTCATCCCTCGGATCTTGTTCTACGGTATTTTCACGATAAATAAACGATTAAATCATAAAGAGAATTTTACGATTTACCTCGTTCTCGTTGTTCGGAAAAACGAAGAACTTAGTTGAAGAACTTGAGATCTTCCCACGTATTCCTTGCACTAGCTCGAACGTCGTGTGGGCGACGATCCTCCGAACTCCATGGATCTCCTTCTCTTTCTCTCTCTCTCTCTTGAATTGTGATCTTCAAGTTATGAGAATAGAGAAGACCATGTAGTGCTTTTATAGGCTACGTAGGGGACCTTAAGGAGGTGGAATAATAGTGATTAAATTGAGCTCAAGCCCAAATCTATTAATCCTTACTATTATTAATTATATATTAATTCCACTATATAAATATAATTGCACTCCCAATATTATACCATATTATATCAAATAATATTCTCCGGTAGTATTATTTATTCCACATGTTTAAGATATAAATGTCCATGAATAAATTATATTTATTGCTAATATTATTTATTCATCTCTTATAATTCCGAGAATAGTACCACTCAACATTATTATCATGCGGATCAAATCCACTTGCAAGGTTTACATGATAATCCTTATGAGCTCTTCTCGGGGACATTATCAACCCTTTCGAGGACATGCTTTCCCGTCAAGAATTCGCAGCATGTCATACATAAAATATAGTGACCCAACTTTACCGGTAATTGACCGGTTATTCTAATCAGTCAATTCGTTTGGAAAATCAAAGTCACTAATATTATATGCACACACCCGCAATAATATCAGGGATTAAGAATAAAATACACTGAGACTTAAATCGATTATCTAAGGCAATCCTAATCGATAAATCTCAAACGGTCCGCCCAATACACCAAGGGTACAAGTATGATAAAATAATTAAAACAAATTATTTTCTCTTTCATACAACGACTATACCGATGGATTGGTCCTTGTCCATCTAGGTCGTGAGCAACTTTTCGATTATATACGAGTAACCGATAGTATGATCTTCCGTGTGACGTCGCACACCATACCAACTACAACATGTATAATCTAGGACTATGGTTTGCATTAAATGCAAATGATTGTTTATTATTAAATAGGATAAATGTTTTAGACGGAGTTCAGATGTTACTTAAATCTAGACATTAAGTATACAACTCCATCATCTGAATCCGACTAAACGCGTCTTCGATCTTCCCTGGACTGCAACTGTCGACAGGAATGCACTTCCTGTAATTTTGACACCGCCTCCATCGCCGAAGTCTTCAAAGAAGCGCAAGCCTGCAGCTAAGAAAACCAAGTCTCCAAGCTTGAAACGCCAGAAAACAGAGACGACTGCTGCTGGCGATGAAACTGAAAATCCGGGTGCCAAGATACCAAATACCGTACCTCGCGGTTTTGGTCCATCTTCTGGAATTCCGCCTCATCAGAATCCCCATCATCCAATCCACAGCCATCGTGTCGTGGTTCCTTCGGCTGTTGTCCGAGAATTTTATGCTGACTCTTTGTTGGTTGAAAAGCGTCAAGCTGAGCATGTTGTTGCGTATAACAGGATGATAGAGGCGCAGGAAAAACAAAAACTATCTTTCAAGAAACTACAACGGGAAATCCAACAAGGGGGAGGACTTGGTGATGTTGGAGCCCCCGATGCAAGTTTGAAAGATACTTTCATTTTCAAGATGGTGAGAGATGCTATCCAAGAAGCTCACTTAGAGTTGTCCAGAGGCAAACACATAGCTGTCGAAGTTGTGAGTGATGATGGCGAGAAAACTGATGACGACATTTTTGAAGGAATGATGGACATTCGGGACAAGGGAAAGAAGAAGATGGAGGAAACCACAAATCCAGAGGCGTCGCTCGCAATGCCGTCTGATGGACTCAAGGATGTTGATGATGATGTTAACATCATGGATGTTGAAGATGAAGCTGGCGATGATTTTGGTTCTTATGGAATCTTCGAAAATCCAGATACTGAGTCTGAAGGAGTTGACGAAATAGAAGACTCAAGCTCTGACGACGGCTTCAGTTATGAGGATGATGAAGAGGAGCTGATCGGTAGCCCAGAACGTGAACCTACTCCCACCGGCTCGCCGAAAGATTGACGTGCCAATTCAAGTTTCTGTCACTCTTTGTTTTTCATAACTCTTGAACTTGTTTTTCATTTTGCATGCATATAACTTTGGATTCGTGCATGCATGGTGTTTCATATTTTGCTATCTCTTGAATAATGTTTTGATTCGGCGCTTGGCGCAAACTTGGTTATCTTTGTTTTGAATTTTTATCTAAGTACTTTGCTTGTTTGGTTTGATAATTTGTGTAAGTATTTTTATGGTTTTCATTGATTGTATGATTGATGTTTTTTCATCTTTTTACTTAGTTATTTTTGTTGATGAATTTGATTGAGGGGGAGATGATTAAGTCGTTGTAGTGCGTCGAAAATCAAATAAAAATAACCGAACTTATTGCCGAAGCAATTCGCCCGAGTCGATCTCACGAGGAACACTACTATCGGCCCGTAAAAATGTTTTTATGTTTGCAACGAAGAAAAGAGGAAGAAGTGTATAGCATAATGCGTGATTTGGTTGGTTTTGTTTTAAATTAAATTAACTAAGAATTAAGAAGTTTAAATTAAACAAGAAGCAATTAATACGATTTAATGGAAATAGAGAAAGACTAGGGTTTCGGGTTCAACAAACATAAATTTCGGGACATCGATTTACGAGAAACAATTATACTAAAATGTCCGTCTCCGGTTGATTTTAGTGAGTTCGATTAACCTAAGTCATTTAATTGCTCATAAGCCTCATACAATCATTAAAAATCAAGTTGGCATTTAATCGAACACCTAAGTTGCACACGTAAATCTCTAACCCCTAATTCAAGTTTGGATTCTCCTAACCCTAGCAATAGATTTAGCTACTCATGATCGTGTTGAAATCGATAACAACGTGTTGAAAATTCATATTGAAATAAGAACAAGGGAAAACTAAACAAGTAGAGAGAAAATAATAACGCAAGAAATAAACTAAAACAATAAATAAGAAAAGATAAAAACAACTTACTAGTTACTTGTTCAAGACCAAAACAAAATCGTTGCTAACCCCGATTGAATCCACGAATCAAAAGCAAAGAAAAAAGACGTTTAAAACCTAGGGAATAGCGTCTAAGAGTTCTCCAATCGTGCGTGAAAAAGTGTGTGTTGTTCAATTGGGACGAAGCCATACTTATAGTTCGTAAAAAACGGGAGTCAACTCGGTCAAATCTGGGCGGAGGCATCAGGCGAGCGCCAAGGAGAGGAGGCGGGCGCCTGGTCCAAAAATCAGCTTCTCTGAAGTTCGGGCCAAGCGAGCGCTTGGCAAGTCGGCGGGCGCTCGCGTCAGTGAGGAAGCGACCGCTTTCCAGGGAAGCGGTCGCCTGGTGCCTGTCTCGGGCGAGCGCTTGGGTGTCCGGACCATGTAGAAGACTCTTAGGGCTTTCCGTAGAAGTATAGATCATCTCCATAGGTGGTCTGAGTTGGGAGACCCAAGCTCTCCAAGTTCGCTGCGCATACACTCCGGGGCAGCTGCGTAATGGGCTGGAAACTCAAGTATTGCGACTTCATGATGGGGATCTATGATAATAAAATGGAAGGGCCTCGTACAGCTCTTCGAGAGATTTCTGACAAGGTATGGACCATGCATGTATGTAGTCGGAGCTGGGAGAACCAAGCTCTCCAAGTTTGCTGCACATACACCCCAGGGCAGCTGCATACTGGGCTGGAAACCCGTGAATTCTGGCTTTATGACGGGGAACTATTACAACAAACTGGTAGAGCCATGTAGAGGATTTCAATATCTTTCCGACAATGTATGGATCGTGTTTTGAGGTGGTCGGAGTTGGGAGAGCCAAAGTGGCCAATTTTGCAGCGCAATCACGATAGATGGTCGGTCAAATCACTTTACCGTTTTTCAACTCGTTTTTTCTCGTTTTCGCATTGAACATGATCATACACCTACACACTCCACAAAACATCAAATCTACCGAGAATCATGAGAATGATGCATAAGAATGACACAAAATGGCATGAGACGACACAAAACATCATAGGAAAAGTAGCACAAAAACATGTAAATCAACTCCCCCACACTTAGCTCTTTGCTTGTCCTCAAGCAAACAATCACGGTATACAATACGAACCAAGCATCGACTAAGCTCAAGACAAACAATCAACCATAAGGGAATTCAAGGCATTCACATTCGACAAGTCAAAATCAACTAATGGAGTGTCCCTCAAGTAATCAAATCCCCACAGTTCAAACCATGACTCCACTCCACCGATATCAACAACGAGCACACGTAAACAAAGTCACAGAAATGTCTAGCCAAGTTAATCAAGTGAGGCAATATTCACTAGGTGTAAACAGTCGAGGGTCACTCGAGTATCCTAGCGTGGTTTCCCATACTCATCGTTCTCGTATAGGCAGTGTGGCTGCTCTACTAATATTAATACTTATACTAGTATTTTTTTTCTTTTTTCTTTATAATATTTTTTTTCCTTTTTTTTTCTTTTTTTTTTCTCTCGGCAACGGGATTTTTCGAACCATTTATTTTTTTCTTACTAGTTCGGCTGCCGGCCCTTTTTTCACATACGCAACTAAAATTTTCGAACGTCTTCTGTTTTTGCGTCTGGTTGCGAATAATACCTATATATATATAGCTAAGCCACACTGCTAACAAGAGAGACGATCAAAGTAGAATCCTCGTGTATAACTCGGCCAAACAATCAATGAACTCGATCCAATTAATACTCGTGCCTAACCGATGTCATGAAAAACACAGCTCTCCCTATGTAGCAAATCCTAAGTTTAGGACCCACAATTAATCAACTCGTCATTATCTTCCTGATGAAGCACTGAATTCAACTATGTGTAAACCGAAGCCTATATTTCCTAGTACATGCTTCTAACAACTATACCGCAATTGGGCTAAATGGGCAGGGTGATCAACACGACAAAACATACCAAAACAAAAACAACATAAGCGACGTTTGAAGACTACTATAACCCCAACAAACCTCGCGAAACAACGGGTTACGCTAATAACATGCAAAGCTACCCCCCACACTTGAAATACACATTGTCCTCAATGTAAAACACATAAGCAAGCAAATCTCAGGCAAGGAAGTACAAAACATGTCCAAACGAAAAAAAAAAAAAACTAAAGAAACATAATATACAGAACAAGCTTAAAAAGAGGAAGGGTAAGAAGGTGCAAACAGTGGTGTCGACTCCTTCGGTCTTCTCGATCCAGCCCGTATGCAATCGTGGGAAGACCCCCACGTGGCGCTCATTTTGGGAACCGAAAGAGCAGTACGGTCCGTGGATTAGCCTCCACGCGGCGCTTGTTTAATGTCTCGAGCTTGACTCATCTTTCATCAATGAGGAGCCTCAATGAGGCTCATCATCTCATGTGTCATCTCTTCTATGTATACGTATTTCCATTGTTTTGATAAGCCCTTACGCTCTAATTGTTGTGGGAGTGGCTTATTTTTGTTTTTAAACTCCAAGAGCGCCACCGCACCTATACCAATGTAATCACGAAAGTCTTGTTTTTCCATCTCATCAATATGTAAAAATATAGAACTATGTTTCTGCAAGAAAATCATCTCAGCCAAGGGGTTAGTAGCATCAGTGTAAAAACCATTTTTAGTATAGACATATCAAACACATTAATACCCCCTTTATAATCTACCTTACCAAGAGATGTTTCATCCCCACCAAAAGCGAAATTAAATTTGAAAATACCTGGATCATGCGGCTTGGGTGGGTGAAGAGCACGTTTCACCTTTGACTCCTCAACATACATAAGGTCGTTCATGTCGAGTGAGGGAGGAAGGTGTCCGGAATTCTTACACACCAAATCACTCGGAGAGGAAGGAGGTGATTCTGTCATACATGCATGCTCGGGAAACATATCATCTACCTCCTCATCATCGTCACTCGAGGCATAGATATTTGAACATTCGGACTCAAGAGATGTATCTAGCATCGAGAGCTCCCCGTCTTCATTATCAAACACTATATTGATGATCATTGTTTCTTGCTCTAGTTGTCTAGGGGGTGGAATGGACGATTTGTATGGGTCTTCGGCTTTGTGTGACATTTTTGGTATCATTTCCTCTAGCACCATACTCTTTATCATCTCTTTTTCGTCATCTTCCTCCAAATGTAATTCATCGAGGTACACATGCTCCACTGTGGACTCGACATCATTCGGTTCTACATCCTCATCTTCGTAGTCACCTTGGAGAATCGCGAGCGCATGGAACTCCGTCGGGTGGCGCGTATGATTTTTTTCCTCCTATTCTGACTCACGCAATGGGATCGACATCATACTTTTCTTCTCCTCGAAAGCAATGGACCTTTCCTCTACTTCTTCCCTATTTCCCATTGCTGCTTTATTTGCTTCCATTGTCGTTTCAGTTGATTTCAATATCTGTTGGGCCGATTGCATGAAATCGTGAAAAATTTCATCAAAAGATGGCTTGTACGGCGGCTCCGGTTGCATTGAATATGGTGGAGGGTAGGCCAACTTTTCTTCAACATTTCTGGCCATCGCCACTTCATTTGCTCTCATCGCCGCTTCATTTGATTTTATTATCTGATTGGTCGTCTGCATGAAGTCCTGAAAAACGTCATCCAACGAGGGCTTGTATGGCGGCTCTGGTTGCATTGAATATTGTGGATGGTACACCGTGGTCTGAGGATGCCATTGTTGTGGAGCCCATTCTTGTTGAGGCGGATCAACATAATAACTCTGATGAGAATGCCACTCTGGATTGTATGCTTGAGACTGGGAACCAAACTTTGGTGTCGTGTCATATTGGGAAGGCTCATAGTATGTCCTCGTCTGAGGGCACGTGAACTCCCAACTGTAATTATGGTGTGTATTCATTCCTGCTTACACAACACTTGAAAAAACATTACACGCACCAGTGTGATAATAATAATAAAAAATAAAAAATAAAAATAAAAATAAGAAGAAATGTTGCAAACACACAAACACTAATACTAGTGCCTAAAGTGTTCCCCGGCAACGGCGCCAATTTGATTAAGTCGTTGTAGTGCGTCGAAAATCAAATAAAAATATCCGAACTTATTGCCGAAGCAATTCGCCCGAGTCGATCTCACGAGGAACACTACTATCGGCCCGTAAAAATGTTTTTATGTTTGCAACGAAGAAAAGAGGAAGAAGTGTATAGCATAATGCGTGATTTGGTTGGTTTTGTTTTAAATTAAATTAACTAAGAATTAAGAAGTTGAAATTAAACAAGAAGCAATTAATACGATTTAATGGAAATAGAGAAAGATTAGGGTTTCGGGTTCAACAAACATAAATTTCGGGACGTCAATTTACGAGAAACAATTATACTAAAATGTCCGTCTCCGGTTGATTTTAGTGAGTTCGATTAACCTAAGTCATGTAATTGCTCATAAGCCTCATACAATCATTAAAAATCAAGTTGGCATTTAATCGAACACCTAAGTTGCACACGTAAATCTCTAACCCCTAATTCAAGTTTGGATTCTCCTAACCCTAGCAATAGATTTAGCTACTCATGATCGTGTTGAAATCGATAACAACGTGTTGAAAATTCATATTGAAATAAGAACAAGGGAAAACTAAACAAGTAGAGAGAAAATAATAACGCAAGAAATAAACTAAAACAATAAATAAGAAAAGATAAAAACAACTTACTAGTTACTTGTTCAAGACCAAAACAAAATCAATGCTAACCCCGATTGAATCCACGAATCAAAAGCAAAGAAAAAAGACGTTTAAAACCTAGGGAATAGCGTCTAAGAGTTCTCCAATCGTGCGTGAAAAAGTGTGTGTTGTTCAATTGGGACGAAGCCATACTTATAGTTCGTCAAAAACGGGAGTCAACTCGGTCAAATCTGGGCGGAGGCATCAGGCGAGCGCCAGGGAGAGGAGGCGGGCGCCTGGTCCAAAAATCATCTTCTCTGAAGTTCGGGCCAAGCGAGCGCTTGGCAAGTCGGCGGGCGCTCGCGTCAGTGAGGAAGCGACCGCTTTCCAGGGAAGCGGTCGCCTGGTGCCTGTCTTGGGCGAGCGCTTGGGTGTCCGGGCCATGTATAAGACTCTTAGGGCTTTCCGTAGAGGTATAGATCATCTCCATAGGTGGTCTGAGTTGGGAGACCCAAGCTCTCCAAGTTCCCTGCGCATACACTCCGGGGCAGCTGCGTACTGGGCTGGAAACTCAAGTATTGCGACTTCATGATGGGGATCTATGATAATAAAATGGAAGGGCCTCGTACAGATCTTCGAGAGCTTTCTGAAAAGGTATGAACCATGCATGTATGTAGTCAGAGCTGGGAGAACCAAGCTCTCCAAGTTTGCTGCACATACACCCCAGGGCAGCTGCATACTGGGCTGGAAACCCGTGAATTCTGGCTTTATGACGGGGAACCATGACAACAAACTGGTAGAGCCATGTAGAAGATTTCAAGATCTTTCCGACAATGTATGGATCGTGTTTTGAGGTGGTCGGAGTTCGGAGAACCAAAGTGGCCAAGTTTGCAGCGCAATCACGATAGATGGTCGGTCAAATCACTTTACCGTTTTTCAACTCGTTTTTTCTCGTTTTCGCATTGAACATGATCCATACACCTACACACTCCACAAAACATCAAATCTACCAAGAATCATGAGAATGATGCATAAGAATGACACAAAATGGCATGAGACGACACAAAACATCATAGGAAAAGTAGCACAAAAACATGTAAATCAGGAGATACTTGTATCTCGTTTTACTTATCTTGTTTTTTGTGAGTTGTGCCAAAAAGGGGGAGATTGTAAATGTTGATTTTGACGACAACATATGTGTGTTTGTGTTTATGATTTTCAGGATTTCAGGTTAGGAAACGGCGACAACTGTCGCCACTTTTGATGTTGCGAATATTCGGCGACTGGAGTCGCCGAAATTAAAAATGCAAAGTTGTCGCCACTTTTGATGTTGCGAATATTCGGCGACTGGAGTCGCCGAAATTAAAAATGCAAGGAAACGGCGACTCGTGTCGCCGCTTTTGGTGAAGACAAGGAAACGGCGACTCTTGTCGCCGCTTTTGGTGAATGGGCAAATCCAGCGACAACTGTCGCCGCTTTGAGTGTTGCTAGGAAACGGCGACTGGAGTCGCCGTTTGTGATGTGTGCTGGATTCCAGCGACTGGAGTCGCTGGATTTGGGCGTGACATGATTCAGTGACTGGAGTCGCCGGTTTTGCACTCCTTACCTAAAAACCGGCGACTCATGCATTTTGTCTTGGAATCAGCAACTGAGTACTCTCAACGAGGTTCTTTTCACCAAGTACTTAAATCAAAGAAAATGAAGAATGGTTCCGGTGTTTACTACTTCAATGATATCGACGACCATGAAGATGATGAAATTCCGGAGCTTCAACACTTAGAGTTTTTCACAAGAAATTGAAGATGAAGAATTGAGATCGATGGAGTCAAGATTGAATTGAAGTCTGATTTTGAAATTGAAGATTCAAGATTCAAAGATTCGAGAATCAAAGATTCAAGATTCCAAGATTCAAGAATCCAAGTCCTACAAAGTGATGTCATCCATGGAGAAGTGACTTCAGCCAAACATGTGACCAATCAGAACGTGCCACCTCAACGCTCCACATGTGTTGCTCCACTATAAATTGTTGGAATTCGGTCTCCCGGGCCATTAAAAAAAATGCGGAAAATAATAACCCGACCGAAATCCTCTCGCCGGAAACCGATCACGAACACCACGAAGAACCGGGCTCGTCAAGAGCATCGCCGCGGGATAAACCCGCGGCTAAACCCTAGCCGAGCCCCACCGTGGGGCTCGCGATCGCCATCGATCGCGTGGGGCTGCTCCGGCAGCCCCGGGCGGTGAGTCCGGCGACTCACCGCCACCACCGACCGGAGGGGGGACCACCAGCCGCGGCGCGAAGCCGCGACGGTCCCCGGCGATCGAACTAGGGTTCGATCGCCCCTAGCCGCGGCGTCCAGCCGCGGCCTTTCCTCGATGCGCGCCGGCGGTCGTGCCCTAGGCCGACCGCCACCCCCTCGGCTCCCAGCCGAGGGCTCTCTCGAACCTTCGCCGGGGATCTCGAATCCCCGTCCCCGAAGTTCGTCGTTTTTCCCGGATCATGCGTTCATGTATGTATCACAATTAATCCACATAAAATCATAGAAGAGAGTATATGATTTTACCTTTTGATTCGTTGTGCGGAGAAACGGAATCAAGATGATGACCTTACGATCTTCCCACGTATTCCTTGCACTAGCTTGAACGTCGGGTGGGCGACGATCCTCCAAGCTTATGGATCCTCTTCTCTCTCTTTCTACTTTCTCTCTCTAGAAGAATTATGATCTTCAAGTTATGATGTGTGTAGAAAAGAGAAGACCATGTAGTGCTTTTATAGGCTACGTAGGGGATCTAAAGGAGGTGGAATATTGGGCTTCCAATATTAATGATTAAATTGAGCCCAAGCCCAAATCTATTAATCTCCCATTAATATTAATTAATTTATTTTCCACTATATAAATTAATTGCACTCCCAATATTAAACCATATTATATCAAATAATATTTCTCCGGTAGTATTATTTATTCCGTGTATTTAAGATTTAAATATCCATGAATAAAATTAATTTATTGCTAATTAATTTATTCATCTCTTGAATCCGAGACTAGTACCATTCAACCTTAATTATTGTGCGGAACGAATCCACTCATGAGGTTTACACAATAATTCCTTTTGAACTCATCTCGGGGATATTATCAACCCTTCCGGGATACACTGTCCGGTCAATCATTCACGGCATGCCATATATAAAATATAGTGACCCAACTTAACCGGTAATTAACCCAATAATTAAATCGGTTAATTCCTTTGGTAAATCAAAGTCACTTATATTGAATATACACACCCGCAACAATATCGGGGATTAAGAATATAATACACTGAGACTCGAATCGATTATCGCCGGCAATCCTAATCGATGAATCTCTACGATCCGCTCAATACACCAAGTGTACAAGTGTGATAAAATAATTAAGACAAATTATTTTCTCTCTCACACAACGACTATACCGATGAATTGGTCCGGGTCCATCTAGGTCGTGAGCTACTGTTTGATTAAATACGAGTAACCGATAGTATGATCTTCTGTGTGGGGCCCGACACACCATACTAACTACAACGTATAAAATCCAGGACTATGATTTGCATATATTTAATTAATAATAATTAAAAGCAAATAATTGTTTATTTAATAGATTAAATGCTATGATCGGGAGTTTATTGTTACTTAAATCTAGACATTAAGTACACAACTCCAACAATCTCCCACTTGTACTAAGGTCTAGTCATTTCCTCCAAACTCCCGGTTCCCATACTCATCACGTGCTTTAAAGTGTACTTCCGAGAAGTACTATGTGAGTGAGCAATCTAGGTTGCCGCTCTGAAGTTATCTTGGTGACTACTACGTCCTCTCCCCTGACGATGACTCGTATCAGGTGGTACTTGCTCTATGTGTTACATCACTTTTGACTTATGACCTCTTCTAGTTCACCGTGCACCGCTATCCAATAGCCTTTGGTAAACTAAGAGTCATATCCAAGTCAAGAGGTTATCCCGGAACCTAACCAAAACTTCCGCTGCCTCTGAGGCTGCTATTCGGTTATGAGAGAGTCCGAGAAGCGTCCCGCTTATCACTCTTTCACTTCAAGGTTCCACCTCTTTCTAAAAGTGAACACATAGCCTGATATCGACTTTCACTGGTCCTTCTCTGATTTTTGGATCTGAGAATCTGTAATCTAAGAAGATTTCGTCTTGCTCAAGCCAGTACTATGAAAGTACTCTTGCATCATTCGAACATCCCTTATCCAGATTACTTTGATATCCTCCCACTACGCAAACCGCATAGTTGATATCAGGTTCTTGTTTTACAACATTGCATCTATAAAGCTTTCCATACTTGAAGTATAGGAAACTGCTTTGCCCTCATCTATCTCCTTCATGTGTTCGAACACACAACCTTTAGATAGATGTATATTCTGTCTCTGAAAGGCAAAAACCTTTCTCAGAAGTATGCATGTTTAAAACAAACCTTAATCGTATAAGATGTCTGGGAGAAGTACAATGTTCTTATCTCTAGATCATAAGATCTTAAGAACAAGCTCTAACTTCTTCTCAATCTTATATCTCGATTTATTTAGACAACCACTATTTTATGTCTGATGACACTTTTACATTGTTGCCAATGATAAAATGTTATCTACATAAAATCTCCGAGAAACACCACCTTGTTTCCATTACGTCTTCAATACACCTTTCGTCTATGCCTTTTGATGAATCCATCAAATGGACTATCCCATCAATTCGCAAGTTCCACGATTCATAGCTTTATTTCAATCCATAAATGGATTTACTAAGCTTGTACTCTAAATGATCTAGCCTCTTAACAATAATCCTTATTGTTCCAAGCAGGCACATTTAGATCCAGTACTGCCCTTATGCAGAGCTAGGGGTCGATTTCATCTTTACTAGATCCAGAGTCCGAACTCCTCTAGTCTTATGAATATCTTTGGTTGTCCAACAACCTCCCACTGCAATGGCGTCCCGGTGTATAACAGTAATAACAATAGGTGCAGTCTGTGGTGCACTTCTACTCGGTTTGGCTGGTTCCTAGTCTTTTGTCCTTCTTCTCATTTCAAGGTATTACGTAAATTTAGGCTTTGTGGTCCATCTAATAGTCTTCCTCTATGAACCGGACGAGACGTCCCTCTGGTTCATAGTACTATAGAACACACGATACTTCGTTCATCTAGGATATCCTACAACCATATTCAATATGCCGTTGTATCTAGGAATATCCATAGAACATAGGTAGTTCCGAACAACTTGTCCTTTTACTTTCAGATTTTTCATTTCTTTATAGCGCACCATCTCTACACGCAAGTGTATGGCGCGGTCCTTTGTGATTGAATCCCAATCTTTGATTATGCTATGTGTTATTCAGATAGGTGATGGCCTCCGCGATCAAGTCGCAGGCTCCTAATGGATATACTTTGATGGTTCCCCATAATCGCTTTGTGTCCATTGACTAGTCAAAACACTTTGCTTTTATGGCACATCAAGCATTCTAATCCATTATCGAGTATTCTTGAGAATTACTCGTACCTTTCTAATTTACACATATGTCTGCATATCTAATCATTTCCAATACTTGTCTGAATTCTATCCTTTATCCAGAAAGGTTTGCTTAGATGTATTATCCTCCAAATTCAATTCTTAGGTCGGAAGGTCCATTCCTTCAACTTTAATTGATCAAATCAATTTCGACCATTTGAATCTTCATTTGAAAATACTACTAAGTATAAGAATTCACAAGTATAATGATTAATAAAGAAATATCTAACAAGTAAAACAAGTTATAGAACGGTTTGTTGCATCGTGGTAGACTAAGGATTCATCATTCATATATTGCTGTCTAATGTACCAGAATAGATAATGCCATTATTTCTTATCAAAATCATCCAATGATTAAAGAAATAAAATATCCATTCATTAATAATAGAAATCCAGAACAAAACGTTCTTTCTAAAATAAAGGGGTACATAAAGCAATAACTTTGAAATGAAATCCTATTTAACTACTAAAGCAGATAAATGTCTTCCACCGCAACCGCTGCCTCCTCTACAGCTTTGCCCGTGTAGACTCGAACTCTTCCTCTCTAAGTCGCCGGGTTTTCTGGAACCCCTGCATTCAAAAAATGCACATACCATCAGTGGTTCCATATCTACACACCAGAATTCTGGTAGATAATACCGCTGATTATGTTTTTACGACTAAGGAAAATTCGTACCTTTGAGAGGACATTCAGACTTCCAGTGTCCCATCTTGTTGCATCGGAAGCACTTACCCTTTGGCTTTGCAGCCCCCATTTGTGGTACAGTCCTCTTGACACCACTGGGTTTCCGGGCTTGCTTCCTTCTCTTGCCCCTACCTCCACTAGGCTTAAAGCCTTTGGACTTGGTAGCTACAAGCGCTTGAGACTTGCCCTTCTTGTAGATCCCCTCTGCCGCCTTCAGTTCAGTCAGGAGTTGCGCAAGAGAATAAGATAGTTTACCCATATTATAACTCATGCGAAACTGCTCAAAACTAGGGGTCAGAGACTGGAGTATGATGTCGACTTGCGTCTCAGCATCAATTTGAGCTCCTAGGATCTCAAGCTCATTCAACAAACCCATCATCTTAAGAACGTGCTCCCCTACGGGCGTTCCTTCAGACTGAGTAGTTGTCATGAGGACTCTCATGGCTTCTTGCCTTGCCGCACGATCTTGCTCCCCAAACATCTCCTTGAGATTAAACATCATATCATAGGCAGTGTCCATCGACTCATGTTGGGTTTGGAGTACATTTGACATGGAAGCCAAAATATAACACCTAGCCATTTCATCAGCCTTTTTCCACTTCCGATATGTCAGTTTTTCCTCATCAGTTGAGGCAGCCGTGGGCTCAGCAGGGCACACTTCATGGAGTACAAACTTGTACTCCTCCGAAGTTAGGACAATGTCTAAATTTCTCTTCCAATCAATATAGTTGGGGCCAGTGAGCTTATGCTCCTTGAGTATCATAGAAAGTGGGTTCATAGCTATTCTCTAAACCTATAAGCACATTTAAACAAATAATTAATTTAATATCCGATATTATCTCCCTCAAATAATATCATTAAATCACTAATCACATCTAAAATCCCATCAGATAAGGCAAGCCACGATAGTGTGGACGTTTACCCATCCAAATGATTTAGCAATTAGATTTGCTTTGGTCGTACATCACTATAGCGTTACTTCGATGGGAAGGATACTATAGAGCGTACCTAAGTGTAAACCATTACTCAGTATCTAAGAAGATTGTTTGGGACTCGTATATTACCGCAAGCCACGATAGTGTGGACGTTTACGCTAATACATGAACCTTCACTTTCTTCTATAACTGTCTACATCAATCGATCCAAAATCCCATTCAATGCAGCAAGCCACGATAGTGTGGACGTTTACTACACCAAAAGATTTTTACAATTGAAATCCAATCACTTGAGACATTCGATTTTGTAAATCAAAACGCGGAGAATCATAAGTGAAACTCGAAGTTTCTAACCAGTGATTCACCATGCGAACAACCCTATCTCTCATAAATGAGGGAGCCGAGCAGACAATCGATCCATCTATCAAAGAATGGTACGACTGCCTCTAATTTGTGTCATCCACATGACCAAGTGGCTTTGGCTCCATTCCACTCCCCGGGGTGAGAATGAGTCGACTTGAAGTCAGTTTCAGAAAGACAAATTAGGCATTGTTTGATAAACTTAATCAATGTTTCTTGCAAGAGGAATTACAAGAATTCTCCTCCAATGACACATCTATATGAACTTCAAAAGTCCATAAGAGTCACCAAGAGAACAGTAATGGAGACCATGGGAATGTTTCCATCCCCGCTCCCACTTAGCTTTTTATAACAAAAGGGATACGCTATCTAATGCATAATTAAACACATAAGCATGCATACAAGTAATAAAGCACATATCACATAGTCAAAATAAGCTAGAAAATTATTTTCCGACTATCATGGCTTTATTCCATCTCCGTATGCGTCTTCTAGTCTTCAGTCTTCGTTCTTGAATGCTCCATGTGACGAGAATATTAATCCCAATATTTAAATCTATTTATTTTTAATAAATCCAAAAGATACTTAATTCGAAAATTAAGTCAATCGAATAAATCAAAAATAAAATTAAATATTATTAATATTTTTATTTATTTATTTTCCTATCTAATTCTATTAAATCTCTAGAATAATCTATCCAAGTCAAACTTGGAATATTCTAGAAGACTTCTATAATAGAATAAGGAAATAAAATAAATTAGGACTCTTCTACTTTCCAAGATTAATTAATTTCCATTACTATGAAAATTCCCATAAAATAGGAATAATCAATTAGGAAATAAATCAATCCTAAATTAACTCTTATTCCTTTCCAATTCTATTAAATCTCTAGGATCCTATTCCAAGTAGAACTCGGAATACTCTAGAAGACTTCCATAATAGAATAAGGAATAAAATAATATTAATTCTTTTCCTATCTAATTCTATTAAATCTCTAGATTCCTATTCCAAGTAGAACTTGAAATATTCTAGAAGACTTCTATAATAGAATAAGGAATAAAATAATATTAATTAATTCTTTTCCTATCTTCCTGAGAATTCCCAAACTTAGGAATACTCAAAATAGGAAAACTTGAATCAATTAGGTAAGTAGTATCTTGGTAGGAGTAGGAGTTGCATGGGTTGGGGATCCCCGCACCACCCCTACCGCCGACCACCACCATCGCCGGGCACTACCGCCGCCGCCCCTAGCCACGCGCCACCACCACCGGTGGCCGGCGCGGCCGGAAGTCCGCGAGCAGCCCCCCGGTCGATCGATCTCATCATGGGATCGATCCCATCGATCCCGAGCCCTAGTCCCTCTCTTCGTCACCTTCGTCACACGAGTTCTCCGGCGGTCGTCTCGGCATCGATCCAACGTAAATAAATTACAAGAAATAAATTTACAATTCCGGTATCGATTCTATACATGAAATCGACCCTATACACTTTCCGGAAAACATAGAACGTAATAATAAATCCTAAATTCGGTCAACCCCCGAATTTTTACTATTACAAGCATTCATCCACACAAAACGAATCTCGACATGTCCGAGAGTTTAATAAACGAACAATCATGGTAAATTAAATAGCAATTAATTAAACGAATAATTAACAATTAATTAAACCATGATAGTCGGAATCCCTGCAAGGTAGAACGCAATTGAATACATACATGAACACGAAACCAAACGCTCTGATACCAGTTGTTGGAATTCGGTCTCCCGGGCCATTAAAAAAAATGCGGAAAATTATAACCCGACCGAAATCCTCTCGCCGGAAACCGATCACGAACACCACGAAGAACCGGGCTCGTCAAGAGCATCGCCGCGGGATAAACCCGCGGCTAAACCCTAGCCGAGCCCCACCGTGGGGCTCGCGATCGCCATCGATCGCGTGGGGCTGCTCCGGCAGCCCCGGGCGGTGAGTCCGGCGACTCACCGCCACCACCGACCGGAGGGGGGACCACCAGCCGCGGCGCGAAGCCGTGACGGTCCCCGGCGATCGAACTAGGGTTCGATCGCCCCTAGCCGCGGCGTCCAGCCGCGGCCTTTCCTCGATGCGCGCCGGCGGTCGTGCCCTAGGCCGACCGCCACCCCCTCGGCTCCCAGCCGAGGGCTCTCTCGAACCTTCGCCGGGGATCTCGAATCCCCGTCCCCGAAGTTCGTCGTTTTTCCCGGATCATGCGTTCATGTATGTATCACAATTAATCCACATAAAATCATAGAAGAGAGTATATGATTTTACCTTTTGATTCGTTGTGCGGAGAAACGGAATCAAGATGATGACCTTACGATCTTCCCACGTATTCCTTGCACTAGCTTGAACGTCGGGTGGGCGACGATCCTCCAAGCTTATGGATCCTCTTCTCTCTCTTTCTACTTTCTCTCTCTAGAAGAATTATGATCTTCAAGTTATGATGTGTGTAGAAAAGAGAAGACCATGTAGTGCTTTTATAGGCTACGTAGGGGATCTAAAGGAGGTGGAATATTGGGCTTCCAATATTAATGATTAAATTGAGCCCAAGCCCAAATCTATTAATCTCCCATTAATATTAATTAATTTATTTTCCACTATATAAATTAATTGCACTCCCAATATTAAACCATATTATATCAAATAATATTTCTCCGGTAGTATTATTTATTCCGTGTATTTAAGATTTAAATATCCATGAATAAAATTAATTTATTGCTAATTAATTTATTCATCTCTTGAATCCGAGACTAGTACCATTCAACCTTAATTATTGTGCGGAACGAATCCACTCATGAGGTTTACACAATAATTCCTTTTGAACTCATCTCGGGGATATTATCAACCCTTCCGGGATACACTGTCCGGTCAATCATTCACGGCATGCCATATATAAAATATAGTGACCCAACTTAACCGGTAATTAACCCAATAATTAAATCGGTTAATTCCTTTGGTAAATCAAAGTCACTTATATTGAATATACACACCCGCAACAATATCGGGGATTAAGAATATAATACACTGAGACTCGAATCGATTATCGCCGGCAATCCTAATCGATGAATCTCTACGATCCGCTCAATACACCAAGTGTACAAGTGTGATAAAATAATTAAGACAAATTATTTTCTCTCTCACACAACGACTATACCGATGAATTGGTCCGGGTCCATCTAGGTCGTGAGCTAATGTTTGATTAAATACGAGTAACCGATAGTATGATCTTCTGTGTGGGGCCCGACACACCATACTAACTACAACGTATAAAATCCAGGACTATGATTTGCATATATTTAATTAATAATAATTAAAAGCAAATAATTGTTTATTTAATAGATTAAATGCTATGATCGGGAGTTTATTGTTACTTAAATCTAGACATTAAGTACACAACTCCAACATAAATACCCATGGATGATCAAGAAATATTTTGACGATTTTGAGAGAACGAAATCTGATTTTTAGAATCGTAACCGATAGCTTAGAGCTTCGAGTTTGTGTAGTTTGCTTTTGCACCGTGTGCCAAGATTAGAGTTAGGAGATTTAGCTCTAGGTACTTGTGTGCTAGATTACTCGTAAGTGGGAGTGTTGCGACACTCGGGAAACTTCTTTTAATCGTTTTGCCTACCATACTCCGTGTAATAGTTTCGTTTTGTTTTCAATGAAATGAAATATATTACATAAACTTTGTCTTCAGTTTTTGCTACGAACTTGTGAGTGCGTGAGTTCTTCGACTGAAGCTGTTGACTGTGTGTTTAAGACCAATTTCACGAAAAATTGGTATCCTACGCTGAAGACGTAATTTCAGGGTTTTACCCACCAGATCCTCAAGTTCATGAGCAAAATCAGAGGGTAGACGCAACAAAGACAAGAAATCATCGACTGTAATTTGCGTGAAAAATCGTTTGTAATCCATATTTTATTTGGGGTTGAGAT
Source organism: Euphrasia confusa (assembly GCA_954870475.1). Taxonomy (NCBI): domain Eukaryota; kingdom Viridiplantae; phylum Streptophyta; class Magnoliopsida; order Lamiales; family Orobanchaceae; genus Euphrasia; species Euphrasia confusa. Next base: position 7,236,929 of record OX940964.1, read on the forward strand.
CTGTTTTAAAAAAAGAAAAGGGAGACAAACACTTAAATAAACAAAATTTTTAATTTTGAAGTGGTTGAAAGAAAGTAAATACCACCCCTATGAATCAATGTGAGTAATCAAATCATAAATTAATATGACCGTTGGCATTCTTTTCCTTCTAGGTACCGCTTCGTTTCACCTCTTACACTTTAACACGAAATATTTTCATACTCAGCACGAACATTTCTTTATGCACGAATTTGTTTCATCATAAATTAGCACGAACCGGAAAGTATTTTGCACGAACTCTGGAATTATTTAGCACGAAATAGGGTTACACGAAATTGTGTTCTAACATCAGCATTTAAAATAGGGTTATAAATCACACAACACACTCAAATACAAAAACCTTTGCATCCTCCTTTTGTTCTAAAATGAGCCGAAACAAATCCGGGTCACTATGCAAGAGAACCTTCACCTTATTAATGCCTTTGTGACGTATGTAAAAGAACATCGAATAATCGGTGCTCCTTGAACGCAAAGCCTCTCTAATTAAACTTAGTAGGTGAGATCGAGATACATGGTTCGTTGGCAAGTAAAGTAGCAAATCATTGTTGGAGTTGTGTACTTAATGTCTAGATTTAAGTAACGGTAAACTCCCGATCATGGCATTTAATCTATTATATTAATAAACAATTATTTACATTAATTAATTATGCAAAATATAGTCCTGGATTTTATACGTTGTAGTTAGTATGGTGTTGCATGGGCGCACAGAAGATCATACTATCGGTTACTCGTATTTAATCAAACAGTTGCTCACGACCTAGATGGACATGGACCAATCCATCGGTATAGTCGTTGTGTGAGAGAGAAAATAATTTGTCTTAATTATTTTATCACACTTGTACACTTAGGTGTATTGGGCGGATCGCTTGAGATTTATTGATTAGGATTGCCTTGGATAATCAATTTAAATCTCAGAGTATTTTATTCTTAATCCCCGATACTATTGCGGGTGTATATATTTAATATTAGAGACTTTGATTTTCCAAAGGAATTAACCGATTTAATTATTGGGTTAATTACCGGTTAAGTTGGGTCACTATATTTTATATATGACATGCCGTGAATACTTGACGGGAAAGTGTATCCCGGAAGGGTTGATAATATCCCCGAGATGAGTTCATAAGGAATTATTGTGTAAACCTCATGAGTGGATTTGTTCCGCACAATAATTAAGGTTGAATGGTACTAGTCTCGGATATAAGAGATGAATATAATTTATTGAGCAATAAATAAATTTATTCATGGATATTTAAATCTTAAATACACGGAATAAATAATACTACCGGAGAAATATTATTTGATATAATATGGTTTAATATTGGGAGTGCAATTAATTTATATAGTGGAAAATAAATTAATTAATATTGATAAGGATTAATGGACTTGAGCATTGGGCTCAATTTAATCTTCAATATTAGAAGCCCAATATTCCACCTCCTTATGATCCCCTACGTAGCCTATAAAAGCACTACATGGCCTTCATAATACACACACATCATAAGAGAAGAATATCATACTTGATATTCTAGAGAGTTGAAGGAGATCCATAGGAGTTCGATAGATCGTCGCCCACACGACGTTCGAACGAGGTGCGAGGAATACGTAGGAAGATCGCAAGGTCATCAACGTTTAATTCGTTTCTCCGCACAACGAATTGAGGTAACATAATCTAAAACCCCCTCTTTGATTATGTGTTCGTTAATCGTGATATATACATGAACAAGACGATCCGGGAAAGCATCGAGACCTAGATACGGGGATCGTTGGATCCACGTGGGGATCGAACGAGGGGCGGTCGAACCCTAGGGTTTCGACTGCCGGAACCGCGGCAAGGGGAAGCCCCGGCTGGACGCCGGGGCATGCGATCGACGTGAAGTCGATCGCCGGGGAGTCGCCGTGGGCTGGAGCCACGGCAGACGACCTCCCCGGTCCTCCCTGGCCGACGGTGGCGTGCGCACGGAGAGAAGCCGCGGCTGGACGCCGCGGCTGGGGGCGATCGAGCCCTTCGCTCGATCGCTGGGGGGATTGCCGCGGGCTGGTGCCGCGGCTGGTGGCTCCCCTCGCCTCCTGGTGGCGACGGCGGTGAAGTCGCCGGACTCACCGCCATCCGGGAGCTGCCGGAGCAGCCCCATGCGATCGCCATGCACGGGAGATCGCGAACCCCGCGTGGGGTTCGGCTAGGGTTTCGCCCTCGCGGCGATTCCCTCGTCGGACTCCGGAGACGTGGTGTTCGTGATCGGTTTCCGGCGACGGGGTTTCGGTCGGGTTATCGGTTCCGCAATTTTTTGATAGCCCGGGACATCGAATCCCAGCAATTGGTATCAGAGCGTTTTGGTTTCGTGTTCATGTATATGTTCGATTATTGTTCTACCTTGCAGGGATTTCCGGCTATCATGGTTGGATTTAATTATTGTGTTAATTAATTATCATGATTATTCATTTATTAAACTCTCGGACATGTCGAGATTCGTTTTGTGTGGTTGAATGTTTGTAATAGTAAAAATTCGGGGGTTGACCGAATTTAGGATTTATTATTACGTTCTATGTTTTCCGGAAAATGTATAGGGTCGATTTCATGTATAGAATCGATACCGGATAGTGTAATTTAAATTCTTGTAATTTATTTACGTTGGATCGATGCCGAGACGACCGCCGGAGAACTCATGTGACGAAGAAGACGAAGAGGACGAAGAACCGGGGATCGATCAAACCCCTTGATCGACCCCAAGCGATCGACCCAAGGAGAGGGGCCGATCGCCCTCGGCTAGGGCTGCCGCCGGCGACGGTGGCGGCTGGTGGCTGGGCGGCGGCGCTCCTCCGGTGGAGGTGGTCGACGGTGGGGTGGCGTGGGGTCTCCCGATCTCATGCTACTCCTACCAAGATTCACTTTCCTAAATTAATTCGGTTTTCCTATTTGAGTGTTCTTCCTTTTGGAAACTCTCATGGATTAGGAGAAGAATTAATTGGAATTAATTTTATTTCCTTATTCTATTATGGAAGTCTTCTAGAGTATTTCGAGTTCTACTTGGAATAGGATCCTAGAGATTTAATAGAATTGGATAGGAATAAAAGTTAATTGATGATTGATTTATTTCCTAATTGATTATTCCTATTTTATGGGAATTTTCATAGTAATGGAAATTAATTAATCTTGGAAAGTAGAAGAGTCCTAATTTATTTTATTTCTTTATTCTATTATAGAAGTCTTCTAGAATATTCCAAGTTTGACTTGGATAGATTATTCTAGAGATTTAATAGAATTAGATAGGAAAATAAATAAATAGAAATATTAATAATATTTAATTTTATTTTTGATTTATTCGATTGACTTAATTTTCGAATTAAGTATCTTTTGGATTTATTAAAAATAAATAGATTTAAATATTGGGATTAATATTCTCGTCACATGGAGCATTCAAGAACGAAGACCGAAGACTAGAAGATGCATATGAAGATGGAATAAAGCCATGATAGTCGGGAAAATAATTTCCTAGCATTATTTGACTATGTGATATGTGCTTTATTACTTGCATGCATGCTTATGTGTTTAATTATGCATTAGATAGCGTATCCCTTTGTTATAAAAAGCTAAGTGGGAGAGGGGATGGAAACATTCCCATGGTCTCCATTACTGTTCTCTTGGTGACATTTATGAGCTTTCGAAGTTCATATAGACATGTCATTGGAGGAGAATTGAAAGTCGTAGGCAGTAGATAAACGCAGTAAAATGCGCTGCCTAGACAAGGCAGTGTTCTGCGGCAGAACAGCGTATGCCGCAGCACGATGCCTTGTACAGAAAACGTTCGTTTTACGTGATTTAATTGAGTTTAAGTATTTTATCCAGATTAACCAAGTTGTGTACTTGTTAAAATTATATGTGATATATGTATAAGAATTGCAGCGGAATTAATAAAAATAAATCACTTCGAACGAACACACACACACGTACGAAAAAGTAAAAAACACAAATTTAAATCTTTGTATGTGTATTTAAATTATACACATACGAAACGGCCTTACGGCCATAAACTTTATTAAAGAACGAGTCTTTACAAAATGATACTCTTGGATTTACAATGATATTACCAAAGGCTATACACATGTACGCCTTCGTATGAATCGTATCCGAAGAGTATGAACAATCAACAATAAAACCTAGCAGCTACTGTAATACACCTATACTAAGCCTTCGATCGTCAGCATAACAAAAGGACACTCCCAGAGACGAGAGGTACACGGCACGAAGAACTTCACGTTTGAAGTCTTCGGCTCTAAAAGCTGATCGATCGATCTAGATAAGAAATGAAGTGTATAAGGTGTTGTATTGTATTCTGGATTGTTAAGGAATGCAGCTGTAGACGTCCTCTATTTATAGGTGAGAGTCTTCAACTAATTCCCTTGAAAAGCTAGGTCAACAATCGGTTGAGATATTATAGGGCAGACTGCTTTGACCGCTGCCGCAGGAATGCCTTCTGAAGTTCTTCTGGAATGCTCTGCCACACTGCACTGCCTTCCATACTATCTGGACTTCAGCATTCCCTTGCCCTACGCTCATGCTTCGCTCGATATCTTGACTCAACCTCTTGTCCAGGCCTTGCACTGCTTGCGGCATGACTCTGCCTGGCTGTGCCGCGGCAGAAAGCTTCTATGTTGATTGTTTTTCAAGCACGTTCCAACTAATGAACTATGCTAAATCAAATCACCAATATGACCAGTGATTACAACAGTTTAAATTGTGAAGAAAGAAATAAAACAAATAAATATGTTAGCAAGACAACTTCTGCCTAGGTACATTTAAGGCATTGTAATGCCCAAACATATTTATCCTTACAAACTCCCCCTTTTTATCTTTCTTCACAAAACCATGAGGCAGCAGCGCAATGAGCACTCCCCCTCAATGAAATACATCTTACTTGGAAGTTTATGGAATTTATCTTGACAAAACAACTAAGGCATTAAAACTCCCCCTTAGTTAATACTTCCTAAGTAGAACAAAAATTTATTTAAACAACTAACTAACTAATAGAACAAAAACAAGTTAAACTAAGTAAGCCTTAAATGTAACACACCATTTTTTTTTTCAAAAGGAAATAACTTCTTAAATAGAAAATTGTTCAACCAAAATAAACTTAAAAGTTAAATTGTTCAAAAACCAATAAACAGAAATTAAATTGTTCAAAGTGAATAAAAACTTAAAGCAAAAAGAAGAAATAATTTTTCTTCGGGTCTTCAGAACTGCAATCCTTGAAATCTTCAATCATCGTGCTCAGGAGACGATCCACGCTCTTCACCATCAATCTCTGCTGCAGTGTCTGCGGCAGCCTTCTCTGCTGCGGCAGCATCCTTCTCTGCAGCTTCTTCAGCTTCAACTTCTTTGAGGTCTGCATCAATGCGCTTCTTCAACATCTTCAAGACAGTGCTCTTTGCCATTTTGGCCTCGGCTGCTGGTACTCCCCCTTTTTGTGGATGAAAGCCCTCTTCTTCAAGAAAGAAGGTAATGGCATCCACGAGTGCTTTTGACATGTAGTCCTGCATGATTACCATGTGGTTTGCAGCAACTTGGTCTGCAAATGCCTGGACACGAGCAGAAACACTTGGTTGTGGAGCAGATGAGCTAGGGGCATCAGTCTGCGGCAGCTTGGGAGCCTTCTTTGGAGGTGGAGTGGGAGGCACTGCGGCAGTAGCATGAAAACCAGTCCACGGCAGATCATTGTACTCACGTACAGACAATTTGTAGGGATGTGGCACAGCAGTCAGTTGATCAGCACTGTTGATCGAGAGCCCTTGGATCTTCAACATCTCCCAGATCAAGGAAGGGAATGCAAGGCTCTGCGTCTGGGTGATGTTCTCTGCCTGTGATGCAATCTTCTCAAATATGATTTCTCCACCTGCCTACCTGCACCAAGATGAAACAGGATTTCCCCCATTTGGGTATGCACAAAGTGCACATTTGTTGTGGGAATCCAGTTGTGCCTGGCAACAGTGAACAAAAAGTAGTAAAAAGATGAGAGTTTTGAGCAAGGAATGTTGTTTGCGGCATCGGGTGGTGATTTGGTCAGGCGGTGAGAGACTGCGGCAACCGTAGGATCAACAAGTGCGGCAGGATACTCGATATCAGAGCGCTCAAGGAAGGCATTAATGGCAGAAGGGGTAAAATTAAAAATTTTCTCCCTGAGATACACCTTCCCATAGCCACGGGAACCATCATCACCAAAGCAGGGGCGCAAGTTAGCATAAAAATCGCGCACCAAGTCCTCGCAGTAAGGTCCTGCGTAGGTGACTGCCTTGACCAACTTCATTCTCTTCAAGAACTTATCCACTTTGTGTCTGGCGCAAGTCGGCACGTCCACACAACGATCCGTTTGAATGGGCTTGTTGGAGTAGAACTGGGGCCCAATCACCGAACGGCGTTCCGACCAGAATCGCCTCGAATAACCCTTGCCGGGTTTCATATCAGAATCTGAGTCCTCCTTGGGAGCATTAATTTTTGGTGCCTTGCCACCTTTCTTCGCAGCAGGTTGTGCTGCGGCATCACCACTTTGCGAGCTGTCGGGTTTGACTGCGGCAGCTTTCTCCTTCCCTTTACGGGATTTCTTTGCAGTGGCAGTTTCCAAGTCAATTGGATTCTCCCTCGAGGTTGGCGGCATGGCTGGACCTTTGCCTCTTGCGTAGGCGGTGGCTGATCTGGTGGATGGCCGACGAGAAGGAAGAGGCACCTGTTGTTTCTTGCGCTTCCTGGAGGCAAGATCCTGCAGCAGTGGATCAGATTCTGTATCAGAGCCAGCGGCATCACGATGCTGCTGACTTGAGTGGTCGGAATCCTCCACGTCGGAGAGTGGAGTTGTAGATGGATAAGGAGTCGGTTTGCGATCCTTGGTGTTCTTCTGAGATGGGTAGTTTTCGTATAGCTCGGAGTAATCAAAATCATCATCGTCATCCCTTCTGTTGTAAGGCATCTTCTTGCCTTGTTTCTGCACTTCAGGGTCTGCCTGTGGAATGGCAGATGATGCGGCAGTAACGGAGGGTTCAGGAGTAAAAAGCCCTTTCAAGTCAGAGGTGTGGAATGATCGTTCATTCTGGGCAGCCTCGTATGCAAGCACATCATCAACTCCCGAAATAACCACCGGCGGTCGTGGAGTCTGAGACGGCTCAGTGTCGCCGGAGATGTCATCATCTTCAGGGCGGATGATGGACAGTGGAGTTGGTTCGGGATAAACTCGTTCTTCTTCGGCAGGTTCGTCTTCTGCGGCAGCTTCTCCCCCTGCATCATGGTCCGGGGAGATGTTCATGGGAGAAGCCTTACCTGATCCTTCTCCGGCCTCGACGTGCGGCGGCTGGGAAGCGGCGTCGATTGCGGCGGCGGCAGCTGCGGCGGCGGCGGCGGCGTCGATGGCGATGAGGCGGTTGATGAACGGCAGAGACTCCGCGGGTTGAATATCCTCCATAGTTGCATCGGGGCGAGACTCTTTGATGAGCTCCACCAGACGTGGGTCCGAGTAGTAGCGAGCAAAGGCGAAAGGAGATGATGCCATTGAATTCAAAGTTCTTGATGAAATTAGGGTTAAAAAAAAGTGCACAATTTAACGCAAAGAAGATGATGATTTTATACTTGTGCGTTTCAGAGAAAAACTAGGGTTGAAGAATTTCAGAAAAATCAAACTCTTGATCGGATTTGGATAGAGAGAGTTAGAGTTTGAGAAGGATTAGGGCTTTTGAATTTCAGTATATTAAAAATAAAACTTGAAAAGAGATTTAAGAGAAAGAAACGGATGGCAGTTGATGGGATGGGCAACTAGGCAACGGTTACTTTTTGAAGCTGAACCGTCGCCTGCCGCATACTCAAGTGCTGCCCAACGGTCAAGTGGGGCAAGGCTCTGCGGCAGGTCGTTGCCAAAAAACACAATTCCTTTGTTTTTTTTTTGTTTTTAATATTTTCTTTTTCTATTTTTAATATTCTCTTTTTCTGTTTTTAGAATATTTTCTTGTTCTATTTTTCATTTTTCAAATTTTTTTTTTTTTTTTTGAATAAAATAAGTAAAATATTTTTGTGGTGTGAAAAATCAAAGCTTACAAAGCAAAATTAGGAAAAGAATAAAGACCTCTAATCCTAATGAAACATCATGCTGCATCATAAGTACTTATACTCTACTTAGGTATAATGCTATGTCAAATAATGAGGTTATTAAATACTTAGGTCACCTAGTACATAGTATCTCAACCCATTGAGTATTAATTACATGTATATGGGTTTGACCATGTTGCCTAAAGTGGTTTGGGTATTCTCTCTTCCTTCGGAAAATTTTAAACTCATATGTTGACAAGGCAGAATGCTGTGGCAGAGGTTCAGTAGGCATGACAATGCGGCAGCATGATGCAGATCAGCATCTAAGGCATGGTGCACATGCACAAAGACTTTCTCAAAGCAATGAATCGATCTGAGTTCAGTGGCTTGGTGAAGATATCTGCTATTTGATTTTCTGTTGGGATGTGATCAATCCTCAAGAGTCGTTTCTCCACCAAATCTCGGATGAAATGATGCCTTATGCTGATGTGTTTGGTTCTTGAGTGCTGCACTGGATTATGACTGATATTTATAGGACTCGTATTGTCGCAGTAGAGTGTAAGAACATTGCTATCCAGGTGGTAGTCATCAAGCATGTGCTTCAACCAAATCAATTGGGTACAGCAACTCCCTGCGGCAATGTATTCTGATTCGGCAGTGGATAGAGAAATGCAGTTTTGCTTGCGGCTTTGCCATGAAATGATGTTGTTTCCAAGAAAGCAACATCCTCCGCTTGTACTCCTGCGCTCATCCGTGTCTCCTGCCCAGTCGGCATCTGAAAATCCAACCAAATCGGTGGTGGTATCTTTGGTATACCATATGCCTAACTCGACTGATGCGGCAACGTAGCGTATGATGCGTTTGACTGCCTTCAAGTGTTCTTCCCTTGGATCAGCTTGAAACCTGGCACACAAACAAACGCTATACATGATATCAGGTCTAGTTGCCGTAAGGTAAAGTAAACTCCCTATCATGGATCGGTAGAGTGTCTGATCCACTGCGGCAGTATCAGTGCCTCGGGAGATTTTGTCCGTTGAGCCCATAGGTGTTTTCATGGGCTTGGATCCTTCAAGTTGGAATCTTTTGATGAGATTCTTAGCATATGAAGTTTGTGAGATAAACGTCCCAGTTGATGATTGCTTGATATGGAGCCCTAAAAAATGAGTTAGTTCTCCTACCATGCTCATCTCAAATTTTGATGCCATGGCAGAGGTAAATGCCTTAAGCATATTCTCACATGTGGATCCAAAGACAATATCATCAACATAAATTTGTGCAATTAAAATATTGGAAGAATTGAATTTCACAAACAGTGTTTTGTCGGCAGTGCCTCGAGTGAATCCGAAACTGAGTAGAAAATCAGTTAGGCAGCCATACCAAGCTCTAGGAGCTTGTTTTAGGCCGTACAATGCCTTGTGTAATTGATACACATAGTCAGGATGTTTCGGATCTTCGAAGCCCTTGGGTTGTGCAACATATGCCTCCTCTTCAAGTATGCCGTTGAGAAAGGCTGCCTTTACGTCCATTTGATGTAAGGTGATGTTGAGGTGGCATGCAATAGCAATAAGTAATCGTATGGACTCCATGCGTGCTACGGGAGCAAAAGTTTCATCGTAGTCGATGCCTTCAACTTGCGTATAGCCTTGCGCCACTAGTCTTGCCTTGTTGCGCACAACCTGCCCATGCTCATTCGATTTGTTCTTGAAAATCCACTTTGTCCCTATGACATTCTTGTTCTTGGGACGAGGAATGAGCTTCCAAACTTTGTTTCTTTCAAACTCGTTCATCTCTTCTTGCATTGCCATAAACCAAAATTCATCGGCCAACGCTTCTTTGGCATTCTTTGGTTCGATCGTTGAGAGGTACGAGGCAATGCCTATTTCAATGCATGTGGCAGACATGCTTACATTCTTGGTCATGTTGCGGTAGTTGATGTATGGACGAGCTCTCATGCGTGTGGCCAACAGTTGACTCGAAGGGTGGTTTCGGATAACATGTCTTGGGGGATCCCTTCGTCGTCGGATTGGTGTTTCTTCGACATCTGATGAATCTGTTTGTTGAGGCGAGCTATCATCATTTGAGTGCTCGGGAGACGCTGTAGAGGGCTGATCATCATTATTCGAGCCAGTGGGTGCGGCGGTAGGCTGCGTAGGAGTGAAACTGCCTTCAATTTCTGCTACTGCGGCAGGCTCGAGAAGACCTTCTACATTCTCTTCTTTGGGTTTCCTGAGTCGACTAAGATCATCAAAATCAACATTTACAGATTCAATGATGGTTCTAGTTTGTATGATAAAAATACGATAGGCATGATTATTCCTAGAGTATCCAACAAATAATCCTTTAAGTGATTTTGGATCAAGTTTAGATCTAGGTTCCCTATCATTCAGAACATAACAAACAGAGCCAAACACATGAAAGTATTTCAGATTAGGCTTCCTATTGTTCAAAATTTCATAGGCCGTTTTTGTTGTTCCCGAACGTATGCTGATGCGGTTCAGGATATGGCATGCGGCATTGAATGCTTCTGCCCAAAATTGCTTGCTTAGGCCCTTGGCGATCAGCATGGTACACGCCATTTCCTTGAGGGTTCGGTTCTTCCTTTCAGCCACGCCGTTTTGTTGCGGTGTTATGGGGGCAGAAAATTCTTGGGCAATGCCATGCGTGTCACAAAAACGAGAAAGTCGTTGGTTTTCAAACTCGGTGCCATGGTCACTTCTTATTCTCTTTACTGAGGCTTCATGGTTGGTCTTTATCCATCTAATGAGCTTGGACACCTCGTCAAATGTCTCACTCTTGTCTTGGAGAAAGCGTACCCAAGTATATCTTGAGAAATCATCTACTACGACAAGTACGTAGCGTTTTCCAGAGTGGCTCCTAGTCTCGATTGGTCCCATTAAATCCATGTGGAGGAGATCAAAGCATTTGGTTTGCTTTTGATACAGTTCTGCCTTGGAGTTGGCAGGTCCTGCGGCAGAGGCATCAGTCTGTCCTGCGGCAGGTATTGCTGGATGACTTGTACGAGTCATTTTTCCTTGTTTGCAATGTCCACATGTTGTCTTCTGTATTTTTGGGAGAGCTGGAAGTCCACGAACAGCATTGAGCTTGATTAGACGCTCTAAATTCCCAAGACTTGTGTGTCCAAGTTTTTGATGCCATAGGTCTATGTCATCTTTGACTTGTGCAGAGAGGCATGTTTCTCCAATGGAGTAGCAGTTGTTTGCCTTGGAACGCTCCCCCTGAATGAGTGGGTTCCCTGCATTATCAAACACTTCACACATTTGGTAAGTAAACTTTACATTCATGCCTTCATCGCATAGTTGACTTATGCTTATGAGGTTTGTGATGAGGCCTTCAACATGAAGCACTTGTTGTAGCTTTGGCAGCCCTTTCACATTTAAAGTGCCTCGGCCAACAATTGAACCACTGGACCCTCCTCCAAACGTGACCTCTCCTCCGTGAAAAGCTTTGTAGTCGATGAGGTGATCACTATTTCCGGTCATGTGCCGCGAGCATCCACTATCGAAGTACCATTTATCATCCTTGGTAGCTTTGAGGGCAGTCAAAATGACATTGCATGTTTCGACACTTTGGATGGTATTTGATGCGGCAGAGGAGTCATCGGAGGGACCTGTAAAACAAACATTCGTAGAGAGTTTAGTTTTGGGCACCCATTTGCGTATAATTGCTGCCTTCTTTTTGATAAGGTGTCGCGAGGACAGAGAATGTGAAAAGTATTTGGGATGCCGTGGTCCAGTGTTGGAGTGAAAGTAATATCCTCTTGCTTGATCTTCTTCACGTCTCCAACAAAACGGTCGAATATGACCAGGTACTAGGCAGTAGTGGCAAACATATCGTCTCTTTGACTTAAAATGTTGCTTAGGCAGGGGTTTCCTTGTCTTCATCCTGCCTGATGGTGCCTGCCTTTGCTTCGGCCTCCTGCGGCAGTCTCTTGCTGGGGCAGCGGCCTTTGGTGCATGCTCTTGTGGGGATGGAGACGTTTTGGAGTTCGTTGACTCGTCATTTGATGCCTTTACAAATGTAACTCCCGTTGATAATTTCTTCGGGGAAATGATGGTATCTACGATCTTTTGATGTCCGAGGCCTTGCCGTTCAACATGTGAAATACTCATTACGGCATCTAGTTTTGATGCAGCCGTGTTGAGTTTTTCGAACGTGTTGTGGGCAGCTTCGAGTTTTCCATTTACACGGTTACGATCGATTTTTAGTTTTTCAACCTCCATGTCTTTTCTTGTGAGTTGAACATCGAGTTTCTTTAATCGTTCCTCAAAAGTGTTCTTTTCTACGAGCATTTGTTCAATTGCCATGGCCTGCTTCTTCAATTTTTCTTCATATCCGGCTTTGGTTGAAGTAAGCATCTTCATCATCTTGGTCTGCCGGGCAAATTCCATGCGTAGCTCATCGAAACCTTCTTTGAGCTCGATGAAAATATCAATGGAAATGGTCTCCTCTTCAGATTCATAGCCATTGGTTGAGGCAGTGAAACATAGGCAGTTCTCTGCGGCAGGCGTGACTGTCTGGTCTGCGGCAGAGGCAAGAAAAGCAACATGCCGTCGTGGAGGGGCCTGGAATGGACCGTCATCTTCTGCATCGGATAGGGAAATACCATCAAAGCGAGCAGCAAGCGAAGTGGTGGAGTCTTCAAAGCAGTATTGTTCCATATCCTCTTGCACAACCATGGAGTTTAAAATTCCAATGCCTCGATCTTTTGAAGGGCATTCGGTTGAGAAGTGTCCAATCCCTTGACATACGTGGCATTTGATCTTCGACCAGTCCTTTGAGTTTGGACATGAACTTGAGATTGATCCCGTGCTTGGTTGGCGGATCACAAGTCGTCGATCTTGAGTTTGTGGTGACCTTGCCGGGAACTTCCTTCGTCGGGGATCGTACGGCTTCTTCAGCGAGCGAACAAGTACGGCATCCATTTTCCGGGCGAGAAATGCAAACTGGTCATCTCCACCATCAGATCCAAGTAGCTCGTAGATCTCTTCATCGGTCAAGTCATTTGTAGAGGTGGGGCTGCTGCCTTGAGAACTATTGCCTTGTTCTCTGCCGTCGGGCTCTGCCAGGGTGTAGGCAATGTTCCTCTCGTCGCTTCGTGGACGTGACTTCCCGTGAGTTTCACGATCTTCATGGTTCAGTTCATAGTTCTTGAAGATCGCCATTAATGAAACAAAATCTTCTTCAGACATTTCGCTGTCTTCTATGGCAGTGACCTTCGGCAGGAACTTTTTGCTCATCGATCGCATAATCTTACTACACACTGCCGGGTTGCTAATGGGTGAACCAAGGTCAGCACATTCAGTAACAATGGACATTAATTCTCCAAAGTACTGAAGGCAAGTCTCGTCCTCGTTCATACGCAAGTTCTCGAAACGAGACATAAGCATACGGACCTTGGTTTTCTTCACTGCGTTGTTACCTTCACAATGAAGAGCCAGCAAATCCCATACTTGTTTGGCAGTAGTACATTGTTTGACAATTCTGTACATATTGCAATCGATGGATTCAAGGATGGCACACCTTGCCCTATCGTTTGCAGTAGCTGCAGCAGTTTCATCGATAGACCACTTCTCCGGTGATTTTTCAATCGTGCCGCCTTCAGGGATTTCCTCCTGAGGTGGTTTCCATCCTCGAAGTACGGATAGCCACGCACTGCGATCAATTGATTTGATCCTTGCTTCAATGCGGGTTTTCCAAAATCCATAATTACTACCGTCAAGAACAACCGGTGTTCGTACGATGTAAGATGGATCTGCCATTGTAAGTGTGCGTGATCAGACGGACCTTAAACACTAAGTAAGTCTAGTGCCCTCTCTGATACCACTTGAAAGTCGTAGGCAGTAGATAAACGCAGTAAAATGCGCTGCCTAGACAAGGCAGTGTTCTGCGGCAGAACAGCGTATGCCGCAGCACGATGCCTTGTACAGAAAACGTTCGTTTTACGTGATTTAATTGAGTTTAAGTATTTTATCCAGATTAACCAAGTTGTGTACTTGTTAAAATTATATGTGATATATGTATAAGAATTGCAGCGGAATTAATAAAAATAAATCACTTCGAACGAACACACACACACGTACGAAAAAGTAAAAAACACAAATTTAAATCTTTGTATGTGTATTTAAATTATACACATACGAAACGGCCTTACGGCCAGAAACTTTATTAAAGAACGAGTCTTTACAAAATGATACTCTTGGATTTACAATGATATTACCAAAGGCTATACACATGTACGCCTTCGTATGAATCGTATCCGAAGAGTATGAACAATCAACAATAAAACCTAGCAGCTACTGTAATACACCTATACTAAGCCTTCGATCGTCAGCATAACAAAAGGACACTCCCAGAGACGAGAGGTACACGGCACGAAGAACTTCACGTTTGAAGTCTTCGGCTCTAAAAGCTGATCGATCGATCTAGATAAGAAATGAAGTGTATAAGGTGTTGTATTGTATTCTGGATTGTTAAGGAATGCAGCTGTAGACGTCCTCTATTTATAGGTGAGAGTCTTCAACTAATTCCCTTGAAAAGCTAGGTCAACAATCGGTTGAGATATTATAGGGCAGACTGCTTTGACCGCTGCCGCAGGAATGCCTTCTGAAGTTCTTCTGGAATGCTCTGCCACACTGCACTGCCTTCCATACTATCTGGACTTCAGCATTCCCTTGCCCTACGCTCATGCTTCGCTCGATATCTTGACTCAACCTCTTGTCCAGGCCTTGCACTGCTTGCGGCATGACTCTGCCTGGCTGTGCTGCGGCAGAAAGCTTCTATGTTGATTGTTTTTCAAGCACGTTCCAACTAATGAACTATGCTAAATCAAATCACCAATATGACCAGTGATTACAACAGTTTAAATTGTGAAGAAAGAAATAAAACAAATAAATATGTTAGCAAGACAACTTCTGCCTAGGTACATTTAAGGCATTGTAATGCCCAAACATATTTATCCTTACAAGAATTCTTGTAATTCCTTTTACAAGAAACATTGATCAAGTTTATCAAACAATGCCTAATTTGTCTTTCTGAAACTGACTTCAAGTCGACTCATTCTCACCCCGGGGAGTGGAATGGAGCCAAAGCCACTTGGTCATGTGGATGACACAAATTAGAGATCTTCGTACCATTCTTTGATAGATGGATCGATTGTCTGCTCGGCTCCCTCATTTATGAGAGATAGGGTCGTTCGCATGGTGAATCACTGGTTAGAAACTTCGAGTTTCACTTATGATTTTCCGCGTCTTGATCTATGAGAATCGAATGGATCTTGTAACTGGGAGTCAATTATAAAAGTCTCTTAGTGTAGTAAACGTCCACACCACGTGGCTTGCTATACTGACGGATTTTGGATTAATTGATGTAGACAGTTGTAAGTAATTGTGAAGAGTTGTGAAGTTATCGTAAACGTCCACACCACGTGGCTTGCGGTGATGTAGCAATTCCAAACGATATACTTTGGTGCTGAGTAATGGTTTACACTTAGATACGCATTATAGTATTCTTCCCCACGAAGTCACGCTATAATTGATGAATGACCAAAGAAAATCTAATTGCTAAATCATTTGGGTGGGTAAACGTCCACACCACGTGGCTTGCCTTACCTGATGGGATTTTAGATGTAATTAGTAATTTAATGATATTATTTGAGGGAGATAATATCGGACATTAAATTAATTGTTTGTTTAAATGTGCTTATAGGTTTAGAGAATAGCTATGAACCCACTTTCTGTGATACTCAAGGAGCATAAGCTCACTGGTCCCAATTACATTGATTGGAAGAGAAATTTAGACATTGTCCTGACTTCTGAGGAGTACAAGTTTGTACTCCATGAAGTGTGCCCTGCCGAGCCCACGGCTGCCTCAACTGATGAGGAAAAACTGACATATCGGAAGTGGAAAAAGGCTGATGAAATGGCTAGGTGTTATATTTTGGCTTCCATGTCAAATGTACTCCAAACCCAACATCAGTCGATGGACACTGCCTATGATATGATGTTTAACCTCAAGGAGATGTTTGGGGAGCAAGATCGTGCGGCTAGGCAAGAAGCCATGAGAGTCCTCATGTCGACTACGCAGTCTGAAGGAACGCCCGTTGGGGACCACGTTCTTAAGATGATGAGTTTGTTGAATGAACTTGAGGTCCTAAGAGCTTCTATTGATGCTGAGACGCAAGTCGACATCATACTCCAGTCTCTGACCCCTAGTTTTGAGCAGTTTCGTATGAGCTATAATATGGGTAAACTATCTTATACTCTTGCGCAACTCCTGACTGAACTAAAGGCGGCAGAGGGGATCTACAAGAAGGGCAAGTCTCAAGCGCTTGTAGCTACCAAGTCCAAGGGCTCGAAGCCTGTTGGAGGTAGGGGCAAGAAAAGGAAGCAAGCCTGGAAACCCAGGGGTGCCAAGAGGAATGGACCACGAGTGGGGGCTGCAAAGCCAAGAGGCAAGTGCTTCCGATGCAACAAGTCTGGACACTGGAAGTCTGAATGTCCTCTCAAAGGTACGAATTTTTCTTTAGTCGTAAAAACATAGTCAGCGGTATTATCTACCAGAATTCTGGTGTGTAGATATGGAACCACTGACGGTATGTGCATTCTTGAATGCAGGGGTTCCAGAAAACCCGGCGACTTAGAGAAGAAGAGTTCGAGTCTACACGGGCAAAAGCTGTAGAGGAGGCAGCAGTTGCGGTGGAAGACATTTATCTGCTTTAGTAGTTAAATAGGATTTCATTTCAAAGTTATTGCATTATGTACCCTTATTTTAGAAAGAACGTTTAGTTCTGGATTTCTATTATTTAAGAATGGATATTTTATTTCTTTAATCATTGGATGATTTTGATAAGAAATAATGGGTATTATCTATTCTGGTACATTGGATGGCAATATGTGAATGATAGATCCTGAGTCTACCACGATGCAACGAACCGTTCTATAACTTGTTTTACTTGTTAGATATTTCTTTATTAATCATTATACTTATGAATTCTTATACTTAGTAGTATTTTTTTCAAATAAGATTCAAATGGTCGAAATTGATTTGATCAATTATAGTTGAAGGAATGGACCTTCCGACCTAAGGATTGAATTTGGAGGATAATACGTCTAAGCAAACCTTTCTGGATAAAGGATAGAATTCAGACAAGTATTAGAAATGATTAGATATGCAGACATATGTGTAAATTAGAAAGGTACGAGTAATTCTTTCAAGAATACTCGGTGATGGATTAGAATACTTAATGTGCCATAAAAGCAAAGTGTTTTGACTAGTCAATGGACACAAAGCTATTATGGGGAACCATCAAAGTATATCCATTAGGAGCCTGCGACTCGGTCGCGGAGGCCATCACCTATCTGAATAACACATAGCATAATCAAAGATTGGGATTCAATCCCAAAGGGCCGCGCCATACACTCACGTGTAGAGATGGTGCGTTGTAAATAAGAAATGGAAATCTAATAGTAAAATAACAAGTTGTTCGGAACTACCTATGTTCTGTGGATATTCCTAGAGACAACGGCATATTCAATATGGTTGTAGGATATCCTAGATGAACAAAGTGTTGTGTGTTCTATAGTACTATGAACCAGAAGGACGTGTAACGCCCGGTTCTTAGAGGAAGACTATTAGAAGAACCACAAAGCCCGAACTGACGTAGTACCTTGGAATGAGAAGAAGGACAAAAGACTAGGAACCAGCCAAACCGAGTAGAGGTACACCAAATACTGCACCTAATGTTATTACTGTTATACACCGGCACGCCATTGCAGTGGGAGGTTGTTAAGCAACCGGAGATGTTCATAAGACTAGAAGAGTTTTAACTCTGGATCTAGTAAAGATGAAATCGATCCCTAGCTCTGCATAAGGGCAGTACTAGATCTAAATGTGCCTGCTTAGAAAACAATAAGGATTATTGTTAAGAGGCAAGATCATTTAGAGTACAAGCTTAATAAATCCATTATGGATTGAAACAAAGCTATAAATCGTGGAACTTGCGAATTGATGGGATAGTCCATTTGATGGATTCATCAAAAGGCATAGACGATAGGTGTATTGGAGACGTAATGGAAACAAAGTGGTGTTTCTCGGAGATCTTATGTAGATGACAATTTCATCATTGGCAACAATGTAGAAAATGTTGTCAGACATAAGATAATGGTTGTCTAAATGAATCGAGATATAAGATTGAGTAGAAGTTGGAGCATGTTCTTAAGATCTTTCGATCTAAAGATAAGAACATTGTACTTCTCCTAGATATCTTATACGATTATGGTTTGTTTTAAACATGCATACTTCTGAGAAAGGTTATTGCCTTTCAGAGACAGAATATACATCTATCTAAAGGGTATGTGTTCCAACACATGAAGGAGATAGATGAGGACAAAGCAATTTCCTATACTTCAAGTATGGAAAGCTTTATAGATGCAATGTTATAAAAACAAGAACCTGATATCAACTATGCGGTTTGCGTAGTGGGAGGATATCAAGGTAATCTAGAAAAGAATTTTTCGGATGCTGTAATAGTACTTGTGAAGTACTGGATAATTAAGCAAGACGAAATCTTCTTAGATTACAGTTTCTCAGATCCAAAAATCATAGAAAGACCAGTGTAAGTCGATATCAGGCTATGTGTTCACTTTTAGAAAGAGGTGGAACCATGAAATGAAAGAGTGATAAGCAGGACGCTTCTCAGACTCTCTCATAACCGAATAGCAGCCTCAGAGGCAGCGGAAGTTTTGGTTAGGTTCCAGGATAACCTCTTGGCTTGGATATGACTCTTAGTTTACTAAAAGCTATTGGATAGCGGTGCACGGTAAACTGGAAGAAGTCATAAGTCAAAAGTGATGTCAACACATAGAGCAAGTACCACCTGATACGAATCATCGTCGAGGGAGACGATGTAGTAGTCACCAAGATAACTTCAGAGCGGCAACCTAGATTGCTCACTCACATAGTACTTCTCGGAAGTACACTTTAAAGCACGTGATGAGTATGGGAACCGGGAGTTTGGAGGAAATGACTAGACCTTAGTACAAGTGGGAGATTGTTGGAGTTGTGTACTTAATGTCTAGATTTAAGTAACGGTAAACTCCCGATCATGGCATTTAATCTATTATATTAATAAACAATTATTTGCATTAATTAATTATGCAAAATATAGTCCTGGATTTTATACGTTGTAGTTAGTATGGTGTTGCATGGGCGCACAGAAGATCATACTATCGGTTACTCGTATTTAATCAAACAGTTGCTCACGACCTAGATGGACATGGACCAATCCATCGGTATAGTCGTTGTGTGAGAGAGAAAATAATTTGTCTTAATTATTTTATCACACTTGTACACTTAGGTGTATTGGGCGGATCGCTTGAGATTTATTGATTAGGATTGCCTTGGATAATCAATTTAAATCTCAGAGTATTTTATTCTTAATCCCCGATACTATTGCGGGTGTATATATTTAATATTAGAGACTTTGATTTTCCAAAGGAATTAACCGATTTAATTATTGGGTTAATTACCGGTTAAGTTGGGTCGCTATATTTTATATATGACATGCCGTGAATACTTGACGGGAAAGTGTATCCCGGAAGGGTTGATAATATCCCCGAGATGAGTTCATAAGGAATTATTGTGTAAACCTCATGAGTGGATTTGTTCCGCACAATAATTAAGGTTGAATGGTACTAGTCTCGGATATAAGAGATGAATATAATTTATTGAGCAATAAATAAATTTATTCATGGATATTTAAATCTTAAATACACGGAATAAATAATACTACCGGAGAAATATTATTTGATATAATATGGTTTAATATTGGGAGTGCAATTAATTTATATAGTGGAAAATAAATTAATTAATATTGATAAGGATTAATGGACTTGAGCATTGGGCTCAATTTAATCTTCAATATTAGAAGCCCAATATTCCACCTCCTTATGATCCCCTACGTAGCCTATAAAAGCACTACATGGCCTTCATAATACACACACATCATAAGAGAAGAATATCATACTTGATATTCTAGAGAGTTGAAGGAGATCCATAGGAGTTCGATAGATCGTCGCCCACACGACGTTCGAACGAGGTGCAAGGAATACGTAGGAAGATCGCAAGGTCATCAACGTTTAATTCGTTTCTCCGCACAACGAATTGAGGTAACATAATCTAAAACCCCCTCTTTGATTATGTGTTCGTTAATCGTGATATATACATGAACAAGACGATCCGGGAAAGCGTCGAGACCTAGATACGGGGATCGTTGGATCCACGTGGGGATCGAACGAGGGGCGGTCGAACCCTAGGGTTTCGACCGCCGGAACCGCGGCAAGGGGAAGCCCCGGCTGGACGCCGGGGCATGCGATCGACGTGAAGTCGATCGCCGGGGAGTCGCCGTGGGCTGGAGCCACGGCAGACGACTGAAGGTGCCGGTATACCGATCCAATCGATATACCGTGTGTGCGGAAGCGTGTAAAGCGATAGATTTACCATGCCATGATCTTAGTGCACACTTAATGTGTAAAAGAACACATATAAACATATATATATACACATCCAATATATATATATAAGGTTCAGCGATTACTTACTTTTGGTGATCGTTGACTTTGGTTAATGTCGTTGAGGTGGTGTTGAGTCGATTGAACCACCTCAAATGGATCAGCCTCTTGAAGCTCTCCTTGTGAATGACCTCGTCACTCCTTTAGATCGTCCGGATGTGGAAGCCGCACAATTGGCCCGGCCTCTACGTGTTGCACACGAACCCGGATAATGAACACCTTGCTTGCTTGAGAATGAATCTCCAAGATCATCTCTTTTCTCTCTATTTGAGTGAAATTTCGTGGCTGATCCTATTGTATGATGAAAATCTGATTTTCATCCATATAAGTGCATCATTATGCATACCATTACACCCCTTTGTAACCTACAACATAATGGGCATCATAATGCACCATAATCATGAAAAGGGGTTACAAAGGAGGTGAAAGGTCATGCCACATACACATGCCACTATGCATTGTATGTGGTCCCACTTGCTTGTGTGGCATGCCATGTCACACTATGTGACATGCATCCATGCAAGCCATGCATCCCATGCATGTTAATTAATTCCACGTAAATATTGATTCTAAATCAATATATTTATCAAGCATTGTACATTATCTTTGAGTCCGTGTGTGACCCTGTAGGTATGATTTATTGATCAATATTATATTGTTCCCAACAATATAATATTATCAAATAATCATTTAACATCCATAGACGACCTTATGACTTCATCGATTGCACACGTAGGATCGAAGGACATATCCCAACAATCTCCCACTTGGCCTTCAAAGCCAGTGTGCTGCCAACTTCCTGTTGTCACTTTATGTCTAAGTTTGAACTTGAGGCAAGACTCGAGTCATCCTCAATCGGTTCAAACCTTTCTTGGACTTTGAGACAGACTGTAAAACCAGATTTATCACTATGATACGAATCTGGATGTGGCCACGTATTTTCCACAGTCTCGACTCTCCAAGTGGCCGGTAAGACATGTATCCCATTATAAAATGGAGGACAATCCCATCTTGTCAATCCAAGCTCTCTCACTTGCTTCCTGATATACCCAATAACAAGTTTTATAACCTCCTTTTACGAAAGGCGTTTACTTGTATCAAAGTACATCATTTCACAATGGAATCACTCTGGACTACTCAGGTCAGAGGAAATTGCTCGACAGTCAATGAAATAGTATTATGACTCGAAATCTTAAATACTATTCCAGTCGGGTCTGTTCGATCATTAGCTCCCAGCTAATATCTATGTAATTGTACTTGATGTCCCACATCACTAGCCCATGAAGCGGCGCTATAGTACACATTACAATCTAGTTCTTTGTATTATCGGTTTGTCCGTACTCGATTATACGAACCAGGAACAGCTATATGATTCAAGTATATCAGTTCAACCATTGGGACTTCATTATGCGGTAAGTCGACCTCATAACCCAATTGATATAACTTAATCATTTGGACAATTCATATAAATTAAACCATATTTATATGAAGAATTATGTATTATATATATGAGTGAATGCTTACCAAATCTCCAAAAGTATCTAATACAGTAATAGAAATCACAACCCATCTCTAAGATGTCTGATATCTATTGCAGTCGTGAAAGTCTCAAGCTTAAACTGCTGGAGAGGTTTAGAAAGCGGGTT
This sequence comes from Euphrasia confusa, assembly GCA_954870475.1. Lineage (NCBI taxonomy): Eukaryota > Viridiplantae > Streptophyta > Magnoliopsida > Lamiales > Orobanchaceae > Euphrasia > Euphrasia confusa. Next base: position 7,259,263 of record OX940964.1, read on the forward strand.
TGCAACCTTATCAAAAGTTGCAACTTTATTATCTTGATGTCTCCACAAAACTATCTCCCAGATAATGTGGAACTTCCTGAGCACCAGTTTTAGACTTGTGGTGCTTTCTAGCTCATTGGCTTGCGCGATAACTCTACTATAAATAGAGAACTATCAGATGGGCTGAGCTAGTTACGCCACCTAGTTCATTCAAGAACTTTCAAATTTTAACTGCCAACATTATTGCATCCAATGCAATACTGTGCTCAGCTTCTGTAGTTTAATCAGCTATATTGCATTGCATGGAACTATTCCAGCAAATTTCACCTCTAACCAGAAAAAAGATATAACCAGATTAAAATCGGAAATTATCTTAGTCTGTTTTGAAGTTAGCATTCAAACAGTTTGTTAATATCAACTCTTTTTGTCTTCCAAAGACAACAAAATATTCTTTAGTCCATCTAAGGTACATAAGAATATTATTGGCCGCAGTCTAATGCGCCTCACCTGGATTTCCTTGAAACTGACTCGTCATGCTCAAAGCATACGATACGTCCGGTCGTGTACATATCATGGCGTACATTATAGACCCTATTGCCGAAGCATAAGGAATGTTTTCCATCCTCTTTTGCTCATCAAGTCCCGTAGGGCCTTGCATCTTGCTAAGAGATGTGCCATGACTCATTGGAATGAGACCCTTTTTGGCGTCTTTCATTCTGAACTTATCAAGTACCTTATCAATATAGGTCACTTGACTAAGTCCAAACATCATTTTCGATCTGTTCCGACAGATCCTGATGCCCAATATGTACTGTGCATCTCCAAGATCCTTTATTGAAAACAATTTCCAAGCCATTATTTAATAGAATTAAGCATAGAAACATTGTTTCCAATAAGGAGTATGTCATCGACATACAACACAATGTATACAACGTAACTCCCACTGTTCTTCTTGTAAAACAAGATTCTTACGAGTTCCTCTGAAATCCAAAACCCAGTATGGATTCATTGAACTGAAGACTGCTACTCCGATATGCTTTGCTTTATTCCATAAATGGAATTATAAGATTGCATAATTTCTCAGCCTTATTAGGATCGATAAAACTCTTTGGCTGTGTCAAAACACATTCTCTTCTAGAATCCAATTCAAGAAGTTAGTTTTAGCATCCAATATTACCATAACTCATTATCAAGATGAGTAGCAATGGCTAAGATAATCTGGATGATTTAATCAAAGCAACTGTTGAAAGTTTTTCCATAATCCACCTCGTGAATAAAACTTTTAACATCAACCTTGCTTTGAAAACCCTAGGTTTTCCATCTGTCTGTTTAGATCTTAAAGATCTATTAGCATTCATTGGGTCTAACCCCGTGATGCAAATATATCAAGTTCCAAACTTGATTATCAGATATTGATATCATCTCAGATTTCATGGCACCATGCCAATTTTCAGTAGCTGAACTCGTCATAGCTTGGAATTAAGTCGAAGGTTCATCGCTTTCCAAAAGCATGGATTCATATCTCTCATTGGTCACAATATCTAAGTATTTGAATAATAGAGATAGATCTATGCCTTCCGGACCTACGAGGGTTGGTATGGCTTCCAAAACCATAAGAATACTCTCAACCCAGTCTTGAGTATTCATCATTGGTTGTTTCTCTTGAACCTCGTTCAAGACAACCGAGCTCCCACTGAATTTCTAGGAAAGATATCTCTTTTCAAGAAAATCACTATCTCGAGCAACAAAATATTGTTCTCAAATAGATCGTAGAAGTTGTACCCTCGAGTTTCTTATGGACATACCATAAGGAAACTTTTATCCCATTTGAGTTCAAGCTCTATAGATATAAATCTCGTCAGAGAAGCTTTTAGAACCTCAAATCTTGATGAAAACAATTTAGGGACCCTCCCTTTCCATACCTAGTATGGTGTCTTATCAACAGCTTTTGACAGCGTCCTATTCAGTGTATAAGTTGAAGTCTAGAATTGTGTGTTCCCAAAAGAGACCAGTAGTTCATTTAGACCTCTCATCGAATGGTCGAACTATATCTAATATAGTTTGTTTTCTCTTTTCCGAAACATAACCTTCATGTGCTTGTGAACTAATAGGTTCCACATACATCAGTATGTATCATCCCTAATTACTCACATGTTCTCCTTTCTCCAAGAAAGATGACATTGTTATCTTTTCAATCACACATCATTCACATGTATCAAATGACTCCAAGTCAAATGATTCTAAAATTCCTTCTAAAAGAAGTTTCGTTACATGTTTAGATTTTGATTTGATCTAATCAACAATGTTTCAGTTATGTCTCATCGATACTTATTCGATTTGGCCTTTGGTCTTAATGATATATATGATTTGTCAAGTTTAAAGTATACATAAACAATATAATAATCGTACCAAAACAAAGAATAATTCACAATTAAAATAGTTACCAAACTATTTAATAGTGAAAAACTAATCCATCAGTATCTAATACTGAACCAATATTCATTGTTTATTGAAGGTACGAAATTACATAGTTATAATACTCAAACAAGGCCCTAAGGCAAAACAACATCATATGATTATACGGCTAATGCAGCGACCTTCGCTCCATTTCTTGCCCGTAGATCGACATCTCTATTCACCAAACTTATACTTCTATGTAGTTCCTCCACATAAAAATGTGAGAACCACATTTGGCATCCAATACCCAAGAAGTAGAATTTGTGAAGTTTAATGTCTATATCATTAATACTTGAAGATGAAGCAACCCCGTTCTTCACATCTTCTTTGAACTTTGGGCAAATTCAATTATTCTCAATAATTGAGTCTCATTCAAATTTCCCATTCAAAATTATCTCAATGTCAAAACGTGATAAATCGTAAGTGAAAAATCGAAGTTTTCTAACCAGCGATATTATCATGCAATTGAAGCCCTATCTCTCATAAAATATGAGGGAGCCAACCAGACAATCGATTCACGCCATCCAATGGCTCGAAAGTCTCTAATTTGTGTCATTGATGAACTTAAGTGTTTTGGATTAAATCACTCCCCGAGGTGAAAATAATCATAACCTTAGAATCCATCATATGAAAGACAAATTAGGCATTTGTTTTGAAATTGAATAAAAATATGAACTTTTATATGTTTGCAAGTAGTGTCCAACACTTTTGCAAAGACGCATTGAGATTCCCTAGGAACCCTAGTAGCCTTCTTGCCCATGCTCTTTTGAATACCCTATCCCATATCATAAGAATTTCCCTCTTAGGGTCCTTCTCTATCGCCGGCTCAGCAGCCTTGAGCATCCCGTGGAGCTCACGAAGCGATTTCTTCAAACCATTCATATGGAAAATTTAGCCTAAAGGCATTATAACCATCATGAGATTGGAGTATGAAATCGGTTGCCAAATAATCATCATAGGAAAAATCTAGGCAGTCACTTGAAACAAATAATCCAATCATTTGTTGCACATGTGATTCCATAGATTTCCATTTTTCCAGCCTAGCTGAAGCGATGACCCTGGTCATACCGAACCGCTCAATCTTAGCATATTCCCCGAACATGCTATTGAGTTGTTCAATGATATCTTAGGATGTGATTATCTAACACATTTTCCTTGTCTTCGTATTTGAGGACCATCCTCAAATTACGTTGTCAATCAAGAAAATTTATGTTGTTCAATTTTTTACAATCAAGAATTGAACCAAACTTGAATTGAGTTGATATTTGACATGATAAACTACAAAAGAAAGATAACTAAAGTATGTAAACATCCACAAAGCGGTAAACAAATAAGGTTGTCTAACAATTGTATTTATTTATTTCATTTTGTTCAATTGATATCCAATATCATTGTCCCTTAGAACAAAACGATTCCGAGATCCTCATCTTGCAAATCATTAAGTCGACTGAGTCCGCACTTAAGTATTTCAAGATAGGTAGACATACCCATGTCAATGATATCTAATATCACTCTCGGTCGATGAGAGTCCCATTCTCATCTCATGTCTCGATAGCCACGCCTGCAGTGGATCTATCGATGAGAAAACCAAAGTCACGTGTAAAGGTCTAACCCTTACTCCCACTTATCCCAAGATAACAAGTAGTACCCCGCTGAGGCGGACCTACCAACTTATGATCGAGGACTTCATGAGTGTGATGTTTTTGGACAAGACATTATACTCATTATTTTGGGAACTTGCATGCATAGGTGTTTATATGTAAGTTGAACATTTATAACATAAAACATCCTATAACTAGCAAAGCAAATAAATACGTAATCGAAAGGCCCCTAGAACCTCACAACTCTCAAACGAAAAGAATAAAAGCAACAAAATAGGCCTTGAACATCTTCTGGGCTGGTCCTCGCCCTCCGTTTTAGTTCCGTGCCCTCCGATTTTGGTCAAATCTATTCCGTACCCATAAAACCACGAACAGCGCCCGTCGTTTCACAATCAGCGGTCGCCGAACACCACCGGCGGTCGCCGTTTCCAAAACGGCCCCCGCCGAAAGGGTACGGAACAATATGCCAAGAATCAGACCATTCGGCGGTCGCCGTTTCCAAATCGGCGCCCGCCGAAACAAAACAGCGCCCGCTGGAGCTACAACGGCGCCCGCCGTTTGGCTCCAGCAGCCCGGTTTTGTCCGCTTTGCTTCGTTTTGCTTCGTTTCTTCTCGTTTTCGCCGGAGAGCCGATATCCAATGTCGATCCATGGATTCAATCCATTGCTTACACATTGAACAATACATTTTTGAATAGAAAAAACCTATCTATTACAAAAGATTCCAAGGGACGCAGCCCTCCAAAACTATGGCCAATCGTACGTAAAAAAAACGACAATTTCATTCACCCGACCACTAACGGTGGCCGGCCTTACATCTAATCACATAATCACAATTAAACAAATAATCCAATTATGTTGATTTAACCTTCGTGTCCAACACAAAAGTGTGCACGAGCCCTAGGCTCTGATACCAATTGAAGGTGCCGGTATACCGATCCAATCGATATACCGTGTGTGCGGAAGCGTGTAAAGCGATAGATTTACCATGCCATGATCTTAGTGCACACTTAATGTGTAAAAGAACACATATAAACATATATATATACACATCCAATATATATATATAAGGTTCAGCGATTACTTACTTTTGGTGATCGTTGACTTTGGTTAATGTCGTTGAGGTGGTGTTGAGTCGATTGAACCACCTCAAATGGATCAGACTCTTGAAGCTCTCCTTGTGAATGACCTCGTCACTCCTTTAGATCGTCCGGATGTGGAAGCCGCACAATTGGCCCGGCCTCTACGTGTTGCACACGAACCCGGATAATGAACACCTTGCTTGCTTGAGAATGAATCTCCAAGATCATCTCTTTTCTCTCTATTTGAGTGAAATTTCGTGGCTGATCCTATTGTATGATGAAAATCTGATTTTCATCCATATAAGTGCATCATTATGCATACCATTACACCCCTTTGTAACCTACAACATAATGGGCATCATAATGCACCATAATCATGAAAAGGGGTTACAAAGGAGGTGAAAGGTCATGCCACATACACATGCCACTATGCATTGTATGTGGTCCCACTTGCTTGTGTGGCATGCCATGTCACACTATGTGACATGCATCCATGCAAGCCATGCATCCCATGCATGTTAATTAATTCCACGTAAATATTGATTCTAAATCAATATATTTATCAAGCATTGTACATTATCTTTGAGTCCGTGTGTGACCCTGTAGGTATGATTTATTGATCAATATTATATTGTTCCCAACAATATAATATTATCAAATAATCATTTAACATCCATAGACGACCTTATGACTTCATCGATTGCACACGTAGGATCGAAGGACATATCCCAACAACGACCTCCCCGGTCCTCCCTGGCCGGCGGTGGCGTGCGCACGGAGAGAAGCCGCGGCTGGACGCCGCGGCTGGGGGCGATCGAGCCCTTCGCTCGATCGCTGGGGGGATTGCCGCGGCTGGTGGCTCCCCCCGCCTCCTGGTGGCGACGGCGGTGAAGTCGCCGGACTCACCGCCATCCGGGAGCTGCCGGAGCAGCCCCATGCGATCGCCATGCACGGGCGATCGCGAACCCCGCGTGGGGTTCGGCTAGGGTTTCGCCCTCGCGGCGATTCCCTCGTCGGACTCCGGAGACGTGGTGTTCGTGATCGGTTTCCGGCGACGGGGTTTCGGTCGGGTTATCGGTTCCGCAATTTTTTGATAGCCCGGGACATCGAATCCCAGCAATCATCACTACCTCGCTCTGATTGTTCACCGTAATGGACTAAAATAGGATTAAACGACATCTAGAAAATTACGAAAACAAACAAAACGATCTGAGTACCTTTCCGTTCTTAATTTGTCTTCGAACCCCGTGGGAATTTGGAATTGACTCAAGAAGCGTTGTATTATTGAATCAAATTGTTTCGAACAATCACGGTAGTTGAGCATGCAATCGTGTCGTGATTAATAAAGTTCCCAACTACCATGGTAGCTGAGAATTAATTTTATGGCAGGAAGTAGGAGTAACTGTGTTGATATTTAGGGTTCACTTTTATAACTAAATTTAGGGTTTCAAACTAAGTAGCATGAATGTGAAACAAAACGGCACGAATAACATAAGTAAGTTTATACAATAGACTGAAAAAAAATATTACACGTCCAAAATTTCACTCGAACGATCGAATGATTAACATATAAACATAAATAAAAAAGAAAGAAACAACTTTAATAGTCGCGGTCCGGTTTGAGTCTCCCATGGGCGTCGTACACATCCACTACGATTTCATCATCGCTGACCACCCGAAACTGCACCCACCCACCAGTCGCAAGTTCCCAGTGATCGTAGAAGGCATCCCACCCACGTCCGAACCAGACTCTGTCCGAACCGAAACGGCCGCAAAAATCGACATCCCACAGATGAAAGCTGACCCGGAGAATTGTTTTGTTTCCAACACGGCCAGCAATTCGAGCATCGAATTTAGGGTGTAGCAGCAGCTTCCTCCGGATTATAACAACTTCGAAGCTATAGGGGGAAGCGATACAGTGTAATCAAATGAACCGGACATTTGATTAACATAGAGATTTCGAGGAATATATAGAGGTGCCATACGGATCTGTGATCGTGTTTCTGATAATGCATTATGAATCGAGTTTTTTATAATAAGGTGACCGTCGAGCCCAACAGTCCCCTACTCTAGAATCACAATCGTCCCCTAATCTAGACATGCAAGTTGCAACGGTCCACTAATCATGTTTAGGCGCATGTCTTTTGAGAACTCTGCAAAAACGCATCGTTTCAGGAGATTTTGAGTTCGTGCCAAGGAAAACACGAAAATTTGAAGAGCACGAACGTACATTAGTTCGTGATATAAGGAGCACGAAGTAATTACTTCGTGCTAAGGTAAACACGAAATAATAAGAACACGAACCCGTAATAGATTCGTGCATTACGCTCTCGCATTATTTCGTGCTACTTAAAAAAACCATTTCGAATTCGTTTTCTTCGTGTTGGGTTTCGCTGGAACACGAATAGATTGAGTGTTATCTCAGCTTGATGTTTTTCTACATGTTTAGATCGACGCATGTATCAATCGAGAATATACACAGAAAACGGGAAGAAGACGCAATGCACATGTCCTTTTATTTTATTATTATTTTTTTTATTTTGAAAAGTAGGGACATATTTGTCTTTTCAAGAAAAAATGCTGGTATTACTAATATTATTATATCGCATGACATATAACTCATACTCTTTATATATTTGACACTCATCTACATGTACCTCTTTTGGATATACACGTACTAAATAGTACTCCCTCGGTCCAAAGACAGTTGTCATACTTTCTTTTTTGGGTGTTCAACAATAGTTGACACACCCCAAAAAAGGAAATAATTATTCTAACTTTTTCATTTTAATATACAATTTTATTCTACTTTACCCCACCTACTTTTTAAATTTTACTCACAACTACTTTACTTTTCTCTTTTAAAATATATTTTTACTTTTTACTTTTCAATTAAAAAAATACAAAAATAACAATTTTCTTAAATTCCGTGTCCAGAAAAGTATGACATCTATTAATGGCCGGAGAGAGTAGTACTTATTCGTATTTCTTTTGTAAATGGGCCCGAATGTAATTTCGAGTCCAAATCTAAGACCCGAATCAGTTAAGCCCGATAGAGTGAGTGGCTCTGGAAATTCGTGTCCTGATATTGTTAACGAGTGGTAGGTGCTCTTCACTTTGAATTCTTTTCGATAAAAAGAAAAAAATAAAAAACAATTTTCTGGAAATAAATAAAAAAAAAACGAATATTTAAAAATAATTTTTGCAGGTAAAATACATAAAACAATATCCGCCATGAGAGCTCTTCAAGCTTCCACCTCTTACTGCGTCGGCATTTCATCAGTAGCTCCACCGCCGCCGTTGCCTCCGCGCCACCGCCACGTCATCTTCGCCCAAGGTAGTAATTCATTTAAAACCCTAATTATTTTTTGTTTGGAATGTTTTGATTTGATTTTGCTTGAGATTTTAGCTGAGCCGACGGAGAAATCGGTGGAGATAATGAGGAAGTTCTCAGAGCAGTATGCCCGGAGGTCAGACACCTATTTCTGCGTCGATAAAAGTGTCACCTCCGTTGTGATCAAGGTATATATTTTCCTAATTCATTCGATTTGCTATTTATTTTAGCAGTTCCATTTTTATCAGGCGCCAATTTTTATTTTCTTCTTGGAATTTCAGTAAAATAAAAATAATTGTGATGTTCTAACAAGTGCAGTAGCCTTTGTTTTCGAGTTCAATATTTTAGTAAATGTTAACTTATTTGGATTTCAGTAAATAGTGAATTGCTGAGATGTTCCAACAATTCTTAGCAAATATTGAATAAATGGAATTCATTTTTAAATCATTAAAATTAAAATTATTAGGATGTTCTAACAAGTAACAACTGCAGTATCCTTTGTTAGAACTTAGAATTCAATACCGAACGTCAGAGGCAGGATTCGGATTTCGAAAACCAAATTAATAAATAAATACGCTTGCTGCTTAATCATTCTTGAGTGTTTTTTTTCCTGGATTATGATTTACAGGGATTAGCAGAACACAAGGATACACTGGGTGCACCCCTCTGCCCTTGTAGGTAAATTGTGCGTTAGTAGCACGTCTTTTTTTTTTTTTCCTACGATTCTAAGCTGCATTCAATTAGTAGAATATTTGATCAAATATGTATAAATAAAATGTGTTTCTATATCATTTGGTTTCAGACACTACGATGATAAACCAGCCGAGGCTCAGCAGGGTTTTTGGAACTGTCCCTGTGTTCCTATGAGAGAAAGGTAATTGCATATATATAATCTACTAGTACTAGTAATAATCTAGTGAAAATAGCTAAGTTGATCACCAAGTATGAAATGTATCGCATAAACTCGTAATATAGTGAAATTGGCTAAAACTACCCTTTCTTAAAAAATGGCCGAAAACGCTTATTGAAAAAATGATGGCCAAATCCATATCACAGTAATAGTAAATAATACTGTAATAAAATGAGAGAAGGCAATGTTTATACGTCATACTGCCTTCGATATCTTGATATTCTAAAGGATCACGTTTCTTTAAAGAGTTTACGGACGAACTTTGAGTTTTGGTATAGATTTGCTAACTAGTTTCAAAGCTTTTGTCTGGAATCTATGATAGACTCTCTTATTGGATTGATTTCTACTAATGAAGAACTTTGATGAGTAGTTTGCATTAAAAACTTGGCTTTAGGGATTTTTTTTAACCAACTTGTAACTCTCTTTTGGCAGGAAGGAGTGCCACTGCATGCTTTTCCTAACCCCTGATAATGATTTTGCTGGCCAGGACCAGGTATTGATTTTTCAAATCTTGTTTCAATTGCAGATTCGTGAAAAAATCACTTATTCTAGACAAATATCTACGGATTCGGAATCTCTTGTTAGTCAGGAACTTTTTATGTACCAATTTGGCTTGTTATATGGATCTAATTGTCAATTAAACCATCCTCCACCTGATCATAATTAGACCCTATATTTGTGAGTTAAAAATTAAAATATTACTAATCCACTTGATTATGGTTATGATTATACAAGAGTGGTAATGTCCATATGATGATTTTACTCTTTTCCCTTGGGACTATGTTTCCTACAATATATAAATTTCGGACTTTTTGCAAGGGACTCCTACAAACATCCGATTACAGAAAAAAAAAAAAAAAAAACTTGTTCTAGTGTGTGATGATTTTATGTGAAAAGAGCCATATGACGCCACTTAATACTTATTTATTGTGATTTTACAGTGCTTGGATTGTAAAGTAGAATAAATATAATTTTCAAAATTACAACTACCCCATATACCCCTGTTTAAAGTTGGCACTCCCTTCATATAATCGAGAACAGAGAGACTGGACTGTAAGTGTATTCTTGTATGTTAGATGTATCTGAATTTTGTTGGTCTTGTTATTATTGGTACACACAGGCCATTACATTGGAAGAGATAAGAGAGACGACTGCGAATATGTGATGCTGGTTTAGTTTTTGGCCGATTTATTTAAACATGTATGTATGTATCATGCTCATGAAAATATAACCTTTTGCTCAGCAATGAATTTCATTTAATGCTATTTTTTTGGATCAATTTAAAATTTTGAATTAGTCAAGGTGTTAACGATGTATAAACGATAGGTATGGTAGTGTGGATAATACTTACATCCTTGGTGTTACCGATGTCTAAACGATGGGAACGGAAAGTATGGGTAGTGTTATACATTTTTGTCACATTGTAGCCTTCAATTTTGTGGAGTACATGTCATTGCAAATTGTTCTATAACAAGATTGCCAGACCATGAAAATAGTTAATCCCTAGAATAACATTTCTTCATTTCTTCTGGGCATAGATAAATATAGATCAACTGACAATAGATCACGAGGCCGTAGATCTCAGTCGTTGTTGCCCTTTTTGGGTCCTCCTCCGATGGGTGCACTTGCACTTGCCCTTTTTGAGTCCTCCTCCGAGGGGTGAACACTTGCTGCACTTGACTTTTTCGAGCCCTCCTCCAATGGGTGTACACTTGCACTTCACACAGCGGACGGCACAAGTTTGCACGCAGTGCCTAGTGATTGGGACGGCACAAGTTTGCACGCAGTGCCTAGTGATTGGGGTTACGACCTTGCAGTGTGACTCGCATAGTGAAAAGCAACCTGCATGAGATCATGAGGTTTATACATGAATGTGGTGTGTGTGTGTGTGTATATATTGTGGTTAATTAGAGGTTTATATATGGTGTGTTTGTTTGTTGTACCGTCTAGGACAGGGTTCCGAGCACGGGTCCCGTCTTTTCCCGTCAGTTCGGAATTGGGATCACGAGGATGATGATGAAAAATATGATGATGAAAAAGCTATAAACATCGCGTTATAACCAAAACACATTAGGTAATAACATGTTGGAGTCTATAGACTATAAGAAAAATACCAAGAATAAGAAAAATCATTACCGGATCAGATCCAATATCGTCGACACCTTGGGCGGATGAGCCCTACAACGACGAAACCAAAGAAAAAAAAAAATTAACGTAGAAAAAACATAAGTACATATAAACAAACACATATTGTTGCAGCACTACCAAAAAAAATGATCACATCCCTCACCATTATTGTAACCTAGAGCACGAAAGCTAAGAGAAAGAAGGTCGATTGAATCGCCATATTTCAAAATGTGGATCGAACTGCAAGATATTTCATGATATATATAGTTATACTGTACTTATATGGGATCTGCATATAGCCATTTGCAATATACGGAATATAAATTATTGAAATTAGAAAGGAGACATGTACGTTCTTTTCATACGAATACAACTATCCAGTGTGGCACAACTCACAACTGTGAAGATTACAAATCAAATTTAGTATATTATTAATTGGAAAAAAAAAAGTCAAATGTGATTAATTAGCACATGTTTGAAAGATCAAATTTAATTTGTGCATGTGCGTGGTCAGGGATGGGAACGAGCCGAACCGAGCCGGGCTTTGCCTAAATAGGTCTGGGCCTGATGTAAATTTTTTAGGCTCGAGTCTGGCCTATTACCTATCGTAGGTTTTTTCTAGAGGTTCGGCCTGAACCTTTCTAATAAAAAGGCCCAGCCTGAAAGCTTTTATAAGCCTTTTTAAATACAATTTGAACATTAACTCGATTTAAGAATTAAACAAAACATAAATTAAAAATAATTTAATTAAATTTACCTATATTTAATTCATTTCATTAAATTATTTTTAATTTTTAATTAATTAAATTATAAAAAAAAATGAAAATCATTTTATAAATAAATAATAAAATGTTCAAAAAGTATTCTCAAATTAATATGGAATAATCAATTTTAGAGCCCGTTTTGGGTGAGCTTATTTAAAAGAGCTTATAACATTTTAGGTTTGTTTTAAGAGCTTATAAGTTGTTATGTCTTATTTAATAAATAAGTTGTTGAACCGTTTGGATAAAATAGATATATAATTTTATAATATGTTAATTTGTTTGGCAATTTAAGACCTTATATAAATAAAATTACCAAAAATAAATTTTTATATATGAAAAAAATAATTAAAAATATTTATATTAACTAAATAATAAATTTAGAATTTTTGTATATATATAAAAGGTAATAATTTTGGGGGTATTTTGGTCTTTTATTATTTAAGTTACAAGAGCTTATAAGCAATTGAAAAAAAAGTACCTCCCCCTTACTTTTTTTTAAACAGCTTATAAGCGGTTAAACAACTTATTTTTAAGTTTTGTAAGATCTTTTTTTAAAATTTTACCAAACAAATTTTAACAGGTTATATAAGCTATTTTAAGGAGCTTATAAGCTCTGCCAAACACCTCTTTTCTTCTTAATTATAATTTTTTTTAACAATATAATAGGATTTATTAATATAAAAAAAAATTACAACTAAACAAATTTTATTTTTTTTCATTAGTTTAGATAAATATCTTATAAATATTATAATTTATAAGTTTATTAAATAATTATATATATATATATATATATATATATATATATATATAGGCCAGCCTGTTAGGCCTAAAAGACTTACAAGAAAGCTCAAGCTCGACCTATTTATATAAACGAGCTTTTGAAAAAGTCTTAGCCTAGCTTGTTTAATAAACAAGCCCGAGCCGAGCCGAGCTTTTATAGGCCGAACCATATGCCCCTGTCGGGTAGCCTGACTCGTTCTCACCCCTATGCGTGGTGCAGTAACATGCATGTTATGTTTTGGGTTGGGTTGTGTAAAGATCAGTCTATATATAATGAATTTAAATGTAAATGTCTTTCAAATTAAAAATCAAGGACAAGAGAATTGAAGTAAGACGACGATGATCAGATTATCTTCATGTCCTGAAAAACCGATCGACTTGTTTGAACATCATTTTGGGTATATATAATGTTGTTTATAAATGCAATGTGCATCAGAATCCTTGCCAATTAGTTTCATCAATAAGTTATATATTTACATGATCTCACAGGGGTTATTGAATAACGTACTATGGAAAACATTAATTAATTCCTCAAATCACATTTTTTTTTATTAATTCAACTGATAATAATTACAAAAACATTGTCCTCTGTTACTATAAGAGCATCTCCAACCGATACCAAAAACTTATTTTGGAGTAGAGGAGATGCTCCAACCGATACCAAAACATAAACCTATTATTGGTTTATAGGTGGGACTCACACAAAAAATACTTATATTTACGTTTACCGTAAACTCAAACCAAAAACTTTTTTTTATTTATAAAATGATTATTTTTTTTACAAATTAATAAAAATAACTTATCAATTATTTTTTAGTATCTTATTTAATATCTTTTGTAATTTAATTTTTTTAATAATCATATCATTAATAATTAAAATAAATTTTAATAAAAATATTTTTAATAATGAAATAAGAATACATATATCACAATATGAAATACAATTAAATAATTAAATTATATAATTAACATTAAAAATAAAATAATAATAAACAAGATATTTAAAAAATACTACAAATTATAAAAACAAAAATAATTAATAATTAGTTTTTTGTGTGTTTTAATGTAGTTTTTTTAATAATTAAATAATATTTTATTTAGTATTATTTATATTTATTATGTTTAAAAATTTAAATTGAAAATAATATTAATTATATTTTTTAATTTAAAAAATTATGAGATAAAATTGTAAATTTGTAAAGATATTGATTATTTATATAAATAGTATAAATAATTATATAAGAAGAATATTTAAATTTTTTTATTTTAAGTTAGAGTATTAGTTTCTCGGTTGGAGTCAAATTACTGTAAACGTAAACTTAAACTAATTTTGAGTTCGGTTGGAGTCAAATTACTGTAAACTTAAAATAAAACTTATTTTTGAGTTTGAGTTTTTGTGTTCGGTTGGAGATGGCCTAACAAAACGTACAATAAAATTATCATCGATATATCTCTTAGGGGCATAGTACAATTCATCGATCAGTTCACTTGATCCGATGGTCTCTTCCGTGCACTTTGACACAATTCATGACACATTTTCTCATGCAGAGTCGTCTCTTCCGGATTCCGGGCTTGCAGAATGGCTCACATATTGTAATACAATCTGTGTATTATTTCATTTAATTATATACTTAATTAGGCACTAGGTAATTAACAATATGTAATAATTAAACTAATTTTAACAATTAACAAGAAAAAATAAAAATAAAAAGGGTAGAGGGGGTGCATATGGTGTACGTATATATTTGTTTTATTGTACCGGGTATGAAAGGGTGTTGGCTGGCATAACCCTTAGTCGATGCCTTTGTCGACGGAACATCTTTAACGGCCTTTCCCTGTGCTTTGGAAATACAATATCATGACTTAATGATGATGGAAATTAATTATATATAATGATATATGTAAAAGCTAAAAACATTAATTACATTCACCTTATCGGGTTTAATAATGTCTACTCCTTGGACAGACGATCCCTGCAACGACGTAGTAACAAACTATATAAACAGGCTCGTACACAGTAATTAAAAAAAAATGTCATAATTTTAATTTGGGAATGTAAACATAAATAAATGATCACAGCCACACTCACGATGATTGTAACGAAGAGCATGAAAGCTAAGAGAAAGACGAAGGTAGATTTGATCGCCATTTTTAAAAGGTCGGTCTGCCAGAGATATTTCACGATATACAAGTATATGGTTATATCATATACTATAATTTAATTTAATTTTAAAAAAGGTCAAATGTGATTAGCACATGGTTAACAGATCAAATGCTTAATCAGTGCAAGATTTCATGCTCCAGTGTCTGTTCGTAAAGCCTGCGCACGCATTGATCAGCACCTGTCTGCATTCAATATAGTCTACCACCTCGGACCATTAATGAACCCTACAACGACGAACCCAAAAAAAACATGTTTGAGTAATTAACATCATTTTAATTATTAATTAACATGTTTGAGTAATTAACATCATTGTAGTAGTTGAACTAATAGTGTTTCAAAACAAGGGATGTAACCCTAATATTGTACAAAACATTGCGGTCAACGCTGTCAAAATTGCTCGCCAGAGTCCAGAGAAGCCAATCAGGGAGGTATACTCTCTCATGTCCGGTTATTTCTCATGCTTCGACGATCGGAAAGGACTCCAAAGCCGAACATGAAATTGAAATTGTGTATTTTGTACTTGGTTCTACCTAGAACTGGATTGTAAAGGGTAGAGTACAAACACTTAACACAATTTGAGATTCTAAAGAAAAACTCTTTTGTATAACTTGTTAAGGGTGGAACCACTTACAAACACATCTACAAAATTCTAGCGAATCTTGTAGAAAGGTCAACACGACCAAAAACAAAGTCTATGTAGAACTAATCTAGCGACTCGTACTACAAAGACTAAAATGACAATAGAACCGGAGCTTTCTAGCGAAGTCTCTCGGTCTACAAATTTTCTCTCTCTAGAAAATGTCTAATCAATTTGTGAATAGTGAATTCCAACAACCCGCTATTTATAGGTGTCGAGAAATAGGGTTTCCGGAATTCACGCTTAATGGGCCGAGCCCAAAGCATCTTCATGGAATATTCGAGATTCCATTTTTCCGTGCTTGACGAACCCAGCTCTACGCACTACCACACTAGCGTGTCTTCGTGCTTCAAGCTTGTGGCGGGCATAGCTGGTATACTTGGCGTATTTTGTTGGACTACAAATCTTCTAGCGAAGTCTTCTAGTCGTACCCATAGCTGGCTTCATTCCTTAGCAGTCATCCGTCCAGCTGTATGTATAGCTATGCTTGCACCGCGTCCGTCAAGGTGTTAACTCTGATTCAAGGTCTTCACGGTAAGCCTTGAACTCTCTGATTTGTAGTGCGTTGATAAACTCGCAATTCTCTCTGATCCACGTTGAACCACGTTGATAGAATAGCTCGTTCAATGCTGACACACTGATGCAACTCCATGTTGTTTGTAAAGCCCAAGTCTGCCTGCTCCATGCTGTTGAACCGTGGTCACGCGTTGAGTCACTTGTTAATTCCACAGTTTAACCAGCTCGTTCTATGTATACCTAGCAGACTTGTATGAATTAATGAATGGAAAACATACAAACATAAAACATGAAGTTACTGTTGGAAATCGATATCCCGGAATTAATAAATTTAAATAAATAAATTATCTAATTAATTCCGACCGAAATCCTTTAGAGATCGAATATCCGGAGTTGTAGAAGTTGCGGAACAACAACTCCAATCGACTCCCGGTTGCCGGAACATCCCGCCACGAACCACCACGAAGCCGGACTCAACCAAAACCTCAACCACGGGCGAACCCGGGCTGTTCGGTCGAGCCCTCGCAAGGGTTCGCGGCTGTACACGGCAGCCGCCTAGGGCTGCTCGTAGCAGCCCGCTTATCACGCCAGGAACCCTCGCGGAACACCCCGAACGAGCCCTAGCAGCGGCTCGAACCGCTGCTGCCCGATCGAGGCGTGCGCACGCCACCGGGCGCGCGCTAGGGTTCCTCCCGCACAGCCCCGTGCGTGACTCGCATGGCTTCGCGAATCCGCTGCCGGGCGGCCGCTCGCGACCACCACCAGGCGGGAGCTTGGCCCCCAGGCGGTCGCCTGCCTCCCCAGGCAGCGGGTGCGTGCGATCCTTGCCGCCGGGTCGTTCCAGCCGCGGCGGTCCGGCGATCCTCGATCGCCACCACTCGGCTCGACCCCGGTGAGGATCTTTTACCTTGGATCTTGGTTCACGATATTTTTACGATAATTAAACGATAAAATCATAAAGAGAGTTTTACGATTTACCTCGTTCTCGTTGTTCGGAAAAACGAAGAACTCAATTTGACGACCTTGAGATCTTCCCACGTATTCCTTGCACTAGCTCGGACGTCGTGTGGGCGACGATCTACCGAACTCCATGGATCTCCTTCACGAACTCTCTAGACTAATCAAGTATGATTATCTTGTCTTGTCTAATTGTGAAGACCATGTAGTGCTTTTATAGGCTACTTAGGGGATCTTATGGAGGTGGAATATTGGGCTTCCAATAATAGTGATTAAATTGAGCCCAAGCCCAAATCTATTAATCCTTACTATTATTAATTAATTCTATTTTCCACTATATAAAATTAATTGCACTCCCAATATTAAACCATATTATATCAAATAATATTTCTCCGGTAGTATTATTTATTCCGTGTATTTAAGATATAAATATCCATGAATAAAATTAATTTATTGCTAATTAATTTATTCATCTCTTATATCCGAGAATAGTACCATTCAACCTTAATTATTATGCGGAACAAATCCACCTGCAGGGTTTACATAATAATTCCTTATGAACTCATCTCGGGGATATTATCAACCCTTACGGGATACACTTTCCCGTCAAGTATTCACGGCATGTCATATATAAAATATAGTGACCCAACTTAACCGGTAATTAACCCAATAATTAAATCGGTTAATTCCTTTGGAAAATCAAAGTCACTTATATTAAATATACACACCCGCAATAGTATCGGGGATTAAGAATAAAATACACTGAGATTTAAATCGATTATCGCCGGCAATCCTAATCGATAAATCTCAAACGATCCGCTCAATACACCAAGTGTACAAGTGTGATAAAATAATCAAGACAGATTATTTTCTCTCTCACACAACGACTATACCGATGGATTGGTCCGTGTCCATCTAGGTCGTGAGCAACTGTTCGATTAAATACGAGTAACCGATAGTATGATCTTCTGTGTGTCCATACAATACCATACTAACTACAACGTATAAAATCCAGGACTATAATTTGCATATATTTAATTATAAATAATTAAACGCAAATAATTGTTTATTTAGTTAAATAGATTAATGGCAATGGATCGTGAGTTTCCGTTACTTAAATCTAGACATTAAGTACACAACTCCAACAATCTCCCACTTGTACTAAGGTCTAGTCATTTCCTCCAAACTCCCGACTCCCATACTCATCACGTGCTTAAGTTGTACTTCCAAGAAGTACTATGTGAATGAGCACTCTAGGTTGCCGCTCTGAAGTTATCTTGGTGACTACACCGTCGTCTCCCTCGACGATGACTCGTATCAGGTGGTACTTGCACTATGTGTTATCTTACACTTTTGGACTAGTGATTTCTTACCATTCGCCATCGCACCGCTATTTACATAGCCTTTGGCAAATTAAGAATCACATCTAAGTCCCAGAGATTATCCCGGAGTTATACCAAAACTTCTGCTGCCTCTGAGGCTGCTATTTGGTTACCCATGGCAGAGTCCGAAAAGCATCGTGCTTATCACTCTTCCATGTTAAAACTCCTTCTCCTTCAATAGTTAAACACATAGCCTGATATCGACTTACACCGGTCCTCATTCGATTAGAAATCTAAGAGAATGTAATCCAAAGGAAATGCTCGTCTGCTCCGTAATCCAGAACATAGTTTCTAGTACTTCGAACGTACTTAAAATGTTCATTACAGTAGTCAAGTATTCCTTTCCAGGATTACCTTGATATCCTCCCACTATGCTCACTGCATAGCCGATATCAGGTTCTTGTTTTCAACAATGCATTTATTAAGCTTTCCACACTCAAAGTGTAGGAAACTGCTTTCATTGCTTCTATCTCCTTTGTGTTCCTCAAACACATATCCTTAGATAGATGCATTCCGCCTCTGAAAGGTAACGAACCTTTCTCGGAATCTTGCATGTTAAAACGAACCATAATCATATATATGTAAGATGTCCAGGAGAAGTACAATGTTCTTTCCTAGAGATCCAAGATCTCAAGAACATGTCCAACTTCTTCCTTTATCTTTCATACTGATTTATCTAGACAACCATCATTTTATGTCTGACAACATCTTTACATTGTTACCAATGATAAAATGTTATCTACATAAAACCTCCGAGAAACACCACCTTGTTCCATCACGTTTCCAAAACACACGATTCGTCTATGCTTTGATGAATCCATAATGGACTATCTCATCAATTTGCAAGTACCACGAACTCAATGCTTTGTTCCAATCCATAAATGGATCAACTAAGATTGTACTCTAAATGATCTTGCCTCTTAGCAATAATCCTTATTGCTTTCCAAGAAGGCACATTTAGATCTAGTACTGCCTTCATGTAGATCAAGGGATCGATTTCATGTATACTAGGTCCAGAGTCCGAAGACTCACCTAGTATTATGAATATCTCCGGTTGTCACACAACCTCCCACTACAACGGCATTCCGGTGTATAAACAGTGATAACAGTAGGTGCAGTTAGTGGTGTACCGCTACTCGGTTTGGCTGGTTCTCAGTCTTAATCTTCGTTTTCTCATTTCAGAAGTATCATGTCACTTTGGGCTTGTGGTTCATTACATAGTCTTCCTCTAAGAACCGGGCGTTAGAACTTATAACGTCCCTCTGGTTCATAGTACTATTGAACACACATCTTTTGTTCTTCCAGGATATTCTACAACCGCATTTGAATGCGCCGTTGTTTCCAGACATATCCATAGAATATAGGTAGTTCCGTATAACTCATGCTTTTACTATTTCTATAAGAGTTCCATTTCTTGTTTACGACACACCATTTCTTCACTAAAAGTGTATGGTGTAGTCATTTGGGATCATCCCAACCTCTGATCAGTATGCCATGCATTCCTCAGACAGGTACTTGCCTCCGCGATTAAATCGCAGGCTATAAATGGATATACCTCGATGGTTCTCCACAATTCCTTAGTGTCCATTGACTTGTCAAAACACTTGCTTTTGTGGCACATCAGGTATTCTAATCCATTTCTCGAGTAATCATCAAATGAAGTACTCGTACCTTATTGTCTGAGTACACATAGGTCTGCATACATCAGATTCAATCAATTCTTATACTTGTCCGGATCTTATATCTTATATCCATAAAGGATTGCTTAGTCATGTTACCTTCCAAATTAGATTCTTAGGTCGGAAGGTCCACTCCTTCAACTTAATTGATCAAAATCAATTTTCGACCTTCGAACTTCTTATTTGAATAAACGTGACTTAGCATAAGAATCCACAAGCATAATTGATTTAATAAAGAAATCTCTTATTAGTAAAACGAGTTTCATACTACGGTTCGTTGCATCATGGTGGACTCAGGATTCATCATTTATATATTGCTAGCTAATGTACCAGAATAGATACTATCATTATTTCTTCTTATAACCATCAAATGATTAAAAGAAATAAAATATCCATTCATTAGAAATCCAGAACAAAGTTCTTTCTAATATGAAAAGTACATAAAAGCAATAACTCAAAATGAAATCCTATAAAATGTCCTTCATTGCAACAGCTGCCTCCTCTACAGCATTGCCCACATAGACTACGATCTTTTCTTTTCTAAGTCGTCGGGTTTCCTGGAACCTTTGCACTTAGAATACACATACCGTCAGTGGTTCCATATCTACACACCAGGTTCCGGTAGATAATACCACTGACTATGTTTTACGACTAAAGAAAATTTCGTACTTTCTTTGAGAGGATAATCAGACTTCCAGTACCCAGACTGTTTGCATCGAGAACTCTTGCCTCTTGGCTTTCTCGTCCCATCTCGTGGTTCAAGTAATCTTAGAACCACTGGGTTTCTTTGCTTTCTTTTCCTTTCACCGATTCATGCCTTTAGGTTCGAAACCTTTGGCATTGGCTACAAGAGCTTGCGATTTCCGTCTCAACTCGTCTAAAAGGTCAATCATCTCAAAAACGTTTTTAAGCATTTTCTCGAAGCGACTGGCCTTTATGAGTATCCTCATCGCTTCTTGTCTAGCCGCCTATGTCAATAGGCTCGGAAGGACAAAGCTCATTGAGTACAACCTTGTACTCTTCAACAGTTTGGGTAATGTCTAGATCTCTATTCCAATCATTACATTTAGGGACCAGTGAGTTTAAAAATCCTTACGTATCACAGAAAGTGGGTTCAAAGCCATTTCCTAATCTATGAGCACATATAACAACAAACAATTGATTTAATCTCCGATATTATCTCCCTTAAATAATATCATTAAATCACTAATCGCCTCTAAAATCCCATCAGATATGGCAAGCCACGTGGTGTGGACGCTTACCCAAATGATTTAGCAATTAGTTTTGCTTCGGTCATACATCACTTATAGCGGAACTTCGTGGGGAAGAATACTATAATGCGTATCTAAGTGTAAACCATTACTCAGTACCAAAGTTAATCGTTTGGAACCGCTACATCACCGCAAGCCACGTGGTGTGGACGTTTACGATGACTTCACAATTCTTCACAATTCCTTACAACTGTCTACATCAATTAATCCAAAATCCGTTAGTATAGCAAGCCACGTGGTGTGGACGTTTACTACACCAAGAGACTTTTATAATTGACTCCCAATTACTTGATTCATTTAATCTTGTAAATCAAGACGCGGAGAATCATAAGTGAAACTCGAAGTTTCTTACCAGTGATTCACCATGCGAACGACCCTATCTCTCATAAAATGAGGGAGCCGAGCAGACAATCGATCCACCTTCAAAAGATGGTACGACTGCCTCTAATTTGTGTCCTCGACATGACCAAGTGGCTTTGGCTCCATTCCACTCCCCGGGGTGAGAATGAGTCGACTTGAAGTCAGTTTTGGAAAGACAAATTAGGCATTGTTTGATAGACTTAATCAATGTTTCTCGTAAAAGGAATTACAAGAATTCTCCTCCAATGGCTTATCTATATGAACTTCGAAAGTTCATAAAAGTCACCAAGAGAATAGCAATGGAGACCATGGATATGTTTCCATACCCTCTCCCACTTAGCTTTTTATAATAAAGGGATACGCTATCTAATGCATAATTAAATACACATAAGCATGCATACATGAAATAAAGCACATAGAATATTATCACATAATCAAAATAATACTAGAATATTATTTTCCGACTATTATGGCTTTATCGCATCCCCGTATGCGTCTTCTAGTCTTTAGTCTTCGTTCTTGAATGCTCCATGTGACGGGAATATTAATTCCAATATTTAAATCTATTTATTTTCAATTAATCCAAAAGTTACTTAATTCGAAAATTAAGTCAATCGAATATATCAAAAATAAAATTACATATTATTAATATTTTTATTATTTTTTGTTTTCCTTTTCTACTCCATTAAATCTCTAGAATCCTATCCAAGACCCACTTGGAGTATTCTAGAAGATTTCTATAATGGAATAAGGAAATAAAATAATTTAGGACTCCTAATCCTTCCAAATTAATTCCTTTCCTAATCTATTAAAAATTCCCATAAAATAGGAATAATCAATTAGGAAATAAATTAATTTAATAATTAATTAATTTCCTTTCTAATTCTATTAAATCTCTAGAATCCTATTCCAAGTAAGACTTAGAATATTCTAGAAGACTTCCATAATAGAATAAGGAAATAAATTAATTCTAATTAATTCTTTTCCTATTTCCATGAGAGTTCCCAAAAATAGGAATACTCAAAATAGGAAAACCGAATCAATTTAGGAAAGTTGGATCTTGGCGGGAGAGCACGAGATCACGAGGACCCCGCACCCCGACCACAATCGCCGGCCGAGAGGAGAGCCACCGCCGCCCCTAGCCTACGCGCCACCACATCCGGTGGCCGGCGTGGCTGAGCGGTTCGAGGGCAGCCCCCTCTCCCTCGATCGATCCATCCCTTGGGGTCGATCATGGGGTTGATCGATCCCCGGAATCCTCCCTCTCATCGTCTCCTCCGTCACACTTTTCCGGTCGTCGTTTCGTCCTCGATCCAACGTAAAATAAATTACAAATTTATTACTACGCTATCCGGCATCGATTCTCTACAAAACGACCTCAAACAATTTCCGGAAAAATTAAGAACAAACATTCACCACACAAGAACGAATATTGACATCACCGAGAGTTTAATAATCAAGAACATTATTATGACATTAATTAACAATAATTAAATCTAGCCATAATAATCGGAAACCCTGCAAGGTAGAACAATTTATCGAAAAATACCATGAACTAAAACCAACGCTCTGATACCAATTGTTGGAAATCGATATCCCGGAATTAATAAATTTAAATAAATAAATTATCTAATTAATTCCGACCGAAATCCTTTAGAGATCGAATATCCGGAGTTGTAGAAGTTGCGGAACAACAACTCTAATCGACTCCCGGTTGCCGGAACATCCCGCCACGAACCACCACGAAGCCGGACTCAACCAAAACCTCAACCACGGGCGAACCCGGGCTGTTCGGTCGAGCCCTCGCAAGGGTTCGCGGCTGTACACGGCAGCCGCCTAGGGCTGCTCGTAGCAGCCCGCTTATCACGCCAGGAACCCTCGCGGAACACCCCGAACGAGCCCTAACAGCGGCTCGAACCGCTGCTGCCCGATCGAGGCGTGCGCACGCCACCGGGCGCGCGCTAGGGTTCCTCCCGCACAGCCCCGTGCGTGACTCGCATGGCTTCGCGAGTCCGCTGCGGGAAAAACCCGCAGCTCGCTGCCAGCAGCACGAGGCGCCCGCCAGCCTGCCGGGCGGCCGCTCGCGACCACCACCAGGCGGGCGCTTGGCCCCCAGGCGGTCGCCTGCCTCCCCAGGCAGCGGGTGCGTGCGATCCTTGCCGCCGGGTCATTCCAGCCGCGGCGGTCCGGCGATCCTCGATCACCACCGCTCGGCTCGACCCCGGTGAGCATCTTTTACCTTGGATCTTGGTTCACGATATTTTTACGATAATTAAACGATAAAAAATCATAAAGAGAGTTTTACGATTTACCTCGTTCTCGTTGTTCGGAAAAACGAAGAACTCAATTTGACGACCTTGAGATCTTCCCACGTATTCCTTGCACTAGCTCGGACGTCGTGTGGGCGACGATCTACCGAACTCCATGGATCTCCTTCACGAACTCTCTAGACTAATCAAGTATGATTATCTTGTCTTGTCTAATTGTGAAGACCATGTAGTGCTTTTATAGGCTACTTAGGGGATCTTAAGGAGGTGGAATATTGGGCTTCCAATAATAGTGATTAAATTGAGCCCAAGCCAAAATCTATTAATCCTTACTATTATTAATTAATTCTATTTTCCACTATATAAAATTAATTGCACTCCCAATATTAAACCATATTATATCAAATAATATTTCTCCGGTAGTATTATTTATTCCGTGTATTTAAGATATAAATATCCATGAATAAAATTAATTTATTGCTAATTAATTTATTTATCTCTTATATCCGAGAATAGTACCATTCAACCTTAATTATTATGCGGAACAAATCCACCTGCAGGGTTTACATAATAATTCCTTATGAACTCATCTCGGGGATATTATCAACCCTTACGGGATACACTTTCCCGTCAAGTATTCACGGCATGTCATATATAAAATATAGTGACCCAACTTAACCGGTAATTAACCCAATAATTAAATCGGTTAATTCCTTTGGAAAATCAAAGTCACTTATATTAAATATACACACCCGCAATAGTATCGGGGATTAAGAATAAAATACACTGAGATTTAAATCGATTATCGCCGGCAATCCTAATCGATAAATCTCAAACGATCCGCTCAATACACCAAGTGTACAAGTGTGATAAAATAATCAAGACAGATTATTTTCTCTCTCACACAACGACTATACCGATGGATTGGTCCGTGTCCATCTAGGTCGTGAGCAACTGTTCGATTAAATACGAGTAACCGATAGTATGATCTTCTGTGTGTCAATACAATACCATACTAACTACAACGTATAAAATCCAGGACTATAATTTGCATATATTTAATTATAAATAATTAAACGCAAATAATTGTTTATTTAGTTAAATAGATTAATGGCAATGGATCGTGAGTTTCCGTTACTTAAATCTAGACATTAAGTACACAACTCCAACAGTTACTACAAAACAAAGTGTATAGTTCAACGTAGTTCAAACAAGAACAACGTGGTTCTATGTTGAACTAGGAAGAACTACACACTAACAATCTCCCCCTTTTTGAGTCAACTTCATAAGCGGGGGTTCGTAGAGAAACTCCCCCTCAAATTAGTATCACTCTCAAAAAGTACAACGTATGACACGTGAAAAGAAACAAACAATCATACGTAAAGTAAAGCATAAGAAAAAAAAAACATGCATACGTAGAGCACAAAGAGATAGCATAAATAATCACAAAGGCTCAAACCGAGCAAGGCAACATTGTAGCAAACAAATTACACAAAGAACAGAGTAAAAGTGTCAACAGAGAAACAGAAGAAAATAAGTTCAAAAACGTAGAGCAGGGATAGAAAACACTTGGTCATTCGCTTGCATCTGCATCTGACTGCTCAGGCGTGGTGTGGTTGTGCAGATCTTCCTCTTCATCGTCAGTCGGCTCATCAAGGAGCTTGTGCTTCTGCTGCGTTGGTTTGGGCTTGTGCTGCGTGGCCTTAGGTTTATTGGCCATTTGCTTTCTTCGTTGACCAGCGCCCTTGGTCATTGCCACTTCCTTCTTGGTGAGCATCGATCCACCCGTTGCACCTGAGCCCATCAAACCCTTACCTGCACCTTGTACAAACGTAGGAGGCGCACCCTTTGTAACAGGTTCAGCGGTGACACCCGCCTTTGAGACCATCAGCTTGGGCACTTTGGGTCTGTCCACCGTAGGGCCACGACCTTTTTCCTTTTCAACTTCTTTGGTGCCCGAAGTACCAGCACCCTTAGCCTTTTCATCCTTCTTCACAGTAGACAGCTCCTTCAACGTGCCATCGTTATTTTTGACAAGGCCGCCATGCGTATCACCAGCCTCTTTCTTGCTTCTCTTATACGCAGTGCGCAAGTCCTCAGCTTCATCAGCTTCTACTTCTTCCTCTACGTCCACTTCGCTGGCTTTCCTCTTTCTACTTTTCTGTGTAGCCTCAGTGGGACGGTCTGCCGCATTTCTCGATGCCTCCATTTGCTCATTCACAAGGTTGACCAACCCAGTTAGGCGCCCATGAAGCATTTTTAATGGCCCGTAATCAGCGTACGATGACCCATCTCCCCCTAGACGAGCCGCTCTACGAGCTTTGCGGTGCATGTGCGCAGAGAGACGCACAACAAGATCCACAGAGGACCGTAGATGAACAAAGTCTTGTAGAAGCGAGGTCGGCTCACACAGGTACATGTCATCGCACGATGAGTCCGAGTCCTCGGACGTAGAGTCAAGAGTGGCATCATTGACTCCCTTCGTAGGGCGAATAGACTTAGCCCTTTTTCCTTTGCCTATGTCCGACCGTTGGATTTGTAGAGGAATGGCTTGTGAAGCGGTGAACAACGCACGATCAGCAGCCTCATTTCCCAGTCTACGCCATGGGAGATCTTTAACCTTGTGGCCCGCCATGTACTTGGAATCAAAACGAAATGAAGTAAGGGGGATCATGGGGCCATCATCATTCTCGTACGTAAAGCCCTGACTCACTAGTACCGCGCTGATCAGGTGAGGGCACGGTAGATTGGACTGTGAAATTTCGGCATCAGACATGTCCCCGTACGAAGCAATCTTATTAAAAACCACTTGGCCTAAGTCAACCTGGATGCCACGGCTCAGTTTGTACATCAAGTGAAGTGCGTCAGCGTGCACCACCGATGTGCTCGACGTAGGAATCCAGTTGTTGGCGATTATTTTGTTGAGATGAGTGAAAAATTGGGTAAGCGACGTACAGGCCGGCTGGGGCGTAGAGGCAAGGCCACCAGTCACAATGAACCCCATCATTTGACTGTCTGGGTGATGGGTAGAGGGAGCCTCCCATGTGGCCTTGATGTGTGTTCGCTTGAACATCTTGTTGAGCGTACGAGGAGAAAGATCATATTCTCGTTCCCGAATTATCACCTTCCCGTAAGACGGATGACTGGGGTCACCAAACTGTTGATCGATGTGGGAGAAGACAACTCGGTGTACGTAGAGGTTGTAGTCTACGTCGAAATTGATAGCGTCCAGCAACTGCATTTCCCGCATGAAAGCCTCTAAGCCACGGCCCACCCACTTGACCTTTCCAGCGTAGTGGCGCTCAGCATTGATTTTCTGATCAGCCAGAGCATCATATCGATCACTAGCTGCTTCGTAGTGGAAGTCAGCAGAATAGCCTTCCCCGACGAAGCGCGAGGGAGATGGCACAACCATCCTGTTCTCCGGTACCTTAGCCTCCTCTTCTTCAACTGGCTAAGCGTTTGGCGGGGATAGTTGAGTAGCAGCAGTGACGTTGTGGGCCGTAGAGCCATCATCCTTAGAAGTCACAGTTGTGGTTTTGGCCATGCGTTCAACAGCATCGGCCTTCTCTTTATTTTCCTTTTCAAGTAAGGCAGCTGCATCAGCGTCTGCCTTTTTCTTCTTTTCCAACACGGCTCTACGGTTGGCCTCAACAAGTTTATCTTGTTTTTCTTTGGCAATACGGTCTGCCAGCTCCTGTTCTTTCCTCTTCCTTTCCTCTTCGGCAATACGTGCCGCCTCTTCATCTTTCTGTCTTTGAATTTCGGCTAGACGGTCAGCCTCCTCCTTCTCTTTCTTTTTCCTTTCTTCCTCTGCTATACGTTGGCGCTCCAACTCGGCCAAACGTTCTTCCTCCTCTTTCTTCTTTCTTTCCTCTTCTGCCTCTGCTATACGTTGGCGCTCCAACTCGGCCAAACGTTCTTCCTCCTCTTTCTTCTTTCTTTCCTCTTCTGCTCTACGTGCTTCCTCCTCCCTTATGGCTTTTTCAGCCTTCATCTTATCCCCGCGGTGAGCAAGGATGGATTTACGGACCGCACTGATCTGTGCCTCCAGTTCAGTGACTTTATCAAAGTCTTCCTCCGCGGCTTGCGCGGCTTCGAGAGTGGCCAGTTCGGCATTGAGTGAAGAAATTTTGTCCACGTAGAACGAGGGTGATTCATAAGTGGGCTTAGTGGTAGAGGGAGAGACAGATGAAGTCATTGTTGTGAGACGGTGAGTAGTGAAATTCCGCGTAGAGCAAGGAGCAAATGTGGGAGAAGATGATATGAGCTTGTACGTAGAAGGTAAGAACAACAGGGGAATATGGTTTCTCTCTCTAAAAAACGCAGTAGAAGGTGCACTGTGTGTTTGACCCGGGGGGGTATTTATAGTGTAGCTGAAGTGGTTCAAATTCTGTGGTGTAGAGCGCGCCACGTGTCCATATGCCTGGTCTGCGTAGGAGTGATTTCAAAAGGTTAAGTGGTAGCGCGCTGACGAGGAAGCATGGAACACTCACGGTGCGTGTAACAAGCAACCTATCTCATCGTAGCTGCATGGTAGAAAAACGAAACACCACAACGTACAACAGGAATATAGAGCGTGTAGCAGTGAAACTTAGTCAAAATAGACAAGAAATAAACCAAAGTCTGAAGACATGTAGATGAACGGTGGGCGAGCTGGCAAATGCACTTGGTGATGCGCGCAGCTGGGAGAATTGGGCTGCCAGAGAGTGCGTACAAGCTAGGTAGTACAACGCATTAGCAGCACCAAAGTTTCAAGGGATAGCACGCCCTACAAAGAAGGTTACGGGGAGAGCAACGATACTTATAATGTAAAATCAGCAAACAGCACAACAAGCAAAGAGTAACACGTAAGACAGGAACGACTTTCATGAATACTCAAAGTAGCACACGTAGAGCAGGGGCTATTACACACAGCCCTACGTTGAATTACCCAGATTTCAAGATCACCAAAAAAAATCTAGACCAACGAAGCCTAAAGAAGCACTTCAAGGTAGAGCAGCATTGCTTCGTATATCAGGAGTACTCTGCGAATTTGTAAAACACGAAATACAGTTAAAGGCATAACAGGCACACACAACGTGGACATACGTACCACCAAACAGTGAATCAAAATCGCTGGAAAGAACATTAAGTAGAGATATTGGAGGTAGAGTGACAGAGCTTTATGGACGATATTGCTATTTTGGCCAGTTCAGCGTGTAACCACGACCATTTCACTTGCTTTTTGGGCATAGATCAGGCCCATTATGACCCAATCAGTGATAGGTGTTATAGAATGATGTTTCCATATATATTTTTGTGTTTTCATCATTATATGTATAAGGCCATGTCTTTTGCATTTGCCCGAAGACCAAGTCAGTCAAGACCCGATCCATCGAGGAAATCTTAAGGCCGACTTTTCCTGCTAGACATAGAGCAAACAAAGTTCACTCCAATGAAAAGCTTATGTGAGTATTTAAAGAACAGTATGTCCAAATACTACGTCACTTTGCATCTGTCAACAACTAACCTCACCTTGCTCTACCTCATGGTTCCATTGACAAAATAAACAGCTGTGGGTAGAGGTAGCCATTTGCGGCCTACTACCCTTCAAAAGGCACCCATGCAGAGAGACTTCCGGAGGAATAAAAATCTTTCCGAAGCAAGTGGTTTTGTGAAGAAGTCTGAGAGTTGTTTCTCCGTAGGAACATGTTCCATTACCACCTTACCCCGTTCTACCAAGTCTCGAATGAAGTGATGTCGTATATCAATATGCTTGGTCTTTGAGTGTTGTACCGGATTCTGACTTATCTTTATAGCACTTTGGTTGTCACAGTACAAGGTTAGTGGCGTGCTATGAATGTGATAGTCGGCAAGCATTTGTTGAAGCCATAGCATTTGGGTACAACAACTCCCGACAGCTACATACTCGGATTCGGCGGTGGATAGAGCAATGCAATTTTGCTTCTTGCTATGCCATGAAACAAGATTGTTTCCTAAGAAGCAACACCCACCACTGGTGCTCTTCCTTTCATCATTGTCTCCGGCCCAATCTGCATCTGCAAAACCAACAAGATAAGAAGAAGTATCTTTAGTGTACCATAGACCAAGGTTCGTAGACCCGGCCACATATCGAAGGATACGCTTCACAGCAATAATATGTTCTTCCTTTGGTTGAGCTTGGTAGCGGGCACAGAGGCACACACTATACATAATGTCCGGCCGAGTAGCTGTGAGATAGAGCAGGCTACCAATAAGAGATCTGTAGGTAGATATATCAACATCTTTGCTTTTCTCAGCTCTACTCAGCTTGTCAGTGGTAGCGATAGGAGTCTTCATAGGTTTAGCATCCACCATATCAAACTTCTTGAGCATGTTGATAGCATACTTAGTTTGAGAAACGAACATACCATCCGGTCGTTGAGAGATTTGAAGCCCAAGAAAGTGACTTAGCTCTCCCTCCAAGCTCATTTGAAAAGATGAGGCCATGGCATCAGAAAATTCTTTAACCAAGCGGTCATGGGTAGCACCAAACACAATGTCATCCACATAGATCTGAGCAATAAGCATTTCATTCTTGACGATTTTGATGAAGAGAGTGGTGTCGGCATTGCCTCGCGTAAATCCAAATTTCAAGAGAAAGTCTGTGAGACAGCTATACCAAGCACGAGGTGCTTGTTTCAAACCATAGAGGGCCTTGTGAAGAAGGTAGACATGGTCCGGCTTGTGAGGGTCCACAAACCCCTTAGGTTGTTCAACATATGCTTCCTCATCCAACACTCCATTCAAGAAGGCCGCCTTCACATCCATCTGTCGTAACGAAATATTTTTGTAGCACGCCACAACAATGAGCAACCGGATGGACTCTATGCGTGCCACGGGAGCAAAAGTGTCTTCAAAGTCTATTCCTTCAACTTGGGTGTACCCTTGAGCAACCAGTCGCGCCTTGTTGCGCACTATTTGATTGAATTCATTGGTTTTATTCTTGTAGATCCACTTGGTACCAATAACATTTACACCCTTTGGTCTTGGGACCAAAGACCACACCTTATTCCTTTCAAACTCATGTAGCTCTTCCTGCATAGCCGCAATCCAGAAATTATCGAGAATAGCCTCCTTTATGTTTTTAGGCTTAATTTCGGAGACAAAGCTCATTATGCCCACGTCCGGAGATAGGAGAGCCAAGTTAGAGAACGTGTTAGGATAGCTCGCGGGCAAAGTGTCGGTAGAGCAGGTAGAGCGAGTAACTCGTTGGTTGAGATCACCAATCATTTGTTGGTTTGGGTGTCTCTTTCGAATATAGGCGGGAGGACCCGAATTTGGTACTCCGGTATAGGTAGACGCTCCAGTGGTACCCATGGCAGGGTTAGACGAGCTTGGATTCAACCCTTCATCATTGCTTTCTGATGGAGTACTGTCACAGGAGTTGTGAGTAGTAGAATGATCATGTGATGGTATGGCTGATCCTACACCCTGATCTACTTCTCCCTCAACTAATACTTCTGCCAAGGGTAGAGCAGGGTTAGACGCTTGTTGTTGCAAGGTAGACTTGGACGGACTCTCATGAAAATGAAGTTCATCAAACTTGATGTTAGTCGATTCTTGCACCGTCTTTGTACGTAGGTTAAACACGCGATAAGCATGACTATTAAGGGCGTAGCCAACAAAAATAGCCCTGTCCGACCTTGGATCAAACTTTTTCAAGGCATCTCTATCATTTAAAATGTAGCAGATGCATCCATACACACGGAGATGAGCAACATTTGGCTTCTTGGAAGTTAGTAATTCGTAAGCCGTACATTTAGTCCCGGCACGTATGCTTATACGGTTCACCACGTAGCAAGCCGCACTCAAGGCTTCTGCCCAAAAACCCTTGGCCATACCCGCAGCCACCATCATCACTCTTGCCATTTCCTGTAGAGTCCTGTTCTTCCTCTCTACAATTCCATTTTGCTGCGGAGTCTTTGGTGCAGAGAATTCATGGTGAATCCCTTTACGAGTGCAATATTCAACAAACACTCCGTTTTGAAATTCACCTCCGTGGTCACTTCTTATACGTTGGACCCGTTTACCATAAGTGGTGCGAATTCTACGAGCTAAGGACCGGAAGGCTTCAAAAGCCCCGTCCTTGGTTCCAAGAAAATTTACCCAAGTGTACCTCGAGAAGTCATCAACAATAACAAGAGTATACCACTTGTGTCCCAAACTCTGCACTTCCATGGGCCCCATGAGATCCATGTGTAGTAGCTCAAAGCATTCTGTAGTGCGGTTATGGGTAGAGATAGCAGGATAAGGAGCTCGAGTTTGTTTACCCATCTGACATTCACCACATACTCTCTTGTCAATCTTGGGCAAGCTATCTATGCCTCTGACCGCCTTTATTTGAACTAACTTCTCAAGGTTCCGGAGGCTGGTATGACCAAGCCTTTGATGCCAGATATCTACCTCGTCATGGGTAGAGGCACTTAGGCAAGATTCATTGATAGCGTAACAGTTGTTCTTCGCACGAGCAGCAGTGAGAATGCACTCCCCCTTAACGTTGTACACTTCACAGTTCTCCTTATTGAATTTCACATTAAGTTCATCATCACAAAGTTGGCTAATGCTTATGAGATTAGCACATAGCCCATCCACCAAGAGAACGTTCTTGAGCGCGGGTAGACCCTTCACATTTAATGTTCCACTTCCAATTATACTCCCTTTTGCTCCACCTCCATAAGTGACGGGTCCACCAGAGTGAGGAACAAAATCGACCAAAGAGTCTTTAGTTCCTGTCATATGCCGAGAACACCCACTGTCAAAATACCAAGTCTCCTTTGTCGTGCCCTTGGCCACGGTGAATGCAACATTACATGTCACCTCTTGCTTTCTTCTCCATACTTGCTTTGGCTTAGTGTTAGTTGTTGTGGGTAGAAAAGCTTTAATTCTCCAGACCTGATTGGCTTTGTCATGCGAGTGCTTGGTAATAGGTCTCCATACTTGTCTGTGAGTCATAGCACGAGAACTTAAATCTTCGGCGCGCTTGTAGCAATAAGGTTTGATGTGCCCTTTCATCCCGCAATAGTGGCACACATAGACTCGCTTGTAGTGGGTAGAAGGAGTCTTTCTTTTATGAGTGATCATGCCTTTAGCAGGGTTTGAGAAAGGGGTAGCACCGGGAGGTCGACGTTTCAAGATCGATTTAGTTGTTGAGAAGGGTAACTTAGATCGACTGGAGACATTTCGTGTAAAAGTTTTCTTGTCATGGGTAGATCCGGATTTGCTCACGGGTAGAGCAGATGTAGAAACCGGTGTCAACGAGGACATTGAAGCATTTTGGGGCAAGGGAGTAGAGGTACGTTTGAGAATTTTCATGTTAGATGTAGAAGTCACATTGCCTTTGGATGTAATAACATCCTCTGGTTTGGCCTTATTAGATTCAGTGATAGCTTTATCTCTACCATGCACAAACTTAGGAAAGACATAAGGAGAATCGGAGTAGACAGAATCAAAAGTTTCCTTAAATCCAAGCCCAAAGTGCTTGGTGTTAACACAGTTCAACATGTTATCAAGCTTGGAAGTGCCAGTATTAAGCTTTTGAAAGAGACAATTAGCAACATCTAGTTTGTCTTTCACTTGGTAGAGCTCCTTGGTGCGCATAGCATAGCCTTCTTCCATTTTGGCAAGAGAGTCCCTCAGGAAGTCTTTCTCCGTATCTTCCTTGTTCACAATGGCTTCCAGTTCACTTGCCTTCTTCAACGCCCTTTCCAGCTCCAGCTTCACGATCTCGAACTCCCTCTTGCTCACCCTCTCAGAATCGAGGGTAGACTCAACTTCCTTCTTTGTCATGCCCCCAGCCAGAGTTCTGGGGGTAGAGCTAGCACCTGGCTCAGTAGTACCTGCAACCACAGAGGTATAGCAAAAGATATTGTCATGGGTAGCCAAGCATCTTGAACTACCTCGTACTCTTCATCGCTCTCATCATCAATGGCACTTAAGAGTGCGTTGACTTCATTTGGCTCCACCATCTTCCCTTTGTCTTCCTCAGAGGAGTACAAAGCATCATCTCCATCAAACACCAAGTAGCTCACATCCATGTTGTTCTTCCTATGTAAGTTAGGACATTCATTCTTCACATGGCCCATCCCCTTGCACTCAAAGCACTTGATTTGGGACATGTCCTTGCTGGGGGCGCCACTAACAAACTTCCGACTTGGAGTGTACCCACTGCGGTTGGTGGTGGGTGGAGTGGAGAAGGAATTTCCAGAGTTCCTTTGATTTCGGAATTGCTTGAACCTCCTCTTCCTCTTAATATCTTGGCGAACAAGGTAGCTCACGGCATCTTGAATGGCGATGAATTTGTCTGGATTCGGAGAGTCAAGGAGAGAAAGAGCTTCACTTTCATCATCGGATTCCTCAGCCAGAAAGGCATTATTCTCAATAGAGTGAGGAGAGTGGGTAGAGCTGGCCCTGTTGGGGGTAGAGCCAGAACCATTCTGAGATATGGCAAGGGCCTTCATGGAATTTTCAAATGGAGTCATGGTGTAGGACTTGTCCTTCAGTTTCAAGTTTAGCTCGTAATTCTTCAAGTGGCTCATAATCTCGTTGTAGTCGCCCGATTGACCGAGCTTCGTGTCTTCCATCGTAGTGACCTTAACACTAAACTTCTCCGTTACACCTCGTAGAACCTTGGTGCAAATGAGTGGAGGAGGTATAGGATCTCCAAGTTCTTGACACTCACTCGCAATAGCCATGATTTTGTTGAAGAAAGAGTCAAGGTCTTCATCTTCCCTCATTTCAAGCCGGTGGAAGGTAGTGTTGAGCCCTCTGATTTTGGATCTCTTGATACTATCACTCCCTTCACACATGCGTTCCAAAGTGTCCCACACTTGCTTAGCAGAAGTGAGATGCCTAACAACAGAGAACATGTGGACATCAATGAGATCAGTGATAATGTGGATGGCTTTCGAATTGAATGTGGCAGCTTCATGTTCAGCCGTGGTCCATGTAGACTCGTCTTTTGGAACCGTGTCATTATCCTTGTCAATGTAGGTTGGTGGAGTCCAACCGTTCAACACAGCACCCCACACACGTGAGTCCACATTCTTCAACTTCAGTCGGGTCTTGCTCTTCCAATAAGAGTAGTTGGAGGAATTGAGGATGACGGGCTTGACAACAGTGAATGACTCCATTGTAGAATCTCTCCCTAGGATCACACCAAAGATGGTGAACTCGCTCTGATACCAATTGAAATTGTGTATTTTGTACTTGGTTCTACCTAGAACTGGATTGTAAAGGGTAGAGTACAAACACTTAACACAATTTGAGATTCTAAAGAAAAACTCTTTTGTATAACTTGTTAAGGGTGGAACCACTTACAAACACATCTACAAAATTCTAGCGAATCTTGTAGAAAGGTCAACACGACCAAAAACAAAGTCTATGTAGAACTAATCTAGCGACTCGTACTACAAAGACTAAAATGACAATAAAACCGGAGCTTTCTAGCGAAGTCTCTCGGTCTACAAATTTTCTCTCTCTAGAAAATGTCTAATCAATTTGTGAATAGTGAATTCCAACAACCCGCTATTTATAGGTGTCGAGAAATAGGGTTTCCGGAATTCACGCTTAATGGGCCGAGCCCAAAGCATCTTCATGGAATATTCGAGATTCCATTTTTCCGTGCTTGACGAACCCAGCTCTACGCACTACCACACTAGCGTGTCTTCGTGCTTCAAGCTTGTGGCGGGCATAGCTGGTATACTTGGCGTATTTTGTTGGACTACAAATCTTCTAGCGAAGTCTTCTAGTCGTACGCATAGCTGGCTTCATTCCTTAGCAGTCATTCGTCCAGCTGTATGTATAGCTATGCTTGCACCGCGTCCGTCAAGGTGTTAACTCTGATTCAAGGTCTTCACGGTAAGCCTTGAACTCTCTGATTTGTAGTGCGTTGATAAACTCGCAATTCTCTCTGATCCACGTTGAACCACGTTGATAGAATAGCTCGTTCAATGCTGACACACTGATGCAACTCCATGTTGTTTGTAAAGCCCAAGTCTGCCTGCTCCATGCTGTTGAACCGTGGTCACGCGTTGAGTCACTTGTTAATTCCACAGTTTAACCAGCTCGTTCTATGTATACCTAGCAGACTTGTATGAATTAATGAATGGAAAACATACAAACATAAAACATGAAGTTACTACAAAACAAAGTGTATAGTTCAACGTAGTTCAAACAAGAACAACGTGGTTCTATGTTGAACTAGGAAGAACTACACACTAACAGAAATATGCTGGTTCAATGGCTACGACGGCTCGTGGTTCATCAAGTTCGACGGGGCCAGTACCGGTGAATCCTATGATGATTCCCCCGCTTCATGTTTCTGAGGAACTGATTCAATCAATAACTACGAAATATCCAGATTTTGAATCTAAATTCAAAGCGAGGGAGTTTAATACGCTGGTGGACCAGGTAGAGGGCAGAGATGCTGTGCAGGTCGAGGTGTCGGCCAAGGTTGTTGATACTACTGATGGTTTGGTGGAGAATGGTGTCAGGAGGTTGGAGATGAATGGACGCCAATGTGTGGGTGAGTGCGGCACAACTAATGCTCCAGTGCAATCGCAAGAGGTGGAGAAATCATCGGTGGTAATTGCTAGAGAGTCTCAGTCTACGAGATCTACTGTGAAAAATCAGGTATCACACTTTGGTAAGGAGATTGATTCTAATGAAGGAGTTCATGCTTTATGTGATAATCTGGGTTCTGATAAAATTGATTTGCAACCGGATCATCTTGGATTCAAAGAGATTTGGCTTAATTCAGATGATCAGCCTATTAATGCTAACATAGTGAATAATTTTGTGTTTTTTAATTGCCAAACGGAGAATAATAATTTGAATTTGAATCCTGTGATTGGAAATCCCATGCAATCCGCCCCCGTTGACCGCGATTTACAAGCAAATGAGTCAATTTCCAAATTTTTGCCTGATTTACGTATGGAATATTCATTGGGTGCTGAGGATAATAATAACGCTGGCATTGGCGGCTCTTGTGAAAAGAAACGGGCGGATACATATTTTGGGCTTCCTAATCAGGGCTTGGAAAATAATTGTTCTAATATTTCTTTTGGTCGCTTCAAGGGATCGAACTCTAGACCTGGTAATGCGATAGAGATTATTAATGGCTCGGCAATTGAGTATAATCGAATTGAGACCCCTCAATATGATTTATTTGCTGAAGCGCAATTAGGGTTGCAGCATGCACTTACAATTGCAACCTCTACCTCTACTGCACCAAACAATGAAATAATGGCTAACCCGCTGCTGCAACTTCCGCGTCAGGACACGACCCCAACTACTCAGAACCACAATATGCTCCAGGAAACTCCAGAACCTCGGGCACATCTTATCACTGAGTGCACTATTAATCGTAATCCTCTGGAAAACTTATTTGTAGGGGCGGTTCGACTAAATAAGACTCCCACAACATCAGATTACGATCTTCGACCGATACAACCCACAAGAGTATCACTGCGCTATATCCAACCGGAGGTTAATAATGGTACGGTTTTTGTACGACCATCCTGGAAAATAGCGTATGATGGAGGTAAGAGATGGGCTTGTACGCTTGTGGGATATTTTGTTGGTGCGAACGTGGGATTTCATACGACGAAGAGGTTTGTTACCCCCATCTGGAAAGGGTTAAAGGACATTAAAGCTAAGGAAAATGGATTTTTCTTTTTCTCCTTTAACACGGAAAAGGATTTGCAGACGGTTGTGGAGGGGGGCCCGTGGATATTTGCGGGGAGACAGCTGTTCCTACAGCGATGGCAGCAGGGTATGATGTTGGTACATCAGGAAGTCCCAATCTGGGTGCGTTTTAACAACCTACCAATGGAGTACTGGACATCGGAGGGCCTGAGTACGGTGGCGAGTGCGGTGGGAATACCATTGTACCCCGACATTATTACTTCTACCATGGAGCGCCTGGATTATGCACGTGTATGTGTGATGATGAAGATTGACGGGGACTTTATCATGCTCCTTAAACCGACGGAACAGGAGGGCGGATATCAAGGCAGTTGCAAAATTAGTATCGATTACGAATGGAGACCAGATGTTTGTGATATTTGTAACTCTTTTGGACATAAAAAGAATGCATGTCCCACGTTGGCCAAAAAAAATGGACTCAAGACCGATCACACGTTATGAACCGAGAGGGATAAGTAGAGGAATTTCTGGGTCAGTGAGTTCTGTGGGAGGGAAAAATGGTAATGCGACTAGTAATATTGTGGGAGAATTGGCTACACAGATTAAACAGGGAGAAACTTCAGGGCCGGCCAAATCGAATTTACAGGCCGTGGATTCTGGAAAACAAACCTCAAGAGAAGAAAATTGGACTGTGGTAAGAGCTAAAAATAAAAATAAAAATACAGATAAAGGAATCGGGGGACATGTTGCTAAGAATGCTAAAGTTGGTAACGGGGTTGTGCCATTGAAGGCTGCGCCATCGCTGGCAGGAGGGCGGCGACTGAGTGGTGGGCCATCACTGATTTCCCAGAAAGGTGCAGAACCCCCATTGCTCTTGATCAGGAATGAGAGTTCCAGCCCAAGTCGATCGAAGCAGATTACGAGCTCCACGATAGTTGGAACAAAGTCACCGTCGGCCGACAACATTAAGGCGTCGGCCGACATAACAACTTCAGCGGCTAACGGGAGCAAATTGAAGCCTGTTACACATGGCCAGCAGCTGCCGGGCTGTAACTCCTTCGGCGTCCTGAGTCAGGTTAGTGGTCGGGAGGATTTGGGCTCGGACGTGGACGTGGAGTCCGATGACCATATTGAGCCTACCGGTGTGCATGATCGTGGGGATAAGGTGCAGGGTATTGATGGAACGGAGGTTCCGGGTTTTCGAGCTGATGGTATTGTCAGCACGCAGGGTCCTATAGCAGCCCTCCAAACAGGTTTCCATGTGTAGTACACGCTGTTGGAATGTACGAGGATTGAATAAGCCGGATCATCAGCGGGCTGTCCGTAACTTTATTCCGGAACACTCGGTGTGTCTAATTCAGGAGGCTCGACCGGTGACGTCTGGAGAGGTTGCTTCTCATTGGGAGCGGATCCTCTCTTTACGACTTCCAAATTCTCTTCAGGCACGGGCACTGAAGAGGGTGTGGCATATAGCCTGGTGATTGTGTTTTCTTTGTATCGATCTATATATTTCATTTGGCTATATATTTCGTTTGGCTGTTTGGAGAGCTAGTTTGTTAGCTCGGTGATGCGGTAGGGTTTTCTTCCCCTATGCGCTGTATTGTACTACCATACTTTTTATTTTTTATGTAATTGACCTTTAACAAAAAAAAAACATCATTGTAGTAACAGACATATATAAACACCTCTTTCAATTTGAGAATGTAAGCATTGAATCATAAATGATGACGACACACTCACATTATAGTAGCTAATTGTATCACCACTCACAAACCCCATCGCACTAATTTGACCACTCGTCATTTGTCAATTCAAATCGAGCCACGAAGGGGCGGAGCCAGAAAAAAGGAGTAAGGGGAGCTGCAATTATTTTATGCATAATATTTATGTACACATATATTTTAGGAGGGACTAAGCAAAAGAAATATATATTTTTTAAAAAAATTATAAAAAATAAAAAGGACTTTTTTTAGGGGGCTTAATGTTAAGATTTTCGCCTAACGAAAACTTCGTCGCCGCAAGAGATGAAACCAAAACACTAGAAATAAAAAACGAAAGAAATAAACGAGACCAAAATTTATAGTGGTTCACCCAAAATAGGCTACGTCTCTCGCTATTCTAGAATCCTCACCTGTTATAATTACTGAGTATATCTATTATATATTTATATAGGCTAGACCATATAAAACCATAACATTAATTAAGGTAGGAGTCACGCTGAAAAAGAACTGCAAAACTGTAAACTTAGCGCAAAAAAAAAATATTGCGATGAAAAACATGTCGGCGAACAGTCACGGTGTCGGCAGACACCCAATGCCCACGGTGTCGCCCGACACCCAATGCCCATTGCGGGTTCAACCGCGTACTCCACCTCGTGTTCCACAGAAGCTGCTCCAACAGCATCGTGTCGACCGACAAACCACGACGTCGCCTTCTTCGTCTTTTTCGACCACGGTTTCGACTCCACATCCCAACACTTAAAAGCATCAAGTGGCTCTGCCATTGGGGCCATGCATCGGTGCCACTGGGCCACGAATCGGAAATCAAGTTTACGTTAACCCTGAACGCCTTGAACCAACCAGAATTATCGTCCATAAACTCAAACACAAATAAAGATTTCACCTGAGGCCTCAAATAAATCGAGATGCAATGATGCACGTGTCCATTCGACTCTATAAAGTATTCCTTTTAGGCTTTTCCACTTTTTACCACATAATCTTGATCAAAGGAACAGTTCCAACAATCCCTCGTGCAATAGGATACAGCAGGATTAAACCAATATACCTGAACTGAAGTAGAAGAATCGTGCTGGATTCGGGCGGATTGATTTAAGAATGCTGGGATTTCGGGCGGTCGCGCGTGTGGTGGAAACATGAGTTGGAGATAGAGATTGCAGGATATATACCAGTTGAAATTTAACAATGAGCGGTAAATATTACTCCCTCTGTCCCAGAGCTATAGGCACAGGTGGTCAACGTTGACTTTTTTTGTCCGTCCAATACATATGATAAATAATATACAAAAATTATGAAAAAATAACTAAAATAAAATTCAATAATTAAATTATATTTTAGTTATTTTTTCATAATTTTTGGATACCGTTAATCATATGTATTGAACGAACAAAAAAAGTCAACGTTACCAATTTTGCTTATTGCTCTGGGATAGAGGGAGTAGAAGTTGTATACTCGTAATTAAATGTGGTGTGTGTACGTGTGTTCACACGATAAAGGATATATAGACTTTATAAAATTCTGCAAAACGTATTACTATATTTTTTTTAGAATAAATGATTTTTTTTAAATAAATCGTTATTATTCGGTAAATATTAGAAGTTGTATACTCGTAATTAAATGTGGTGTGTGTACGTGTGTTCACACGATAAAGGATATATAGACTTTATAAAATTCTGCAAAACGTATTACTATATTTTTTTTAGAATAAATGATTTTTTTTAAATAAATCGTTATTATTCTTTGTTGTTAAATAAATATTTTAGGATTTTTTATAAAGAAATGTTTTAAGATTGTGTAACAAAAATGTTATAGAGAAAAATAAAAAATGTTTTAAAATCTTGTAAAAAAAATGTTATAAGGAAAAATAATAATATATAATGAAACACCATAAAATTAAAAATAATATTTACAAACTAAAAATATATAATACCGCTCATTTAAAATATTTAGCGCATAATACTAACCAAATATTTGTGCAGTTTTCACTTCAACATAATAATACTAATCAATGAAAGTTTTTTTTGGTCTATCTCAATTGCAATGTCTTTGGGATTCGAACCAAAGACCTCAAGTCCTCAATTCAAGTGCTCAACCAACTGAGCTAACAACCCTCGACAAATCAATGAAAGTTGAACTATAACCAGCAGTTAAAAATTAAGATAATATTTATATTTATATACAAAATAAAATTAAATTGATAAAAGTATATATTATGATAATTTGATGCTTTTTTATTTTAATTATTTAGTAAAACAACATTTAAAATATTTAGCGCATAGTACTCACCTAATATTTGTGCGCGCCTTTTTGTTTATACAAAATTAATTAAATTGATAAAAGTATATATTATGATAATTTAATATTTTTTTATTGTAATTATTTAGTAAATCAACATTTAAAATATTTAGGGCATAGTACCGAATATTTGTGCGCGCCTTTTTGTTTTCCATAATACTAATCAACGAATATTTGTACGTAATATGTTGCTTTTTGTTTTCACCTCTGCATAATACTAATCAACTGAATATTTGTATTTTTTAATGTTTTAGCATAATACTAATCATCTTTTTGTTTTCACCTCAGCATAATACTAATCAACTGAATATTTGTATTTTTTTAATATTTTCACCTCAGCATAATACTTATAATCAACCGAATATTTTTACGTAATATGTTGCATTTTGTTTTCATCTCAACATAATACTAATCAACCGAATATTTGTACTTTCTAATGTGTTGCACTTGTGTTGGGCGTAATTGATAAAATTGCTCTATATAATAAGTGTGAGCCTCTAACATAAAACCAATAACCGGTCAACCTTTTTTGATAGAAATTTAAAATATTTAGACATTATTTATACATTTTAAACTTTTTCAATGTTTTATATCTTAAGATCTTAGATTCTTCAAAAAGAAAGGTTAACTTTTTCAATGTTTTATATCTTAAGATCTTAAAATTCTTCAAAAAGAAAGGTTGGCAAGTACTAAAGCCAAGGCCGAGACCGGTTTTAGAAGGCAACAATCGCTAAGCTCGTATTTTGGGCATGGAAACGTTTGAGAAAATATTTGTACTTTGTAATGTGGTGCGCGTAATTTGATAAAATTGTTCTATATAATAAGCATGAACCTCTCAACATAAAAACAATAATTTTTTTGAACGGAATTTTGCTCTATATAATAAGCGTGAGCCTCTCAACATAAAAATAATAACTTTTTTGAACGGAATTTAAAATATTTAGCGCAAAATAAAAAATATTCAAGCAAAAAATATACATTAAATTAATTAAAATACTCTATCTATATTCTCTTGCTTTTTGTTCTCACCTCACATAATACTAGTTAACCTAATATTTGTACTTTTTAATGTGGTGGGCGTGTAATTTGATAAAAAATTACAAAATCTTATTATGATTATTGTTTATTGCTCTCTATATAATAAGCTTGAGCATTTCAACATAAAGCATTAATAACCAGTTTTGCCCGTAAATATTAGTAATGGAAAATTACTTTGTAATGTGGTGGCAGTGTAATTTGATAAAAAAAATTACAAAATCTTATTGTGATTATTGTTTATTGCTCTATACAATAAGTTTGAGCCTCATCATAAAGCAATATAGTAATTAAAAATAAAAATATTTCTCTCACCATAGAATAGAAGCAATAACCAGCCTGAATCAATGGCAACCGAAATATTAGTCAAAATAAAAAAATATTCAAGCAAAAAATATTAAAGTTAATTAATATATTTGCAAAATAAAAAATAGGACTATATAATATCGCAATATTCAGAAATAGTGAAAAATCAAAATATACAATAAATTAAAAAGTTTATTAACAGTAAAAAGTTCATTAAAAGCACATGTAAAATAAAAATAAAGTATATAATAGCAATAGTGAAAAATCAAAATATACAATAAATTAAAAAGTTTATTAACAATAAAAAGTTCATTAAAAGCACATGTAAAATAAAAATAAAGTATATAATAGCGCAATAAAAATATTCACAAATACTGTAAAGTAAAAATATTCATTAAAGTAAAAATGTTATTAACAGTAAAAAGTTCATTAACAGCGCATAGAAAATAAAAATATGTAAAACGTTCATTAACAGCCATTAAAAGCGCATAGAAAATAAAAATAACAGTCATTAAAAGCGCATAGAAAATAAAAATATGTAAAACGTTCATTAACAGCCATTAAAAGCGCATGTAAAATAAAAATATGTAAAACGTTCATTAACGGCCATTAAAAGCACATGTAAATTAAAAATAAAGTATATAATAGCGCAATAAAAATATTCACAAATACTGAAAAGTAAAAATATTCATTAAATTAAAAATTTTATTAACAATAAAAAGTTAATTAACAGCGCATAGAAATAAAAATATGTAAAACGTTCATTAACAGCCATTAAAACACATGTAAAATAAAATTAAAGAATATAATAGCGCAATAAAAATATTCACAAATACTGAAAAGTAAAAATATTCATTAAAGTAAAATTTTATTAACAATAAAAAGTTCATTAACACGCATAGAAAATAAAAATATGTAAAACGTTCATT
This sequence comes from Euphrasia confusa, assembly GCA_954870475.1. NCBI lineage: Eukaryota > Viridiplantae > Streptophyta > Magnoliopsida > Lamiales > Orobanchaceae > Euphrasia > Euphrasia confusa. The sequence continues at coordinate 7,303,498 of OX940964.1, forward strand.
AACAGCGCATGGAAAATAAAAATATGCAATAAAATATGTAAAACGATTGCAAATTAAAAAATACGACTATATAATATCGCAATATTCAGAAATAGTGGAAAATCAAAATATACAATAAATTAAAAAATTTATTAACAGTAAAAAGTTCATTAAAAGCGCATGAAAAATAAAAATAAAGTATATAATAGCGCAATAAAAATATTCACAAATACTGAAAAATAAAAATATTCAATAAAGTAAAATTTTTATTAACAGTAAAAAGTTCATTAACAGCGCATAAAAAATAATCATTAACAGCGCATAAAAAATAAAAATATGTAAAACGTTCATTAACAGCGTGGAAAATAAAAATATGCAATAAAATATGTAAAACGTTCATTAACAGCGCATGAAAATAAAAATATGCAATGAAATAAAAAAGAAAGTAAAAATATTCAATAAAGTAAAATTTTTATTAAATGTTCATTAACAACGCATGGAAAATAAAAATATGCAATAAAAATACAAAAAATTCATTAAAAGTGCATGAAAATAAAAATATGCAATGAAATAAAAAATTAATTAACCGCTCCCGAAAATATTAGTAATGCAAAATAAAAAAGAATCAAGAAAAAATATTCACTAGGTTAATTAAAATATATTCACTAGGTTAATTAAAATATTTGAAAAATAAAAAATACGAGTATATAATAGCGCAATCAAAATATGCAAAAATAGTAGAAAATAAGAATATGTGTTGTTTATGACTCGAATCGGAACGCAAAAGAGGTCAAAATCGCCGAAGGAGGTTTCGGCGGAGAGGTTTCGGCGACCGCCGAAAATCAAGAATCGGGGCTGAGTATTTTTCGGGCTTTCGGCGCCCGCCGAATGGGCTTTGGCGCCCGCCAAATGTTTTCTGCGACCGCCGAATGAGAAATGGCGGTCGCCGTTTTGTTCAGCGGGATTTTTCTGCGCAGATTGCGCTGGGTCCTTTTTTGCGTGGCTTTTTGCACTGGAATTTTGCGTGAGTTTATTTAATTATGGAATTAGAATTATATGAATTATAATTCTATTCCTTAATTATTTAGGAGTTATAAAATTAGGAAAAGGATTTATTCCTAATTCTAATTGTTACCAATTTGATAGGTGTGCTACACCTATAAATTGAGGGTCTCCGGTAGACGAAAATCAGACGTTAGACATTGTAACCTCAACGATATAGTGAATTGTTTCTTCCTTCCCGTGGTTTTTTCCCGAGTTTGGGTTTCCACGTAAATTCTGTGTTCGTTCTTTTACGCATATCTCTTTTCTTTTTTGTCATCTCGTGTTTATATTCGCGAGCGCCGTGAGCGATTTGTGCTTTAAATCGCAACAAGTGGTATCAGAGCCTGAGGTCGCGACTTGGGTTTTCCGTGTTTTCGGTGGTGCTCGTGAATATTTGGAGAGATGTCGGCGAAATTTGATATTCCGTTGTTAGATCGGAGCATGCGGTTCTCTACATGGCAGTTCAAGGTGGAGTCGGTTCTCACCAACATGGACCTTGATGATGCGTTGCTGGGCATGGACAATATGGCAAGCACGATGAAGCCGGAAGAGAAGGCTCGGAAGGACAGAAAGGCAAGAGGTATAATTTCGGTCTACGTCTCTGGTCCTTTGCTCGAAGAGGTGATCAAGGAGAAGACGGCGGCAGAGATGTGGTCGAAGTTGGAGGATCTGTGTATGACGAAGACTTTGACCACAAAGTTGCATCTGAAGCAAAGGTTGTACGCGCATCGTATGGTGGAGGGTACAAGCCTGCAAGAGCATCTGTCTACCTTCATGGAGATCGTGTCCGATCTTGAGACCATGGAGTTAAAGTATGATACAGAGGATCTTGCTTTGATTTTGCTTTGTTCGTTGCCATCTTCATATGATTCGTTTAGGGATACTATTCTATATAGTAGTAAGACCCTAAAGCTTGGAGACTTGGTCGATGCTTTGAGATCAAAGGAGACGATGAAGAAGGTTGTAAGTGGTGAAAATCCAGGTGAAGGTCTTAATGTCCAGGGCGGGGCAAAGAAGAAGAGATTCAGGGGGATTTGTCACTACTGCAAGAAAGAAGGCCACATGAAGAGGGACTGTCAGGCCCTGAAAAATCGGAGAGAGGAATCGAACGTGGTCGATTTCGGAGAAGGAGGTTTCATCGATGGTGAACTCCTGGCTGTATCCGATTTGGGAACGAGTGAGGGGTGGATCTTGGATTCAGGATGTTCATATCACATGTGTCACAACAAGGATGAGTTTGACACGTTTGATGAGAGTGTCGGTGGAACGGTGGTCATGGGTAATGACTCATTGTGTGAGATACGCGGCACGGGAACGGTGAGAATCAAGATGGTCGATGGGAATATTCGAACCCTCGGTGATGTAAGGTACGTTCCAGACCTGAGAAGGAATCTTATCTCTCTTAGCACCTTAGATCAGAAAGGATACCAGTATTTCTGTAAAGGTGGAGTGTTGAAAGTAAGTCGGGGTAGACGACTTATTTTGCGAGGCGAGAGAACGATTGGTGGATTGTATGAGCTGTGTGGCAACACAATTACCACGAGGGCAACTGCCTCTGCCCAAGGAAGTCATTCGCTGGAAAGTGAGTCGGGATCACTTTTGGTTGAAAATTCATGCATGTGTGATGGTGTCGGGGACACCGGGAATACTAACCCGAATAGTATTCAAAAATCGGAGATCAAGCCTAGGCGTACTATGGATAGCACTGAAGCAATGGCGAATGCAGGTAGTGCTGATAGTAGCGAGAAGGCGAGACTTGAGAATGGAGATTGCGTGATGGTCACGGAGCTTGGCGGTATCCAAGGGGTGATCGGTGTAACTTCGGATTCTTGTACTAAGTTTGAGTGTGGCTCAAACTTAGTTTGCTCATGTTTTGAGTGAGCCCTACGGGGCTGGGTGGAAGGAAGAAACAATGGTGTATGATCGTTAGAGGTTGGTGCGGCTTGGAGTCGCGTGGATTCTCGTCAAGGTGGAGATTTGTTGTTTATGACTCGAATCGGAACGCAAAAGAGGTCAAAATCGCCGAAGGAGGTTTCGGCGGGCGCCGGAGAGGTTTCGGCGACCGCCGAAAATCAAGAATCGGGGCTGAGTATTTTTCGGGCTTTCGGCGCCCGCCGAATGGGCTTTGGCGCCCGCCAAATGTTTTCTGCGACCGCCGAATGAGAAATGGCGGTCGTCGTTTTGTTCAGCGGGATTTTTCTGCGCAGATTGCGCTAGGTCCTTTTTTGCGTGGCTTTTTGCACTGGAATTTTTGCGTGAGTTTATTTAATTATGGAATTAGAATTATATGAATTATAATTCTATTCCTTAATTATTTAGGAGTTATAAAATTAGGAAAAGGATTTATTCCTAATTCTAATTGTTACCAATTTTATAGGTGTGCTACACCTATAAATTGAGGGTCTCCGGTAGACGAAAATCAGACGTTAGACATTGTAACCTCAACGATATAGTGAATTGTTTCTTCCTTCCCGTGGTTTTTTCCCGAGTTTGGGTTTCCACGTAAATTCTGTGTTCGTTCTTTTACGCATATCTCTTTTCTTTTTTGTCATCTCGTGTTTATATTCGCGAGCGCCGTGAGCGATTTGTGCTTTAAATCGCAACAATATGCAATGAAGTAAAAAGTTTATCAACATTAAAAAGAGTATAGGCAATCAAAATATTACAAATTAGTTGAAAATAAAAATATACAATGAAGTAAAAAGTTTAAACAATAAAAAGTTCATTAGCAACAGCGCAAGGAAAATAAAAATATGCAATGAAATAAAAAGTTGAATGAAAAATAAAAATATGCAATGAAATAAAAAGTTAATTAACAGCAAAATAAAAATAAATATGCAATGAAATAAAAAGTTAATTAACAACCGAAAATAAAAATATGCAATGAAATAAAAAATTAATTAACAGCCGTCGAAAATATTAGTAATGAAAAATAAAAAATAATCCAAACGAGTGTATAATAGCGCAATCAAAATATTCAAAAATAGTAGAAAATAAAAATAGGCAATAATGAAGTAAAAAGTTTATTAACAGGACGAAAATATTAGTAATGCAAAATAAAAAATAATCAAGAAAAAATATTCCCTAGGTTAATCAAAATATTTGCAAAATAAAAAATAAAAGTATATAATAAGGCAATCAAAATATTCAAAAATAGTAGAAAATAAAAATATGCAATGAAGTAAAAAAATTATTAACGGGTTCACAGCAAAAAAAATCAAAAAATAATATAAGTAATAAAGTAAAAATTCATTAACTGTGAAAAAAAATCAAAAAATAAAAATAAAATCAAAAAATAAAAATAAATAGAACAAAATAAAAATTATTAAAAATATAAAAAATATTTTGAAATAAGGAAATTATAGTTTATTAAATTAATTTTAATTTAATAAATCGTAAAATAAACTTTCAAATTTAGAATAGATTATATTTTTATTTTTTATTAATGAGAGTATAATATAAATATAAAAAAAAGAATTAATTATAATTATATAAAAAAAAGAATTAATAACTACCCCTAATCAATACCGATCCCCTCTCCACTAGATTTTTCCAAATCCCCCATAATCTACGTGGAATCAAAATCATAAGTCCAATCATTAATAATATAATACTAATATATTACTTTTAACAAATTTAATGTTCTCCTCCACAGAACGGCCAAAGCCTCCATTTTGGCAGGCGGCAATGTTGTCTGATGATGGCGGCTAGTTCTTATAACGCCGACAGAGGGCTTGGCGGGAGGAGATGAATTTGGTGCCTGCGTCACAGGCTAAGCGGGATCAATTTCAGACCTTTCTTCTACGACGTGCTTTCAGAAACTCAAAGATATAGTGCTCAATGATACCTCCTCCAATTAATCATTCTTTAAAACATTAAATATCCAAAATACAAATGAAAAACTTAGTGATACAATTTGTAACACAAACTCAACATCGGAAGATATAAACAAAATATTACAATGTATAGAATTCGATTGGAACCAAACTCTTACGAACGGGAAAGAATCAAACCAATATGTGGATCTTACTCTTGGATCGTATCACCTCTCACAAACCCCATCACACCAATTTAACAACTCGTCGTTTGTCGATTCAAATCAGGCCACACATCGAAGATCGAGTCTACGTTAACCCTGCATACTTCAATCCAACCAAAATTATAGTCCATCAACTCAAACACAAATAAAGATTTTACTAGAGGCCTCATAAATCGAGATGCAATGCACACGTCCATTCGACTCCGTAAAATATCCCTCGTAGGCTTCTCCGCTTACGCGCGGAGTACCTTGATCAAAGGAACAATTGAGCAATAGGATACCGGAGCCGGATTAAACTAATATATCTTGTCGTTCCAGTTCCAATTGATCACGTTCTTTAATTTACAGCGGATGGCACGCCAAGGGAAATGCGTATTCAAATTTACAAAAATGACCCATGATATTTGATTCTTTGTTCAAATGCAACCGTACGAAATGTTTATGCTAATGCAGAACCTAAATATTTGAAATTACAGAAAACACAAACTTTATCACAACAACATATTCACAGATGAGCAATTACATAAACAGGGGATATGAATACTGTTAAAACCTGGAAATACAACTACAAGTACTTGTACAAAATAAAGCAGCGAAAATTAAAAGACAACGGGGATAAAAAATTCATGAGTTGTTCTTCACTCGAACAACTCGCAATAGCCTCAAGGCCACAAACTTTCTCATTAAATAATTACAAAATTCGCTCGGTATCAAGACTACACAAAGTCGTAGTACTTAATACAATGATGCTTACAAAAATATAAAGAAAAATATGACAACACTCTTCACTCAAGGTTGAATATTTTTCCTCTGGTTTTTCTCTGTGTAAGCCGTAAATCATGAAGTCACTTGATCTCCTCTTTATACAGCTTCATCACTTCAATTGTAGTGGGCTTCAACTTCCTTGCTCCATCATCCCATGACTTAGCCCACTAACTCCACTTCTCAGCCATCTTGCAGCAGCCAATAAGTCCATCTTGGGTCAGCACGATTTTCTTGTTTGTCCAAGCCCAACAGTCTTGTAAGCCCAGCAAGAGTCCAGTCCATTTCCTGAAATACACAACCAAGTAAAAATAATAAGACCTTAATTTCAAGTACGCTGGTAAAATACTTCCAACAAACTCCCCCTTTTTGCCAGCCGTATTGAACTTGATGTCCATTGACTTCCTTGAAACAACCTGCAAAAAGGATAAGTAACAGAAACCCACCACAGCTAGCACAAGGATGATCAAGATGAAACCAATGAAATCATGCATAACACCCTTCATCAAACAAGCAAAATGTTCAAGGTAAACAGACCAAAACAGACAAACAATTGTTTCAACGGTCACAATCATCCACCCAACAGAACAAAACACAACTCAGTAATTCCGAGTTAACACAGCAACACAGCATTCTTCACACCATCAGTCATCACAGTCTTCAGCAGTTCTCTTCCTTTTTGACTTCAGCTTCACCCCTAGTTCCTCTTCATCATCCTCTGAGTCCTCATCCATCAAGCCTTTGCCTTTATCCTTTGGGGCAGCAGACACTTTGCCTTTAGTTCCTTTCTTCTTGCTTGTCCATGCATTTACTCCCCCTGAATCTCCCCCTTGATGCCTGTCTGGTGTGGAGATTGTAAAATCAGCAATTTGAGCATTGAGAAGAGTCAGAGCATCTTCAAGGGTTTTCTTGTGATCAATCAGCATTGAGATGGGAACAATGGTATTCTGATATCTGACTAATGGAGGAAGTGGCCTTGCAGGATCCCAGGGTAGATTAAGTACTCTAGCAGTAGATGGCTTAGTGAAGGTGTGATGAATATCAGCCTGTTTGGGAGTTTCAGACATAGGGCCATCCTCTGCAACACAGTACTTGAACCCTTGTTTGACCAGAATGCCATAGATCAGAGAGGGATACTGTATCCCTCTTTGTGTTTGATTAGGCACTGAGTCATGGATGCGGTTGTAAATGAGCTCTCCCAAGTTTAGTGACTAATTTGTTGAAACTAGGTACAGGAAGGTAGCATACTCCACAGTGAGAGAGGACTTGTGTGTATTGGGCATCCAGTTGGAAAGGCACAGTTTGAACAGTACAACATGAAAGGCAGATAGATGAGTTGTGTTAGGAACAAAGGTGTTACCTTCAAACCATTTGTGAGCATGCCCAGCTGTGAGAATATGATCCATTTCCCAGTTGTCAACTTTGGCCTCCAAGAAAAACTTTCCAGAGAGGGGGCGATCAAAAAATTTGTTGATTACATCTGGAGTAATCCTGTAAATGCGGCCCTTAACCAACACACGGCCATAGTTGATGTCATCAGGTTCAGTCCAAGTGCCTTTGACATTGCAGTAAAACTGTCTCACAATTTTCAGGGGAAATTTAGTGGCAAAGGTTACAGATTGCATCAGATTTGAGGTGGCAAGAAACTCAGAGACATTGTACTTTTGAAAAGAATCGAGGTTGATGTTGCACTCAGAGATGAAAGACCTTTGGACATACCATTTATAGTGATGGCAAGCGAGATTTGTATAGAAGTCAGTTGACATGCTATTGTTTACCTCCATAAGTGGTGTTTCATATGAGTCAGCCTAAGCTTTGAGATCCTCATCATGCAATTGTTGTTCAAGAATAGGGTCACCAGTGCCATAGCCAAAGTCATATTGTGGAGAGTGACTGGAACCATTGGATTCGGATGTTGAGGAGTCGACCTGTGTCACCAATGGTTCAGCTTTTTCTGGTGGTGGAGTCTTTGTAGCAGGTTTCTGAAGCCGGTCACTATGGCGACTGGGTGGAGATGGCTTTTTCTTGCCTTGTGCTTGACGGCGGTTGCCATAAGGACCAGTGGATCTCTGCTTGACACGTTTTGGTTTTGCCGGCGACGACGGATGAACTTGTTCTTGCTTGCCACGACCATCATCAGTGGCGAGTTGAGTTGAAGTATTCGCCGTGGGGATGTCGTCGTCTAAGGTAATTGGAATTTCTTCATTTTCCTGCAGAGATGGGTTAGAAAACAGTTCACGACGAACGACAATAGGAAGTTGGAGATCTGGGGTATGTAAATCAGATGCGGGACCGAGAGAGAGGACTTTGTTGAGAATGACTGGGTCGTCTTTGAGTAGTTGTTTGAAGTATTCTTGCATACTTGGATCCATGGTGAATTTTTGGAAGTGCGGCTGTAAAACTGGTAGATGAAAGTAGGGTTAATAAAAAGTGAAGATGAAACACCTGCCCTTTTATAGTGGTAGTGGACGGTAGTGATGGAGTGGAGATGAACCGATTTTGTGGGGATACGTGAGAGTCATCACAATGTGACGGTTGGACTCCTGGTCAAACCCTGCCCATTTGGCCCACTAACACAAAAGCATGCACCAGTCCACTATCAACAACACACATTAGACAACTAACCCACGATAATAATAATCAATCCTAAATATGTTAACTAAAAACATGTGATTATTTGAACACCATGAAGTAAGAAGACCAATTCCAATATACCCAGTCACGTCATAAGGTCTTCACAACCCACACCTGTTCGAGTTAGGATCTTACTAGAGACGTCAAAACGAAACAACCACAAAAACATCAAGTAACACAACACTGAAAAGTGAATCCAGTCATCAAACCAGTTGATCACAAGTATCAGTTTATCCCCTGAAAAGGCAAATCGAGACATAAACCAACCAAGGTCCATTATCAACGAGGCCTACCTAGTCGCAGTTGAGACCGAACTCACCCAAGAATCCAAGTCAACAATGCCAAACTACAACAGGCATATGAGAATGAGGTCAGTCAAGTCCCCGTATCAACATGTACCCCTAAATATATACACTAAGTAGTCGAGACCGAACTCAATCACAATCCCAAGTCAACGAGTACTCTACAGCATAGTAGTCGAAACCAAGATCAGCCAAGATCCTAAGTCAACGAGTACTCTAATTAGTAGTCGAGTGTGAGATCAATCAAGTTCCCAGTACAACGAGTACCCCTATTTTTTTTTTTTTTTTTTTAAAACAACTCAGGGGAAGGATAGACACAATTAGATCAACACAAGATGACACAAGTAAATCTTTCAAGAGAAAGCATAGACAGTGAGAGTACAACAGATATTCAGTGATAGAACAACATATCAGCATAGAAGTCTCAAGACCAGATCCCAACCCGAACAACCCATTCATATGGTGCTGGAAATCGATATCCCGGGCTATTAAAATTGGCGGAAAATAATAACCCGACCGAAATCCTCGATCGCCGGAGATCCGACCACGAACCACCATACGAGCCGGAGCTCAACCGAGCACCACCACGGTCCGCCCGTGGTGCCCAGCCGAGCCCCCGAACGGGGCTCGCGATCATCTCGCGATGATCGCTGGGATGCCTCACGGCATCCCCGTGGCTGCTCGTAGCAGCCGCGCGATCGAGCTCACGGGCTCGATCGCCCCTCGGCTCCAGCCGAGGGCTCCCTGCGACGCGCCGCCGACGAGGGTGGCCGAGGGGATCCGCCGCGGTGCCAGCCCGCGGCATCCCCGGCGATCGACCGAAGTCGATCGCATGCCCCGGCGTCCAGCCGGGGCTTCCCTTTGTCGCGCGTCGCGGCGGTCCGAACCCTAGGGTTCGACCGCCACCTTCGATCCTCGCCGGGGATCTCGAATCCCCGTCCCCGAGGTTCGTCGTTTTCCCGGATCGTGCGTTCATGTATGTATCACAATCAATTCATATAAAATCATAGAAGAGAGTATATGATTTTACCTTTTGATTCGTTGTGCGGAGAAACGAAATCAAGATGATGACCTTACGATCTTCCCACGTATTCCTTGCACTAGCTTGAACGTCGGGTGGGCGACGATCCTCCAAGCTTATGGATCCTCTTCAACTCTCTAGAATATCAAGTATGATAATCTTGTTTTGTTATGTTATGAGAAAGTGAAGACCATGTAGTGCTTTTATAGGCTACGTAGGGGATCTTAAGGAGGTGGAATATTGGGCTTCCAATATTGAAGATTAAATTGAGCCCAATGCTCAAGTCCATTAATCCTTATCAATATTAATTAATTTATTTTCCACTATATAAATTAATTGCACTCCCAATATTAAACCATATTATATCAAATAATATTTCTCCGGTAGTATTATTTATTCTGTGTATTTAAGATTCAAATATCCATGAATAAAATTAATTTATTGCTAATTAATTTATTCATCTCTTATATCCGAGACTAGTACCATTCATCCTTAATTATTGTGCGGAACAAATCCACTCATGAGGTTTACACAATAATTCCTTATGAACTCATCTCGGGGATATTATCAACCCTTCCGGGATACACTTTCCCGTCAAGTATTCACGGCATGTCATATATAAAATATAGCGACCCAACTTAACCGGTAATTAACCCAATAATTAAATCGGTTAATTCCTTTGGAAAATCAAAGTCTCTAATATTAAATATATACATCCGCAATAGTATCGGGGATTAAGAATAAAATACTCTGAGATTTAAATTGATTATCCAAGGCAATCCTAATCAATAAATCTCAAGCGATCCGCCCAATACACGAAGTGTACAAGTGTGATAAAATAATTAAGATAAATTATTTTCTCTCTCACACAACGACTATACCGATGGATTGGTCCATGTCCATCTAGGTCGTGAGCAACTGTTCGATTAAATACGAGTAACCGATAGTATGATCTTCTGTGTGCCCATGCAACACCATACTAACTACAACGTATAAAATCCAGGACTATATTTTGCATAATTAATTAAATGCAAATAATTGTTTATTAATTAAATAGGTTAAATGCTATGACGGGGAGTTTACCGTTACTTAAATCTAGACATTAAGTACACAACTCCAACAATCTCCCACTTGTACTAAGGTCTAGTCATTTCCTCCAAACTCCCGACTCCCATACTCATCACGTGCTTAGAGTTGTACTTCCAAGAAGTACTGTGTGAATGAGCACTCTAGGTTGCCGCTCTGAAGTTATCTTGGTGACTACTGCATCGTCTTCCTCGACGATGACTCGTATCAGATGGTACTTGCTCTATGTGTTAACATCACTTTTGACTTATGACTTCTTCCAGTTTACCCTGCACCGCTATCCAATAGCCATTGGTAAACTAAGAGTCATATCCAAGTCAAGAGGTTATCCCGGAACCTAACCAAAACTTCCGCTGCCTCTGAGGCTGCTTATTCGGTTATGAGAGAGTCTGAGAAGCGTCCTGCTTATCACTCTTTCACTTCATGGTTCCACCTCTTTCTAAAAGTGAACACATAGTCTGATATCGACTTGCACTGGTCCTCCTCTGATTTAAGATCTGAGAATTTGTAATCAAAGATGATTTCGTCTTGCTTAATAATCCAGTACTTCGCAAGTACTATTACAGCATCCGAAAATCTCTTGTCTAGATTACCTTGATATCCTCCCACTACGCAAACCGCATAGTTGATATCAGGTTCTTGTTTTACAACATTGCATCTATAAAGCTTTCCATACTTGAAGTATAGGAAACTGCTTTGTCCTTATCTATCTCCTTCATGTGTTCGAACACATACCCTTTAGATAGATGTATATTCTGTCTCTGAAAGGCAATAACCTTTCTCAGAAGTATGCATGTTTAAAACAAACCATAATCGTATAAGATATTTTGGAGAAGTACAATGTTCTTATCCATAGATCGAAAGATCTCAAGAACATGCTCTAACTTCTACTCAATCTTATATCTTGATTCATTTAGACAACCATTATCTTATGTCTGACAACATCTTTACATTGTTGCCAATGATAAAATGTCATCTACATAAAATCTCCGAGAAACACCACCTTGTTTTCATTACGTCTCCAATACACCTTTCGTCTATGCCTTTTGATGAATCCATCAAATGGACTATCCCATCAATTCGCAAGTTCCACGATTTATAGCTTTGTTTCAATCCATAATGGATTTACTAAGCTTTTACTCTAAATGATCTTGCCTCTTAACAATAATCCTTATTGTTTTCTAAGCAGGCACATTTAGATCTAGTACTGCCTTTGTGCAGAGCTAGGGGTCGATTTCATCTTTACTAGATCCAGAGTCCGAAACTCTTCTAGTCTTATGAACATCTCTGGTTGTTCAACAACCTCCCACTGCAATGGCGTCCCGGTGTATAACAGTAATAACAGTAGGTGCAGTGTGTGGTGTACTTCTACTCGGTTTGGCTGGTTCCTAGTCTTTGTCTCTTTTCTCATTCCAAGGTACTGCGTCAGCTCGGGCTTTGTGGTTCTTCTAATAGTCTTCCTCTAAGAACCGGGCGTTACACGTCCTTCTGCTTCATAGTACTATAGAACACACAATACTTTGTTCATTTAGGATATCCTACAACCATATTGAATATGCCGTTGTCTCCAGGAATATCCATAGAATATAGGTAGTTCCGAACAACTTGTTCTTTCACTTTTAGAATTCTATTTCTTACTGACTCACCATCTCTACACGTAAGTGTATGGTGTAGTCATTTGAGACTTAATCTCAATCTTTGATTATGCTATGTGTTATGTGGTAGCCTCAGCGACTAAGTCGCAGGCTTTCAATGGATATACTTTGAAGGTTCCCCATAATTGCTTTGTGACTAAACACTTTGCTTTTATGGCACATCAAGCATTCTAATCCATCTCCGAGTATTCTTAAAAGAACTACTCACACATATGTCTGCATATATCATTTATCATTCTCAATACTTGTCCGAATTCTATCCTTTACCAAAAGGTATGTTTAGTTGTATTATCTTCCAAACTTGATTCTTAGGTCGGAAGGTCCATTCCTTCAACTATAATTGATCAAATCAATTTCGACCTTTTGAATCTCATTTGAATAAATACTACTAAGTATAAGAATTCACAAGTATAATGATTTACCAAGAAGTATATCCAAACAGTAAAACAAGTTATAGAACGGTTTGTTGCATCGTGGTAGACTAAGGATTCATTATTCACATATTGCTATCTAATGTACCAGAATAGATAATACCCATTATTTCTTATCAAAATCATCACCATGATTAAAGAAATAAAATATCCATTCATAAATAATAGAAATCCAGAACAAAAGTTCTTTCTAAAATAAAGGGTACATAATGCAATAAACTTGAAATGAAATCCTATTTAACTACTAAAGCAGATAAATGTCTTCCACTGCAACAGCTGCCTCCTCTACAGCTCTCGCCCGTGTAGACTCGAACTCTTCTTCTCTAAGTCGCCGGGTTTTCTGGAACCCCTGCATTTAAAATGCACATACCGTCAGTGGTTCCATATCTACACACCAGATTTCTGGTAGATAATACCGCTGACTATGTTTTTACGACTAAAGAAAAATTCGTACCTTTGAGAGGACATTCAGACTTCCAGTGTCCAGTCTTATTGCATCGGAAGCACTTGCCTCTTGGCTTTGCAGCCCCCACTCGTGGTCCACTCCTCTTGGCACCACTGGGTTTCCAGGCTTGCTTCCTTTTCTTGCCCCTACCTCCAACAGGCTTCGAGCCCTTGGACTTGGTAGCTACAAGCGCTTGAGACTTGCCCTTCTTGTAGATCCCCTCTGCCGCCTTTAGTTCAGTCAGGAGTTGCGCAAGAGTATAAGATAGTTTACCCATATTATAGCTCATACGAAACTGCTCAAAACTAGGGGTCAGGGACTGGAGTATGATGTCGACTTGCGTCTCAGCATCAATTGAAGCTCCTAGGACCTCAAGTTCATTCAACAAACTCATCATCTTAAGAACGTGCTCCCCAACGGGCGTTCCTTCAGACTGAGTATTCGACATGAGGACTCTCATGGCTTCTTGCCTAGCCGCACGATCTTGCTCCCCAAACATCTCCTTGAGGTTAAACATCATATCATAGGCAGTGTCCATCGGCTCATGTTGGGTTTGGAGTACATTTGACATGGAAGCCAAAATATAACACCTAGCCATTTCATCAGCCTTTTTCCACTTCCGATATGTCAGTTTTTCCTCATCAGTTGAGGCAGACGTGGGCTCGGCAGGGCACACTTCATGGAGTACAAACTTGTACTCCTCAGAAGTCAGGACAATGTCTAAATTTCTCTTCCAATCAATGTAATTGGGACCAGTGAGCTTATGCTCCTTGAGTATCACAGAAAGTGGGTTCATAGCTATTCTCTAAACCTAGAAGCACATATAAACAAACAATCAATTTAATATCCGATATTATCTCCCTCAAATAATATCATTAAATTACTAATTACATCTAAAATCCCATCAGGTAAGGCAAGCCACGTTCGTGTGGACGTTTACCCACCCAAATGATTTAGCAATTAGATTTGCTTTGGTCGTACATCATTATAGCGTTACTTCGTTGGGAAGAATACTATAAAGCGTACCTAAGTGTAAACCATTACTCAGTACTAAGGTGAATCATTTGGAATTGCTACGTCACCACAAGCCACGTTAGTGTGGACGTTTACGATAACTCGCAATCCTTCACAATTCCCTATAACTGTCTACATCAACTATTTCCAAAAATCCCATTCAGCATAGCAAGCCACGTTCGTGTGGACGTTTACTACACCAAAAGACTTTTATAGTTGACTCCCAATTACTTGAAGCATTCGATTTTGTAAATCAAGACGCGGAGAACCATAAGTGAAACTCGAAGTTTCTAACCAGTGATTCACCATGCGAACAACCCTATCTCTCATTAGATGAGGGAGCCGAGCAGACAATCGATCCATCTATCGAAGAATGGTACGAAGGTCTCTAATTTGTGTCATCCACATGACCAAGTGGCTTTGGCTCCATTCCACTCCCCGGGGTGAGAATGAGTCGACTTGAAGTCAGTTTCAGAAAGACAAATTAGGCATTGTTTGATAGACTTAATCAATGTTTCTCGTAAAAGGAATTACAAGAATTCTCCTCCAATGACATATCTATATGAACTTCGAAAGTTCATAAATGTCACCAAGAGAACAGTAATGGAGACCATGGGAATGTTTCCATCCCCGCTCCCACTTAGCTTTTTATAACAAAGGGATACGCTATCTAATGCATAATTAAACACATAAGCATGCATACAAGTAATAAAGCACATATCACATAGTCAAAATAATGCTAGAAAATTATTTTCCGACTATCATGGCTTTATTCCATCTCCGTATGCGTCTTCTAGTCTTCAGTCTTCGTTCTTGAATGCTCCATGTGACGAGAATATTAATCCCAATATTTAAATCTATTTATTTTTAATAAATCCAAAAGATACTTAATTCGAAAATTAAGTCAATCGAATAAATCAAAAATAAAATTAAATATTATTAATATTTTTTATTTATTTATTTTCCCATCTAATTCTATTAAATCTCTAGAATAATCTATCCAAGTGAAACTTGGAATATTCTAGAAGACTTCTATAATAGAATAAGGAAATAAAATAAATTAGGACTCTTCTACTTTCCAAGATTAATTAATTTCCATGTCCATGAAAATTCCCATAAAATAGGAATAATCAAATAGGAAATAAATTAATTTATTAATTAATTATTTTCCTATCTAATTCTATTAAATCTCTAGATTCCTATTCCAAGTAGGACTTGGAATATTCTAGAAGACTTCCATAATAGAATAAGGAAATAAATAATATTAATTAATTATTTTCCTATCTCCATGAGAGTTCCCAAACTTAGGAATACTCAAAATAGGAAAACTTGAATCAATTAGGAAAGTGAATCTAGGTAGGAGTAGTACGGGTTGGGGATCCCCGCGCCACCCCCACCTTCGACCACCACCATTGCCGCCGGTCAAGGCCCACGCGCCACCTCCCTTGGTGGCCGGCGTGGCCGAGAACCCTAGGGCAGCCCGGGGTCGATCGATCTCCATGGGATCGATCTCCATGATCGATCCCGAGCCCTTGTACTCCCTCTCTTCATCTCCTTCGTCACATGGGTTCTCCGGCGGTCGTCTCGGCATCGATCCAACGTAAATAAATTACAAGAAATAAATTTACAATTCCGGTATCGATTCTATACATGAAATCGACCCTATACACTTTCCGGAAAACATAGAACAATAATAATAAATCTAAATTCGGTCAACCCCCGAATTTTTACTATTACAAGCATTCATCCACACAAAACGAATCTCGACATGTCCGAGAGTTTAATAATCATGGTAAAATTAAATAACAATTAATTAAACAATTAATCAATTAATTAACCATGATAGTCGGAATCCCTGCAAGGTAGAACGATAATTGAACACATACATGAACACGAAACCAAACGCTCTGATACCAATTGCTGGAAATCGATATCCCGGGCTATTAAAATTTGCGGAAAATAATAACCCGACCGAAATCCTCGATCGCCGGAGATCCGACCACGAACCACCGTACGAGCCGGAGCTCAACCGAGCACCACCACGGTCCGCCCGTGGTGCCCAGCCGAGCCCCCGCACGGGGCTCGCGATCATCTCGCGATGATCGCTGGGATGCCTCACGGCATCCCCGGGGCTGCTCGTAGCAGCCCCGCGATCGAGCTCACGGGCTCGATCGCCCCTCGGCTCCAGCCGAGGGCTCCCTGCGACGCGCCGCCGACGAGGGTGGCCGAGGGGATCCGCCGCGGCGCCAGCCCGCGACATCCCCGGCGATCGACCGAAGTCGATCGCATGCCCCGGCGTCCAGCCGGGGCTTCCCTTTGTCGCGCGTCGCGGCGGTCCGAACCCTAGGGTTCGACCGCCACCTTCGATCCTCGCCGGGGATCTCGAATCCCCGTCCCCGAGGTTCGTCGTTTTCCCGGATCGTGCGTTCATGTATGTATCACAATCAATTCATATAAAATCATAGAAGAGAGTATATGATTTTACCTTTTGATTCGTTGTGCGGAGAAACGAAATCAAGATGATGACCTTACGATCTTCCCACGTATTCCTTGCACTAGCTTGAACGTCGGGTGGGCGACGATCCTCCAAGCTTATGGATCCTCTTCAACTCTCTAGAATATCAAGTATGATAATCTTGTCTTGTTATGTTATGAGAAAGTGAAGACCATGTAGTGCTTTTATAGGCTACGTAGGGGATCTTAAGGAGGTGGAATATTGGGCTTCCAATATTGAATATTAAATTGAGCCCAATGCTCAAGTCCATTAATCCTTATCAATATTAATTAATTTATTTTCCACTATATAAATTAATTGCACTCCCAATATTAAACCATATTATATCAAATAATATTTCTCCGGTAGTATTATTTATTCCGTGTATTTAAGATTTAAATATCCATGAATAAAATTAATTTATTGCTAATTAATTTATTCATCTCTTATATCCGAGACTAGTACCATTCATCCTTAATTATTGTGCGGAACAAATCCACTCATGAGGTTTACACAATAATTCCTTATGAACTCATCTCGGGGATATTATCAACCCTTCCGGGATACACTTTCCCGTCAAGTATTCACGGCATGTCATATATAAAATATAGCGACCCAACTTAACCGGTAATTAACCCAATAATTAAATCGGTTAATTCCTTTGGAAAATCAAAGTCTCTAATATTAAATATATACATCCGCAATAGTATCGGGGATTAAGAATAAAATACTTTGAGATTTAAATTGATTATCCAAGGCAATCCTAATCAATAAATCTCAAGCGATCCGCCCAATACACCAAGTGTACAAGTGTGATAAAATAATTAAGATAGATTATTTTCTCTCTCACACAACGACTATACCGATGGATTGGTCCATGTCCATCTAGGTCGTGAGCAACTGTTCGATTAAATACGAGTAACCGATAGTATGATCTTCTGTGTGCCCATGCAACACCACACTAACTACAACGTATAAAATCCAGGACTATATTTTGCATAATTAATTAAATGCAAATAATTGTTTATTAATTAAATAGGTTAAATGCTATGACGGGGAGTTTACCGTTACTTAAATCTAGACATTAAGTACACAACTCCAACATATGGTACCCAGACATAAAGAGTTTTTCAGGAATGTAAATCGTTCATAGGTCAAGGGTTTTGTAAATATATCAGCAAGTTGTTTTTCAGTGTGGACATATTCAAGTTTGATTACCTTATCTGCAACAAGGTCTCGAATAAAGTGATGTCTTATGCTGATGTGTTTTGTTCGTTGATGTTGGACTGGGTTGTTTCTCATTTGTATAGCACTGTTGTTGTCACATCTCATCACCAAAATATCAGACTTGAGTGAATAATCAGCAAGCATCTTTTTAAGCCTTAGAAGTTGAGTAGTACAGCTACCGGCAGCAATGTACTCTGACTCGGCTGTGGACAAGGCAATACAGTTTTGTTTCTTGCTGTGCCAGGAAATCAAGTTATTTCCAAGAAAACAGCATCCTCCACTGGTACTCTTTCTCTCATCTGAGTCACCTGCCCAGTCTGCATCTGAGTACCCAATGAGATTTGATGTGGTGTCTTTGGTATACCAAACTCCAAGTTCTGCAGTTGAGTTCACGTACTTGATAATTCGTTTAACTGCGTTGAGGTGCTTCTCTGTTGGTTGAGATTGGTACCTAGCACAAGTACAGACACTAAACATGATGTCAGGTCGTGTTGCAGTTAAGTAAAGAAGACTGCCAATCATTGATCTATAAAGAGTTGGATCCACACTAATTCCAGTCATGTATCTGGACAGCTTCTCCATGGTACACATGGGGGTGTTGGTGTATTTCGCTCCTTCCAAACTGAATCACTTTACCAGATTCTTTGCGTACTTGCTTTGTGACACAAAAATCCTATTTTCTTTTTGTTTAACCTGCAAACCAAGAAAATTGCACAACTCCCCGACCATACTCATCTCAAAGTTAGTGGACATTGCTTTTGAAAATTCATTCAACATTTGTGGACAGGTTGACCCGAACACTATGTCATCAACATATATTTGAGCAATTAAAAGATCCTTATTCTTTTTCTTGATGAACAAGGTACTATCAGCAGTACCACGACTGAAACCAAAAGAAAGCAAGAAATCAGTTAAGCAATTGTACCACGCACGTGGAGCCTGTTTCAATCCATACAGTGCTTTGTGAAGATAGTAGACGTAATCTGGATGATCTGGATCTTCAAATCCTTTAGGTTGTTCAACGAATGCTTCTTCTTCGATCACACCGTTGAGAAAAGCAGCCTTTACGTCCATTTGTTAAAGTTTAATGTTGAGAAGACATGCAATGACGATCAACAATCTGATGGACTCAAGTCTGGCGACTGGAGCGAAGGTCTCATCATAGTCAATGCCTTCAACCTGTGTGTATCCCTGAGCCACAAGGCGTGCTTTGTTTCGAATCACTTGTTCAAACTCATCAATTTTGTTTTTAAATATCCATTTAGTACCAATAACATTCGCATTAGGTGGTCTCGGAACCAGAGTCCAGACTTTGTTCCTGACAAACTCGTTAAGTTCTTCTTGCATAGCACTTACCCAGAACTCATCCTCAAGAGCCATTTTCACATTTTTAGGTTCAGTTAGAGACAAGAAGGTAACATTTCGAACTTCATTAAAAACAGATGTCATGCAAATATTGTTTATCATATCTCTATAATTAATCCTCTTACCTCGAGTTCGTATCTTGTCATCAATACCTCCAATGATTTGTGTTGAGGGATGATTTCTTCGGATGTGTCTTGGTGCTTCTCGTTGTCGTGTTTGTTGACCTGTATTGATTGAATTCTCTATCATGATTTGGTCAGATTCAGTTTGGCTTGATTCACCATCTGATGAACTTGTTTCTTCATCTGTGTTTGGGTTTTGATGTTCAGTGACTGGTTCTGGATCAGTTGCTTCAGTGATTGGTACTGAGTCTTCATCAGTCAGTTGAATGGTTGAGGTACACTGTTGCTCAATAACTCCTTCTGTTGGGTTTAAAGAAATTTCACTTTGGTCGATGAATCTGACATTAACTAATTCTTGAACAGTCCTTGTTACTGGATTGAAAACTCTGAATGCGTTGCTATGTGTTGAATATCCCACAAAGACTCTTTCTTCAGCGTTGTCATCAAACTTGGATCGATGTTTTCTGTCATTTACCATGAAACAGACACAACCAAACACATGAAAGTATTTAACATTAGGATTTTTACCATTCACAATTTTATATGACGTCATAGATGTTCCTGGTCTGAGATTGACCCGGTTAGTCACATGACATGCTGTGTTTAATGCTTCTGCCCAGAATTTCTTAGACATTTGTTTTGAGCTCATCATGACTTTAGCCATTTCCTTCAGAGTTCGATTCTTTCGCTCGACAACTCCATTTTGCTGTGGGGTCTTTGGTGCTGAATATTCATGGTGGATTCCTCTTTTGTTACAAAAACCTGCAAACAAAGAGTTCTCGAACTCTGTTCCATGGTCAGTCCTGAGTCGACTAACTTTGCCCTGGAACATTGTACGAATTCTCAAGTATGTTTCTTTGAAAGCATTAAATGTTTTTAGCTTTTGAATTCAGAAATTTTATCCAAGTAAATCTGGAAAAATCATCCACAATAACGAGCGAGTACCATTTACCTCCCCAACTTTCTACCTCCATAGGACCCATGAGGTCTATGTGAAGTAATTCAAATCATCTCACGGTTGATCTGTACGATGAATCAGTTGCAGGATGAGATGTACAGACTTGTTTGCATTTGAGGCACGATTCACACACTCTTGTGTTACATGATGTGATTTCTGGAAGTCCGATAACTGCATTGAATCTCCTTAGTCTCTAAAGATTTTTGAAGTTTGTGTGCCCAAGCTTGTTGTGCCATAATGTTGTATCATTGACTTGAAGAAAATTACATGCATTTTTGTTCCCCGTGGTGTAGCAGTTGTTTGCTGACTTGTCACCTGTCAGAATACACTTTGCACTTTTATCAAACACTTTGCAAGCTCCTTGTTCAAAAGTCACATGGAGACCTTCATCACATAACTGACTAATACTAATGAGATTAGCCTGCAGCCCTTCAACATGAAACACTTTAGTCAGTTCAGGTAATCCAACAACATTCAAGGTTCCCTTACCAACAATTTTACCTTTAGTACCACTACCGTAGGTCACTGTACCTCCATTAATTGTACAGTAGTCTTTTAGAACCTTAGAGTTTCCAGTCATGTGATTCGAGCAACCACTGTCAAAGTACCATGAACATGTACATTTGGTATTGGAGACTGAAAGTACAACATTGCAAACGTGGTTAGACTTCACAACCCATTTCTTGACAGATGGGATCTGTGATGATGTGGTACCTGTTTTGGAAGAGCTTGAAGAAATTCTAGACTTTTTCATCTCAGAAATTCTTACTTTACAAAAAGGTTTAATATGTCCTGGGACTGAACAGTAGCTACACACAAATTGTTTCTCATGTTTTTGGGTAAGGATATTATTTTGAAAGTTTTTGTCCGTCTCAAAAGTTTTTTTTTCAATATGGAAATAACATTTGATTTATCAACAGTACATGATTCATTACAATTTTTTTCAGAAATAACAGAAGTACTGGAACATGATTTCACAAAATGAGTTGCTGAGACGGAAACTTTTGAAGACTTGACTTTTTCAACTTTGGCTGGAATTTCTTCTTGATCAGTAACTTTCTGAAAACCAAGACCACAATTTCCGTTATCTTGAATACCCATACTAAGAATTTCATCAAGAGTCATCTTACCTTGATTCATCCTTCTGAAGGTAGCTTTGGCTTCATCCAGCTTGTGTTTGATCTTGATTAGTGCTCCATTTGTTTGGTTCAGCTCCAACTCTTTCTTGGTCAGCAAACTCTCCAGTTTGGCAAGATCTGACTTGTGGTGATCATTTTCAATCTGGAGAACTTTGTTGAGAGCATTTAGTTTGCTGTACTTTCCTCTGAGAGAGTAGTACTTTTCTTTAGGGACCACCTGGTGCTTACTTGGTTCTGTTACCAGAATCTCATCACTTCCTGAGTCAGACACAACTGAGGTTAGACAAAACAAATTTGAATATTCAGTTTCATAACCTTCCACATCTGAGTCAGTTTGGGCTGATTCCATGTGTTCAATCAGTAGAGCACTTTCTTCTTTGATCGGAATCTGTGAACCATCAGCCTCTTCATTCTCACTTAGAGTATCTTCTGGGAGTGTAACATATGCCACCTTTCTGCCCATCTTCCTGTGAGTATTTGCGCATTCGTTTGCAAAGTGACCAATGCCGTTACATTCATAGCATTGAACTGTTGAGTAGTCTTTGGACTTTGTGCCTTCAATGAGGTTCCGGTTGTTCAGCCTTGGTTTGAAACCTTCAGACTTCGGACTTGTGATCTTTGCACCAGATGGATCATTTCGGTCTGAGAACTTCTGACCTCTTGACTGCCACTTTTTCTTCTTGAACATATGACTCAGTTGTTTGGTGATCAGCGCCAGTTTGTCATCATTACTTTTGGCATTCAGCAGTTCCATGAGGTTTGACTCTTCTTCATCACTCTCAGGCTGGTCATCAGACTGTCTTTTAGGAGATCTGGATTTTGATGTTTCTTATCCATACAGTGCTGTGACATGTGAGATGTGGAATCACACTGTTCTCTTTCAAGCATGGTCATCCCGTGAGTCTTCATGATGTTCATCAATTCACCAAAGTCGAGATTATCAACTCCCTTTGCTGTCTCAAGAGTGATGACTTTGGTGAGAAACTTTGAATTCATGGTTCGTAATGCCTTTGAAACCAGAGTTTTGTTAAGAATGGGATCACCAAGTTCTGCACACTCATTAGCAATATCATAGATCGTATTGAAATAACTTGATGCAGATTCATCGTTCTTCATCCTTAAGTTCTCAAACCTGGATGCAAGGATTCTGAGATGTGACTCCCTAACAGACTTTTTTCCTTCACAGTGGAGTTGAAGTGTGTCCCAGTCCTCCTTTGCAGACTTTGAGTTCTTGATCAGCCTGAACATGTGGGTGTCCACCGAACTATAGATTTCTGACAATGCCTTCTCATTTGCACATGCGGCTTCGCGTTCGTCCTTGGTCCACAGTCGAGATGGTTTGAGGACTTGATCACCGCGATCCTCATGCATTGGGTGCTCCCAACCATCTTCAATTTTTTCCCACGCACGTGTGTCGATGGACTTGATTTTGCACCTTATACGTACTTTCCAATGAGAATAATTTGACCCGTCGAGTACGATCAACCGTTGTTGCATGTAATTGGTATCCATGACCAGCGATCTACACTCTGTCCGTCGAGTGCACTGCTCTGATACCACTTGTTAAAACCTGGAAATGCAACTACAAGTACCTGTACTAAATAAAGCAGCGGAAATTAAAAGACAACGGGGATAAAAAATTCACGAGTTGTTCTTCACTCGAACAACTCGCAATAGCCTCAAGGACACAAACTTTCTCATTAAATAATTACAAAATTCGCTCGGTATCAAGACTACACAAAGTCGTAGTACTTAATACAATGATGCTTACAAAAATATAAAGAAAATATGACAACACTCTTCACTCAAAGTTGAATATTTTTCCTCTGGTTTTTCTCTGTGTAAGCTGTAAATCATAAAGTCACTTGATCTCCTCTTTATACAGCTTCACCACTTCAATTGTAGTGGGCCTCAACTTTCTTGCTTCATCATCCCATGACTCAGCCCACTAACTCCACTTCCCAGCCATCTTGCAGCAGCCAATAAGTCCATCTTGGGTCAACACGATTTCCTTGTTTGTCCAAGCCCAACAGTCTTGTAAGCCCAGCAAGAGTCCAATCCATTTCCTGAAATACACAACCAAGTAAAAATAATAAG
The DNA here is from genome assembly GCA_954870475.1 of Euphrasia confusa. Classification (NCBI taxonomy): domain Eukaryota; kingdom Viridiplantae; phylum Streptophyta; class Magnoliopsida; order Lamiales; family Orobanchaceae; genus Euphrasia; species Euphrasia confusa. The sequence continues at coordinate 7,327,312 of OX940964.1, forward strand.
ACCTTAATTTCAAGTAAGCTGGTAAAATACTTCCAACAAATACACTCAACACCTTAAGTAAATCAATCATGGTAAACGCAACTCTGAAATATTTGCATAAGACTCCTTACTTTTGGAAAATACGAAATTCCAAACAAGAAAAAAAAAATGCACTGTTTCGCACGTTTTTGTGCGACTTTTTATTGTTTTGTGTGATCTGATTGTGTTGTTTTTGTGCTCATATTTATCATATTTATGTGATTATGTGTTTATATTTTTATGGTTTTGGTTTGATAGGATTTGTACGAGAATCGAGCAAAAATGAGAAAGAAATGCACGAATACGCTCATATTGGCCCCTAGCTTTGCGCAGCGTTGGGAGAATCATCATCCCGACAAATTCAGCCGTTGGATCGTCTTCAAATTTTCATGGCATGTAGACAACTTCTTGGGCTACATTATGACAGGAGGGAATCGCAAAATGATGTCCGAGGAAGAAGATATCAGTCAAGGGTTGTTAGCTCAGTTGGTTGAGCACTTGAATTGGGGACTTGAGGCCCTTGGTTCGAATCCCAAGACATTGCAATTGACCTTGAAAAAAAAAAAAAAAAAGGAAGAAGATATCAACCGTCGAAGGAAGCAAGAAAAACTAGTTTCTATGCGCCCGCGCCCGAGCCGCGCGCGCGGAGCCTTTCCTCAACGCGCCGGCGGCTTCTACGTCGTCGCGTTGGTGAGTCAGAGAGCTAGAGCCCTTTTGCGGAACGCGCGAGCGGAGGCTACTCGCGCGCGGAGATAAATTCTGCCCTGCGCGATCATGGGAGAATTGAATTTCCCGTTTCGTTAACCGTTGGATCGGCCTGAAATTTTGTCAGCGTCTTCTCAACTTCAACATCTACAACTTCATCGGTTGGATCGACGATCGGATGAACGATCAAGTTCCAGTAATTCCCAGAACGTAGCAGCAAGCTTCATTGGCGAAATTATTAGAGAAGAAGTGTTTGACTTGACTTTTGGGGCTTTTTGGTCTTTTTGTATAGGCATATGGGGAAAATATAAATACTATACTTGTGGAAAATCAAAATTATCCATTCCATCTTCACCAACACCCACCTTTCCCCCATTTTCTCTCTCTTAGATATTTTCATATTCTTAGATCTAGTTTTAGTTTCAATTTTATCTCCATCATCCATTGAGATTTTGTATTCAAGCATTTGAAGAATGTTGTTTAGATTGCTTCAAGGAACACATTGGTGTAAACAATATTCTATTTGAAGCTCTTTGGTAATATCTCCCTTTTTCTTGTTTGTTTATGATTTTGATGATGAATGTTTGTGTTGATATGATTGATATGTTTAGCTAGATTGCACGTTGGGGATTGAGTGATGAGTAATTAGGGTTGGGTGATTTGTAAATGCATGAATTTTGGGGATAATTGATGTTTTGACTTGTTGAGGAGATGGACCAAATCCCTCACTTTTGGGTATGCTTTTAATGTTCGATATATTCATGTTATACCTTAATCAATTATCCTCGGCCTAATCGTGGTTACGTATGGCCGGCCTAATCGTGGTATCGTATGGCCTAACTCGATTAATTGTGATTTCCGATTATGAGAGTTTATATGTGTGAAGTGAACTTATATAACCTCGTTTTGATATTTAGACTTGAATCTTGGTTGAGTATGGTCGAAGTTGATCACGAGTCAGTGTAGTTCCACTTAGCATTGTTATTCATGTATTGCATTGAACCCATTTCAATTACTACGACCTCATTCCCTAACGTTTCACTCACTTGATCATTTGCATTTTAAATAGTTTAGTATTTATTAGTCTTTGCATGCTACATTTTGTTTTAATTCACTCCTTAGCTTTCACTCTTACAAAACACCCCCTATCGTTGCTTGTTTCTTTTTCTTACTTTCTTTTGCACTCGAGCAAGATAAATTCTTTTGAGACGACACACAAGGCTGATAGTATTTCTCCTCTCGAGAACGACACACGGGTTTAAAAATCGATACAACACATTTTAGCAAAACAAATTTTGGCGCTGTTTCCGGGGAGCAATTTAGGCGTTTGTGTTAGTTGATTTATTGTTTGTCTTGCACTTTTTATTTCTTGTTTACTTTTTCTTCGTTTGCTTGTGTTATCGTTTGCTTTCCACTCGGTGCGTATGATCTTGTGCTTTAGTGTTGTGTATGCAAGGTTGAAGACGTTCATCCTTCCATCTCTTGTACAACGACCGAGGTGACATCATGGCTAGACGCAACGGTAACCGAGCTTATGACGATGATTATTCCGATTTTTCATCCGAGAGGGACTTTTATCCACGTTATTGTTCTAGCCGCCAAACTCATGATTTATATCGCCGACCTCGGCATGCTGGTGTTTCTTATTACTCATCATAGATACCGCGACCGAGATCTTGATTACTCAACCACCGAGAGGGATTCGATGTTACCACCACCTTGCCAAACTCAAAGACCAAGGAAGCCTTCTCGACCCACGATTGCCAATTTCTCAAGGCCATGACTTCACCATGTGTTACCTCCACGACGTGACATCGAGGATTCCAATCGACCGAGGTAAAATTACGAATCTTCTTGCAAAAGTCGTGTTTCGAGGGTCCAAGACGAAAAGCTATTGCCGCATCATCTAGCTCGACTACCGTCATTCTCCGGGTTTCCTAATTAAGAAGTTTCTTTGTTTCTCAAAGATTTTGTTATTGAAATTGAGACCTTTCCATTGGACGGCTTTGATAAGAATGAATTGAGAGTATGGTGCTTCAAATATTGCATGCGAGATGGAGCTCGAGATTGGGTTATGTCATTGTCTTCTAGATTCGGGAGCTCATGGAAAAATCTCCTCGACGCATTTATCGCCCGTTTCTTTCGGCCACCACCACGGTCCCCTAGGATATTTCATTCTTCTATGGATGTTTTGATGGACGCGATCAAAGGTGAGATGGACCACTTGTTAGTTGAGGGTATATTACACTACATTGAGGAGTGCTCCGTCGAGGACGAGTGGGAGTTGGAGCTCGGCATGTGCATCGAGGAAGAGAAGCCCCCTTTTGGGGATGATGATGTTATAGCCGACCAAGAAGACGATCCAGTGATGATTGATACCGGTGTTGAGCCCGAGAGTTCTCCTATATATGACACGAGTGATGGGGAAGACGAGTTTGAGGACATGTTTCTCCCGATGGATCTCGAGGAGCCGAGTGAGAGACAAGCTCCCCCGCAATCTATCTTGGTTGGCCCCGATTTGTGTAGGATGGGGTCCAATTGGAGCTTTGGTAGGCGCATTTCGGGATTGGTTGATTTGGGTGTAGATATTGGACTTTTCCGAGGGGTTGAGGAATTGTCGGATATTGATGATGGCAATGTAGGTGATCTGTTGTTTCTGTTGTGTGTTTCTGAATATGGAGGCTTTGGAAAATATTGAATCACGTTTACACGTTTTCCTTAAAGAATATTTCGACCCTATAATAGCCAAGGTATCACGAAACTTCTTCTAGGATAAGACAATACCGCACTTGTTCTTTGGCGTAGAAACAAGTATACTATAGAATGTTTATTCGCTATACTTCGTTAACACAAAGCTCTTAATTTCGTAGGTATTTTCAAGTCTTTTCAACAAATGAATTTTCACTTCCTTATATAGGTATTAGGTACCTTTTCATTTAGATATAAGCACCCTTTGGTCGAATAGGTACCTTTAAGAAAATGTATCTTTTCACTTTGCACCTATTCATGTATAGGTACCTTTTAGTGAAGACACCCTTTCACTTTGGCACCTATTCATGTTGTCTTGCATGGGAAGACATGCAATTTCGAATTTGCATCAATTGTATGATATAATATCATCTTCCAGCCATGCAACCATGCAACTACGAGATCACACTCGACATGCATTATTATGCTTATCCAAATACTTAAACCATATCAATTTTATATAACCGTGTACTCCACACTTCTCCAAAGTTATATTATATTGACTAGATTTAATCTGAAGCCTTGAATGATTCCAATTACATTAAATGGACAGCGATTTCACTTAAATCACCAACATGATCTAGGTTGTATTTATACGAAGGTTGAATGGACTTTGGAGGAGATGATCTTTCTCCAAAAGTTGAGTTCGATATTTTTAAAGATCCCGGTGGAGGAGAGGATTATCAAAGGCTTATTGGAATCGACATGCTTCCTCGATAGATCATTCTCTCCTCATTATTTGGAGGATCGAGTCCCTTTGGCCGAAACGCTCTATCTCCGGAAGTATAGCTCGATCTTTTTAGCGGCCGAGTTAGAAGATATTTACTATCTACCTTTGGAAGCAAGTGTGGGGGAGACCTACTTATCAAAGCTTATTGTTTGTTGCCTCACTTTGCATGCTCTCGATGGACCTTCTCTTGAGAACCGAGCGCCCTTGGCCGAGATGATTTTCTTGAGAAGGTGGAGTTCTATATTTTTAGTTTCGAGGTGGTAGATCGTGGATGGTGATGGCTCAAGACATAATTCGAGTGCCTCGTGGGGGCGAGCCCACGAACGTCGAGCTAAGGACGTAAAACCTAGAGCTTCTTGGGAGGCAACCCAAGTTTTATCTTTTATGTTTTTGTTTTCTTTTTGTAGGAGAGAGTACGTGGATCTCCATGCCCGATGCCCAAAACCCTCGATGCGAGGATCGTCTCTTCTCGACTATGTCTACCATTCCACGACCACAAACCATGAAGGATTGATGTTTTGCATTTGAGGTTGGTTGTCCATTGCCGCCCCGTTGATTAGTCTTCGACTTGCCATGTCCGGTTCTCCCCATTCTAGGGAAGTTTCGTTATCCTCTTCGTCTCTTTTCCCTTTATTTTTTGCATGAGGACATGCTTGCATTTTAAGTGTGGGGGAGGTTTTGGGGATTTCACTTTGTGTTTTTTGTGTTTCGGGTTTTGTGGTTGTGTCTTGTGTTGTTTCTTGTTTTGTTCATTGGATGCCTAAATGTTTACCTCTATTGCTAGAGTTTTGGTGAAATTTTTTGTGAATGATCCTTGTTTCGTGCTCATGAGCATTGGGTGAAATATGATTCTCATGTTTGTTGTGGCTCATCCACTTACCATTGTACCTTGCGAGATTTTGAGCCGTTTAAGCTTTCTTCTTGAGCGATATTCTTTTTGATAGACTCGTTGTGCTAGCATGAACCTCATGTTTCTTTGTTTCAACAACTTGTGTGTCATTATGAACTAGAGAAAACTAGAACTTGCTCAAGTTGATATTCAAAACTTTATGTCATAACCTACTTGATTTCGAATATGATTGGAAGGATCGTTTAGGATTAGCCACTTAGCCAAATATTTTTTGACCTCGAGCCCGTCGAGGGACACCCTAGTAGCCACTTTGTGCCTACATTTAAACCATTTTATTCATCACCTTAATTCTTTCTATCTTGGTGGATTTTGTTTTGAAGATCATATGAGTTGTAATCCTTGTGAAATGATGAATGTGAAGAAAAAAGAGGTGCTAATAGCCACAATGTGTAATGTAATGTCAATGTGCTCTAAAAAAATGAAAAAAAAAAGATAAAGAAAAAAAAGAAACAAACAATGAAGAATAAAGAGCATCCAAATGTATATGATTCATTGTTTGATGTCATGTAATTGTTGTTTGAGTGAGTTGATTAAGTTTCGAAAAATGAAGAAAGGGTCCAACATTTTAAAATCCGACACGGGTCAAGGAGTGATAAGGAGGGGCAATGAAATGCCGTATTTTAAGTCCACTTATCCCAAAAATCTCGAATACCTTGAGCCTAGTCCCATTACACCCTTTGAACGACCTTTCATGATTCTTAAGATGGTTAAATTTGATTTGTGGAGTCTATCACTTGAGTAAGCTTATGGTTATTGTTCTATGATGCTCATTGTTGTTACTTGAAGTTTTCATTTTCATACATTCACATAGTGCATTTATTTCTTGACATATGCAAGTTCTTCATTTCTTATACTCTTTCACTTTCATATAAACTTTGAGTGAATACCATGCTTCGAGTGGAAAAGAAGAGAGTGAACCTTAGTGAGGGAAGGTGGATTGGCCCGACACTCATTTGCATTCGTATGATCCTACGTGTTACATGTTCATGGAGCTCGTGTTTGTTCTTGTACTTATCAATTTCTATGCACCAAAATCTCACCCTTGTATGTATAAGAGTGTACTCATGATGTCATCCATTGTTTTTTTGTATTTTGGGAAGTGTTGGCTTTGCTTGAGGACAAACAATATATTAAGTGTGGGGGAGTTGTTTCGCACGTTTTTGTGCGACTTTTTATTGTTTTGTGTGATCTTATTGTGTTGTTTTTGTGCTCATATTTATCATATTCATGTGATTATGTGTTTATATTTTTATGGTTTTGGTTTGGTAGGATTTGTACGAGAATCGAGCAAAAACGAGAAAGAAATGCACGAATACGCTCATATCGGCCCCTAGCTTTGCGCAGCTTTGGGAGAATCATCATCCCAACAAATTCAGCCGTTGGATCGTCTTCAAATTTTCATGGCATGTAGAAAACTTCTTGGGCTACATTATGACCGGAGGAAATCGCAAAATGATGTCCGAGGAAGAAGATATCAACCGTCGAAGGAAGCAGAAAAAACTGGTTTCTACGCGCCCGCGCCCGAGCCGCGCGCGCGGAGCCATTCCTCAACGCGCCGGCGGCTTCTACGCCGTCGCGTTGGTGAGTCAGGGAGCTGGAGCCCTTTTGTGGAACGCGCGAGCGGAGGCTACTCGCGCGCGGAGATAAATTCTGCCCTGCGCGATCATGGGAGAATTGAATTTCCCGTTTCGTTAACCGTTGGATCGGCCTGAAATTTTGTCAGCATCTTCTCAACTTCAACATCTACAACTTCAACAGTTGGATCGACGATCGGATGAACGAGCAAGTTCCAGTAATTCCCAGAACGTAGCAGCAAGCTTCATTGGCGAAATTATTAGAGAAAAAGTGTTTGACTTGACTTTTGGGGCTTTTTGGTCTTTTTGTATAGGCATATGGGGAAAATATAAATACTAGACTTATAGAAAATCAAAATTATCAATTTCATTTTCACCAACACCCACCTTTCCCCCATTTTCTCTCTCTTAGATATTTTCATATTCTTAGATCTAGTTTTAGTTTCAATTGTATCTCCATCATCCATTGAGATTTTGTATTCAAGCATTTGAAGAAGGTTGTTTAGATTGCTTTAAGGAACATATTGGTGTAAACAATATTCTATTTGAAGCTCTTTGGTAATATCTGTATTTTTCTTGTTTGTTTATGATTTTGATGATGAATGTTTGTGTTGATATGATTGATATGTTTAGCTAGATTGCATGTTGGGATTGAGTGATGAGTAATTAGGGTTGGGTGATTTGTAAATGCATGAATTTTGGGGATAATTGATGTTTTGACTTGTTGAGGAGATGGACCAAATCCCTCACTTTTGGGTATGCTTTTAATGTTCGATATATTCATGTTAGACCATAATCAATTATCATCGGCCTAATCGTGGTTACGTATGGCCGGCCTAATCGTGGTATCGTATGGCCTAACTCGATTAATTGTGATTTCCGATTATGAGAGTTTATATGTGTGAAGTGATCTTATATAACCTTGTTTTGATATTTAGACTTGAATCTTGGTTGAGTATGGTCGAAGTTGATCACGAGTTAGTGTAGTTCCACTTAGCATTGCTATTCATGTATTGCATTGAACCCATTTCAATTACTACGACCTCATTCCCTAACGTTTCACTCACTTGATCATTTGCATTTTAAATAGTTTAGTATTTATTAGTCTTTGCATGCTACATTTTGTTTTAATTCACTCCTTAGCTTTCACTCTTACAAAACACCCCTAACCCCCTATCGTTGCTTGTTTCTTTTTCTTACTTTCTTTTGCAGTCGAGCAAGATAAATTCTTTTGAGACGACACACAAGACCGATAGTATTGCTCCTCTCGAGAACGACACACGAGTTTAAAAATCGATACAACACATTTTAGCAAAACATGCACAACTCCTCTACACACATTCAAACAAGGAATTTTCTCGACCTGTGAAAGAATAAAAGCAAACGATGAGATTCATGAAGATAATTTCACTACTTAAAGCCGCCATTCTCTAAGTTGCAGAACTAAATGTGATTTAATCTCAAGTCAAGCAAGCCCTACCTGATGATCGCCACGTGTGCACGCACGTGACCAGAACGTGAGTTTCTCTACGAAAATCGACCGAGAAATACTGAATTTTATGAAATTAACAAATAAATGATTTAACGTGGGATCGACGTTACTTAACAAATGTGATTTAATCTCTTTTTTTAAAAACTTTTTTAAGCACAGTTTTGACCACAAGTTTTTTAAAAACTTTTTAAAGCATAATTTCAACTTCAACCTCATTGAATGAATAAATATAAAATTTAATTAAAAATTTATTAATTAAATTGGACTATATTTAATTCATTTCATAAAATTATTTTAAATTTTTAATTATTTAATAATTAATAATAAAAGACAAGTGTACAATATTTTATAAATACGAAAAATGCTCAAAAAGTATTCTAAAATCAATATGTGATAATCACATTTCACTTTTGAATTTCAAAAAATGTGAGATAACATAGTGAATAATGAGTACTTAAAAAAATTACAGTTAAAAATATTGTATTTTTTCATAAAAGTTTTGATAAATACATCATTAATATATTTATGCATTAATTTGTGTATATATATATATATATATATATATATATATATATATATATATATATATATATATTAAATAAGTTGGGCTGACCTGTTAGACCTAAAAAACTTAGAATAAAGATTAATCTCGAGCTTAAAACACATTTCAATAATAATTTTTGTATGAAATAGATTATTCTGTTTTATACATGTGAAACCTTCTTAATAAAACACATTTTGATTTGAAATATTCCATTTGTCTAGTAAAAGATAAATCACCTTTGTTGTAATTTAAAAAAAATGAATTATCATTTTTGAGACAAAAAGAGTATTTAAACTTTGATACTAGTATTGTATATTATCTTCTATTTGTAACTTATTCTCTAATGGTGTACTTTATTACAAATTCTTGCTACATTGATGCTCTAAATATAAAAAAAATTAAATTCTTGTGCTAATATTTTTTATGAATTTATTATAAATAAATAAGATTATAAATAACATTTTTTATAAAGTTTAAAAAACATTTCATTTGTTTACATTTAATAAAATATTAAATTTCGGTTCCAAATTATATTAGTGGGTTTAATTTAAATTATTATTTTATTAAATGTAATTTTTTAGTTTTTATTATTAATTATTTTTTTAACATATAATTTTATTATATACTCTCTTCGTTTCTAAACTATGTGATCAATATAAAAATTTAAATAAAAATGTTATTTTATAACTTTTTTAACAAGAAAAGGATATTAAGGTATTTTAATTTAAAAATTAAAATAGTTGTTAATAAAATTATAAAAATAATTGAAATATAAACAATATTATATTTTAAAATGAAAAATATGTGTGTATTATTACCTTGAAACATTACAGAATAGGCTAAATGAACAAAAATATGTCCATGAGAAAAAATATATAAAAAAATTATATACTAATATTTTGTTTGTTATGCATCTATCTATATCAGGATTCACTAATGCACATAGACCAATAGAAAATAAATAATAATATTATGTTCACACTATAAATTATATATAAAAAAATTATAAATTCTAAATAAGAATATTATTAAATATATTTAAATTATATATAAATTCTAAATAGTAATTTAAAATTATATATTTTTTGTAGTAATAATGAATTATCATCTTAAATATATAAGTTTTTATTTCTTTTCTCAAAATTATTTTTTATTCCATTAATATTAATTTAATTTCAATTAATCGTATTTCATAAAAATCAATTTCTTCCTCTTCCCTAATCCATTTGAGTTAAAAAAAATTGATCAAACTTTTTAAATATATTATTTTCTCTTGCTATAATTTGACATCTTTTTTATTTTTCTGAAGATTAAATCGATTTACATGTATACGTTATTCTATTCATTCATTTTTTTTTTTTCTCGATTTTTTTAATTTTATGTATTAATTATGATTTCTTCGCAGATTCTAGAATCAAATTGTCGAGTTATTAATTATGTTCGACTAGATTTTTTTTTAATTTTTAGTTCATCCCTAATTCGGTTATGTGAAATTTGTTCTAGAATCAAATTATCGAGTTATTAATTATGTTCGACTAGATTTTTTTTTAATTTTTAGTTCATCCCTAATTCAGTTATGTGAAATTTGTTTTGCAGGTTAACGTACTTTATATTAATATAATTGCATTTCTCCATCTAATCTCCTTTATTTTCACCAAGTAAATTTAATTTTTTTATATTTCTAATTATTTTTCAGCTTTATAATTTTTATTTTCCATTTATTTGGATTTTCTCCAGCGGTTTTAGGTATTTGAAGAGGCTTCTCGATCGGGTAGATGAGACGAGAAACTCCTCTTCCACCAGCTCAGGGGCTCCTCGATCGGGTAGGATGTAAATCAAGGGATGCGCCCGAGTAGCAGACATATGTTCCACCAGATCAGGGGCTCCTCGATCGGGTAAGATGTAAATCAAGGGATGCTTCATAATATTTCAATGAAAATTTGTCATATCCGAGATTCAAACTCTGCGTCGTCGAGAAATTACACCAATATCACCACAGACCTTACATACTATAAATTACATCAAACATGCGTAGTGTTTGAAAATAATAAAATTTTCATAATTGAGATAACGGTTAATAACGACATTAATACGAATTTACAAATTTAAGCGAGATTTCGATTATTAAATAAAATAATTTGTTAGTCCATTAATAATTTTTTGGCCGTGTTGTAGATTAAATAAAATTTTAGATTATTTCAAACAAATAAATCACGTGAATCGCACTTGTACTAGTTATTCTAGTTTACATCATATTTAAATTTATATCATTTAAAAGTAATATTTTTTATTATAAATACAATATATTTTTATATTCTAAGTGTACAAAAATTAAATTTGTTTAAAATAATATTTAGTTATAAAAAATATAATATATATTTATATTTAAGTATAGAAAAACTCAATTAAAACAATCTAATCCTATTATTTATTTTTTATTTTAAGAAAATTTTACTCCTATTATTTATTTTAAAAATATCATAATCAACCAACTACTTTACTTTCTTGAGGACAGATTCTCAACAGATTGCAACACAACTTCAAGCCAAAATTAATATAATTTGTTTGTAATTTAAGAAGAGTGATTAATTATTTATAAGTTTCTTTATTTATATTAGCAATGCTATAAATTAATGTATTATATCTAATGACTAATATACGACACATTAAATATATACTAAAACTTTTAGTCAAATTTTATTTATATAATTTCTCTCTATTTTAGAATGTTATACAACTATTATATTATAAAATACAACTCAAATATAATTTAAAAATATGATTAATACTTATTAAAGTAAGTAAATAATATTAGAAAAAAAGTCTTATACATAAAAAAATACTTCACTTAATAAAAATTAAATTCAAATTAAGAAATAATTTTCTTATTGTGTTTATTAACATATTAAATTAAAATTGTATTTAAAGTGAAACGTTAAAATAATTGATAGTAAAATTTTAAAAATAAGTAAAAATGTAGAGTATGATTATATTTTAAAGTGATAAAAAAATAATGAGTAAAAAGGTAGAGTAAAAATGTAGAGTATGAAATATAATGAATATTATTGTGTAATTAATGAACGTGAGTGGAATGAAAAAGTAATGTAAATAGATGAGTATTGATGAATGTGAGTCGCATGAAAAAGTAATGTAAATAAATGAGTATTGAACAAATAAAGTTGTAAAAAAAACTTTTTTATTTATGTATATACAAAATTTTAAAAGACAAATAAAAAAATGCAAAGTTTTGTAAGAAGAAAGGAGTATAATTTTTGTATTGTGAAGTGAAAAAAATATGTCATTGTGTGAAGAGCTAACTTGTTAGCTCATGTGGGGCAATATGAATTTTTTCTTATGTGCATTTTTGTACTATTACATTTTTATTTTTTATGAAATTGACCTTTAAAAAAAAAAGTGAAAAAAATATACTTGAGTCATTCATTTAGTGATAGAATTTTATTTTATTTTTAATTATAAAATAAATAATTATATAAAATTCTACTCTCTTGTCTTTATGAAATTAAAAGTAGCAACCTAATTAATGACATATTATTATTTAGGGCATATATTTATGTTATTTTTATTTTACAGGATTATGATCGTTTACTAATAATAAATTAATGGAATATTTAAAAATCAAATTGTCTATTTTATCCTTCTCATTAATCAAATATTTATAATATGTGAAATTAAAAAAAAACACAATGTAATTATCATAATCAAATGAGAAAGTCAGAAAAACCGCTACGGAAACACACATATACGTCCACTTCTCATTTTGTACGAATGTCGTGGATTGTAACGCGATTATGCTTGGGTACTCGAACTGGGGTGGCTCAATTCGTGCTTGGAGATACTCCACCTTCAAGATCCACCCGAGACCGTCACCGCGGAGAAGGCCCGTCATCTCGATGCCAGGCCACTGATCTACCTGAGCCAAGTCGCCTGACCCTTTTTAACTCGTCAGATCCGGCCCGTTCTTCGAAGCCAAAATCAATTCCTTGTGAACAAGAGACATTGCTAATGATAAGTTTACTAATTGCTGCTTTTATGCATTGCATAATAGTAAGTCCTGAAATCAAAGAATAAATCCATTGGTGAAGTTGGTTTAGTTTTTGGAATGGGACATTATTTTGATACTGGTCTAATGGAAGAGATCATCAAATATAATGGTTTCAAAGTTAAAACTTCCATCTACCATAATTGATCATACGCAGTGATTGTCAGAAGATGCGTTGAATTTGTTCTTGAATTTGTTCTGTAATCATGTTTAGTATTAGTTTAATTCAATCTGAACGATCACTTCATCTTCATCACACGTTGTATATTCACGTTGTAAAGTGCTCATTATCTATCACAGATATGTTAGTTCAAATTATCTATCACAAATATGTACATTCAAGTTGTATAGTGCTCGGTATCTATCATATATATGTATAGTTATCTATGTATATTGTAGTTGTAAAAAATGTTTAGTATCTATCACATATGTATATTTAAGTTGTAAAAAGTGCTCAGTATCTATTCCGGATATGTATATTGAAGTTTTAAAGTGCTCAATGGAATCAACCAAAAAAGTTTTTGTCTTAATTTAACTATTTTTATTCATAACAATTAGTAAATTAATTAATGAATATTATACAACTGTTCTGGTTTTTGTTAAGTGTTAAATGATATAGCCGTAGTTCACATAACAATGTACGTAGTTCATGCTATGATATCATGAATCTATCATAGATCGATTCTTATAAAGACTCGCTTATGTGTTTTCGATGAATTATGCTATAGATTTTGGTAAGGAAAAGTGGAAAACCAAAAACCTCATATCTAAGAATGGATTGTGGACGGTAGATTCTGAACTCGACTTCCTTCACGAAGCAAGAACGAATATAGAATATTTTTAACGAGTTTTTCTTGAAAATAAAGTTTGTTTTTCCTTAGAAATTTTATTTTTTTAATTGATGTTAATTAGAATATTAATTATGAGAATTAAATAATATTTAATAAATATGTATTAACAAGGTTAGCATTGGTAGTGTGTCCTTAGTTAGAATTAGGACAAAGTAAGGTTGATGTTTATAATTTCACTCTTTTTTTTTTTTTTTTTGGTAAAGGTCAATTACATTTTAAAAGAAAAAGTATCGTAGTACACTCCAGCGGGAAAGAAACTCCATCGCATCATCGAGCTAACAAACTAGCTCTCCAAACAGCCAAAAAGAAACATAGCAAGAAATATACAAAGTGCACAGTTACTAAGCTATATGCCAGAACCACTTCAGTGCTCGTGCCTGAAGAGAATCATGAAGTCGTAAAGAGATGATCCCGTATAATAGAGATAGCATGCGTAGCTCGACAATGCAACCACTGATCCGACGTAAGAACCATCTGGACATCAACCAAACTCTGATCCCATCTGACCCAAATATGCTTACTCGGTCCATCGACGTAATCAATGTGCCTACTCCACGAGGAAACAACCCAGTTAGCGACAATAGCAACGAGACCAACCGAGTGCTTCTGAATAAGATCTGCCCGCTGGTCATCAGGCTTAATCAGGCCTGTAACGGTCCAACAGAGCGTACTACACATGGGAAGTGGTCGGGAGGGCTGCTATAGGACCCTGCGTAAACACCACTATAGTACCCGTGTTGTCTCGATGTGAAGAAATAATCTCCTCACACGGGGGGCCTAAGTCAATCGAACCCGTCCCCAAATTCAAATTACCGAACCCTAGCATACCAATTTTCTCCTCTCGGTTATCCCCTTCTTTTCGTTCGCCTGGTTTCGTGCTAATTGCAGTACTCGGTCCTCGTATTCTTCTCGGTCATCCCCCCCGATGCCCTGCTCGTCAATTTCACTCTTAGAGTTGCTCCTATATCAAAATGGCCCTATTAAGGTATATTTTATAATAAATTATATTTTTTATATTTTTAATCACTTTTTAAATTTTAATTAAAGTATTTTTTGTTTGAAACGTGGTTGAAAATATTTAAGTATTTTTGTATCAACAAAACTGCTGCATTTACCATTCAGGGTTTATTTGGCTGTGGACTCTGGGACAGATGTTCGTGTCACCATTTTCTCTACGGTGAGAATCAAAGATTTGTTTATTTTTTATTCGCGCAAATGAATTCATTTTTCTAGTGTTGTGTTTGTTTGAGATTGTGGGTTCAATTGTTGGAATCAAAATAAAAACAGAGTCGAGTGGGCATGATTTTTACATGTATTTTGAGATGGGGTTTTCTTTCAATAACGAAAAATCCGCAAATCCATTCAGGATTTTATCAGATATTCGGATCGGATCCACCGTCCGATTTCAGCCCTAATTCCCAAATCCGAACCAGCCCTAATATCAGCCCCTTCTCTCATAACAGTGATCCTTAGAATCCTCACAAGGAAACGCGGAAGGAATTTAGACACTTGTTCTACCCCTCCAATTACAGCTCCACCAGCTGTTCCACTTGAACGACTCTGATTCAGAACAATCTCTTATAGACACATTGCCCCTTTTCACGTGTAGGGAGATCTTCGGGAACGACGACCAGGAACCCGCGTTCGATTGCCCCGTTTGTTTGTTTGTTTGGATTTAACAAGAATGACCTGTTGCTTGTATAGATACTTAATTGGATTTAACGAGAATGACCTGTTTAATCTTAATTTGTAGAGAGAATATACGTGCTTTGTTTTATAAGCATCTATTTTTATTTTAGTCTTGACATGTACTATAAAAAAGTGCATGGATTAGTGGGTTGGTATTTGTTGTTTTTTTTAGTATAAAGACGTTTTTCATTAAACAATCAAACAAGTCATATATATACATAAATCTTAATCAACTATTTTTACTAAAATAGCCTTATAAATAATAACACTCCCCCTCAAGGTGGGCGGAAAATATTTACTAAGTCCATCTTGACACAAAGTCTAGCCAAATCTATCGAAAGAAGTCCTTTAGTTAGACAGTCGGCTACTTGTTCCTTAGTAGCTACATGTCCTAATTCCAAAAGTCCATTATTCAACTTCTCCTTATGAAGAATCTATCAATCTCCACATGCTTGGTTCTGTCATGTTGCACCGGATTGTTGGCAATACTAATTGCTAACATATTGTCGCACCATAACTTCATTCGACTCCCTTGGTCTAATTCGAGTTCAACCAGCATAGCTCTCAACCACAACATTTCTGCAACACTCAAGGCCATAGCCCTATATTCGGCTTCAGTTGTAGATCTTGCAACCACTGATTGCTTCTTGATCTTCCAAGATACCAAGTTACCTCCAACAAACATGCAATATCCCGACGTGGATCTTCTATCATCGGCACAACTTGCCCAATCTGAATCACAATAGCCTTCAATATTCAAATGTCCATTCTTCAGAAAAATCAACCCATTCTCGGGCGCACTCTTCAAATACCTCAGTACTTGGTACACTAAATCCATGTGCCCCTTCCTAGGGTCATGCATGTAACGACTAACTACACTAACCGCAAATGATATGTCGGGGCAAGTGTGACTCAAATAAATTAATCGACCCACCAATCTCTGGTACCTCTCTCGATCGACTATTTCACCTGCATCTGCACTAATATTGAATTTCGAATCAATTGGCACAACAGCTGGCTTGCAGTCCAACATGCCTGTCTCTGCAAGCAAATCAAGTACATACTTCCTTTGCGACAGAACAATTCCTTCGACTCCGTAAGCCACCTCAATTCCAAGAAAGTATTTAAGTTGTCCAAGGTCCTTGACCTCAAACTCTTTGCCCAATCTCACCTTTAACTCAACAATCTCACTCTCATCATCACCGATAATAATCATATCATCTACATAAACCGCGAGTATAGTGATATGAGCTCCTCGTCGTCTAAAAAATACTGTATGGTCTGCATTAATTTGTCGATAACTCATGCCTACCATAACTTTACGAAATCTGTCAAACCAAGCTCGGGGAGATTGCTTCAGCCCATAGAGGGACTTCTGGAGTCTGCAAACCTTACCAACTGTTTGTTTTGTGTCAAAACCAGGTGGTATCTCCATGTACACTTCCTCTAACAAGTCGCCATGTAGAAAAGCATTTTTCACATCAAGTTGGTGTAGCTTCCACCCCCCATTTGCAGCTAAGGAGACAAGTGTTCTCACAGTACTCATCTTTGCTACGGGTGCAAACGTCTCATCATAGTCAATACCATATGTTTGACTATACCCTTTAGCTACCAATCGCGCCTTATAGCGTTCAATATGACCTTCTGGATTTTGCTTCACAGTGAAAACCCATTTGCATCCAACAGCCTTCTTCCCCGGTGGTAATGTCTCGAGCATCCAAGTTTTGTTCTTATCAAGAGCTCCAAGTTCTTCTAGCATCGCTGCTTTCCACTTTGGATCATCTTTAGCAATCTGCCAACACTTAGGAATAGAAACGGTGTCCAACGATGCAATAAACGCTCCATGTGATGATGATATATGAGAATATGAAACAAATTGAGCAATATCATGTGACCAACCATATCGATTGGGAGGGTTACCGGCATTGCTGCAAGTAGTCCTCCTCATTGGTAAATGAGGAGTAGGTAATGGATTTATATCACCTGTGGCTTCTGGGTCTGTGGTGGGTTGTATAGGCGTCTCAGGAGTCGAGGAGGGCAAAGGCAAAGGAATTGGCACAAGCGATACTGTGGATTCGGCTCTCGTGTTATGCCTCCTCCTCCTTTCATACACATATCTCAACTCCCCATGAGCTTGAGTCCCGCCACCTTCATTCTCCATTCTCAACTCCCCCTGAGCTTGAGTCCCACCACCTTCGTTCTCAGTTTCATACTCGACTGCATGCTCTACATTTTCTGGTTCATCTCGACATCCTGTATTGAGCGAGTCTAGCATGGGACATGGCACCATCCCCACACTTACTACTCTTTTACCATTACTACTATCATTCTCCCCCTCTCGCCTCATATTTCCCGTATCAAGCGAATCTACAAAGGGTGATGTCTCTGAAGATAAGTAGTATGGTTCAAATTCACGAAATGTGACATCCATACTAACAAATAATCTTCTTTCCACGGGGCTCCAACAAACATAACCCTTTTGAGTTGTTGAATATCCCACAAATATACATTTCACTGCCCTTGGATCAAGTTTTCCAACATTTGGTCTGTTATCATGCACAAAACAAACACAGCCAAATGTTCTCAATGGAAGAATATCTCCGTTCTCACCATTCCAAACTTCAAATGGTGTTTTCCATTCCAATACCTTTGATGGCATTCTATTGATTAGTTGAACTGCTGTCAAAATAGCCTGTCCCCATAAATATTTTGGCACATTCATCGAAATCATCATGCTCCGAGCGGTCTCCAGGAGATGTCTATTCTTTCTTTCTGCAACTTCGTTTTGTTGTGGTGTGTAGGGACACGTGGTTTGATGTTTTATTCCTTGGGATGACAAGTACTCCTCAAATGCTCTGTTAGTGTACTCTGTCCCATTATCTGATCTCAATACCTTCACCACTCCATTGTACTGTGTCTGAATTTGTTTGTGGAATTCTTTAAAGCAAGCAAGCACATCACTCTTGTTTTTCATCAAATAAAGCCAAGTTACGCGAGAAAAACAATCAATAAAAGACACAAAATATTGAAATCCATTCATAGTAGTTGTTGGACATGGTCCCCAAACATCAGAATGTACTAGATCAAAAACACCAGAGCTCTTAGTACCAGAGCTAAAAAAAGAACTCCTAGTATGCTTGCCAAACTCACAAGCATCACAAACAAGTTTTTCTTTATTAGATTGTTGTACCAGTGACGAATACAAACGACTCAAAAGATTAAAAGAAGGATGACCCATACGTCGATGATGTAGCAACAACAAATCTTCGAGACCACTTCTAGTTCCTCCAAATTTCTCTACAACAGACGAAAGGGCCGAATCCATCCCTTCTCTATCCATGTACCACAAACCATCATGCCATGTGCCAGTCCCAAGTCTCCTGCCTGTTCCTTTCTCTTGAAATATCACCTTTGGAATATCAAAAGAAACTATACATTTCAATTGCAAGATAATGGCACTTATGGATAACAGGTTTACAGGAAATGAAGGAGCATGCAAAACATTGGACAATGTCAAAGAGTTGGTACATCTCACACTACCCTTACCAACCACGGGTCAAGCGGTGCCATCGGCGGTTTGAATACTTTCTGGAATAGTGAGGCGAGTATAAGAGGAGAACTCCCCGCCAGTACCAGTTACATGTCTGGAAGCGCCAGAGTCTACGATCCATTCGGGTGCTCTAGTAGCAGTCGACTGAGCCGATAGAGCATAATCTCCTCTAGATGTCGATGATGTAGATCCATCACCTCCCACAATCGATGCATTCTTCTTCTTAATCATCAATTCTAAAGTAATGCTTGATCCTCCTCAGAGAATTCAACACCAGCCACCTCTCCTTCTTTTTCATCCACCGTCATATTAGCTTTGTAACCTGTTCTTCCACCACCTCTTTTACTTCCGTGACCTCGACCTCCAACCTGGCCACGACCACCATTGTTTCTCTCTTTAGGAGGCTTGGTACAAGCGGACTTCAGATGACCTATCTCACCGCAATTGTAGCACTCACGACTCTCACATCTATACCCAGTTTTACTCGAGTCGTAGACTGCCATGGCCGATTTTATCTGTGAAAGTCCTCCTGTCCCAGCATTCAATCCAATACGACTCTCCTCTTGTATCATGGTTGAGATCGTCTCATCAAGTGATGGAATCTTTGACTGAGCTAGCAATACTGCACATCTATGCTCAAACTCTGGGTTCAAACCCCTCATAAAGTGCATAGTCCTTCTTTGAGCATCTCGTTCCCCTTTCTTGCACTCAGGGTCCTTGTAGCATTCAACTGGCGAGAAATGATCATAATCTGCCCACAATCTTTCCAAATCTCCGGCATACTCTTGAATTGACCTATCTCTATGTACTACTGCCTCTATCTCCCTTTCAATTTGAAATACTCTCATGTTGTTGTCGAATCCAGCATAAATTCTCTGCAACTTCCCCCAAAACATCACTTACGATCTCTATAGCGTCCACCGTCGCAGCTATAGTCGCAACCATAGAATTTAGGAGCCAAGTGTGCAACAAATTATGTGTAGTCTTTCACTCATTATACTCAGTCGAGTCCTTCGCCGGTCTTTTCGTATCACCTGTTAGATACCCCTCCAAGTTCTTTCCTGATAGAACTCTCATAACTCGACGCGACCAACTCAAATACGTGGTTGACCCATCAAGCTTCAACCCAACAGGGGGAGATCCAACTTTATCTGTGATTGCCCCGAACCCTCACCTTTTGATAATCTCATAAAATCCAGCAACACCTTCACATCTTTCGCCTCTAATTTTCCAAATAACTTTTCCATTACTTCGATGATAAATTACTTCAAGTAATTTTCCAACTCAATAAATTCACCTCACTGCCAAAACAATTCAAATTAAGCACTCACGCTCACGATACTCTTCTCAAAACCAAAAATCAGACCACACTCCTATCTCTCCAACAAGCACCGTCCGCAGCTATTCTCTGCCAATAAACCAAAATAATTGCAGCGGTCACCTGTGGTCTTCGGCAAGTGACTGGTCGATAACGAGAAGGGTTCTTGACAACGCCTCCAAGATTCGTGAATCAAGGTTCTTCGGAGATGAATTCTGTTAGAGTCGTCGAAGCGCCGGCGCTGAGCGAACTCCCGGCACGAAATTTAGGTTGGCGGCGGGTAGGGTTTAATATCCCGGCTCTGATTCCATGTTGTTTCTTTTGGAGTAGAAAGACGTTTTTCATTAAACAATCAAACAAGTCATATATACACATAAATCCTAATCAACTATTTTTACTAAAATACTCTTATAAATAATAACAGTATTTTCAAAAGGAGTTTTATCAATTTGTATGAAAATCATAGAGCTTTATATTTGGGAATGATAAGGATCATCATTTTTATTTTTATTTTCAAAAGGAGTTTTATCAATTTGTATGAAAATCATAGAGCTTTATACTTGGGAATGATAAGGATCATCATTTTTATTTTTATAGAGCATTACTGTATCTTATTCTCTCATGAATTTTGCAATAAAAAAGAAGGTGGTTCTTGAGTACAAACAGTAAGATTCCATAGAAGAAGTGTGAGTTGAATAACTTTGAAAAGGGGAACCAAAGTAATACTCTTCACGGTTACTCAAGTCAGCATTCTAAGTTCTAATATTTCGAGCTCACTCTTTCACAGAGGATGAAAGAATATCTCTCACCTACCGTTTCCCTTTCGATTTTGCCAATGAGTTTGTCAACTGAGTCTTCACCTGCACTGCACAGTCATAAAGGCTTTGCTATAGCTCCACAAAAACTTCAAAGGTTAGGGCGTGTGCATTTGTACAAATGGGAGTTCTTTTTGCCTTACTCCATTTCTCCTTGATCTAACTAATGCCTTACTCCATTTCTCCTTGATCTAACTAATGCCTTACTCCATTTCTCCTTGATCTAACTAATCACGGGTACATGCCCTGAGTCAACTAAATTAAGATGATATTGGCCCACAAAAGTGAATTATTATGATGTGTCCAAATCACTCTAAGCTAATGAAATTGGGCTTCTCATCATTATGCCTGCCCAATTTGTCATTTGTCAATATATAATCCACACATATATTAATACTAATAATTATTTTTTCTTTGTAATTTGAGACAGAGGAGTATTTCCCATCAACATTTTATGAGCACAATAAAGATCAAGACATATTGTATATTAATACTTCACAAATTTCAACACATTCTTTTCGAAATTATAAATATACAATATAAAGAATCTACATTGTGTAAAAGAATAAGAAACAAAACATTTAAAAACATTTTGTATTATACAATTTGAGCATTTGACTTTGCCACAAATATGAAATATGACTTTTTTTTAATAAGCTCCCGGCGCACGTTAGTAAGTTCGCTCTTACCCCCAAATCTTACCCCCAAATCGACCCAACACCGCCCCGGGTGACGACAACCTTCAATTCGACTGCCCGTTCTGCGCCGGGATCGCTGCGTAGCGCGACGAAAAGTCCCGGAGAACCCTGTCGGCGCCCTCCAAATGACCACTTTGCCCCTTCCCCTCGTCGAAATTCAACGCGTAACTCATAGGATCGTACTGGAATTTCCCCGCCTTGGACCGCGCTCCGGTCCTGTTGAACCGGCGGATGAACGTCTTCCACTTCGGACCGGCCACGAGCTCCGACCACTCCCTCACCTTCATCAGCGATCTGACACCGGTTCCCCACCAACCCCGCCCGATGCTCTCCGGAGATTCCGTCTCAGACGCCGAGATTCGCTCCCAGTCCTCCGATTTGCTCGGGATTTTCCAGAAGCAGCAGCATCCGCCGCCGAGGAACGCGGCTTCCGGAGAATCGTCGCTGAAATCTTCCTGGTTCCGTGTGTTTTCCGATGCGGCGGCGGCGCTTTGCGCTTGTGTCGCCATGGAAGGGAATCAATTAGTACCGATAAAAAAATCAGATAACGAAACGACGGCGCATAGGGTTGACTACCCAGGCTCTATAAACCCTAATTGTCAATCTCTCCCCGATTTCTCTATTTCGCTCGATGTTATATATGGATGAAGTTGACGACGGGTTACCGGGAGTGCCGGTTAATTGGGTGGAGTCGGTGGTAGAGTCGAGACATTTTTCGGTGGATGACGTGGGTGTCGCTTAATACTAATCAATAATAAATCTCAATAAAATTAAATAGTTCATACTCCAAATAATTTACTATATTAATTTTGCATTGATCATTTTATTTTTATTTATTACAATTCGGACCTACCTTTGCACGTATATTATCTGTGGACAACCATATAAATTAGAAAGCTATCAGAGAATCTCAATGATTGAATTTTTATTTATGTTTTATTATAAATATATACTCCACATATACTTACTTCTGTTAATTAAATAAATGTTATTCTTATTATTTATTAATTTTATTTGTTGGTATTAAGTGTTTTGAGGATCATTTTTATCACGCTCTGTTTTATTTTATTAAATAAAAAAAATAACAATAATTTTTAAATATATCATGGGCGCGAGATGTAATTTTTTAAATTCCACGTTTGCATAACAAAATTTTAACGGTAAAAAGGTTTAAATGAAAGTAAATGCAGCGGAATGAACTTAAGGTTTTAACACGTTTAACACATACTTAAAATGAAATTGTATTTATTAACATGTGTACGAATCACGGTGCAGAAACATTCTCGACTACTCCGATTAATCAAAAGTATCGCCTGAAATTATTTGTATAAGCAAGGGTCAGTCCACTGACTGGCAAGTAAGTATGCATTCTATATGCTTTAATCTTTCCACTTGTCGTTTTAGTTTGTATTTTAAATCTTGAACTTTAATGCAATGCAATGACGTACGTAACTTAGATTTAAAGCATAAGACATAAGCTTTACTTGAAACGTTTACGTAACTTTTCTTTAACATTATAATATGTTCATATTTTTAACGTTTAGACGCAAGCTTACTTGACATCGTAAGGGCTACCCCAGTCCATTGAGGCCATTCGTTTGTTAGTTGCACACCCTGTCTAGAGGCCCTTTCGCACTTTAGTCATTGATGCCATTAAAGTTAGTTGCACACCCTGTCTAGAGGTCCTTTCGCACTCTAGCCATTGAGGTCATTCATTGTTAGTGCAACCAGGGGCGGAGCCACTAAGACCACACAGGGGGCTTTAAGCCCCCCCGAACAATTTTTTTTCTTTACATTTTTATTAAAAAAAATACTTTAAAATTACTTTAATATGTGTTTAGCCCCCCCTAAATTTATGGTAATATATGCTTTGAAAATTATTCAGCCCCTACAACTCGATTTTTCTGGCTCCGCCTCTGAGTGAAAACCTGCTTAAGGTAGTTCCTTGTGATGCTCGACATTCCATTTACTTTAACATTAAGTTTGGTTCTTTAGTATTTTGACCGTGAAATGGGCTTCTAATGCATATGCAGCCTTACGTGTATGCATGATGTTAGCTTTTAGAACAAAGCTCTGAACGCCACACGATCAAGACCGGTGCCACTAGATACTACTTGTTGCAGATCAACGATGTATAGTACGATAATAATGCGGAACCCCGGTAACATGGAAGAGTGTTAAGCAAAAGTGCATTTCGGACTCTACCATGGAAGCTGAGTATGTAGCAGCCTCAGAGGCAGCGAAAGAATCAGTATGGCTCCTGAATTTCCTCCGGGACTTAGATGTGATTCCTGGTTTGCCAAAAGCTATGACAATTTATTGTGACAATAGCGGTGCAATGACAAACTGTAAGGAACCACTGTCCCATAGTGTAAGCAAACACATAGAGCGCAAGTACCACCTGATTCGAGACATCGTTAAGAGAGGCGACAATGTAGTCACCAAGATAGCTTCAGAGGATAACCTAGCGGACCCATTCACAAAGGCACTTCCTGAGGAAGTGTATAACAATCACGTGGAGGGTTTGGGAGTCATAAGTTTGGAAGAAGACTAGACCTTAGTATAAGTGGGAGATTGATAGAGTAGTATACTTAATGTCTAGATTTAAGTGATCTGAACTCCTTGTACACTGTCATTTATCTATTAATAAATAAACATTCATTTACTTTTAATTATCTTTAATTAAATATATGCAAATTATAGTCCTACATTATACACATTGTAGTTAGTATGGTGTGCGACGTCACACAGAAGATCATACTATCGGTTACTCGTATATAATCGAACAGTTACTCACGACCTAGATGGACAAGGACCAATCCATCGGTATAGTCGTTGTATGAAAGAAAAAATAATTTGTCTTAATTATTTTATCATACTTGTACACTTGGTGTATTGGGCGGACCTGCTTGAGATTAATCGATTAGGATTGCCTTTGATAATCTATTTAAATCTCAGTGTATTTTATTCTTAATCCCCTGATATTATTGCGGGTGTGTGCATATAATATTAGTGACTTTGACTAACCAATGGAATTGTCTAATTAGATATATTCGGACAATTACCGGTAAATTGGGTCACTGTATTTTATGTATGACATGCTGTGAATTCTTGACGGGAAAGTATGTCCTCGAAAGGGTTGATGATGTCCCCGAGATGAGCTCAAAAGGAATTATTATGTAAACCTCGCGAGTGGATTTGTTTCCGCATAATAATAAAGGTTGAGTGGTACTAGTCTCGGAATTACAAGGGATGAATAAATTAATTAGCAATAAATATAATTTATTCATGGACATTTCTATCTTAAACACACGGAATAAATAATACTTCGGGAAGAATATTATTTGATATAATAAGTATAATATTGGGAGTGCAATTATATTTATTTAGTGAAGTTAAATATAATTAATTGAATAATTAATAGACTTGGGCTTGGGCTCAATTTAATTATATCTATTGGAAGCACAATATTCTACTTACTTATGGTCCCCTACGTAGCCTATATAAGCACTACATGGTCTTCACAATTAGACAAGAGAAGATAATCATACTTGATTAGTCTAGAGAGTTCGTGAAGGAGATCCATAAGCTTGGAGGATCGTCGCCCACACGACGTTCAAGCTAGTGCAAGGAATACGCGGGAAGGTCTCAAGGTCTTCATAGATCTCGTTTTTCCGGACAACGAGAACAAGGTAAAATCATGAAAACCCCCTAGATGATTTTAAATTAATATCGTGAAATATCGTGAACGCAAGATCCGAGGATCGAACCCCGGACGAGGATCGAACGCGCGGTGGTGATCGAAGATCACCGGACCGCGGCGATCGACCCCGTGGGGTTCGCGGCCAAGAAGGGCCCCAGTTGGACGCCGGGGGTGCGATCGAGCTAGGCTCGATCGCTGGGCTGACCGCGGGCTGGGCCCGCTGTGGTTCGCTGGTCGAACCGGCCCCCAGCGACGGCGAGTCGCCGGACTCGCCGCGGGGTTGCTCGATGTAACCCCAGCGATCGATGGTCGATCGCGAGCCCTAGTGGGGGCTCGGCTGGATCGCGGCGTACCTTCGGGTGCGTCATGCATTCGGTTGAGCCCCGGTCCGCGTGGTGTGCTCGCGTGAACTCCGGCAACGGGATTTCGGTTGGGTTGTCGGTTTCGCAAATTTGATAACTCGGGATATCGATTTCCAACAATTTCCACACAAGGTATGGATGTGATAGACATATCTCTAAGGCTTTTTTTGAATCCCCCATCTCACAATGTGAAATTAATCATGTATTCTTTCTCTGCATGATGTTAGGTTTAATTAATTTCTTGATATGTATATTTCCTGAATCGTTCGGTTTCACACCCCTAGAATGTATGCCTCTGAACACCAAATCTTCCGATGTCCTTGCCCTTTCTAGGGACAATATCTGCCTCTGTCTGTATTGCTACTCCATCGATATCTATTTACTTTTTTTTGTTATGTCTACGTAACATGAAATTAAACAAACAGGTTCAGAATACTATACCTTCGATCTTGAGTTAATTTCAGTTATGCTTGGGCACAACACTCCTGTTGAACCAGGCTGTTACGCTTCCCACAACTACGAAGATTTCCAGATGATGATCTTGATCTTGGAGGTACTGGATACGAGGTTTGTCCAGCCACCAAAACTTTGCAAGCAGTGCTCTGTGGTGTACTTCCCTTCTTTGTAGTGCTTCGGCAACTCATGCAATGTTTGCTATAGCAAGTGTCATTACTTTTGCATCTTCCCATGGCCAAATGAATTGAAAAATTGATCAATCCAAAGTCAAGGGATCGATCCTGCTGGGTTTCGATGTCCCGGGCTATTAAAATTTGCGGAAAATAATAACCCGACCGAAATCCTCGATCGCCGGAGACCGAACCGCGAACCCCACGTGACCCGAGGCCCGACCGAGCACCACCACGGGCGAACCCGCGGCACCCAGCCGAGCCCCCACGAGGGCTCGCGATTGCTCCCGTAGCAATCGCTAGGGATGCACGAGGCATCCCCGGGGCTGCTCGTAGCAGCCCCGCAGCGGGTCAGCGAACCCGCTGCTCGCATGGGGTCAGCCCCGTGCGCCTCTGCTACGGGAACTCCCGTAGCGCGCACGAGGCAGCTGCGGGTCACCCCGCAGCGATCCCGCGATCGAGCTCACGGGCTCGATCGCCCCCGGCGTCCAGCCGGGGCTTCATGCGTGCCCGGCGATCGAACCCTAGGTTCGATCGCCACCCCCTCGGCTCCCAGCCGAGGGTTGCTCTCGATCCCGGCGGGGATCCCTACACCGCCGGCGGTCCGGTAGTTCACAACCACCACCGCCCGGTCTATCCCCGTCCCCGGTCTCGTCGTTTCCCGGATCGTGCGTTCATGTATATGCCACAATTAATTGAACATAAAATCACACAAGGGGTTTTATGATCATACCTTTGATTCGTTGTGCGGAGAAACGAAATCAAGTTGAAAACCTTTTGGATCTTCCCACGTATTCCTTGCACTCCGTTCGAACGTCGGGTGGGCGACGATCTATCGAACTCCTATGGATCTCCTTCAACTCTCTAGAATATCAAGTATGATAATCTTGTCTTATGATTTATGAAGGCCATGTAGTGCTTTTATAGGCTACGTAGGGGATCTAAAGGAGGTGGAATATTGGGCTTCCAATATTGAAGATTAAATTGAGCCCACTGCCCAAGTCCATTAATCCTTATCAATATTAATTAATTTATTTTCCACTATATAAATTAATTGCACTCCCAATATTAAACCATATTATATCAAATAATATTTCTCCGGTAGTATTATTTATTCTGTGTATTTAAGATTTAAATATCCATGAATAAAATTAATTTATTGCTAATTAATTTATTCATCTCTTTAATCCGAGACTAGTACCATTCAACCTTAATTATTGTGAGGAACGAATCCACTCATGAGGTTTACACAATAATTCCTTATGAACTCATCTCGGGGATATTATCAACCCTTCCGGGATACACTGTCCGGTCAATCATTCACGGCATGCCATATATAAAATATAGTGACCCAACTTAACCGGTAATTAACCCAATAATTAAATCGGTTAATTCCTTTGGTAAATCAAAGTCACTTATACTAAATATACACACCCGCAACAATATCGGGGATTAAGAATAAAATACACTGAGACTCGATTCGATTATCGCCGGCAATCCTAATCGATGAATCTCAACGATCCGCTCAATACACCAAGTGTACAAGTGTGATAAAATAATTAAGACAAATTATTTTCTCTCTCACACAACGACTATACCGATGGATTGGTCCGGGTCCATCTAGGTCGTGAGCCACTGTTTGATTAAATACGAGTAACCGATAGTATGATCTTCTGTGTGGGCCCGACACACCATACTAACTACAACGTATAAAATCTAGGACTATGATTTGCATATATTTAATTAATAATAATTAAAAGCAAACAATTGTTTATTAATTAAATAGATTAAATGCTATGACGGGGAGTTTACCGTTACTTAAATCTAGACATTAAGTACACAACTCCAACAATCTCCCACTTGTACTAAGGTCTAGTCATTTCCTCCAAACTCCCGGTTCCCATACGCATCACGTGCTTAAGGTGTATTTCCGAGAAGTACTTTGTGAGTGAGCAATCTAGGTTGCCACTCTGAAGTTATCTTGGTGACTACTACGTCGTCTCCCTCGACGATGACTCGTATCAGGTGGTACTTGCTCTATGTGTTAACATCACTTTTGACTTATGACTTCTTCCAGTTCACTGTGCACCGCTATCCAATAGCCTTTGGTAAACTAAGAGTCATATCCAAGTCAAGAGGTTATCCCGGAACCTAACCAAAACTTCCGCTGCCTCTGAGGCTGCTGTTCGGTTATGAGAGAGTCTGAGAAGCGTCCTGCTTATCACTCTTTTGTTTCATGGTTCCACCTCTTTCTAAAAGTGAACACATAGCCTGATATCGACTTACACTGGTCCTTCTTTGATTTTAGGATCTGAGAATTTGTAATCAAAGAAGATTTTGTCTTGCTTAATAATCCAGTACTTTGCAAGTACTATTACAGCATTCGAAAATCTCTTGTCTAGATCACCTTGATATCCTCCCACTACGCAAACTGCATAGTTGATATCAGGTTCTTGTTTTACAACATTGCATCTATAAAGCTTTCCATACTTGAAGTATAGGAAACTGCTTTGTCTATCTCCTTCATGTGTACAAACACAAAACCTTTAGATAGATGTTCATTCTGTCTCTGAAAGGCAATAACCTTTCTCAGAAGTATGCATGTTTAAAACCAAACCATAATCGTATAAGGTATCTAGGAGAAGTACAATGTTCTTATCGTTAACGAACGATCTTAAGAACATGCTCTAACTTCTACTCAATCTTATATCTCGATTTATTTAGACAACCATTATTTTATGTCTGACAACATTTTTACATTGTTGCCAATGATAAAAGGTTATCTACATAAAATCTCCGAGAAACACCACCTTGTTTCCATTACGTTTTCAATACACCTTTCGTCTATGCCTTTTGATGAATCCATCAAATGGACTATCTCATCAATTCGCAAGTTCCACGATTTATAGCTTTGTTACTATCCATAAATGGATTTACTAAGCTTGTACTCTAAATGATCTAGCCTCTTAACAATAAACTTATTGTTCCAAGCAGGCACATTTAGATCTAGTACCGCCCTTATGCAGAGCTAGGGGTCGATTTCATCTTTACTAGATCCAGAGTCCGAACTCCTCT
This sequence comes from Euphrasia confusa, assembly GCA_954870475.1. NCBI lineage: Eukaryota > Viridiplantae > Streptophyta > Magnoliopsida > Lamiales > Orobanchaceae > Euphrasia > Euphrasia confusa. The sequence continues at coordinate 7,356,780 of OX940964.1, forward strand.
AGTCTTATGAATATCTCTGGTTGTCCGACAACCTCCCACTGCAATGGCGTCCCGGTGTATAACAGTAATAACAATAGGTGCAGTATGTGGTGCACTTCTACTCGGTTTGGCTGGTTCCTAGTCTTTTGTTCTTCTTCTCATTCCAAGGTATTACGTCAACTTTAGGCTTTGTGGTTCATCTGATAGTCTTCCTCCATGAACCGGACGAGACGTCCCTCTGGTTCACAGTACTATAGAACACACAATACTTCGTTCATCTAGGATATCCTACAACCATATTCAATATGCCGTTGTATCTAGGAATATCCATAGAACATAGGTGGTTCCGAACAACTTGTCCTTTTACTATCAGATTTCCATTTCTTTACAACGCACCATCTCTACACGTAAGTGTATGGCGCGCCCCTTTGGGATTGAATCCCAATCTTTGATTACGCTATGTGTTATTCAGATAGGTGATGGCCTCCGCGACCGAGTCGCAGGCTCCTAATGGATATACTTTGATGGTTCCCCATAATAGCTTTGTGTCCATTGACTAGTCAAAACACTTTGCTTTAATGGCACATCAAGCATTCTAATCCATCACCGAGTATTCTTGAAAGAATTACTCGTACCTTTCTAATATACACATATGTCTGCATATCTAATCATCTCCAATACTTGTCTGAATTCTATCCTTTTCCCAGAAAGGTTTGCTTAGACGTATTATCCTCCAAATTCAATCCTTAGGTCGGAAGGTCCATTCCTTCAACTATAATTGATCAAATCAATTTCGACCATATGAATCTTATTTGAAAATACTACTAAGTATAAGATTTCACAAGTATAATGATTAATAAAGAAATATCTAACAAGTAAAACAAGTTATAGAACGGTTCGTTGCATCGAGGTGAACTTAGGATCTATCATTCATATATTGCTATCTAATGTACCAGAATAGATAATGCCATTATTTCTTATCAAAATCATCCAATGATTAAAGAAATAAAATATCCATTCATAATAGAAATCCAGAACAAAATGTTCTTTCTAAAATAAAGGGTACATAAAGCAATAACTTTGAAATGAAATCCTATTTAACTACTAAAGCAGATAAATGTCTTCCACCGCAACCGCTGCCTCCTCTACAGCTTGTGCCCGTGTAGACTCGAACTCTTCTTTTCTAAGTCGCCGGGTTTTCTGGAACCCCTGCATTCAAAAATGCACATACCGTCAGTGGTTCCATATCTACACACCAGAATTCTTGGTAGATAATACCGCTGACTATGTTTTTACGACTAAAGAAAAATTCGTACCTTTGAGAGGACATTCAGACTTCCAGTGTCCAGACTTGTTGCATCGGAAGCACTTGCCCTTTGGCTTTGCAGCCCCCACTCGTGGTACAGTCTTCTTGACACCACTGGGTTTCCAGGCTTGCTTCCTCCTCTTGCCCCTACCTCCACCAGGCTTAAAGCCTTTGGACTTGGTAGCTACAAGCGCTTGAGACTTGCCCTTCTTGTAGATCCCCTCTGCCGCCTTCAGTTCAGTCAGGAGTTGCGCAAGAGAATAAGATAGTTTAACCATATTATAGCTCATGCGAAACTGCTCAAAACTAGGGGTCAGAGACTGGAGTATGATGTCGACTTGCGTCTCAGCATCAATTTGAGCTCCTAGGATCTCAAGCTCATTCAACAATCCCATCATCTTAAGAACGTGCTCCCCTACGGGCGTTCCTTCAGACTGAGTAGTTGTCATGAGGACTCTCATGGCTTCTTGCCTTGCCGCACGATCTTGCTCCCCAAACATCTCCTTGAGGTTAAACATCATATCATAGGCAGTGTCCATCGACTCATGTTGGGTTTGGAGTACATTTGACATGGAAGCCAAAATATAACACCTAGCCATTTCATCAGCCTTTTTCCACTTTCGATATGTCAGTTTTTCCTCATCAGTTGAGGCAGCCGTGGGCTCAGCAGGGCACACTTCATGGAGTACAAACTTGTACTCCTCCGAAGTTAGGACAATGTCTAAATTTCTCTTCCAATCAATATAGTTGGGGCCAGTGAGCTTATGCTCCTTGAGTATCATAGAAAGTGGGTTCATAGCTATTCTCTAAACCTATAAGCACATTTAAACAAACAATTAATTTAATATCCGATATTATCTCCCTCAAATAATATCATTAAATCACTAATCACATCTAAAATCCCATCAGATAAGGCAAGCCACGATAGTGTGGACGTTTACCCATCCAAATGATTTAGCAATTAGATTTGCTTTGGTCGTACATCACTATAGCGTTACTTCGATGGGAAGGATACTATAGAGCGTACCTAAGTGTAAACCATTACTCAGTATCTAAGAAGATTGTTTGGGACTCGTATATTACCGCAAGCCACGATAGTGTGTACGTTTACGCTAATACATGATCCTTCACTTTCTTCTATAACTGTCTACATCAATCGATCCAAAATCCCATTCAATGCAGCAAGCCACGATAGTGTGGACGTTTACTACACCAAAAGATTTTTACAATTGACATCCAATTACTTGAGGCATTCGATTTCATAAATCAAGACGCGGAGAATCATAAGTGAAACTCGAAGTTTCTAACCAGTGATTCACCATGCGAACAACCCTATCTCTCATGAATGAGGGAGCCGAGCAGACAATCGATCCATCTATCAAAGAATGGTACGACTACCTCTAATTTGTGTCATCCACATGACCAAGTGGCTTTGGCTCCATTCCACTCCCCGGGGTGAGAATGAGTCGACTTGAAGTCAGTTTCAGAAAGACAAATTAGGCATTGTTTGATAAACTTAATCAATGTCTCTTGTAAAAGGAATTACAAGAATTCTCCTCCAATGACACATCTATACGAACTTCAAAAGTCCATAAGAGTCACCAAGAGAACAGTAATGGAGACCATGGGAATGTTTCCATCCCCTCTCCCACTTAGCTTTTTATAACAAAAGGGATACGCTATCTAATGCATAATTAAACACATAAGCATGCATACAAGCAATAAAGCACATAGCACATAGTCAAAATAATGCTAGAAAAAATTATTTTCCGACTATCATGGCTTTATTCCATCTCCGTATGCGTCTTCTAGTCTTCAGTCTTCGTTCTTGAATGCTCCATGTGACGAGAATATTAATCCCAATATTTAAATCTATTTATTTTTTAATAAATCCAAAAGATACTTAATTCGAAAATTAAGTCAATCGAATAAATCAAAAATAAAATTAAATATTATTAATATATATATTTTTTTTATTTATTTATTTTCCTATCTAATTCTATTAAATCTCTAGAATAATCTATCCAAGTCAAACTTGGAATATTCTAGAAGACTTCTATAATAGAATAAGGAAATAAAATAAATTAAGACTCCTCTACTTTCCAAGATTAATTAATTTCCATTACTATGAAAATTCCCATAAAATAGGAATAATCAATTAGGAAATAAATCAATCCTAAATTAACTTTTATTCCTTTCCAATTCTATTAAATCTCTAGGATCCTATTCCAAGTAGAACTCGGAATACTCTAGAAGACTTCCATAATAGAATAAGGAATAAAATTAATTCTAATTAATTCTTTTCCTAATCCATGAGAATTCCCTAAAATAGGAAAACTCAATTAGGAAAACCGAATCAATTAGGTAAGTAGAATCTTGGTAGGAGTAGGAGTAGCACGGGTTGGGGATCCCCGCACCACCCCCATCGTCGACCACCACCATCGCCAGGCACCACCGCCGCCGCCCCCTAGCCACGCGCCACCACCACCGGTGGCCGGCGTGGCCGGAAACCCTAGCGGGCAGCCCCTTGGCGTGGGGTCGATCGATCCTCATGGGGATCGATCATGGGGATGATCGACCCCCGGTTTTTCGTCCTCTTCGTCTTCTTCGTCACACGAGTTCTCCGGCGGTCGTCTTGGCATCGATCCAACGTAAATAAATTACAAGAAATAAATTTACAATTCCGGTATCGATTCTATACATGAAATCGACCCTATACACTTTCCGGAAAACATAGAACAATAATAATAAATCTAAATTCGGTCAACCCCCGAATTTTTACTATTACAAGCATTCATCCACACAAAACGAATCTCGACATGTCCGAGAGTTTAATAAACGAACAATCATGGTAAATTAAATAGCAATTAATTAAAAGAATAATTAACAATCAATTCATCCATGATAGTCGGAATCCCTGCAAGGTAGAACACAATTGAACACATACATGAACACGAAACCAAACGCTCTGATACCATTTGCTGGGTTTCGATGTCCCGGGCTATTAAAATTTGCGGATAATAATAACCCGACCGAAATCCTCGATCGCCGGAGACCGAACCGCGAACCCCACGTGACCCGAGGCCCGACCGAGCACCACCACGGGCGAACCCGCGGCACCCAACCGAGCCCCCACGAGGGCTCGCGATTGCTCCCGTAGCAATCGCTAGGGATGCACGAGGCATCCCCGGGGCTGCTCGTAGCAGCCCCGCAGCGGGTCAGCGAACCCGCTGCTCGCATGGGGTCAGCCCCGTGCGCCTCTGCTACGGGAACTCCCGTAGCGCGCACGAGGCAGCTGCGGGTCACCCCGCAGCGATCCCGCGATCGAGCTCACGGGCTCGATCGCCCCCGGCGTCCAGCCGGGGCTTCATGCGTGCCCGGCGATCGAACCCTAGGTTCGATCGCCACCCCCTCGGCTCCCAGCCGAGGGTTGCTCTCGATCCCGGCGGGGATCCCTAGACCGCCGGCGGTCCGGTGGTTCACAACCACCACCGCCCGGTCTATCCCCGTCCCCGGTCTCGTCGTTTCCCGGATCGTGCGTTCATGTATATGCCACAATTAATTGAACATAAAATCACACAAGGGGTTTTATGATCATACCTTTGATTCGTTGTGCGGAGAAACGAAATCAAGTTGAAAACCTTTTGGATCTTCCCACGTATTCCTTGCACTCCGTTCGAACGTCGGGTGGGCGACGATCTATCGAACTCCTATGGATCTCCTTCAACTCTCTAGAATATCAAGTATGATAATCTTGTCTTATGATTTATGAAGGCCATGTAGTGCTTTTATAGGCTACGTAGGGGATCTAAAGGAGGTGGAATATTGGGCTTCCAATATTGAAGATTAAATTGAGCCCACTGCCCAAGTCCATTAATCCTTATCAATATTAATTAATTTATTTTCCACTATATAAATTAATTGCACTCCCAATATTAAACCATATTATATCAAATAATATTTCTTCGGTAGTATTATTTATTCCGTGTATTTAAGATTTAAATATCCATGAATAAAATTAATTTATTGCTAATTAATTTATTCATCTCTTTAATCCGAGACTAGTACCATTCAACCTTAATTATTGTGCGGAACGAATCCACTCATGAGGTTTACACAATAATTCCTTATGAACTCATCTCGGGGATATTATCAACCCTTCCGGGATACACTGTCCGGTCAATCATTCACGGCATGCCATATATAAAATATAGTGACCCAACTTAACCGGTAATTAACCCAATAATTAAATCGGTTAATTCCTTTGGTAAATCAAAGTCACTTATACTAAATATACACACCCGCAACAATATCGGGGATTAAGAATAAAATACACTGAGACTCGAATCGATTATCGCCGGCAATCCTAATCGATGAATCTCAACGATCCGCTCAATACACCAAGTGTACAAGTGTGATAAAATAATTAAGACAAATTATTTTCTCTCTCACACAACGACTATACCGATGGATTGGTCCGGGTCCATCTAGGTCGTGAGCCACTGTTTGATTAAATACGAGTAACCGATAGTATGATCTTCTGTGTGGGCCCGACACACCATACTAACTACAACGTATAAAATCTAGGACTATGATTTGCATATATTTAATTAATAATAATTAAAAGCAAACAATTGTTTATTAATTAAATAGATTAAATGCTATGACGGGGAGTTACCGTTACTTAAATCTAGACATTAAGTACACAACTCCAACAGATCCTTCTTCATGTCATTTTTTTTTCATATTCTTTCTATTTTTACTTGAGCTAAAGTCTTCAATATTTTAGCCCGTCTAGAAAAAAAAACTTCTTCATGTCATTTTTTTTCTATTCTTTCTATTTTTACTTGAGCAAAAGTCTTCAATATTTTAGCCCGTCTAGAAAAAAAAACTTCTTCATGTCATTTTTTTTTTTCTATTTTTACTTGAGCTAAAAGTCTTCAATATTTTAGCCCGTCTAGAAAAAAAATCTGGCTCCGCCATTGGCAGATACTACCAAGCAGATGAAGGCAGGTGTAAAGCTCCCGACCGTGATTAATGTTTCAGTATAACAAGGCTTATGGATCGTCTTGGGAAGTAAGATGAAATACAATGTAACTGAAAAACAAATAATTGCTAAGAATATAATTCGACAACTCCCGCCCTCTCTCGATTTCTAAAACATGAACTTATTGAGAATAGAGAATGGAGAAATAAAGATGTATTTCTTGATATATTCTTTGCACAAAATACAGAGGTTTATATACAAATAATAAACAGGTCTAGAAAGGAAAACCTAATAAATCAAGGACATCTTCTATATATACATTAAGCCCATATAAATGTACATTAGGCCCATAAGGTGGAAGTCCTTAATGATCTCTAATAACCCCCCCCCCCCCCCCCGCAAGTGGAACGTGGAGGTTCTTCATGTTCAACTTGGAATGAAAAGCTGTGTATTGGTATGATGGCAGGAGTTTTGTAAAAATGTCTGCTAGTTGTTGTCCAGTGGGTATGTGGTTGAGTTGGAACAGTCCAACATCTATCTTCTCTCTGATGAGGTGGCAGTCTAGCTCGATATGCTTTGTGCGTTGATGTTGGACAGGATTGTGCGCAAGATAATAGGTAGATAGGTTATCAGTGTAGATCTGCACAGGAGAGGGGTTAATGTTAAAATCTTTAAGCAAGTATAAAAGCCATTGACCTTCACAAACTGTGTTAGCTGCAGCTCTATATTCAGCCTCAGTTGAGGATCTGCTCACAACCGGTTGCTTCTTGGATTGCCAAGAAACGAGGGAGGAACCTAAGAAAAAACAATATCCTGAGACACTTCTTCTTGTGTCAATGCAGCCTGCCCAATCAGAGTCAGTAAATCCTGTGAGAGTATGGTTAGAAACTGCATTGTAAAATAATCCCATGCCTACTGTTTGTTTGAGGAACCTAAGAACTCTATGGGCAGCAGTGAGATGAGATGTAGTAGGGCAGGATAAAAATTGACTTAATGTTTGAACACAAAAAGCAATGTCAGGTCTTGTAACAGTTAAATACAAGAGTTTACCAATTAGAGTTCTATATTGTTTTGGGTCAGAAATGGAAGTGCCATCTGTTTTTGAAAGTTTTGAAGTAGAATCCATAAGACTTTGTATTGGTTTGCAATTCAGGTATCCATGAGCAGATAAAATGTCAAGGCAAAATTGTTTTTGAGATAAATAAATTCCAGTAGAGTCCCTTATTATTTCAATGCCAAGTATATACTTAAGGTCTCCTAGATCTTTTATAGTAAATTTTTCATGCAAGTAATGTGTAACAGCATTTATTTCAGTTATGTTATTACCACCAAGAATAATGTCATCAACATAAACAAGAAGAACAGTAATTTGAGAACCAGAAGTTTTAATAAATAGGGAAGGGTCAGCAACAGATTTTATGCAACCATAGGCAATCAATGAGTCAGAAAGCTTACAGAACCATTGTCTAGAGGCTTGTTTAAGTCCATAGAGACTTTTGAGTAACCTGCAAACCCTTTTGTCAGTAGAAGAGCAATAACCAGGTGGTGGTGTCATATAAATAGTTTCAGTAAGTTCTCCATGTAGAAAAGCATTATTAACATCTAGTTGTCTTAGAAACCATCCCTTAGAGGCAGCTATGGAGAGTAAAACTCTGACAGTAGTGATTTTAACTACAGGAGAAAAAGTTTCAAAGTAATCAATCCCTTCTTCTTGGGTGTATCTCTTAGCTACTAGTCTAGCTTTATATCTTTCAAGGCTACCATCAGATTTTAATTTAGTTTTAAAAACCCATTTACAACCAATAGCATGCATCTCTTGAGGTAAATCAACTAAGTCCCATGTTTTATTTAATTCTAAAGCTTTTAATTCTAGAGACATGGCTTGTTGCCATTCTGGAAATTTAATAGCTTGTAAATAATTCCTAGGTTCAGAAAGTATAGCTACTGAAGCAGCAAAACTCTGGTACTGAATAGGTAATGCATGAGTACCTACATAATTATGTATAGGGTACCTGTTTGTAGTAGTAGGAGATACTAAATGTTGACTGGAGAGCATGTTAGAGGAAGGTAGAGAGTCAAGCTCATAGTCTGCTAGGTGGCCAGGTATTCTTTTAGTTCTTGAAGATTTTCTGACAGTAACAGTAGGTGGATTGGTGGAGATTGTTTCTGCACAGGACTTGAAGAAATGTTAGTAGCAGGAGGGTAAGTAAATGGTGTGGGATCAGTGTTGAATTGATGAAAGTCCTGCCAAGGAAAATCAGAAAGAGTATCCTGTATATTTGGGGATTCAGAAAAGTTTTGTAAAAGATCAGGTGTTGAAAAAACTTTATCATCATTATCCCTCTTGAAAGGAAATATTAGTTCATAAAATTTAACATGAGTAGAAATGAAAGTTTGATGGGATGAAAGATCATACAGTTTGTAGCCTTTAGTACCAAAAGCATATCCCAAAAAAATGCATTTTGAGGCTCTGCTTGAGAATTTGTGCCTGTCTGAACTTAGTGTAGAAACATAGCATAAGCATCCAAAAACTTTTAAATAAGAGTAATCAGGTGGTTTTTCATAAAGAAGTTCAAAAGGAGTTTTGTTATGTAATAATGTGGAGGGGGTTCTATTTATGAGGTGAGAAGCAGTTTGTACAGCATCAGCCCAAAAATTGAGAGGAAGGCAGGATTGAAAAAGCAATGCCCTAGCAATTTGTAAAATATGCTGATGTTTTATTTCAACTCTACCATTTTGTTGAGGTGTTTCAACACAAGATGTTTGATCAAGGATGCCTTTTGAAAGATAAAAAGTAGTAAACATGAACTCCATCCCATTATCAGTTCTAATACTTTTGATTCTTTTTCCAAATTGAGTTTCAACCATTGTAGAAAAAGTTTGCATATGAGTTCTCGTTTCAGACTTTTGTTTCATTAAATAAATCCATGTACACCTAGAGTGGTCATCAACAACAGTGAGAAAGTATTTGTATCCATGATAAGATTCAACCTTAAAGGGACCCCAAATATCCATATGAACAAGGTCAAAACAAGTAGTAGCATAAGATGAACTTTCAGATAAATGTAATTTCTTTTGTTTTGCAAAATGGCAAATATCACAAGGAGTAACAACAGTTTTATCATGAATGTGCAGTGAATTAATAGTGTGCATTTTTTGAAAAGGCAAATGGTCAAGTCTATAATGCCAAAGTAAAGATTTATTTTGAGGTGTCTCAACAGTAGAAGCCATAGGATGTTGATCCACAAAACAGGGGTTAACATGATCAATTATTAGGTGATAAAGACCATTTGAAGATTCAGCATAACCAAGGGTTTTGTTTAGTTTCAAATTCTACAAGATACAGTGAGTAGAAACAAATTTCACAGAGATATCCCCCAACAGAGTTAATTGAGAAACAGAAATGAGGTTGAACTTAAAGCTAGGCACACAAAGTACATTTTGTAGGATGATAGAATTATTAAATAAAACAGTGCCTTTATGAGTTGCTAGTATACATTCACCAGTAGGAAGTTGGACTTTAATGTTAACTTTTGTAGGGGGTTTATAGAAGAATTTTTTGGAGTTGACCATATGGTCAGAGGCTCCAGTGTCAAGTATTCAGGTTGTAGAACTGAAAATTGAAAAAGCAGTAGGGGTACCTGTACCCATTGTAGGCTTTGTGGATGACTCAGGTGCAGTTTGTGAAGACATCCCCATGGCCATGGCAACATTGACTGAGGGTCCAGGATTCTCCATTGGTGGTTGCTCTTGATGCTTCATAAACTGTCTGAATTTTTCATAAAGGCCTGGATCACAGAAATCCAAGTCAGTGTTAGGGGTGGTGGATGTGAGATTGGCAGATGGCACTGGTTGGAGGCTGTGATGCAGTCTGGAGGGTGGCACATGGCCAGGTGCAATTCTCTGAGCTCTTATACCCTTCCAGTGGCTGGGATATCCTTTGAGTTGGAAGCACTTCTCTGCTGAATGACCTGAATATCCACAGAAATCACATTTTCCTGTGTATTTGATTTTATCTTTTCCTGCAGACTTAACCATATTAGCAGTAGGGTTATCAACATAAACACTACTATAAAGTCCAACAGAGAGAGAGTCATGCTGTAATGATCTCTGACTTTCCTCTTGCCTTAATATAGAATAGGCTTTGGAAAGAGCAGGGAGGGGGTGATTCATAAGGATCTGACTACGAACATGAGAATAAGAATCATTTAAGCCTACTAAAAATTTGAAAACCGAATCCTGTTGTTGGAGATTCAAAAAGGCTGCTCCTATGTTGCAGATGCATTTACCACAGGAGCAAGAAGGAATGGACCTGGAAGTTGAGTATTCATCCCACAGACCCTTAAAAACATTGTAGTATGTAGTAAGACTCGGTGACCCTTGAGAGATGGTGCTGAGGTTCTTTTCTAGTTGGAAAACCCTTGGCCCATAACTTTTGGCATAACGTACTTTGATCTCGTCCCAGACATCTTTAGCAACGGTGAAGTTCATCAAGGTAGTGCGAATTTCAGGGGTGACGGAGTATACTAACCAGGAGAGGAGTAGAGCATTAACCCTAGACCAAGCAGCGCCAAGAATTGGATCTGCGAGCGATGGGGTTTGCATAGTGCCATCGAGGAAGCCCAGCTTATTCTTGACGGTGAGAGACATTTGAAATGATTTCATCCAATTAGTGTAGTTGTCGTCGGTGAATGTTTCGAAGATGACCTTCACACCGGGGTGATCTGAAGGATGAAGGTAGTATGGGGATGCAGGATCCTCAATAGGGGAATTAGGGTTTGATCGAGAGTGGAGGGATCCTACAGAAGATGAGTGTTCAGACCCAGAATTTGTGGAATTATCTGGAATCGTCATTGAAGAGTGAGAAGATTAAAGAGATTGAGAGGGGAGGATGAGGGAGTGAGCGGAAAAAAAAAATTATCGTTTCTCTGATACCATATTGAGAATAGAGAATGGAGAAATAAAGACGTATTTCTTGATATATTCTTTGTACAAAATACAGAGGTTTATATACAAATAATAAACAGGTCTAGTAAGGAAAACCTAATAAATCAAGGACATCTTCTATACATACATTCAACCCATATAAATGTACATTAGGCCCATAAGGTGGAAGTCCGTAATGATCTCTAATAGAACTGGTGGTTTTGATAATTTCTAAAATAAAGTCTTTATTTTTAAGTATTTAAAAATTATCTACAAATTTTTGAATAAATTTACGAAATCACGTATTTTATTTGTGTAGAAAATTTATGTGGTCATTATTTAAAAAAAAAATTAAAAAGTAGAAATTAACACTAGAGACAAATAATTATTTTTAAATTATAAAATAGGTAGCATCCCTATATTTTTTAAAATAAGTTGATACTTATTTAACTTTAAATAAAGCTAAAATCTCATTATCAAAATTCAAATTAAAACTTAGTTGAAAAATATTCCATTTGGAAGTAGACAATTCACTTTTTTCCATTGGAACATAATTTTGTACCTAATAAAGAAATAATATTTTTAAAGCTTTGTGAATTCGAGTTCCTCGGGACTAACTCCCTGACATTCATTACCGTCCTTGTGCACGTCTGAGACGAACCAATCGGTTGGTCTGCGAAGCTGAGCACGAACGCCCGGAAAGTTCAGCTGAGAGTCGCGTATGCCCGACGACACCTTCTTTTGTTGGTTTGTGTAGTTCAAACCGCACAGGTAATGAATGTAGTTGTTGTTGTTGGCGGAGGCAGTAGGCCATGCTGACACCGGGCCTATAATATCGGGCTTTAATATCCCCGGACTGGCAAATTACCACTGATTGTTTCAAATATAATAAATAGAAAATGCTTAACTGTTTGGATTAGCAGTCAAAAGTTATTCAGAAGTAGACCTGTAATTATATAGTACTATTGATGATGGATGACCACCTCTTTATTCATGATACATTATATTATGTTGGGTATGGATGACCACCTCCTTATTCATGATACATTATATTATGTCTGGTAAAAATTTCTTTCTATCGAGTATAATTGCAATAGGGCTCCTAACACAGTTGTGTTGTTTATAACTCTCATCGGTACACCATTTCAAGTGACCTTCAACGTCCGGCGTGTACTTGTCACTTGCTAACATTTGCTTGAACGTCACCTGATATTGCATCTTTTGATTCGGCTTGGAGAACCTGAGTGTGGTCGGACTTACGACGACTTCAAACCCGGGCGGCGAGGCTACGTTCACTTTGTAAGTCGAGGGAGCCTCCCCGACGTTGGTGACCGTCCTGGTGCACGTCTGAAAGGAATTCATCGTTTGGTTTATGAAAGTGAGGATGAATGCCGGATAGTTGAGCTGGGAATCTCGTATGGCGGACACCTTAGAGCAATCCACGTTCTTGTTTATGATCATCCCGACTTGTTGGTTGGTGTAGTTCAAACCGCAGAGGTAAGGAATGTAGTCGGTGGGCTGAATGTCGTAGACGAGGCCTGGATTGATGGCTGCCGGAGGGTTGACCTGCCCCGATCCGGTGGCAAACACGTCGGCCGGGAGAAAGGTTGCGTCCTCGATCGGGTTGTGCTCGTGGTTAACTACGTCAGCAGTAGTCATGATGGCCGACTTGATGGCCGCAGGCGTCCAGTCGGGATGCGCGCTCTTGAGGAGCGCCGCCACTCCGCTGAGGTGTGCGCACGACACGGAAGTACCCGAGACCATGTTAAATTCCGATTTTATTCCGAAGGTCCCTGCTACTGCTGCTGCTGCGAGGATACCGACACCGGGGGCTATGACATCAGGCTTTAAGATCCCCAGACTGGCGCCAGACGGTCCTCTGGAGGAAAACGATGCCACCCTCGGAGCACGATTGTCTCCCATCAGTACAGTTCCTCCGAAAAGGATCTTGACTGTTGGATTTCTGGTTGAATTTATGTAAGCTTTGATCTTCAATCCGTCCGCGTAGCCGACACTCACCGCGGGGAGGGCGTGGCTGTCTGAGAAAGTAGTGTTTTCGTACAGCACGTCGTTTACGAGTATCATGGCGGCGGCGCCTGCACTCTTCACGGCATTTCCACTTTGTCCCGAGTACCAGTAGAATTCACACACCACCACTTTGCCTTTGATGTTTCTTCCGTTGCAGTCGGGCGCGTAAACGAGAGGCAAGAATCGGTATCCGAGATAGTTGGGCTGAAGAGCCGACTGGCCTTGGAATTGTTGGCCGTTCCCCAACACGGCAGTCGCCCTTAGTTGTCTGTCCATCGTGCTCGCCCCAACAGTCAGAACCCAAAGTGCTTCGTTGTACGTACTGTCGTAGTTCGTGCCGTCGTTCCCTGCTGCGCAGATGACGATGATACCCTTCTCCATTGCACGAAAGGCGCCTATTGCTATTGTGACGTTGTATAATTTGTTAACATACGGCGTCACAATGTCATACCCCGTATTGCCTAACCCGAACCAAAAGAACCGTCTCAGCCTCTTCTCAATCTCCTCGATAATCCCCTGGGGGAGTATGAAAACATTGGCCCAGTAAATATGTAGCGTACCTAGAACTGATCGGATCAGCTGTAAGCGTCCAACATATGATAAGGTACGAGAGGTCCATTAAATTATGATATGATATTATGAGTATTAATTTCAAATTTCAAATTTCAAATTAAATATTATTTAAGAAAAAAAAATACATTAAATTTGAAACTTTTAAATATTTAATTTAAATTTAAATATGTATAAATTATATTGTTATTTTTATTTGATTTTTTAATTTTTTAATTTATTTTAATTCATATTATTAAAATAAATAAATTACTTTTGAATAGATTTTTATTTAGTTATAACTTTTTTTGGAAGTAAAATATTTTTTTTTCTAAAGGATTTATCATTTTAAATATTAAAATAATAAAAATTGAGTAAAGCCAATTTTTTTATCAAAAGTTTGAGTGTTTAATGTATTTTATATGTGAATAAAAATTGTGTGTGTTTTGATTTTTGTAAAAATAATATTCAAATAACCTAAAGTAGAAATGAGACTCGAAATAAAATAAAATAAAAATTGAAACACTTGATTAATCACGTATTTTTTTTTATAAATAATTTTATACTAAAAAAACTATAAAAAAATATAAGGTGTACTCCTATAATATAGGGACTCCATTCACATATATATAACAATTATAAAATAGGCAGCACTCCAATTTTATAAAACATGTTGATTTCCTATTTAAATTTTAATTTAAAATTTCAACATCACATTTAAATTAAAATATAGTTTCACTTAATTACAAGTTGAAAAATAAAATTGAAAATTAATTTTAAAATAAATATTCTGTTAGGCAATAGTAGTAGGTCCTTTTTTGCCATTACAAAATACTTTTTGCATCAAAATAAGTTAATAGAAAGTAGGGCAAAGTAAAAAAAATAATTTTTTTTTTTTTTTAATAATATAAAGTAGATATACAATGTGAATCAAAATGCCTAAATAAATAAAATATTTGTTGAAAAAGTAGTTATATATAACAAATAATAAATAAAATATTTGATAAAATAGAAAAAATAATAAATAAAATCAATTTAATATAGTAACAAATTTAAAAGGAATATAATATCAAATAAAATTTATTATATTCTAATTTTTCAAAGAAGCTTACGCACTTGTGCGTAAGAAAAACTGAATATATATATATATATATATATATATATATATAATAGGTAACATTCCTATATTTGTTATAATAAATTGATACCTATCTATACTATATTAAATAAAAATCTTTTCTTGTAGTTTCTTACAAGATTTTTACAGGATTAGGTTCACATACTTTCAAAGATCAATTAATTCACATACCTTGAAAGATCAATTTGAAAAAAAATAGTACTATAATTAATGTGTAATTTTTTCAATATTTATTAAAGAAAATTGAGAAATTTTATGATATTATTTTATAATTTTTGTATATAATAATAATATAAAGATATTAAAATTTAAAATTTTGATACAATCATTTTAAAAATATTTTCAACCAAACATATCAAAAATTCATTATATAAAATAAATAATTAATGTATTATATAACTTTTTTTTCCGCGTCGTATAATTCTAATTTCAATTTAAAGCTAAAATTTTTAGGGGTGAGCATGGACCGGGATGGGAGGATATACTTGATCCCGGTTCCATCCAAAAAAATTTAAACAAGACGGGGATGAGATTTTGCTTTTTCAAAATTGATCCTACGAGTTTGGGATCCCTTGCGGGATTGAGACGGAATGGACCAAAACGGGTTTCCCAAATCTCACCAATTAATAAAATATATCGTAGTGAAATTTGGTCTCAAAAGCAAACATGCATAAAATTAAGGGTGTATTGGTTAGAGAGTCTATAGTATTTTTAATTTTTTTTAAAGTTTAGGAGTATTCAATACAGATTTTAAAAAGTCTTTAAAAATTTATAGGTATTCAAAAGTTAATAAATTTTAAAACTCAATGAATTTTATTGGATTCTCTTTTAAAAATATGAAAGATTTCACTCTTTAAAATCTCTCGTAATGAGAAGAGACTTACATTGATTTCTATTAAATTATTATTAAAAATAAAATTTTAAACATTTTATAAAAAATTACTTTTTATATTTATTTCTCTTCTAATAATTATAAACTACATTATTATTAAAAATAATAAAATCTTTAAAAAGTATATAAAAAAATAATACTTATTTTTTTCTCTTATTAAAAAATTATATTAGTGAATTATTATTAAAAAAAAATTATATATAAAAAAAATGAAGGATATTGTGTAATATTTTTTATAAAGTATATTTGTATCAATAGCGCAAAAATTAATCAACAAGTACATTTGTTTCACGCAAAAATCAATAAAAATCATTATAACTTCATAAAAAAATATGCAAAAATTAATCAACAAATACATTTGTTTCACGCAAAAATCAATAAAAATCATTATAACTTCATAAAAAAATATATTATATAATCAAATAAAGTTTATGAAAATCCATAGAAATCCATAAAAGTAAAAATCATTATAACTTCATAAAAATATATATTATGTAATCAAATAAAGTCTATGAAAATCCATATAAATCCATAAAAAAAGTCGAACAAACTCTGTATCCATAAATCTATGTATTTTTTAAGTCTATGGACTTTTTAAAATCCAAAACAATCCAATGAAATCCTAATTGAATACATTCTCCTAAGGCATTAAAACGAACAAAGTAACAAATTAAGAAGTGAACAAAAATACATCATAAACAAATTATTCGTCTCCCCAACCAACAAGCTCCGGACTTGTTCTTTTGGACCGAAAGAACTTAAGCGATCTGAACTGAACTTGATTGATTTTCTTATAAAAATAATAATAATTTTAATAAATTATTAAATATTTTTTTTAAAATATTAATAATATTATGAGAGTAAATATATTGTATATTTAAAATTATAGATTGAAATGATTTTTTTTTTTAAAAGAACTTAATCAGAGCTGAATTGAAGCGATATGAAAAATTAAGTTCTTGAACTGAAGCAATCTGAAATGAATTGAATCAAAAGAACAGGTCCTGAAATTGTGTTTGAGGCACTACAGTGTTAAGAACTGCAGTACTTGGTAGATCCGTAGAGTAAACTGCGTTGGGTCTATGAACTATAAAAGGGTCAACACAATAAAGAGGTTCTTGAATGAAAGCTTTGTATTCAACACTTCAATCAAACATCTATAAGTCCTTACGAACTTATAGAAAGGTCACACGACCAAAAACAAACGTCTATTAGTTCAATGTACTAGCGTTCTATGAACCACAGACTAAACAGATACACTATGAACTCCTTCTAGCGAACTCGTTCTAAGTGTACTACAGTAGAGTGAACCGGAGCTTTCTAGCGAATACTCTCGGATTACAATATTTCTCTCTCTAGGAAATTCCAGATAAAAGTGTTAAATTCTACAAACAATCTAGCGACTATTTATAGACCTCGTGAATGAAACCCTAATGGGCTTCCGGGATTTACGCTTAATGGGCTGAGCCCAAAGCATCTTCTATGGAATCTCGAATATTCCTTCACTGACATGTTTTCAGTTCTTTGTCTCTGGCGAGCCTTCGAACTTCGAATGGGGAGTGCGTAGATGCTACTTGATGTTTTACTTCAGCGAGTTCGAATTCCCTTAGCAGGGCCTTCTCACTCTTCGCGCTTCTGGCTTCATAGACCTAACGGGATGAACTCCAGAGCTATCAGCTTCTACAACACTCCTTTGGTGAATCAGTGAAGAGGAAGTTCGAACCCTTTGCAGCTTCGAACTCCAGGGACTTATCAGCACCAGTGCTTCCAAGACCCACAGTGTAATTTGTACATGCATTCAGCTAAGTCTTCCAAGCACTAGCATACTTAGAAATACTTAACCTGTACAAATAACAAAAACACATGAGAATGAAGTTCATTCAAAAACCAAAGTGTGAAGTTCAAGCTAGTTCACAAGAGTCCGAAGACTCTTTATGAACTAGAGCGAACTTATACACTAACACTCTCCCCCTTTTTGAGTCAACTTCATAATCGGGGATTCTAACTGAATCTCCCCCTCAAATTAGTATCACACTCAAAAAGTTGTAAAGATAAACAAGTGCAAGAGTGAAAAAAAAAAGAATCATAGAAAATGGCACTGAGGTTCGAACACACAAAAAAGAGATAGAGTAAATAAGAGAATATATAATAGAAATTCATTGTTCAAACAAGCAACAGAATCAAGGGATTAAACAGTTTAAACAAGTTCGAACGAGCAGAGAGATAACAATTAATCACAGTAAAAAGTTTAATCAGATCCAGTGGCCGAATCATCAATTGGGGTATCAGGCCTTCGAAGATCTGTGTCATCCAAGTCCTCATCACCACTGAAAGTGATATCAATATCACCATCATCACTTCCTTGCTCTTGGTCTTCGTCCTCATCTTCCTCTTCATCTTCATTCTCTTCCTCTTCGGAATCTGGAGTTGGGGAAGGCAGCTTGACAGATTTCTTCTTCGTAGGCCCTTTGTTAGCCACTTGCTTTCTAGGCACCTTTTTCACCGACACTCCAGTCTTTTGATTTACCACGAGCTTTATATCTTTTGACTTCGAACCTGCAAAAGGTTTGTCAGTAGACTTTAAGAGACCTTTTCCTGTTCCTTCAGTAGGGACAGAGCTCGAAGGCTTGAGAATTGACTTCGATCCAGTAGTGTCCTCTGAACAAGGGAGCCCTTCAGCATCATACTTAGTTAATTTCATCTTCGCTCTCTTGGCTATAGGGATCTCATCCACATCCAATTCCTTTACTTCGTCATCATCATACTTCACTTCGTCGTCAAAGTGAACTTTCCTCTTCTTCCCTTTTGACTTCGAAGCCCTGGACTCCTCAACAGCAGCAGCATCTGCCTTTTCTTTTTCAATTCTGATGGTCTCTGCTACTTCGAGAATCTGCTTGTACATTCTTCCTAGTCGTTCGGAGTCCTTGGAAGATGACCCGTCTCCCCCTCGACGACTGGCTCTTCGAACCTTGCGCTCCATGTGCCTGTTGATATCCAAAGCAAGTTTAATGTAATAACGTTCATTTCGGATATCACGGAGAAGAGTGGTCGGCGCAACCAAGTACAAATCATCGTCCGAGGAGTCCGAGTCAGTAGAGTCCGAAGGAGAAAATTGAGGTTTGCGCTTCGAAGACTGGTTCTTGGGATGAGATAGCTCCGAGGCAGCTGTGATGACTTTGATTTTTGTTTTGCCAAACATATTGACGTCCATGCTTCGATCCCCAAAATTCTCCCATGGAAGATCTTTCACTCTCCTGTTGCTTAAGTATGATCCATTCCATACAAAGTTTGAAATCTTTATGGGATCACCATCCGAAGGCAGGGGGCAGAAACCTTGTTCGTACATCAACGAAGCCACCAAATGAGGAAAAGGAAGTCTCTCTGCAGCTATTGAATTATCAGTCTTCGAAGCATATGAGCACATCTTTTCAAACACCACCTGTCCCAAATCCACTTGGATGCCACGACTGAGTCTGTAGATGAGATGGAGCGAACCCGAATGTACTTGAGCTGTGCTAGTTGTAGGAATCCAGTTGCTTGACACCATTTTGTGTAAGACACAAAAAATTGAGTTAGTTTAGGGAACGCAGGCTGAGCCGAAGGGTCACGCCCACCAGTTAACACGAAGCCAAGCATCTCAGAGTCTGGATGAGTGGTCTTCGGAGAGTCCCATGAGGCTTCGATTCTATCCCTTTTGAAAAACTTGTTAATGACAGAGGGAGTGAAAATGTAGACTTTTCCGCGAAAAACAAACTTTCCATAGAAAGGAGAGGTGGGGTCTGCGAAGTCTTTAGTGACGTGTGCAAAGAAGATCTTGTGCACCTTCGAATAACACGGGTAGTCATAATTGAGTGCACAGTTTAACTTCATACGCGCCAGAAACTCAATGATCCCAAGCTTCTTCAGTCTGGAGTTGTATATCTTTTCGAAGGTGAACAAGGTGTTGGCCAAGGCGTTGAACCGAGCCTCCGCAGCCTCGGTGTAGAAGTCATCAGAGTAACCCACAAGAGGCATTGTGGGAGAGCGAACCACAATGGTGGATTTAGAGTCGGGTGCGGAGGAGCCTTCGCCCTGTGAGGTACCAGTGATAATGGGCGAATCTGGAGATTCAGAGAATACTTCATTAGTAATAAAATTAGAAGTGCGAGCAAGAGAGCCTGCGAACTCGGGAGAGCATTTCTGAGAAGCGTCTGTAATATTCTCCAGTGAGGCTTTGAGTTTTTCTTCTGCTGCAGCCTGTTTCAATTTTAATTTACGAAGTTCAAGAGTTGAGAGAGTCAAACCTTGTGAGAGAGTGGGACTAGGTACAAAGTTCGGTCCCACACGCTCAGCAGAGGCAGCGCTAGGGATTTCTACAGAGAGTGCCTTCGAACCAGGCCTTTTAGCAGCAAGAGGCTGCTTCGAAGCATTGGTAGATAGTTTTTGTTGGGCAATTTTGGCGTCCTCAGAGTGCTTTTTCCTGAGAGCTTCAGCAGCTTTGGCCTTCGCAGCCTCCTCATCAGCTTTCTTTTTGTTTTCAGTCTCAATACGCATTCTCTCAGCCTCCTCGTCCTCTCGTTGTTTCTTCAGTTTCTCAGCTTCAATAATTCGAAGCCTCTCAGCTTCCTCAGCCTCCTTTTTCTTCTTCTCTTCTGCAGCAATTCGAAGTCTCTCAGCCTCTTCGAATTTTTCTTTTTCAATTCTCAGTCTTTCCTCTTCAGCCCTTCGATCCTCCTCTTCCTTTGTCTTCTTAACAATCTCTTTTTCTGCCAACTCTTTTTGAGATTTGAGTTCGAGTAAGACTGTCTTTTGTGAAGTTAGTTCATGCAGGATAGTATCAGTGTCATCCATCGCAGCCTCTGCAAACTTCATAGAGCAGGCTGTGACAACGGCAGTTTGATCCACTATTTGGCTCGTGAGAAGAGCTACTCTATCCTGGAGTTCGGAGATTGTCATATCAGCGAATTGGGAGTTTGAAGTAGTCATGATAGTAGTGCGATCTCTGAAGGTGTAGTAACTGAGTCAGATGTGTAGTAGTAGTTCGAACTTTGTAGAGAGAGAATTTTTGCAAGGGTTTAGCTCTGAAAAACACACAGTGAAAGCGTAAACTATGTGTTTCGCGGACGGGGTATTTATAGACGACAGTGAAACCGCTTCACATTCAACCGCTGGGATCGTGCCACGTGTAGTATCAGTCAAGTTGCGGGTTCGAACTTACAACCAGTCGTGAATAAATTTCGAAGCTTTGGAGTCGTACAAGGAAGGATACTTCGAACCCCTGTAAATACTAAGCACGACAAGCAAGCAAGGCAGTGTAATAGAGAACAAAAATAAGAAAAAAAAGTTCGAAGCAGAGGTAAGTTTAAACATAACAATAGAACAAGTGAGTCCAGTGACAAAGCAAAATTCAATTCTCAGAGATCAAAACAAGAGGTAAATCAAGCTTCCAAGTTCGAAGTCTCAAAGAGAGAGAGACAACTACTACTGTTAACATGTGGCTTCGAAGGCAGAGAAGCAATAAAATTAAATTAGAAAGGAATAAGGAGTTCGAACCTCCACACTTCTGTGTGTCCCATTGTTGATGCGCCCACGAGGTAGAGATAGAGAGACATCGAACTCTTAGAGTCAAGGGAAATGAGTGAGTTCGAAGCAGCAGGTAAGCAAGTGTGAATATGTGGTATTACAATGAATCATTTTTGAAAGAAATTTACTTTTCAATCGTCACAATCACAGAGTCGAGTTCGTGTTTCGTCGGAACATATTGATGAGTTAGCACCGCACAAGAGATTTTAATTCATGAGTGTGAGGTGAACTTTTAAAGGCACTCCACTTGGGACTAGCAATACTACAATCAGAGAGGAGCCGGCGGACAGTTGATCCGGCGTTCTCCAGACGAGTTTATAGCTTTTAAATGAAATGCAACAGATGCTCATTACAGCAGTCAGAGGGGATCGAGGATCATCCCGCATCTCCGAAGTGTGATTGAAGAGCATCTTAAACTGAGGCGTCCATGTGCTACCTTTCGAAGAGGGGAGCCGGCGGACAATTGATCCGGCGTCCTCCGTTACTTAGTATTATGGATCTATGCAAGTGATAGCTTGTAGGAGTTATAAGCCAAGTTCACACGTTCACACTCAGAGGAATAAATACACTTGGGTCCGAAGACTAAAGCGGCCTCGAATCCATGTTCAACTGACAAGACTAGTCCACGAAAAGTTCAAAGTGCATATTCAGAGAGTAAGAAAATGAACTTTCAAATTTATCAAAGTTATATGTATAAGAAGTATATGTATATTGCAAATACCAAAGTTCAAGCATTTTCAACATCCAAGCAAAGTGAGTCATACTCTCTTGTCAATCTACCTGTGGGGCTTCCTGCAAAGTGACACACAAAAGACAGAAGCCGTAGCCTGTGCCTTTCCAACTAAGTCATATAGCACACATGCATAAGGATTTTCTGAGAGAAATGAATCTCTCCGAAGCCAAAGGTTTAGTAAAGAAATCTGAGAGTTGTTTTTCAGTATGCACATGTTCCATGATAATTTCACCTTTTTCAACTAAGTCACGAATGAAATGGTGTCGAATGCCAATATGTTTAGTTTTAGAATGTTGTACCGGATTTTGACTGATTTTTATGGCACTTTCATTATCACAAAGAAGAGTTAGAGGGGTACTTGTGATTTGGTAGTCTGCCAACATTTGTTGAAGCCAAAGGAGTTGAGTGCAACAGCTACCCGCGGCTACATACTTCGATTCAGCAGTTGAGAGAGCTATGCAATTTTGTTTCTTACTATGCCAGGAGACCAAGTTATTTCCAAGAAAACAACACCCTCCACTCGTGCTCTTCCTATCATCGGCATCACCAGCCCAATCAGCATCCGCATACCCAACAAGAGAGGCTGTGGTGTCTTTGGTATACCATAGTCCCAGCTCAGTAGTCCCAGCAATATAGCGAAGAATTCGCTTAACAGCTGTAAGATGTTCTTCCTTTGGGTGAGCTTGATAACGGGCACATAGGCAAACACTAAACATGATGTCGGGCCTAGTAGCAGTGAGATACAACAAACTTCCTATGAGAGAGCGATAGTAGGTAATGTCTGTGTCCTTACTCTTGGAAGCCCGAGAGAGTTTATCAGTAGTTGCCATGGGGGTCTTCATAGGCTTAGCCTCTGCCATATCAAACTTCTGTAGCATATTCAAGGCATACTTGGTTTGTGAGACAAAAATTCCATCTTTTCGTTGAGAAATTTGGAGTCCAAGAAAATAATTGAGTTCTCCCTCAAGGCTCATTTGAAAGGAGGATGACATAGCCGCAGAGAATTCTTTTACCAATTTTGGATTGGTGGCACCAAATACAATGTCATCGACATATATTTGTGCAATGAGCATATCTTTCCCAACCATTTTAATGAAGAGAGTAGTGTCAGCATTCCCTCTTATGAACCCATAAGCAATCAAGAACTCTGTCAGACAAGAGTACCAAGCCCGGGGTGCCTGCTTTAGACCATTGAGAGCTTTATGAAGACGGTAGACATGGTCTGGCTTCTTTGGATCTATGAAACCTTTTGGTTGTTCAACGTAAGCTTCTTCATCCAACACACCATTCAAGAATGCAGCCTTAACATCCATTTGTCTTAATGGGATATTCCTATAGCAAGCTATGGCAATAAGAAGACGTATAGACTCAATTCGAGCTACAGGTGCGAAGGTTTCATCAAAGTCTACACCCTCAACTTGAGTGTACCCTTGAGCAACAAGGCGAGCCTTGTTTCTGACAATTTGATTGTGCTCATTTGTTTTGTTTTTATAGATCCATTTTGTTCCAATAATGTTGACATTTTTAGGTCGGGGCACCAAAGACCAAACTTTATTTCGTTCGAATTCGTTCAACTCCTCATGCATAGCAGCAACCCAGAATTCATCCAAGATGGCCTCCTTTATATTCTTTGGTTCAATTTCTGAGACAAAACTCATAATTCCAATGTCTGGAGACATGAAAGCCAAGTTTGAGGTCTTAGTCCAAGAGTTCAAAGGCCGGGATGAGCGAGTTGTTCTTTGATCCAAGGTTCCAATAATCAGTTGAGTAGGATGTCGTTTTCGTATGTGAGCAGGGGGTCCCGAGTTCGGGACTCCAGTAGAGTTCGAAGTAATGAGAGGGGTGTTCGAAGTAGAGTTCGAAGTCTCTGAGACATGTTCATCATCAGAAGATTCTGTACTGGAGCTAGAATTCAGAGCTGCTGCAACTTGTTCGTTCAAGGCTCCAGGGTTCGAAGCTCCAGAGTTCGAAGCTACTGAGTCCATCTTTTCAGGTTCTCCTCCTTCTTCATTTGTACTTCGAATCTTTGTCACAACTTTAGTAGTCTTTCCTTTGAAATCGTGTTCATCAAAGGTTATGTTTGTTGATTCTTGAACAGTTCGTGTCCTTAGGTTAAAGACACGATAAGCATGACTATTTAGAGCATAACCAATGAAGATAGCTCTGTCTGATTTGGGATCAAATTTCTTCAAAAGCTCACGATCATTCAATATATAGCATAGACACCCAAAGACTCGTAGATGAGCAACGTTTGGCTTTTTGCTAGTAAGAAGTTCATAGGCAGTCTTCTCTGTTTGGCTTCGAAGAGTGATCCTGTTGATCACATAGCAAGCCGTGCTGATAGCCTCTGCCCAAAATCCTTTAGGCATCTTCTTAGATACCAACATAACAGTGGCCATCTCCTTCAAAGTTCTATTTTTCCGTTCAACAATGCCATTTTGTTGAGGTGTTTTAGGTGACGAGAATTCATGATGAATGCCTTTTCGGTTGCAATATTCAAGGAAGGCTTGATTTTGGAACTCCCCACCATGATCACTTCGAATCCTTTGGATACGTGCCCCATACATATTTCGAACCTTCCTAGCCAAGTTGTGAAAGGCTTCAAAGGCCTCATCCTTGGTAGCCAAAAAATTTACCCATGTGTATCTTGAAAAATCATCAACAATCACAAGAGTGTACCACTTGTGTCCCAAGCTATGAACTTCCATTGGTCCCATGAGGTCCATATGCATAAGTTCAAAACAGTTGGAAGTTCTAAAATTCAAAGTTAGAGCAGGGTGTGAACTTCTGGTTTGTTTTCCCATTTGGCACTCGCCGCACACTCTTTTCTCAATCTTTGGTAGATAATCAATGCCTCTCACAGCTTTGAGACGAACGAGATTTTCCAAGTTTCGAAGGCTGGTGTGGCCCAATCTTTGATGCCATAAGTCTATCTCATCAGCGGACTTGGTAGACAGACATGTCTCTTCAATAGCATAACAGTTATTTTTAGCACGAACTCCAGTCAGTATACACTTCCCTTCAGCATTGTAGACTTCACATTTATCTTTGTTGAATTTCACATCAAGTTCGTCATCACACAACTGACTTATACTAATCATATTTGCACACAACCCTTCCACATGAAGAACATTCTTTAGAGATGGAAGACCCTTCACACTCAAAGTGCCACAACCAACTATGTTACCCTTTGCACCTCCTTTATAGGTAACTGGTCCCCCAGAGTGTGGTACATAGTTAATGAGACTCTCTTTCACACCAGTCATATGTCTGGAGCATCCGCTGTCAAAGTACCAAGTTTCCTTGTTTCCGGATTTGGTAGCTGTGAGTGCAACATTGCATATAATATCTTCTCGGCGCTTCCATACTCTTTTTACAGTAGACTTCAAAGGGCCATGAGTGTTTAGCTTCTCTTTCCAGATTTTCTTTACACAAGAATTTGAAGCCACAGGACTTTGAACTTCCTCCCTCCATACCTTTCTGATAGAAGAAACGTGGTTTTTCTTCAACCAAGATTGTTTGGGAACACGAGATTGAGACCTTTTCAGATCTTCTATTTTCTTGTAACAATAAGGTCTTATATGTCCAGCTATGCCACAGTAATGACAAATATATCTTTTTACAAAGCTTTTACGAGGCTTAGTAGGTCGAAGAACCATTTTTGTCAACTTCACAGACTGATCTGTTTTAGCCTTCATAGACCTGGATTCATCACTCTGTGTCTTTGAACTCTTTAGGTCAAAAGACTTTGACCTATCTGACACGTTGTGTGTTTTGATGAATTTAGAGACGTCAGTCTTGGTCTTCGAAGAAGAAGGAGTAGATTTAGATGTGGAAGCCAGATTTGTTGTTGATTTTAGAGTTTTTTCTGGTTTAGTCTCAACGGACTCTATGATCTTTCTATCCTTTGGTCGAATGAATTTTGGTGGAAATTTTATCGGCTCGGTGTAAATAGTCTCAAGAGTCTCTTTAAAACCCAGTCCATACCTCTTAGGGTTAACACAGCTTATGAGATAGTCAAGTTTGGAAGTTCCAGTGTTCAATTTTTTGAATAAGGAATCTGTTACATCCATTTTGTCTTTTAACTCGTAGAGTTCTTTTGTTTTCATAGCAAAGGCTTCTTCCATTTGAGTCAATGATTTTCTAAGAAAGTCCTTCTCAGAGTCTTCTTTCTTTACAATCTCTCTCAGTTCATTGACTTCCTTCAGAGCTCTTTCAAGTTTATTTTTAACAATCTTGAACTCTCTGAAGCTAACTGTCTCATGCTTTGAAGTCAAAACAGTTTTGTAGGAGGATGAGGTCGAACCAGCAGAAGACACAGAGTTCGAACCTTCTGTAATATTTGAAGAGAAGCAGAAAATGTTATCATAAGTAGCAACATCCTCCATTTCTACTTCATACTCGCCTTCATACTCATTGTCAAGGGAACCCATGAAAGCATTCACATTCTTTCCATCCTCCCGGTCATTATCTCTCTCGTCATCAGAAGAGAACAACGGATTTTCCTCATCAAGGACAAGATAGCTCACATCAACATTGTTCTTTCTATGTAGATTGGGACACTCATTCTTGACATGCCCCATGCCTTTGCATTCAAAACACTTGATTTTGGACATATCTTTACCAGAAGTATTGGGTATGAACTTCCTGAAGTTTGAAGTGCGGTTTCCAGTAGAGCTAGAGAAAGGAGAGTTCGAACTCCTTGTAGGTCTTTGATTCTGAAATTTCTTGAATCTCCTTTTTCTCCTTATGTCTTGACGGATAAGATAATTCATAGTGTCTTGAAGAGCTACGAGTTTATCTGGATTTGGAGAGCTTAGAAGTGCCAAGGCTTCGGACTCATCATCAGATTCTTCAGCATAGTATGCACTGACATCCATGCCAGTAGTAGAGCTCGAAGCTGGAGGAGTAGAAGGAGACAGTGCTCTCATAGAATTGTCAAGTGGAGACATGTAGTTGTCATCTTTAAGTTTTTTGTTCAATTCACAGTCCTTGAAAACACACATCAGTTCATTGTAATTCGTAGTATTGGCCAACTTAGTGCTTTCCACTGCAACCACTTTAGGTTCGAAAGAAACGTTCAGAGTTCGCAGAACCTTGGTACATATGTACGAAGGAGGAATGGGATCTCCCAGTTCATGACATTCACTCACAATGGACATGATTTTGTTGTAGTAGGTGTCCAAGTTCTCATCATCACGCATGTGAAGTTTTTGGAAGGCTGTGTTCAATCCTCTGATCTTGGACTTTTTGATACTCTCACTCCCTTCACATATATTCTCAAGAGTATCCCAAACTTGTTTAGCAGAAGTCAGATGTTTGATGAGTTGGAACATGTTTATGTCAATGTACTCAGTCATAATGTGTATAGCTCGGTCATTAAAGGTTGCAGCTTCATGTTCTGCCTGAGTCCATGTAGATTCGTCTTTAGGAAGGATATCACCATCATCATCTGTATATTTAGGAACCTCCCATCCTTTAATCACTGAACCCCACACTCTTGAGTCAGCTTGTTTAAGTCTCATTCGGGTTTTACTTTTCCAGTAGGAGTAGTTATCAGTGTTGAGAATGACGGGTTTCATAACTGTATATGTCTCCATGATTTCGAACCTCTAGCAAGGATCACACCGAAGAAGCACGGTGAACCGCTCTGATACCAATTGAAATTGTGTTTGAGGCACTACAGTGTTAAGAACTGCAGTACTTGGTAGATCCGTAGAGTAAACTGCGTCGGGTCTATGAACTATAAAAGGGTCAACACAATAAAGAGGTTCTTGAATGAAAGCTTTGTATTCAACACTTCAATCAAACATCTATAAGTCCTTACGAACTTATAGAAAGGTCACACGACCAAAAACAAACGTCTATTAGTTCAATGTACTAGCGTTCTATGAACCACAGACTAAACAGATACACTATGAACTCCTTCTAGCGAACTCGTTCTAAGTGTACTACAGTAGAGTGAACCGGAGCTTTCTAGCGAATACTCTCGGATTACAATATTTCTCTCTCTAGGAAATTCCAGATAAAAGTGTTAAATTCTACAAACAATCTAGCGACTATTTATAGACCTCGTGAATGAAACCCTAATGGGCTTCCGGGATTTACGCTTAATGGGCTGAGCCCAAAGCATCTTCTATGGAATCTCGAATATTCCTTCACTGACATGTTTTCAGTTCTTTGTCTCTGGCGAGCCTTCGAACTTCGAATGGGGAGTGCGTAGATGCTACTTGATGTTTTACTTCAGCGTGTTCGAATTCCCTTAGCAGGGCCTTCTCACTCTTCGCGCTTCTGGCTTCATAGACCTAACGGGATGAACTCCAGAGCTATCAGCTTCTACAACACTCCTTTGGTGAATCAGTGAAGAGGAAGTTCGAACCCTTTGCAGCTTCGAACTCCAGGGACTTATCAGCACCAGTGCTTCCAAGACCCACAGTGTAATTTGTACATGCATTCAGCTAAGTCTTCCAAGCACTAGCATACTTAGAAATACTTAACCTGTACAAATAACAAAAACACATGAGAATGAAGTTCATTCAAAAACCAAAGTGTGAAGTTCAAGCTAGTTCACAAGAGTCCGAAGACTCTTTATGAACTAGAGCGAACTTATACACTAACAGGTCCTTATTCTCTTTAGTCAATTCTTAGTGTACTATGTGTTTCTCTTCCGCACTAATGTGAATATGAAACTATGTGTTTCTCCAACCGATACCAAAAACCTATTTTGGAGTAGAGAAGATGCTCTAACCGATACCAAAACATAAACTTATTATTGGTTTATCATAAACTTATTATTGGTTTATCATAAACTTATTATTGGTTTATGGGTGGGACCCACATCAAAAATACTTAAATTTACGTTTATAGTAAACTTAAACAAAAAACTATTTACTGTTTATAAAATGATCATTTTTTATAAATTAATAAAAATAACCTATCACTTATATTTTAGTATTTTATTTAATATTTTTTGTAATGTAATATTCATATCATTAATAATTAAAATAAGTTTTAATAAAAATATATTTAATAATAAAATAAAAATACATATCAAAATATGAAATAGAATTAAATAATTAAAATATATAATTAACATTAAAAATAAAATAATAAGAAACAGGATACTTAAAAAAAATGCTACCAATTACAAAAACAAAAATAATTAATGATGAGTTTTTGTGTATTTTAATGTATTTTTTAATAATTAATTAATATTTTATTTAGTATTATATATATTTATTATGTTTGAAAATTTAAATTGAAAATAATATTGATTGTATTTTTTAATTTAAAAAAATTATGAGGTAAAATTGTAAATTTATAAAAATATTGATTATTTATAAAAAATAGTATAAATAATTACATAAGAAGAATATTTAAAAAATATTTTTTTAAGTTAGAATATTG
Organism: Euphrasia confusa; assembly: GCA_954870475.1. NCBI lineage: Eukaryota > Viridiplantae > Streptophyta > Magnoliopsida > Lamiales > Orobanchaceae > Euphrasia > Euphrasia confusa. The sequence continues at coordinate 7,386,287 of OX940964.1, forward strand.
GTTTCTCGGTTGGAGTCAAATTACTATAAACTTAAATTTTAAATTATTTGAGTTCGGTTGGATTCAAATTACTGTAAACTTAAACTTAAACTTATTTTAAGTTTAAGTTTTTGTTTTATGTTGGAGATGGCCTAATGTTTAAGTTTAAGTTTTGATTTCTTGGTTGTAGATGGCTTAATGTGAATATGAAGTAGAGATTTTACTTTTTACATTCTTATCAATTGATATCATACTAGATATATTTTATCTATAGGACTCTTAGTATTCTGCTATAATAATAATCATCATTTTACTTTGTTGCACCGTCCGGAGACTGCTCCATGACCTTTCGAAGTTCAAATAATTAATTGAATTAAAATCACTTTTATATATATATATATATATATATATATATATATATACTAGAAATGTGCTCAATGAAATTGATTTGAAAAAGAGAAAAAAATTAAACTACACTAAATGGTATAGTGAGACATCTTATTTGCACTAGGACATAAAAAAAGCGGTTATATACACAAAAAAGCTGTGAACATCCGAAAATGCCCTCCACCTATGTCGATTCCTCAATTACCAACAAACTTTAGACAAGCTATGGAAGGCGAATGTGTGGTATAACTCTGTTGAGATCCTTGTCGAATCTTATTAGTATGGCGAATCTGATGTCGAATGTTACTCAAATTTATGGCGAATCTGATGTAAAATGTTTGTGATAGTCTTGCTTTTGAGAATCTGTAAGTCGAATCTGATGTCGAATCTTATTTGTTGAATCTCTTGTCGAATCTTAATTTTATGGCGAAAGTTTTTTAGTACCACGGATTTGATGTCGAAAACCATCAATGTATTTCGAAACTTATTATCCATGTGAATGTATTATAAGCTTAGGCGAATATATTGTAATCTTAGGCGAATGTATTATAATCTTAGGCGAATGTATTATAATATTCTTAGGCGAATGTATTATAAGCTTAGGCGAATATATTATAATCTTAGGCGAATGTATTATAATCTTAGGCGAATGTATTATAATAATCTTTGGCGAATGTATTATAAGCTTAGGCGAATGTATTATAATCTTAGGCGATTTTTTTAAGGGAAAAATGGCAATAAGACCAATTTTCAGCATTTTTTGACCAATAAGGCCAATCTCCAATTTTGGTGTCAATTAGGCCAAAATGTTCCAATTAGGCCAAAAAAATGTATCCGGTGTTGGAGTGGTATACTTAATGTCTAGATTTGAGTATTGTGAACTCCTTGTACACTTTCATTTACCTATTAAATACGAACATTCATTTGCTTTTAATTGTTGTTAAATATATGCAAATTATAGTCCTGGATTTTATACGTTGTAGTTAGTATGGTGTGTCGGGCCCACACAGAAGATCATACTATCGGTTACTCGTATTTAATCGAACAGATGCTCACGGCCTAGATGGACACGGACCAATCCATCGGTATAGTCGTTGTGTGAGAGAGAAAATAATTTGTCTTAATTATTTTATCACACTTGTACACTTGGTGTATTGAGCGGATCGATTGAGACTCATCAATTAGGATTGCTCGGCGATAATTGATTTGAGACTCAGTGTATTTTATTCTTAATCCCCGATATTGTTGCGGGTGTGTATATTTAATATAAGTGACTTTGATTTACCAAAGGAATTAACCGATTTAATTATTGGGTTAATTACCGGTTAAGTTGGGTCACTATATTTTATATATGGCATGCCGTGAATGATTGACCGGACAGTGTATCCCGGAAGGGTTGATAATATCCCCGAGATGAGCTCATAAGGATTTATTATGTAAACCTCGCGAGTGGATTTAATTCCGCATAATAAATAAGGTTGAGTGGTACTAGTCTCGGATAAAAGAGATGAATAAATTTATTAAGCAATAAATAAATTTTATTCATGTATATTTATATCTTAAATACACGGAATAAATAATACTACCGGAGAAATATTATTTGGATATAATATGGTTTAATATTGGGAGTGCAATTAATTTATATATTGGAAAATAAATTAATTAATATTAATGGGAGATTAATAGATTTGGGCTTGGGCTCAATTTAATCATTAATATTGGAAGCCCAATATTCCACCTCCTTTAGATCCCCTACGTAGCCTATAAAAGCACTACATGGTCTTCTCTATTCTCATAACTTGAAGATCACAATTCTAGAGAGAGAAAGTAGAGAGAGAAGTAGATCCATAGAGCTTGGAGGATCGTCGCCCACCCGACGTTCAAGCTAGTGCAAGGAATACGTGGGAAGATTCAAAGGTCATCTTGAATTCGTTTCTCCGAACAACGAATCGAAAGGTAAAAATCTAAACGCCCTTGATTTATTCGGTTTTGGATTTATCGAGAATACCGTAGAACAAGATCCGAAAGTTCGGACCTGGAGTAGACGGACGATCACGCGGTGGTGGCGAAGCCACCGGACCGCGTGGGATCGCCCGGCTAGGGTTCGGGCGCGCGCAAGGGGAGCCCTCGGCTTCGGCCGAGGGAAGCGATCGCGGGGGCGATCGCTGGCGGTGGCGGGCTGGTGCCGCCACCTCCCCACCTCGACGGTGGGGGCTCCTCCACGGCGGGCAGCAGGTCGCCGGACCTGCTGCTGGGGGCTGCCGGATGCAGCCCCATCGAACGCGATGTTCGATCGCGTGAACCCGGCTCGCGGGGGTTCGACCGGGGGCGGGCTGTGCGTCTTCGGGTGCATGGTCTCCGAAGGTCGGACTCCGGCGGATGAGTCGGCGTTCATGTGATCTCCGGCGAAGGGTTTGATCGGGCTATGGTTTCCGCAATTTTAAATAGCCCGGGATATCGAATTCCAACAATTGGTATCAGAGCGTGGTTTACGTTCGCGGTATTTTCGATAAAATTGTTCTACCTTGCAGGATTCCGACTATTATGGCTTAATTTATTATTCGTTTAATTTATTTTGTCATGTATGTTGGTTTGATTAAACTCTCGGACATGTCGAGATTCGTTTTTGGTGGTGAATGCTTGTAATAGTAAAAATTCGGGGGTTGACCGAATTTAGGATTTATTATTACGTTCTACTTTTTCCGGAAAATGTATAAGGTCGATTTCATGTATAGAATCGATACCGGATAGTGTAAAATTTATTTTGTAATTTATTTTGCGTTGGATCGATGCCGAAACGACCGCCGGAAAAGACGCGTGACGAAGGAGATGATCGAGAGGGTGAACGGGACAAGGATCGATCAATCCCCATGATCGATCCATGAGGATCGATCGACCCCTACATGGAGGAGCCGCCGGCGATGGTGGCCGGCCACCTCCTAGGTGGCGGTCGAGGGTGGCGCGGGGATCCCCACCCCGTGCTATCCCGGTCCGGAAATTCACTTTCCTAATTAATTCGGGTTTTTCCTATTTGAGTATTCCTTTTTTGGGAATTCTCATGGATTAGGAAAAGAATTAATTGGAATTAATTTTATTTCCTTATTCTATTATGGAAGTCTTCTAGAGTATTCCGAGTTCTACTTGGAATAGGATCCTAGAGATTTAATAGAATTGGAAAGGAATAAAAGTTAATTTATGATTGATTTATTTCCTAATTGATTATTCCTATTTTATGGGAATTTTCATAGTAATGGAAATTAATTAATCTTGGAAAGTAGAAGAGTCCTAAATTATTTTATTTCCTTATTTCATTATGGAAATCATCTAGAATATTCCAAGTGGGTCTTGGATAGATTATTCTAGAGATTTAATGAAGTAGAAAGGGAAAATAAAATAAATAAAAATATTAATAATATTTAATTTTATTTTTGATTTATTCGATTGACTTAATTATTATTAATTAAGTATCTTTTGGATTTATTAAAAATAAATAGATTTAAATATTGGAAATTAATATTCTCGTCACATGGAGCATTCAAGAACGAAGACTGAAGACTAGAAGATGCGTACGGAGATGGAGTAAAGCCATAATAGTCGGAAAATAATATTCTAGTAATTATTTTGACTATGTGATAATACTATGTGCTTTATTACATGTATGCATGCTATATGTGTTTACTTTTATGCACTAGATAGCGTATCCCTTTATTGTAAAAAGCTAAGTGGGAGAGGGTATGGAAACATACCCATGGTCTCCATTGCTGCTCTCTTGGTAACTTTTATAAACTTTTGAAGTTTATATAGATAGGTCATTGGAGGAGAGTTCTTGTAATTCCTCTTACGAGAAACATTGATTAAGTTCATCAAACAATGCCTAATTTGTCTTTCCAAAACTGATTTCAAGTCGACTCATTCTCACCCCGGGGAGTGGAATGGAGCCAAAGCCACTTGGTCATGTCGAGGACACAAATTAGAGGCAGTCGTACCATTCTTTGATAGATGGATCGATTGTCTGCTCGGCTCCCTCATTTATGAGAGATAGGGTTGTTCGCATGGTGAATCACTGGTTAGAAACTTCGAGTTTCACTTATGATTCTCCGCGTCCTTATTTACAAGATTAAATGGGTCAAGTAATTGGATTTCAATTGTATAAGTCTTTTGGTATAGTAAACGTCCACACTATCGTGGCTTGCTATATCGAATGGGACTTTATATCAATTGATGTAGACAGTTATAGAAGGGAGTGAAGGATCCGTGTGTCAACGTAAACATCCACACTATCGTGGCTTGCGGTGATATACGAGTCTCAAACAAACTTCTTAGTACTGAGTGATGGTTAACACTTAGGTACGCTTCATAGTATTCCTCCCATCGAGGTAACGCTATTGATGATGTACGACCGAAGGAAATCTAATTGCTAAATCATTTGGGTGGGTAAACGTCCACACTATCGTGGCTTGCCTTACCTGATGGGATTTTAGATGTGATTAGTGATTTAATGATATTATTTGAGGGAGATAATATCGGATATTAAATTGTTTGTTTGTTTTATGTGCTTATAGGTTAGGAATGACTGTGACCCCACTTTGTGATATACTTAAAGATGAAAACTCACTGGTTCCATATAGTACTGATTGGAAAAGAAATCTGGACATTGTCCAGACTGTTGAGCTTTCTGAATCCACTGTTGTTCCAACTACGTTGAGACATGGTGTGGAAGCTAGGCAAGAGGTGTTTAACATACCCACGGAATCGTTCCTCAATGAGTCCCTTAAAACCGGCTCGGCGAAGGCGATTTTTGTGCGTAAGTTAAGAGAAACACGAGCTCTTGTGGCTAGGCTAAAAGAAAAGCGTGCAAAGAGACCCAGTGGTTTAAAACCACGGATTGGGGAAAGCAAGCGGTTTCGCAGATGCTTTCGATGCAAACAGTTTGGGCACTGGAGGTCTGATTGTCCTCTCATCAAAGGTACGAAATTTTCCTTAGTCACTGAAACATTATCAGTGGTGTTATCTACCAGCACCTGGTGTGTAGATACGGGGGCCACTGATCATGTCTGCAATTCATTGCAGGGGTTCCAGGAAACCCGGAGACTTAGAGAGGGAGAGATCGTGGTCTACATGGGCAATGCCGCGAAGGTGGCGGCTGTTGCAGTGGGAGACGTTCACTTACGCTTTAGTAGTGATAGGGTTTTAGTTTTACATAATTGTCTTTATGTACCCAACTTTAGAAAGAATTTAATTTCGGTTTCTAAACTTATTATGAATGGATATTCTGTTTCTTTTGACCACTCTGTGATCATAAGAAGAAACAGTGAGATTATCTGTTCTGGTACATTGGTGGACGATTTATATGTGCTAAATCCTGAGTCTAACACGATGCAACTAACCGAGAGTAATAACACATCTACGAACACCAATAAGAGAAAGGAACCTTCTAAAATGAATCAATTATACTTGTGGCACTTAAGGCTAGGTCATATTAACTCAAATAGAATTCAAAGGTTGAAAGCTGATGGTCTCATCAGTGGTGTTGAAGGAGAGGACCTTCCAACCTGCGAATCCTGTTTAGAGGGAAAAATGACCAAGCGTTCTTTTTCTGGTAAAGGACGAAGGGCTGAACAAGTATTGGATTTGATTCACTCTGATGTATGCGGACCTCAAGGCATACTTGGCAGAGAATGGGATTGATTCCCAAATGACATCACCATATACTCCTCAGCAGAATGGTGTGTAGGAAAGAAGGAATAGGACTCTTATGGAAATGGTGCGTTCAATGATGAGTTACTCGGACTTACCTACTATGTTCTGGGGATATGCCTTGGAAACAGCAGCGCACATTCTAAACTTGGTTCCATCTAAAACGGTTCCTTCAACACCCATGGAACGATGGAGCGGGCGCAAGCCTAGCTTGAGACACGTTCGGATCTGGGGGTGCCCTGCACATGTGTTGAAGGTAGGTGCCGATAAATTAGAACCTCGTACTGAAGTGCGGTTGTTTATAGGATATCCTAGAGGAACTAAGGGTGGCATGTTCTATAGTCCTACGGACCAGAAGATCGTTATAAGTACTAACGCTCGGTTCATAGAGGAAGACTATGTCATGGACCACAAGCCCAAGAGTGACATAATACTTGATGAGTTGAGAGGTAACAAGGAAGACTTAGATACAGCCGAACCGAGTATAGATACACCACTAGAATCTGCACCTGACACTGTCACTGTTAATACACCGGAACGCCGTCGTAGTGGGAGGGTTGTTAAGCAACCACACTGATGGATTGGACTGGGTGAGTCTTCGGACTCTGGACCTGGAGTTCATGAAATCGATCCCTGGACCTATGATGAGGCGGTACAAGATATAGATGCGCCTTCTTGGAAGAAAGCGATGAAATCCGAAATAGAATCTATGGATTCTAATAAAGTCTGGGATCTTGTAGAACCACCAAACGGCGTAAAGCCAATTGGGTGTAAATGGGTCTACAAGAGAAAGAGAGGATCTGACGGAAAGGTTGAAACCTTTAAAGTTCGGCTTGTTGCGAAAGGATATACTCAGAAAGAGGGAATCGATTATGAGGAGACCTTCTCGCCGGTAGCCAAGATAAAGTCAATCCGGATTCTCTTATCCATAGCAGCTCATATGGATTATGAGGTGTGGCAAATGGATGTCAAGACAGCTTTCCTAAATGGAAGTCTTGACGAGACGATTTATATGAAACAACCAGAAGGATTCATTGCTAAGGGGCGAGATCATCTAGTGTGCAAGCTTAATCGATCCATTTATGGATTGAAACAAGCCTCGAGATCGTGGAACCTGCGGTTTGACGAAGTAGTCCAATCTTTTGGATTCAGTCAAAGCATGGACGAATCGTGTGTGTATTGGAAACGTGATGGGAAGAAGGTGGTGTTTCTCGTGCTTTATGTAGATGATATTCTTCTCATTGGCAACAGTGTAAAGATGTTATCAGACATAAAGGGATGGTTGTCTAGACAATTCGATATGAAAGATTTGGGAGAAGTCGGGCATGTTCTAGGGATCAAGGTTATAAGGGATTGCCGGAATAGAACATTGTACCTATCCCAGCAATCTTACATAGACACGATTCTGGCTCGTTTTAACATGCAAGATTCCAAGAAGGGTGAGCTGCCCTTCAGTAAAGGAACTTATCTTTCTAAGGAGATGTGTCCTTAGACACAAAAGGAGAAAGATGAAATGAAAGCAGTTCCCTACGCTTCGGCTGTGGGAAGCTTGATGTATGCAATGTTATGCACGAGGCCTGATATCTGCTATGCAGTTGGCGTAGTAGCGAGATATCAGAGTAACCCTGGAAAGGCTCATTGGACTGCCGTAAAGAGCATTTTCAAGTATTTGCGAAATACTAGGGATTATGTTCTAAGTTACGGGGCAGACAATCTGATTCCTTTGGGTTATACGGATTCGGATTTCCAAGCTGATAAGGACCGGCGAAAGTCGACATCAGGCTATGTGTACACTTTGGGAGGTGGAGCCGTATCATGGAGGAGTGTTAAGCAAAAGTGCATTTCAGACTCTACCATGGAAGCTGAATATGTTGCAGCCTCAGAGGCAGCGAAAGAATCAGTTTGGCTCCTTAATTTCCTCCAGGACTTAGATGTGATTCCGAGTTTGCCCAAGGCTATGACAATTTATTGTGATAATAGCGGTGCAGTGGCAAACAGTAAGGAACCACGGTCCCATAGTGCTACGAAACACATAGAGCGCAAGTACCACCTGATTCGAGTCATCGTCAAGAGGGGCGATGCGATAGTCACCAAGATAGCTTCAGAGGACAACCTAGCGGACCCTTTCACCAAGATACTTCCTAAGGAAGTATATTTCAAGCACTTGGAGGGTTTGGGAGTCAGAAGTTTGGAGGATAAGACTAGACCTTAGTATAAGTGGGAGATTGTTGGAGTGGTATACTTAATGTCTAGATTTGAGTATTGTGAACTCCTTGTACACTTTCATTTACCTATTAAATACGAACATTCATTTGCTTTTAATTGTTGTTAAATATATGCAAATTATAGTCCTGGATTTTATACGTTGTAGTTAGTATGGTGTGTCGGGCCCACACAGAAGATCATACTATCGGTTACTCGTATTTAATCGAACAGATGCTCACGACCTAGATGGACACGGACCAATCCATCGATATAGTCGTTGTGTGAGAGAGAAAATAATTTGTCTTAATTATTTTATCACACTTGTACACTTGGTGTATTGAGCGGATCGATTGAGACTCATCAATTAGGATTGCTCGACGATAATTGATTTGAGACTCAGTGTATTTTATTCTTAATCCCCGATATTGTTGCGGGTGTGTATATTTAATATAAGTGACTTTGATTTACCAAAGGAATTAACCGATTTAATTATTGGGTTAATTACCGGTTAAGTTGGGACACTATATTTTATATATGGCATGCCGTGAATGATTGACCGGACAGTGTATCCCGGAAGGGTTGATAATATCCCCGAGATGAGCTCATAAGGATTTATTATGTAAACCTCGCGAGTGGATTTAATTCCGCATAATAAATAAGGTTGAGTGGTACTAGTCTCGGATAAAAGAGATGAATAAATTTATTAAGCAATAAATAAATTTTATTCATGGATATTTATATCTTAAATACACGGAATAAATAATACTACCGGAGAAATATTATTTGGATATAATATGGTTTAATATTGGGAGTGCAATTAATTTATATAGTGGAAAATAAATTAATTAATATTAATGGGAGATTAATAGATTTGGGCTTGGGCTCAATTTAATCATTAATATTGGAAGCCCAATATTCCACCTCCTTTAGATCCCCTACGTAGCCTATAAAAGCACTACATGGTCTTCTCTATTCTCATAACTTGAAGATCACAATTCTAGAGAGAGAAAGTAGAGAGAGAAGTAGATCCATAGAGCTTGGAGGATCGTCGCCCACCCGACGTTCAAGCTAGTGCAAGGAATACGTGGGAAGATTCAAAGGTCATCTTGAATTCGTTTCTCCGAACAACGAATCGAAAGGTAAAAATCTAAACGCCCTTGATTTATTCGGTTTTGGATTTATCGAGAATACCGTAGAACAAGATCCGAAAGTTCGGACCCGGAGTAGACGGACGATCACGCGGTGGTGGCGAAGCCACCGGACCGCGTGGGATCGCCCGGCTAGGGTTCGGGCGCGCGCAAGGGGAGCCCTCGGCTTCGGCCGAGGGAAGCGATCGCGGGGGCGATCGCTGGCGGTGGCGGGCTGGTGCCGCCACCTCCCCACCTCGACGGTGGGGGCTCCTCCACGGCGGGCAGCAGGTCGCCGGACCTGCTGCTGGGGGCTGCCGGATGCAGCCCCATCGAACGCGATGTTCGATCGCGTGAACCCGGCTCGCGGGGGTTCGACCGGGGGCGGGCTGTGCGTCTTCGGGCGCATGGTCTCCGAAGGTCGGACTCCGGCGGATGAGTCGGCGTTCATGTGATCTCCGGCGAAGGGTTTGATCGGGCTATGGTTTCCGCAATTTTAAATAGCCCGGGATATCGAATTCCAACATCCGGAAAGACGAAATTACCCTCCCATATTAACTTCACAAATCGAGCTGAGGGGAAATCATTCTCGACGACACATTCAATTCCCAAAATTAAATTCGTGACACATTCAATTCAGCTCCACCGCCGCTGCTGTTCAACTGCCGAGCCGAGGGGAATTCATCTCCGTCGCCGCCGCGTTCAAGCTAAGGAGAGGTCGCCACCGGATAGCAGCTCCAATTCTCCGCCGCTAAGGACAATCGATTTCATGCAGTCCGTCTCCTTCGGACTCGATCGATCGATCGATTTCATCGCCGGCGCCGCCGTTCCTGGCACAGTTCAAATGTCAGATACGCAGCCGCCTTCCTTGCCGGCGATTTCGAATACAGGTACGCGATTTCGAATCCACGTACCCGATCAGTGCTTAAAATCTTTATTCAGCATGCATGCGCAGTGTGTGTGTGGATTGATTCAGTGTGCATTGAGCATGCATTCAATGTTCATTGTTTTTTATTATTCATGTTCAGTGTTTTTTCGTTGCATTCAGTGTTAATTAAGCATGCACTCAGTGTTCAGTGTGCACGCATTCAGTGTTCCTGCACTGAGCTGGCCATGCAGTGCTTATTTGGTTCAGTCAGTGTTTAATTGATTCATTCAGTGTGCATTGAGATGGACTAATTGTACTCACACACTGTGCCCACCTGTTGCACACTGAATCCATACTCAACCATGTGGATTCAGTGCTGATTTGCTTCATTCAGTGTTTAATGGCTTTATTCAGTGTGCATTGAGCTTGGCTAATTGCAATTACGCACTGTACCCACCTGTTGCACACTGAATCCATACTCAACCATGTGGACTCAGTGCTGATTTGCTGCATTCAGTGTCTGAATGAATACCAGTTTGTTTCCCCTAGGATACCTGTTATTTGTTGGAAATGCAATGTGTTACAGGAATCAGTGTGTGTTGACTTTGTTTTCTTTGATGCATTGACCTGTCTCCCTTTCAATAAATGCCAGCCATGTTAGTTGAGGGTTGAGGGGCATTTAATGCCAGTGTTATAAGTGTGAGGATGGTTATAAATACCTCGTCATTTCTCTGGTTTCCTCATCTCATTTCTGTTCGATCAAGGGGCAGCCAGCAGCAACGATGCCGAGGCGAAGGGGAACACTCGATCGAGAGCCAGGACCGACACCAAGTGAGGCTGAATTTTTCAATAACAGTCCTCCTCCCTCGCCCGAACAAAGATTCAATGGCGGGCCAATCCGTCGGGGGCCACCAATGATGCCTAGGCGACCGGGCACACTCGATCGGGAGCCAGGACAGACGGCAAGAAGTCGGGGGGTTGAATCTTGGAATGGTTCTCACTGGACCGAGCAAAGATTCAATGGCCGTTGGCATAAAGAAAAGTTTCCCCTCCCGACTGTCTTTGTTCGTCCGATCAAGGATGAAATGGGGAATTTCATCGTTCTGACGGACTCCCTGGAACAGATATGGCACGTTCCTCTCACCACTCATCGGAATCAAACGGCCATCCACGGATTTCACTGGGAACGCCTCGTTCGAGAGTTTGGAGTGCAAGAAGGCTGGAACATCCGGGTTACCTGGACCGGAGGAAGTAGTTTCTCGGTTGGCGTATTCGATCAAAATGGCCAGTCGATGGTGCGCCCTGTCAGGGACCCCCCTCGTCGTGACCCAAGACTTCCTCCTTCTCATTATTATCGTTGTTAATCTTTTTTGTGCTTTTTTCTGGTGTTTCCTGTGATTTTGACGACTTTGTCTTCGTTGTACTGCTTGCTTAATAAGACTTTGAGTTTCAAAAAAAAAAAAAAAAAAAAAAAAAGGAACACGCTGTCTTGTCTGACTTTAACACTGAACAGGCCTTAAAAACACTGACTGATTGACTGTGCATTTAACACTGAACAGGTCTTAAAAACACTGTTTGAGGCAACACTCATTGAATCAGACAATCAAACACTGAGCACACTTTTATAGCACTGAACACACTTCAATAGCACTGAACAACACTGAACCAATCTTTAATAGCACTGAACACCCTTTATTAGCACTGAACACATAGATACACACATTGAATCACACTGATTGACTGTGAGTCGTTATTTTGTGTTTCTCAGCAGGGACCGCTGTTTTCGCATTTTGTTCATTCGGCGGTGAGAATTTGGTGTCCAGAATCGATTCCTCCCGTGCGGCCGCCCTTCACCAGCTGAAGGAAACAGTCGAGCTTTAGTGGCCTGAGCTCCGAGACGTTCCGTACGGCATGCATTACTCTGTACCCGATTTCTCAAACTGTGTGCTCTCAACCGATGCGGACATGTCGAACATGGTATCCCTAGCTGCGCTTCACAAGCTGCCTCGGGTGAGCATCGACATTTCCGTCGCGACTGAAGACCACACCTCTAGTTCTGTGTTCTCGACGGTGTCCAACAGTACCGCTGTCAGTGCGACCGAAACAGAAAACAACGAGGGATTTGAAGCAGAAGATATGTTCCGCCTGTTTGGTCCGTCGAGCTCAAAAGTGTTGTTAACCGATGGCTGGGACAAAGAGATTTCGGGTGTCGGTCAGGTGTTCCAAGGAGGTGCCCCAGACTTTCGAAACGCGCTCTGTAAGATGGCAGTCGGAGTTGGATTCGATTTCGAGTACGTGAAGAACAGACCCGAAAAGGTTTCTGCCGTGTGCTCGAAGAAAAGCAGCACGGGATGCAACTGGTCTGTATGCGCCGTGATGGATCGAAGCAACGGATTCTTTTACGTCAAGCAGCTGCGTAACGAGCACATCTGCGGTGCGTGCTTTCGATCCCTGAAGCACAGGCGGGTCTGCTCGGACTTGGTTTCCAGTTTGATAGTCGAGGAGGTACGGAAAAGCACACTGACTCGTCCGATCCAAATCGTGAGAAACTTCCAGCATCACTACGGCCTGGAGATCTCGTCTGGCCTCGCTCTGGATGCGCTCGAGAAGGCCAGGAAGCTGATTCACGGCGACGATAAAGATTCATTCGGGGCACTGACTAAGCACCTGCAGGCAATATCGGATTCCAACCCTGGGTCGCACCTGCTGCTCGAATTCAACGAGGCGTCCAGGAAGTTTCGCAGAGTCTTCATCTCGATGAAGGCTTGTATTGACGGGATGAACCACTGTCGCCCTTTGCTGTTTCTGGATGGCACGTTTCTGAAGGGAAGGTTCAAGGGCCATTTGCTCGCTGCCACGGGCAAGGACGGCGATGGAGGTATGTGTAGTACAGTTTTGAGCACTGAATCCCTCTTTTTAACACTGACTGATCTGAAATGCACACTGACACTGACACGTGTTGCTTGCAGCACTGAATATGTATTTTCAGCACTGAATGAGTGCTATTCACACTGACTGACTGAAGTGTTTTAATTTTTTTTTTCTTGTTCGTGTCCTCGTGGATGCAGGGTTGTACCCATTGGCTTATGCCGTTGTCGATTCCGAGAACTATGCTAACTGGAAGTGGGTTTTGGACAACCTGAAGCACATCCTATCTCCTTCTCGCACTGTTACGTTCGTGTCGGACAGGAATCTCGGGCTGCTCGAGGCGATGAGCAGGGTGTTCCCAGGGTCCCCGCACGGCTACTGTATCAATCACTTGAAGTTGAACCTGAAAGACAAGTTCAGAGGCAGATGGGCAACCAAGATGTTACGAGACGGCGTGGTGTGGAATTTCTTGAAATGTGCGTACGCAACCACCGTCGAAGCCTACCAACTGAGCATGGACAAGCTGTTGGAAGAGGGAGGCCAGACAGCGAAAGTGTTTTTCGAGAAAATGGATCCAAAGAATTGGGCCAACGTGTACTTCTCAAGGAAGAGATATGGGGAGATGTCGTCCAACGCCGCGGAGTCATTCAATAAATGGATCATGGAAGCCCGGCATCTTCCTATCACAGCGTTGGTCAACAACGTCAGGCTGAAGGTGATGACCTTTTTCCACGGTATGAAAAAAAAAAAAATACACATCTCAAACACTGATGGCCATTTTTAACACGGTTGCCCCTTGTTCAAACACTGACTGGCCTTGTTTAACACTGATGGCCCTTTTTTAACAATGTTGGCCCTTGTTCAAACACTGACTGCCCTTGTTTAACACTTATGGCCCTTTTTTAACACTGTTGGCCCTTTTTCAAACACTGACTGGCCTTGTTTAACACTGAACCAGACAGGGGGGCCAGGATCAGGGGATGGACTTCGGATTTCTGCCCGTCCGTCGAGAAGACGCTGAGTAAAGCCGTCAACGAAGGCAGGAAATGGGTGGTAGTGGGGTCGTCCGAAACGGTTTTCGAAGTGCAGTGCGTTCCGTCCGTCGTGGTCAATATTGCGGATCAGACGTGCACCTGCTGTCAGTGGCAGATTACAGGGGTTCCGTGTTCCCACGCAGCTGCGTGCATTCTGCGGTCTGGGAAGCCGATGGCCTCGTTCGTGGACAAGTTTTACCATGCAGAGAGCTACGTCAGGTCTTGTTTTTTAATGTTGCAATTCAATAAGTTCCACACTGCTGACACTGAGTGGACAAGATTAACACTGAGTGCATAAAATGAAACACAGAATAAAACACTGCTAACACTGAACAGACAATATTAACACTGAATCCCACCAATTACACAGAAATATGAAGAAAAAAACATTTTTTTTTTTTTTACAGAAAACTAAATCCAAACACAATCATAATTCGTGTTCATACATTTACAGCAGAAAAAACACTTCTTGTCCACAATCACTACTTTTCCTTCATGGTCAGGATGGTTCGTATCACGTGAGCCTTGAATACTTGGAACTCTTCCGTCCTGACCTTGTCCGGAATTGCCTCTTTCTTAAGAATCTTCTCCATGTAGTAGCATACGTACAAAGCACATTCATTCCTGGACACACAGACAGACGCAGAGTAGTTAAAGTTAAAAAGAAACACTGACACTGAATGCATAAATATAACACTGAGTGCATAAAATGAAACACAGAAACACTGAACGAGTTTAATTATGCACTGAGATACTTACAGAGATGGTGCTTGCTGTGGGAGAGGCTTCACGGCCTCGATTTCATGTATCGGGAAACCAGACTTCCCGCTTTCTCAAGCCTTTGGTCCACGTTAGTTTCTACCTTTTCCTTCTGAAACGTACGAAACAAACATTTTATCAGTTATCATTAAAAAGGGAACCCACATTTTATCAGTTATCGACTAAAAAAACAGTACACGTACCAATTCCGCTGCATTCGCCATGTAATGGTCCTTCGATTTCGACCCCCTGGGTTGAATCGAGTTGTAGAATCGCCATTTCCGTTGGACGAAGTCGCAGCGTCCAATGGTTGGGAGATGTATTCTTTCTCATCCCAGGTGACACCATCGGGAACATTATAATCCCTTCCCGCATGCATGGAATCATTTCTGTGATTTTTTCATACAACTTGTCGTGGTCAAGATTTCCCAAGACAATGGAGGTCTGCGAGAAAAAAAAAAAAAAACAGAGTATAAGACAATGAACATGACATGAAAGACACTGACTAACACATAAAAGCACTGACTGAACATGATAAGCACTGATCAACCATCATTAACACTGAACAGCCCTAACAGCACTAATCAACCACCATTAACACATATACACTGAACAACACATATAATGGCACTGAACAGCCCATATAAACACTGACTAACACATACAAACACTGAATGAATCAATTAAACACTGACTGAACCATCATTAACACTGAACAGCCCTAACAGCACTGATCAACCACCATTAACACATATACACTGAACAGCACATATAATGGCACTGAACAGACAATTATAAACACTGACTAACACATAAAAACACTGACTGAATTCAAAAGGAAAAAAAAAATAATAAACTCACCCAACAGTGCCCAGGAAGTATCAGAGCCTCCAACTTCTTGTTGTAAGCTCGATTCAGCGACTCGGCAAAGGCGTCGACCACGTGATTGCTGATGAAGGTGCATCTCATTATCTCAGTCACGTCAGACACCGTCACAGCCGTGGATATCTTGGGAAAGTACCTCATTGTGAACCTGATTGGTCAAAAGAAAAAAAAAAAACACATTCTTATCAAAAAGAAAGAAAAGAAATAAAGAAACAAAGACAGAATGCGAAATAAAAGAAACTTCACTTACATATTTTTGTTGCTGCTGTGGTCCATGATTTTGTCGAGGACTTCCGGCTCCAATTCGAAACCGCAGTTCAGGTCAAAGTTCTTGTTCACGTCGACCAAGAACTTGACATGTGCATCATTGAAATCAGCCCGGATCGGTTTCTGGCTTGCCTCCACCTTTTTACCCTTCTTGATCGCCTTTTTCTTGGCAGCAGGGGCAGGGGGATCGTACTGAAAATCATCGTCATCGCCATTGGCTGGCTTCCTTTTCCTGCCCTTGACCAGTCGCACCATCGACCTGGTCTTCGCCTTGGTCGAAGACTCTATTTTCTCGGCTTCTGGTCTCAACGGGCTTCCTTCTTCTTCATCATCATCCTTGTTGTCGTCAATCTCGTAGACGCACAACTCTGCCTGGAGACTCAAGATTTCATCTTCCCGTGCCTTGACGATGTTCTGCAGAGCCTCGATCTGGGATCTGTGGACCGTTTCTTGTGCTTTCATGTCCGCCTCCAGAGTCTCGAGCTGGACTTTTTCGTTGTCGTTCATGACCGACGACATCTGAAGGTCAGCCAACGCATTCTTCAAGAATGCCACTTCATCCTCGAGCTCTTTCACTCTAGCCCTCAGAAGTCACACTTCCTCCTCACCGGAGCTTCGATCCTCGCCCGCCCCGGGGTCCTCGGTCACTGTTGGATGAGTCTGATCATTCGCCTTCTTGATCAATTCTTCCTCGAGCTCTTTCACTTGCGTCCTCAGAAGCTTCAACTCCTCCTCCTCCTCGGAGCTTCCACCTGCGTCGCCTGCTGCCACCTCCGTCTCCGCGTCGATCTTCGCAAGCTGCTCCGAAAGCTCGCTCTTCAGTCGCTGGTTATCACCTTCAAGCTCGACGTTAGCACTTGTCAGATCGTTCAGCTGAGAAGTCGTGCTCTGGAGCTTGGATTGGAGATCCCTCACAGTGGCGGAGAGATCTTGATTCTCCGACAGGAGGTTGTTGAGCAACTTCTCGGCTTCGGCAGCAGAAACAGCAGGGCGTTCCTCATCGGGCTGCTGTTCGGAAGGCCGCCCACCCTCCTCCTCCGTCTCCTGGACTACGCAGGTCATCTCCATCGGATGCCCCCCGGAAGAACTGTCGTCGTCATCCCCATCGGACGACTGCTCGTCTTTTCCAGAAGGCCCGCCCTCCGGGCCTTTTCCTTTTCGTTCCTCTTCCTCGCTGCTCGACGAATCAGAGCCCGGATGCTCGTCATCGTCACTGTAGTCCTCTCCAGAAGGCAGCTCCTCAGACTGCTCTTCGTCCTCGCTCTCCGCCGCACGTGGAGTGTTCACGATTGCTTTATAAGAAAGGTGGCCCCTGTACGCCTGGGTCTCCGCCACCGTCTTGCTGTGCTTCAAAGCACGAGCATCCACCTGTCAGACACGGACAGCACGCATTAGAACTCAAAAAATACACATCATCAAGTAAACACACTGAGTGGATAAAAAACACACTGAGTGCTATGTAAACACACTGAGTGCCATGTAAAGACACTGAGTTGCATGTGAATACACTGAGAAGCATGCAAATACACTGAGTGTCATGTAAAGACACTGAGTGCCATGTAAAGACACTGACTGGCATGTGAATACACTGACTGCATGTAAACACACTGACTGGCACACAAAACAAACTTAAACGAAGAAAAAGAAGAAGGAAGATATATTACCTCCTCGTCCGCAAGGCCCTGCAGACTCTCCTTGGTCACATTCATAATATCAGGGAGATGCCATTTCAGAACCCTGGGGAGGTGATCGTTGTCCAGCTTTTTCGCCAGCTTCGTGTGCTCACAAAGCCAGTACTGCACATTTTTTATTTTATTTTGATTCCAGAAAAAATTCAAGTTAAATAATATCAAGGAATGAAAAATAAAAAAAGAGCAAGTAAAGGTACAGTGAGACGAAGGTGAAGAACAACCAAAGAAGCACATACCATGAGCAGTATTGTGCAGCTTTGTGTTTTCTGAAGGTTTCCCTTGTTCTGGGCTGCCGAGTCGCAAAGGGCTTTCAGAATTGCCTCGCCCCAGTTGTAGCTCTGCTCTTGGAGTTGTGTACTTAATGTCTAGATTTAGGTAACGGAAACTCACGATCCATTGCCATTAATCTATTTAACTAAATAAACAATTATTTGCGTTTAATTATTTATAATTAAATATATGCAAATTATAGTCCTGGATTTTATACGTTGTAGTTAGTATGGTGTTGTATGGACACACAGAAGATCATACTATCGGTTACTCGTATTTAATCGAACAGTTGCTCACGACCTAGATGGACACGGACCAATCCATCGGTATAGTCGTTGTGTGAGAGAGAAAATAATCTGTCTTGATTATTTTATCACACTTGTACACTTGGTGTATTGAGCGGATCTGCTTGAGATTTATCGATTAGGATTGCCGGCGATAATCGATTTAAATCTCTGAGTATTCTATTCTTAATCCCCGATACTATTGCGGGTGTGTATATTTAATATAAGTGACTTTGATTTTCCAAAGGAATTGACCGGTTAGAATATTGGGTCAATTACCGGTAAAGTTGGGTCACTATATTTTATGTATGACATGCCGTGAATTCTTGACGGGAAAGCATGTCCTCGAAAGGGTTGATAATGTCCCCGAGATGAGCTCATAAGGATTATCATGTAAACCTTGCAAGTGGATTTAATCCGCATGATAATAAAGTTGAGTGGTACTATTCTCGGAATTATAAGAGATGAATAAATAATATTAGCAATAAATATAATTTATTCATGGACATTTATATCTTAAACATGCGGAATAAATAATACTACCGGAGAATATTATTTTGATATAATAGGTGAATATTGGGAGTGCAATTATATTTATATAGTGGAGTTAATATATAATTAATAATAGTAAGGATTAATAGATTTGGGCTTGGGCTCAATTTAATCACTATTATTGGAAGCCCAATATCCCACCTCCTTAAGGTCCCCTTACGTAGCCTATAAAAGCACCACATGGTCTTCTCTTCTTTCATAAGTCTCAAGACACAATTCTAGAGAGAGAAAGTAGAGAGAGAAGGTGATCCATGGAAGCTTGATAGATCGTCGCCCACACGACGTTCAAGCTAGTGCAAGGAATACGTGGGAAGACTTCAAGGTCATCAAGATTAAGTTCTTCGTTTTACCGAACAACGAGAACGAGGTAAATCGTAAAACCCCTCTTTATGATTTTATCGTTCTATTTATCGTGAAAATATCATGAACCAAGATCCAAGGGACGTACGAACCCGGGGACGAGGATCGACCTCGCGGTGGTGATCGAGGATCACCGGACCGCGGGAGGTCGAGAGATCCTCGCCGGGATCGAGAGGACGAACCCTCGGCTGGACGCCGAGGGTGGCGATCGAGCCCTAGAGCTTCGACCGCCGGAAACACGCAAAGGACCCCGGCTGGACGCCAGGGGTGCGATCGAGCGCGTGCTCGATCGCGTGGGGTGGCGGGCTGGTGCCGCCGCTGCTCGCCCGGCGAGCAGCCCCCTCCTCCGCAGACGGCGAGTCGCCGGACTCGCCGTGGGGTTGTCGTGCGCAACCCGGCGGTCACTGTGCGTGATCGCGAGCCCCATGCGGGGCTCGGCTAGGGCTGGCCGCGGGTTTATCCCGCGGTGGTGTTTTGGTCGAGCCCGGTTCGTATGGTGGTTCGCGGTGGTTTTCGGCGAACGGTTTCGATTGGGTTGTCGGTTCCGCAATTTAGACAATCCGGATATTCGAAGGATTTCGGTCGGAATTAATTAGATAATTTATTTATTTAAATTTATTAATTCCGGGACATCGATTTCCAACAATTGGTATCAGAGCGTTGGTTTTAGTTCATGGTATTTTTCGATAAATTGTTCTACCTTGCAGGGTTTCCGATTATTATGGCTAGATTTAATTTTTGTTAATTAATGTCCATAATAATGTTCTTGATTGTTAAACTCTCGGTGATGTCAATATTCGTTCTTGTGTGGTGAATGCTTGTTCTTATTTTTCCGGAAATTGTTTGAGGTCGTTTTCATGTAGAGAATCGATACCGGATAGCGTAGTAATAAATTTGTGATTTATTTTACGTTGGATCGAGGATGAAACGACGACCGGAAAAGTGTGACGGAGGAGACGAAGAGAGGGAGGACCGGGGATCGATCATGATGATCGATCCCATAAGGATCGATCAATGGGGGGCGTGGGGGCTGCCCGCGGGAACCCTCGGCCACGCCGGCCACCGGTGGTGGTGGCGCGTGGGCTGAGGTGGCGGCGGCGCTCCTCCCCGGCCGGCGATCGATGTTGGGGGACGCGGGGTCCTCGTGATCTCGTGTACTCCTACCTAGATTCACTTTTCTAATTGATTCGGTTTTCCTATTTTGAGTATTCCTATTTTTGGGAATTCTCATGGAAATAGGAAAAGAATTAATTGGAATTAATTTATTTCCTTATTCTATTATGGAAGTCTTCTAGAATATTCTAAGTTCTACTTGGAATAGGATTCTAGAGATTTAATGGAATTAGAAAGGAAAATAATTAATTATTAAATTAATTTATTTCCTAGTTGATTATTCCTATTTTATGGGAATTTTCATGGACATGGAAGTTAATTAATTTTGGAAAGTAGAAGAGTCCTTAATTAATTTTTCCTATTTAATTATTCCTTTATGGAATTTTTAATAGATTAGGAAAGGAATTAATTTGGAAGGATTAAGAGTCCTAATTTATTTTATTTCCTTATTCTATTATAGAAGTCTTCTAGAATATTCCAAGTGGGTCTTGGATAGATTATTCTAGAGATTTAATAGAATTAGATAGGAAAATAAATAAATAAAAATATTAATAATATTTAATTTTATTTTTGATTTATTCGATTGACTTAATTTTCGAATTAAGTAACTTTTGGATTTATTAAAAATAAATAGATTTAAATATTGGAATTAATATTCCCGTCACATGGAGCATTCAAGAACGAAGACTAAAGACTAGAAGATGCGTACGGAGATGCGATAAAGCCATAATAGTCGGAAAATAATATTCTAGTATTATTTTGATTATGTGATAATATTCTATGTGCTTTATTTCATGTATGCATGCTTATATGTATTTAATTATGCATTAGATAGCGTATCCCTTTATTATAAAAAGCTAAGTGGGAGAGGGTATGGAAACATATCCATGGTCTCCATTGCTGTTCTCTTGGTGACTTTTATGAACTTTCGAAGTTCATATAGATAAGCTATTGGAGGAGAATTCTTGTAATTCCTTTTACGAGAAACATTGATTAAGTCTATCAAACAATGTCTAATTTGTCTTTCCAAAACTGACTTCAAGTCGACTCATTCTCACCCCGGGGAGTGGAATGGAGCCAAAGCCACTTGGTCATGTCGAGGACACAAATTAGAGGCAGTCGTACCATCTTTTGAAGGTGGATCGATTGTCTGCTCGGCTCCCTCATTCTATGAGAGATAGGGTCGTTCGCATGGTGAATCACTGGTTAGAAACTTTGAGTTTCACTTATGATTCTCCGCGTCTTGATTTACAAGATTAAATGAATCAAGTAATTGGGAGTCAATTATAAAAGTCTCTTGGTGTAGTAAACGTCCACACAACGTGGCTTGCTATATCGACGGATTTTGGATTAATTGATGTAGACAGTTGTAAGAAATTGTGAAGAGTTGTGAAGTTATCGTAAACGTCCACACAACGTGGCTTGCGGTGATATAGCAATTCCAAACGATTTACTTTGGTGCTGAGTAATGGTTTACACTTAGATACGCATTATAGTATTCCTCCCAACGAGGTTCCGCTATAAGTGATGTATGACCAAAGAAAATCTAATTGCTAAGTCGTTTAGGTGGGTAAACGTCCACACAACGTGGCTTGCCTTGCCTGATGGGATTTTAGAGGCGATTAGTGATTTAATGATATTATTAAAGGGAGATAATATCGGATATTAAATTAATTGTTTGTTGTTATATGTGCTCATAGATTAGGAAATGGCTTTGAACCCACTTTCTGTGATACGTAAGGATTTTAAACTCACTGGTCCCTAAATGTAATGATTGGAATAGAGACCTAGACATTACCCAAACTGTTGAAGATTACAAGGTTGTACTCAATGAGCTTTGTCCTTCCGAGCCTATTGACATAGGCGGCTAGACAAGAAGCGATGAGGATACTCATAAAGGCCAGTCGCTTCGAGAAAACGCTTAAAAACGTTTTTGAGATGATTGACCTTTTAGACGAGTTGAGACGGAAATCGCAAGCTCTTGTAGCCAATGCCAAAGGTTTGGAACCTAAAGGCATGAATCGGGGGAAAGGACAAGAAAGCAAAGAAACCCAGTGGTTCTTTTTGGACCACGAGATGGGACGAGAAAGCCAATAGGCAAGTGTTCTCGATGCAAACAGTCTGGGTACTGGAAGTCTGATTATCCTCTCAAAGAAAGTACGAAATTTTCTTTAGTCGTAAAACATAGTCAGTGGTATTATCTACCGGAACCTGGTGTGTAGATATGGAACCACTGACGGTATGTGCATTCTAAATGCAAAGGTTCCAGGAAACCCGACGACTTAGAAAAGAAAAGATCATAGTCTATGTGGGCAATGCTGTAGAGGTGGCAGCAGTTGCAGTGGAGGACATTTTATAGGATTTCATTTTGAGTTATTGCTTTTATGTACCTTTCATATTAGAAAGAACTTTGTTCTGGATTTCTAATGAATGAATATTTTGTTTCTTTTAATCATTTGATGGTTATGAGAAGAAATAATGATATTATCTATTCTGGTACATTAGCTAGCAATATATAAATGATGAATCCTGAGTCCACCACGATGCAACGAACCGTAGTAAAACTCGTTTTACTAATAAGAGATTTCTTTATTAAATCGATTATACTTGTGGATTCTTATGCTAAGTCATGCTTATTCAAATAAGAAGTTCAAAGGTCGAAAATTGATTTTTTTTTTTATCAATTAAGTTGAAGGAGTGGACCTTCCGACCTAAGAATCTTATTTGGAAGATTACATAACTAAGCAATCCTTTATGGATATAAGATATAAGATCCGGACAAGTATAAGAATTGATTGACTCTGATGTATGCAGACCTATGTCTACTCAGACAATAAGGTACGAGTACTTCATTTAATGATTACTCGAGAAATGGATTAGAATACCTGATGTGCCACAAAAGCAAGTGTTTTGACAAGTCAATGGACACTAAGCAATTGTGGAGAACCATCGATGTATATCCATTTCTAGCCTGCGATTTGATCGCGGAGGCAAGTGCCTGTTTGAGGAATGCATGGCATACTGATCAGAGATTGGGATTTGATCCCAAATGACTACACCATACACTCTTGTGTAGAAATGGTGTGTCGATAATAAGAAATGGAACTCTTATAGAGATAGTAAAAGATGAGCTATACGGAACTACCTATGTTCTATGGATATGTCTGGAAACAACGGCGCATTCAAATGCGGTTGTAGAATATCCTAGAAGAACAAAAGACGTGTGTTCAATAGTACCATGAACCAGATGGACGTTATATTTTCTAACGCCCGGTTCTTAGAGAAAGACTATATGATGAACCACGAGCCCAAAGTGACGTAATACTTTGAAATGAGAGAGAACGAAGAAGACTGAGAACCAGCCGAACCGAGTAGCGGTACACCACTAACTGCACCTAATGTTATCACTGTTTATACACCGGAATGCCATTGTAGTGGGAGGTTGTGGGACAACCGGAGATATTCATAATACTAGGTGAGTCTTCGGACTCTGGACCTAGTATACATGGAATCGATCCCTTGATCTACATGAAGGCAGTACTAGATCTAAATGTGCCTTCTTGGAAAGCAATAAGGATTATTGCTAAGAGGCAAGATCATTTAGAGTACAAGCTTAGTTGATCCATTTATGGATTATAACAAAGCTAAAATTCGTGGAACTTGCGCATTGATGAGATAGTCCATTTGATGGATTCATCAAAAGGCATTGACGAATCATGTGTATGGGAAACGTGATGGAAACAAGGTGGTGTTTCTCGGAGGTTTTATGTAGATAACATTTTATCATTGGTAACAATGTAAAGATGTTGTCAGACAAAAAATGATGGTTGTCTAGATAAATCAATATGAAAGATAAAGGAAGAAGTTGGACATGTTCTTGAGATCTTGGATCTCTAGGAAAGAACATTGTACTTCTCCTGGACATCTTACATATATATGATTATGGTTCGTTTTAACATGCAAGATTCCGAGAAAGGTTCGTTACCTTTCAGAGACGGAATGCATCTATCTAAGGATATGTGTTTTGGAACACAAAAGGAGATAGAAGCAATGAAAGCGGATTCCTACACTTTGAGTGTGGAAAGCTTAATAAATGCATTGTTGAAAACAAGAACCTGATATCGGCTATGCAGTGAGCATAGTGGGAGGATATCAAGGTAATCCTGGAAAGGAATATTCGACTGCTGTAAAAGTACTTTCGAAGTACCATTCTAGACTACGAAGCAGACGAACATTTCCTTTGAATTACATTCTCTTAGATTTCTAATAAAATGAGGACCGGTGTAAGTCGATATCAGGCTATGTGTTTCACTGTTGAAGGAGAAGGAGTTTTACATGAAAGAGTGATAAGCACGATGCTTTTCGGACTCTGCCATGGGTAACCAAATAGCGGCCTCAGAGGCAGCGGAAGTTTGGTATAACTCCGGGATAATCTCTGGGACTTAGATGTGTTTCTTAATTTGCCAAAAGGCTATGTAAATAGCGGTGCGATGGCAAATGGTAAGATCACAAGTCCATAAGTGTAAGATAACACATAGTGCAAGTACCACCTGATACGAGTCATCGTCAAGGGAGACGACGCTGTAGTCACCAAGATAACTTCAGAGCGGCAACCTAGAGTGCTCATTCACATAGTACTTCTTGGAAGTATAACTCAAGCACGTGATGAGTATGGGAGTCGGGAGTTTGGAGGAAATGACTAGACCTTAGTACAAGTGGGAGATTGTTGGAGTTGTGTACTTAATGTCTAGATTTAAGTAACGGAAACTCACGATCCATTGCTATTAATCTATTTAACTAAATAAACAATTATTTGCGTTTAATTATTTATAATTAAATATATGCAAATTATAGTCCTGGATTTTATACGTTGTAGTTAGTATGGTGTTGTATGGACACACAGAAGATCATACTATCGGTTACTCGTATTTAATCGAACAGTTGCTCACGACCTAGATGGACACGGACCAATCCATCGGTATAGTCGTTGTGTGAGAGAGAAAATAATCTGTCTTGATTATTTTATCACACTTGTACACTTGGTGTATTGAGCGGATCTGCTTGAGATTTATCGATTAGGATTGCCGGCGATAATCGATTTAAATCTCTGAGTATTCTATTCTTAATCCCCGATACTATTGCGGGTGTGTATATTTAATATAAGTGACTTTGATTTTCCAAAGGAATTGACCGGTTAGAATATTGGGTCAATTACCGGTAAAGTTGGGTCACTATATTTTATGTATGACATGCCGTGAATTCTTGACGGGAAAGCATGTCCTCGAAAGGGTTGATAATGTCCCCGAGATGAGCTCATAAGGATTATCATGTAAACCTTGCAAGTGGATTTAATCCGCATGATAATAAAGTTGAGTGGTACTATTCTCGGAATTATAAGAGATGAATAAATAATATTAGCAATAAATATAATTTATTCATGGACATTTATATCTTAAACATGCGGAATAAATAATACTACCGGAGAATATTATTTTGATATAATAGGTGAATATTGGGAGTGCAATTATATTTATATAGTGGAGTTAATATATAATTAATAATAGTAAGGATTAATAGATTTGGGCTTGGGCTCAATTTAATCACTATTATTGGAAGCCCAATATCCCACCTCCTTAAGGTCCCCTTACGTAGCCTATAAAAGCACCACATGGTCTTCTCTTCTTTCATAAGTCTCAAGACACAATTCTAGAGAGAGAAAGTAGAGAGAGAAGGTGATCCATGGAAGCTTGATAGATCGTCGCCCACACGACGTTCAAGCTAGTGCAAGGAATACGTGGGAAGACTTCAAGGTCATCAAGATTAAGTTCTTCGTTTTACCGAACAACGAGAACGAGGTAAATCGTAAAACCCCTCTTTATGATTTTATCGTTCTATTTATCGTGAAAATATCATGAACCAAGATCCAAGGGACGTACGAACCCGGGGACGAGGATCGACCTCGCGGTGGTGATCGAGGATCACCGGACCGCGGGAGGTCGAGAGATCCTCGCCGGGATCGAGAGGACGAACCCTCGGCTGGACGCCGAGGGTGGCGATCGAGCCCTAGAGCTTCGACCGCCGGAAACACGCAAAGGACCCCGGCTGGACGCCAGGGGTGCGATCGAGCGCGTGCTCGATCGCGTGGGGTGGCGGGCTGGTGCCGCCGCTGCTCGCCCGGCGAGCAGCCCCCTCCTCCGCAGACGGCGAGTCGCCGGACTCGCCGTGGGGTTGCCGTGCGCAACCCGGCGGTCACTGTGCGTGATCGCGAGCCCCATGCGGGGCTCGGCTAGGGCTGGCCGCGGGTTTATCCCGCGGTGGTGTTTTGGTCGAGCCCGGTTCGTATGGTGGTTCGCGGTGGTTTCCGGCGAACGGTTTCGATTGGGTTGTCGGTTCCGCAATTTAGACAATCCGGATATTCGAAGGATTTCGGTCGGAATTAATTAGATAATTTATTTATTTAAATTTATTAATTCCGGGACATCGATTTCCAACATCTGCATCGTGTCCAAATCTTCCACATAATCCAACCATTTCCATTGGATTGTGGCAGAGGAAGTGGAGAAGAAGACAGTGCCGATCACTATCAACGACAGGAGCCGAGCTGCATCACCAAGAGCCTCAGGCTTTTTACTCCGACGATCCAACAAACTCTGAAGCTTTTCCTTCAGCAGCTTCGGTTGTAGCGTCTTCTCTCCCGGGAAGATCCTCTGCCTGAAGCTGCTATTACGCTTAGGCCTGGAGGTAATATCAAGCTTCCTGCTGCCGCCAACGATGCCGAAAATAAGATCGACATCCTCGGGAGTGATCCGTGCTGCTTTGCTGCCCAGATTTATAGTACGAGCAGCGATATCCATCTGCTCAAGTACCGCAGTTATCGCTGCGTCGCTCTTTCTGGTGTGGAAGATGGTCAGCCTCTCATCCTGAATGCACTTGAAGAGATGGTAGAAGGGGGTCTTCTTCAAATACTCGTCGTGGCTCGGTTTCAGACTGCCCTTTATATCTTCAAAAGTCCTGATGATTGTGAACATGTTCGACCTCATCTGCTCGTAGTACCTGTAAAGCCAAAAACACACAATGATGTGAGTACTGCACTGAATGATCACACAAAGCACTGACTGGCACATAAAAGGACTGAGTGCACTGAAAGGCATGTGAAAGCACTGAGTGAGACACTGCATGACAGTACAAGTACACTGAGTGGCATGCAGAGACACTGAACACTGAACATACACCAACACACACAATCAACACTGAACAAGACATTTTAACACAGAACAAGACATTTTAACACTGAACAGAACATATTAACACTGAACATACACCAACACACACAATCAACTCTGAACAGGCATGTACAAACACTGAACAACACATTTTAACACTGAACAGAACATATTAGCACTGAACATACACCAACACACACAATCAACACTGAACAGGCATGTACAAACACTGAACAGTACATTTTAACACTGAACAGCCACCAAACACACACAATCAACACTGATGAACACATAATCACACCGAACCTCTATCAAAACACATAAAATTCATTCAGGCAATGGAAATTAACAGATTGAAAATTGAAAATCGAATTAGGGTTCGAAATACTTACTTCCTCTCCTTCTTCTCGCCGGCGGCAGGCTGAGGGATAGGGCTCGCCTGCTCTTCACTCGACGGAGTGTACTGAACAAGCCTCCGTTCAGTGTTTTCGGAAGCAGCAGCGGCGGTTGGGGTCGATTTCTTCCCGGCGGTTTTCTTCGCGGCGGCGGTTTTCTTCGACGGAGCCATATGATAATCGAAAAGCTAGCTTGAGATTAGAGGATTTTCGTGTGTTGTTTGTGGTGGTCACGAAGCTCAGTTGCTAAGAGAGAGTAATGGTTGGTGATGAATTTTTGTGTGTTGTTGTTTTAGCGGGAGCCGAGAGAGAGTAAATGTGGAGGTGTGGGTTTCGTGGGGGGCTTCGTGTGCGGGGGAAATGAAATAAATGCTGAAACCGTTTGTTCAAATGTGTATATATGCGAGGGCAACGATGTCTTTGCACATTTTAGTCGGCCTAATTGGCACGCGTAATTTTTCGAAAGCCTTATTGCCGAAAAAATGCTGAAAATTGGCCTTATTGCCATTTTCCCCATTTTTTAATGTTTTAAAGCAGTTCTTAATAGGAAATTTAATATAATCTGGCCACATTAATGATTACCACGCTTCTTCACGCAATCTCAGACAGTAGTTGTGAATAGACAACTCAAATTCAAAGCACGTACTTAATTAAATGATCTGAAAAGGGGGTTTGTCGAATCATTGCGTGTAGTTGGCGAGTGTAATTGTTGAATTAATTGAATGCAACCTTTCACCAACCGACTTAATTGAACCGTCCCATGGCCTTTCAAATTTTTTACAAACCCTAATATTTACCTATAAATAATTCAAGTTTATTAAACTTGAATTCTACACATCCTTTATTCTACATATCTACAAACCCTAAACTTCAATTCTACACTCTAAAAAAAATGGCTACCATGGGTCTAGAAAAATTCTGGAAGATAATAACTTCGACTGATTTCAAGACGGTATTCCGCCTCGATGCTGATTTCGCAAACTCCCACGAGTACGTTGTTGGTGATTGCGAACTAAAGGACAAAACCGGCAACGCGTGGACTGTGAAAGCAACATGGCACGCAGGTTACTTTTCTTTCAAAAATGGTTGGCCGAAATTTTGCAGGGCACATCATCTGCAGTTGGGCAAGATTGTCCTCTTCGAGCAAACCAGATTCAAGACCTTTGTTGTCTCGGTTTATGGCAGAGATGGGAAAGAGATTGTGAACTTCAAACAATCTTGGGATGCGGGGTCTGATTCTTTGCCGGATTTCAGTGAAGTCATACGCTCCATTCTCGCTGACAACAAAAGCTTTGTTGACGTGTACATCGATGATGCTGATGATGAGGAATATGATATGGATGACGATACCAGTGTTGGTGCTGCTGCTGATAATGAAGGTGAATCTGCTGGTCCAGATAATGGTGTTGGTGACGATGGTGATGGTGCTGCTGCTGGTGACGGGGCATGATGTGTCTGTGTTAGGATTTCATGCATGCTTTTGAATGTGTCTTTTGCTTGTTGATGGTGGTGTTCCTTTTATTCTAATTAATATAATATTTTAAATCAATCGCCTTCATTAATTAACAATCGACAAGGTTTAATTAAGATTCGACCAAGTATAATTAACATTCGACAAGGTTTAATAAACAATCGACAAGGTAAACTGAATATTCGACAAGGCTAGAAACATTATTATTTTAGGGGGTGTCGACAATATTAAATATTATTTTATGGAAAATAATAATAAAATTACCATTATTGTAATAACATTTTGTGTCGATTGGTATTTTCGCGCACCTCTATTAAAATCCTTTACTGTGGCGAATCTGAAAATTAACATTCTACTCAAATTTCCGCAAGCCAATGGCAGAGTTACCGTCAACTGCCAACAACCCAGCCGCCGATTTGCCGAATTCAATTTATAGCGGTGCAGATGAATTTAACGATACACAGGGAAGTTACATCTCGACGCAAGAGGTTGATGCGTTGCTAGCCTTCGCACAGACGACCTAAAATGTGTATTCGGAGCCCGTCGAGGAAGACCCTGATCTGGTATGTACCAAATAATTTTTCTGATATTGCTGATTTTGGGAATGCTGAAATTTGGGGATTTAGGGTTTCCAATTTAGGGGTTTTTCTGAAATT
The DNA here is from genome assembly GCA_954870475.1 of Euphrasia confusa. NCBI lineage: Eukaryota > Viridiplantae > Streptophyta > Magnoliopsida > Lamiales > Orobanchaceae > Euphrasia > Euphrasia confusa. The sequence goes on from OX940964.1 coordinate 7,416,378, forward strand.
GGGGATTTAGGGTTTTCTGAAATTGGGGATTCCGGGTTTTCTGAAATTGGTGATTTATGGTTTTCTGAAATTGGGGATTTAGGGTTTTCTGAAATTGGGGATTCCGGGTTTTTTGAAATTGGGGATTTAGGGTGTTCTGAAATTGGGTATTTAGTGGATTGGATGAGGATGATTTTCCCATGAACATACAGAAATGGTCGTGGGTTAGAGCTACTTTCCTGGGAACTGGAAGCAAGGCTACTCTTTACAACAAGATCAGTAATATGAAGCTGTTGTCTGATGGTTTGTTTAATAATCATCTATTGCAACAGAAGTTAGACAATTCTTGTTTTAAATACTTTCATAGAATGGATCATCACCAACTTGATTTGCCTAACAATGTTGTTCATACAATTCTGAGTCGACAAATAACTTTTCCCAATGTAAAAGTGGATGAACTGTGGTTTAGGGTTGGATCAAAGCATATATGTTTTGGGGCACCCGAATTCGCGCTTGTCACTGGACTTCGTTTTGGTGCTACAACATTTGACACAACTATTAGTCACCCAACACCGCAGAATGGTTTGTATGCCCGTTTTTTCTCCAATTGCAGATTTCCATCAAAAGTGAAAGAACTTTTTGGTGAATATAAGGTAGGCCGCTTTCAATCCACTGACAGTAGTAATTGCTGGAAATCGATATCCCGGGGTATCAAAATTGCGGAACCGATAACCCCGACCGAAATCCCGTCGCCGGAAACCGATCGCGAACACCGCACGAACCGGAGCACGACCAAGGCGTCACCGCGGGCGAACCCGCGGCTAAACCCTAGCCACGCCCCCGCCGGGGCTCGCGATCGCCGTGCATGGCGATCGCATGGGGCTGCATGGGGCAGCCCTCGGCGGTGAGTCCGGCGACTCACCGCCACCGCCAAGAGGGGCGGTCAGCCCGGCTGACCTACCGCGGCTCCAGCCGCGGTTCTCCCCCGGCGATCGATCTCACGATCGATCGCCCACCCCGGCCAAGCCGGGGTTCCTACCCTTGCGCACGCCGCCATCGAGGAGGCGGGGATCCGCCACGGCACCAGCCCGTGGCATCCCCAGCGATCGACCCTAGGTCGATCGCATGCCCCGGCGTCCAGCCGAGGCGTTTCTTGCGCGCACGCCGGCGGTCGAACCCTAGGGTTCGGCCGCCCCTCTCGATCCCGATGGGGATCTCGAATCCCCGTATCTCGGTCTCGACGTTTTCCCGAATCGTGCGTTCATGTATATATTACAATTAATTCACATAAAATCACACAAGGGAGTTTATGAAATTACCTTCGATTCGTTGTGCGGAGAAACGGAATCAATTGATGACCTTACGATCTTCCCAAGTATTCCTTGCACTAGCTTGAACGTCGGGTGGGCGACGATCCTCCAAGCTCTATGGATCTACTTCACGAACTCTCTAGAATATCAAGTATGATAATCTTATGATGTCTTGAATTGTGAAGACCATGTAATGCTTTTATAGGCTACGTAGGGGATCTAAAGGAGGTGGAATATTGAGCTTCCAATATTGATGATTAAATTGAGTCCAAGCCCAAATCTATTAATCCAATCAATATTAATTACTTTATTTTCCACTATATAAATTAATTGCACTCCCAATATTAAACCATATTATATCAAATAATATTTCTCCGGTAGTATTATTTATTCCGTGTATTTAAGATTTAAATATCCATGAATAAAATTAATTTATTTCTAATTAATTTATTCATCTCTTATATCCGAGACTAGTACCATTCAACCTTAATTATTGTGCGGAACAAATCCACTCATGAGGTTTACACAATAATTCCTTATGAACTCATCTCGGGGATATTATCAACCCTTCCGGGATACACTTTCCCGTCAGGTATTCACGGCATGTCGTATATAAAATATAGTGACCCAACTTAACCGGTAATTAACCCAATAATTAAATCGGTTAATTCCTTTGGTAAATCAAAGTCACTAGTATTAAATATACACACCCGCAATAGTTTCGGGGATTGAGAATAAAATACTCTGAGACTTATATCAATTATCAACGGCAATCCTAATTGATAAGTCTCAAGCGATCCGCTCAATACACCAAGTGTACAAGTGTGATAAAATAATTAAGACAAATTATTTTCTCTCTCACACAACGACTATACCGATGGATTGGTCCGTGTCCATCTAGGTCGTTAGCAACTGTTAGATTAAATACGAGTAACCGATAGTATGATCTTTTGTGTGACGTCGCACATCATACTAACTACAACGTATAAAATCCAGGACTATATTTTGCATATATTTAATTATCAATAATTAAACGCAAACAATTGTTTATTAATTAAATAGATTAAATGCTATGACCGGGAGTTACCGTTACTTAAATCTAGACATTAAGTACACAACTCCAACAATCTCCCACTTGTACTAAGGTCTAGTCATTTCCTCCAAACTCCCGACTCCCATACTCATCACGTGCTTAAGTTGTACTTCCATGAAGTACCATGTGAATGAGCACTCTAGGTTGCCGCTCTGAAGTTATCTTGGTGACTACAGCGTCGTCCCTCTTGACGATGACTCGTATCAGGTGGTACTTGCTCTATGTGTTATCATCACTTTTGACTTATGACTTCTTCCAGTTTACCATGCACGGCTATACAATAGCCTTTGGTAAACTAAGAGTCATATCCAAGTCCAGAGGTTATCCCGGAACCTAACCAAAACTTCCGCTGCCTCTGAGGCTGCTATTCGGTTATGAGAGAGTCTGAGAAGCATCCTACTTATCACTCTTTCATTTCAAGGTTCCACCTCTTTCTAAAAGTGAACACATAGCCTGATATCGACTTACACTGGTCCTTCTCTGATTTGAGATCTGAGAACATGTAATCCAAGAAGATTTCGTCTTGCTTAGTAATCTAGTACTTCCAAGTACATTTACAGCATTCGAATATCTCTTGTCCAGATTACTTTGATATCCTCCCACTACGCTAACCGCATAGTTGATATCAGGTTCTTGTTTTACAATATTGCATCTATCAAGCTTTCCACACAAAAGTGTAGGAAACTGCTTTGATCGTATCTATCTCCTTTATGTGTTCGAAACACATACCCTTAGATAGACATATATTCTGTATCCGAAAGGCAATAACCTTTCTCAGAATTATGCATATTTAAAACAAACCATAATCGTATAAGATATCTAGGAGAAGTACAATGTTCTTATCCTTAGATCGAAAGATCTTAAGACCATGTTCCAACTTCTACTCAATCTTATATCTCGATTCATTTGACAACCATCATTTTATGTCTGATAATATCTTTACACTGTTGCCAATGATAAAACATTATCTACATAAAATTCCGAGAAACACCACCTTGTTTCCATCACGTTTCTTATACACCTTTCGTCTATGCCTTTTGATGAATCCATCAAATGGACTATCTCATCAATTCGCATGTTCCACGATTTATAGCCTTGTTCAAATCCATTAATGGATTAACCAAGCTTGTACCCTAAATGATCTTGTCTCTTAGCAATAATCCTTATTGCTTTCTAAGAGGACACATTTAGATCTAGTACTTTCCTTGTGTGCAGAGCTAAGGATCGATTTCATTTTTACTAGATCCAGAGTTCGAAACTCTTCTAGTCTTATGAACATCTCTGGTCGTCAAACAACCTCCCACTGCAATGGCAATCCAGTGTATAAACAGTAATAACAGTAGGTGCAGTTAGTGGTGTACTTCTACTCGGTTTGGCTGGTTCCCAGTCTTTGTCCTTTTCTCATTTCAAAGTATTACGTCAGTTAGGGCTTTGTAGTTCATCTAATAGTCTTCCTCTAAGAACCGGGCGTTAGCGCTTATAACGTCCTTCTGGTTCATAGTACTATAGAACACAATATTTTGTTCATCTAGGATATCCTACAGCCACATTGAATGTGCCGTTGTTTCCAGAAATATCCATAGAACATAGGTAGTTCCGAACAACTTGTTATTTTACTATTAGAATCCCATTTCTTATTTCTGACACACCATTTCTACACGTAAGTGTATGGAGTAGTCATTTGAGACTTAATCTCAATTTGATTATGCTATGTGTTATTTAGATAGGTGATAGCCTCCGCGATGTAAGTCGCAGGCTTCCAATGGATATACTTAGAAGGTTCCCCATAATTTCTTTGTGACTAAAACACTTTGCTTTTATGGCACATCAAGTATTCTAATCCATCTACGAGTATTCTTAAAAGAACTACTCGCACCTTTCTAATTTCACATACGTCTGCATATATCATTGATCATTCTCAATACTTGTCTGAATTCTTCCCTTTATCCAGAAAGGTGTCCTTAGTTGTATTATCTTCCAAATTCAATTCTTGGGTCGGAAGGTCCATTCCTTCAACTATAATTGATCAAATCAATTTCGACCTTTTGAATCTTATTTGAATAAATACTACTAAGCTTAAGAATACACAAGTATAATGATTTAACAAGAAATATATCTAATAAGTAAAACAAGTTATAGAACGGTTTGTTGCATCGTGGCAGACTAAGGATTCATCATTATTGCAATCTAATGTACCAGAATAGATAATATCATTATTTCTTATCAAAATCATCAACATGATTAAAGAAATAAAATATCCATTCATAAATAATAGAAATCCAGAACAGAAGTTCTTTCTAAATTTAAAGGGGTACATAAAGCAATAAACTTTGAAATGAAATCCTAATTAACTACTCAAAAGCAGATAAAATGTCTTCCACTGCAACAGCTGCCTCTTCTACAGCTTTGCCCTGACTATTCCTCCATTTCCAAGTCTTTGGGTTTCCTGGTGTCCCTGCATTTTAAATGCATACATACCGTCAGTGGTTCTATATCTACCAACCAGGTTTCTGGTAGATAACACTGCTGACTATGATTCAAAGACTAAGGAGAGAATCTCATACCTTCTCGAGGAGAAAATATAGACTTCCAGTCCCCAGAAAGTTTTCCTTGAGAATGACTGCCCAGAGGCTTTCTCACCCTATTTCGTGGTCCAAGTACTTTAGGACTATAGGTCTTCTTTGTCTGCTTCTCCATCCCTTGGTCCATGCCCTTAGGTTCGAAACCTTTGGCTTTGGCCATAAGAGCTTGCGATTGTCTCAACTTATCCAAAAGGTCCAACATCTCGAAAATGTGTTCAAGCGTTTCCTCGAAGCGACTGACCTTTATGAGTATCCTCATCGCCTCTTTTCTAACCTTCTCGTTGTCTCTAAACATAAGCTTGAGTTTCAGCATGATATCATGATTATTGGTTAATGCAAAAGCATTGTTCCACTTCTCAAAATCAGCTTTTTCCTCAATAGTTGAGACACGTGTAGGTTGAGGAGGACAAAGTTCACTGAGCACTAACTTGTACTCAGCAACAGTCTGGGTGATGTCTAACTCTTTATTCCATCCAACACAGTATGGAACGAGTGCGTTGATCTCCTTAAGTATCACAGAAAGTGGATTCATAGCTATTCTCTAAACCTATAAGCACATTTAAACAAACAATCAATTTAATATCCGATATTATCTCCCTCAAATAATATCATTAAATTACTAATTACATCTAAAATCCCATCAGATATGGCAAGCCACGTTCATGTGGGCGTTTACCTATCCAAATGATTTAGCAATTAGATTTACTTCGGTCGTACATCATTATAGCGTTACTTCGTTGGGAAGAATACTATAAAGCGTACCTAAGTGTAAACAATTACTCAGTACTAAGGTGAATCATTTGGAACTGCTACGTCACCGCAAGCCACGTTCGTGTGGACGTTTACGATAACTCACAATCTTTCATAATTCCCTATAACTGTCTACATCAATTATTCTAAAATCCCATTCAGTATAGCAAGCCACGTTCGTGTGGACGTTTACTACACCAAAAGACTTTTACAATTGACATCCAATTACTTGAAACATTTTAATCTTGTAAATCAAGACGCGGAGAATCATAAGTGAAACTCAAAGTTTCTAACCAGTGATTCACCATGCGAACAACCCTATCTCTCATAAATGAGGGAGCCGAGCAGAAAATCGATCCACCTCTAAAAGATGGTACGAATGCCTCTAATTTGTGTCATCCACATGACCAAGTGGCTTTGGCTCCATTCCACTCCCTGGGGTGAGAATGAGTCGACTTGTAGTCAGTTTCAGAAAGACAAATTAGGCATTGTTTGATAGACTTAATCAATGTTTCTCGTAAAAGTAATTACAAGAATTCTCCTCCAATGACATATCTATATGAACTTCAAAAGCTCATAAATGTCACCAAGAGAACAGTAATGGAGACCATGGGAATGTTTCCATCCCCTCTCCCACTTAGCTTTTTATAACAAAGGGATACGCTATCTAGTGCATAAAGTAAACACATATAGCATGCATACAAGCAATAAAGCACATAGTATCACATAGTCAAAATAATACTAGAAAATTATTTTCCGACTATCATGGCTTTATTCCATCTCCGCATGCATCTTCTAGTCTTCAGTCTTCGTTCTTGAATGCTCCATGTGACGAGAATATTAATCCAATATTTAAATCTATTTATTTTTAATAAATCCAAAAGATACTTAATTCGAAAATTAAGTCAATCGAATAAATCAAAAATAAAATTAAATGTTATTAATATTTTTATTTATTTATTTTCCTATCTAATTCTATTAAATCTCTAGAATCCTATCCAAGTAAGACTTGGAACATTACAGGAGATTTCTATAATAGAATAAGGAAATAAAATAAATTAGGACTCTTCTACTTTCCAAAATTAATTAATTTTCATGTCCATGAAAATTCCCATAAAATAGGAATAATCAACTAGGAAATAAATTAATTTAATAATTAATTATTTTCCTTTCTAATTCTATTAAATCTCTAGAATCCTATTCCAAGTAAGACTTAGAATATTCTAGAAGACTTCCATAATAGAATAAGGAAATAAATTAATTCCAATTAATTTTTTTCCTATTTCCATGATAGTTCCCAAAAATAGGAATACTCAAAATAGGAAAACCGAATCAATTAGGAAAGTGAATCTTGGTAGGAGTAGCATGGGTTGGGAGACCCCACACCACCCCACCATCATCGACCGACCACCGGGAGGGAGCACCCGCCGCCGCCACTCCAGCCGGCCAGCAACCACCGTCGCCGGCGACAGCCCACGGCCGAAGGGACGCGACGCCCCCTTCCCCTTTGATCGATCGATCATCATCGTGGGATCGATCCCATCGATCCCGAGCCCTAGATGTCCCTCTCATCTTCTCCTTCGTCACACGAGTTCTTCGGCGGTCGTCTCGGCATCGATCCAACGTAAATAAATTACAAAAAATAAATTTACAATTCCGGTATCGATTCTATACATGAAATCGACCCTATACATTTTCCGGAAAACATAGAACGTAATAATAATCCTAAATTCGGTTAACCCCCGAATTTTTACTATTACAAGCATTCATCCACACAAAACGAATCTCGACATGTCCGAGAGTTTAATAAACAAATAATCATGGTAAAATAAATAACAATTAATTAAACCATTATAGTCGGATCCCTGCAAGGTAGAACGATAATTGAACATATACATGAACACGAAACCAAACGCTCTGATACCATTTGCTGGAAATCGATATCCCTGGGTATCAAAATTGCGGAACCGATAACCCCGACCGAAATCCCGTCGCCGGAAACCGATCGCGAACACCGCACGAACCGGAGCACGACCAAGGCGTCACCGCGGGCGAACCCGCGGCTAAACCCTAGCCACGCCCCCGTCGGGGCTCGCGATCGCCGTGCATGGCGATCGCATGGGGCTGCATGGGGCAGCCCCCGGCGGTGAGTCCGGCGACTCACCGCCACCGCCAGGAGGGGCGGTCAGCCCGGCTGACCTACCGCGGCTCCAGCCGCGGTTCTCCCCCGGCGATCGATCTCACGATCGATCGCCCACCCCGGCCAAGCCGGGGTGCCTACCCTTGCGCACGTCGCCATCGAGGCGGCGGGGATCCGCCACGGCACAAGCCCGTGGCATCCCCAGCGATCGACCCTAGGTCGATCGCATGCCCCGGCGTCCAGCCGGGGCGTTTCTTGCGCGCAAGCCGGCGGTCGAACCCTAGGGTTCGGCTGCCCCTCTCGATCCCGACGGGGATCTCGAATCCTCGTATCCCGGTCTCGACGTTTTCCCGGATCGTGCGTTCATGTATATATTACAATTAATTCACATAAAATCACACAAGGGAGTTTATGAAATTACCTTCGATTCGTTGTGCGGAGAAACGGAATCAATTGATGACCTTACGATCTTCCCACGTATTCCTTGCACTAGCTTGAACGTCGGGTGGGCGACGATCCTCCAAGCTCTATGGATCTACTTCACGAACTCTCTAGAATATCAAGTATGATAATCTTATGATGTCTTGAATTGTGAAGACCATGTAGTGCTTTTATAGGCTACGTAAGGGATCTAAAGGAGGTGGAATATTGGGCTTCCAATATTGATGATTAAATTGAGCCCAAGCCCAAATCTATTAATCCCATCAATATTAATTAATTTATTTTCCACTATATAAATTAATTGCACTCCCAATATTAAACCATATTATATCAAATAATATTTCTCCGGTAGTATTATTTATTCCGTGTATTTAAGATTTAAATATCCATGAATAAAATTAATTTATTGCTAATTAATTTATTCATCTCTTATATCCGAGACTAGTACCATTCAACCTTAATTATTGTGCGGAACAAATCCACTCATGAGGTTTACACAATAATTCCTTATGAACTCATCTCGGGGATATTATCAACCCTTCCGGGATACACTTTCCCGTCAGGTATTCACAGCATGTCGTATATAAAATATAGTGACCCAACTTAACCGGTAATTAACCCAATAATTAAATCGGTTAATTCCTTTGGTAAATCAAAGTCACTAGTATTAAATATACACACCCGCAATAGTTTCGGGGATTGAGAATAAAATACTCTGAGACTTAAATCAATTATCAACGGCAATCCTAATTGATAAGTCTCAAGCGATCCGCTCAATACACCAAGTGTACAAGTGTGATAAAATAATTAAGACAAATTATTTTCTCTCTCACACAACGACTATACCGATGGATTGGTCCGTGTCCATCTAGGTCGTGAGCAACTGTTCGATTAAATACGAGTAACCGATAGTATGATCTTTTGTGTGACGTCGCACACCATACTAACTACAACGTATAGAATCCAGGACTATATTTTGCATATATTTAATTATCAATAATTAAACGCAAACAATTGTTTATTAATTAAATAGATTAAATGCTATGACCGGGAGTTACCGTTACTTAAATCTAGACATTAAGTACACAACTCCAACAATCTCCCACTTGTACTAAGGTCTAGTCATTTCCTCCAAACTCCCGACTCCCATACTCATCACGTGCTTAAGTTGTACTTCCATGAAGTACCATGTGAATGAGCACTCTAGGTTGCCGCTCTGAAGTTATCTTGGTGACTACAGCGTCGTCCCTCTTGACAATGACTCGTATCAGGTGGTACTTGCTCTATGTGTTATCATCACTTTTGACTTATGACTTCTTCCAGTTTACCATGCACCGCTATACAATAGCCTTTGGTAAACTAAGAGTCATATCCAAGTCCAGAGGTTATCCCGGAACCTAACCAAAACTTCCGCTGCCTCTGAGGCTGCTATTCGGTTATGAGAGAGTCTGAGAAGCATCCTACTTATCACTCTTTCATTTCAAGGTTCCACCTCTTTCTAAAAGTGAACACATAGCCTGATATCGACTTACACTGGTCCTTCTCTGATTTGAGATCTGAGAACATGTAATCCAAGAAGATTTCGTCTTGCTTAGTAATCTAGTACTTCCAAGTACATTTACAGCATTCGAATATCTCTTGTCCAGATTACTTTGATATCCTCCCACTACGCTAACCGCATAGTTGATATCAGGTTCTTGTTTTACAATATTGCATCTATCAAGCTTTCCACACAAAAGTGTAGGAAACTGCTTTGATCGTATCTATCTCCTTTATGTGTTCGAAACACATACCCTTAGATAGACATATATTCTGTATCCGAAAGGCAATAACCTTTCTCAGAATTATGCATATTTAAAACAAACCATAATCGTATAAGATATCTAGGAGAAGTACAATGTTCTTATCCTTAGATCGAAAGATCTTAAGACCATGTTCCAACTTCTACTCAATCTTATATCTCGATTCATTTGACAACCATCATTTTATGTCTGATAATATCTTTACACTGTTGCCAATGATAAAACATTATCCACATAAAATTCCGAGAAACACCACCTTGTTTCCATCACGTTTCTTATACACCTTTCGTCTATGCCTTTTGATGAATCCATCAAATGGACTATCTCATCAATTCGCATGTTCCACGATTTATAGCCTTGTTCAAATCCATTAATGGATTAACCAAGCTTGTACCCTAAATGATCTTGTCTCTTAGCAATAATCCTTATTGCTTTCTAAGAGGACACATTTAGATCTAGTACTTTCCTTGTGCAGAGCTAAGGATCGATTTCATTTTTACTAGATCCAGAGTTCGAAACTCTTCTAGTCTTATGAACATCTCTGGTCGTCAAACAACCTCCCACTGCAATGGCAATCCAGTGTATAAACAGTAATAACAGTAGGTGCAATTAGTGGTGTACTTCTACTCGGTTTGGCTGGTTCCCAGTCTTTGTCCTTTTCTCATTTCAAAGTATTACGTCAGTTAGGGCTTTGTAGTTCATCTAATAGTCTTCCTCTAAGAACCGGGCGTTAGCGCTTATAACGTCCTTCTGGTTCATAGTACTATAGAACACAATATTTTGTTCATCTAGGATATCCTACAGCCACATTGAATGTGTCGTTGTTTCCAGAAATATCCATAGAACATAGGTAGTTCCGAACAACTTGTTATTTTACTATTAGAATCCCATTTCTTATTTCCGACACACCATTTCTACACGTAAGTGTATGGTGTAGTCATTTGAGACTTAATCTCAATTTGATTATGCTATGTGTTATTTAGATAGGTGATAGCCTCCGCGATGTAAGTCGCAGGCTTCCAATGGATATACTCAGAAGGTTCCCCATAATTGCTTTGTGACTAAAACACTTTGCTTTTATGGCACATCAAGTATTCTAATCCATCTACGAGTATTCTTAAAAGAACTACTCGCACCTTTCTAATTTCACATACGTCTGCATATATCATTGATCATTCTCAATACTTGTCTGAATTCTTCCCTTTATCCAGAAAGGTGTCCTTAGTTGTATTATCTTCCAAATTCAATTCTTGGGTCGGAAGGTCCATTCCTTCAACTATAATTGATCAAATCAATTTCGACCTTTTGAATCTTATTTGAATAAATACTACTAAGCTTAAGAATACACAAGTATAATGATTTAACAAGAAATATATCTAATAAGTAAAACAAGTTATAGAACGGTTTGTTGCATCGTGGCAGACTAAGGATTCATCATTATTGCTATCTAATGTACCAGAATAGATAATATCATTATTTCTTATCAAAATCATCAACATGATTAAAGAAATAAAATATCCATTCATAAATAATAGAAATCCAGAACAGAAGTTCTTTCTAAATTTAAAGGGGTACATAAAGCAATAAACTTTGAAATGAAATCCTAATTAACTACTCAAAAGCAGATAAAATGTCTTCCACTGCAACAGCTGCCTCTTCTACAGCTTTGCCCTGACTATTCCTCCATTTCCAAGTCTTTGGGTTTCCTGGTGTCCCTGCATTTTAAATGCATACATACCGTCAGTGGTTCTATATCTACCAACCAGGTTTCTGGTAGATAACACTGCTGACTATGTTTCAAAGACTAAGGAGAGAATCTCATACCTTCTCGAGGAGAAAATATAGACTTCCAGTCCCCAGAAAGTTTTCCTTGAGAATGACTGCCCAGAGGCTTTCTCAACCTATTTCGTGGTCCAAGTACTTTAGGACTATAGGTCTTCTTTGTCTGCTTCTCCATCCCTTGGTCCATGCCCTTAGGTTCGAAACCTTTGGCTTTGGCCATAAGAGCTTGCGATTGTCTCAACTCATCCAAAAGGTCCAACATCTCGAAAATGTGTTCAAGCGTTTCCTCGAAGCGACTGACCTTTATGAGTATCCTCATCGCCTCTTTTCTAACCTTCTCGTTGTCTCTAAACATAAGCTTGAGTTTCAGCATGATATCATGATTAGTGGTTAATGCAAAAGCATTGTTCCACTTCTCAAAATCAGCTTTTTCCTCAATAGTTGAGACACGTGTAGGTTGAGGAGGACAAAGTTCACTGAGCACTAACTTGTACTCAGCAACAGTCTGGGTGATGTCTAACTCTTTATTCCATCCAACACAGTATGGAACGAGTGCGTTGATCTCCTTAAGTATCACAGAAAGTGGATTCATAGCTATTCTCTAAACCTATAAGCACATTTAAACAAACAATCAATTTAATATCCGATATTATCTCCCTCAAATAATATCATTAAATTACTAATTACATCTAAAATCCCATCAGATATGGCAAGCCACGTTCATGTGGGCGTTTACCTATCCAAATGATTTAGCAATTAGATTTACTTCGGTCGTACATCATTATAGCGTTACTTCGTTGGGAAGAATACTATAAAGCGTACCTAAGTGTAAACCATTACTCAGTACTAAGGTGAATCATTTGGAACTGCTACGTCACCGCAAGCCACGTTCGTGTGGACGTTTACGATAACTCACAATCTTTCATAATTCCCTATAACTGTCTACATCAATTATTCTAAAATCCCATTCAGTATAGCAAGCCACGTTCGTGTGGACGTTTACTACACCAAAAGACTTTTACAATTGACATCCAATTACTTGAAACATTTTAATCTTGTAAATCAAGACGCGGAGAATCATAAGTGAAACTCAAAGTTTCTAACCAGTGATTCACCATGCGAACAACCCTATCTCTCATAAATGAGGGAGCCGAGCAGAAAATCGATCCACCTCTAAAAGATGGTACGAATGCCTCTAATTTGTGTCATCCACATGACCAAGTGGCTTTGGCTCCATTCCACTCCCTGGGGTGAGAATGAGTCGACTTGTAGTCAGTTTCAGAAAGACAAATTAGGCATTGTTTGATAGACTTAATCAATGTTTCTCGTAAAAGTAATTACAAGAATTCTCCTCCAATGACATATCTATATGAACTTCAAAAGCTCATAAATGTCACCAAGAGAACAGTAATGGAGACCATGGGAATGTTTCCATCCCCTCTCCCACTTAGCTTTTTATAACAAAGGGATACGCTATCTAGTGCATAAAGTAAACACATATAGCATGCATACAAGCAATAAAGCACATAGTATCACATAGTCAAAATAATACTAGAAAATTATTTTCCGACTATCATGGCTTTATTCCATCTCCGCATGCATCTTCTAGTCTTCAGTCTTCGTTCTTGAATGCTCCATGTGACGAGAATATTAATCCAATATTTAAATCTATTTATTTTTAATAAATCCAAAAGATACTTAATTCGAAAATTAAGTCAATCGAATAAATCAAAAATAAAATTAAATGTTATTAATATTTTTATTTATTTATTTTCCTATCTAATTCTATTAAATCTCTAGAATCCTATCCAAGTAAGACTTGGAACATTACAGGAGATTTCTATAATAGAATAAGGAAATAAAATAAATTAGGACTCTTCTACTTTCCAAAATTAATTAATTTTCATGTCCATGAAAATTCCCATAAAATAGGAATAATCAACTAGGAAATAAATTAATTTAATAATTAATTATTTTCCTTTCTAATTCTATTAAATCTCTAGAATCCTATTCCAAGTAAGACTTAGAATATTCTAGAAGACTTCCATAATAGAATAAGGAAATAAATTAATTCCAATTAATTTTTTTCCTATTTCCATGAGAGTTCCCAAAAATAGGAATACTCAAAATAGGAAAACCGAATCAATTAGGAAAGTGAATCTTGGTAGGAGTAGCATGGGTTGGGAGACCCCACACCACCCCACCATCATCGACCGACCACCGGGAGGGAGCACCCGCCGCCGCCACTCCAGCCGGCCAGCAACCACCGTCGCCGGCGACAGCCCACGGCCGAAGGGACGCGACGCCCCCTTCCCCTTTGATCGATCGATCATCATCGTGGGATCGATCCCATCGATCCCGAGCCCTAGATGTCCCTCTCATCTTCTCCTTCGTCACACGAGTTCTTCGGCGGTCGTCTCGGCATCGATCCAACGTAAATAAATTACAAAAAATAAATTTACAATTCCGGTATCGATTCTATACATGAAATCGACCCTATACATTTTCCGGAAAACATAGAACGTAATAATAAATCCTAAATTCGGTTAACCCCCGAATTTTTACTATTACAAGCATTCATCCACACAAAACGAATCTCGACATGTCCGAGAGTTTAATAAACAAATAATCATGGTAAAATAAATAACAATTAATTAAACCATGATAGTCGGATCCCTGCAAGGTAGAACGATAATTGAACATATACATGAACACGAAACCAAACGCTCTGATACCATTTGCTGGAAATCGATATCCCTGGGTATCAAAATTGCGGAACCGATAACCCCGACCGAAATCCCGTCGCCGGAAACCGATCGCGAACACCGCACGAACCGGAGCACGACCAAGGCGTCACCGCGGGCGAACCCGCGGCTAAACCCTAGCCACGCCCCCGTCGGGGCTCGCGATCGCCGTGCATGGCGATCGCATGGGGCTGCATGGGGCAGCCCCCGGCGGTGAGTCCGGCGACTCACCGCCACCGCCAGGAGGGGCGGTCAGCCCGGCTGACCTACCGCGGCTCCAGCCGCGGTTCTCCCCCGGCGATCGATCTCACGATCGATCGCCCACCCCGGCCAAGCCGGGGTGCCTACCCTTGCGCACGTCGCCATCGAGGCGGCGGGGATCCGCCACGGCACAAGCCCGTGGCATCCCCAGCGATCGACCCTAGGTCGATCGCATGCCCCGGCGTCCAGCCGGGGCGTTTCTTGCGCGCAAGCCGGCGGTCGAACCCTAGGGTTCGGCCGCCCCTCTCGATCCCGACGGGGATCTCGAATCCTCGTATCCCGGTCTCGACGTTTTCCCGGATCGTGCGTTCATGTATATATTACAATTAATTCACATAAAATCACACAAGGGAGTTTATGAAATTACCTTCGATTCGTTGTGCGGAGAAACGGAATCAATTGATGACCTTACGATCTTCCCACGTATTCCTTGCACTAGCTTGAACGTCGGGTGGGCGACGATCCTCCAAGCTCTATGGATCTACTTCACGAACTCTCTAGAATATCAAGTATGATAATCTTATGATGTCTTGAATTGTGAAGACCATGTAGTGCTTTTATAGGCTACGTAGGGGATCTAAAGGAGGTGGAATATTGGGCTTCCAATATTGATGATTAAATTGAGCCCAAGCCCAAATCTATTAATCCCATCAATATTAATTAATTTATTTTCCACTATATAAATTAATTGCACTCTCAATATTAAACCATATTATATCAAATAATATTTCTCCGGTAGTATTATTTATTCCGTGTATTTAAGATTTAAATATCCATGAATAAAATTAATTTATTGCTAATTAATTTATTCATCTCTTATATCCGAGACTAGTACCATTCAACCTTAATTATTGTGCGGAACAAATCCACTCATGAGGTTTACACAATAATTCCTTATGAACTCATCTCGGGGATATTATCAACCCTTCCGGGATACACTTTCCCGTCAGGTATTCACAGCATGTCGTATATAAAATATAGTGACCCAACTTAACCGGTAATTAACCCAATAATTAAATCGGTTAATTCCTTTGGTAAATCAAAGTCACTAGTATTAAATATACACACCCGCAATAGTTTCGGGGATTGAGAATAAAATACTCTGAGACTTAAATCAATTATCAACGGCAATCCTAATTGATAAGTCTCAAGCGATCCGCTCAATACACCAAGTGTACAAGTGTGATAAAATAATTAAGACAAATTATTTTCTCTCTCACACAACGACTATACCGATGGATTGGTCCGTGTCCATCTAGGTCGTGAGCAACTGTTCGATTAAATACGAGTAACCGATAGTATGATCTTTTGTGTGACGTCGCACACCATACTAACTACAACGTATAGAATCCAGGACTATATTTTGCATATATTTAATTATCAATAATTAAACGCAAACAATTGTTTATTAATTAAATAGATTAAATGCTATGACCGGGAGTTACCGTTACTTAAATCTAGACATTAAGTACACAACTCCAACAATCTCCCACTTGTACTAAGGTCTAGTCATTTCCTCCAAACTCCCGACTCCCATACTCATCACGTGCTTAAGTTGTACTTCCATGAAGTATCATGTGAATGAGCACTCTAGGTTGCCGCTCTGAAGTTATCTTGGTGACTACAGCGTCGTCCCTCTTGACGATGACTCGTATCAGGTGGTACTTGCTCTATGTGTTATCATCACTTTTGACTTATGACTTCTTCCAGTTTACCATGCACCGCTATACAATAGCCTTTGGTAAACTAAGAGTCATATCCAAGTCCAGAGGTTATCCCGGAACCTAACCAAAACTTCCGCTGCCTCTGAGGCTGCTATTCGGTTATGAGAGAGTCTGAGAAGCATCCTACTTATCACTCTTTCATTTCAAGGTTCCACCTCTTTCTAAAAGTGAACACATAGCCTGATATCGACTTACACTGGTCCTTCTCTGATTTGAGATCTGAGAACATGTAATCCAAGAAGATTTCGTCTTGCTTAGTAATCTAGTACTTCCAAGTACATTTACAGCATTCGAATATCTCTTGTCCAGATTACTTTGATATCCTCCCACTACGCTAACCGCATAGTTGATATCAGGTTCTTGTTTTACAATATTGCATCTATCAAGCTTTCCACACAAAAGTGTAGGAAACTGCTTTGATCGTATCTATCTCCTTTATGTGTTCGAAACACATACCCTTAGATAGACATATATTCTGTATCCGAAAGGCAATAACCTTTCTCAGAATTATGCATATTTAAAACAAACCATAATCGTATAAGATATCTAGGAGAAGTACAATGTTCTTATCCTTAGATCGAAAGATCTTAAGACCATGTTCCAACTTCTACTCAATCTTATATCTCGATTCATTTGACAACCATCATTTTATGTCTGATAATATCTTTACACTGTTGCCAATGATAAAACATTATCTACATAAAATTCCGAGAAACACCACCTTGTTTCCATCACGTTTCTTATACACCTTTCGTCTATGCCTTTTGATGAATCCATCAAATGGACTATCTCATCAATTCGCATGTTCCACGATTTATAGCCTTGTTCAAATCCATTAATGGATTAACCAAGCTTGTACCCTAAATGATCTTGTCTCTTAGCAATAATCCTTATTGCTTTCTAAGAGGACACATTTAGATCTAGTACTTTCCTTGTGCAGAGCTAAGGATCGATTTCATTTTTACTAGATCCAGAGTTCGAAACTCTTCTAGTCTTATGAACATCTCTGGTCGTCAAACAACCTCCCACTGCAATGGCAATCCAGTGTATAAACAGTAATAACAGTAGGTGCAATTAGTGGTGTACTTCTACTCGGTTTGGCTGGTTCCCAGTCTTTGTCCTTTTCTCATTTCAAAGTATTACGTCAGTTAGGGCTTTGTAGTTCATCTAATAGTCTTCCTCTAAGAACCGGGCGTTAGCGCTTATAACGTCCTTCTGGTTCATAGTACTATAGAACACAATATTTTGTTCATCTAGGATATCCTACAGCCACATTGAATGTGTCGTTGTTTCCAGAAATATCCATAGAACATAGGTAGTTCCGAACAACTTGTTATTTTACTATTAGAATCCCATTTCTTATTTCCGACACACCATTTCTACACGTAAGTGTATGGTGTAGTCATTTGAGACTTAATCTCAATTTGATTATGCTATGTGTTATTTAGATAGGTGATAGCCTCCGCGATGTAAGTCGCAGGCTTCCAATGGATATACTCAGAAGGTTCCCCATAATTGCTTTGTGACTAAAACACTTTGCTTTTATGGCACATCAAGTATTCTAATCCATCTACGAGTATTCTTAAAAGAACTACTCGCACCTTTCTAATTTCACATACGTCTGCATATATCATTGATCATTCTCAATACTTGTCTGAATTCTTCCCTTTATCCAGAAAGGTGTCCTTAGTTGTATTATCTTCCAAATTCAATTCTTGGGTCGGAAGGTCCATTCCTTCAACTATAATTGATCAAATCAATTTCGACCTTTTGAATCTTATTTGAATAAATACTACTAAGCTTAAGAATACACAAGTATAATGATTTAACAAGAAATATATCTAATAAGTAAAACAAGTTATAGAACGGTTTGTTGCATCGTGGCAGACTAAGGATTCATCATTATTGCTATCTAATGTACCAGAATAGATAATATCATTATTTCTTATCAAAATCATCAACATGATTAAAGAAATAAAATATCCATTCATAAATAATAGAAATCCAGAACAGAAGTTCTTTCTAAATTTAAAGGGGTACATAAAGCAATAAACTTTGAAATGAAATCCTAATTAACTACTCAAAAGCAGATAAAATGTCTTCCACTGCAACAGCTGCCTCTTCTACAGCTTTGCCCTGACTATTCCTCCATTTCCAAGTCTTTGGGTTTCCTGGTGTCCCTGCATTTTAAATGCATACATACCGTCAGTGGTTCTATATCTACCAACCAGGTTTCTGGTAGATAACACTGCTGACTATGTTTCAAAGACTAAGGAGAGAATCTCATACCTTCTCGAGGAGAAAATATAGACTTCCAGTCCCCAGAAAGTTTTCCTTGAGAATGACTGCCCAGAGGCTTTCTCAACCTATTTCGTGGTCCAAGTACTTTAGGACTATAGGTCTTCTTTGTCTGCTTCTCCATCCCTTGGTCCATGCCCTTAGGTTCGAAACCTTTGGCTTTGGCCATAAGAGCTTGCGATTGTCTCAACTCATCCAAAAGGTCCAACATCTCGAAAATGTGTTCAAGCGTTTCCTCGAAGCGACTGACCTTTATGAGTATCCTCATCGCCTCTTTTCTAACCTTCTCGTTGTCTCTAAACATAAGCTTGAGTTTCAGCATGATATCATGATTAGTGGTTAATGCAAAAGCATTGTTCCACTTCTCAAAATCAGCTTTTTCCTCAATAGTTGAGACACGTGTAGGTTGAGGAGGACAAAGTTCACTGAGCACTAACTTGTACTCAGCAACAGTCTGGGTGATGTCTAACTCTTTATTCCATCCAACACAGTATGGAACGAGTGCGTTGATCTCCTTAAGTATCACAGAAAGTGGATTCATAGCTATTCTCTAAACCTATAAGCACATTTAAACAAACAATCAATTTAATATCCGATATTATCTCCCTCAAATAATATCATTAAATTACTAATTACATCTAAAATCCCATCAGATATGGCAAGCCACGTTCATGTGGGCGTTTACCTATCCAAATGATTTAGCAATTAGATTTACTTCGGTCGTACATCATTATAGCGTTACTTCGTTGGGAAGAATACTATAAAGCGTACCTAAGTGTAAACCATTACTCAGTACTAAGGTGAATCATTTGGAACTGCTACGTCACCGCAAGCCACGTTCGTGTGGACGTTTACGATAACTCACAATCTTTCATAATTCCCTATAACTGTCTACATCAATTATTCTAAAATCCCATTCAGTATAGCAAGCCACGTTCGTGTGGACGTTTACTACACCAAAAGACTTTTACAATTGACATCCAATTACTTGAAACATTTTAATCTTGTAAATCAAGACGCGGAGAATCATAAGTGAAACTCAAAGTTTCTAACCAGTGATTCACCATGCGAACAACCCTATCTCTCATAAATGAGGGAGCCGAGCAGACAATCGATCCACCTCTAAAAGATGGTACGAATGCCTCTAATTTGTGTCATCCACATGACCAAGTGGCTTTGGCTCCATTCCACTCCCCGGGGTGAGAATGAGTCGACTTGTAGTCAGTTTCAGAAAGACAAATTAGGCATTGTTTGATAGACTTAATCAATGTTTCTCGTAAAAGGAATTACAAGAATTCTCCTCCAATGACATATCTATATGAACTTCAAAAGCTCATAAATGTCACCAAGAGAACAGTAATGGAGACCATGGGAATGTTTCCATCCCCTCTCCCACTT
This sequence comes from Euphrasia confusa, assembly GCA_954870475.1. Classification (NCBI taxonomy): domain Eukaryota; kingdom Viridiplantae; phylum Streptophyta; class Magnoliopsida; order Lamiales; family Orobanchaceae; genus Euphrasia; species Euphrasia confusa. Next base: position 7,436,682 of record OX940964.1, read on the forward strand.
AGCTTTTTATAACAAAGGGATACGCTATCTAGTGCATAAAGTAAACACATATAGCATGCATACAAGCAATAAAGCACATAGTATCACATAGTCAAAATAATACTAGAAAATTATTTTCCGACTATCATGGCTTTATTCCATCTCCGCATGCATCTTCTAGTCTTCAGTCTTCGTTCTTGAATGCTCCATGTGACGAGAATATTAATCCAATATTTAAATCTATTTATTTTTAATAAATCCAAAAGATACTTAATTCGAAAATTAAGTCAATCGAATAAATCAAAAATAAAATTAAATATTATTAATATTTTTATTTATTTATTTTCCTATCTAATTCTATTAAATCTCTAGAATCCTATCCAAGTAAGACTTGGAACATTACAGGAGATTTCTATAATAGAATAAGGAAATAAAATAAATTAAGACTCTTCTACTTTCCAAAATTAATTAATTTTCATGTCCATGAAAATTCCCATAAAATAGGAATAATCAACTAGAAAATAAATTAATTTAATAATTAATTATTTTCCTTTCTAATTCTATTAAATCTCTAGAATCCTTTTCCAAGTAAGACTTAGAATATTCTAGAAGACTTCCATAATAGAATAAGGAAATAAATTAATTTCAATTAATTCTTTTCCTATTTCCATGAGAGTTCCCAAAAATAGGAATACTCAAAATAGGAAAACCGAATCAATTAGGAAAGTGAATCTTGGTAGGAGTAGCATGGGTTGGGAGACCCCACACCACCCCACCATCATCGACCGACCACCGGGAGGGAGCACCCGCCGCCGCCACTCCAGCCGGCCAGCCACCACCGTCGCCGGCGACAGCCCACGGCCGAAGGGACGCGACGCCCCCTTCCCCTTTGATCGATCGATCATCATCGTGGGATCGATCCCATCGATCCCGAGCCCTAGATGTCCCTCTCATCTTCTCCTTCGTCACACGAGTTCTCCGGCGGTCGTCTCGGCATCGTTCCAACGTAAATAAATTACAAAAAATAAATTTACAATTCCGGTATCGATTCTATACATGAAATCGACCCTATACATTTTCCGGAAAACATAGAACGTAATAATAAATCTTAAATTCGGTCAACCCCCGAATTTTTACTATTACAAGCATTCATCCACACAAAACGAATCTCGACATGTCCGAGAGTTTAATAAACGAATAATCATGGTAAAATAAATAACAATTAATTAAACCATGATAGTCGGATCCCTGCAAGGTAGAACGATAATTGAACATATACATGAACACGAAACCAAACGCTCTGATACCATTTGCTGGAAATCGATATCCCTGGGTATCAAAATTGCGGAACCGATAACCCCGACCGAAATCCCGTCGCCGGACAGTGTATCCCGGAAGGGTTGATAATATCCCCGAGATGAGTTCAAAAGGAATTATTGTGTAAACCTCATGAGTGGATTCGTTCCGCACAATAATTAAGGTTGAATGGTACTAGTCTCGGATTCAAGAGATGAATAAATTAATTAGCAATAAATTAATTTTATTCATGGATATTTAAATCTTAAATACACGGAATAAATAATACTACCGGAGAAATATTATTTGATATAATATGGTTTAATATTGGGAGTGCAATTAATTTATATAGTGGAAAATAAATTAATTAATATTAATGGGAGATTAATAGATTTGGGCTTGGGCTCAATTTAATCATTAATATTGGAAGCCCAATATTCCACCTCCTTTAGATCCCCTGCGTAGCCTATAAAAGCACTACATGGTCTTCACTTTTTCATAAGACAAGAATATCAATACTTGATAGTTCTAGAGAGTTGAAGAGGATCCATAAGCTTGGAGGATCGTCGCCCACCCGACGTTCAAGCTAGTGCAAGGAATACGTGGGAAGATCGTAAGGTTGTCAAACTTAAATTCGTTTCTCCGCACAACGAATTAAAAGGTAAAATCATAAACTCCTTTGTGTGAATTTATGTGAATTTAATTGTGATACATACATGAACGCACGATCCGGGTAAACGACGAACTTCGGGGACGGGGATTCGAGATCCCCGGCGAAGGTTCGAAAGAGCCCTCGGCTGGGAGCCGAGGGGGTGGCGGTCGGCCTAGGGCACGACCGCCGGCGCGCACCGAGGAAAGGCCGCGGCTGGACGCCGCGGCTAGGGGCGATCGAACCCTAGTTCGATCGCCGGGGACCGTCGCGGCTTCGCGCCGCGGCTGGTGGTCCCCCCTCCGGTCGGTGGTGGCGGTGAGTCGCCGGACTCACCGCCGGGGGCTGCCGGGCAGCCCCACGCGATCGACGGCGATCGCGAGCCCCACGGTGGGGCTCGGCTAGGGTTTGGCCGCGGGTTTATCCCGCGGCGATGCTCTTGTCGAGTCCGGTTCTTCGTGGTGGTTCGTGGTCGGTTTCCGGCGAGAGGTTTTCGGTCGGGTTATTATTTTCCGCAAATTTTAATGGCTCGGGATACCGAATCCCAGCAATTGGTATCAGAGCGTTTGGTTTCGTGTTCATGTATGTGTTCAATTGCGTTCTACCTTGCAGGGATTCCGACTATCATGGTTTAATTAATTGTTAATTATTCGTTTAATTAATTGCTATTTAATTTACCATGATTGTTCGTTTATTAAACTCTCGGGCATGTCGAGACTCGTTTTGTGTGGATGAATGCTTGTAATAGTAAAAATTCGGGGGTTGACCGAATTTAGGATTTATTATTACGTACTATGTTTTCCGGAAAGTGTATAGGGTCGATTTCATGTATAGAATCGATACCGGAATTGTAAATTTATTTCTTGTAATTTATTTACGTTGGATCGATGCCGAGACGACCACCGGAGAACTCATGAGACGAAGAAGACGAAGAGGACGAAAAACCGGGGGGTCGATCATCCCCATGATCGATCCCCATGAGGATCGATCGACCCCACGCCCGGGGCTGCCCGCTAGGGTTTCCGGCCACGCCGGCCACCGGTGGTGGTGGCGCGTGGCTAGGGGGCGGCGGCGGTGGTGCCCGGCGGTGGTGGTGGTCGACGGTGGGGGTGGTGCGGGGATCCCCAACCCGTGCTACTCCTAATCCTACCTAGATTCACTTTCCTAATCGATTCAAGTTTCCTATTTTGAGTATTCCTAAGTTTGGGAATTCTCATGGAGATAGGAAAAGAATTAATTAATATTATTTATTTCCTTATTCTATTATGGAAGTCTTCTAGAATATTCCAAGTTCTACTTAGAATAGGAATCTAGAGATTTAATAGAATTAGATAGGAAAATAATTAATTAGTAAATTAATTTATTTCTATTTGATTATTCCTATTTTATGGGAATTTTCATGGACATGGAAATTAATTAATCTTGGAAAGTAGAAGAGTCTTAATTTATTTTATTCCTTATTCTATTATAGAAGTCTTCTAGAATATTCCAAGTTTGACTTGGATAGATTATTCTAGAGATTTAATAGAATTAGATAGGAAAATAAATAAATAAAAATATTAATAATATTTAATTTTATTTTTGATTTATTCGATTGACTTAATTTTCGAATTAAGTATCTTTTGGATTTATTAAAAATAAATAGACTTAAATATTGGGATTAATATTCTCGTCACATGGAGCATTCAAGAACGAAGACTGAAGACTAGAAGACGCATACGGAGATGGAATAAAGCCATGATAGTCGGAAAATAATTTTTCTAGCTTATTTTGACTATGTGATATGTGCTTTATTACTTGTATGCATGCTTATGTGTTTAATTATGCATTAGATAGCGTATCCCTTTGTTATAAAAAGCTAAGTGGGAGCGGGGATGGAAACATTCCCATGGTCTCCATTACTGTTCTCTTGGTGACTCTTATGGACTTTTGAAGTTCATATAGATGTGTCATTGGAGGAGAATTCTTGTAATTCCTCTTACAAGAAACATTGATTAAGTTTATCAAACAATGCCTAATTTGTCTTTCTGAAACTGACTTCAAGTCGACTCATTCTCACCCCGGGGAGTGGAATGGAGCCAAAGCCACTTGGTCATGTGGATGACACAAATTAGAGGCAGTCGTACCATTCTTTGATAGATGGATCGATTGTCTGCTCGGCTCCCTCATTTATGAGAGATAGGGTTGTTCGCATGGTGAATCACTGGTTAGAAACTTCGAGTTTCACTTATGATTCTCCGCGTCTTGATTTACAAAATCGAATGCTTCAAGTGATTGGGAGTCAACTATAAAAATCTTTTGGTGTAGTAAACGTCCACACGAACGTGGCTTGCTATGCTGAATGGGATTTTTGGAAATAGTTGATGTAGAAAGTTATAGGGAATTGTGAGGGATTGTGAGTTATCGTAAACGTCCACACTAACGTGGCTTGCGGTGACATAGCAATTCCAAATGATTCACCTTAGTACTGAGTAATGGTTTACACTTAGGTACGCTTTATAGTATTCTTCCCAACGAAGTAACGCTATAATGATGTACGACCGAAGCAAATCTAATTGCTAAATCATTTAGGTGGGTAAACGTCCACACGAACGTGGCTTACCTTACCTGATGGGATTTTAGATGTGATTAGTGATTTAATGATATTATTTGAGGGAGATAATATCGGATATTAAATTGATTGTTTGTTTAAATGTGCTTATAGGTTTAGAGAATAGCTATGAACCCACTTTCTATGATACTCAAGGAGCATAAGCTCACTGGCCCCAACTATATTGATTGGAAGAGAAATTTAGACATTGTCCTAACTTCGGAAGAGTACAAGTTTGTACTCCATGAAGTGTGCCCTGCTGAGCCCACGGCTGCCTCAACTGATGAGGAAAAACTGACATATCGGAAGTGGAAAAAGGCTGATGAAATGGCTAGGTGTTATATTTTGGCTTCCATGTCAAATGTACTCCAAACCCAACATGAGTCGATGGACACTGCCTATGATATGATGTTTAATCTCAAGGAGATGTTTGGGGAGCAAGATCGTGCGGCAAGGCAAGAAGCCATGAGAGTCCTCATGACAACTACTCAGTCTGAAGGAACGCCCGTAGGGGAGCACGTTCTTAAGATGATGGGTCTGTTGAATGAGCTTGAGATCCTAGGAGCTCAAATTGATGCTGAGACGCAAGTCGACATCATACTCCAGTCTCTGACCCCTAGTTTTAAGCAGTTTCGCATGAGTTATAATATGGGTAAACTATCTTATTCTCTTGCGCAACTCCTGACTGAACTGAAGGCGGCAGAGGGGATCTACAAGAAGGGCAAGTCTCAAGCGCTTGTAGCTACCAAGTCCAAAGGCTTTAAGCCTAGTGGAGGTAGGGGCAAGAGAAGGAAGCAAGCCCGGAAACCCAGTGGTGTCAAGAGGACTGTACCACAAATGGGGGCTGCAAAGCCAAAGGGTAAGTGCTTCCGATGCAACAAGATGGGACACTGGAAGTCTGAATGTCCTCTCAAAGGTACGAATTTTCCTTAGTCGTAAAAACATAATCAGCGGTATTATCTACCAGAATTCTGGTGTGTAGATATGGAACCACTGATGGTATGTGCATTTTTGAATGCAGGGGTTCCAGAAAACCCGGCGACTTAGAGAGGAAGAGTTCGAGTCTACACGGGCAAAGCTGTAGAGGAGGCAGCGGTTGCGGTGGAAGACATTTATCTGCTTTAGTAGTTAAATAGGATTTCATTTCAAAGTTATTGCTTTATGTACCCCTTTATTTTAGAAAGAACGTTTTGTTCTGGATTTCTATTATTAATGAATGGATATTTTATTTCTTTAATCATTGGATGATTTTGATAAGAAATAATGGCATTATCTATTCTGGTACATTAGACAGCAATATATGAATGATGAATCCTTAGTCTACCACGATGCAACAAACCGTTCTATAACTTGTTTTACTTGTTAGATATTTCTTTATCAATCATTATACTTGTAAATTCTTATACTTAGTAGTATTTTCAAATAAGATTCAAATGGTCGAAATTGATTTGATCAATTAAAGTTGAAGGAATGGACCTTCCGACCTAAGGATTGAATTTGGAGGATAATACATCTAAGCAAACCTTTCTGGATAAAGGATAGAATTCAAACAAGTATTGGAAATGATTAGATATGCAAACATATGTGTAAATTAGAAAGGTACGAGAAATTCTCTCAAAGAATACTCAGTGATGGATTAGAATACTTAATGTGCCATAAAAGCAAAGTGTTTTGACTAGTCAATGGACACAAAGCTATTATGGGGAACCATCAAAGTATATCCATTAGGAGCCTGCGACTCGGTCGCGGAGGCCATCACCTATCTGAATAACACATAGCATAATCAAAGATTAGGATTCAATCCCAAAAGACCGCGCCATACACTTGCGTGTAGAGATGGTGCGCTATAAAGAAATGGAAAATCTGAAAGTAAAAGGACAAGTTGTTCGGAACTACCTATGTTCTATGGATATTCCTAGATACAACGGCATATTGAATATGGTTGTAGGATATCCTAGATGAACGAAGTATTGTGTGTTCTATAGTACTATGAACCAGAGGGACGTCCTGTCCGGTTCATAGAGGAAGACTATTAGATGGACCACAAAGCCTAAATTGACGTAATACCGTGAAATGAGAAAAAGGACAAAAGACTAGGAACCAGCCAAACCGAGTAGAAGTACACCACACACTGCACCTATTGTTATTACTGTCATACACCGGGACGCCATTGCAGTGGGAGGTTGTTGGACAACCAGAGATATTCATAAGGCTAGAGGAGTTCGGACTCTGGATCTAGTAAAGATGAAATCGACCCCTAGCTCTGCATAAGGGCAGTACTAGATCTAAATGTGCCTGCTTGGAACAATAAGGATTATTGTTAAGAGGCTAGATCATTTAGAGTACAAGCTTAGTAAATCCATTTATGGATTGAAATAAAGCTATGAATCGTGGAACTTGCGAATTGATGGGATAGTCCATTTGATGGATTCATCAAAAGGCATAAACGGAAGGTGTATTAGAGAAGTGATGGAAACAAGGTGGTGTTTCTCGGAGAATTTATGTAGATAAAATTTTATCATTGGCAACAATGTAAAAATATTGTCAGACATAAAATAATGGTTGTCTAAATAAATCGAGATATAAGATTGAGAAGAAGTTAGAGCATGTTCTTAAGGTCTTTTGATCTAGAGATAAGAACATTGTACTTCTCCTAGATATCTTGTACGATTAAGGTTTGTTTTTAACATGCATACTTCTGAGAAAGGTTATTGCCTTTCAGAGACAGAATATACATCTATCTAAAGGGTATGTGTTCGAACACATAAAGGAGATAGATGAGGACAAAGCAGTTTCCTATACTTCAAGTATGGAAAGCTTTATAGATGCAATGTTGTAAAACAAGAACCTGATATCCACTATGCGGTTTGCGTAGTGGGAGGATATCAAAGTAATCTGGATAAGGGATGTTCGAATGCTGCAAGAGTACTTTCATAGTACTGGCTTGAGCAAGACGAAATCTTCTTAGATTACAGATTCTCAGATCCAAAAATCAGAGAAGGACCAGTGAAAGTCGATATCAGGCTATGTGTTCACTTTTAGAAAGAGGTGGAACCTTGAAGTGAAAGAGTGATAAGCGGGACGCTTCTCGGACTCTCTCATAACCGAATAGCAGCCTCAGAGGCAGCGGAAGTTTTGGTTAGGTTCCGGGATGACCTCTTGACTTGGATATGACTCTTAGTTTACCAAAGGCTATTGGATAGCGGTGCATGGTGAACTAGAAGAGGTCATAAGTCAAAAGTGATGTTAACACATAGAGCAAGTACCACCTGATACGAGTCATCGTCAGGGGAGACGACGTAGTAGTCACCAAGATAACTTCAGAGCGGCAACCTAGATTGCTCACTCACATAGTACTTCTCGGAAGTACACTTTAAAGCACGTGATGAGTATGGGAACCGGGAGTTTGGAGGAAATGACTAGACCTTAGTACAAGTGGGAGATTGTTGGAGTTGTGTACTTAATGTCTAGATTTAAGTAACGATAAACTCCCGATCATAGCATTTAATCTATTAAATAAACAATTATTTGCTTTTAATTATTATTAAATATATGCAAATCATAGTCCTAGATTTTATACGTTGTAGTTAGTATGGTGTGTCGGGCCCACACAGAAGATCATACTATCGGTTACTCGTATTTAATCAAACAGATGCTCACGACCTAGATGGACACGGACCAATCCATCGGTATAGTCGTTGTGTGAGAGAGACAATAATTTGTCTTAATTATTTTATCACACTTGTACACTTGGTGTATTGAGCGGATCGTAGAGATTCATCGATTAGGATTGCCGGCGATAATCGATTCGAGTCTCAGTGTATTATATTCTTAATCCCCGATATTGTTGCGGGTGTGTATATTCAATATAAGTGACTTTGATTTACCAAAGGAATTAACCGATTTAATTATTGGGTTAATTACCGGTTAAGTTGGGTCACTATATTTTATATATGGCATGCCGTGAATGATTGACCGGACAGTGTATCCCGGAAGGGTTGATAATATCCCCGAGATGAGTTCAAAAGGAATTATTGTGTAAACCTCATGAGTGGATTCGTTCCGCACAATAATTAAGGTTGAATGGTACTAGTCTCGGATTCAAGAGATGAATAAATTAATTAGCAATAAATTAATTTTATTCATGGATATTTAAATCTTAAATACACGGAATAAATAATACTACCGGAGAAATATTATTTGATATAATATGGTTTAATATTGGGAGTGCAATTAATTTATATAGTGGAAAATAAATTAATTAATATTAATGGGAGATTAATAGATTTGGGCTTGGGCTCAATTTAATCATTAATATTGGAAGCCCAATATTCCACCTCCTTTAGATCCCCTGCGTAGCCTATAAAAGCACTACATGGTCTTCACTTTTTCATAAGACAAGAATATCAATACTTGATAGTTCTAGAGAGTTGAAGAGGATCCATAAGCTTGGAGGATCGTCGCCCACCCGACGTTCAAGCTAGTGCAAGGAATACGTGGGAAGATCGTAAGGTCGTCAAACTTAAATTCGTTTCTCCGCACAACGAATTAAAAGGTAAAATCATAAACTCCTTTGTGTGAATTTATGTGAATTTAATTGTGATACATACATGAACGCACGATCCGGGTAAACGACGAACTTCGGGGACGGGGATTCGAGATCCCCGGCGAAGGTTCGAAAGAGCCCTCGGCTGGGAGCCGAGGGGGTGGCGGTCGGCCTAGGGCACGACCGCCGGCGCGCACCGAGGAAAGGCCGCGGCTGGACGCCGCGGCTAGGGGCGATCGAACCCTAGTTCGATCACCGGGGACCGTCGCGGCTTCGCGCCGCGGCTGGTGGTCCCCCCTCCGGTCGGTGGTGGCGGTGAGTCGCCGGACTCACCGCCGGGGGCTGCCGGGCAGCCCCACGCGATCGACGGCGATCGCGAGCCCCACGGTGGGGCTCGGCTAGGGTTTGGCCGCGGGTTTATCCCGCGGCGATGCTCTTGTCGAGTCCGGTTCTTCATGGTGGTTCGTGGTCGGTTTCCGGCGAGAGGTTTTCGGTCGGGTTATTATTTTCCGCAAATTTTAATGGCCCGGGATACCGAATCCCAGCACCCCCGTCGGGGCTCGCGATCGCCGTGCATGGCGATCGCATGGGGCAGCCCCCGGCGGTGAGTCCGGCGACTCACCGCCACCGCCAGAAGGGGCGGTCAGCCCGGATGACCTACCGCGGCTCCAGCCGCGGTTCTCCCCCGGCGATCGATCTCACGATCGATCGGCCACCCCGGCCAAGCCGGGGTGCCTACCCTTGCGCACGCCGCCATCGAGGCGGCGGGGATCCGCCACGGCACCAGCCCGTGGCATCCCCAGCGATCGACCCTAGGTCGATCGCATGCCCCGACGTCCAGTCGGGGCGTTTCTTGCGCGCACGCCGGCGGTCGAACCCTAGGGTTCGGCCGCCCCTCTCGATCCCGACGGGGATCTCGAATCCCCGTATCCCGGTCTCGACGTTTTCCCAGATCGTGCGTTCATGTATATATTACAATTAATTCACATAAAATCACACAAGGGAGTTTATGAAATTACCTTCGATTCGTTGTGCGGAGAAACGGAATCAATTGATGACCTTACGATCTTCCCACGTATTCCTTGCACTAGCTTGAACGTCGGGTGGGCGACGATCCTCCAAGCTCTATGGATCTACTTCACGAACTCTCTAGAATATCAAGTATGATAATCTTATGATGTCTTGAATTGTGAAGACCATGTAGTGTTTTTATAGGATCTAAAGGAGGTGGAATATTGGGCTTCCAATATTGATGATTAAATTGAGCCCAAGCCCAAATCTATTAATCCCATCAATATTAATTAATTTATTTTCTACTATATAAATTAATTGCACTCCCAATATTAAACCATATTAATTGTGTTTGTTCCCCGAATGTTGAATAAATTGTATTAACGTAATCTCTATAATGAATCGTGTTTGTAATGTGTTTTTGGAAGATTTATATTAAATTGAATTGAATTGATTCATTGTAATTTATAAAAAAATTGAATTAGGTGGGATAGTTGGTAAGAATTAATTTTTGCATTGAATTATTTGGTGTTGGTGGGATAGCCTTAAATTCAAGTAACTTAATTGATATAAATTGGATCATGGTTTAGGGTTTAGGGTTCTGGATTAACCATTACGAGGCTAATAAGAATAATTAACCATTGTCGAATCATAAACTAACCGTATGTATCATGATAATGCAAACACTAACCTTAGGTTAAACATTGTCGAATCATACATTAACTGTGTCGAACCATCACTAACCTTAGGTGAATCATAATTAACTACATCATTGAATATGTAATTGGCAATTGGCAGGTCAAACTACAATGAATATAAAGTTGCGGGATTGGTGGGATCGCTTTAAATTCATTGTAATAAATTGGTAGGGTTTCCCATAATAAATGATATCGTTGTATCCACCCATATAGGTAGAGACTATTCAACTTTCTTTGGTCTATAAAAACAAGTCCATTACTTATACTGACCATTCTACTTCCTTTGCTAAAACGTTTCAAAAATGAAAATTTTTTACAGCATCATAATTCATCAAGATCAAGCACAAAGAATTCAACTTCCCCCAGCCTACACCCCAGCACAAAGGCTTTGGTCAATCAGAATTTCTCGCTAACGGATCAATCAGGCAAATCGTGGGGCGTCAAATTAATCAAAGAGGATGAAGAATTTTATTTCACTACAGGTTGGCCTAAATTTTTCAAAGATTATTCATTAAGTTATGGGAATTCTATCGTGTTTAACAGAACTGATACAAATGAATACCTGGTTAACATTTTCGGTCGTTACGGTTGCGAGATCAGCGGATCTGGGAGCGGCCATGATGAGATTGGCAAATCTATTTTTATAGCGTAATGTAAGGGCTTTAATCTTTTTTGCATTCAAATTTTATTTATGAATAATAATTCGACATTGTTATGTACACATTCGACACACACATCAATACATTCGACACACACATCAACACATTCGACACATAAATCAACACATTCGACACATATTCGACACTGAAAACATTCGAAAAAATAGGACAAAACACATAACATTCGACAAAGGACAAACACATTCGACACATATTCTAACATTCGACATAACAATCGACACAAAAAAACATTGGACAAAGGTGTCGACATGAATTATCAATTCGACAAGGTTGAACCAAATATAATTATCTATCGCCCTGAAGAAGGAAAATCTGGTGAAAATTACAAGTAAGGGTATAACAGTCATTCAGTGTATATAACCAGTTTTTTTATATCCTAGTACAAATAAGCTGTCTCACTATCCCATTTAGTGTATTTTTTAGGATTTACAATTTGAAAAATGTATTCCTACATGGTTACAAATAGTTAAAGGATGTGGTTCCAAACAAAATCAACACTAATATGACATAATGCATAGTTGATAATTACGGACAAAATTTAAAAAAACCAGGTATCTTGATGACCCTGTATATTCGAGTATCTTTGACCGGCACCTTAGGAGAAGACTCCGACAATTCCAGTGCATCCACAAGTGACATCCAACGGTTTCCCTAAGCAAGTTCCACTCACTTTCTCAGTCTCTCACCTTCTGCCTTTCTCGATTGTTGCACCCCGAGTGCTTCTGCATACCCACCTACATCAACATTTTTTAAGCCATGTGACCAGCAGTTAGCAAGAATCAGAATGTACATGAAGGATGTGGTGTATTTCATACAAAAGTTTTGTTTTTTATATGCAAATGATAATTGAAGTTTAAAATTTTAGAGTAACCACAAAAGTAGAAGTGCAATAATTTTAATAATTTTGAAGTTGTTTGGTTTGTAGGCAACACTAAAAAAAACCCCTAAAGAACATAATTGAACCTTCAACACAAATACAAAGGCATACATACCTCTTGCAAGTGAAATTATATCTTTTCGGACAACATTTTTCCTTGCACCTACAAAATCAGAAAAGAAAGGCCTCAATAAACTAACTCTTAGCTTTTTCATTAATGAGAAATCAGCTAAGATCAGGTATGATTTCCTACCGTCAAAACCTAATGGTGGAGATTTAAGCAATTTGAGTGTCCTTCTGAACAAACCCTACAAAAACTAATGAAGGAAAACAATGGAAGAGCATAAAGCTTCAAAAAAATGTACTTCAAAAAGTTGTACTGATAAAAACAAATGTCTACAATAATTTGAATTTCTAGAAGTCCAACAATTTTATTTAACTACCCACTCTCAAACTAAGAACTAAGATTTCAGATCTCTTGATGTAAAAAGGGAATTCTCAAAAGCTCGGCTACTGCTTTCAGTTGATACATGATGGCAATGCAGGTCAAAATGATGCCAACTTTGGGATGATGAGGGCCCACATCTATTTTTTTGTTTGTTTTTTAATGAAATAAGTTCAATTCAAATCATGATTAAAATTGCAACATAACCGTATATGATAAGGTTACGTCGTCTTGGATTCAAGTTTTAATTCTCCAGATAAAGCAAACACTCGCGCCGTGTAATACAACGAAAAACATCATCGAGTTTCCGAGCCAAATGTGATATCTTATCAAAGCTTCAAACTAATGAAACTCGAGTACACTGAAAATGGACATCTCCCTTAAGATGGGGAGAAGAAGCAGGGCTAGACAAGCTTTCGACAACAACCCACACCTTGTACTCAGCTTCAACAACTTGTATTGCCATCTGTGGTGTACATAAATAATAGTTTTACGTCAGAGCAAATTCCAAAAAAATACAGAAAAAAAAACAAAACATTAGCCTAGTTAGGGAAGTAAAAAAAAAACTTACGAAGCGAGTTTGAAACGGAAGAGCTTTCGTGTTAAAACCATGGAAAATTATTCAACATGTAAAAAGATTTTGTGAAACTGGGGTGCAAAACATACCAGTTCCAGTTGTAAAAATTGGTCTGTTACCACATCCTCTACTTCCTCTCTACTTCCTCTCCCGCCAGAGTCACTGCCTCGGCCTCTACCAAAACCACCAGAGTCAGATCGGCCAAGGCCACCACTATTTGGGCCATCAGCTCTAGGCTTCACCTCTTGCACTTTCAAGTAACTATTTCTGAATTCTGATCCATCAAGTTCCAGAGCTTTGGAAGAAGCATCGTTATCACTGTAGTTGATAATTCTATGCTACGTAGGAAAAATAATAATACATCAACTCCATGTGCAATTTAAATAGAATCCTAGAAACATAAGGCGGTTAACAACAATGATACTAATGCAGTAGCAATTTAATAGAATGAATTAAACACGAACCTTTTCACACTGCCATCTTCAGCCGAAGGAATGAAATTTCTGGCAATTTCACCATAGAACCAAAATGTTCTTGCAATGCACTCCTAAGCTGTAAGTTTTGAAATAATTAATCAGACCCCAAATCATAAAATAATGCCAACGGAAGAAAATGAAGATTCATGTGCAACTGAAATTGTGTATTTTGTACTTAGTACAACCTAGAACTAGCTTGTAGAAGGTAGAGTACAAACACTTAACACAATTTGGAGATTCTAAAATAAAACTCTTTTATATAACTTGTAAAGGGTGGAACCACTTACAAACACATCTACAAAATTCTAGCGAATCTTGTAGAAAGGTCAACACGACCAAAAACTAAGTCTATGTAGAACTATTCTAGCGAAGGGTCCTACTAAGACTAAACTCACAATAGAACCGGAGATTTCTAGCAAAGTCTCTCGGTCTACAAATTTTCTCTCTCTAGAAAATGTCAAATCAATGCATGAATAGTGAATTCCAACAACCCGGTATTTATAGGAGTCGAGAATTAGGGTTTCCGGAATTCACGCTTAATGGGCCGAGCCCAAAGCATCTTCATGGAATATTCATCGTTGTTCTGTACTTGAATTCTTCAATACAACTCAGTGAATTCTTCTTTGTTTTTATGTGGTTTGTATGCATTTTTTCAGTATATTAATTCTCTCTTGTGTAATTGAATTTTTTCTATGTATTTATGTATTTTTGTAGGCATTTTAAGTGGATTTTAGTGATGATGTTGGAGTTATCAATGTTGATTCTAGAGATGACAAAAACGATGGTCCAAGTTTTGTATTCTAAATTATTCTATCTTTTATACTAAATTCTTCTCTCTTTAATACTGTGTTCTTCTCAACTTACTACTAATTTCTTCTATTTATAACTAATTTGATTTACTTTTTAATTATTTGGCGAATTTGTGAGTTGTGGCGGTAGTTGTACTGATATAAGTTGATAGGGTATAAGAGAATCTTGTTGAGGTATTATACTCTTTTTGGGTTCTTGGAATTTTTTGAATTTAGTCATTGTAATCTGACTTCTTTTTTCGATTTTGGAACATAGATACTTATGGGTTCGCAGTCAGACCTCAACACTTACAGAGATACCGGGAATATGCAAACATATACAAGGTTTTACTATCCTCTCTAATCACCATCTAGTTACCTCGAGTATTTTGTAGTTGTTTATCCAGTAATTGAGGTGTTCTTTTTAGGAAAAGAAGAGGAAAGGTCAGACAGGTGGGATGACTTTCTAGAAAGAAAATGTGAGTAAGCTCGATCGGCCGAGAATGAATTCAGTCTTGGTATAGAAAATTTTAAACTGCTACTATCAAGGTTTCTTGATTATATTAACTATTTAATAAATTCTTGTTTCAGTTGAATATTGTGCAAACGAGCTGTACAAAGCCGCGAAATCGCATGGCCTAAGGGTAGCTCGTCTTTGTCTCAAGAGTTTGTTCGTGAACGAAAGATATGCCAGTCGCCAGCAGATGAAGACTAAGGATTGAGAGCTTAGAGAAGTCCCAAGCCGAGATGAAAGCCCCCACAGCCGCACCAGCCCCCTCCCCTTCCCCTTCTCCTTCCCCATGATTTGCGTAAATACGAATGTTGTGAAGTTAGGAATTATGATTGTAAATTAAACGTTCGATTTCTATTCTTTTGTAGGTTGTTGAATTAAAACTTTTGTGTATGTTTGTTTAATTTATGAAATGAAGTAGTACTGAAATTGCATATTTGAGAATTTGAATTTTAATTTTTTTTTAGTGTATATGGTTTCTCACACAAATTATAGAAATTACTAATGATGGTTTGAAATTTATTACATAATGTTTCGTACTAATATTTACTTTGTTATATATTGAGTTCTATTTTATACTTAGTTTTATCCCTTTATTAAAATTCTGAAGCCGCCGAAGGTGGCCGTAATCATTCTCCTCCGTCGATTATTGTTGCCTCCCTCGATTATTGTTGCCTCCCTCGATTATTGTTCGCCTCTCTCGATTATTGTTGCCACTTCGATACAAGACCTTTCGATTAGTGTTCGCCTCCCACGATTAGTGTTCGCTTCCCTCGATTATTGTTCGCCTCTCTCGATTATTGTTGTCATTTCGATACAAGACCTTTCGAAACAAGACCCCCCCTTTATCCCTTTATTAAAATTCTGAAGCCGCCGAAGGTGGCCGTAATCATTCTCCTCCATCGATTATTGTTTCCTCCCTCGATTATTGTTTCCTCCCTGGATTATTGTTGCCACTTCGATACAAGACATTTCGATTAGTGTTCGCCTCCCACAATTAGTGTTCGCTTCCCTCGATTATTGTTCCCCTCCCTCGATTATTGTTGCCACTCCGATACAAGACCTTTCGATAAAAGACCTTTCGATACAAGACCCCCCCTTTATCCCTTTATTAAAATTCTGAAGCCGCCGAAGGTGGCCGTAATCATTCTCCTCCATCGATTATTGTTGCCTCCCTCGATTATTGTTCGCCTCTCTCGATTATTGTTGCCACTTCGATACAAGACCTTTCGATTAGTGTTCGCCTCCCACGATTAGTGTTCGCTTCCCTCGATTATTGTTCGCACCTCTCGATTATTGTTGCCACTTCGATACAAGACCTTTCGATACAAGACCTTTCGATACAAGACCCCCCCTTTATCCCTTTATTAAAATTCTGAAGCCGCCGAAGGTGGCCGTAATCATTGTTTGTCTCCCTCAATTATTGTTGCCTCCCTCAATTATTGTTGCCACTTCGATACAAGACCTTTCGATACAAGACCCCCCCTTTATCCCTTTATTAAAATTCTGAAACCGCCGAAGGTGGCCGTAATCATTGTTTGCCTCCCTCGATTATTGTTGCCTCCCTCGATTATTGTTACCTCCCTCGATTATTGTTGCCACTTCGATACAAGACCCCCCCCCCTTTATCCCTTTATTAAAATTCTGAAGCCGCCGAAGGTGGCCGTAATCATTGTTTGCCTCCCTCGATTATTGTTGTAGAATGCATTAATAAATGGAGTAGAATATGATACAGATTAGAGTAGAATGCACTACTAAATGCAGTAGAACTCATTAGAACCAAGGTAATTTCCTCGATTATTGTTTGCTTCCCTCGATTATTGTTCGCCTCCCTCGATTATTGTTTGCCTCCCTTGATTATTGTTGCCAGTTCGATTATTGTTGCCACTTCGATACAAGACCTTTCGATACAAGACCCCCCCCCCCCCCCTTTATCCCTTTATTTAAATTCTGAAGCCGCCGAAGGTGGCCGTAATCATTTTTTTGCCTCCCTCGATTATTGTTGTAGAATGCATCAATAAACGGAGTAGAATTTGATACAGATTAGAGTAGAATGCACTACTAAATGCAGTACAACTCATTAGAACAAGGTAATTTCCTCGATTATTGTTTGCTTCCCTCGATTATTGTTCGCCTCCCTCGATTATTGTTTGCCTCCCTTGATTATTGTTGCCAGTTCGATTATTGTTGCCACTTCGATACAAGACCTTTCGATACAAGACCTTTCGATACAAGTGTTGGAATTCGATATCCCGGGTTATTAAAATTTGCGGAAACCAATAACCCGATCAAACCCTTCGCCGGAGATCACATGAACGCCGACTCATCCGCCGGAGTCCAGCCTTTGGAGACCACGCACCTGAAGGCACGCAGCCCGCCCCCAGTCGAACCCCCGCGAGTACGGGGTTCACGCGATCAACGGATCGCTCCACCGCGCGATCGGGTGGGGCTGCCCAGCAGCCCCCGCGGCGAGTCCGGCGACTCGCCGCCGCCTGGGGTGGCCCGCCTCCAGCTGGGCAGTCGTGCCCAGCAGCTGCCCGCGATCGATCCTTTGATCGATCGCGCCCCGGCGTCCAGCCGGGGATCGTCCCATGTGCCACGCCACCGAAACCCTAGGCGGCGATCGCCGTGGTTCGGCGATCCTAGATCGCCACCACGCGTTCGTCGTCTAATCCGGGGTTCGAACTTTTGGATCTTTGTTCTTCGATAATTGATTCAATAAAACAAGAATTAAATAGCAATTATTTAATTCACCTTTCGATTCGTTGTGCGGAGAAACGAGATCTTATGATGACCTTGAGATCTTCCCACGTATTCCTTGCACTAGCCCGGACGTCGTGTGGGCGACGATCTACCGAACTCCATGGATCTCCCTCTCTACTTTCTCTCTCTAGAATTGTGATCTTCAACTTATGAGAATAGAGAAGACCATGTAGTGCTTTTATAGGCTACATAGGGGATCTTAAGGAGGTGGAATATTGGGCTTCCAATATTGAAGATTAAATTGAGCCCAATGCTCAAGTCCATTAATCCTTATCAATATTAATTAATTCTATTTTCCACTATATAAAATTAATTGCACTCCCAATATTAAACCATATTATATCAAATAATATTTCTCCGGTAGTATTATTTATTCCGTGTATTTAAGATATAAATATCCATGAATAAAATTAATTTATTGCTAATTAATTTATTCATCTCTTATATCCGAGACTAGTACCATTCAACCTTAATTATTATGCGGAACGAATCCACCTGCAGGGTTTACATAATAATTCCTTATGAACTCATCTCGGGGATATTATCAACCCTTACGGGATACACTTTCCCGTCAAGTATTCACGGCATGCCATATATAAAATTAGGGATGGGAAAAAATACCGAACTTACCGTACCGAAAAATGCCGAAAAAAATCAAATTTTCGGTATATTGAATTTTTCGGTACGGTATGATACCGTATCGATAATTTTCGGTTTCTTTATCGGTATGAAAGTTTTTAAAATTTCGGTATTTCGGTATATACCGATATACCGTAAATAATCGGTATAGTTCGATATTTCGATATATATATCTTTCGGTATGTAAAAAACAATCGGTATAGTTCGATATTTCGGTATATATACTTCGGTATGCAAAAAAAAGTCGGTATGATTCGGTATATCGATATTTTCGGCATAATTCAATAATAAAAATTTCGATATGGTTCGATATATCGATATTTTTAGTATACCGAAAGTTCGGTACGGTATCGGTATAGATTTTTTCGATATCGAAATTTCGGTATATCGATATTCGGTATACCGAACTTTTCGGTACGGTATCGGTATAGATTTTTTCGGATACCGAATTTTTCGGTACGGTATCGGTATGACCGATTCGGTACGGTACGGTACGGTACGGTACGGTACGGTACGGTATCCCATCCCTATATAAAATATAGTGACCCAACTTAACCGGTAATTAACCCAATAATTAAATCGGTTAATTCCTTTGGAAAATCAAAGTCACTTATATTAAATATACACACCCGCAATAGTATCGGGGATTAAGAATAAAATACACTGAGACTTGAATCGATTATCGCCGGCAATCCTAATCGATAAATCTCAAGTAGATCCGCTCAATACACCAAGTGTACAAGTATGATAAAATAATTAAGACAAATTATTTTCTCTCTCATACAACGACTATACCGATGGATTGGTCCGTGTCCATCTAGGTTGTGAGCAACTGTTCGATTAAATACGAGTAACCGATAGTATGATCTTCTGTGTGACGTCGCACACCATACTAACTACAACGTATATAATCCAGGACTATAATTTGCATATATTTAATTATAAATAATTAAACGCAAATAATTGTTTATTCAATTAAATAGATTAGTGGCAATGGATCGTGAGTTTCCGTTACTTAAATCTAGACATTAAGTACACAACTCCAACAATCTCCCACTTGTACTAAGGTCTAGTCATTTACTCCAAACTCCCGACTCACATACTCATCACGTGCTTAAGTTGTACTTCCAAGAAGTAGTATGTGAATGAGCACTCTAGGTTGCCGCTCTGAAGTTATCTTGGTGACTACAGCGTCGTCTCCCTCGACGATGACTCGTATCAGGTGGTACTTGCACTATGTGTTATCTTACACTTATGGACTTGTGATCTTACCATTTGCCATCGCACCGCTATACACATAGCCTTTTGGCAAATTAAGAATCACCTCTAAGTACTAGAGATTATCCCGGAGTTATACCAAAACTTCCGCTGCCTCTGAGGCCGCTATTTGGTTACCCATGTCAGAGTCCGAAAAGCATCGTGCTTATCACTCTTCCATGTTAAAACTCCTTCTCCTTCAATAGTGAAACACATAGCCTGATATCGACTTACACCGGTCCTCATTCGATTAGAAATCTAAGAGAATGTAATCCAAAGGAAATGTTCGTTTGCTTCGTAGTCTAGAACAGTACTTCGAAAGTACTTTTACAGCAGTCGAATATTCCTTTCCAGGATTACCTTGATATCCTCCCACTATGCTCACTGCATAGCCGATATCAGGTTCTTGTTTTCAACAATGCATTTATTAAGCTTTCCACACTCAAAGTGTAGGAATCCGCTTTCATTGCTTCTATCTCCTTTTGTGTTCCTCAAACACATATCCTTAGATAGATGCATTCCGCCTCTGAAAGGTAACGAACCTTTCTCGGAATCTTGCATGTTAAAACGAACCATAATCATATATATGTAAGATGTCCAGGAGAAGTACAATGTTCTTTCCTAGAGATCCAAGATCTCAAGAACATGTCCAACTTCTTCCTTTTTCTTTCATATTGATTTATCTAGACAACCATCATTTTATGTCTGACAACATCTTTACATTGTTACCAATGATAAAATGTTATCTACATAAAACCTCCGAGAAACACCACTTTGTCTCCATCACGTTTCCAATACACACGATTCGTCAATGCCTTTTGATGAATCCATTAAATGGACTATCTCATCAATTTGCAAGTACCACGAACTCAATGCTTTGTTCCAATCCATAAATGGATTGACTAAGCTTGTACTCTAAATGATCTTGCCTCTTAGCAATAATCCTTATTGCTCTCCAAGAAGGCACATTTAGATCTAGTACTGCCTTCATGTAGATCTAGGGATCGATTTCATGTATACTAGGTCCAGAGTCCGAAACTCTCCTAGTCTTATGAATATCTCCGGTTGTCACACAACCTCCCACTACAACGGCATTCCGGTGTATTAACAGTAATAACAGTAGGTGCAGTTAGTGGTGTACCGCTACTCGGTTCGGCTGGTTCTCAGTCTTCTTCGTTCTCTCTCATTTCAAAGTATCATGTCATTTTGGGCTTGTGGTTCATCTAATAGTCTTCCTCTAAGAACCGGGCGTTAGAACTTACAACGTCCTTCTGGTTCATAGTACTATCGAACACACATCTTTTGTTCTTCTAAGATATTCTACAACCGCATTGAAATGCGCCGTTGTTACCAAGACATATCTATAGAACATAGGTAGTTCCGTATAACTCAAGCTTTTACTATTTCTATAAGAGTTCCATTTCTTATTTCCGACACACCATTTCTACACAACAGTGTATGGTGTAGTCATTTTGGGATCAAATCTCAAACTCTGATTAGTATGCCATGCATTCCTCAGACAGGTACTTGCCTCCACGATCAAATCGCAGGCTACAAATGGATATACTTTGATGGTTCTCCACAATTGCTTAGTGCTTGTCAAAAAACTTGCTTTTGTGGCACATCAGGTATTCTAATCCATTTCTCGAGTAATCATCAAATAAAGTACTCGTACCTTATTGTCTGAGTAGACATAGGTCTGCATACATCAGAGTCAATCATTTCTAATACTTGTCCGGATCTTATATCTTATATCCATAAAGGATTGCTTAGTCGTATTATCTTCCAAATTAGATTCTTAGGTCGGAAGGTCCACTCCTTCAACTTAATTGATCTTACAATCAATTTTCGACCTTTGAACTTCTTATTTGAATAAATATGACTTAGCATAAGAATCCACAAGTATAAATGATTTAATAAAGAAATCTCTTATTAGTAAAACGAGTTATATAAAACGGTTCGTTGCATCGTGGTGGACTCGGGATTCATCATTTATATATTGCTAGCTAATGTACCAAAATAGATAACATCATTATTTCTTCTTATAACCATCAAATGATTAAAAGAAATAAAATATCCATTCATTAGAAATCCAGAACAAAGTTCTTTCTAATATGAAAAGTACATAAAAGCAATAACTCAAAATGGAATCCTATAAAATGTCCTCCACTGCAACAGCTGCCTCCTCTACAGCATTGCCCATGTAGACTACGATTTCTTCTTTTCTAAGTCGTCGGGTTTCCTGGAACCCTTGCATTTAAAATGCACATACCGTCAGTGGTTCCATATCTACACACTAGGTTCTGGTAGATAATACCACTGACTATGTTTCACGACTAAAGAGAATTTCGTACTTTCTTTGAGAGGATAGTCAGACTTCCAGTACCCAGACTGTTTGCATCGAGAACTCTTGCCTCATGGCTTTCTCGTCCCATCTCGTGGTCCAAGTAACTTAGGACCACTGGGATTCATTGCTTTCTTTTCCTTTCCCCGATTTTGCCCTTAGGTTCAAAACCTTTGGCATTGGCTACAAGAGCTTGCGATTTCCGTCTCAACTCGTCCAAAAGGTCAATCATCTCAAAAACGTGTTTAAGCGTTTCCTCGAAGGACTGGCCTTTATGAGTATCATCATCGCTTCTTGTCTAGCCGCCTATGTCAATAGGCTCGGGAGGACAAAGCTCACTGAGTACAACCTTGTACTCTTTAACAGTTTGGGTAATGTCTAGGTCTCTATTCCAATCATTACATTTAGGGACCAGTGAGTTAAAATCCTTACGTATCACATAAAGTGGGTTCAAAGCCATTTCCTAATCTATGAGCACATATAAAAACAAACAATCGATTTAATCTCCGATATTATCTCCCTCAAATAATATCATTAAACCACTAATCACATCTAAAATCCCATCAGATATGGTAAGCCACGATAGTGTGGACGTTTACCTATCCAAATGATTTAGCAATTAGATTTGCTTCGGTCGTACATCAATTATAGCGTTACTTCGATGGGAAGAATACTATAAAGCGTACCTAAGTGTAAACCATTACTCAGTATCTAAGAAGATTGTTTGGGACACGCATATTCACCGCAAGCCACGATAGTGTGGACGTTTACGTTAACATACGCTCCTTTACTCCCTTCTATAACTGTCTACATCAATCGTTCCAAAATCCCATTCAATGTAGCAAGCCACGATAGTGTGGACGTTTACTACACCAAAAGACTTTTACAATTGACATCCAATTACTTGATCCATTCGATCTTGAAAATCAAGACGCGGTGAATCATAAGTGAAACTCGAAGTTTCTAACCAGTGATTCACCATGCGAACGACCCTATCTCTCATTAAATGAGGGAGCCGAGCAGACAATCGATCTAGTCATCAAATGACACGAAAGTCTCTAATTTGTGTCATCCACATGACCAAGTGGCTTTGGCTCCATTCCACTCCCCGGGGTGAGAATGAGTCTACTTGAAATCAGTTTCAGAAAGACAAATTAGGCATTGTTTGATAAACTTAATCAATGTTTCTCGTAAAAGGAATTAAAAGAATTCTCCTCCAATGACTTGTCTATACGAAGTTCGAAAGTCCATAAAAGTCACCAAGAGAACAGCAATGGAGACCATGGCAATGTTTCCATTCCCTCTCCCACTTAGCTTTTTATAACAAAAGGATACGCTATCTAATGCATAATTAAATACACATAAGCATAATAACAAACATACAATTCATGCAAGTACGTACACAAATAATCAAATAATTGCTCAAGTAAAATTATTTCTCGACTATTCGTACCTTGATGAATTCCTGCATGCTTGTCTTGAGTCTTCATTCTACGTCTTGAATACTTTGCCGAGCGACGGAAAAATTCTTTGATTCTCATATTTAATTTTACTCCAATTAAATAAAATCAATTCCATTGATTTCCATATTTAATTCTATTTTAAATAAAATCCAAGATTTTCCAATTCAAAATAAATTTTGAATTAATCTAATGATTTTAAATAAAATACTTAAATTAAATAAAATCAATATTATTAAAATCCATTGATTTCCATATTTAATTCTATTCTAAATAAAATCCAAGATTTTCCAATCCAAAATAAATTTTGAATTAATCTAATGATTTTAAATAAAATACTTAAATTAAATAAAATCAATATTTTAATAATTTCTCAATCCTATTTAGATTAGATCTCAAGAATCCTAATCAAAATCGAATTTTGATTCTTCTTAAGACTTCTAATCCAAGTAGGTATAGGATATCTAGAGAAACTAGGATTTTCTTTCCTAATTTAACTCTCCATCTAATTTCATTATTTAATTCCATAATTAAGAAATCTAATCCAAATAGAATTTGAATTAATTCCAAAATTAAATTAAATAAAATTAGAAAGATTAAATTATTTCCGGAAAGATCGGATTTACCGGGACGAACCGAAACAATTCCGGTCATCCCTAAATCGAACCCAACATGCAACTTACGTAAAACATGTATGTGGGGCTAGCCATGCATGAAGACATGCACATACCCATCAGGCCATGCAATCGAGATGTACAGCACATGAATACTATGCATATCGAGAGAAAAAAAAATTCGCACATGCAATTCATGCCAAAACATCACATGCATGCCGCCGCGTCGGTGAGGTCTCCGGCATGACGTCTTCACCGATGAACCACGCCATCGACCTGCCGCTGCCCCAGCAGCCCACGCAGCTGCCCCAGCAGCCCGCACGCCGCTGCCCCAGCAGCCCACGCAAAGGCGTGCTACCCGGCTGTGCTCGTAGCCACGCCGCCGACTGCCCCGACTTCCGGCGATGGAGATCACCAAGTCGAGCAACCCGCTGCGAGCCCGTATAGCCCACAGCAGCAGCCCGCTCCGAGCCCACGGGCGATCCGGTTCGATTCCCGAAAACCCTCGATTTTTAATATATTTTTCTGTCGATTTTTAATTTAATAAAAATTCACAAGATTCATATGAGAGAGAATACAAAGACGTAGAACAATATAGCACAATAATTTAACAAATTAAATTAATCTATGGCCATATATATCGAGAATCGATTATCGAAACAATTAACGAAAAACGTAACCGTACGCTCTGATACCAATTGTTGGAATTCGATATCCCGGGTTATTAAAATTTGCGGAAACCAATAACCCGATCAAACCCTTCGCCGGAGATCACATGAACGCCGACTCATCCGCCGGAGTCCAGCCTTTGGAGACCACGCACCCGAAGGCACGCAGCCCGCCCCCAGCCGAACCCCCGCGAGTACGGGGTTCACGCGATCAACGGATCGCTCCACCGCGCGATCGGGTGGGGCTGCCCAGCAGCCCCCGCGGCGAGTCCGGCGACTCGCCGCCGCCTGGGGTGGCCCGCCTCCAGCTGGGCAGTCGTGCCCAGCAGCTGCCCGCGATCGATCCTTTGATCGATCGCGCCCCGGCGTCCAGCCGGGGATCGTCCCATGCGCCACGCCGCCGAAACCCTAGGCGGCGATCGCCGTGGTCCGGCGATCCTAGATCGCCACCACGCGTTCGTCGTCTAATCCGGGGTTCGAACTTTTGGATCTTTGTTCTTCGATAATTGATTCAATAAAACAAGAATTAAATAGCAATTATTTAATTCACCTTTCGATTCGTTGTGCGGAGAAACGAGATCTTATGATGACCTTGAGATCTTCCCACGTATTCCTTGCACTAGCCCGGACGTCGTGTGGGCGACGATCTACCGAACTCCATGGATCTCCCTCTCTACTTTCTCTCTCTAGAATTGTGATCTTCAACTTATGAGAATAGAGAAGACCATGTAGTGCTTTTATAGGCTACGTAGGGGATCTTAAGGAGGTGGAATATTAGGCTTCCAATATTGAAGATTAAATTGAGCCCAATGCTCAAGTCCATTAATCCTTATCAATATTAATTAATTCTATTTTCCACTATATAAAATTAATTGCACTCCCAATATTAAACCATATTATATCAAATAATATTTCTCCGGTAGTATTATTTATTCCGTGTATTTAAGATATAAATATCCATGAATAAAATTAATTTATTGCTAATTAATTTATTCATCTCTTATATCCGAGACTAGTACCATTCAACCTTAATTATTATGCGGAACGAATCCACCTGCAGGGTTTACATAATAATTCCTTATGAACTCATCTCAAGGATATTATCAACCCTTACGGGATACACTTTCCCGTCAAGTATTCACGGCATGCCATATATAAAATATAGTGACCCAACTTAACCGGTAATTAACCCAATAATTAAATCGGTTAATTCCTTTGGAAAATCGAAGTCACTTATATTAAATATACACACCCGCAATAGTATCGGGGATTAAGAATAAAATACACTGAGACTTGAATCGATTATCGCCGGCAATCCTAATCGATAAATCTCAAGTAGATCCGCTCAATACACCAAGTGTACAAGTATGATAAAATAATTAAGACAAATTATTTTCTCTCTCATACAACGACTATACCGATGGATTGGTCCGTGTCCATCTAGGTCGTGAGCAACTGTTCGATTAAATACGAGTAACCGATAGTATGATCTTCTGTGTGACGTCGTACACCATACTAACTACAACGTATATAATCCAGGACTATAATTTGCATATATTTAATTATAAATAATTAAACGCAAATAATTGTTTATTCAATTAAATAGATTAGTGGCAATGGATCGTAAGTTTCCGTTACTTAAATCTAGACATTAAGTACACAACTCCAACAACAAGTCCCCCCTTTATCCCTTTATTTAAATTCTGAAGCCGCCGAAGGTGGCCGTAATCATTGTTTGCCTCCCTCGATTATTGTTGTAGAATGCATCAATAAACGGAGTAGAATTTGATACAGATTAGAGTAGAATACACTACTAAATGCTGTAGACCTCATTACAACAACATAATGACCTCGATTATTGTTTGCCTCCCTCGATTATTGTTGCCACTTCGATACAAGACCTTTCGATACAAGACCCCCCTTTATCCCTTTATTAAAATTCTGAAGCCGCCGAAGGTGGCCGTAATCATTCTCCTCCATCGATTATTGTTGCCTCCCTCGATTATTGTTCGTCTCCCTCGATTATAGTTGCCTCCCTCGATTATTGTTTGCCTCCCTCGATTATTGTTGCCACTTCGATTATTGTTGCCACTTCGATACAAGACCTTTCGATACAAGACCCCCCCTTTATCCCTTTATTAAAATTCTGAAGCCGCCGAAGGTGGCCGTAATCATTGTTTGCCTCCCTCGATTATTGTTTGCCTCCCTCGATTATTGTTCGCCTCCCTCGATTATAGTTACCTCCCTCGATTATTGTTTTGCCTCTCTCGATTATTGTTGCCACTTCGATACAAGACCTTTCGATACAAGACCCCCCCCCCCCCCCCCCCTCCCTTTGTCCCTTTATTAAAATTCTGAAGCCGCCGAAGGTGGCCGTAATCATTGTTTGCCTCCATCGATTATTGTTGCCTCCTTCGATTATTGTTCACCTCCCTCGATTATAGTTGCCTCCCTCGATTATTGTTTGCCTCCCTCGATTATTGTTGCCACTTCGATTATTGTTGCCACTTCGATACAAGACCTTTCGATACAAGACCCCCCTTTATCCCTTTATTAAAATTTTGAAGCCGCCGAAGGTGGCCGTAATCATTCTCCTCCATCGATTATTGTTGCCTCCTTCGATTATTGTTCGTCTCTCTTGATTATAGTTGCCACTTCGATTATTGTTGCCACTTCGATTATGGTTTATGTATAATTGTAGTAGAATATACTACTAAAGAGAGTAGAATTCACTAAACAATGCAGTAGAATTCACTAATTAATGGAGTTATGTTTGGAATACAGATAGTAGAAAACAATATTTAAAAAATGTAATAAATAGACTAATTTTTTTTTGAATTCTACTGTTTTTAATGTTTATATCCAATATGTTTTATACTGAGTTCTACTCTATTATAAATATTTTTTAGTGTTTATTGATTTATATTTCAAAATAAAAATAATTTACTGACAACTGACAAAAGGAGAAAAATTAACTTATAAATTGTGAAGAATGCAATAATAATGTGAGTAGATTGTATTTTTTTTAAATAGGGAATACAACCAGTAAAAAGAGTAGAATTTAATATATTTATAAAGTTATAAAAAGAGTAGAATTTAATTATAAACGTAGTAGAATATATTTATAAAGAGAGTGAAATATAATTATAAAGAGAGTATAATTCAATTTTGAAAAGGTTTCAATTATGTAGTCATTATAACCTAAATATTTACCACGTCAGACTAAATAGAGAAGAACTCGTTACAAATAAATGTAGATTCCACTACTAATGTTATGAGAAGAACTCGTTACAAATAAATGTAGATTCCACTACTAATGTTATGATTCACTTTTTTGATAGTACATCACAATTCATTTCATCTCCTCATCACCAACGTACCCATGGAACAACCATCACAATTCATGTCTTTATTGTTGATCCACAAAGGTTGCAAAAGCAAATGGCTGAAACAAGCAAGCTGCATGTTAGAATGCATTATTAAACAATAAAAAAAAGGTACGTACTACATTAAGTCTCAAATAACAATGTTTTGTACATTCAACAAAACAAATAATGCCATACATTTTTCACTTGATGCTGCTACAACTTTAATGGTCCACGACTACTCTACAATATGACATTAGTTCCAAATCAAGACCTATGGGTTATGTTTGACCTACAGTTTAAGACACTGTATTTGCAGAATCTCAATGCCCATCTGTGCTAGATCTCAAATTTTCAATATTTAAATAATCAACATTTACAGTCAGACGTAAATCCTTACGAAAAATTAAGGATTCTTACTATTCACAATATATTCATTACTTGGGATTCTGAAAGTCTCATGGCTCAGTAATACCAACATATACAACCCCAAACACCCTCTAAATGAGAGGGTCGAACGGCGCCAATCAACCGTTCAGGCAACTCTTCTGGGGTGTTACTCTGAGCACACAGATGATACGACTCAAGTCAAAGTGAGTATCAAAATAATACGATGCATCTTCTTACCTGTATAAGAAATGCCATGTCGACTACAAGCGTGGTAACTACGCCGATCACAAGCCCCAGGACACCCTTTGCAACTGTCGACGAACCAATATCAATATCAACATCAACCTACAATAGTAGAATTCATTAATAAATGAAGTAGATAATGCACATAAAGAGAGTAGAATGCACTACTAAATGTCGTAGAATTCATTAGAACATGGCGACGTACTCGATTATAGATCACAACTTCGATACAAGACCATTTGACACAAATTATTTTTTACTTCTTTTAGTTTCACATTTATTTGTATCAAGACCAACAAATATTACAAAATATTATGGTAATGTAATATTAGACCACCTCAAGTCAATATACAAAAAAAATATGTACATTTCAACTTTAAAGAACCTTGTAAGAGACCACCTCATTCACAGAAGACTGGAAGAATAAACATCACACCTTCTATGATGTTGGTTTTTAATCCACCAGGCATGTTGCGAAGATACCTCATGCATCTGGTACCAGTGGTCTTCCTACGAATAGCCTTCACGCTCCAGTGTCTAAAGAGCAAATATTTAATATACAAAGAGCAACTTAAGTAACATAAAGGAAAGTACCTGATATGCAGGCTCCCAAACTCAGGATACTCTCCTCCCAACTGCATAAATTGTTGTAATTTGTAAGTAACACAGATTTTGAAACTCATTAAAACACGGATGAACCCTCTCAAATAATAATCGATAATCCATAAGCACAACTAAGTAAAGAAAAAACAGAGCTCAATGAGACATCTCCTTCCCAAGTCTCCCACCCCTGAACAAGGGCACTGCATGTGAACCTGAAATTATTATACAACTACCAACAACATCAAACAAACAAATAACTGGCTGATTATATTATTTAACAATAACCAAAAGTAAATATCATTGCATCATCATCATAAGTGAAATCATTGTCCGTTTAATGTAGTTGGAATCATTCAAGGCTTCGGATTAATCCTAGTCAATAGAATATGAATTTGGAGAAGTGTGGAGTACACGTTCATATAAAATTGATACGGATTAATACTTTGAATAAGCATGTTGATGCATGTCGAGTTTAATCTCGTAGTTGCATGGTTTGCATGGCTAAGTAATGATTTAATATCATATTTTGTATGCAAATTCGAAATTGCATGAATAGCCATGCAAAACAACATGAATAGGTGCTTAGTGAAAGAGTGTGTTCACTAAAAGGTACCTATTCAACTAAAGGGTGCTTATGTTCAAAGGAAGGGGTGTCTAAAACCTATATAATGGAGTGGAATTTATTTTCTGAATACACACAACATCACCTACGAATTTTAGAGCTTTGAAGCAACAAATATTACATAAAGTTCCATAAGTTACTCGTGTTCTAAGCCTAAGACTCGAGTGTCGTTATTGTCTTATCCTGCGAGGGATTTCGTGATACCCAGGCTAAATAGGGTCGAAATACTCTTTAAGGAAAGCGTGATACGCGATTCAATAAATATCCAAGCCTCTACATCTTTCAGTTAACCCAAAAATACAACAATCTTAAAGAGTATTTCCATATACTGAAAGATGGAAGCGGTTCGAGAGATGACCAGCAAGTTTGGAAAGTTGGAGAAATTTGAAGGCGTAGATTTTAGAAGGTGGCAAAAGAAGATGCATTTTATGCTAACAACGTTGAAAGTGGTGTACGTGCTAAGCACTCCACAACCAGAAGCAAAGGACAACGAAACGCCGGAGGAAACTCGGAAACGGTGCAAGTGGGAGAACGACGATTATATATGTCGTGGGCATATATTAAACGGTATGTCTGACTCACTCTTTGACATCTATCAAAACGTTGAATCTGCTAAAGAACTATGGGATAGTCTTGAATCCAAGTACATTGACGAGGACGCTTCTAGTAAGAAGTTCCTGGTTGGTAATTTTATGAATTACAAAATGTGCGACGGAAGGCCGGTAATGGAGCAATATAATGAATTGCTGCGGATATTGGGTCAATTTACCCAACATAATATGAAGATGGATGAGTCCATCTCGGTGTCTAGTATTATAGACAAATTACCGCCGTCGTGGAAAGACTTCAAACACACCCTGAAGCATAAAAAGGAAGAGTTGTCTTTAGTACAACTCGGTAGTCACTTGCGCATAGAGGAATCTCTAAGGGCGCAAGAGGGTGAAAAACCCAAGGACAAGGAACCTATAAGGTCTGCAACTATCAATATGATGGAAGCAGGGGAGAGTTCGTATAAGAACCGAGGGACAAAGCGTCCCTACAACAACAACAACAGCAATAATGCTGGGAGTAAGAAGCCTAAGGGCGCTTGCTGGATATGCGGAAAAGAGGGTCACTTTAAAAGTGATTGTCGTGCAAACAAGAACAAGAAGGGAACTATGAACAATCGCTCGGGACAAAGGTCTAATGACCAGGGTCCGAACACCAATCAAGGTGAGACTACGACTCATAATTTAGTTGTTGATATAAATTATGTGCCTATAGTTTCTGAAGCATTTTATATGCAGGATGATTCGGTGGCATGGTGGATTGACTCGGGTGCAACCAAACATGTATGCAAAGATCGTCATTGGTTTCAGAAGTATGAACCGGTTAAAGATGGATCGGTGCTTTACATGGGAAACGAGTCAACTGCCCCTATTCTTGGTCGTGGAGAAGTGTTGTTGGAATTTAGTTCCGGAAAGTCCTTAGTATTATTAGATGTATTACATGTACCCGGAATAAGGAAAAACCTTGTATCCGGTAGTGTTTTATCCAAGTACGGATATAAACAAGTGTATGAATCTAATAAATATGTATTGACTAAGAACGGTGTGTTTGTCGGCTTTGGATATCAATGTAATGGGATGTTCATGCTTAATATTATAAATAAAAATTCTGATTCGGTGCTTATGATTTCTTCTAATGTTAATGATTCATTACTATGGCATGCTAGACTAGGACATGTTCATTATAAGCGTATGATTGAAATGTCTAAACTTGATCTAATTCCTGCCATGAACTTAGAAGAAGATAAGTGTAATACATGCATGCTAACTAAAATTGTTAGACAGCCTTTTAAAGATGTTCAACGTGAATCTTGTATGCTTGAACTTGTGCATAGCGACTTATGTGATTTCCATGCTACACCTTCGTTGGGTAATAAGAAATACTTAGTAACTTTCATAGATGATTATTCTAGATTTTGCTATGTATTTCTGCTAAGTACTAAAGATGAAGCGCTAGAAAAGTTTTTAAAGTATTTAAAACTGAAGTTGAACTACAACAAGAGTGCATGATTAAAAAGTTGAGAACCGATAGGGGAGGTGAATATTATGATCCTGTTTTGTTTGAATCATGTGGTATTATTCATGAAATAACTTCGCCCTATACTCCTCAACAAAACGGTATATCCGAAAGGAAGAATCGTGTACTAAAGGAAATGGTGAATTCCATGTTATCCTATTCGTGTTTGAATAGTGGATTCTGGGGAGAAGCCGTGTTAACGGCTTGCTATTTATTAAATAGGGTTCCTAACAAAAGGAACAAGGTTACTCCCTATGAACTTTGGTACAAAAAGAAGCCTAACCTGAATTATCTTAAGGTTTGGGGCTGTCGGGCTGTCGTAAGACTACCGGATCCCAAAAAGAAAACTTTGGGAGAAAGAGGCATTGATTGCATCTTTGTTGGATATGCGGTGCATTCCAAGGCGTATCGATTCTACGTGATTGAACCGAATGAGTCAGTGGCGATTCATTCTATCATAGAATCGAGGGACGCAATATTTGATGAAACTCGATTTACATCAATGGTTAGGCCCAAGGATCTGGTGCCTAAGGTGGCTGAAAATTCGGATTTAACCGTGCCCCAGCCTGAATCGCTTGAACCTCGTCGAGGCACGAGGATAAGGACTAAGAAATCGTTCGGTCCCGATTTCCAGACCTTTTTGGTTGAAGGATCAAGGGACGAAGTTGGCTTCCAATACTCGTATTGTTATCATGTTGATGATGAGCCTAAAACATACGATGAAGTCATGAAATCGCAAGATGTTACATTTTGGAAAGAAGCCATCAATGATGAGATGGATTCCATTATGGGAAACAACACTTGGGTTCTTGCTGATTTACCTAACGGTTGTAAACCATTAGGATGCAAGTGGATCTTCAAGAAGAAGATGAAAGTCGATGGTTCAATCGACAAGTATAAAGCCCGATTGGTCATTCAAGGCTTTAGGCAAAAGGAAGGCATTGATTATTTCGATACTTATGCCCCTGTTGCGAGAATAAATACGATTAGATTATTGATAGCTTTGACTGCAATAAATAATCTAGTGATCCATCAAATGGATGTAAAAACGGCATTCCTTAACGGTGAGTTAGAGGAAGAGATTTACATGAAACAACCCGAAGGGTTCGTTATGCCTGGCAATGAGCATAAAGTATGTAAACTCGTTAAATCATTGTATGGATTGAAACAAGCACCTAAGCAGTGGCATCAAAAATTTGATGAAGTAATCTTGTCGAATGGATTTAAATTAAATCAATCGGACAAGTGTGTGTATAGCAAATTCGATGACTTTGGTAAAGGAGTCATCATTTGTCTATATGTTGATGATATGCTTATCTTTGGTACTGACCAAAGACAAGTGGACCTTACTAAGGCATTTTTATCATCAAGTTTTGACATGAAGGACATGGGGGAGGCGGATGTGATTTTGGGAATAAAAATCAAACGTGAGAACAATGCTATTACTTTAACACAATCTCATTACATTGAGAAAGTGTTGAAGAAATTTCATTGCGATGACTATTCTCCGGTTAGCACCCCTTATGATCCAAGTGTGAAACTTATGCCAAATACGGGTGTTGCGGTGTCCCAGTTAGAATACTCCAAGGTAATCGGATGTCTTATGTATGCTATGACAAGCACAAGACCGGACATTGCATTTGCAGTGGGAAAACTAAGTAGATACACAAGTAATCCTAGCACGCATCATTGGCAGGCTGTTAGGCGTGTATTGAAATACTTAAAGGGAACCAAAGACCTTGGTTTGACTTATGTCGGATATCCTTCGGTACTAGAAGGGTATTCTGATGCGAGTTGGATAACCAATATAGAGGATCATTCTTCTACTACTGGTTGGGTTTTCTTACTCGGAGGCGGTGCTATAAGTTGGGCTTCAAAGAAGCAAACTTGTATTACGAGTTCCACTATGGAATCGGAATTTATAGCACTCGCGGCAGCTGGTAAAGAAGCTGAATGGCTAAGGAATTTGGTGTATGAAATTCCTTTGTGGCCGAAGCCTATTTCGGCATTTTCTATTCATTGTGACAGTGCAGCCACTTTGGCTAAGGCATACAGTCAAGTATACAATGGCAAGTCAAGGCACTTGGGCGTTAGACATAGCGCGATCCGTGAGCTGATCACTCATGGAGTAATCTCAATAGATTTTGTGAGATCTCAACATAATCTCGCTGATCATTTGACCAAGGGATTAGCGAGGGACTTGGTAGCAATGTCGGTAACTGGGATGGGTCTTAAGCCTCTCTGAATCTTCAAATATGGGATACCAAATTCATTTCTAATTGTATTAGAACCATAATTCAATTGGGAAGCCTATATTTGAGATTGAAAACACATGGAAATTATCCCAAAGGTATGTGTTTGAACCTGCATGTTAAGGTTGAATTTAATTCTTAATGAGTCTTTTGACAAAGTGCATTGTGCAGGTGCACGAAGAAAAGATTCACCTATATGAGTGGGAAGTGTGGCAACTTCAAGAGTCGTGGCTAAGCTCTATATACGCTCAAGAATGGATAGGGACACAAGGCCTAATTTTGTGTCGGTTTTCCTTATGGAATTGTAATAAACTTGTGTGTGTTTTGTCTTCATGTATTCAGATGGGTTGAACGGTTCAATCTTTAAGACACCGTGATTCTCGAATATTTGTAAAGTATAATTCACTAAGATGAAAATTCAATCTTCAAGACATTTTCATTTTATGCACTAGTTTGGTTTTATTTGTTGAATTTGTATGATTCAAGGATTACACTTAAATGGGGGAGGAATGTTGATGATTTAAGTGAAATCATTGTCTGTTTAATGTAGTTGGAATCATTCAAGGCTTCGGATTAATCCTAGTCAATAGAATATGAATTTGGAGAAGTGTGGAGTACACGTTCATATAAAATTGATACGGATTAATACTTTGAATAAGCATGTTGATGCATGTCGAGTTTAATCTCGTAGTTGCATGGTTTGCATGGCTAAGTAATGATTTAATATCATATTTTGTATGAAAATTCGAAATTGCATGAATAGCCATGCAAAACAACATGAATAGGTGCTTAGTGAAAGAGTGTGTTCACTAAAAGGTACCTATTCAACTAAAGGGTGCTTATGTTCAAAGGAAGGGGTGTCTAAAACCTATATAATGGAGTGGAATTCATTTTCTGAATACACACAACATCACCTACGAATTTTAGAGCTTTGAAGCAACAAATATTACATAAAGTTCCATAAGTTACTCGTGTTCTAAGCCTAAGACTCGAGTGTCGTTATTGTCTTATCCTGCGAGGGATTTCGTGATACCCAGGCTAAATAGGGTCGAAATACTCTTTAAGGAAAGCGTGCTACGCGATTCAATAAATATCCAAGCCTCTACATCTTTCAGTTAACCCAAAAATACAACATGGTCGATCTCTCCTCTCTTTTCTTTCCGCACAGACGCCTCTCTCTAATTTTAAAAGCATTTTAAATTAAGGTATTGGGTTGGTTTATCAGCCCATCCCTATATAATTCAGTAAATTCACTAGCCCATAAAATATAAGTTCAGACCATTAACTATTAATTACATTTTTATTGTTTATGTTAAATTAAATTATTTAACACGTAACTAAACAAATTATTTTATTTACTTAATTTTTAGGGAAAAATGGCAATAAGGCCATTTTTCAACATTTTTTCGGCAATAAGGTCAATTTTTAATTTCGTGTCAATTAGGCATTTTTGTTCCAATTAGGCCAAAAAATGTATATGGATGGACGAAACTACCCTCGACATATCCTACCCCACCCCAGATACACAAATCAGTTTCGATGTTTTGATTGGACGGACGCCTCACCGGATCGCGATCGATCGGCCCCGACCCGTCGAGCCACTCCAGGGCAGCGTGCCTCGTCGTCTCGGATTTCAGGCCAAGACGAAGACGGCGGGTCGACAATCACGGTCGGAACCAGAGATCTCACGTCGGCCCATTTGCCGAAGTCGAATCGGATGCTCGGGCCGCCGTGGAGGCGATCGGGCCGCCGGGGAAGGCGATACGACGAGGGTGAACGTGACGGTGGACGTGATGACGGATCGGCTCATACCCTACCTCGCCGCGGCAGTGAAAAATTACAACAAATCCGTCGATATCGACCGGAGGTTCGGTCGGAGATCAACAAACGCACCACCACCGCCGCCCTCCACCGTTCAGCTCTTACCGTCGCCGACGAGAGCTTCGGAGCGCTACGAGGATCTCGACCTCTGGATCGACCCGCCCGCCACCTGTTCGACGGAATGCCTCTGAGAAACTTTTGTGCTCATGGATAAGTATGCTATGTTATTAAGTGTTCTGAATCATATTGATCATTTTGGCTCACCTACATTTTCAAAAAAAAAAAAAAAAATGCTTACAGCAATGCTTAATCCTTGCTTTGCCCATTTGTCAATGCCTATGCTTACTCTTGCGTATGTGCTTTCTTGTCAATGCCATATCGATTTGTGACGTGCATCAAGTTTTCTGATGAATGAGTTCTCCATTTATGTGTTGTAGTTACAGTCTGGATGACTGCATAGAGTACAATCTTGTGTGTGAAATGTAAGTTCCATCTTTCTGGTGAGACGGGCTTGATAAATGTGCTGAAATATTTTGGCTATCTTTTTAACACTGAATATATAATTTTAGCTGATAAGTTGTATTATCATGATAAGGATGTACATTTGTGATTTGAATATTAGTGGGAATATTTACGTGCTCTGTGCAGTTCAAGGTCTCAAAGTCTTGTACACTTCACTAAATAGTCCCTCACAGCTAACATGATGGAAATCAAGTGGTGGGGATCCGTGTGGAGAGTCATGGATGGGAATTGTCAACTTTCTTGTGTTGTCTCTGTGTGAGTATTATAATCCCATATTTTTTACATCACATGGGCATTGAGGTTTTGTTCGTTTTTTTTTCAGGGCCTTTAAACACTTTTCTTTGATTTGTCGAGAACACAGTAGGGAAACACATGGATCATCAGGTTTAATGTTGCTTTTGTTTTCTTGCAGATGGATTCTCAAACCCGATTTAAGTAATTTGTAATTTATTTTGGTCATAGGGAAAACAGATGTCGAAATATTCTCTGGAGTACTTGTAAAAGAATCGCAAGACTTCAAGACGAGAGGGAACAACCACTTTTTCTCGAGTTTCAAGGCGCCCGAGAGGTCGAATTTTTTATCATGTTGGTTGCCATCAGTGTTTTTTGGATTTTTATTTTATTTTCGGTGTATTTTTATGACATTCAGCGATGGCGGTCCGATTGGTGCTTCTCGGCGAGCTGGCGAAGCACACCGTTTCTGAAAGGGACTAATGCAGATACCAAGTTCACTAGTTCTTGAATGGAAATTGAATTGTGGTTTATGATGAATGACTTTAATTGATGTAAAGGAAAATGATTGATTTGGTGAAATTGTAATGGAAAGTTGAATTTTTATCACGAGTTTTGTGTATTTTTTCATTCGAGTTTTATGTATTTTTATTTTACATTCACTGTATTTTTATGACATTCAGTGTTAAAAATAAAATATGACATTCAGTGAGTTAAAATATGACATTCAGTATGTTCAGTGTTAAAATATGTCATTCAGTGTTAAAATATGACATTCAGTGTTAAAATATGACATTCAGTATGTTCAGTGTTAAAATATGTCATTCAGTGTTAAAATATGACATTCAGTATGTTCAGTGTTAAAATATGACATTCAGTATGTTCAGTGTTAAAATATGTCATTCAGTGTTAAAATATGACATTCAGTATGTTCAGTGTTAAAATATGTCATTCAGTGTTAAAATATGACATTCAGTATGTTCAGTGTTAAAATATGTCATTCAGTGTTAAAATATGACATTCAGTGTTAAAATATGTCATTCAGTATGTTCAGTGTTAAAATATGTCATTCAGTGTTAAAATATGACATTCAGTGTTAAAATATGACATTCAGTGTGTTAAAATATGACATTCAGTATGTTCAGTGTTAAAATATGTCATTCAGTGTTAAAATATGACATTCAGTATGTTGTTATTCAGTGTAATTTTATAACATTCAGTGTGAAACTCTGTCATTCAGTGTTATTATGCTTCAGTGTAAAAATGGGGCATTTAGTATTAAACTATGACATTCAGTGTAGTGTGTTTTTATGACATTCAGTGTTAAAATATGACATTCAGTGTTAAAAAGTCTGAGAAATTCATAAGTTTTTTCCACAACAAAGGAGTAAAATGCACAACAAAAACTTGTCCATACAACAACATAAATTCTTACAACAAGGAGGATGAAAGATAATTCACAGAAATACATTCAGTATACCCACATACAGTTACAACCCTGCATTTTTCCCCTCATAATAATACTAATACTCTCCAATTCCAATCCAAACCACACATACAGTAGTACATTAACATATACCAAACCCCCATTCTTCCTTTATCTACATCATCCATATTAGATGTAACGCTCCCAGCCCGTGACTAAGTTCCACCCGAAATCCATGCCTTGTAAAATCGTGTCGCTCGGGTAGTCGAAGCTCTGCCACAGAGAAATCTCTGCTCGCTCGTCGTTTGATTCTCGACAATACCAAATTCACCCTTTCGACAATACCCTCCTAGCAGGGCTAACCACGAAACCGAATTTTTTCGTTCCATGGCCATTCGATCAAAAATGCGCTGCGACTCTTCTACTTTCCCACACTTGACGTACATATCAACTAAACTGCTACCGACAAACACGTTCC
Source organism: Euphrasia confusa (assembly GCA_954870475.1). Taxonomy (NCBI): domain Eukaryota; kingdom Viridiplantae; phylum Streptophyta; class Magnoliopsida; order Lamiales; family Orobanchaceae; genus Euphrasia; species Euphrasia confusa. The sequence goes on from OX940964.1 coordinate 7,475,567, forward strand.
CATGAAATCCTCCGGTAACGGCCCGAGCATGAACTTCTTTACCTTGCCTCGACCATTCCAAGTTTGCTAAGGCCGTGAAAGCACTCTCGAAAGTAAACCAATTCGGCAAGAACCCGTACTTCCTAAACATCAACCGAAACATCCCCAGAGCCTCTACATGCAAATCACACCTCGTGAGCGCGAAAATCAGCGAGCTACAACAAACGACTCGATTTCCTATGATAACCACATTGTAGGCAGTGAAATTCGGAGCGAAATTTTTCTTGAGCATTTCGTCGAACACCTTCAAAGCGTTCTCGACAGAGTCTTTCTTGCACAGAACCTGAATCAGAGCATTGTAAGTGAGGATCGAGGGAAGCACCCCCGCGGTACGTCTTCATCCATGACAGCGGCGATGGAGGAGTGCAAGCATTTCTGCGTCCTCGAATATTTGATTTTGGTTCGCACCTGGGGTTACGCCGGAATGAGATGTTCGAGCTACAGATGAGGATCTCCGCCGGTGGGCTCTCGGGGATTCTAAACAGTGGCGGCGACTCGGAGACGTGCAAGGCGGCGGCCTGGTTGTCGGCGGAGAAGGCGGCGGTATGGTGGTGCGTCGGATCGGGAACGGGGGAGCTGCTCCTCCTATTCGATTCGATCTCACAATACAAAAAAACGAATGAAAAGGGTAATAGTGTCTTTACACATTTTAGGCGGCCTAATTGACACGCGTAATTTCTCGAAAGCCTTATTGCCGAAAAAATATTAAAAAATAACCTTATTGTCATTTTTCCCTTTTTAATATAAAATTTCGAATTATTACAATTTTAGTTGCTGTCAAAGTCTCAACTTTAATATATCTACTATATTCATTTTTAGACAATATTATTTGTATTATATATTAAAAACAAATTTTAATATTAAATTTATAATATATAATTACTTAAAAAATAATAATACTGTATTTATTTTTATGAGACTGCAGGTAATTAAGCCCAAACTTCGATAACCATTCATAAAATTTGAAAAATAGTGGGCTGCTTCGTAATTAACCTAAACTTAACGAAGCGCTCGTTAATTCTCAGAAAATTACAAAACGAACCCCGATTTTCCCGCGTTTCCTCCCCTCACCCAATCATCCTCAAAACCCGCCATTTCCCCCTTTCCCCTTTATCGCCCTCTGTAATTCTTCATACACGGAGAAATCAATTTCGCAAAAATAAATAAATAAATAAATATATCGAGTGGCGAATTTGAAAATCCAATTAAACCTAGGGCTCCGCCATGGAAGATGAATAGAATATTCTCCAAGCCGGCGTCCCACCTCCGCCACCTCAAGCGCACGATTACCCACAACCACCACCACTCCGCCGCCTCCACCTCCGGAGATCCCGACTTCCTCAGCATCCTACGGCGCGACCAGATCCTAGATCCGAACAGCGATATCGTCAACCTCTGGAACCACATCTTCCTCATCACGTGCCTCGTCTCCCTCTTCATCGACCCGCTCTATTTCTATCTCCCCTACGTCGGAGGCGCCGCATGTATGTCCACCGATAGCAGCGCGTCGATCGCGATCACGTATTTCCGGACGCTCGCGGACCTGTTCTACCTCCTCCACATTTTTATGAAGTTCAGGATGGCGTTTGTGGCTAAGAGCTCTAGGGTTTTCGGCCGAGGGGAGCTTGTGACGGACCCTCATGAGATCACCATGAGGTATCTCAAGTCCGATTTCATCATCGATTTAGCTGCCACGCTTCCCTTGCCGCAGGTGAATTCTGTTTTACCCTGCCGCCTCACGTTGATTATAATGAGTTATGTTTAAAATACATTACGAAATGTTATGTATAATATCAGATGTGCATACATTTTAGGAACGATTCACAATATCTGGAAATGAAAATGAAGGATCAAAAAGATTATTGGAATGGAAAAAAAGGTTTATAAACAAATTGAGTATCTAGATTTTTTATCAGCTGGAAACCGGAAAAAGGTGTTTGGAAGCCGAAAAATACAGAACAGTGTTTTTTTTTTTTTTTTAAATCTCCACCCTCTTATAGTTACTGAACAAATTATTATATTACTAAGCCTTCCTGTATATATTGCAGTTCAAAAGTTGAAGGTGGAGAATTTGTTGCAAATTTGGAAATTCACCTGAATATATATTTATTAGGTAACTAAATTGATTAGTTAAAATTTCAAACGGTGAATTTATTTATTTTCTAAGATATGGTTTGGTATTTGTTTTTTTTATTATTATTCTTAAAAAAATTGTTTAGTATGTTTGGGATATAGTTTACTTGAAAATGACACTCGAAGTAAATTATCATTATCTTCTGGTGTTTGAAAAAAGAAAAGCACATTTTAAGTGTTTAGTGTGAATATTTGTCTGATACTGCATAAGCACGTTAATTTGAATACTAGCATGTACTATCTAATAAGCTATCAGTATCGATCTAAGCTTTGGTTTGTTCGTACAGATAGTCAACTGGTATGTGATCCCAGCAACTAAAAGTCACGGAGCCGGTCAATCTAACAACACACTTGCTCTGATAGTCCTCATCCAATATATTCCGAGGTTATTTGTCATTTTCCCCTTGAACCAGCAGATAATTAAGACCACTGGTTTTATTGCTAAGACGGCTTGGGCGGGAGCTGCTTATAATCTGCTTCTTTACATTCTAGCCAGTCATGTGAGTCATCCTGCACTCAACACGGTGAACCACTTGGTTTCGTATTCTTTTTGTTGGGGATGAACACAAAAACTATCCCTGAGGTTTGACCTAGTTATTCAGAAAAGCAGTTATTTCAAATTACAATTTTTTCCCTTGATTATGTTTAGATCAAGATTTTCAAATTCAAATATTTAATGGGTAATTCATAAAATAGACCCAAGCCTTAAGGTGGTATTTGTAATTTTAAACCATAATTTGATGATTCCATTTGTTTGTTTATTTTATTTTAAATAGGGGTACTTTTTACAGTGAATTATAATTACAAAAACTACAATTGACATATTTGATAAATGGGTGATTCTTCAGACGCAACTCTTCAAAATACTAAAAATAGCCCCCAACTTTTCATTTGACTATTTGTAATATTTAGAAATATTTGAGATTTAAAATGTTGTAAATGTAAAATGTAATATGTAAGATGAAAAGTTTTGGGTTATTTGTGATATTCAGATATATTTAGGAATGGAATTGTTAAAATATTTGATGCACCAACAAATTTGTAAGCTCAAGGGTGACTTGTAATTTTTGGAGTAATTCACAATTATTATTATAATTGTTGTTGTTGTTCTTGTTGTTATTGTTTGGCTATAGTTCTTGTAATTTTCCCTTCCATTATGAATCTATCACCTCCTTAACAAGTTGGACCTCTGTGTAATACCACTTGATTTAAGGTATTAGGAGCATCATGGTATTTGGCATCTATAGGACGGCAGTACTCTTGCTGGGAACAAGGGTGTGTAGACGAGGCTGATACTGTCCCTCCATGTCATCTTCAATATCTCGACTGCGCCAGCCCAGAAATGGGTAACACCGAACGCCAGTTTTGGCTGAATGTGACTCACTTGCTCTCACATTGTGCTGCTAGAAATAAAGAGTCAGATTTCAAGTTCGGAATGTTTGCCGACGCTTTTACGAGTGAGGTTGCTTCATCGCGGTTCATCGAGAAGTATTTGTACTGCCTTTGGTGGGGCCTAAGAAATTTAAGGTGCAATCATCTTGTAGCACTTGTGTATTTATATTTATTGAAAGAAAGGTTTGCGTTTTCAAACATCAACCTCTACTCTTTACAATTATCTTGATTCTTAACAGAATTGTTACACCACTTCTAAGTGATTACCTTCTTCTCACTTTTCATCAGCACTGAAGTTACGAAGCTAACTAGGAATATAATCTTTCCTTACAGTTCCTATGGACAGAATATATCAACAAGCACTTATCTCGGTGAGACAGGATTCTGCGTCGTGTTATGTGTCGGAGGTCTTATTTTATTCGCCCAGTTGATAGGCAATATGCAGGTATGCATGCCATCATTTTCTTTAAGCTTCGTTTTCGAAAAATACGTAGCTAATTTACGAGTTCCCATTTTTTCTCAATCGAAGACTTACTTGCAATCAATGACCGTGAGACTCGAAGAGTGGAGAATAAAGAGAAGGGATGCCGAGGAATGGATGAGACGTCGTCAGCTGCCTCAGCACCTCCAAGAACGAGTCCGCCGTTTCGAACAATACAGGTGGCATACGACCCGAGGGGTCGACGAAAGAGCTATCCTACAGTCGTTGCCTCTTGACCTCCGTCGTGAGATACAGAGGCATCTGTGTCTTAACCTCGTTCGCCGAGTAAGTCACTCTTCACAATTACACGAGTCTTGGATACTTATATAAAGATGTCAACAATTTAAACTCCATTGGCTGCAGGTCCCATTCTTCTCCCAAATGGATGGCCAGCTCCTAGATGCCATATGTGAGCGCTTGGAATCGTCACTTAGCACAGAGGGTAGCTATGTTGTCCGGGAAGGCGAGCCTGTGAACGAGATGCTCTTCATCATACGCGGGCAGCTCGAGAGTTCTACTACTAATGGCGGGCGATCTGGGTTCTTCAACTCCATCGTCCTCCGATCAGGAGACTTTTGCGGTGAAGAGCTGCTGACGTGGGCCCTAGTGCCGAACCCATCCCTCAACCTCCCTTCCTCCACCCGGACCGTCAAGACCCTGACTGAAGTCGAGGCATTTGCTCTCCGGGCCGAGGATCTGAAAGTCGTCGCGACCCAATTCAAGCGCCTTCACAGCAAGAGGCTCCAGCACGCGTTTAGGTACTACTCGCATCAGTGGAGGACATGGGCAGCTTGCTATATAGAGGCAGGTTGGAGAAGGTTCGTACGCAGGGACATGTTTCAAAGTTAATTCATTATTCGTCCCGTTTTTTCAAGTAATGCACTACTGAATGCGTCTGTTCATGAAGGTACAAACGGAAGAAGATGGCGAAAGAGCTGGCCACTCGGGAGAGATCGTATTACGGGTCATTCGATGGGATGGATGGAAATGGAAGTGAGGATTATGACGATGCAGATGGCGATGATTCGTTGGATTACGGGTCGGATGGTCATAATAGTAAGACTGGAAACTTTAAGGCTACGATTTTGGCTTCGAGGTTCGCGAAAAACACGAAAAGAGGAGCTGCTCGGAAGGTTGATCATGTTGTAGATGCCTCGTCTTCGAGCTTGAAGATGCCAAAATTCTTCAAGCCAGAAGAGCCCGATTTCTCCGATGTTTAGTTGTTGCGTCAGAGAAATTGTGAAAGAGAAACACAAACAAAAAATGAGTGATTTTAGATTTGTCTTGTGTAGAGGAACTAAGGGTGTATGTATTGTATTTGTAAGTAGGGGTGTATTTATAAATGTGGAGAAATAGTAACATACCAGTTGTACAAATTCAAAACCCAAAAACTCGGTTACCTATTTTTTGTAATTAATTACAAATTACTGTATGTATTATGCAAATGCTATGTAATCAACTCCCAGTATTACTGATAAAATTACCACTTTGTCCTCCTTGCATCCCTAAAGTCTCATGATTCTCACTTTTGATTCCATCTGCCCCAGCCCTACATATAGGGCACAGTGGGGCCCTCAATAGCCACAAATCCACACACTCAGCATGGAAGCTATGTTTGCATGAGGGCAGGAGCCTGCATTTCTCACCAACCCTGAAATTCTCCAAACAAACCGCGCAATCTGGAGCAGGGCTCGTCGCCCCTTTCCCCTCCGTAGCCTTGAAATCGAAGCACGGGAGCTTCTCGATGTCATCACGTGACATGCTTTTGCTACCGAAACTACCCCTCTAGACCCTGTTGAAACTGTTGTCCATCAAAGCTCGCCTCAGTGTCCTCCCCACGATGCAGACGTGTATCAGGATTAAAACGCCGATCCCAACGAACAGCAAGATTAGCGAAATCAGTATAGCCATCTATCTCATACTAATATCAGATTCTTGATCAAGCTCCGAAACGAGAATCGAAAAAAATGGAGAAAGAAAAGAAAGAGCTTATCGTCTGGTGTGTATTCAAGAATGTTTTTGTGTGGATCTGAGGGTTTTTATAACGAAATTTCATCTAAAAGAAGCAAACCAATCACACTAAAATGTAGTAATAACAGTGGGAGAGTGTGGGGTTATTAGGGTCTAAGGTGTGTGCTAAGTATTCACGGAGTGGGTGGAAATTTGATGACAAAAACATTATAATTATTGTAGCTGTTGCAAAGTAGAGATTAGATTAGAAACGTTATCACTGATTGGTTTTTCGTTCTTTTTTGTTAGTGGTTTTGTGTGTGTGAGATCAATTAATTATGTTTAGTGTCAATAATGATTATAACAACAATGGTGGCCTTCGTGGGTCTAAATGACTTCGATAGCAATATACTATTTCGGGAAATTATATAAACTACCCCATAATTTCAGCCTAATTACAAAAAGGTCTCAAAATTCCGAAACATTTAATTTGCTAATTTTAGATGAACTTTGGGGTCATTTTGTAATTAAGCCATGACTGAAAATAATCTTTCAAGCCACAAAGATAGGGATAGTTTAGAAGCAATCAAAACCACGACCAAAAGGAACAATGCAAAACATTGAAATACAAAATCCAAAAATGACAACTAGCAGAAAATAAATGGGGGTCACAGACACAGGTATAATAACACCAGCAGCCTGATATATATCCAAACACTTAAAAACTCCCATGGTATATACAAGTATGAAATTTCGAATCTCGCCACGACAAGCGAAAAAAAATTTGAAAAAGAATTACCCACCAAGACGTTATCATGTAGATATGCAGGTTTGCTATGTGCCCGAAACAAGGCCCTCACGGGACACATTGGTCACACGAAGTACTGCTTGCGCACTCAGTGGTGAAAGCTTAGATTGGCAAAAAAGCTCCCAAGGTGATATGATGGGTCCCTCGTTTTCATTTACAACAAGTGGATCGGGGACGTGCGATTTTTTGTACGCGGCTTGCAGCTCCAAAAGTAGAGTACGGGCAGCGTCCCTGGACCCGGGAAGCTTGTCATTAAGCTGGGAAGCACCTATTTGGACCAGCTTGTCTATACCAAACTCTTTGATTCCGTCAATTCCCTGCAAAAGGGTCATGTGAGAAAACAACTGAGATGCCACGGGAAGTGAACCCAGCATTTCTTGATAGGGTTAATTACATGAATACCTTCGATGTTCAGTATAATCACCAAATTACAAGGTGCCTCATTATTATGTTTCTATTTTTACACATCATATCCTCAATAGGGAGAAATTAAGAGAGAGGTTTAGTTTAATTACAATAAGCCCCACTTACATTTCACAATTAGAAACAGCCCTTCGAGGCTTTGTATTTTACTACTATAGCAACCTCTTGACACGTCTTCAGGGGGCACTTTTGCAAGACAAATACTAGTATTATTTATATTTCTGAAAGATAAGTGGATTTTTTTTTCTATTCATACTAAATATTTGGGGTAAGTTTGGTCAATAATAATTATCTTAAACTGGATAATCTGAAGCACCAGAAACATTTAAATAGCACTCAAATCAATATCACGATCGGAGTTAAAACACATACACGCAAACACAAAAGGAAGAGCATTACATATCTTAAGAGTTCTCACCAGCTGTTGCACGCATTGTGAAATACACATGGAAGTCTTGACCCGAATTCGAGGATTCCTATTCTTAATACAATTTTGCAGCTTGGGCAGCAAAAGCAGCGGAGAAACCGAGCTCGTCAAGGCCACTAATGCACTTCCAGCTGCCTCACATACAAACTTCTTGTCTTGTGAAGACTTGAGAAGAAGTTGGACAAGCTATAAACCAATGAATACAAAACATTGTACACAGAGAGTGAATGGTATGCATCTGAAAAGGGTAAAATAAACTGAACATGGAAAGAGAGCATAAAATTATTACCAGTGGATCTAATGAATCAATGATATCATCCTTATAAGCTTTGAAAATGTCAGCCGAAGTCATGATTGCAGTTTTACAGACGGCGCTTCTTGGATTCTTCAGGGATTTCTCGACTAACGAGATAATGTCAGTCCTGGTCACAATAATAAAAGAATCATGAGATTAAACATACAAAAAATGCAGATTAAAAAATGGGGTAACAATTTTTTACATCTGGAAAAGACATGCAATGCTGACGAATACTTACAAAATGCCAACAATAGCTTCCTTGTGAAATATTGAGAACCTGCGTACGTTGTTGAGGGCATCACACAATGACACCCAGTCTTTGGAGCCTAGTCCTGATAAGAGTGTCTGAAATAAAGTGCAAGAAATGTAACTATTTAGAAAAAAAAAATAGCAAAGAAAATCAGAATGATATTACCTTCACAGAACCCTCCGCATCTTCAACATCGTTCAAAGCCTCGGATTCAATGTACTCTACTTCGGCCAAAACTGGATCGGGATTTTCTGTTTTATCTGCCTCAGTGGGATCCCCATCCAGAGAGCCAGTCTCTTTCTTTTGGTTTTCTTCAGCAATTATTTCATCCATCGTTTCAGATTGAAGTTTTACAAAGTTTCCATTACTGAAGTTCCCATTCATCTTCTCAGGCTCGGGCATTTTGTTATTTTCGATAGCTATCTCGGACATAATGTAACCTGGAGCAAGAATGATAAATCATAGTCAAATCACAAATGTCAGTAGAACAAACTTTTTACAAAATATGAATCAACAGGTAAGCAATCCAAAGTCAAAGTGTAACCTGTTGTTTCACATTTTATAGCAAAAATAATCTAATAATAATAAAAATAAATGATGTCTATATCAACAGCCTTTTTCCACTTAAACCGGATGAGATATTTTGATAAAAATAGATGTGTAATGTGTTCATCTTCAAAGGTAGAAAGGAAGAAAAAATAAACGATCAAAATAGCTCACACTTAAGATAAAACATAAACATCATCAACATGTAAAACAAGATCTCTTTCTACAGACTTAATGATCTTCAATTGAAAATGTTTTCGTTAAATAATACATTTTCCAGGACGCGTGTAAAATGACCAAAATACACAAGCAAGGCAAATATGATCAACCATAAATAGGTAAAATCACATCCTGACAATGTCCAAAATACATAAAATGATAAAAACGGCTTTTGTAACTTCAAATTCAAGTTCAGAGTAAACACTAATGCATCAATGTCATCCACTTTCTTTAATCATCCCGATACATAAACACACTCATACTGCCAATTTTTACCACACTCCCTACTTCACCATAAATAAACACATTAATCCGACATACAACTCAGCTTCATATTTGGTAACAATACTAATTCATTGAAATCGACATTCAACATTCAACATTCTAGATCAAGCAAAACCCCTACTGGACAGACCTGATTTTCACTACACGCACAGACAAACAATATAATTAAATCATAGATCGCTCAAATTTGAAGTCCAAACCCTAACCCCCACCCGAAAATCGAAAAACGAGGTCGAAAGAGAATCGCATAAACTAGTCATTCATGAAAATCATCCGACATTACAAGAACCAATTTCTGGTCAGCACACCGATCTCTAGCAAACTAAAAACTCGATCAAACATATGCGGTAAAAAAACAACAACAAAACAGGTATAAATTTCATTACGATCTCGGCTCTTTCACCTCCTATTAACTTCAAACCATCGATCTCAATCTGTTTACTTAGCAGAATCGAAGTTCTCCGGCGTGAATAAATCAGAGGATACTTCAAAATAAAATGTTAAAGACGGAAAACGGAGAAATTTACCTCGAGGGATAAGGTAACGGCCGACGGAGAAATTGTGGCAAATATGTATGGCAGAGCTTCACCTTCAACTCTGTGAAATAAGTATGAGAGTCGGACTGTAAATACAGTACAGCCTCTCTGTGAACTTTTAATTGCAGTATTTCTAAAAAGAAGGAAGGTAAAAGGTAAACCGGTAGATTGATAAATATTTACAATGGGCGCGGTAAGTAAATTAAATGCCGGGATGATTTACCGTGTTTTCTTCTAAAAGTCAATAATACAAAAATTGTGAAATAATTTCTCTCAAAATATAGATGCAACAGGTTCGATTTCCTAGGACTTGAATGATAAAAATGGTAACCAATTAACCAACATCAAAATTTTAAAAACAATGAAACTTTTTATGTAATAATAGAAAATAAACAAATATAAAGTATAATGAAAAACATACTGAATAAAATTATTTTAGAATTATATTCTACAACAAAATTAATTATCAATAATTATTTTTCAATAAAATTTTCATAAAGAATTATATTTACCAAAACTGATTATTTTGTAATTAAATATAATTATAAAAATAAACTTTATTACCTTTTTTATTAAATAAAAAATTAATAAAAATCAAATTTTAGAGATTAATTAATTTTTGTACTCATTTAATTATTAAAGTTTTTTTAAGAATAAACATTAAAAAATGAATTGTGTTGAAAAATATTTAAAAATAATTTAATTCAACATATTTTTTAATGATACTGTATTTATATATTTGTATATGAGGTAATATATGAAAAAGATAAAAATTTATTAATTAATTGTATTGGTGCAGTGGTTTAATCTTCCAAATTTTTGGTTATTGATCAATGGTTCAAGTCCTATGCTCTCATCTAAAATATTTCTTATGTGGCAGAAGGACCCGGATGACGTGGCATTGATTCCAAATTTTTGGTTATTGATCAATGGTTCAAGTCCTATGCTCTCATCTAAAATATTTCTTATGTGGCAGAAGGACCCGGATGACGTGGCATTGATCACGGGATTTGACCAGATGACATGTCAGATTTTTGATATGCCACGTCACTTTTTTTTTACTCAAAGGACTAATGTTGATAATTGAATGTCCAAAAGGACTACTTATGGAATCGGCTTTGCGGGGAGGACTAATAGTGATATTATCTCCCAAAATTGTAGTCTTGCGATTTATAAGTCCAAAATTAAATTACCTTTAATTGCATAACTAACAAATACAACAACCAAGATTCAGACGATCTGCTCCTCGCATGCCATGCAGATCCTATCTCTATCGATACACTCAGACGGGGAGTGCAGCTTTTCTCGGTTTACTCGGGTCTACATGCGAATGTGGATAAGAGTAGCATCTATCTATCGAGGGCGGTACAGGAGGATGCGGCAGTTCTGCAGGCTGTGTTTGATTTTCCAGTAGGTACTCTTCCGGTGCGATACTTGGGAGTTCCGTTGATCTCTTCTCAGTTGAGGATCAGAGATTGTGCACCACTGCTTCAGAAGATTGATGATAGACTAGGTTCGTGGACCTCGCGATCCCTATCCTATGCTGGGCGCACCCAGTTGATCCGCTCAGTGCTAGGCACTCTTCATATATACTGGGCTAGCGTGTTCATACTCCCGCAGGGGGTCATTCAGGAGATTGTGAAGCGCTTGAGAAGATTTCTTTGGTATGGGACGGGTACTAAGGGATATGCGAAGGTTCGGTGGGCGGATGTATGCCGACCTGCCAGAGAGGGAGGACTTGGGATCCGGGACCTTACTGCTCAGAATCGAGCCCTTATGACCAGGCACATTTGGGCGATACTGAGTCGGGATCCGGAGTCTGTTTGGGTCAGTTGGATTCAGGCGAATCGACTGAGGAGACATTCTTTTTGGAGCGCAAAGAGTCCTAGGGCCTGCTCTTGGAGTTGGCGACAGCTCCTAAAGCTTAGGCCTGATGTTCTACAGGCTATTCAGTTCCATATTGGGGATGGGTCGCAGTTATATCTGTGGAGGGACCCTTGGCACACCTTGGGTCAGTTGGAGGAGGTGTGTCCGATGGGGCCAGCCTTGACTGGGTTGCAAGTAGCCTCGCCTCTCAGCTCTGTCATTGTTGACGGGGAGTGGCAGTGGCCAGTTGACTTTGCTGAGGTGTTCGTTGGTCTTATGGAGGAGCTTCCGGAGATAGGCCAGGGGAGGGATAGTATACGGTGGAGACTACATAGGTCTGGGACATACACTTCTGCCTCAGCCTATTCACTCTTCCACCCCGAGGGTGTTCGGGTTCCGTGGGCAAGTCTCCTTGCTGGTCCAGGGCGTATACCGAGGCACTGCTTTATTCTTTGGCTTGCTATCCGTGGTCGGTTGCCGACACGTGACAAGCTGTGGATTGGTCGGGGGAATGATTCGTGTGTTTTGTGTGGAGGACAGAGTAGAGAGACGCATTCCCATTTATTCTTTGAGTGCACGTTTTCACAGGACTGCTTGAGGAGAGCTGAGAGGGAGGTTATTGGGTTCCTATGGCCACGTGGCAGTTGGGAGTGTGCTGTTCTCCGTGCTGCTAGTCGTTGGCGTGGGAAACACTGGATTTCCTGTACCTATCGTGGTCTTTTCGCTGCCCTGATTTACTTTATATGGCAGGAGAGGAACACACGTATACGGGAAGCGCACTCGGAGTCGGCTGAGAGGGTGTCTATCAGGGCTATATCCATTATGAGAGATCGAATCATTGCGCTACGGCTACCAGACTCCCTTCAGGCAAGGGCTTTGAGGCGTGTGTGGCATATCGCTTGGCAGGGGTGGTTGGGGTTATTATGCTATTTTATTTTTTGGAGATTCTGAGAGCTAGCTTGTTAGCTCGTTGATGCGGTAGGTTCTGCCTAAGCGCTGTACTGTATCTCCAAACTCTTTTATTTTTTCTTTTATATGATATTGACCGTTAACAAAAAAAAAAAAAACCAAGATTCAATCTCCTATTACATTAGCAAATTGCATCTTGCTAATTTAATCAACCAAGATTGCAAATTACATTAGACAACAACCAAGATTGCTAATTTAATAGGAGATTAAATCTTGGTTGTTGTCTAATAATTTGTTAGTTTTTGTTAGGTTTTTCGTTGTTATTTTAGTATAGTTGTGTTCGTTTTGTGTGGTGTTATATCGTATCTTAGAGAACTGTCTTGTTTCACATTGATTATTGGCTTGGCAGGAGAAACAAATGAATATGATGCAAAAACGAGTTGAAAATGGGAAAAGTGATTCAACCAACTACCAATCGAGATCGTGCAGCAAACTTGGCCATCTCGTTTCTCCCAATTCCGTCCATGTAAAGCCACGATCCATACTTTTCCGATAAGTTCTTGAAGAGCCCTACAAGGCATTACTGATCCCCTGGTTTGGTTCACCGTCATATTGCCAGAATTCTTGAGTTTTTAACTACGGAAAGAACTTGAAGTGCTCTGTCTGGCCCAGCGGGTACGGATCGCCAATGATTACATTACGAGTAGTCATCTTCGAGTCTCCGCAGAGGCGCGCACTGCGAGTCACCGCTTGCACAAATGGCGACTTTTAAGCTGTACAAGAGATCTACTATAAGCCTGACAAAAAACGCTACATCAGATGGTTTTCGACGGAGTTCTCATGCTCGAGTTCGCCATTAAAGTTCTGATTGATCAGCCCGACAAGGTTCTCTCTCTCTCTCTCTCTTATTATTAATATCACCGTGAAATGAAATTGAAGCAGAAAATTTGCCTATTGATTGTTTGTTGGGAGGCTGGACTGAGACTGTAATAGTAATTTTGAACATATAATGGATGAAGAGAAGTGCTTTTGAAAAGTAAATTGACCCGTCTACTTTTCTTACTTTTAAAGAGCAATTTCCTCTTGTTTTTTATAGATGTAATCGAGTGGCGTGAAATTTATAGAAACAGAGATCATTGCACTGCTTGCTACTCTGAACCTTGACAATTCAAGTACTGTGATAAGGGTTTTTTACATAAATATCCAATTTCTTTCAAGAGGAGGAAGATTTTGAAGAATACGAGGGTGCTATTATATCATTTACCGCGATTGTTAATACCATAAAGTCTCGTACTGAATCCCTTTTGAGGAACACCAGAACTGCAGTCTCATCTAAGTCCATTGAAATGAGGATGAAATAAGCGCATTGTCCTAATCTTACTATTATAGATAAATTCTGACATTATTATTGATTTATGAATAATTCCCAACTTATTGCCATTTTTTGTTGTTGTGAATAGGGATGTCAATCGGGCCAGCCCACTCGGTTTCGGACCAACTCACTCGGGTTATCGGGATACTTGGCTTCGGGCTGATCGGGCTGTAAATTTGTAGCCCTAACCCTAAAATTTTCGGTCTCAGGCTAGCCCGTCGGGCTGGAAAAAATAATATTATATAATAAAAAAAATATATTTAATACCAAATTAAATTTAATATTAATAAAATATTAATATTAAATAATAATTATTATAATTCTAATATTTAAATTGCTCAAATTATCAAATGTTCATTCAATAATATTTAAAATTGTAATTTTAGTTGACAATTTTCTTTTATTTGAATATATTATTTTATTTATTTAAAATATTTGTATAAATAAATAAAATAAATTATAATATATTTAAATACATCGGGTTGTCGGGTTAGCCCACGGTTTATCAGGCTAGCTCACTCAGTTATCGGGTTACTTTGGTTCGAGCTAATCGGGCTGAAATTTTTTCGGGTCGAAAATATTTGGCCCTAACCCTACATTTTTTTGGGTGGGCTTCGGGCTAGCCCACCGTTACGGGTTGGATTGACATCCCTAGTTGTGAATAAAATTGTGAGGTTGAAATGTATACAGGCAAAGAAAGGTGAACTTGAAAGCATGCCTGGTGAAGTCATTAGCTAGTCCAATGGCAAACAAGAAAGATCTTTGCTGTTTTTGGGCCACCGAAGCAGTCTCAATGGTTGGATATTAGTTCGGGAGCTATCGCTTCTGTTTCAGGTCTTGTGATAACTTATCAACTATATTTGAATTCTTGTTTTTGTGTACTATTTTGAATATTTGTATTTGACTTGATTACATTTGTTCATATATAATTGGAATTCTGCTCTATTTTTTGTATCATTCTGCTCTGTTTGGTTTGGAATTCTGCTCTGTTTTATGACTTATAAATCACAAATTTGGATGAGGTGGAGATGATTACAATTTGTATGGTATGGAGTTTATTTCATCATTCTTTTGTAATTGAATTTTCAATAAACTTGAGTGAGTTCTTCTCTATTTTTATGTGGTGTGTATACATTTTTCAGTGGATTTTTCAGATGGTATTAAAGTAATCAATGTTTATTTTTAGGATGATGACGAGCGCGAATACTTGTCGTTTGAGCAAACGCGCTGCCAAAATGATATTTATAATTCTGCCAGTACCCTATCACTACAAAAGTAGATAATGGTAAGTACGTGGGGTCTGTCCCACAAGGAGGCAATTACAGTAGGTGATCTCGGCTTTGCCCAAGGGGTTGTCACAAAAAGATTTTGATTTTTGGTGCTGTGGGCACAGCGGTTTTGCAATCGTTTCAAACACTTTGATCTAACTACTGCTAACAAAACTAACATGGAAATAAAATAGATCTAAAAAGTAAACAAAGCAAACACTCAGATCTAACGGAATACTTAAAAGGAAACTTAAATCAAATGATTAACAAGGCATCCGGGCAGACGACTTCACTCAGGATCATTAGGGCAAAATACCGGTCATAGGCACTAAGGATTTCTACCAGCGGTTTTTCAGCAGTTATAGGCTGCTTTAAAAAGACAACAGTGGTCCTATTGCGTCACGCCCCCAGCTGCCCCACCCCTTATCTATCCTTACAGTTTAAAGAGAAGGCAAGCTAACGTTATGCCTAAACCCCTAGATCTGAACAATTCGATAACCTATGCGACCAAACATGGATCTAGTTTGCCCAAACCCGCATTACTCTCTAGACAGACCCGCTCGGCCAATAGCATGCTCTGAACTCCGAGTCATACGACCGCAATCTCCAGCAAGTTCTAGTGTTATGCCCGCAACAATACTACAAGGTACATCTATGCGGTTTGCCCAATCACCAGTATCCCAGTTTGTAAAGGTTCACTAGTGGTCGTCCTAGTTTGCCTAAACTCCCCAGAAATAGTTCTCAACCAACTTTGCTTCGGGAACAAACCCCCAACCGGCTACTCTAGCCCCATCGACCTCGCGGCTTAACTAAAACCCTAATTCTCCCTCGATCTGTCCCTGCCCAGATGCACGAATAACTTAGCCAATCATACTGAAAATAAAAGACAAAGTAAATAGGGGAAAGCAATCTATATTAATCATAGTTCAAACCGAACTATTTTGGAATTCAAAGTACGAAACGGAAATCAAAAGAAATTAAAAACATAAAGCATTAAAATTGTTTCTCAGCCCGAAGACTGGATCTACTTCAAAATAAAGAACAGAGACTCGGACGAACAGCTCCGATCTCTTGCAATTTGCTCAAATATCTTTATAATTTTTTATTTAGAAAATAAAAATAATGTACACAACAATATCTTTTTGAGATTTCACAATATTTCAATTTACATTTAATTTTATATAAAGTATAATTATATAATGATTTTTAAGTATAATTATAATGATGATACGAAAGATATTTTTTTATCAACTTGATTGTTATCTTAAGAAAATATTCTGAATTGACTAAATGAATTTAAATTAATTTTAATTTATACGTGTTTATATTTTCTTTTTTAATTTTCACTTCAAATACAAGTATATTATTAACACTTTGATTCACATGTCGAAAAGACCTTAATGAATATAAAAGAAAAAAAGAATATTGTATCACACAGTATTATAAGTGAGAAAATAAAAAAAAGAAATATAATTAATATGAAAATAGATTTAGAAAGAAAAAAATTAATAGAATATTAATTCTTGGATGCTCACGCATTAGTGCGTATGTAAATGGCTATATATATACTATTATATATGTCAGCTATATATACATGTTAACTATATTGAACAAAACTCACATCTCTTTCTTTAATTCTTATTTCCAATTATAGGGAAAGACATGAAAAAATCAATTTTTATTATGTTCTTTACCCTGTTGTTATCATGTCTCATAGCAGCCCAAAGCAAAAGTGCAACGTTTTCCCGTTTTCCAAATATCAACTTAAGAAAAAGAACTAAAACTCAATTCGAAAATCAATTTTTCGATCCAAGCAAACTACTTATCGACGAGTCTCGATTAATAAATTGCTCTCTAACTGCAGGGAAAAAAGAGAGTGACAGAATTGAGAGATTGCCTGGACAACCAAACATTAATTTCAAACAATACGGTGGATATGTTAACATAGATCCAAAAAGGGGAAAATCGTTTTATTATTACTTTGTTGAGGCTCAAGAATCTCCCGAGACATCGCCTCTTCTTCTATGGCTTAATGGGGGTATGTTGTTTCATATAGTACTATACAAATATAATCAAGGTCTATAAATATGTATCACAAAAAATGCAAATTAAATCAATCAGGACCTGGTTGTACATCTCTTGGTTATGGAGCAATGCAAGAGCTCGGTCCGTTCCGTGTTCAAAGTGACGGAAAAACACTCTTTGCGAACGAATATGCATGGAACCAAGGTTTCTTCAATTCACTTTATATTAATTTGTTAAGCGCGCGGTTTTGTTGTTAAAATAATAATTATGAAATGTTGTTTTTTTTGTCTCTCTCTTTGGTTAGTGGCAAATGTGTTGTTTGTGGAAACTCCTGCTGGGGTTGGGTTTTCGTATGCAAACAAGACGGTTGATTACATGTCCGGTGGAGATAACCAAACAGCGATTGACAATTATGTTTTTCTAAAAAATTGGTTAGAAAAATTTCCGGAATACAAAACGAGGGATGTATATCTCTCGGGTGAGAGTTACGCTGGTCATTACGTGCCTCAATTGGCTCATACCATTCTCTATCAAAACAAGAAGGCCAAAACTATTTTCAAGCTCAAAGGAATCATGGTGAGACACCCCTCTCTTCTCTTTAATTTACATACATATATTATATATGTTCATCATTTTGCAGATTGGAAATGCTGTGATTAACGATGAAACCGACAGCAAAGGGCTGTTTGAATATTTGGGAAGCCATGCTTTGATTTCCGATGATTTAACTAATCAAATTATGAGAGATTGCGATTTCTCATCCAAGGGTCGTGGAAACCCTAAAGCATGCGACCAAGATATTGACGAAGTTGGGAAAACCTTAGACCACATCAACATTTATAATATATATTGGCCGTTGTGCCATAATGACAATCTCACGGAAAACCCCAAAAAGTATTCGGTAAGTAATCTTACGAGATTCATAACAAATTTTAAATTAAATAATAATAATAATTCTTTGCTTCAAATATATATGCAGATCTTCGAGTTTGATCCTTGCAGCGAAAACTACGTGGGCGCGTACTTGAATCATCCCGATGTTCAAAAGGCACTTCATGCCAACGTGACGAAGATTGCTTACGCATGGGACTTTTGCAATTATGATGTTAATTGGACAGACAGTGCATCCACAGTCCTCCCTAATCTCAAAGAGTTCATGAAAAACGGGCTTCGAGTTTGGATATACAGGTAATAATTTAATTAATTAGTTAGTTAAATAGTACTACTTGTAATATTGGATTAATATTCATGTAAGTCGTTATAACTTTTGCGTGAAAAATCGAATCGAATCGAATCGATCGCAGTGGAGATGTAGACGGAAGGGTACCGGTCACTGCAACACAGTTAAGCATCAAAGAAATGAACCCTCGAATTACAAAGCGTTGGCACCCGTGGTATTTTAAAAAAAATGTACGTATTACGTAAATATATATTTTATTTAGTTTATTTATATATATGTTGATGCAACCCAAGGATCGGCAATCGACGTTGGAGTTCGAATTCAAGCTAGAATGGCGAAGAAAACGTCGGAACGAGAGTCGGGCGTGCCACGAGACGAAGACGAAGAGTTCGGTCGGAATATTGGCTTGGTGTCGGCCGACACCAAGGCCTGTCGGCCGACACTTTCAGAAAATGATGGGGACTTGCAGCGGGTCAAGACTGCGATCGAAGGATTTCCCGCGAGCGAAGATTTGCCTTGGTGTCGGCCGACACCCTATATTGTCGGCCGACATCTTCACAAAATCAACAGCGTCGGCGGATTTTTGATGTTTCAGCGTTTTAATCGTTTTTATTCCTTATTTTCGAGTTTTAGGGTTTGTTTGCCTATTTAAAGGCTTTTCTATTTCATTATGAGACAACCAACAACCATGAATTGATAAATAAAAGATTATGTTTTGTGAGTTTTACTAAATCTCTCTCGGGTTCGAATTCTATCCCGATTATCCAAAAGAGTTCAACCGACGAATCAACGAGCCAGTCAAATCTCGTTTGTGTGTCTTCATCATCCCCGAGTTGCTGCATCGATTTCGTGTTGGGGGTTAGGGTTCCGTCCTTAATTGATTTCACGAATTCAGGTTCAGAGGTTTTGGGACTTCCGCCGGTATCTTTCTGTCTTTCTGTGCTTCGTTCTTCTTCTATCTTTCTATCCCCGACGAGGTTCGTATCATATGTGATGATATATATACATGCATAATGCTTAATTTGGTGCTGCTATGATCAGGACGTTGCAGGGTATACACAAGCGTACGAAGGCAATCTAACGTTCGTAACAATACGAGGAGCGGGGCATGAAGTTCCGAGTTATCAGCCTCACAGAGCCCTTCTTCTTGTAACCCATTTTCTCAATGGGGTAAACCTGCCTACCTATAGCTAGCTTCATACCAAGTTATGATCGAGCAAATTAATAAACTTTACGAATCAAAACATGTAATATTAGTTACGTTTATGATGATTAGCAAATATCGCAACTTAAGCTAGATCTTTTGAGTTTGAATAAATTTTCCATATAAATTGTTGCGATTATTTAAAGCACAAATCGCGCACGACGCTCGCGAATATAAACACGAGATGACACAAAGAAAAGAGATATGTCAAAAAGAACGAATACACAATTTACGTGGAAACCCAAACATGGGAAAAACCACGGGAAGGAAGAAACAATCCACTATATCGTTGAGGCTTACAATAATTCGTCTAGTCTAATTTTCGTCTACCGGAGAACCTCAATTTATAGGTGTAGCAAACCTATCAAATTGAAAACAATTAGAATTAGGAATAAATCATTTTCCTAATTTATGACTCCTAAATTAATATGGAATAGAATTATATTAAATATAATTCCTATACCCTAATTAAAACAAAAAATCCAAGCAAAAAAACTCCCACAAATCCCAATCCGTTTATCATACACTTAGGTGTACGATACTTTGTACACATAGTTCATAATATTCATTACAAACATAAATAATCATCATTGAATACAAATACAAAAAATACATAACAAATACAAAAAATAAATATACATTCAATAAAATTAAAATCATCATTACATAAAACATAAATCATCATTTACGAATATATTCATTATTGATTAATATAATCTTCATTAATAATCATTCAATCATCATTATAATTCATACTATGTGTACAATACTTGATACACATAGGAGTACGGTTGCGCTGAATTCTGCGCAAAAACTCTTGGTGTCCGGCCGACAGTCCCACGGTGTCGGCCGACAGTTCTGACGCATTCGCGCTGCAGCCTCTGAAGTTCAGCGCGAACGGGCTGGGAAAACTGGAGTTGTCGGCCGACAATCTTTGCTGTCGGCCGACGCCTTTTGCTGGGCTGATTCGAGTCATATACAACAAATTTCTGAAGTGCCAATTTTATGCTTGTTTTTAGTACGTTTTTAGGGTTCGTTTGTGTTCACTTTTGTGTATATATGTATGTGATTATCGAGGGTTTGCTTATTATTGATGTGACGGAACTTATGCATGGTATAGTCGAGTTTTTTGTGTGAAATGTAGGAAAAACGGAGAAAGAAAGTGGACGATGAACTTCAGCGACTTCGGGCAATAAACTGGTTACGCTCATTAAGAATCTGGAGCCTTCACACACATGGTTAGAAAGTTCTTGAAGTCGTGAATCCGAAGAATTTTTAATCGTGGAAATCAGAGTTCGGACGGAGAAGTTATGATAAGAATCGTGAAGTTGCGCAAGAGCACGAGTGAAGAGCCGAATAGGATTAGAGATTGAGCGCGACCGCACCCAAATGGGAACGACCGTTCCCGATGTATTTCCAGGTTCGATCTTCCGGCGCGACCGCACCCAAAACAGGAACGACCGTTCCCGATGTTGGAAATCGATATCCCGGGCTATCAAAAACCCGACCGAAATCCGTTCGCCGGAGAACACGCGAACACCAACGAACCGGAGCCCGACAAGAGAATCACCGTCGCGGGATAAACCCGGGGCTCGCGATCGCCCAGCGATCGCTGGGGATGCGCACGCATCCCCCGGGGCTGCTCGGAGCAGCCCCCGGCGGTAAGTCCGGCGACTCACCGCCGCCGCCGAGGAGGGCGGTGCGCCCAGCGCACCCGCCGCGGCCCAGCCGCGGCTGCCCCCGCGATCGACCGTATGGTCGATCGCATGCCCCGACGTCCAGCCGGGGCTTCCTCGTTTGGGTCCGCGGTCGATGCCCTAGGGCTCGACCGCACCCCCTCGGCTCCCAGCCGAGGGTTCCTTTGATCTTCGTCGGAGATCTCGAATCCCCGTCCCCGAAGTTCATACGTTTTCCCGGATCTTTCGTTCATGTATGTTTTACAATTAAATCACATAAAATCATACAAGGGTGTTTATGATTTTACCTTCGATCTTGTTGTGCGGAGAAACAAGATGATTTGAAGACCTTTGAATCTTCCCACGTATTCCTTGCACTTCGTTCGAACGTCGTGTGGGCGACGATCCTCCGAACTCCTATGGATCTCCTTCACAAACTCTCTAGAATATCAAGTATGATAATCTTATGGTGTCTTGAATTGTGAAGATCATGTAGTATTTTTATAGGCTACATAGGGCATCTAAAGGAGGTGGAATATTGAGCTTCCAATATTAATGATGAAATTGAGCTCAAACACAAATTTATTAATCCCATTAATATTAATTAATTTTATTTTCCACTTTATAAAATTAATTGCACTCCCAATATTAAACCATATTATATCAAATAATATTCTCTCCGGTAGTATTATTTATTCCGTGTATTTAAGATATAAATATCCATGAATAAAATTAATTTATTGCTAATTAATTTATTCATCTCTTGTATCCGAGAATAGTACCATTCAACCTTAATTATTATGCGGAACAAATCCAATCATGAGGTTTACATAATAATTCCTTATGAACTCATCTCGGGGATATTATCAACCCTTCCCGTCAAGAATTCACGGCATGTCATATATAAAATACCGTGACCCAACTTTACCGGTAATTGACCCAATATTCCAACCGATCAATTACTTTGGAAAATCAAAGTCACTAATATTAAATATACACACCCGCAATAATATCGGGGATTAAGAATAAAATACTCTGAGATTTAAATCAATTATCAAGGCAATCCTAATTGATAAATCTCAAGCGATCCGCCCAATACACCAAGTGTACAAGTATGATAAAATAATCAAGACCGGTTATTTTCTCCCTCATACAACGACTATACCGATGGCTTGGTCCGTGTCCATCTAGGTCGTGAGCAACTGTTCGATTAAATACGAGTAACCGATAGTATGATCTTCCGTGTGACGACGCACACTATACTAACTACAACGTATAGAATCCAGGACTATATTTTGCATATATTTAATTATCAATAATTAAATGCAAACAATTGTTTATTTAATTAAATAGATTAAATGCCATGAGCGGGAGTTTCCGATACTTAAATCTAGACATTAAGTATACAACTCCAACAATCTCCCACTTATACTAAGGTCTAGTCATTTCTTCCAAACTCCCGACTCTCATACCCATCACGTGCTTAATATTGTACTTCCAAGAAGTACCATGTGAATGAGCAATCTAGGTTTCCGTTCTGAAGTTATCTTGGTGACTACAGCGTCGTCTCACTAGACGATGACTCGTATCAGGTGGTACTTGCTCTATGTGTTATCTTCACCTTTTGATTTATGAGTTCTTCCAGTTTACCATGCACCGCTATAAATAGCCTTTGGTGAACTAAGAATCATATCTAAGTCCAGAGGTTATCTTAGAGCCCAACCAAAACTTCCGCTACCTCTGAGGCTGCTATTCGGTTATGATAGAGTCCGAGAAGCATCATGCTTATCACTCTCTCATCTTGAGGTTCCACCACTTTCAAAAGTGAACACATAGCCTGATATCGACTTACACTGATCCTAATCTGATTTGGGATCTGAGAAAATGTAATCCAAGAAGAATTCGTGTTGCTCCGTAATCCAGTACTTCGAAAGTACTTTTACAGCATGCGAATTTCTTGATAAGATTACTTTGATATCCTCCCACTACGCAAACCGCATAGTTGATATCAGGTTCTTGTTTTCCAACATTGCATTGAGCTTTCCACACTCAAGGTGTAGGAAATTGCTTTCTCTGCATCTATCTCCTTTAAGTGTTTGAAAACACATATCCTTAGATAGATGCATTCCGTGTCTGGAAGGCAACAACCTTTCTCGGAATTCTGCATGCTTAAAACGAACCATAATCGTATAAGATATCTAGGAGAAGTATAATGTTCTTATCTTGAGATCCAAGACCTCAAGAACATGTTCTAACTTCTACTCAATCTTATATCTCGATTTATTTAGACAACTATCATTTTATGTCTGACAATATCTTTACATTGTTGCCAATGACAAAATATCATCTACATAAAATTCCGAGAAACACCACCTTGTTTCCATTACGTTTCTAATACACCTTTTTCGTCTATGCCTTTTGATGAATCCATTAAATGAACTATCTCATCAAATCACAAGTTCCACGATTTACAGCTTTGTTTCAATCCATGAATGGATTAACTAAGCTTGCACTCTAAATGATCTTGCCTCTTAGCAATAATCATTGCTCTCTAAGAAGACACATTTAGAACTAGTGCTGCCTACATGTAGATCCAGGGATCGATTTCATGTCTACTAGATCCAGAGTTCAAAAACCCTTCTAGTCTTATGAACATCTCCGGTTGTCCACAACCTCCCACTACAACGGCGTTCCGGTGTATAAACAGTAATAATAGTAGGTGCAGTTAGTGATGTATCACTACTCGGTTTAGCTGGTTCTCAGTCTATTCTTTTCTCTCTTTCATTCCAAAGTATTACGTCACTTCGGGCTTTGTGGTTCATCTAATAGTCTTCTCTAAGAACCGGACGATAACGTCCTTCTGGTTCATAGTACTATTGAACATACAATTTTTTGTTCTTCTAGGATATTCTACAATCGCATAGAAATGCGCCGTCCAGAAATATCCATAGAACATAGGTAGTTCCGAATAACTTATCCTTTTACTAATAGAATTCCATTTCTTATTTCCGACACATCATTTCTACACGTGAGTGTATGATGTAGTCATTTGGGATCCAATCCCATTCTCTGATTATGCTATGTATTTACTTAGATAGGTGCTTGCCTCCGCAATCCAATCGCAGGCTTCCAATGGATATACTTTGAAGGTTCCCCATAATAGCTTTGTGTCCTTTGACTTGTCAAAACACTTTGCTTTTATGGCACATCAAGTACTCTAATCCATTTTGAGTATTCTTTGAAAGAAATACTCGCACTTTTCTAAGTACACATATGTCTGCATATATCAGTATTTAATCAATTTCAATACTTGTCCGGATTCTACCCTTTATCCAGAAAGATTTGCTTAGTTGCATTATCTTCCAAATTTAATTCTTAGGTCGAAATATCCATTCCTTCAACTGTAATTGATCAAATCAATTTCGACCTTTGAATCTTATTTGAATAAATACTACTGAGCATAAGATTCCACAAGTATAATGATTCAATAAAGAAATACATTCAATAAGTAAAACAAGTTATAGAACGGTTTGTTGCATCGTGGTAGACTTATGATTCATCATTCATATATTGCTATCTAATGTATCACAATAGATAATACCATTATTTCTTATCAAAATCATCAAATGATTAAAGAAATAAAATATCCATTCATTAATAATAGAAATCCAGAACAAAGTTCTTTCTAAAATAGAGGGTACATAAAGCAATGAATTTGAAATGAAATCCTATAACTACTCAAAGCAGATAAATGTCTTCCACTGCAACAGCTGCCTCCTCTACAGCTTTGCCCATGTAGACTTGAACTCTTCTTCTCTAAGCCGCCGGGTTTTCTGGAACCCCTGCATTAAAATGCACATACCGTCAGTGGTTCCATATCTACATACCAGAATTCTGGTAGATAAAACCGCTGACTATGTTTTCATGGCTAAAGAAAAATTCATACCTCTGAGAGGACATTCAGACTTCCAGTGCCCAGACTTATTGCATCGGAAGCATTTGCCCTTAGGCTTGCCAGCCCCTACTCGTGGTCCATTCCTCTTGGCACCACTGGGTTTCCAGGCTTGCTTCCTTTTCTTGCCCCTACCTCAAACAGGCTTCGAGCCCTTGGACTTGGTAGCTACAAGCGCTTGAGACTTGCTCTTCTTGTAGATCCCCTCTGCCGCCTTCAGTTCAGTCAGGAGTTGCGCAAGAATATAAGATAGTTTACCCATATTATAACTCATGCGGAACTGCTCAAAACTAGGGGTCAGAGACTGGAGTATGATGTCGACTTGCGTCTCAGCATCAATCGAGGCTCCTAGGATCTCAAGCTCATTCAAAAAACTCATCATCTTGAGAACGTGCTCCCCAACGGGCGTTCCTTCAGACTGAGTAGTTGACATGAGGACTCTCATGGCTTCTTGCCTAGCCGCACGATCTTGATGTCCAAACATCTCCTTGAGGTTGTACAGCATGTCATCGGCGGTGGCCATCGACTCATGTTGGGTTTGGAGTACATTTGACATTGAAGCCAAAATATAACACCTAGCCATTTCATCATCCTTTGTCCACCTCCTATATGCCGCCTTTTCCTCATCAGTTGAGACATCCGTGGGTTCAGCAGGGCATGCATCATAGAGTACAAATTTGTACTCCTCTGCAGTCAGGACAATGTCCAAATTTCTCCTCCAATCAATATAATTGGGGCCAGTGAGTTTATTCTCCTTGAGTATCACAGAAAGTGGATTCATAGCTATTCTCTAAACCTATAAGCACATATAAACAAACAATCAATTTAATTCTGATATTATCTCCCTCAAATAATATCATTAAATTACTAATTACATCTAAAATCCCATCAAGCAAGGCAAGCCACGTGGTGTGGACGTTTACCCACCCAAACGATTTTGCAATTAGATTTGCTTCGGTCATACATCACTTATAGCGTAACTTCATGGGGAAGAATACTATAATGCGTATATAAGTGTAAACCATTACTCAGCACTAAAGTAAATCGTTTGGAATTGCCACATCACCGCAAGCCACGTGGTGTGGACGTTTACGATGATTTCACAATTCTTCACAATTCCTTATAACTGTCTACATCAATTAATCTAAAATCTGTTAGTATAGCAAGCCACGTGGTGTGGACGTTTACTACACCAAGAGACTTTTATAATTGACTTCCAATTACAAGATCCATTTGATTTTTTAAATCAAGACTCGGAGAATCATAAGTTAAACTCGAAGTTTCTAACCAGTGATTCACCATGCGAACAACACTATCTCTCATAAAATGAGGGAGCCGAGCAGACAATCGATCCATTTGAAAAAATGGTACGAAGGTCTCTAATTTGTGTCATCCACATGACCAAGTGGCTTTGGCTCCATTCCACTCCCCGGGGTGAGAATGAGTCGACTTGAAATCAGTTTCAGAAAGACAAATTAGGCATTGTTTGATAAACTCAATCAATGTTTTTTGTAAAAGGAATTACAAGAATTCTCCTCCAATGACTCATCTATACGAACTTCGAAAGTCCATAAGAGTCACCAAGAGAACAGTAATGGAGACCATGAGAATGTTTCCAATCCCTCTCCCACTTAGCTTTTTACAACAAGGGATACGCTATCTAGTGCATAAAGTAAACACATATAGCATGCATACATGTAATAAAGCACATAAGTATTATCACATAGTCAAAATAATAATAGAATATTATTTTCCGACTATTATGACTTTATTCCATATATGTACGCATCTTCTAGTATTTAGTCTTCGTTCTTGAATGCTCCATGTGACGAGAATATTAATCCCAATATTTAAATCTATTTATTTTTAATAAATCCAAAAGATACTTAATTCGAAAATTAAGTCAATCGAATAAATCAAAAATAAAATTAAATATTATTAATATTTTTATTTATTTAATTTCCTTTCTAATTCTATTAAATCTCTAGAATTCTATCCAAGTCAAACTTGGAATATTTTAGAAGACTTCTATAATAGAATAAAGAAATAAAATAAATTAGGACTCTTCTACTTTCCATATTAATTAATTTCCATGTCCATGAAAATTCCCATAAAATAGGAATAATCAATTAGGAAATAAATTAATTCCAAATTAATTCTTTTCCTTATCCATGAGAGTTCCCATAAATAAGAACATTCAATAAGGAAATAAATTAATTTCAATTTAATTTTTTTCCTATTCCATGAGAGTTCCTAAAAATAAGAACACTCAAAATAGGAAAACCGAACTAAATTAGGAAAGTGTATCTCGGTTAGGAGTAGCACGGGGTGGGGATCCCCGCACCACCCCCAACCGATCGACCACCAAGGGAGAGGAGCACCGCCGCCCCAGCTGGCCGGCCAGCCACCACCACCGACGGCAGCCCCAGCCGAGGGGCGCGACGCCCCCTCCCACTCGATCGATGGTCACGGGATCGATCATGGGGATGATCGATCCCCGGTCCTTCCCTCTCTTCGTCTCCTTCGTCGTATCTCTTTCTCCGGCGATCGTTCCAATCATCGAACCAACGTAAAATTAAATTACAAATTTAAATTACAATTCCGGTATCGATTCTATACATGAAATCGACCCTATACAATTTCCGGAAAACATAGAACAATAATAATAAATCTAAATTCGGTCAACCCCCGAATTTTTACTATTACAAGCATTCATCCACACAAAACGAATCTCGACATGTACGAGAGTTTAATAAACAAATAATCATGACAAATTAATTAACAAAAATTATTAAGCCACAATAGTCGGAAATCCATGCAAGGTAGAACAATAATCGAAAACATAAATGAACTAGAACCAACGCTCTGATACCAATTGTTGGAAATCGATATCCCGGGCTATCAAAAATTGCGGAACCGATAACCCGACCGAAATCCGTTCGCCGGAGAACATGCGAACACCAACGAACCGGAGCCCGACAAGAGAATCACCGCCGCGGGATAAACCCGCGGCTAGAAACCCTAGCCGAGCCCCCGCCGGGGCTCGCGATCGCCCAACGATCGTTGGGGATGCGCACACGCATCCCCCGGGGCTGCTCGGAGCAGCCCCCGACGGTGAGTCCGGCGACTCACCGCCGCCGCCGAGGAGGGCAGTGCGCTCAGCGCACCCGCCGCGGCCCAGCCGCGGCTGCCCCCGCGATCGACCGTATGGTCGATCGCATGCCCCGGCGTCCAGCCGGGGCTTCCTCGTGTGGGCCCGCGGTCGATGCCCTAGGGCTCGACCGCACCCCCTCGGCTCCCAGCCGAGGGTTCCTTTGATCTTCGCCTGGGATCTCGAATCCCCGTCCCCGAAGTTCATACGTTTTCCCGGATCTTTCGTTCATGTATGTCACGCAAAAACTCCCACAAATCCCAGTCCCCGAAGTTCATACGTTTTCCCGGATCTTTCGTTCATGTATGTCACGCAAAAACTCCCACAAATCCCAGCGCAAACTTGTGATGAATTCTGCGCAAAAACTATTGGTGTCGGCCTACAGTTCTGACCGCCTCTGAAGTTCAGCGCGAACGTTCTGGAAAAACTGGAGTTGTCGGCCGACACTCCTTGCTGTCGGCCGACTCCTTTTGCTGGGCTGATTCGAGTCATATACAACATAAATAAACTTGATCCCTTGTATGGAATAGAGATTGAGCCCGGCCACAGCGTTTAATTTGTTGCCTAATTTCGGGGAAAATATCATGCACGCGGCATCGATTTATAATAACAAGAGGACGGTATTCACAACATTACATGCAGTGAACTCCGTCTTTATTTCTATTGTACTACTATAAAATAAATATTTTATAAATACTTCAAACATTAAAATTTCAAATATTATAAACAAATACTTATTATGTAGAAGTGTAAATAAATTTACACCATATTATATTTTCACCCTAAATGGTTAGATATTAAGGTACAATTATCTCTTTATTTTATGATTATTAGTCCTTAAATGGTCAGATATTAAAGTACAATTATTCTTTTAAAACGTGTTTGGAAAGCTTATAAGATTTTTAAACGTTTTAAGGTACCATTATCCCTTTAGAGCGTTTCTGGAGAGCTTTTAAGAGCTTATACGCTTTTACAATTTGTTTGGTAAATTTTTGAAATAAGATCTTATAAAACATAAAAATAAGCTGTTTAAAAATTTATAAACACTTTTTTTAAACAGTTTATAACTTTTATTACATTAACAATAAAATACTAGGAGAATACTACAGTACATTTATCAAATTTGAATGTACCGTACATTTATAACATAACCAATAAACTAATGACACTTCAATTTTTTATTATACACTCTACCAAATATGATTACAATTTAAATTAATTTTCTACTTGATACATATAGGGTAACCTGCTATAGCAGGTTTTATTAATAAAATATAAAATATTTTAATAAAACTATTTAAAACAAAAAAAAAGTTTATATACTTAATTAATTTAATTAAATATTACAAATAATTTAATTATTCCCAATAATTTTTCTTCTTTTTCTCAAATATAGCGCAAAAAAATTCTTATTATTGAATTTTTTTCCAAAATATATAAAAAAACAGTTAAAAAAACAAAAAAAAAATGCGTGCAAAGTTTTTTTATTCTTATTCTTATTAAATTAATTCTTAATATTTTTCTTCTTATTTCTGTAAAACTAATTTACAAATTTGTAAAATAAAAAAATACTAACAGAAAGATTTTTATTCTTATTTTTGTAAAAATAATAGGCAAATCTGAAAAAAAAAATATACAAGCGTAAAAATTTTTATTCATATTTTTACAAAAATAATTATTTATATTTCTTTAAAAATAATTTATAAATTTTTATTTTTTTAAAAATAATAGGCAAATCTGAAAAAAAAATATACCAGTGTAAATTTTTTTATTCATATTTCTTTAAAAATAATTTATAAATTTATAAAAAAAAACATACAATATGTCAATATATACCAAAAAAATACATATAAGCGCAAAGATTTTTATTCTTATTTTGTAAAAATAATTCATAAATTTATAAAAAATAAAAAACATACAATATCTACCGGATTGTTAAGTTAAAGACTTATAGGACAATAGTCGGGTGTTTCAACTTCCACGTTATTATAAAGTTTTTTCATAAATCTAACGGTTGATATTAAATAATTAAATCTAAAGGTTAAAATTGAATAAAATGTACCGTACAGTGAATGTACTGTAGAAGCGCCCTAAAATACTAAATTACCCTTAAAATTATTATATAATATATATAGTATATAATAAATAATTCTAAATTTATTATTTTATTCACACAATTTTTTTTAATTTTGTTTTTTCATCTAACACATTTATTGGATAAAAATAATAATTTACACAGAAGTATTACATCTTTTGTTGAGACAGATATATGGAGAATACTACAGTACATTTATCAAATTTGAATGTACCGTACATTTATAACATAACCAATAAACTAATGACACTTCAATTTTTTATTATACACCCTACCATATATGATTACAATTTAAATTAATTTTCTACTTGATACATATAGGGTAACCTGGTTTTATTAATAAAATATAAAATATTTTAATAAAACTATTTAAAACAAAAAAAAAGTTTATATACTTAATTAATTTAATTAAATATTACAAATAATTTAATTATTCCCAATAATTTTTCTTTTTTTTCACAAATATAGCGCAAAAAAATTCTTATTATTGATTTTTTTTCCAAAATATATAAAAAAACAGCTAAAAAAACAAAAAAAGAAATGCGTACAAAGTTTTTTTATTCTTATTTTTATTAAATTAATTCTTAATATTTTTCTTCTTATTTCTGTAAAACTAATCTAAAAATTTGTAAAATAAAAAAATACTAACAGAAAGATTTTTATTCTTATTTTTGTAAAAATAATAGGCAAATTTGAAGAAAAAATATACAAGCGTAAAAATTTTTATTCATATTTTTACAAAAATAATTATTTATATTTCTTTAAAAATAATTTATAAATTTTTATTTTTGTAAAAATAATAAGCAAATCTGAAAAAAAAATATACCAGTGTAAATTTTTTTATTCATATTTCTTTAAAAATAATTTATAAATTTATAAAAAAAAAACATACAATATGTCAATATATACCAAAAAAATACATATAAGCGCAAAGATTTTTATTCTTATTTTGTAAAAATAATTCATAAATTTATAAAAAAGAAAAAACATACAATATCTACCGGATTGTTAAGTTAAAGACTTATAGGACAATAGTCGGGTGTTTCAACTTCCAATTTATTATAAAGTTCTTTCATAAATCTAACTGTTGATATTAAATAATTATATCTAAAGGTTGAAATTGAATGAAATGTACCGTACAGTGAATGTACTGTAGAAGCTCCCTAAGATATATAGCTGTTTGGACGAACTTATCTAAAATAACTTATAAAATGTTACTTCTTATAAGTTATTTTAAGAGCGATAAGTTTTTATGTCTTACTACTACCACAGTGCCCGTGCGATGCACGTGGTTTATTTGTTTGAAATAATCTACAATTTTATTTAATCTCTAACGTATTTAGCAAATAATTTATTAATGGACTAAGAAATTATTTTATTTAATAATCGAACTCTCATTTAAACTCGTATTAATCTCATTATTAATTGTTATCTCAATGCACGTGGCTTATTTGTTTGAAATAATCTACAATTTTATTTAATCTCTAACGTATTTAGCCAAAAATTTATTAATGGACTAAGAAATTATTTTATTTAATAATCGAACTCTCATTTAAACTCGTATTAATCTCATTATTACTCGTAAGGTCTGTGGTGATGTTGGTGTAATTTCTCGGCGACACAGAGTTCGAAATTCAGATATGACAAATTTTCATTGAAATATTATGAAGTTAGTCATGGGATGAGACCTAATGGCTCTCTCCCACATGTGTATGCTACTCGGACACATCCCTCGATTTACATTCTACCTGATTCAGGAGCCTCTGATCTGGCGGGAGAGGAGTTTCTCATCTCTGCATTCCTCGAGTTTCAAACGCATCCAACAAATACCTAAAACCGGGGGAAAAATCAAAATAAATGTAAAATAAAAATTATAAACTTGGAAAATAAATAAAAATATAAAAAAAAATTGAATTTACTTGGTGAACATGAAAGGGATGAGATGTCACCAATGCAATTATATTAATATAACATCCGTTAACATGCAAAATACATTTTACAGAACTGAATTAGTGATAAACTAAAAATAAATAAAAAATCTAGTCGAACATAAATAATACCTCAACAATTTGATTATAGAATTTGCGAAAAAATCATAATTAATACATAAAATTAAAAAAAAAAATTGAGGAAAAAAATGAATGAATAGAAGAACTCGTATACATGTAAATGGATTCAATGTTCAGAAAAATAAAAAAGGATATACGAAGCCAAATTACAGCAAAAGAAAATAATATAACTAAAATTTTTGATAAATATTTTTTAATTGAATTAGGAAATAAGAGGAAATCGATTTTTATGAGATACAATTAATTGGAATTAAATTAATATTAATGGAATAGAAACAAATTTGAGAATAGAAATAGAAGATTAATTTGAATTAAATTAATATTAATGGAATAGAAAAAAATTTGAGAATAGAAATAGAAAAGTATATATTAAAGATAATGATTAATTATTATTACCAAAAATATATAATTTTAAATTATTATTTAGAATTTATATATAATTTAAATATGCTTAATAATATTGCTATTTAGAATTTAATGGAATAAAAAATAATTTTAAGAAAAGAAATAGCAACATATATATTTAAGAGAATGATTAATTATTATTACCAGAAATATATAATTTCAAATTATTATTTAGAATTTATATATAATTTAAATATGCTTAATAATATTATTATTTACAATTTATAATTTTGTTTATTTATAATTTATAGTGTCAACAAAATATTATTATTTGCTTTTATATTGGTACATTTAACATAGGATCCAGAAATTATATACGTATAGATTAAATAAATAAGTTGTTAAAATAATATATATATATATATATATATATATATATATATATATATATATATATATATAATATAATATAAATTTATAAGATATTAATTTATTTGGTAATTTAAGATATTATATAAATAAAATTATAAAAAATAAATTGTTATATATGAAAAAAAAATTATAAATATTTATATTAACTAAACAATATTGGAATTTATATATATATTTAGGAGAATACTATAGTACATTTCTTAAATTTGAATGTACCCTATATTTATAGCATAACCAATAAACTAATGACAATACAATTTTTTACTATGCAGCTTACCATATATGATTACAACTAAAATTAATTTTCTAACTAATAAATATAGGGTAAATGTTATAGCCGGTTTTATTAATATAATATAAAATAATTTTATAAAACTATTTAAAATAAAAAAATGTTTAAATACTTGATTAATTTAATTAAATAGTAAAAATAATAAAGTATTTATCTAAAAAATTATTTTTTAAGACAAAATATTAATGTTTAAATATGTTTTTAAACATCAATTATATTCTAAAAAAATATTGCGCAAACAATATAAACAAATAAAAATATTGAAAAAACAAAAATAAAAAAATAGCCAAACAAGTAAATTTAAAACATGCAAAAAATTAAAATTATGCAAACAAAATATATTTTGACAAATAAAAATTAGAAATATTAATATAAAAATATTCGAAATATAAAAATATTCATTCGATTCTAATTAATACATACTACATTTTAAAATAAGGAGTATTTTTTATGACGAGAAAATATGTATTATTAATTTTATATTTTTGAATAATTACTTTTTATATTTTTTATTTTTTATTTAAATAAAAATGTTATTTTATTTTCTGTAATATCTATGAAATTATAAATAAAGACAAATTAAAATAATATTATTAATACATTTTAGAAAATTTATTTAATTTAATATGTGTTCTAAAAAAATCTTTAAAATATATTTAACTACTTAAATATAAATTTTATTATATAGATAATTTTAGGAAAATGTATAGACGTTTTGTTAAATTTTAAACTCTAATTAAGGTATGATTATAATTAATAAAAAATTAGAATTAAATTGTGTTTATGATTTTCTTTAAACTGATGTTATCAGACAGTTATCAGGGCAGTACTTACACACCCTTTCACTTACGAAAACATAATTGTAGACTTTTCATACTTACAATTATACCATATACTCCTATATATATATATATATATATATATATATATATATATATATATATATATATATATATACCACAAAACTATTTTCTAAAACTTCACGCAAATTTCTGAAAAGCTCTCAAAGTTGTCCACATCTAGGTAATCCTTGTTCCCTTATTTTAATTGATGAATTTAGGAAGTTTATTTTTATTTAAATTAAAACAATATATATATATATATATATATATATATATATATATATAAATTTGTGTACCTAAGATGGGTCAATGGCCAAAGTAATTGGGTCATCCGGGCGATCCGGCTGTATTTCATGTGCGCATCACATGATGAAGTATGAATGATGTTTTGATGTTTGTTCTTTGTTCGTTGTATATTTATGTTATTTTGATTTGAATAATCGATGGGGCTATGTTGAAATAACCTACTGAGTAGTTGAACTCACCCTTTCAACGTGTTGATAATTTCAGGTAGGTTCGAGGATGATCGCAAGGGTAACGAACAGGGAATGGATTAAGTGGCTATTTGAATTCAAGTTTTCTTAATAAGGTTGAATAACCAGTGTGTGGTTTTCTTTGTTTTCGAAAGACTAAGTATGTTTTTATTTTGACACTCAAGTTTTTATTCAAATAAATATGAATATATTCGTGTTATTGTTACAAAGTTGATTAGTTTTGTTTTTTTTAAATATTTCAAGGCTCTGTAGGCGTTTTAAAAACTGTAGCTATTGTTAGTTTCTGTGTGTGGACTTGTGAAGCCACAAACCATTTTTCCAGAAATCCTTTTTGCTAAAACAAATGTGTGTGAATGTGTTTAAGTAAATATTTTTATATAATAAATAGGTGATATATATTTAACTATTTTTTTTCTTCCGCTAAATGAAAGCTTTGTTTAACTAAATATTTTTGTGTAATTAAAATAAATTTATTTCATCATTAATTGTTTTAAATAAAATTACTAAATAACGGCAAATTAATTGTTTAAATGTTTTTATTTTAAAGAGTTAATTGTTTTTATAAAAAAAAAACAGGGCGTTACAAATGGTATCAGAGCTCAAGGTTATTTTTCTGTAGACTATAACATTTTTATTATTTTATGTATAAAATATTTGTAAACCATTTTATGTATAAAATATTTGTAAACCATTCCCCTCACAGTTACTCTGCCGACATCTTTAGGTATGTTTCAAATTCAATGTTGATGAAAATGCATGAATTGTTTTATGATATATATTATTGGAACTTTGTATGCATGTGGATAATATAGAATGGCTAGAACCGTAACTACCCCAAGAAAGAGAACTACTCCATGTGCGTACCGGCGTTGGTATGAGTGCAACAAAAATGATTTCTGAGACATGGGGAGCTTTCATTTTAAGAAAGCATCAGCTTTGGTTCGAGGTGTTGGGATATGTCATTCGATCCTACGTGTGCAATCGATAAAGTCATAAGGTCGTCTATGGATGTTAAATGATTATTTGATAATATTAATTGTTGGGAACAATATAATATTGATCGATAAAATCATACCTACAGGGTCACACACGAGCTCGATATTGATATACATTGCTTAATAAATATATTGATTTAGAATCAATATTTACGTGGGTTTTCACATGCATGGGATGCATGGCTTGCATGGAATGCATGTCACATAGTGTGACATGGCATGCCACACAAGCCAATGGGACCACATATCATGATTTGGCATGATTATGTGGAGGTGACCTTTGAACTTCATCATAACACCCCATTATGTGTGGTTATGACACACACATTATGGTGGGGGTTACATGTGAAGTAAAAGGGGTATAATGAGCATGAAAATCAGATTTTCATGTCTCATTCTAACACCATCATCATCAGCCACGAAATTCACAAGAAAGAGTGAGAAGAGAGAGTGTTCTTGGAGAACCACTTCAAACAAGCAAGGTGTTTATCATCCGGGTTCGTGTGCAACACGTAGAGGCCGGGTCTTTTGTGCGGCTTCAACATCCGGACGATCTAAAGGAGTGACGAGGTCATTCACAAGGAGAGCTTCGAGAGGCTGATCCATTTGAGGTGGTTCAATCGACTCAACACCACCTCAACGACTTCAACGAATCACTTCGTCACAAAAGTAAGTAATCGTTGAACCTTATATATATATATATATATATATATATATATTGGATGTGTATATATATATGTTTATATGTGTTCTTATACACATTAAGTGTGCACTAAGATCATGGCATAGTAGATCTATTGCTTTACACGCTTCCGCACACACGGTATATCGATTGGATCGGTATACCGGCACCTACAATTGGTATCAGACCCTAGGGCTCGTGCACACTTTTGTGTTGGACACGAAGGTTAAATCAACATAATTGGATTATTTGTTTAATTGTGATTATGTGATTAAATGTAAGGCCGGCCACCGTTAGTGGTCGGGTGAATGAAATTGTCGTTTTTTTTTTCGTACGATTGGCCATAGTTTTGGAGGGCTGCGTCCCTTGGAATCTTTTGTAATAGATAGGTTTTTTCTATTCAAAAATGTATTGTTCAATGTGTAAGCAATGGATTGAATCCATGGATCGACATTGGATATCGGCTCTCCGGCGAAAACGAGAAGAAATGAAGCAAAACGAAGCAAAGCGGACAAAACCGGGCTGCTGGAGCCAAACGGCAGGCGCCGTTGTAGCTCCAGCGGGCGCTGTTTTGTTTCGGCGGGCGCCGATTTGGAAACGGCGACCGCCGAATGGTCTGATTCTTGGCAGATTGTTCCGTGCCCTTTCGGCGGGCGCCGTTTTGGAAACGGCGACCGCCGGTGGTGTTCGGCGACCGCTGATTGTGAAACGACGGGCGCCGTTCGTGGTTTTATGGGTACGGAATAGATTTGACCAAAATCGGAGGGCACGGAACTAAAACGGAGGGCGAGGACCAGTCCAGAAGATGTTCAAGGCCTATTTTGTTGCTTTTAATCTTTTCGTTTGAGAGTTGTGAGGTTCTAGGGGCCTTTCGATTTCGTATTTATTTGCTTTGCTAGTCATAGGTTGTTTTATGTTATAAATGTTCAACTTACATATAAACAAACCTATGCATGCAAATTCCCAAAATAATGAGTATAATGTCTTGTCCAAAACATCACACCCCTAAAGCCCTCGATCATAAGTTGGTAGGTCCGCCTCAACGGGGTACTACTTGTTATCTTGGGATAAGTGGGAGTAAGGGTTAGACCCTTACACGTGACTTTGGTTTTCTCATCGATAGATCCACTGCAGGCGTGGCTATCGAGACATGAGATGAGAATGGGATTCTCATCGACCGAGAGTGATATTAGATATCATTGACATGGGTGTGTCTACCTATCTTGAAATACTTAAGTGCGGACTCAGTCGGCTTAAATATTTACAAGATGAGGATCTCGGGATCGTTTTGTTCTAAGGGACAATGATATTGGATATCAATTGAACAAAATGAAATAAATAAGTACAATTGTTAGACAACCTTATTTGTTTACCGCTTTGTGGATGTTTACATACTTTATTTATCTTTCTTTTGTAGTTTATCATGTCTAATATCAACTCAATTCAAGTTTCGTTCAATTCTTGATTGTGAAAAATTGAACAACATAAATTTTCTTGATTAACAACGTAATTTGAGGATGGTCCTCAAATACGAAGTCAAGGAAAATGTGTTAAATAACCACATCCTAAGATATCATTGAACAACTCAATAGCATGTTCGGGGAATATGCTAATATTGAAAAGTTCTGAATAACCAGGGTCATCGCTTCAGCTAGGCTGGAAAAGAGAAACCTATAGGGACCACATGTACAACAAATAATTGGATTATTTGTTTTAAGTGATCTCCTAAATTTTTCTAAGATGATGAGTCGTCAATTAAAAAGGACCCTGAGAGGGATATTCTTATGATAAGGGATGAGGTATTCAAAAGAGCATGGGCAAAAATTCTACTAGGGTTCCTAGGGAATCTGAATGCGTCTACTGCAAAAGTGTAGGACACTAATTGCAAACAAGTAAAAGTTCATATTTTATTCAATTTCAAAACAAATGCCTAATTTGTCTTTCATTTGATGGATTATAAGGTTAGGATTATTTACACCTCGGGGAGTGATTTAATCCAAAAACACTTAAGTTCATCAATGACACAAATTAGAGACTTTCGAGCCATTGGATGGCGTGAATCGATTGTCTGGTTGGATCCCTCATATTTTATGAGAGATAGGGCTTCAATTGCATGATAATATCGCTGGTTAGAAAACTTCGATTTTTCA
Source organism: Euphrasia confusa (assembly GCA_954870475.1). Classification (NCBI taxonomy): domain Eukaryota; kingdom Viridiplantae; phylum Streptophyta; class Magnoliopsida; order Lamiales; family Orobanchaceae; genus Euphrasia; species Euphrasia confusa. The sequence continues at coordinate 7,514,353 of OX940964.1, forward strand.
CTTACGATTTTTCACGTTTTGACATTGAGATAATTTTGAATGGGAAATTTGAATGAGACTCAATTATTGGGAATAATTGAATTTGCCCAAAGTTCAAAGAAGATGTGAAGAACGGGGTTGCTTCATCTTCAAGTATTAATGATATAGACATTAAACTTCACAAATTCTACTTCTTGGGTATTGGATGCCAAATGTGGTTCTCACATTTTTTATGTGGAGGAACTACATAGAAGTATAAGTTTGGTGAATAGAGATGTCGATCTACAAGCAAGAAATGGAGCGAAGGTCGCTGCATTAGCCGTATGATCATATGATGTTGTTTTGCCTTAGGGCCTTGTTTTAGTATTATAACTATGTAATTTCGTACCTTCAATAAACAATGAATATTGGTTCAGTATTGGATACTGATGGATTAGTTTTTCACTATTAAATAGTTTGGTAACTATTTTAATTGTGAATTATTCTTTGTTTTGGTACGATTATTATATTGTTTATGTATACTTTAAACTTGACAAATCATATATAACATTAACACTAAAGGCCGAATCGAATAAGTCTCAATGAGACATAACTATAACATTGTTGATTAGGTCAAATCATCATCTAAATATGTAACGAAGCTTCTTTTAGAATGCATTCTAGAATCATTTGACTTGGAATCATTTGATACATGTGGATGATGTGTGATGGACAAGATAACAATGTCATCTTTCTTGGAGAAAAGAGAACATGTGACTGATTTATTAGGGATGATCCATACTGATGTATGTGGAACCTATCAGTTCACAAGCACATGAAGGTTATGTTTCGGAAAAGAGAAAACAAACTATATTAGATATAGTTCGACCATTCGATGAGAGGTCTAAATGAACTACTGGTCTCTTTTGGGAACACACAATTCTTGACTTCAACTTATACACTGAATAGGACGCTGTCAAAAGCTGTTGATAAGACACCATACTAGGTATGGAAAGGGAGGGTCCCTAAATTGTTTTCATCAAAATTTGAGGTTCTAAAAGCTTCTCTGATGAGATTTATCTCTATAGAGCTTGAACTCAAATGGGATAAAAGTTTCTTTATGGTATCCATAAGAAACTTGAGGGTACAACTTCTACGATCTATCTGAGAACAATATTTTGTTGCTCGAGATAGTGATTTTCTTGAAAAGAGTTATCTTTCCTAGAAATTCAGTGGGAGCTCGGTTGTTTTGAACGAGGTTCAAGTGAAACCAATGATGAATACTCAAGACTGGGTTGAGAGTATTCTTATGGTTTTGAAAGCCATACCAGCCCTCGTAGGTCCAAAAGGCATAAATCTATCTCTATTATTCAAATACTTAGATATTGTGACCAATGAGAGATATGAATTCATGCTTTTGGAAAGCGGTGAACCTTCGACCTAATTCCAAGCTATGACGAGTCCAGCTACTGAAAATGGGCATGGTGCCATGAAATCTGAGATGATATCAATATCTGATAATCAAGTTTGGAACTTGATATATTTGCATCACGGGGTTAGACCCAATGAATGCTAATAGATCTTTAAGATCTAAACAGACAGATGGAAAACCTAGGGTTTTCAAAGCAAGGTTGATGGTAAAAGTTTTATTCACGAGGTGGATTATGGAAAAAAATTCACCTGTTGCTTTGATTAAATCATTCAGATCATCTTAGCCATTGCTACTCATCTTGATAATGAGTTATGGTAATATTGGATGTTAAAACTAACTTCTTGAATTGGATTCTAGAAGAGAATGTGTTTTGACACAGCCAAAGAGTTTTATCGATCCTAATAAGGCTGAGAAATTATGCAATCTTATAATTCCATTTATGGAATAAAGCAAAGCATATCAGAGTAGCAATCTTCAGTTCAATGAATCCATACTGGGTTTTGGATTTCAGAGGAACTCGTAAGAGTCTTGTTTTACAAGAAGAACAGTGGGAGTTACGTTGTATTCATTGTGTTGTATGTCGATGACATACTCCTTATTGGAAACAATGTTTCTATGCTTAATTCTATTAAAGAATGGCTTGGAAATTGTTTTTCAATGAAGGATCTTGGAGAAGCACAGTACATATTGGGCATCAAGATCTGTCGGAACAGATCAAAAATGATGTTTGAACTTAGTAAAGCGACCTATTTTGAAAAGGTGCTTGATAAGTTCAGAATGAAAGACGCCAAAAAGGGTCTCATTCCAATTACTCATGGCACGTCTCTTAGCAAGATTCAAGGCCCTACAGGGATTGATGAGCAAAAGAGGATGGAAAACATTCCTTATGCTTCGGCAATAGGGTCTATAATGTACGCCATGATATGTACATGACCAGACGTATCGTATGCTTTGAACATGATGTGTCAGTTTCAAGGAAACCCAGGTGAGGCGCGTTAGACTGCGACCAGGAATATTCCTATGTACCTTAGATGGACAAAAGAATATTTTGTTGTCTTTGGAAGACAAAAAGAGTTGATGTTAACAAGCTATTTTGATGCAAAATTCATAACGGGCTAAGATAATTTCCGATTTTTAATCTGGTTATATCTTTTGTCTAGATAGAGGTGAAATTTGCTGGAATAGTTTCATGCAATGCAATAGCTGATAAAACTACAGAAGCTGAGTACAGCACTGCATTGGATGCAGTGATGTTGGCAGTTCGGATTTGAAAGTTTTTCGATGAACTATGTGGCGTAACTAGCTCGGCCCATCCGATAAGTTCTCTATTTATAGTAGAGCTATCGCGCAAGCCAATGAGCCTAGGGAGCACCACAAATCTAAAACTAGTGCTCAGAAAGTTCCACATTAATCTAGGAGATAATTTTGTGGAGACATCGAGATAATAAAGTTGCAACTCTTGGAATTGTTGCAAACCCATTTTATAAAACCTCTCCAGCAGTTTAAGCTTGAGGCTTTCACGACTGCAATAGAGATCAGACATCTTAGAGATGGGTTGTGATTTCTATTACTGTATTAGATACTTTTGGAGAATTGGTAAACATTCACTCATATGTATAATACATAATTCTTCATATAAATATGGTTTAATTTATATGAATTGTCCAAATGATTAAGTTATATCAATTGGGTTATGAGGTCGACTTACCGCATAATGAAGTCCCAATGGTTGAACTGATATACTTGAATCATATAGCTGTTCCTGGTTCGTATAATCGAGTACGGACAAACCGATAATACAATGAACTAGTTTGTAATGTGTACTATAGCGCCGCTTCATGGGCTAGTGATGTGGGACATCAAGTACAATTACATAGATATTAGCTAGGAGCTAATGATCGAACAGACCCGACTGGAATAGTATTTAAGATTTCGAGTCATAATACTATTTCATTGACTGTCGAGCAATTTCCTCTGACCTGAGTAGTCCAGAGTAATTCCATTGTGAAATGGTATACTTTGATACAAGTAAACGCCTTTCGTAAAAGGAGGTTATAAAACTTGTCATTGGGTATATCAGGAAGCAAGTGGGAGAGCTTGGATTGACAAGATGGGATTGTCCTCCATTTTATAATGGGATACATGTCTTACAGGCCACTTGGAGAGTCGAGACTGTGGAAAATACGTGGCCACGTCCAGATTCGTATCATAGTGATAAATCTGGTTTTACAGTCTGTCTCAAAGTCCAAGAAAGGTTTGAACCGATTTAGGATGACTCGAGTCTTGCCTCAAGTTCAAATTTAGACATAAAGTGACAACAGGAAATTGACAGCACACTGGCTCTGAAGGCCAAGTGGGAGATTGTTGGGATATGTCCTTCGATCCTACGTGTGCAATCGATAAAGTCATAAGGTCGTCTATGGATGTTAAATGATTATTTGATAATATTAATTGTTGGGAACAATATAATATTGATCGATAAAATCATACCTACAGGGTCACACACGAGCTCGATATTGATATTCATTGCTTAATAAATATATTGATTTAGAATCAATATTTACGTGGGTTTTCACATGCATGGGATGCATGGCTTGCATGGAATGCATGTCACATAGAGTGACATGGCATGCCACACAAGCCAATGGGACCACATATCATGATTTGGCATGATTATGTGGAGGTGACCTTTGAACTTCATCATAACACCCCATTATGTTTGGTTATGACACACACATTATGGTGGGGGTTACATGTGAAGTAAAAGGGGTATAATGAGCATGAAAATCAGATTTTCATGTCTCATTCTAACACCATCATCATCAGCCACGAAATTCACAAGAAAGAGTGAGAAGAGAGAGTGTTCTTGGAGAACCACTTCAAACAAGCAAGGTGTTTATCATCCGGGTTCGTGTGCAACACGTAGAGGCCGGGCCTTTTGTGCGGCTTCAACATCCGGACGATCTAAAGGAGTGACGAGGTCATTCACAAGGAGATCTTCGAGAGGCTGATCCATTTGAGGTGGTTCAATCGACTCAACACCACCTCAACGACTTCAACGAATCACTTCGTCACAAAAGTAAGTAATCGTTGAACCTTATATATATATATATATTGGATGTGTATATATATATGTTTATATGTGTTCTTATACACATTAAGTGTGCACTATGATCATGGCATAGTAGATCTATTGCTTTACACGCTTCCGCACACACGGTATATCGATTGGATCGGTATACCGGCACCTACACGAGGCTCGACACGACCCGCGAACTCCAAAAGACTATGTTGCTGTAAGGAATATAATTCAAGCACTCCCTGTTACTTGGATGATTAGAGCTGATAGGATTATGGCACAGATGAATACTGTTGGTGATTGCCCAGATTACCCAAAAATAGATTATGGAAGGTTTACTATTGAACTTCTGAAGGTGTGGATGGAGTTTCTTGCTCAAGTTAAAGAGGATGAAAGGAAAGAGATTGAGGAGGACCCGGAAGAATTACCGGAAGAGGAAGGGGAGAATTTAATGGAAGAAGTTGGTGAAAATGCCGATCAGGGTGTTGTTATGATTGTTTGAGGCGAGGTTCCTTCATTAAGAATAAATCAGTTGGTCTAAAAAAAACAAAATTTGATGGATTTTGTTAATAAATAAAAATCAATAAGTGAATAAGATCAATTTGAGTTGAATTATTCTATTTATTTTTATTTTTGAGATTTTGTCAGTTTCTTAGTGTAACACTTGTTTTTATGAAAGATGCGATTATAATAGAAGATTATAAATCGTGTTTTAATATTAACTTGTTTATGGCTATAGGATTATGGCATTTAATCAAGGAAATCAAAATGTTAATAATCCCAATGGAAAAGCACCCAACCAAGCCAACCAAGCTGCAGCTAATGCCATGGGAGCTGTCTTTGCTGATTTTCTTCAGAATTTCCAGAATAATGGTGGAGGAAATGGAAATAGAAATGGGAATGGAAGAGCTATTGAACAGTTTCGACAGTATCGTCCACCCACTTTCAATGGACGTGATGGACCAGCGGCTGTAGAAGAGTGGTTCAGAGGATTGGAGAGAATTTTCAGGATGTTGAACATTGACGATGCTCAGAAAATTATGTGTGCCACTTTTGTTTTGATCGAGGATGCCGATCACTGGTGGGAAGGCTATTGGAGGAACCGAACTGAAGCAGAAAGAGATGCTTTAATTTGGGATGACCTCAAGATCCTAATAATGAGCAAGTATTTTCCCCAATCATACCGCGACCGAAGGGAGACTGAATTCCTAAACCTCAGACAAGGAGGTATGTCCGTCACAATTTATGAAAGAAAATTTAACGAGCTTAGTCGTTTCGCCCCACATCTGGTAGATACAGATATTAAGAAATCTTTAAGGTTTCGAAGAGGGTTACGATCCCAGTTAGGTGGAATCTTGTCAGCTCAAGGGAATTTAGAATATTCTGATTTAGTAGGAAGAGCCCATGACGTGGAAACAAGTTTAAGTATGGATGAGGTGAAAGTCAAACCAAATGCTGGAGTCGAGAAACGAAAATGGAATGACAATAACCAAGTCACTAATGTGAACCAGAACCACAAACAAGTCAAAACTAGAGATGACAACCGTTTTGGGACTCCAAACAATCGAAAGGAGTGCCCGGAATGTGGGAAGTATCATCAAGGTGTTTGCATCAAGGGTCAAGGAAAGTGCTTTCGATGTCATCAGGAGGGACACAAGATATGGGAATGTCCTCTAAACACCAACAACAAGGGCAATACTTCTTACAATCAAGGACCACCAAAGGGAAATCCTCCCAATAGTGGAAAGGCTCGACTGTACTCAATGGGAAATGATGATGCTGAAAAGAACCCTGGAGTAATAACAGGTATGTTAACAGTCTATAAGTTTCCTGCTTACGTGCAATTTATACGGGTGCTTCACACACGTTTATGTCCAAGAAATTTCATGACATTACAAGAAAAATTAACACTAGAGTAGAGGATTCTTTAGAGGTTAGCTTACCATCAGGAAATGTTATAACAACCGATGAGATCGCTAAAGGAGTAGTTATCAAAATTGGTGGACATCATCTTGCGGCCGATCCCTACCTAATTGAAATGAAAGATTTCGATTTAATTTTAGGAATGAATTGGCTAACGCTTTATCAAGCTAAAATTCAATGCCACGAGAGATAAATTACTTTATTACTTCCTGAAGTGGGAGAAATTAAATTCTTTGGGACGAAGGTCAAATCAACACCAAAACTGATTTCAACGATGAAAGCAATGAAGATGTTAAAAAATAGTAATTGTCAAGGGTTTTTAGTAAACCTAGTGGGCAAGCCTATGGTGGAGATATCACCAGATGAAGTACCGATCGTACAAGAATTTTTGGATGTGTTTCCAGAAGAACTACCGGGTTTAGCTCCAAATAGACAAGTTGAATTTACCACTGACTTGATACCAGGAGCTACCCCCACCTCCAAAGCTCCTTACAGAATGGCTCAAAAGGAATTGCAAGAACTTAAAATACAAATTCAAGAGTTGTTGGATTTAGGATTTATTAGACCCAGCGTTTCACCATGGGGGGCGCCAGTTCTCTTCGTTAAAAAGAAAGATGGATCACTCCGCATGTGCATCGATTACAGAGAATTAAATCAACTCACGGTGAAAAATAAATATCCTTTACCTAGAATTGAGGATCTTTTCGATCAATTAAGAGGAGCGAACACTTTTTCGAAGATTGATTTGAGATCAGGCTATCACCAACTAAGGATAAAGGAAAGTGATATTCCAAAGACTGCATTTCGAACCAGATACGGGCACTACGAGTTTGTAGTCATGCCTTTCGGGTTAACCAACGCACCAGCGGTGTTTATGGATTTAATGAATAGAGTTTTTCATCCATACTTGGACCAATTTGTTATCGTCTTCATTGATGACATTTTGGTATATTCTAAAAGTTATGAAGAACACGAGAAACACTTACGAATTGTGTTGGAGACTCTCCGTAACCAAAAGTTATACGCAAAGTTTAAAAAATGCGAGTTTTGGTTAGAACGAGTAGTGTTCCTTGGGCATATAGTCACCGCGCAGGGAATCGAAGTGGACTCAAGTAAAGTTGAAGCTGTGAAAGAATGGGCTACGCCAACGAATGTAAAAGAAGTGAGGAGTTTTCTAGGTTTGGCAGGCTATTACAGAAGATTCATTGAAGGATTTTCGAAAATAGCTACACCTATGACTCACCTGACTAAGAAAGGAGAAAATTTTTCTTGGACCGAGAAGTGTGAAGAAAGTTTTCAAGATTTAACAATCCCAAATCCTACTCAAGATTTTGTAATTTATAGTGATGCGTCAAAACAAGGATTGGGGTGCGTGTTGATGCAGCTTGGGAAGGTAGTTGCATATGCATCACGTCAACTTAAACCTCATGAAGTGAATTATCCGAATCATGATTTGGAGTTGGCGGCAGTGGTACACGCTTTGAAAATTTGGAGGCATTACTTATACGGAGGTAAGTGTGAGATTTTCACCGACCACAAAAGTCTGAAATATATATTTACTCAGAAGGAGTTGAATATGAGACAACGAAGGTGGTTAGAATTGGTGAAGGATTACGATTGTACCATTAGCTACCACCCGGGTAAGGCTAATGTTGTAGCAGATGCTTTGAGTCGGAGAGGAAAACTCGGTAACCTACTTTCTGACCAAAAGCAGTTGGTCAATGACTTTGAGAAACTCAAAATTGAAGTATTACTACCCTCTCGAGGTATAAGAAAAACTTTAAATTCTTTGACCGTACGACCAACTTTGAGAGATAAAGTCAAAGAAGCTCAGACCAAGGATGAATTCATTTGTAAAATGAGGAAAATGGTCAGAGAAGGGAATATCAAAGGTTTTGCTTAACTTACGATGTCGCGTTAATATATGAAGACAGACTTTGTATTCCTAATGATTTAAACATAAGAAAAGAGATTCTCGAAGAAGCTCATTGCACACCTTATAGTGCACACCCAGGAGGAACAAAGATGTATAGAGATTTAAAGACGATGTTCTGGTGGAGAGGAATGAAAGACGATATCGCCAACTTTGTGGAACGATGTTTGGCATGCCAACAAGTAAAAGTAGAACATCAACGACCCTCTGTTCTTTTAAAACCTTTGGAAATACCAGAGTGGAAGTGGGAACACATCGCAATGGATTTCGTGGTAGGTTTGCCTTCATCGACACGAGGAAATAAAGCCATTTGGGTCATTGTTGATCGGTTAACTAAGTCGGCTCACTTTCTACCAGTTAAGATGACTTTTTCAATGGAACAGTATGCTCAGATATACATCAAAGAGATTGTTAAACTGCATGGAGTACCAGTTTCGATAGTATCCGATAGGGATACTAGATTTACCTCTCGTTTTTGGAGAAGTTTGCAAGAAGCTTTGGGTACAAAACTAAAGTTTAGTACGGCTTTTCATCCTCAGACAGATGGTCAGACAGAACGAACCAATCAAATAATGGAGGATATGTTGCGAACATGTATCCTTGAACTGGGAGGTCAATGGGAAATACTTTTACCATTGGTAGAATTCGCATATAACAATAGTTATCAGGCGACAATTGGTATGGCTCCGTATGAAGCACTTTATGGACGAAAGTGTCGTTCACCGTTGTATTGGGATGAAGTTGGTGAAAGAAAAATGTTGGGACCTGAATTAGTTCAAGAAACAGTCAAACATGTAGCGACGATAAAAAACCGGATTAAAATGGCTCAAAATCGACAAAAGTCGTATGCCGATCGCCGGAGGAAAAATCTTCACTTTGAAGTGGGAGAGCACGTTTTTTTTAAAGTAGCTCCTGTTAAAGGAATTATACGTTTCGGCGAAAAGGGAAAATTGAAGCCAAAATTTATCGGACCGTTTGAAATTCTAAAACGGATAGGAGATGTAGCTTACGAGCTAGCTTTACCTCCAAGATAATCCGGTGTACATAACGTATTTCACGTATCCATGCTAAGAAAGTACTTCCACGATCCAAGTCATTTTATGAATTAAGAAGAATTAGATGTTCAAAAAGATTTAACGTATGAAGAAGCTCCCGCTGTGATTTTGGATCGTAAAGTCCACCAATTAAGAAATAAAGATGTAGCTTTGATTAAGGTGCAGTGGAAACGACATGGCAAAAGTGAGTCTACTTGGGAACGAGAAGAAGAATTTTACGCGAAATATCCACACTTTGTTAATTCAGGTAACTTTATGAAATTTCGAGGACGAAATTTAAATAAGAGGGTAGTATTGTAATATCTATGAAATTATAAATAAAGACAAATTAAAATAATATTATTAATACATTTTAGAAAATTTATTTAATTTAATATGTGTTCTAAAAAAGTCCTTAAAATATATTTAACTACTTAAATATAAATTTTATTATATAGATAATTATAGGAAAATGTATAGACGTTTTGTTAAATTTTAAACTCTAATTAAGGTATGATTATAATTAATAAAAAATTAGAATTAAATTGTGTTTATGATTTTCTTTAAACTGATAGACAGTCATCAGGGCAGTACGTTACACACCCTTTCACTTACCAAAACATAATTGTGGACTTTTCATACTTACCATTATACCATATACTCCTCTATATATATATATATATATATATATATATATATATATATATATATATATATATATATATATATATATATATATATATATATATATATATATATATATATATATATATATATATATATATATATATATATATATACCACAAAACTATTTTCTAAAACTTCACGCAAATTTCTGAAAAGCTCTCAAAGTTGTCCACATCTAGGTAATCCTTGTTCCCTTATTTTAATTGATGAATTTAGGAAGTTTATTTTTATTTAAATTAAAACAATATATATATATATATATATATATATATATATATATATATATATATATATATATATATATATATATATCATTATATCATGAGAATTTTATAGAAAAAAATACTTTAGGTATTCATACTATAATAAAAGACTATAGTTTGGAATAATTTTAAGTAATGTATATTATATTATTCAATACCATAATTTAATTGACTTTAAAGATTAATAATTATAATTGAAGTATCTTTTCAAAATTTAAAATGTCCTAAATAGCCTTTATGTGTTATCAATTATGTCTAATTTAATATAGGCTATAACCTTTTAGAATCTCAGCTATTTTGGACATGATACTCTAAATCCTTAAGCTACGGTAAGATTTTTTTTTTTTGAATTTTTGATTTCTTCCATGCCATTTAAATATCGTTGCTGATCCTTTTTTGGAAAATAAGATCAAAGAAACTAGGTATTCTCTTTACCAATTTCAACCACGCAAGAATCAAGGCAAGTAATTCATGTTTTGCATTACGCCCAAAAGTAGTAGGTTCAAAGACACAAGCTCGGTTTATTTTCCGAAAAAAAAAAGATGACACCAAAGTTTATGACTTATGAAACATGATATAAAACTGCATTCATTTTGGCGCTTCCCAACTGTCTGACCACGATGCAGTCATTTTGTTTTCGGTTTGTGTGACTTCTTGAACAAGTTGGAAATTTGTCTCGTAGTTTTCCTTGACCCATTTTATGGTAAGAAATTCTATATCACTCAGGGGACAGTCCTTCATTACAAGTTGAAGTTGGTGCTTCAGAGACATTCGAATTTGGCCCTTATCCCATGTTCCAACATCCATTAGCGTCATATAATTTAAATTTTTTGACTTGCTTCGGTGTATTCACAACCTTCTAAGGTCTCTTTCTCTTCTGAGATTTCCCCAAACTCAGCTTAATCTGTCTTTTCACAGCTAGCTTCGGCACCTGTGTTGTGATTGTGGTGAGATGACATTAATGTTACTGATATATAATTTTTTTTCTTGCTAGGAATGCACTCACTACCTTCTTATCTTTTGTCATAGGTGCCACTATAGTTGCTGCATAGTCATTGTCCAACTTTCTCTTGGACTTCCTTGAGCATTCGACAAGTTCTTGAAGCCTTAGTTTCCGAGTATCCGATCTAGTGGATTGAGTCGTTACGTAATGGATCTACGATATAATACAACAAAAACTAGTAAGAAAACCAAGACATCAGAAACTACTAACCAATCATTATTGCAATATAATACCATAACCCAAATCATTCGATCCTCGGGAACCGTAATTCTTAGAATTGATTTAAATGGAATTACACATAAATTACACATAAACTAGTTTCAACATGATTAGTGAACTCAATTATTTTAAATCATTACATGTTTAATGACCAGTTTCAATCAGTGTTCATGTTATTTATGAAACTAGTTGGTGGTGTAAAAATAAAGTAGTAATTCAGTAGATAATTATATGCTTCACAACCATTAGAAAACCAGTTAAGGAACTGTAATGCGTTCAAACCAATAGACAGCCCGAATAAAAAATTACAACACAAGTCTGCATAAAAAGATTCCACATGTATATTTTTAAACATAAAACGACATTATTTCATGGCAAAACATTTAGGGAACTTTAAACAAAACAACATGTTACAAACAATGTTAATCGCATTTAAAATACAGACTTGTATACAAACTACCAAAAATAGGCACTAGAACTAGTTAGGATACTGTAGTGCGTTGAAAAAAATTGACAACCCGAAACAAAAAATACCAAACCAAAGATCTGATTATGAGAAATTGTGGGTATAAACAAATTGTACATCAAAATACGTTTTAAAATCATGCTCAAACTAGATAACAAACTATAATGTATTGACATAAATAAGCCCACAACAAACTCAAACTTGAGGTACGATTCATCGGAATTCCACCACATGTGGGTATAATCTAGTTCAAACTATAAAAGAATTCACATAGACCAAGAACCGAGTCTGGAACTATCATCTCTATACAAATTTAATTATTAAACATTTAGCTGTCAAATTCCAATGATCGTGAAGCTTACATTAACAAGACCTGGAACTATCAAGCACATACAACTTACAAAAATCGACCACAACTGAACATGGGTGTGAAGCTTACCTAAACAAGACCTGGAACTATCAAGCACATACAACTTGCAAAAATCGACCACAACTGATCATGGGTATGAAACAGGTCTGGAACTATCAACCTATAAGACTTTCCATACCTTAAAAATCAAACAATAATTTACTGATACAAATTACATGACAGGAAACTTAAATTTGTCATACAATTAACCGTTATTCAACCAAATATGGGGATATTGTGGTTCAAACTCATAAATAAAAAAATATAGATCCAAAATTGGCGCTGGAACTATCATCTCTATAAAGATTTCCATACTTTCAAAACCAATTAACAAAGAAGAGTGGGTATGAACACTAACTAAACAAGACCCGGTTCTATTAAACTTGATTAATTTCAAATTAGAAAAAAATTGGCTACTCCCCAAAATTTTAAAAATCACGGTTTGCAAGGAAATTATTGCATGTCTAAAATTCTTCCAATTACGACGCAAAGATAGAATTCTGTGCACGCGGAGTTTGGGAAAAACTTACCTGACTTATTTTGCGAGGAAAAATTTCTTGCACGCGGCCTGCCCTAGTAGCTCGCCGCCGGAGATCTGTATCTTCACCGCTGGAGAACTTTAAAAATCGTTGATCTCTCTGGTGCAATGGGGTTTGAAGTTCTTCCGCCTGTGGTGAGCGATTTTCACAAACCTGTCGGTTTGATTTTTTCCTCTCGAAGCGTGAATAATGATAAAATAAATGTGTAGTTTTAGGGAAGATTTGATATCAATGAAAAGAATGATTAATATTTAGATCGTAATTCATGTAAAACAAAACATAAAGGTTAGTTCCGGAAGTTTTCGCTCTTTTACGATTAGACTAAAGATTAGTATTTAGATATAATAAAAGACTAGGGACTTGCTCTTTTCATGAAAGCCCCTTATATCATTATATATATAATGCTAAGATTACTATCGCCACGTCTCCCCTAAATTATGTAACTATAGGTGTACGTATCGGTTAATTCAAATACTTAAATATATTTTTTATTCTTTACATTATCTTTTTTAGAAAAAGCAGTGCACGTCTCGATTCCAGATCTGAAACGGGAGAGAAGCTCTGGCCGCGCTCCGGGCCTCCATCTCTTCAAACCTTCAGCTCTGTGCCGTTGAAGACCACTGTCCAAGTCGCTCTTCTTTGTTCAAGAATTAGTTAATTCTATTATCCGAGTAAATTCGATTTCTCGCGTCATCTTAAAATTTCGACTGTCGTCGTCGAGTTCTTCGCTTTTCTTCGGCTCGCTTCTTCCTCTCTGCGATATCACGAGTAATTAATCTTCTCCTTTTTCTCGCTCTTGAATCGTTCTCTTTTGATGGTTTTTTTTAGGGTTTGAGGAATTGATGTATTTGCTATTTCTTTGAGTAGGACTTCTGTGATTAACAATTTTTTATGGGTTTTGTTCCTTTGTCATTGGATTTTGTTTGGAAGGATTATTTTTGTAGTATGTTTTGCCTTTTCCTGACGTTTTTAATTTGTATTTTTCTCCTGAAAGATTCCAAGCAGAATTTGGAAGTGAATGGCAGGTGATTTGCATGGGTGACGATGCGGAACTGGGTAGCGGAGCAAGGAGATCAAAATGGCTTGGTGATCTCCAGCCTCCTCAAGAAGAAGAGAACCTTGATGCACCTGCTGCTCCGAATAGAACCACCAGGAAAAGAGGGAGAGGGAGAGGAAATGCAGCAGCAACTGCTGTAGCAAAAGGGTCTCTGCAGCAACACCCGCTAGGCCTACTGGTGCTGGTCGAGGCAGGTGAGTAAGGTTAATAGATTTGGGCCTAGAGATACCTTGTGAGCCTCTTCATCAAGTTGTTGGTGCTGGGGTTGGGGAACCAGCTTTTAATAGAGTAGAGGGTGTTGCAGATAAGGACATCGCGGTAGACGGTGGGAGTGGCGATAAAGCTATGGGAGTTGAAGAGGGTGCGAGTACAACACTGGTGCCGGAAAGGGTAATTTCTTCGCAACCTTTAGTTTTGCATATGTAAATTTTAAAAACTACCAATGTTCATCCACTGTAACTTTTTGAAGTTGCACGTGCCGTGAATATTCATTTCCACACATAAATATATTGTTTTCCTTGGAATCGTGATAGTAAAGTTTTATGTGTTTATTTGTTTGTTCGATTAACATTACAACATTGTTGTTTGTTCATTTCTGTTAAGATCATATATATGCCTCTTATCTCACCTCAAAGCCAGTTATCATGGAATAAGATTTTATTTTCAGAAACATATAACTATAGTTTTTTATTTGGGACTATATTAAATATATGACCTCAAGTTTAGATTAATTTTATTTAGCAATATAGACTGCTGCACTTATCATAATTTATGTTCTTGTTTTTGTTTTTGTATTTTCTTTATTTTTATAATCTTATTTCTTTGTATTTTGTTTTTTCAGCCAAACATTTTATAATTGTAAGAATATTTCAGGTAAATATTTTATAATTGTAAGAATTTTATTTGTGCTTACTTCTAATTTTCTTAAAATTTAATTCTAATTTTAGGGTATAATTTTTTTTTATTTTTTTTATTTTTGAATGATGTAATTTATAATTTCAGGGGCAACATGGTTTTTTAAAGTTGCAATTAAATTTAAATGCACAAAACTCTATATGTTGACTGTTGATTATCAGGTCAATAATTATCAAAATTTGTAAATGTTAATTTTTTTTTTAATTTTGAATAGTACTACAATTATTCGATCTCAAGCTCTCTATTTAGTCTACATTTTTCGTTTATTTTCTTTTGTTTTCAATGTCAAGGGTTCATTTTAATATTTATTTTTATACATCGATTTATTTTATATAATCAGATTTTATTTGCGGCTTAACTCGACTTAATATTTTAATCGGCTTAACTCGACTTGATGGAAATGTTTTATGCAGGTTCATCATTAATCGACTACAACGTCTACAAGTTCTTACAGTTTTTATTTGCGACTTAACTCAATGAGCTGATCAATACAGATTGTATACAGGTATGCATAAAATTTAGGTATGCTTGGCTCCACCTTCAAAGATCATTCAATATAATTGTATACAAGTATGCATACAATTTAGGTATGCTCGGCCCCACCTTAAAAAATCATTCAATATATGATTGTATATAATTTTATTTAGACATCTTGTATCGATCTATTTTTCGAATATAAGTCGACCAATTCATCTGAATATAAATATATAATGAATACTGAAGTTACAGACCGTCGACAACTTTTTTACAAGAAGCTGAACGTGAACATTTGCGGAAATAGTGGCTTCTTGAGAAGACACAAATCAAAACTAAGTCTTAAAGTCTTATAATTCTTGAATGAAATGTTTAATTTCTTATATATTCCTTCAATTTTTTTAGTACTGGCCATCGACGAGCGATTCGGGTTAATATTTTGCATGTCCTCGTAATTCAGAGATTCATTCGATTTTATGTGATTCTATATGTCTAAGTTGATTTGTGAATTTGTTTGCCATTTATATTAGGTTCAGAAAGGTGATACCATTGGGGAGTTCATTTGTGCTGTTCAGCAGCAGCTTGCCCCTGGATTTCGAGAGGTAAGGACTACCTCAGTAAAGAATTATGTGAAAGAAGATCTCATTATTCCACATGTAAGACCACATACTTGATTATGGGAGTATTTATTTTTTCACTGCAGATTAAAGTTGACCTTGAGCTTATGGAAATGTTTTTCTCTTTCTCCTTGTTGCAGCAAACACAGTTTCTATGAGCTGATTGTGAACAATTGCATATTTGAAGGAGCCTATGATACTTGAATAAATTAAGGTTACACATGTGTAGGTGACTTATTGACTCTATAATGACTTATTATTCATGTTTATAAATAACACTTTGTATATATTGTACATATGCTCTATTATATAACTATTTTACATCAGGCGCTGTAAATGTATAGAGTTCGACAACAAATTCTAAGGGCCCTCGTTTTGCATGGCAAGACGATCGCACCTAATATATATATATATATATATATATATATATATATATATATATATATATATATATAAATTTGAAGTAGATACAATAGAATCAGATATGAAAATTACAGAAAAATTAATCCTTTTAATTAAAGAAAAATCCAGAAGAAAATAGAGTACTCTAACACCACCAAGCACCAACACAAATCTACGAATACAAAATAAACCGAAAAACAAGAATAAACAAACCGCCTTCACAGCTCAAGGTGCACTCAGACACAAGGCCATAATACAATCAAAGCTCAGCAGGATACAGGGCCACAGCATCATGAAATTGCTTGAAGTGACGGATGAGAAGATCATAACAACGCTCTTGCAAGCCAACAAAAAGATCACATAAGCGCGTGGGCCACAACATCATCAAACAAGGCAAACTCACGGGCCACAAGCTCATCAAAGAAGCCGCGCTCACGGGCCAAGAGATCATCAAAGAGGGCTTGGTCACGGGCCGCAATACCATCTAAGTGCGCTAAGACACTAGCCACAATATCATCAAACCGCGATAGAAAACTTGTCACTATAGCATCAAAGCTCGATAGGGCATGGGCCAAAATACCATCAAAATGTTCACGATCACGGGCCACTGAATCATCAAAGTGATTCATTGTTGTAATTTTAGCATCTATTTCTATATTAATTTATTTGATTCATGTAATTTTAATTTTATTTTTGAATGTTTTTTTTTAATTTATGTTTGTTAATTCTTAATTAATTATTTAATATATTTATATACAAATAATATTGTACACACTTTTAATGTAATATAAATTAAATAAATAATTTAAAAATAAAAATAAAATGAGAAAATTGTATAGATTGTTGATAAATGATAAAAAAAAAATAAAAAGTTAGATCGTAGAGTGAAATGAATTTTATATTGAAAAGTTTGGTTGTTGATAATCATAGTCTTAGTACACCCACCACAATTACCTATTCTACCCTTTTTTACCCAAACCACATTAATTTGTTTTTAATTTTTCTCAAACTGTTCATCGTTAAACTACATCTCTTCCTCCTTAATTCTCAACAACAACAATAGCTTGAAGAAAAAATTCGCAAGGTTTAAATTATTTTCAAAGTTTAAAAAAATCAAAACTTATAAAACTTAATTATTTTTTTCAGTAATCCTAAAATTATACTAATTTTACTCCTCAATTTCGAAGGAGATCATAGAGCTTCGAAGAAGAGTGCTAACAGGGGCGGATGTTGTTATCGACCGGAAGTGATGGGTGTTCTGGTCTTTGAACTGCGATTGCCCAAGGAGGCGGGCCGCGGGCCGGTATGGCAGTGTGTTGACGGCTGGATGGAAGTCGCATTGGCCCGTGGCAAATGGCGGAATGGCCTGTTCGGGACTTTGCCTGAGAATGGCAAGTTCCAAAGGGTAAAATAGATATTTATAATTGTCTAAAATGAAATTAAAATAAAAGAGGGTGCGAAAATGAAAAAACCCATACAATAAACAAGCCCAAGTACAAATACATATATATATATACAAAACAAATATCAAAAATCTAAAACAAAATAGAGTACCCTAAAACAAATCCAAATTCTAAAGTAGCCGAAAAACAAGACTAAAAGAAGCGCCATCACAGCTACATCAAAGTTCACTCGGCCACAATACCATCAAAGCGCAGCAAGACACGAGCCACAGCAGCATGAAAGCGCTCAAAGCCACTGGCCACAAGATCATAAGAGCGGACAAAAAGATCAAATAAGCACGTGCGGTCAAGGGCCACAAGATCATCAACAAAGGCAAACTCACGGGCCACATAAGTATCAAGATAAGCTCGCTGACAGGCCACAACTTCATTAAAGAGCACTTGATCACGGACCACAATGCCATCAAAGCGCTCTATGGCACTACCAACAACACCATCAAAGCGCGCTAGATCACTCGTTGCGAAACCATCAAAGCGGGCTAGTACACGAGCCAAGATGCCATCAAAGTTGGCACGATCACGGGCCATAATTCCATCAAAGTGATCGCGCTCACGGTCCACAAGATCATCCAAGTTGGCGCGTTCACGAGCCACAAGATCGTCAAAGCGAGCGCGTTCAGGGTGATTGTGACCACGCGACAAAAGATCATCCAACGTTGCCTTCTCACGGGCCGCGAGATTATCAAATCGTGCGCGGTCACAGGCTGCAAGATCATCAAAGCGTGAGCGGTCAAGATCATCAAAGTGCACTTTTAACTCGCTACGGCGGAGATATCTATGAGCTTGGAAACCAGCAAAGAGGTCTTCCGAGTAGGCTAGGAGTTCAGCACGACGAGACTCAAAGGAGTCAGAGGCCACAAAAGATGCAGATGGGTGGCCCTGGAAAGGACACTGCCAAGGGGGCATCTCATCTGTGCCAGAGATCAAGCAGAAACAGACAGTCGACAAATAAGGAGACGAGAGTAGATAACATTGAGTGTGCAGCCATCGATGAAGAGATGTCAGCAGCAGCAAAAAACTGAAAAACTCATCCTACTGTTGCTTGCTGCAAAGATGGAAATCAGTCTGGTGGCTGCAAAAATAAGAAAACCTTACTTCTAGGGTTGATCCAGTTGAATGGATAAACCATTACACATTTAGCTCAAACCAACACAGTTGATAACGATCCGGGCAAGGTAACACACACACACACAATAGAAGCACATCCCTCAGAAGCAATGTTCTCATCAAAGAAATTCAGTCTACTTTTAACGTTGAATTTCTCAAGAATTCATCACGGGGATGCACTACTTATCTGTTTCAGAATTAATAATAATACCGAGTATGAACAGCACATAAATGGGAGGAGGACCCTTACCGGCGGCGGCGGCGGCAAGTTGTTTCACCGTGAGCCTGAGAGGCTACTTAATTAGGTTTTACCGAAGGATATACGGAGACATAACTTCTTGGTCCAAGCCCATATTATATATACACCCTAAATGGACCTAGTCCGGCCCATCACAATATTTACATTAATTCCAATATATTTAAATTTAATTCTTTTGTCCTATGTCACACTCAAAGTTAACTGGACTCCTCAAGTAGGTCTACGAGATATGCTACTCCTGGAGCATTACTTTTGATGGCATCTTAACCGTAAATGCATGGGTGTGGGTGATTACGTGTGTATTTAATATAATAATATTAAATCTACGGTCAAGATGTACATGATGTACTCCACTTGGAGTAGCATAGACAAACCCCTCAAGTATAAGGAAACAAGTGGGACTTTTCATTCAAAAAATAAAACACGTGATAATTTTGACTCCTCTCATAAAAACATGCTATTTTACACAAACTTCACTTGAAATCTTTTGCATTTATTGTAAAAAATTTAACTCATACAACCATAAACCATAAATTCCTTTCTATATTCATTACGTTTTATTTTAAATTATAATTTAATTATTTTTTAAATATGTTCATTATTATTTTTTAAAGTGCAAAACATGGTTATTGTTTATAATAACTAAAACTAATATTCCCCTTTTCTCAATAATACATAAAAATATTAATTTTTCATTAATCTATAAAAATAGTGTGAATCTTGGCATATTACTATTATTATATGTAGTAATTCACATGTAATCATAAATTTGTAATGCATAACCACATTTAAATATACTACTTCACAACCGACTTTGGTACAGTATATTTATAGGAGGTTTGCAAGCAATCTGAACAGATCAAAAAGACTCGCGCCATTAAAATTGAATCACTGATGATGAAATAAATTGTTAAAAATAAAAATGGGTAACAGTTTAATTGTAGGTTCTTCAATAGCATTCATTTTATTTTTCATTAAAATTCACAATTTAAGGTTGATCTTATAGTTATTTATTTATTTTTCGTCCATTTACTGATGAAACCTTTAAATAATATATATACTTCAAACTTCTCATGAGGTAAGAAAAAATTACCCCTTCATTTCTAAGTTTATAATTATCTAAATTTTTTAATTATTTTTTGTGTTTATTTCTATTCATTTTTAATGTTAAACGATTTTCATAATTATTTTTCAACTATTCTACACGTTTTATACTCCATAATTTAAGAGATAAATAAAAAAATTGGAAAATTGAGTCAGAATTTTTTTATTAACAATATAACAATTAAGCTCTTTTATAAATATTCATATTTAATTAATTTTATTAACTATATAACAATTCAACTCATTTATAAATATTTACACTGGTATATGATTCAAATGAACTATTAAAACGTTCAAAATTATTATTGAAAAAAAACATAATTTTTTTTTTTCAGTTTTTGCATTAGTGGAAAACTAAACTTTACCGTACAATATTACAAATAATAGATTTTCAAATCGTTTATATTGTGTTCAATATTTTTTTTAACAAATAAATTAATAAAAATATTTAAAATATAATTAATTGAAACACAAATAAAATAACTATTAACCAATTTAATTTAATGATATTAATTATACAACTATTCACCATCTATTATTCACACGGGTTATATTATTCAAATGTCCAATAAAAATGTCGAAATTTATAATTAGAAAACAATTAAAGGAGTATATTTTTTTATTTTCTAAATCATATATAAATACAAATAAATTAATAGCACGGGCGTTATTGAAAATTGATACAGTTGAAATAAAAACAATACAATTATTCAATAATATAATGTTAATATAAAGATTCACACGGAATATATGTTTAAAAGTGAATTTTCAATCAAAACATTCATAATTATGATTGAAAAACATTTCAATTTTTTATATTTTTTTATATTTTGTATCTTTATAAAAATTATTAAAATAAATTCATAAATGAGACATTTAACAAAAACAAAATATGTAATGTTCAACAATTGAATTTTATTAACTATTCAACCATTTTATATTTATAATTTACAATGGTATATGCTTAAGAAGACTAATAAAATTATTGTAAATAATTATTAAAAAAAACTTCAAAATCATCTTTTTAATTTATTTTTAAAAAGAAAAATAAATTAATAAAATAAAGTGAGATGGAAGATAGTAATACATAAATAAAAAATAGAAATAATTCAAAAAATATTTATTAATTATAGTAGAATTAAAAATTTATTTTACCATTGTATTGTATCCTTAATTTTAAATATATTGATAATCAATTAGTTTTCTATATATTGTTTTTTGAATTGATTGATTGACTAAATATTTAGATTAGAAATTTGTTGACTTTCTAATATATATTTTGAAAATGAAAATTAAACGGTAGGTTTTTCAAACGTCCTAATATAAGAAGTTATTCATTTCACATACTCTATTTATTTTTTGTCCAGTTTATTTATTTACAATATTAAAGCTAATTTATTTATAAAAATCATAATACTAAATCTTATACTACTAGATCTTATGTTCATTCACATTATTTTTATTAAAAAAGAAAATATTAACTATAAAATATCTCATTTATTATTATTTATATTTTTAAATTTAATACAATTGAAGTCCAATTTTTATAAAATAACCAAATGAGAATAAAAACCTCAAGAATAGGACTAATGTAGTTTATAATGAGTTATTAAGAAAATTGTAATGAAATTGCATTACATTTTATTTAATTTTTTATTTCCTTTTTGAAGTTTTATGCTTCCCCAACAATCCTATATCCGACAACAAATTTATAAATATAAAGAAAGAACAATCCTATATCCGACAACAAATTTATAAATATAAGGAAATAACAATCCTATATCCGACAAAGAATATAGTTGGTTGAGCACTCCAATTAAAATTATCCGACAACAATCCCATATTCGACAACAATCCTCACTTGTCAGAGTCGTTAGCTCAGTTGGTTGAACACTCAAATTAAAAACCGTTAAGTCCAAATTACGAACCCAAAAAATGTGTGTGAGTATTTAAAAAAAAAAAAACAATCCTCGGTGTTGAAGATGGATCAAAGAAGGAGAGAGTGATGTTGTAGTGTTGTTGTTTCTGTTTTGTTATGCATTTGTTATTTTGAGTTTGAATAAGTTGGTGTGAGGGTAATTTGTCTTTAGTCATGTTTAGTATAAAGACCCACTTTGTAACACTTTTTGACATAATGCAATCAGAATTTATAACTCTCGCTCTCTAATTTACATATTCATTTTCCCTCCCTCTCTAAACTCACGCTTTCCACACAAATGGTTTGAGCTGCTCGGACGTCGACTCTCCGGTCAACTTTCGGCTATGAATTTCTACATTGTCCATCTCCTACCTTGGATCATTCTGTGCCTTTTTATGATTCTGTTCATGACTCTATTATTGCTGATTATGTTATTGACCCTCCAGTTGATACAAATGAATCTATTCATCCTGTTCTTCCTAATGATACACTTGCAGCCCGGCTTTAGCAAGTGCGGGATGTGCACTTGCACAGGGCCCCCAAATATTTGGGGCCCAATTTTTTTAAATACAAGCCCAATTTTTTATATCCCTTTTATTTAAAAAATAGCTTTATTACGCTAGCTAGCTATAATCGTCTTTTTTTTTTTAACATAAATCACTCATTCCTCTTTTCAATTTTTCATCTTTTTTTTTCTGAACCCTAAAATTCATCTTTTATTCGGATTAACCCAAAAAATTTCATTATTTTCTTCAAGTTGTCAATGATCAAGGTAATTCATCGAATTTCTATCTTAATTGAATTATTCTTCTTTCACAATTCATTTTATGATTTTAGTTTTCCCTATTTTGTTGATTATGATTTCGTTTTCGGTTTTCATACTTGCAGGAGATAATAAGTACAAATATTTATTGTTGGAACTCTCTTGTTGCATTGCCTAATTGCCTCAACAGCCCTATACCTATTGCCCTAAGGTTGTTTCTTTCTTTGTTAGTTGTTAATTATTTGTTGGTTATTTTTTCCAGCCGTGGAGTATTAAAATAATGTCGTCTAAAACTAGAAAATATGATTCGGGTTATGAAAAACGCAAGAAAAAGAAAAGAATTGAAGAGTTAACTCGGTCTCAACAAGGCGCTCTAGATAAATTTATTGTTAAAAATGGTAATTGTAATGATAATGTAATCATGGATGAAGATATTGATAAAGTTGATGATAGTGTTCCCTCAGTTGATGAATTGAGTCCTCGTAATTGTGATATACCAACTGAAATTGTACTATTAGGTGAGAATGATCAGGTGCCTACTGAAAATGTTGATGTTCCTTCTGAAAGTGTTGAAAGTGAAAATGTTAGTGAACATTTTGTTCCTTTTGATGAGAATGTTGATATTAGTTTAAGATGTGATATCTATGATCCTAGAAACTGGGACAATTTAGATGCGAAATTGATAGACATATTAGCTGTTAAAGGTCCAAAAAGAGATTTGAGTATTGAAAATGGGCCTAAAAATAAAGTAAGCAGATATTTTTCATCAAAACATTATACTAGAATTTTGTCAAATGGAGAAAAGTGGGATAGAGAATGACTTGTTTACTCAAAAGATCTTAATAAAGTATTTTGCTTTTGTTGCAAATTATTTAAAAAATGTCTACGATATGGAGATTTAGTAACAGGAGGATTTAATGATTGGACTCAGGCCCGACCTTTAGCAAGTGCGGGATGTGCACTTGCACAGGCCCCCCAAATATTTGGGGCCCAAATTTTTTTATACCTTCTATTAAATACAAGCCCAATTTTTTATACCCCTTCTATTAAAAAAATAGCTTTATTACGCTAGCTAGCTATAATCGTCTTTTTTTGTTGGCTGAGTTTGATCCAGTTGTTCAAGAGCATTAGTCGCATAGTAAATATTGATACTCATTTTCATTATCTTGGTCATAATATTCAAAATGAATTGATATATTTGCTTGCTTCTTACATAAAATCTAAAATTATCAACAAAATTAAGAATGCAAAGTATTATTCTGTTATTCTCGATTGTACGCCTGACATAAGTCACAATGAACAAATGACTATGATATTACGCTATGTGGATAACTCTTCAGTTGAATTTGTAATTGAGGAATCATTTCTTGGATTTTTGAATGTGAATGATACTACTGGTTTAGGGTTGTTTGATGCTATGCAATCTGAGCTAAATCTACTTGATCTTGATTTAGGCAATATTAGAGGTCAAGGTTATGATAATGGTGTTGGTTATTTTTGTACAAACTGTCTAAATCCGAAACATAAAATAAAATAAAATCTGGACTAGAGCAGTACTACTGATCTTTACAATTCCAGAATAAAATTAAATAAAATAATTAAATAAATTAACCTTTAATCGGGTTTCGAAAAGAAACTTGTTGCGGGTAGTCGAGGCGCTTTCGCTATCCGCAAGACTAAAACGCCCCGTGTATGCTACAGTTTTGCGACGTTAGTCCCCAAAGATACAACGACTTTCAATCATCTTCTAGTCTGAAGCACACCAGCTAGAAGCTCCGGCGAACGAAAAAGAGAGAGAACCGAGCATATGCAAATGCAGGAACTAAATATTGTCTACACAATATTCTAACTATATGAGAATGCACTTTAAGCTTTAGAGAGAAATAGATTGAAATGTTGTGTTCTTCTCAACTACAAAAGCTCCTATTTATACTCATTAGGGGGAGTGTACAACCCATTGGGCTGACTATTTAAATTCCGTACAATCCATTTAGCCTAGCCCAACAGCTTAACACAATTAAATATTTCAACTAATTTTACTCAGCCTAAAGGCTGGTAAGCCCAAGTCATAATAACCTAACTTGTTATTATTTTATAGGCCCACTACAATTTGTACTTGTTAGACTTTTATAGGCCCAAGAAAAATCTCAGAGGCCCAAAGTCCAAATCATACTCCAATTAACCGAGAATAACAATTCAAGGTTAATGGACTTACTCAATGTTGAAACAATTCACTACTCCTCATATAACATCACAAGAGTATTGATTTTCTCTCCACATTCAATGTGGGATTGTGACTTTTCAAATTCTCAACAATCAATACAATGACCTTTTATAATGGTTCTCACAAATCCATTATATCCCACATTCTGATGTGGGATGAGACTTGATTATCTCATTCAACAATGCCTTTTTCACTTGCCTAATTCAACTATTTATTTCTCACTCACCGAAAAATCGGATTTTGACGAAATAAAATAATATAATTAACTACGCAACATCGTAGAAAATTATCAACAAATTAATTCCAACTTGAATTAATATTTAGCCATAAAAAATCAGTCAAATATTGGTCAAACCAAATATTTTATTTCAATTTTTCCAACAAATGGTTCTAACATGAAAGGTAAACATCAAGGCGTGCAAAAAAGATTATTAGATGTGAACCCAAGAGCCTTTTACACTCCCTGTGGTTGTCATAGCTTAAATTTGATATTGTGTGATATTGCTAATACTTGTGGTAAGGCTAGAGATTTTTTTGGAATCGTGCAACGCATATACACAATATTTGCTCTTTCGACAAAGAGGTGGCAAATTCTAAAGTCTAATGTGAAAGGTTTGACACTTAAACTTTATGTTACAGCTATTACAAACTGTTGGAGTGCAATCGTATGTTGGAGTGCAATCGTATGACTAAAGTATTTGAACATGACCAAAGTCAAAGGATTGTTGTGGGATATAGATTGTTCTTTCTTTATACTTAAGGACGGATAAGAGTCTAGTTAACTTTGAGCGTGACATAGGACAAAGAATTAAGGTCAAGGTTATTTACACCTCCTCAATTCATCTTCACACCCCTCTTTTTAATTAAATTTTAAAAGTTAATAAATTGCTAAGTACACCCTTCCCAAAATACCTTCAATACCCTTGATTAAAAAAAAAGCTCATAAACCCTCTTATTGATCAATCGATTATCGATCTCAGTACCAATTCTAGAACAAAATCCATGAATTTATTCAAGATCGTCCACCGTTTCTACTTGAAATGAAGGACCGAAAGGTACCCAGACGTTGCCCAAACACCTCAACAACTCGGTTGGGAAAAACGGCAAATTGGTCGGCAAGACCCCAGTCCGACATGGATCGAGGCTCCAACCCCGCCTTCGGCTCTCGACCTCAGATACGCCGCCTGCGGTTGCCAGAGGACACCTTCTCGGACCGCAGGCAGCGGCTCCTCCGCCCCTCTCCCGCCAGCACTCTCTTCTCCGGCGGCGCTTAGAGCCGCCTTTGGCATTACCTGTTTCAACAAAACTTGGGATGAAAGGAGACGGGTGGGTACTGGGTAGTAAAAGGCTTTTTAGAGGGGTATTTTGGGAATTTTCAGAGGGGTGCTATTAATAATTTATAAAGAATTGAAAATAAATTAAAAAGGGTGGTGTACAAATAAAACATGGAGGTGTAAATAACCTTAACCAAGAATTAAATGTAAATATATTTTGGAACAAATGTAAATATTGTGTTGGGCCGGACTAGGTCCATTTAGGGTGTAAATATAATATGGGCTTTGACCAAGAAGTTATGTTCGGCTCAATATATAAATACTCCGTATATCTTTGGGTAAAACCTAATTAAGTAACCTCTCAGGCTCACGGTGAAACAACTTGCCGCCGCCGGTGAGGGTCCTCCTCCCATTTATGTGCTTTTCAGTTTTCATACTCGGTATTATTATTATAATTATTATTATTATTTCTGAAAAAGATGAGTAGTGCATCCCCGTGATGAATTCTCGAGAAATTTAACGTTAAAAGTAGACTGAATTTCTTTGATGAGAATATTGCTTCTGAGGGATGTGCTTCTATTGTGTGTGTGTTATTTACTGCTGTTATTTGTAATTCCTGAACTTTGCTATAAATAATTGCAATATTCCCTGCCCGGATTGTTTGAGCTAGATGTGTTTGGTTGATCCATCCAACTGGGGCTACCCTGCCCGGATTGCTGTTATTGCTTGATCATTGGGTTAGGGTTTTAGCCACTGCTGAGTTTATAAGGAGAATCACACTCCTAGAACGAGAGAATTGGGAGCGGTGACCCTCCGAAAACTACATTTCGGAATTATACCCCTTCCTTCATTTTTCATTTATTTTTAAATGAAAATAGAATAAAAATAAATGTAAAATCAGAAAATACTTATTAAAAATTACCAATTAATCTAACATCTTTTCTAATTTGCACATTGGCCCCTCAAACATATCAAACTCTACCCCCAAATCGCTGCCCCCGTTCTCTCCATCCCGTTTCAAAATTGCAGAAAGAACAAAAAAACAAAAAATCCTCTGTTCAAATTTCCGGTGAGATCAAACAATGTCGACCGCCTCCACCTCCTCAGCTGCTAGTAGAGCATCGAAGAGGGCTCGTGGGACGACCCCTTCCCCGACCCATTCCGGCCGCGCGGATTCTCGATCGAAGTCGAGGCACGACCTTGCTACGGTCGGTGGCTTGACGGAATCCGAAGCTAACAACAATTTTCAGGTACGTACACCCTCTCATTTCATTGCCGTAGTTCGTTTCAATTCGTGTAGAGTGTAGTTGAGAATGAGTGTTCGTTTCTGTGAAATTGAGAAGTCGATTGCATGTCTGTGATTGACGCAGGGCGCAGCCTTCAGCTTGCGCCCTGCGTCAAATGTTGTGTGTATGCTGTGATTGACGCAGGGCACAGCCTTCAGCTTGCGCCCTGCGTCAAATGTTGACACAGGGCGTAGCCTTCGGCTTGCGCCCTGCGCCCTGGGCAGCCCAGTTTTTTTTTTTTTGTGTGTTTTTGTTCTTGTTCTGTGTTTCAAACTCCACAAATTTAGTACTAATGTTACTGTCATTCTTTCATATTACAGTGCTTCCATTTGGACCATTTCAGAAGAACAAAAGCATTTTAGAAGTCATCTTTTTTTTTTTTTTTTGTTCTTGTTCTGTGTTTTTCAGGAATAATATCGCGTTGTTTCGGCATCGGAAATCCGGGATATCCTGCCACAGCGCACATTCAGTGATGATGTGCTGGGTGGGAAGATAACCTCTCGGCAAGGTTTCAAGAAGCTCCCCGAGATAACCCAGAAACTGTTCTCGGTCTTCCCGGATTGTGCGAAGGAGTACCCTCAGCTGGGTAGTTTCTTGTATTTGGATGGGAAAGGATGCGTGCCCAATGCGGCCATCCATCAGTTGATGGCTCCAGTAAGCATTTTCCCGAGGGCGGATGAGCACTATAGGTATGAAGCCATGATTTATGCATATAATTTAATTATCAATAATAATATATCACTTTTACAATCATTTTTTCTGACTATCTCATAATAGGTTGTTCGTAGTGAACGGTATGGTTGCTCGACTAAGCGCTGTGGAGTTCAATTTGGTAAGTGGCCTGCACTTTTCTGACTCCCGAACTGCATTTGACCTCAACAAGAAGCAAGACCTGAAAAAGAAAGTCTTTCCCCACTATTACAAGAAGAAGAGTCAGGTGCCCATCAAAGAAGTGTATGAGGCAGCCGAGGCTTTCTTAAGCCGCGAAGATGCCGAGGATCACCCAGTTGCGATCAACCTTGTATTTGTTTGGTTGATTGCAGCCCTGTTGGACCAGCCTAACAGACAAAAATTGGTCCCTGAAGATCTATTTGAGGTAATAAGTGAATTAAATTTACTTTATATTGTGTACTTAAATTTACTTTAAATTGAGGTAAGATGTTTTTAAATTTACTATATATTTGCGTTTATTACAGCTTTGCAGTGACTTGGATGCATGTCAGAAGTATTCATGGGGATTACGGGTGTATAAGGCTGTCGTGGACGATTGTTTCGTGTCTATGGGGGACATCGAAGTCGTGCCAGGGGTTCCTGATCTAAAGCAATGGAATGCTTATGGGTTTCTCCAGATTTTTGCGGTATGTTTTAAACTAGTTTCTTGATATTCGTTTCGATAATTAAATAGGTTTTGTAGTTCTTTTAATTAAATAAAAAATGTTTTGTTTTTTAGTTCTGGATGATCGAGGGTTTAGAGGGTGCGGCTGTACAGTTGCGGGCGACCCCCAGGAGAGAGGTCAGGCATGCATACCCCAGGATGCTGCGATGGTCTCTAAGCAACAGCGCACCGACGACCGAAGACTTCAAGGCATTCTTGGTTGGGGAGTTCAGGTAAGTGTTTGAACACGTTTATTGTGTGAATTAAAATTATTCAGACTTATACATTTTCAAAAACAATCATGCAGACTGTGTATCCGCGCTTGAAGCCGGACGTTGTCGAGCTGCAGTCTGCCTATTTTTACGGCACCCTGTGCTGGTTCGAGGAGGTTGCCGAAGATCACCGTACAGACTGTCTACGATTCGAGGCAGACAGTAGCTTCTGCAAGGACTACGTGAAGTTCGTAGCAGCAGCTCCAGCTTGGCCCAGCCGTCAGAGGACTCCACCTCCACCCGAGACGACAGCTCTTCCCGAGACAGTCTTTGACCATGCCGGTCCGTCGTCTCCACGGGTAGAAGTATTTAGTGTTTTGGTCACTTGTTACTTAAAAGGTTTAAGTATAAATGTTATAGTTTAAGTTGAACTTTAGGATATTCAAGGTATGACCAAACATTAAATTGTAATTTAGTTAATTTGAACCGTTGGATGATCTTGAAATATAGTTTTACGTGTCTCGTCCAATTTTCGTGAAAAAATAATGTCGGGAAGTGCTCGATTCGATAACGTCGGGAATTTGTCGATTTTTGTGTCCTACTCGAATCGAGCACTTCGCTACATTATTTTTTCAGGAAAATTGGACGGGACACGTAAAACTACATTTTAAGATCATCCAACGGTTCAAATTAACTTAATTATCTACGAATAAGTCGAGAAATTTCGAAAACAGTGTGAAACTGGGTCTGTGATTGACACAGGCGGCAGACAGTGGCTTGCGCCCTGCGTCAATTCTAACGGTCAGTGTTGAATGACCATGATTGACGCAGGGCGCAAGCCACTGTCTGCGCCCTGCGTCAATGACAGACCCGGTTTCACACTTTTTTCGCAATTTCTCGACTTATTCGTGGATAATTAAGTTAATTTGAACCGTTGGATAATCTTGAAATGTAGTTTTACGTGTCTCGTCCAATTTTCGTGAAAAAATAATGTCGGGAAGTGCTCGATTCGATAACGTCGGGAATTTGTCGATTTTTGTGTCTTACTCGAATCGAGCACTTCCCTAGATTATTTTTCCACGAAAATTGGACGGGACACGTAAAACTACATTTTAAGATCATCCAACGGTTCAAATTAACTTAATTATCCACGAATAAGTCGAGAAATTGCGAAAACAGTGTGAAACCGGGTCTGTCATTGACGAAGGGCGCAGACAGTGGCTTGCGCCTTGCGTCAATCATGGTCAATCAACACTGAATGTACAATGTGGGCGCAGGGCTCAGGCCACTGTCTGCGCCCTGCGTCAATGACAGTACAGAACTTAACATGGTTTCCCTGTTTTTTGTATTTCCAACCTGTCCAGAACACATATACAACACATTTAAGCACTTCTAACATGAAAAAATCAGTACCAAACAAAAGTCTCAAAACCGAAGTCTCGTACACAATCGTCTGAAAACACAATATTAAACATAAAAAACGAGTTCAATTCATGCCCTCTTCTTCAGTACACCCGGGCATCTACAACTTCCTCCTCTTGACATCACAACCTGCATAGTAAATGTTTCACAAGTCAAATTACACAAAAATATATGAAAACACATCAAACTACATAAAAGTTCAACAGTGTTTACTCTAGTGGAATCGAACAAGTCTGTGCATTGTGACCCTCTCCTTGACATTTGCCACAACGATATTTTTTCTTCGAAAACCTCTCAATTCGGCTCGTGAAGCGGTCAATTCTCGTCCGTCCTGGAGTCCTTTTCACCGGTGGGGGCAACACTATCATGCTTTGGACATATTCGGGAATCTCCGTCCATTGATCTTCTGAAGGAACATGTATAATGTTCTCCTTATACGCTTGCATCATATACTCACGGGTGAAATTAAGAGAAGTCATTTCATAAGCATATTGTCATGCCCGACTCGGGGCCTTGGCACACGCTGCGGCTATGGCATGCTTACACGGCATCATGTCAATCTGAAACACACCACATTCACACGTCATTGCCTCCAAATCCACAACCCCACACCATCTAGTCGACTCCACAGTGTACATCCAAGTACTTATTTTTTTGGTAACCCATTTAGGAGCACGGTCATAACGCACACAACGTTGTTTCCCTTCTCGGTGTCAATACACCAGTGAATGCCCAAGCTTCTTCACGATGTCTGCAAAACCATTCAACCATCTTATCCACAATAAACTTGATCAAGGAACATATGGGAAAGTCTTTAGCGTCTTTCATCACGGCATTTATCACTTCCACTGCGTTAGACGTCATCACCTCGTATCTATTCACACGGTGGTGGACTCTTGACCATTTCTCAAACGTGATATCTTCTAACCACTTCGCACATTTTTTCGCTCGCTGCTCAAAGCTCTTAAAAATGTCGATTGAACTCGGGTACAGTGTACCAGCACGCAGCCTTCTGAAAATGATCAACCAAGTCTTTTCTTTTGTTGAACTTGGACTTGATGTTTTGCATGATGTGCCAATAGCAGTGTCCATGTTCCGCCTTAGGGTAAACAACAGCTACAACATTTATAATTGGCTGACCTCTGTCAGACACGATTACCAGATCAGATCTATCTGGAATCAAAAACTGCAAGCACTCAAGGAACCAAATCCAGCAACTGGTGTCCTCTGCATCACCCACACCCCAATCAAGTGGGTAATTGTGATGCTCACTGTCAGTAGCAGAAGCAATAAGAAGCGTTCCCTTGTATTTATTGGTCATGAACGATGCATCAATGACGATAACGTCCTTCATGTACTGAAATCCCCGAATACACGCTCCGATAGCCATGAAGAAGTAGAGAAATTCATTATTGGCATCTGTCTGAATACGGGTGAACGTACCTGGATTCCTTTGTTCAAGCATGTAACAATACGAAGGAAGCTTCGAGAAATTATCTTCATAGGATCCGCGAACCTTTTCCAGAGCTCTCTGCCGCCCTCTCCATGCTTTGTCGTAACTGACTGTAATATTTTCCTCAGTACGCATGAACTGCTGAATTGCAGCTGGTGTTAGAGGTTTCTTTGCGTTCAAGAACTGGTCCTGTAGTTGATTGCCGATAAGACTGCTAGAGGCCTGCCTGTGCACGATGCTTCTATCAATCAAAGAACAAGTGTGGATATTGGTGTAGGTTTTAATCACAAACTCATCGGTCGTCTTCCTCCTCGTTGCACGAATTTTCCATCTGCAATGTTTTTCAACACATTTCACCACCTTTCGATTGTGATCAGATTTGTCCACAACAAATTCAAACTTGCCCTGCAATGCTATCCGACTGACAACGTAGCTGAACTCGTCTTTCTTCTTGAAAGTCTGGACAACTACCAAATCGGAACCATCATACCGACCACCCCCGTCTCGATCACAAAGTCTAAAAGCAGGAGCAACAACATCATCCACAACAGGATTATTATAACAAGAACTACCGCCCTCATTATAACCGTCATCACCACCTCCACCATTGTTATTATCATCGTCATCAACAACATCATCGTCGTTATCATCGACCTCGACACCATCAACACCATCATCATAATCACCACCCACACCACCATCATAATCACCATAAACACCACCATCATAATCACCAGAAACACCACCATACGAAGTATTACATAAATCAATGTTATCCCAAATAGATACTGTTGGTATATGTCCTTCGATCCTACGTGTGCAATCGATAAAGTCATAAGGTCGTCTTTGGATGTTAAATGATTATTCGATAATATTAATTGTTGGGAACAATATAATATTGATCGATAATCATACCTACAGGGTCACACACGGACTCGTAGATGATGAACAATGCTTGTTAATTATATTGATTTAGAATCAATATTTACGTGAATTTATATGCATGCATGGGATGCATTGCATGCAACGATTATTTTAATTGTAAACCATTCTTTGTTTTGGTACGATTATTACATTATTTATTTATACTTTAAACTCAACAAATCATATATAACATTAACACCAAAGGCCGAATCGAATAAGTCTCAATGAGACATAACTGTAACATTGTTGATTAGATCAAAATCTAAACATGCAACGAATCTTCTTTTAGAAGGCATTCTAGAATCATTTGACTTGGAGTCATTTGATACATGTGAATGATGTTTGATGGACAAAGATAACAATGTCATCTTTCTTGGAGAAAGGAGAACATGTGAGTGATTAATTAGGGATGATCCATACTGATGTATGTGGAACCTATCAGTTCACAAGCACATGAAGGTTATGTTTTGGAAAAGAGAAAACAAACTATATTAGATATAGTTCGACCATTCGATGAGAGGTCTAAATGAACTACTGGTCTCTTTTTGGGACACACAATTCTTGACTTCAACTTATACACTGAATAGGACGCTGTCAAAAGCTGTTGATAAGACACCATACGAGGTATGGAAAGGGAGGGTCCCTAAATTGTTTTCATCAAAATTTGAGGTTCTAAAAGCTTCTCTAACGAGATTTATCTCTATAGAGCTTGAACTCAAATGGGATAAAAGTTTCTTTATGGTATCCATAAGAAACTCGAGGGTAAAACTTCTACGATCTATCTGAGAACAATATTTTGTTGCTCGAGATAGTGATTTTCTTGAAAAGAGTTATCTTTCCTAGAAATTCAGTGGGAGCTCGGTTGTCTTGAACGAGGTTCAAGTGAAACAACCAATGATGAATACTCAAGACTGGGTTGAGAGTATTCTTATGGTTTTGGAAGCCATACCAGCCCTCGTAGGTCCGAAAGGCATAAATCTATCTCTATTAGTCCAATACTTAGATATTGAAACCAATGAGAGATATGAATTCATGCTTTTGGAAAGCGGTGAACCTTCGACTTAATTTCAAGCTATGACGAGTCCAGCTACTGAAAATTGGCATGGTGCCATGAAATCTGAGATGATATCAATATCTGATAATCAAGTTTGGAACTTGATATATTTGCATCACGGGGTTAGACCCAATGAATGCTAATAGATCTTTAAGATCTAAACAGACAGATGGAAAACCTAGGGTTTTCAAAGCAAGGTTGATGGTAAAAGTTTTATTCACGAGGTGGATTATGGAAAAACTTTCACCAGTTGCTTTGATTAAATCATTCAGATTATCTTAGCTATTGCTACTCATCTTGATAATGAGTTATGGTAATATTGGATGTTAAAACTAATTTCTTGAATTGGATTCTAGAAGAGAATGTGTTTTGACACAACCAAATAGTTTTATCGATCCTAATAAGGCTGAGAAATTATGCAATCTTATAATTCCATTTATGGAATAAAGCAAAGCATATCGGAGTAGCAATCTTCAGTTCAATGAATCCATACTGGGTTTTGGATTTCAGAGGAACTCGGAAGAGTCTTATTTTACAAGAAGAACAGTGGGAGTTACGTTGTATACATTGTGTTGTATGTCGATGACATACTCCTTATTGGAAACAATGTTTCTATGCTTAATTCTATTAAGAATGGATTGGAAATTGTTTTTCAATAAAGGATCTTGGATAAGCACAGTACATATTGGGCATCAAGATATGTCGGAACAGATCGAAAAGGATGTTTGGGCTTAGTAAAGCGACCTATACTGATAAGGTGCTTGATAAGTTCAGAATGAAAGATGCCAGAAATGGTCTCATTCCAATAACTAATGGCACATCTCTTAGCAAGATGCAATGTCCTACGAGACCTGATGAGCAAAAGAGGATGGAAAACATTCCTTATGCTTCGGCAATAGGGTCTATAATGTACGCCATGATATGTACACAACTGGACGTATCGTATGCTTTGAGCATGACGATTCGTATTCAAGGAAATCCAGGTGAGGCGCGTTAGACTACGACCAAGAATATTCTTATGTACCTTAGATGGACAAAAGAATATTTTGTTGTCTTTGGAAGACAAAAAGAGTTGATATTAACAAGCTGTTTGAATGCTAACTTCAAAACAGACTAAGATAATTTCCGATTTTAATCTGGTTATATCTTTTGTTTGGTTAGAGGTGAAATTTGCCGGAATAGTTCCATGCAATGCAATATAGATGATTAAACTATAGAAGCTGAGTACAGTATTGCATTGGATGCAGTAATGTTGGCAGTTAAGATTTGAAAGTTCTTGAATGAACTAGGTGGCGTAGCTAGATCAGCCCATCCGATAGTTCTCTATTTATAGTAGAGTTATCGCGCAAGCCAATGAGTTAGGAAGAACCACAAGTCTAAAACTGGTGCTCAGGAAGTTCCACATTATCTGGGAGATAGTTTTGTGGAGACATCGAGATAATAAAGTTGCAACTTTTGGGTAAGGTTGCAAACCCACTTTCTAAACCTCTCCAGCAGTTTAAGGTTGAGGCTTTCACGGCTGCAATAGAGATCAGACATCTTAGAGATGGGTTGTGATTTCTATTACTGTATTAGATACTTTTGGAGATTTGGTAAACATTCACTCATATGTATAATACATATTTCTTCATATAAATATGGTTTAATTTATATGAATTGTCCAAATGATTAAGTGATATCAACTGGGTTATGAGGTCGACTTACCGCATAATGAAGTCCCAATGGTTGAACTGATATACTTGAATCATATAGTTGTTACTGGTTCGTATAATCGAGTACGGACAAACCGATAATACAACGAACTAGATTGTAATGTGTACTATAGCTCCGCTTCATGGGCTAGTGATGTGGGACATCAAGTACAATTACATAGATATTAGCTGGGAGCTAATGATCGAACAGACCCGACTGGATTAGTATTTAAGATTTCGAGTCATAATACTATTTCATTGACTTTCGAGCAATTTCCTCTGATCTGAGTAGTCCAGAGTGACTCTATTGTGAAATGGTATACTTTGATACAAGTAAACGCCTTTCGTAAAAGGAGGTTATAAAACTTGTTACTGGGTATATCAGGAAGCAAGTGGGAGAGCTTGGATTGACAAGATGGGATTGTCCTCCATTTTATTATGGATCATATGTCTTACCGGCCACTTGGAGAGTCGAGACTGTGGAAAAGCGTGGCCACGTACAGATTCGTATCATAGTGATAAATCTGGTTTTACAGTCTGTCTCATAGTCCAAGAAAGGTTTGAACCGATTGAGGATGACTCGAGTCTTGCCTCAAGTTCAAACTTAGACATAAAGTGACAACAGGAAATTGGAAGCACACTAGCTCTGAAGGCCAAGTGGGAGATTGTTGGTATATGTCCTTCGATCCTACGTGTGCAATCGATAAAGTCATAAGGTCGTCTTTGGATGTTCAATGATTATTCGATAATATTAATTGTTGGGAACAATATAATATTGATCGATAATCATACCTACAGGGTCACACACGGACTCGTAGATGATGAACAATGCTTGTTAATTATATATATTTAGAATCAATATTTACGTGAATTTATATGCATGCATGGGATGCATTGCATGGCTTGCATGGATGCATGTCACATAGTGTGACATGGCATGCCACACAAGCAAGTGGGGCCATATTTCATGTCATGTGGCATGTATATGTGGCAATGCCTCTTCACCTCCCCATTACACCCTTTATGGTGCATATTGATGCTTATAAGTGTGGGGGTTACATGGGGATCACTTATGGTGAAGTAAAGAGGTTATTGGTGATTAAATAAATGATGAAAACATGTGTTTTCATATACAACTTGATCAGCCACGAAATTCACAACAAAAAGGGAGAAAGGAGAGAGTGTTCTTGGAGAACCGACTCAAGCAAGCAAAGTGTTCGTCATCCGGGTTCGTGTGCAACACGTAGAGGCCGGGCCATTTGTGCGGCTTCAACATCCGGGCGATCTAGACGATAAGAGTGACGAGGTCATTCTCAAGGAGAGCATCTAGTGGCTGATCCATGAAGGTGGTTCAATCGACTCAACACCACCTTCATCAACATCAACGAGGACCGCTACACCGGTTGTAAGTTTTCTCGTTAATCCATATATATTATATATATTGGATGTATATATATATAAATATGTGTCTATACATAAATATTTGTGCACTAGATCTTGTTATTCGTGTTTACTCGTTTTACACGCTTCCGCACACACGACCGAGGTAATCATGCGATTGGATCGGCATCGAAAACCTTCAATTGGTATCAGAGCCTAGGGCTCGTGCACACTTTTGTGTTGGATACAATATGTTTAAAATCAACATAATTGGCTTAATTGTTTTATGTGATTATGTTGATTATGTGTTTAGATATAAGGCCGGCCACCGTTAGTGGTCGGGTGAATGAAATTGTCGTTTTTTACGTACGATTGGCCATAGTTTTGGAGGGCTGCGTGCCTTGGAATCTTTTGTAATAGATAGGTTTTTTCTATTAAAAAATGTATTGTTCAATGTGTAAGCAATGGATTGAATCCATGGATCGACATTGGATATCGGCTCTCCGGCGAAAACGAGAAGAAACGAAGCAAAACGGGCAAAACCCGGGCTGCTGGAGCAAAACGGCGGGCGCCGTTTGTGCTCCGGCGGGCGCCGAATGGATTCGGCGGGCGCCATTTTGGAAACGGCGACCGCCGAAAGGCTGTTTTTAGGTCAGCCCCGATTCTGTACCCTTTTGGCGGGCGCCGTTTTGGAAACGGCGACCGCCGGTGATGTTCGGCGACCGCCGTTTGTGAAACGGCGGGCGCCGTTCGTGGTTTTTGGGGTACGGACTAAGGTTGACCTAAATCGGCGGGCGCGAAATTGAAACGGCGGGCGCGGACCAGTCCAGAAGATGTTCAAGGCCTATTTTGTTGCTTTTAATCTTTTCGTTTGAGAGTTGTGAGGTTCTAGGGGCCTTTCGATTACGTATTTAATTGCTTTGCTAGTTATAGGATGTTTTATGTTATAAATGTTCAACTTACATATAAACACCTATGCCTGCAAGTTCCCAAAATAATTAGTATAATGTCTTGTCCAAAAACATCACACTCATAAAGCCCTCGATCATAAGTTGGTAGGTCCGCCTCAGCGGGGTACTAATTGTTATCTTGGGATAAGTGAGAGTAAAGGTTAGACCTTTACACGTGAGTTTGGTTTTCTCATCGATAGATCCACTGCAGGCGTGGCTATCGAGACATGAGATGAGAATGGGATTCTCATCGACCGAGAGTGATGTTAGATATCATTGACATGGGTATGTCTACCTATCTTGAAATACTTAAGTGCGGACTCAGTCGGCTTAAATATTTGCAAGATGAGGATCTCGGGATCGTTTTGTTCTAAGGGACAATGATATTGGATATCAATTGAACAAAATGAAATAAATAAGTACAATTGTTAAACAACCTTATTTATTTACCGCTTTGTGGATGTTTACATACTTTAGTTATCTTACTTTTATAGTTTATCATGTCAAATATCAACTCAATTCAAGTTTGTTTCAATTCTTGATTATGAAAAATTGAACAAATTTTCTTGATTCACAACGTAATTTGAGGATGGTCCTCAAATACGAAGACAAGGAAAATGTGTTAGATAACCACATCCTAAGATATCATTGAACAACTCAATAGCATGTTCGGGGAATATGCTAAGATTGAGCAGTTCTGAATGACCAGGGTCATCGCTTCAGGCCTTCAGCTAGGCTGAATAAGAGAAACCTACAGGGACCACATGTGCAGCAAATGATTGGATTATTTGCTTTAAGTGATCTCCTAATTTTTTGTAAGATGATGAGTCGTGAATTAAAAAGGGACCCTGAGAGGGATATTATTATAAGGGATGAGGTATTCAAAAGAGCATGGGCAAGAAGGCTATTAGGGTTCCTAGGGAATCTGAATGCATCTACTGCAAAAGGTGTTGGACACTAATTGCAAATATGTAGAAGATCATATTTTATTCAATTTCAAAACAAATGCCTAATTTGTCTTTCATATAATGGATTCTAAAGTTAGGATTATTTTCACCTCGGGGAGTGATCTAATCCAAAACACTTAGTTCATTAATGACACAAATTAGAGACTCTCGAGCCATGGGATGGCGTGATTCGATTGTCTGGTTGGCTCCCTCATATTTTATGAGAGATAGGGCTTCAATTGCATGATAATATCGCTGGTTAGAAAACTTCGACTTTTCACTTACGATTTATCAAGTTTTGATATTGGGATAATTTTGAACGAGATTTCGAATAAAAATAAATTATTGGGAATAATTGAACTTGCCCAAAGTTCAAAGAAGATGTGAAGAACGGGGTTGCTTCATCTTCAGGTATTAATGTTATAGACATTAGATTTCGCAAATTTTACTTCTTGGGTATTGGATGACATTTGTGGTTCTCGCAATTGTAAGTGAAGGAACTACACAGAAGTAGAAGTTTGGAAAGTAGAAATGTCGATCTACGGGCTGGAAAAGGAGCGAAGGTCGATGCACTAGCCGTATGATCATATGATGTTGTTATGCCTTAGGGCCTTGTTTTAAGTATTATAACTATGTATTTTTTCGTACCTTAAATAAACAATGAATATTGGTTCAGTATTGGATACTGATGGATTAGTTTTTCACTATTTAAATAGTTTGATAACTATTTTAATTGTGAACCATTCTTTGTTTTGGTACGATTATTACATTATTTATTTATACTTTAAACTCAACAAATCATATATAACATTAACACCAAAGGCCGAATCGAATAAGTCTCAATGAGACATAACTGTAACATTGTTGATTAGATCAAAATCTAAACATGCAAAGAATCTTCTTTTAGAAGGCATTCTAGAATCATTTGACTTGGAGTCATTTGATACATGTGAATGATGTTTGATGGAAAAAGATAACAATGTCATCTTTCTTGGAGAAAGGAGAACATGTGAGTGATTAATTAGGGATGATCCATACTGATGTATGTGGAACCTATCAGTTCACAAGCACATGAAGGTTATGTTTTGGAAAAGAGAAAACAAACTATATTAGATATAGTTCGACCATTCGATGAGAGGTCTAAATGAACTACTGGTCTCTTTTTGGGACACACAATTCTTGACTTCAACTTATACACTGAATAGGACGCTGTCAAAAGCTGTTGATAAGACACCATACGAGGTATGGAAAGGGAGGGTCCCTAAATTGTTTTCATCAAAGTTTGAGGTTCTAAAAGCTTCTCTAACGAGATTTATCTCTATAGAGCTTGAACTCAAATGGGATAAAAGTTTCTTTATGGTATCCATAAGAAACTCGAGGGTAAAACTTCTACGATCTATCTGAGAACAATATTTTGTTGCTCGAGATAGTGATTTTCTTGAAAAGAGTTATCTTTTCTAGAAATTCAGTGGGAGCTCGGTTGTCTTGAACGAGGTTCAAGTGAAACAACCAATGATGAATACTCAAGACTGGGTTGAGAGTATTCTTATGGTTTTGGA
Source organism: Euphrasia confusa (assembly GCA_954870475.1). Taxonomy (NCBI): domain Eukaryota; kingdom Viridiplantae; phylum Streptophyta; class Magnoliopsida; order Lamiales; family Orobanchaceae; genus Euphrasia; species Euphrasia confusa. The sequence continues at coordinate 7,555,128 of OX940964.1, forward strand.
AGCCATACCAGCCCTCGTAGGTCCGAAAGGCATAAATCTATCTCTATTATTCAAATACTTAGATATTGTGACCAATGAGAGATATGAATTCATGCTTTTTGAAAGCAGTGAACCTTCGACTTAATTCCAAGCTATGACGAGTCCAGCTACTGAAAATTGGCATGGTGCCATGAAATCTGAGATGATATCAAAATCTGATAATCAAGTTTGGAACTTGATATATTTGCATCACGGGGTTAGACCCAATGAATGCTAATAGATCTTTAAGATCTAAACAGACAGATGGAAAACCTAGGGTTTTCAAAGCAAGGTTGATGGTAAAAGTTTTATTCACGAGGTGGATTATGGAAAAACTTTCACCAGTTGCTTTGATTAAATCATTCAGATTATCTTAGCAATTGCTACTCATCTTGATAATGAGTTATGGTAATATTGGATGTTAAAACTAATTTCTTGAATTGGATTCTAGAAGAGAATGTGTTTTGACACAGCCAAATAGTTTTATCGATCCTAATAAGGCTGAGAAATTATGCAATCTTATAATTCCATTTATGGAATAAAGCAAAGCATATCGGAGTAGCAATCTTCAGTTCAATGAATCCATACTGGGTTTTGGATTTCAGAGGAACTCGGAAGAGTCTTATTTTACAAGAAGAACAGTGGGAGTTACGTTGTATACATTGTGTTGTATGTCGATGACATACTCCTTATTGGAAACAATGTTTCTATGCTTAATTCTATTAAGAATGGATTGGAAATTGTTTTTCAATAAAGGATCTTGGAGAAGCACAGTACATATTGGGCATCAAGATATGTCGGAATAGATCGAAAAGGATGTTTGGGCTTAGTAAAGCGACCTATATTGATAAGGTGCTTGATAAGTTCAGAATGAAAGACGCCAGAAATGGTCTCATTCCAATAACTAATGGCACATCTCTTAGCAAGATGCAATGTCCTACGGGACCTGATGAGCAAAAGAGGATGGAAAACATTCATTATGCTTCGGCAATAGGGTCTATAATGTACGCCATGATATGTACACAACTGGACGTATCGTATGTCAATGAGCTAGGAAGCACCACAAGTCTAAAACTGGTGCTCAGGAAGTTCCACATTATCTGGGAGATAGTTTTGTGGAGACATCGAGATAATAAAGTTGCAACTTTTGGTAAGGTTGCAAACCCGCTTTCTAAACCTCTCCAGCAGTTTAAGGTTAAGGCTTTCACGGCTGCAATAGAGATCAGACATCTTAGAGATGGGTTGTGATTTCTATTACTGTATTAGATACTTTTGGAGATTTGGTAAACATTCACTCATATGTATAATACATATTTCTTCATATAAATATGGTTTAATTTATATGAATTGTCCAAATGATTAAGTGATATCAACTGGGTTATGAGGTCGACTTACCGCATAATGAAGTCCCAATGGTTGAACTGATATACTTGAATCATATAGTTGTTCCTGGTTCGTATAATCGAGTACGGACAAACTGATAATACAATGAACTAGATTGTAATGTGTACTATAGCTCCGCTTCATGGGCTAGTGATGTGGGACATCAAGTACAATTACATAGATATTAGCTGGGAGCTAATGATTGAACATACCCGACTGGATTAGTATTTAAGATTTCGAGTCATAATACTATTTCATTGACTTTCGAGCAATTTCCTCTGACCTGAGTAGTCCAGAGTGACTCTATTGTGAAATGGTATACTTTGATACAAGTAAACGCCTTTCGTAAAAGGAGGTTATAAAACTTGTTATTGGGTATATCAGGAAGCAAGTGGGAGAGCTTGGATTGACAAGATGGGATTGTCCTCCATTTTATTATGGATCATATGTCTTACCGGCCACTTGGAGAGTCGAGACTGTGGAAAAGCGTGGCCACGTACAGATTCGTATCATAGTGATAAATCTGGTTTTACAGTCTGTCTCATAGTCCAAGAAAGGTTTGAACCGATTGAGGATGACTCGAGTCTTGCCTCAAGTTCAAACTTAGACATAAAGTGACAACAGGAAATTGGAAGCACACTAGCTCTGAAGGCCAAGTGGGAGATTGTTGGTATATGTCCTTCGATCCTACGTGTGCAATAGATAAAGTCATAAGGTCGTCTTTGGATGTTCAATGATTATTCGATAATATTAATTGTTGGGAACAATATAATATTGATCGATAATCATACCTACAGGGTCACACACGGACTCGTAGATGATGAACAATGCTTGTTAATTATATATATTTAGAATCAATATTTACGTGAATTTATATGCATGCATGGGATGCATTGCATGGCTTGCATGGATGCATGTCACATAGTGTGACATGGCATGCCACACAAGCAAGTGGGGCCATATTTCATGTCATGTGGCATGTATATGTGGCAATGCCTCTTCACCTCCCCATTACACCCTTTATGGTGCATATTGATGCTCATAAGTGTGGGGGTTACATGGGGATCACTTATGGTGAAGTAAAGAGGTTATTGGTGATTAAATAAATGATGAAAACATGTGTTTTCATATACAACTTGATCAGCCACGAAATTCACAACAAAAAGGGAGAAAGGAGAGAGTGTTCTTGGAGAACCAACTCAAGCAAGCAAAGTGTTCGTCATCCGGGTTCGTGTGCAACACGTAGAGGCCGGGTCATTTGTGCGGCTTCAACATCCGGGCGATCTAGACAATAAGAGTGACGAGGTCATTCTCAAGGAGAGCATCTAGTGGCTGATCCATGAAGGTGGTTCAATCGACTCAACACCACCTTCATCAACATCAACGAGGACCGCTACACCGGTTGTAAGTGTTCTCGTTAATCCATATATATTATATATATTGGATGTATATATATATATATATATATATATATATATATATATATATATATATATATATATATATATGAAGGTACCGGTATACCGATCTGATCGATATACCGTGTGTGCGGAAGCGTGTAAAGCATATAAATCTATCATGCTTGGATCTTAGTGCACACATAATGTGTATAAGAACACATACAAATATATATATACACATCCAATATATATATATATATAGGGATCAACAAGTTCTTACATTTGGTGATCGTTGAAATTGGTTAAGGTGGTGTTGAGTCGATTGAACCACCTTAATGGATCAGCCACGGATTGTTCACCTCTGGAATGACCCCGTCACGCCTTTGGATCGTCCGGATGTTGAAGCCGCACAAATGGCCCGGCCTCTACGTGTTGCACACGAACCCGGATGATGACTTGCTTGATTGATCGAGTTGATTCTCCAAGAACAACCTCTTTTCTCTCTATCTTTTGTGAATTTCGTGGGTGAAAAATTATGCTGAAAAATCAGCATTTGTTCACCTTAAAATGCCATCAAAACCACCTTGTAACCCCCTCCTTGATGGTGATATTGATGCCCCATCATTATCACACATTAAGGTGTGATTATGGTGAATTTGAATGGACATTTCCACCTCATTATGCCACATGGCATTAGATGGTCCCACTTGCTTGTGTGGCATGCCATGTCACACTATATGACATGCATCCATGCAAGCCATGCATCCCATGCATGGGAATTAAATCCACGTAAATATTGATTCTAAATCAATATATTTATCAAGCAATGTATATCAATATCGAGCTCGTGTGTGACCCTGTAGGTATGATTTTATCGATCAATATTATATTGTTCCCAACAATTAATATTATCGAATAATCATTTAACATCCATAGACGACCTTATGACTTTATCGATTTCACACGTAGGATCTAAGGACACATCCTAACAATCTCCCACTTGGCCTTCAGAGCCAGTGTGCTGCCAACTTCCTGTTGTCACTTTATGTCTAAATTTGAACTTGAGGCAAGACTCGAGTCATCCTCAATCGGTTCAAACCTTTCTTGGACTTTGAGACAGACTGTAAAACCAGATTTATCACTATGATACGAATCTGGATGTGGCCACGTATTTTCCACAGTCTCGACTCTCCAAGTGGCCGGTAAGACATATGATCCATATTAAAATGGAGGACAATCCCATCTTGTCAATCCAAGCTCTCCCACTTGCTTCCTGATATACCCAATAACAAGTTTTATAACCTCCTTTTACGAAAGGCGTTTACTTGTATCAAAGTACATCATTTCACAATGGAATCACTCTGGACTACTCAGGTCAGAGGAAATTGCTCGACAGTCAATGAAATAGTATTATGACTCAAAATCTTAAATACTATTCCAGTTGGGTCTGTTCGATCATTAGCTCCCAGCTAATATCTATGTAATTGTACTTGATGTCCCACATCACTAGCCCATGAAGCGGCGCTATAGTACACATTACAATCTAGTTCATTGTATTATCAGTTTGTCCGTACTTGATAATACGAACTAGGAACAATTCTATGATTTAATTATATTAGTTCAACAATTGGGACTTCATTTATGTGGTAAATCGACCTTATAACCCAATTAATATAATTTAATCATTTGGACAATTCATACAATTTAAACCACAATTATATGAAGAAATTTATTGAATATCATAAAAGATACGTGAATGTTTACATAAACTCCAAAAGTAAACAATACAGTAATAGGAATCACAATCCATCTCTAAGATATCGTATCCCTATTGCAGTCGTATGAGCATCATGCTTTGACTGCTGGAGTGGTTTAGTTAACGGGTCTGCAACATTATCATCAGTTGCAACTTTATTTATCTCGATGTCTCCACGACTAACTATCTCCCTGAGAATGTGGAACTTCCTGAGTACATGTTTGGATTTGTGGTGCTCCCTAGGCTCCTTGGCTTGCGCGATAGCTCCACTATTATCACAATAGAGAGCTATCGGATGGGCCGAACTAGGTACGACACCGAGCTCATCTAAGAACTTTCTCATCCAAACGGCCTCCTTTGCTGCTTCTGATGCAGCAATGTACTCAGCCTCTGTAGTAGAATCAGCTACGGTGGGTTGCTTGGAACTCTTCCAGCTCACCGCACCTCCATTCAGACAAAAGACAAATCCGGATTGAGACCGGAAATCATCTTTGTCTGTTTGGAAGCTTGCATCCGTATATCCTGTCACAACCAACTCTTCTTGTCCTCCAAAGACAAGAAAATACTCTTTAGTCCTTCTAAGGTACTTAAGAATATTCTTGGCCGCAGTCCAATGCGCCTCACCTGGGTTTCCTTGAAACCGACTCGTCATGCTCAAAGCATACGATACATCCGGTCGTGTACATATCATGGCGTACATAATAGACCCTATTGCCGAAGCATAAGGAATATTTGCCATCCTTATTTGCTCATCAGGTCCCGAAGGGCACTGACTCTTGCTTAAAGATGTACCATGAGTCATTGGAATGAGACCCTTCTTGGCGTCTTTCATTCTGAACCTGTCAAGCACCTTATCAATATAGGTTGCTTGACTAAGTCCAAGCATCCTTTGTGATCTGTTCCGACAGATCTTGATGCCCAATATGTACTGTGCTTCTCCAAGATCCTTCATTGAAAACCATCTTCCCAGCCATTCTTTAACAGAATTAAGCATAGGAATATTGTTTCCAATGAGGAGTATGTCATCGACATACAACACAATGAGTACAACGTAACTCCCACTGACCTTCTTGTAAACACAAGAGTCTTCCATGTTCTTTTGAAATCCAAACTCTTGTATGGATTCATCGAACCGAAGATTCCAGCTCCGAGATGCTTGCTTTAATCCATAAATGGATCTATTAAGCTTGCATACTCTCTCAGCCTGATTAGGATCGATAAAACCCTCAGGTTGTGTCATAAACACTTCCTCTACTAGAATCCCATTCAAGAAGGCGGTTTTAACGTCCATTTGCCATATCTCATAATCATAATGAGCAGCAATGGCTAAGAGAATCCGAATGGATTTAATCATAGCAACTGGTGAAAAGGTTTCATCATAATCCACCCCGTGAATTTGTTTATATCCTTTTGCTACCAACCTTGCTTTGAAAACACTAGGTTTTCCATTCATGTCTGTTTTTATTTTGTAAATCCATTTGCATCCAATGGGTCTAGCCCCTTTAGGCAAATCGACCAAGTTCCAAACTTGATTTTCAGACATTGATTCCATTTCGGATTTCATGGCACCCTGCCATTTCTCGGAATCTGGACTCGTCATAGCTTGGATATAGGTCGAAGGTTCATTGCTTTCTAAAAGCATGACTTCATAGCTCTCATTTGTCAGAATACCTAAGTATCTGTTAGGTTGAGATCTAATCCTTCCGGACCTTCGAGGGTTAGGTGTGGTTTCTAAAACCACTGGAGCACTCTCGACTTGGTCTTGAGTGTCCATCTCAGTTTGATCTTCTTGAACCTCGTTCAAGTTTTCTTGAACTTCGTTTAGTTCAACTGAGCTCCCACTTAATTTCTTGGAAAGATATTCCTTTTCAAGAAATACACCATCTCGAGCAACAAAGACTTTGTTCTCAGATTGGTTGTAAAAGTGGTACCCTCGTGTTTCTTTTGGATAACCAACAAAGAAACATTTATCCGATTTGGGTTCAAGCTTTGTAGAGATATTTCTCTTCACATAAGCTTCACATCCCCAAACCTTGATATAAGACAAGTTAGGGACCTTCCCTTTCCATATCTCGTATGGTGTCTTATCAACAGCTTTTGACGGTGTCCTATTCAGTGTATAGGCCGCTGTTAAAAGTGCGTGTCCCCAAAAAGATTTTGGAAGTTCACAAAGGCTCATCATCAATCGAACCATATCCAATAAGGTTCTATTCCTCCTTTCGGAAACACCATTCATCTGGGGTGTTCCAGGAGGAGTGAGTTGATATAGAATACCACAACTCATAAGATGATCATCGAATTCTTGGCTAAGATATTCACCACCTCGATCCGATCGAATGGCTTTTATCTTCTTACCAAGTTGATTCTCAACTTCATTTTGGAATTCTTTGAACTTTTCAAAGGCTTCTGACTTATGCCTCATTAAATAGACATAACCATATCTACTTAAGTCATCGGTAAAAGTTATGAAGTAGAAATAACCTCCACGTGCTTGTGAGCTCATTGGACCACATACATCAGTATGGATTAAACCCAATAGATCACTTGCACGTTCTCCTTTTCCTAGAAAAGGTGACTTTGTCATTTTGCCCATCAAACATCCTTCACATGTATCGAATGACTCCAAGTCAAAAGATTTGAGAATACCTTCTTTAAGAAGTTTCTCTACACGTTTAATGTTGACATGGCCTAATCGACAATGCCAAAGGTATGTTTCATTGAATTCATTCGATTTGGCCTTTTTGGTATCAATGTTATATATATGATTGTCAAGTTGAAGTATATATAAACCATGTTCTAATCGTGCCGAACCATAGAACACTCCACTTTTTGAAATAGCAAATAAACCATTTATTATAGTGAAGGAAAATCCTTCAGTATCCAATACTGAAATAGAAATGATGTTCTTGGTAATACTTGGAACGAAATAAACATTATTCAATACTAAAACAAGGCCCGAAGGCAAACACAAATCATAAGATCCTACGGCTAATGCAGCGACCCTCGCTCCATTTCCAACCCGCAGATCGACATCTCCCTTTACCAAAGTTCTACTTCTTTGCAGTCCCTGCACATGTGAAACAATGTGAGCACCGCATCCGGTATCCAATACCCAAGAAGAAGAATTTGTAAAGTTTATGTCTATGACATAAATACCTGAAGATGAAGGAACGACACCGTTCTTCACATCCTCCTTGAACTTGGGGCAATCCCGCTTGTAGTGTCCAACACCCTTGCAGTAGAAACACTCAGATTCCCCAGGAACCTTAGAAGCTTTCAAGAACCTTTTGGAAGGAGTTGCCACAACTTTTCCTTTCCCTTTGCCTTTCACTTCTGGTTTCTTAATCCCCTTGAACTTTTTGGTACCTCCTTCCCGAATCATAAGAACTTCCCTCCTAGGGTCCTTCTTAATCGCCGGCTCAGCAGCCTTAAGCATCCCATGGAGCTCATGAAGCGATTTCTTCAGTCCATTCATGTGGAAATTCAGCCTAAAGGCGTCATAACCATCATGAAGAGAATGGAGAATGAAATCGGTAGCCAACTCGTCATCATATGCAAAACCGAGGCGAGCACTTGAAGCAAATAATCCAATCATTTGCTGTACATGTGGTCCCACGGGTTTACCCTTTTCCAGCCTAGCTGTTGCTATAGCCCGGGTGACACCGAAGCGCTCAATCCTAGCCTGTTCCCCGAACATGCTCTTGAGCTCTTCTATGATGTCATAGGCTTCCATGAACTCGAATTGTTTTTGCAACTCGGGTATCATGGATGCCAACATCAAACATGTCACCTCATTCGAGGCTTTCTTAGCAAGGGCATATGATGCCTTTTGGGCATCCGTGCCCCCATCAGCGGGAAGCACGGGAAGGGGTTTGTCCAACACACTTTCCTTTTCTTCGTATTTGAGGACTATCCTCAAGTTACGTTGCCAATCAAGGAAATTGGTGTTGTTCAACTTTTCTCTATCCAAGATAGAGCTGAACTTGAATTGAGTTGAGACAGACATATTAAACTACAGAAGAAAGATAAATTAAGTAAGTAAACATCCACAAAGTGTTTAAACAAATAAGGTTGTCTCGCAAAACTACTTTATTTGTTTCATTTTGTTCATTCGATATCCAATATCGTCGTTCCCAATTATCTTAATATCAAAACCGTGATAAATCGTAAGTGAAAACTCGAGGTTTTCTAACCAGCGATCTTATCATGCAATTGAAGCCCTATCTCTCATTAAAATGAGGGAGCCAACCAGACAATCGATTCACGCCATCCAATGGCTCGAATGTCTCTAATCTGTGTCATCGACATAAGCAAGCGCTTTGACTCCATTCCACTCCCCGGGGTGAGAATGAGTCGAGTTGAACTTAGTCTTTGAAAAACAAATTAGGCATTGGTTTTTGACATTTTAATAAATTAGAACAAAACGATCCCAAGACCCTCATCTTGCGAATCCTTAAGCCGACTGAGTCCGCACTTAAGAACTCCAAGATAGGTAGACATCCCATGTCAATGACATCCAATGTCACTCTCGGTCGATGAGAGTCCCATTCTCATCTCATGTCTCGATAGCCACGCCTGCAGTGGATCTATCGATGAGAAAACCAAACTCATTTGTAAGGGTCTAACCCTTACTCCCACTTATCCCAAGATAACAAGTAGTACCCCGCTGAGGCGGACCTACCAACTTATGATCGAGGGCTTTATGGGTGTGATGTTTTGGACAAGACATTATACTCATTATTTTGGGAACTTGCATGCATAGGTTTGTTTATATGTAAGTTGAACATTTATAACATAAAACAACCTATAACTAGCAAAGCATATAAATACGAAATCGAAAGGCCCCTAGAACCTCACAACTCTCAAACGAAAAGAATTAAAGTAATAACAAAAGCCTTGAACATCTTCTGGACTGGTCCTCGCCCGCCAAATCAGTTCCGTGCCCTCCGATTTTGGTCAAATCCATTCCGTACCCAAAAAACCACGAACGGCGCCCGCCAATTCACAATCAGCGGTCGCCGAACACCACTGGCGGTCGCCGTTTCCAAAACGGCGCCCGCCAAAAGGGTTCGGAAAAATCTGCCCCAAAAACAGGTCATTCGGCGGTCGCCGTTTCCAAAACGGCGCCCGCCGGAGCTCAAACGGCGACCGCCGTTTGGCTCCAGCAGCCCGGTTTGCTTCGTTTTGCTTCGTTTGGCTTCGTTTCTTCTCGTTTTCGCCGGAGAGCCGAGATCCTCCATCGAACCATGGACCAAGTCCATCGCTTACAAGTTTGAACAATACAAATTGAAATAGAAAACCTATCTATTACAAATGATTCCAAGGGACGCATCCCTCCAAAACTATGGCCAATCGAAACGTAAAAAAACGACAATTTCATTCACCTGACCACTAACGGTGGCCGGCCTTACATCTAATCACATAATCACATAAACAATTAAGCCAATTATGTTGATTAAACCTTTTTGTGTCCAACACAAAAGTGTGCACGAGCCCTAGGCTCTGATACCAATTGAAGGTACCGGTATACCGATCCGATCGATATACCGTGTGTGCGGAAGCGTGTAAAGCATATAAATCTATCATGCTTGGATCTTAGTGCAAATATAATGTGTATAAGAACACATACAAATATATATATACACATCCAATATATATATATATATATAGGGATCAACAAGTTCTTACATTTGGTGATCGTTGAAATTGGTTAAGGTGGTGTTGAGTCGATTGAACCACCTTAATGGATCAGCCACGGATTGTTCACCTCTGGAATGACCCCGTCACGCCTTTGGATCGTCCGGATGTTGAAGCCGCACAAATGGCCCGGCCTCTACGTGTTGCACACGAACCCGGATGATGACTTGCTTGATTGATCGAGTTGATTCTCCAAGAACAACCTCTTTTCTCTCTATCTTTTGTGAATTTCGTGGGTGAAAAATTATGCTGAAAAATCAGCATTTGTTCACCTTAAAATGCCATCAAAACCACCTTGTAACCCCCTCCTTGATGGTGATATTGATGCCCCATCATTATCACACATTAAGGTGTGATTATGGTGAATTTGAATGGACATTTCCACCTCATTATGCCACATGGCATTAGATGGTCCCACTTGCTTGTGTGGCATGCCATGTCACACTATATGACATGCATCCATGCAAGCCATGCATCCCATGCATGGGAATTAAATCCACGTAAATATTGATTCTAAATCAATATATTTATCAAGCAATGTATATCAATATCGAGCTCGTGTGTGACCCTGTAGGTATGATTTTATCGATCAATATTATATTGTTCCCAACAATTAATATTATCGAATAATCATTTAACATCCATAGACGACCTTATGACTTTATCGATTTCACACGTAGGATCTAAGGACACATCCTAACAATATATATATATATATATATATATATATATATATATATATATATATATATATATATATATATATATATATATATATATATATATATGTGTGTGTGTGTGTCTATACATAAATATGTGTGCACTTTTTCAGGGCGAAGTGGACTTTGACATGCAGGACTTTGACTTTGACGTGCAGGACTTTCACGTGCAGGACTTTGACGTGCAGGACTTTCACGGGCAGGACTTCTGGGTACAGAAGGACTGTAGGTCACAAACAACTCCATTTCATCTTGGTTTCTATGAATCCATACAGTCGTATTCCAATCATCTTCATCATTAAGATATATCGGAGGAGACTTTTCCTTTGGGAATCGAGAGATCGCAACTTCATTACATGATGGATCGATGCCGATTTTTCCACACACTTTCTCAATAAGTGCATTAAACGAAATGCTCCCATCAATCAATGTTGTTCTCGAGTGTTTCAAATCGCTCATTATCCATCTCCAATATCCCTCCAAGAGCTGCCACTCTCCACCAAAATGTATTATGATTGATATCTTATCCATGCCTGCAGTTACAATAAAACGGGAAGAATCAGAATTCAAAACTGCACTGTTAAGGGCGCAGGGCGCAGGTAATGGCCTGCGCCCTGCGTCAAATTCACTGTCTGGTGTATAATGGGCGCAGGGCGCAGGCCACTACCTGCGCCCTGCGCCCTGCGTCAAACTTCACACCAGACATCAAATTTGACGCAGGGCGCAGACCACTACCTGCGCCCATCTGCGAACAGAAAAAAAAAACTGCGTTTTTTTTGGTTTCGAAATGCTTTGAAAACGCAAAATTCAAGCTCGATATTGAAAACAAAACACACACAAGTCATGTAGAAGTGAATGCTAACCTTTTTACGTCAAACTGTTGGTGGAAAATCGACGATGTCGGAGCCGTTTTTTTGGGCGATTTAGGTTACGGCAGAGAAAAAAGAGGGGAAGAAGAAGAACTGAAAGTAGGACTATTGTGCAATTATTTCTTGGGGGTTATTGTGTAAATATTTTTATTTTTTTTCTTTTACATTTAATTTAATGAGAGGAGGGGTAGATATCCAATATTTTTTTGTAAGGGTTATTTAACCCTTACTTACTATTTGTAGGGGCAAAAATCCGAAGGATTCCTCCTAGAACTAAGGTTTTCATATATTTGCAGCCACCAGACTGATATCAATCTCTGCAAACCTTGGCTGCCTGCTGCCCCTTTACATTTGTGATCGATTGATCGATAGCTTCACACTCAATGCCGATTGACGTTATCTACTCTCGTCGTTCGTTCGACGATCCTTAATTGTCGATTGTATGTTTCTCATTGATCTCTGCCACAAATTGTTGGGATATGTCCTTCGATCCTACGTGTGCAATCGATAAAGTCATAAGGTCGTCTATGGATGTTAAATGATTATTCGATAATATTAATTGTTGGGAACAATATAATATTGATCGATAAAATCATACCTACAGGGTCACACACGAGCTCGATATTGATATACATTGCTTGATAAATATATTGATTTAGAATCAATATTTACGTGGGTTTAATTCCCATGCATGTGATGCATGGCTTGCATGGATGCATGTCACATAGTGTGACATGGCATGCCACACAAGCAAGTGGGACCACATACAATGCATAGTGGCATGTGTATGTGGCATGACCTTTCACCTCCTTTGTAACCCTTTTGCATTTTAATGGTGCATTATGATGCCCATTATGTTGTAGGTTACAAAGTGGTGTAATGAGATGAATAATGATGCACTTATATAGATGAAAATCATATTTTCAACACACAATTGCATCAGCCACGAAAATCCACTAAAATAGAGAGAAAAGAGGTGATCTTGGAGATCCATTCTCAAGCAAGCAAAGGTGTTCATTATCCGGGTTCGTGTGGAGGCCGGGCCATTTGTGCGGCTTCAACATCCGGATGATCCAAAAGAGTGAAGAGTTCATTCACAAGGAGATCTTTGAGTTGCTGATCCATTAAGGTGGTTCAATCGACTCAACACCACCTTAACCGAAATCAACGATCACAAAAAGTAAGTAATCGTTAAACCTTATATATATATATATATATATATATATATATATTGGATGTGTATATATATATGTTTATATGTGTTCTTATACACATTAAGTGTGCACTAAGATCATGGCATAGTAGATCTATCGCTTTACACGCTTCCGCACACACGGTATATCGATTGGATCGGTATACCGGTACCTTCAATTGGTATCAGAGCCTAGGGCTCGTGCACACTTTTGTGTTGGACAGAATATGTTTAAAATCAACATAATTAGCTTAATTGTGATTATGTGATTATGTGATTAGATATAAGGTCGGCCACCGTTAGTGGTCGGGTGAATGAAATTGTCGTTTTTTACGTACGATTGGCCATAGTTTTGGAGGGCTGCGTCCCTTGGAATCTTTTGTAATAGATAGGTTTTTTCTATTCAAAAATGTATTGTTCAATGTGTAAGCAATGGATTGAATCCATGAATCGACATTGGATATCGGCTCTCCGGCGAAAACGAGGAGAAACGAAGCAAAACAAAACGAAACGGCGAAAACCGGGCTGCCGGAGCAAAACGGCGGGCGCCGTTTTGGAAACGGCGACCGCCAGTGGTGTTCGGCAACCGCCGTTTGTGAAACGGCGGACACCGTTCGTGGTTTTTGGGTACGGAATAGGTTTGACCAAAATCGGCGGGCGCAGAACTGAAACGGCGGGCGCGGACCAGTCCAGAAGATGTTCAAGGCCTGTTTTGTTGTTTTAATCTTTTCTTTTGAGATTTGTGAGGTTCTAGGGGTGACTCTACCGTCGTGGAGTAGCGCAAAATAATATTTATAATGCCTAAACTATTCACTAGCACAAGTACTAGTAGCAAGTATAGGGTCGATCCCACGAGGAGGCGATTTAGCTTATAGTTTTCCCGGCTTTGAATGCTCAATTGGGTTGTCACGTTTGAAAAGGTTTTGTTTTGGAGAGCAGTTGGGCACTGCCGAACCGTGGTCACCGTGTTTACTTGACTGAAAATAACAAATAACTTAAACAGAAATAAAACTAGCATGCAACCTAATTAAATAATTGAGCAATTAACAGACTCGACTAAGCAGATGAACTAAAACAAATAAAAACTAAAGTATCCAGGCATTGACTCCCCTGACTTCCCCCCTTGACCTACGTGATGCCGATCATCGGTACGTATATCATTTTGCTAACAGTTTTGTCTTCCAGTTATAGATCCCAAGTATTAACATCCCTATGATGTCACGCATATTAATACCCCGAACCCTTATTCGCTCTTATGTTTAAGTCCTGCCAGATCTCTCTCGACAAGTCTCCTGACGTTGACCAATTCGACACTATGTGACCGCATGAGTCTAAGTTGATCAAGTCGCCTTCATCCTCCAAGCAAACCCGGAATGGCCAATAGCATGCCTGGACAGACCCAAGTCATACGACCACATCTCCAGCAACATGTTGTACTTCGCGGACGCCCAGTCTCCCGGTCGCGTTGATCCACGTACTCCTGTGTTAGGCAAGTCGGGGTTCCCACTGGTCACTGTAGGATTGCCCAAGTCCCTAACATGCTTAAGTTACTACCCTGTTGAATCGGGAACAAAACTCAGCTAGTTGCTGTCATCAATAAGCCTCCCGGCACGATCACGTCTCAGGGTTGGTCAGGTTCTGCCTTTGCCCAGATACGAACTGATTAGCTACTTGACATAATTAAAACAGAAAATAAAACAAAGAAATTACGACGAACTATTTTATGCATTAAAACTGAAAATTGTTCAAAGGGAAATAAAATCAAAGTACGAAATCAAAAGCATTAAAACATAAAGGAAATTGTTTTTTAGCCCGAGGGCTTAACAGAAAATAATCGCCGGCGAGTCTGGTTGCTCACGCGGCCGCCTTCTTCTTCGCTGGACAGGTTAGGGCTTGCTCCGTGTTCTTCGCTGCTCATGTGTTGTAGGGTTTCTTCATCAGTCGGTCTTCTTATATAGACGGGCTTGGATGGATAAGAGACGTGAGGGGGAAATACCTCTAAGACCGGACGAGAGTCCTTCTTAGGCGGGAGTGTGAATCTGGTCCTCTTTAAAAGACTCCACAGAATTCAGGACTCCTGGTACACCGCATGCCCAACGTTCCGTCTCCGTCAATGTTAGCGCTTGCCCATGTACTTCCTTCTCTGACTGATTGAGGTAGCGGACCATGTGCGGTACTTGATCGAGCTCAAGTCTTGCTCCACCTGCTGACGGCCTAGTTGCTTGATCAACTCTGCTGGATCCTTTTCGTCAGTCTGGCTTGCTCAACGGATGCTCTTGACCATGGAAGGTGATTTCCTTGCCTCTTTCACACAGTGCGCTCCTCTTTTCTTCCCTTTACCTGCCCACCTGCAAAACTTGCCCAAGTACCCAAACGTGCCCTCCCAGACACAAACAAAGTAAAAACAAACTAAAGACTCGAAATACTTGACTCTAAAAACCTAAAAATGAGCCAAAAAATATGGCTCATCACACGCACACACTTTACTTCGCTTGTCCTCAAGCGTGCACGGTGACTTGCCTGCTCAAGCAGAAAACAAACAGGGGGTAGAGATAGAAAGAAAATAGAAGACTCAAGGACAGCATGCTTATCAAAATACAGAGAGTTGATCAAGTGAACAGATAGTCAAAATCATAGTCAATGGGATGCATAAAAAAACGGTCAAGAGTTTGCAACAGGATTTTGGGATTCTCACTAAGTGTTTCTCTCTATGTAGTGGATGGGTAGTGTTTCGCTCAATGCTGTTTTAAAAGAAGTTCTGCTTTGGGCTTGACCAAGTTCTATCCTGTGACATTTTCAATTGAGTTGGGCAATATCATTAGGGCTTTCTAGGGTGACTGTATAGGCTAGCTTGGGCAATGCCCAGAATTGATCTTAGGTAGGACATGCATTTTACTTAGCAAATTTCCTCCTAATTTCTTCTCTTTCTTACGGGCCTTAGCACACCCTCTTATTGGTGGATCTATTTTTTTCTTTTTCTTTGTTTTTTTTTTTTTTTTTTTTTTTTTTTTTTTTTTTCTTTTAGAGAAGACTTTGCCCTGACTTGCTCTTTTTATGTAATTGAGCATATTTGCAGGTTGGTCAGGGCAGTGGGAGTTTTCCCCCAGGTGATCAAGAAATTTTGGCTCGGCTCAAGGGGCTAACAAGGGTCTTCTTTTATTTTTAGTGCAGAAAGAAAATGCCTAAGTCATTTACTACTCAACTCAATTTTCAAATAATCACAATGGTCAGAACTTGGGCAAGCTTCAGCATCACAAACATTTTAAACAGCTACTCTCAAGAAAGAAATATATCACACAGATGTAGGCTCAAATCCTCACAGCTTACCTAGTTGCAATTCCATCGTCCCTAATATTTTTCATGCATAGACTATTAATTTTGAAAACTGTTCAAGTTGATCAAGGTATTTATCAAGCATGCGACTCGATCAAACTATGGGGTTGCTCTTGCCGTTCCCCCACTCACACACTTTGCCTCGGGCAAAGTGTGCAAACAGTAATAAGTTGGGCAAGCATCCCCCCCTGACTCCGACTCCAACGATGTTGGCGCACCTTCCCACATACACACTTTGCCTTGGGCAAAGTGTGCAAATAAAGAGGTCGACCCCATCAGACATGAGTCGGGCAGACTCAAGAAAAATAAAAAAAACAAAAATAAAATCCTAAACTACTAAAACAAAAAGGGAGGGTACATTTAGGGTTTGGGTTCAGGTGGGTACCTGAATCCAACGTGGGCGAAGTAGGCAAGTAGGGCAGCGTGCATCTCTTCCTGCTTCTCTCCAATACGATCCTGCTTCTCTTCGAGGACATCCAATTGCTCAAGGATCTCCTCCTTCTGCGACTCGACCCTCACACTTGGTCGACTCACAGGCTCGGTCTTCACTTTCGCCTTGGCTGCCATTGCCAAGGCCTTCACTTCCTCTGGGTTTGTGAACACCCACTCCTCTCCATCAACTCTGATATCAGCCATCCTATTCAGACATGCGTGGTCAAACTTCTCCTCGGGCATCATCTCCATCAACTCCATTCTCTGGGCATAGACTCCTGGAAAGTGGGCAAGGGACAACCTCTGTGCTGGCTTGCTCAAGATGTTCTTCAGTTGTGCGCACAGGAAAGCTCCAAAGTTGACCTTGATCTTCTTGGTCATGCACCACAGTAGATCAAGCTCGGTTAGGGAGACTGTGTTGCTGTTATCCTTCTTCCCGTAAAAATTGTAGGCCAGGATACGGTGACAGATGCGCAAGGCGTCGTCCTTCAGCTGGAAATTTTTGGCCTCCTGAGATTTGAATATTTTTTCC
This sequence comes from Euphrasia confusa, assembly GCA_954870475.1. Lineage (NCBI taxonomy): Eukaryota > Viridiplantae > Streptophyta > Magnoliopsida > Lamiales > Orobanchaceae > Euphrasia > Euphrasia confusa. The sequence continues at coordinate 7,572,459 of OX940964.1, forward strand.
TTGCTCAAGGCCCTCCAGATCTCGTTCCTCTCCTTCTGCGTGCGCTCTGGTGGTGTGGTCAATCTGTCCTGGTACTCCTTTGAAAACTTGTCCTTGAAACTGGCCGCTCCCATGGCCATGTTGATCTCGAAGATGCTCGCCTCATTATACGATCCCATCAATTTGAAAGAAATGCCCAACGGCCCGCCATCCTTGCTCGTCCTCACCTCCAGATCTTCATAGAACTCCTTGACCAACTTCTCAGAGACTTGCCCTGGCCAGGTCAAGAAGTCCTCCCATCCTATAGCTGCAAAATACCCTTTAACTTGATCAAGAATATTCAAATCTTTAAGGGTTTCGAAACATACCGTCTTGGGCACGACGACTGCCCTTTTCTGGATGTTTGAAGGTGGGGGTACTGACTGCTTGCCCTTGCCACGGGTGACTCGGGTTGATGCCGGGGTCTTCTTCTCAGGCGTGTTGGCCGGAATCGACTCCGATTCTTCCTTAATCTCCGTCTCCTCTTCGCCGTCTTTTTCATCCTCCTCGCCGCCGGCAGTGGACATGTCGTCGGGCTTCTCGTCGGACGACGACTCCATGGTGGCGACCGGCGTGTTTTCTCGGGGTTTCTTGAACTTACCTTTTTCTTCCGCCGTGAACTTCCGTTTCTTGATTATGTCTTCGCTCGGTTCGCCGCTCTGACTTGCCGGAGCTGATTCGTTGGACGGTTTTGGAGTTGTGTCGAGGTCGGACAGTTTTGGGGCTTCGATTTCAGCCGTCAGTTGGTCCACCAAGTCGGTGTTGAGGGGTGGTGGGCTTTCTTCGCGCATCGGGCTCTGTTTGACCGGCGAAGGGGTGTTTCCTTTTTCCGGTGGTGGTGGTGTCTTCTCCTTCGCGGGTACAGAGGCGGCGGCGGCGGTTTTTGACGTCTTGGCTCCGGCCATCTTCTTTGGTGGTTGCGATTGTGGACTGGTGAGATCGATTTTGGTACCGTGGGGGATTTTGTTGAGTTTTGTGTTTTTGGGACGGGTTGATACCATGATTTGCGGGAGTTAGGGTTATGGGGTGGTGGTGGTAGTGGGGGAAGTTGAGGGGTTGTGCGGTTTTTGAAGTAGAGGGGTAGTGGTATAGATGAATTAGGATTTTGAATTTGTTAGGACTCTGTAAATTCAGAGTTGATAGGACTCTTTTGCGGATTCCCGATAATCCCGCAATCATCACAGCTGGCCTCTCCTACTTATTGCTCAATTACCGCAGTTGCCCGCTCAGTTTTCCTGTTTCCTGAAAACAAAGACAGACCAAAACCCTTTCCTGCCCAAGGCTACTCCTTGGCGTGGTAAATTTATTAATAAAAAGAAATAATGGAAAAGCATAGTATACATACCGAGTTCGCCTTCGGTATTTGCCTCTATTTATTGTCATGGGCCTGACTTATTTTTCTTGCTTTACTTGGTCAAGTGGCTGGCCCAGGGGGTATCATTCCCTTGAGATCCTCATTCCCATAGTAAGCCTTGACTCTCTGCCCATTCACTTTGAAGATCTGATCGTCACCTGGTTTAAATAGCTCTACCGAACCATTTGGGCAAACAGCATGGACTATGAATGGTCCTGCCCATTTGGTGGATAGCTTTTTAGCCTTGAACTTAAATTTGGTTTGGTAAACCAGAACCAGTTGAACAGGCTCGATCTTCTTTTTCTTGATGATTTTGTCGTGGGCTCTTTTTGTCCGTTCCTTGTAGTTGACCGCGTTATCATACGCCTCAATCCTTATCTCCTCCAGCTCAGTTAGGTCAAGCTTACGTCCTTCGCTGGCTGCATCCCAGTCGAAATTGACCTTGTTAACTGCCCAATGCGCCTTGTGTTCAATTTCCACGGGCAAGTGGCATGACTTGCCAAACACCATACGGTAGGGAGAGATCCCTGAAGGTGTTTTGTAGGCGGTTCTGTAGGCCCAAAGTGCATCATCGAGCTTGTCGCTCCAATCCTTACCTTCTGGCTTGACCGTCTTCCTCAAGATGGTTTTGATGATACGATTGGATAGCTCGGCTTGCCCATTGGCCTGGGGGTGATAAGCTGTGGAGATTCTGTGGTGCACTCCATATTTCCTGAGCAACCTTTCAATTATATAGTTGCAAAAATGTGTACCTTGATCACTGATCAGTGCGCGGGGTACCCCAAATCTGCTGAATATGTCGCCCTTGAGGAAGGTGGCTACCACTCTAGAATCATTAGTTGCTGTAGCCTTCGCCTCGACCCATTTGGATACATAGTCAACTGCCAAGAGTATATACTCCTTTCCTCTGGAGTTGGGCAGTGGTCCCATGAAGTCAATACCCCATACGTCGAAGACCTCCACGGGCATGATGGGCATCATGGGCATCTCATCTCTCTTGGTCACGTTCCCCTCTCTCTGGCACTTGTCACAGCTCCTGCACCACTCAAAACAATCTCTCAAGAGAGTTGTCCAATAAAAACCACAGTCAAGTACCTTTCTTGCTGTACGTCGGTGGCCGAAATGTCCTCCGCAGGCTTGCTCATGGCAGTGCTTTAGAATATCTGCTTGCTCAACTTCAGGGATGCAACGCCTAAGTACTTGGTCTTCTCCCCTCTTCCACATGTAGGGGTCGTCCCAAATGTACTTCTTGCTTTCCCGCTTGAGTTTGTTCTTACCGTAAAGGGTCATGTCTTCCCTTATATCCCCTGTGACTATGTAGTTGGCCAAGTCTGCATACCATGGCTCCCCCGAGTGGGTTGAAGTTTGATATAAGTACTCATCTAGAAAAGTCTCTGTGATGGGCATGCCTTCTTCTCGCTGGATTATCCTGCTCAAGTGGTCAGCCACTAAGTTTTGGTTGCCTGACTTGTCTCTGATTTCGATGTCGAACTCTTGTAGCAACAAGATCCATCTTATCAGCCGTGGCTTGGTCTCCTTCTTGGCCATTAAGTACTTCAGCGCGGCATGGTCAGTGTAGACTATGGTTTTGCTTCCGAGCAAGTAAGATCTGAACTTCTCGAATGCAAATACCACAGCCAGTAGCTCTTTCTCTGTGGTCGCGTAGTTGCATTGGGCAGGGTTCAACGTTTTTGATGCATAGTAGATTACATGCCGTTCCTTACCCTTCATTTGCCCAAGTACAGCGCCCACGGCATATCCGCTCGCGTCGCACATAAGCTCGAATGGCATTCCCCATTCTGGTGGTTGGATGATGGGGGCAGTGACCAACCTTTCTTTGAGGTGGTTGAAGGCAGCTTGACAATCATCATCAAAGTTCCAGTCAACCTTATTTTGCAACAGTCTGGTCAGTGGTTGGGCAATCTTGGAAAAGTCTCTTACGAACCTCCTGTAGAACCCAGCGTGCCCAAGGAAGCCTCTAACTTGCTTGACATTCCTTGGATAAGGCAGCTTCGATATGGTCTCTATTTTGGCTCGGTCAACTTCAATTCCCTTGGCAGAGACTACGTGCCCAAGGACTATCCCTTCCTCGACCATAAAGTGACATTTTTCGTAGTTAAGTACCAAACTTTTCTCCACACATCTGCTGAGGGCCAACTCCAGGTTGTTCAAGCATGTCTCGAATGAGCTGCCATACACAGTAAAGTCATCCATGAAGACTTCTATTCCTTGCTCAAGTAGATCAGCGAAAATGCTCATCATGCATCTCTGGAAAGTCCCAGGGGCGTTGCATAGACCAAAGGGCATGCGTCTATATGCGAATGTACCGTATGGGCAAGTAAAAGTAGTCTTGTCCTGGTCTTCCGGAGCCACCCAAATTTGCATGTAGCCGGAGTATCCGTCAAGGAAGCAAAAATGTGTCTTCCCAGCTAGCCTCTCGAGCATCTCATCAATGAAAGGTAGTGGAAAGTGGTCTTTCTTTGTTACCTTGTTCAACTTCCTGTAGTCTATGCATACTCTCCATCCGGTTTGAAGTCGAGTAGCTATTTGCTCCTTCTTTTCGTTCTCAATCACTTGGATTCCTGACTTCTTGGGCACCACATGGACTGGACTGACCCATTTGCTATCTGAAACAGGGTAGATAATGCCCAAGTTAAGCAGCTTGAGTATTTCCTTGAGCACCACCTCCTTCATGGCAGGGTTCAGTTTCCTCTGTGGATCACGTACTGGACTTGACTCTTCCTCGAGCAATATGTGGTGTTGGCATATGGTGGGGCTGATCCCTTTGATGTCGGCCAGAGTCCATCCAATGGCTTGCTTGTACTGGTCAAGGATGTATCTCAGCCTGCTCTCTTCTTCCTTTTTTAATTTTGAACTAATGATCACGGGCAAAGTATCATTATGCCCGAGAAACATGTACTTGAGATGTGCAGGGAGTTTCTTCAATTCCAATTCTGGTGGTTTTTCCAGGGATGGCACCATGATCGTGACTTCCTGGGGTGGCAGCTTGCTCATGCCCATAGGATGATTTTCCAAAGCTCCCAGTTGCTCAACTATCTGTTGGACTTCAAGTTGCTCATCAACTGCATCTTCTATGGTCAATCCCCTTTGTATCACCAGATCTACTTTGTCAGAGACTCCATATCCCAGAGCTTGCTCCTCGATCAATTCGTCAATCTGGTCAACATAATGCACTTGCTCAGTGTCTTCTGGGTGCTTCATCGATTTAAACAAGTCAAATGTGACTGTTTCTCCTTCGAATTTGCAGGTCAGCTTTCCAGTCTCGCAGTCAATGTGTGTTCTTGCTGTCTTCAAGAATGGTCTGCCCAAGATCATTACTGGCTGCTTGCTTGACCTTCCCATGTCCAAGACATAGAAATCGGCAGGGAAGATGAGCTCCTCTACCTTGACCAGTACATCTTCCAGAATTCCCTCGGGGTACACGTTTGATCTATCTGCTAGCTGGATCACTACCCTTGTTGGTTTCATTGGCCCTATACCCAAGTCTTCGTACATTGACTTAGGCATCACATTGATCGATGCTCCCAAGTCGAGCATCGCCTTTTCTATGTTCATGTTGCCTATTATGCAGGGAATATAGAACATTCCAGGGTCTGCACATTTCCTTGGCACATTCCTCTGGAGCACCGCTGAAACATTCTCTCCCACTTCGAATTTGGCATCGTCTTGGTATTTCACCTTCTTGGTACACAGCTCCTTGAGGAATTTGGCGCACCTGGGCATGGATTTTAGGATGGTCAACAGAGGCATGTTGATTTCCACCTTTTTAAACATTTGAAACATCTCATTCGTATCCTCCTTTTCTTTCTTCTTGTTCAATCTGCCTGGGAAAGGAGGGTAAATTTTTGGTGGTGTTCCTGCTTGGGCAGGTACTGAGGTTTCCTTCTGTTTGGGTGGTATCAGCTCAAGTTCTTCCTCTGATTCTTCTTCCTCGTTGACTTCTTCCACTATTCCTTCCTTTTGAGATGGTGAGGTTGATTTCTTGGGCGCTTCGGCCAGGACCTTTCCACTCTTGAGGTGGATTGCATTCAGTTGGGCGTTATTGAGTTCAATTTGGGGAGGTAGACCGTTGGTCTTCTTCTTCATTTCGGTCATAGCCTGGGTCAAGTGTGCCAGTTGGGCATTGATGTTCTGAAATTGCCCACGTGACTCAAGCATTTGAGCATTGATATTCTGAAGTTGACCTCTAGTCTCGACCTTGTACTTCTCATTGTCCTGTTTGTACCGGTCATTCTCTTGTTGGGCTTTGATATTTTCATTGACCAAGGTCTGCATCATATCTGCCAAAGTCAGGCCATTGCTCTGGTTCTGCTGGTTGCCCTGATTTTGGTAGTTGTTCCTCTGATGATTGTTCTGGCCGTGGTATTGCTGGCCTTGATTTCCTTGGTTCCCTCCGCCCTGGTAGTTGTTATACCGGTTGTTGTCATGATTTTTCCAGTTGTTCGAGTTGTACGTGTTTCCATTGGGCCTTTGTCCGTTCCCATTGTTCTGCATTATCACCTTGACCTCTTCGTCAAAAAGCTCAGGGCACTCGTCAGTGGCATGGTTACTTTCCTTGCAGATTTGGCATGCCTTGACTCCTCTCTTTAGCCCCGGGTTTTGGTTGAGCACCAGTTGCTCAACTATGTTGCACAGCTTGTCCAATTTGACTTCAGTTGCAGATGGTACGGGCAAGTTGTTCCTGGGTAGGTCACTGCCATCCTCCCTTGTTTCTTCGGCCATTTCCTTGAAGATTTTGAATGCTTCGTCGGCCCTTTTGTTTAGAATGGATCCTCCACAAGCTGCATTGATCCATGTCCTCTCCGTTTCTCTTAGTCCAGAGATGAAGTACTGGACCAAGTCATGGTCAAGGATCTGATGCTGTGGGCACTTGGCCAACATCTGCTTGAACCTGACCCAGTAGTCATGGAAATTCTCTCTTCCTCCCATTTTGATGCTGTTGATCTTCTTCCTCATCTGCTGAATGCGTGCAGCTGGGAAGTACTTCTCAAGGAACTTCTGCTGAAGCTGACTCCAGGTGGTCACTTCTCCAGCAGGTAGAGTGTAAAGCCATTCTCGGGCACCTTCGGCTAGTGAGAAAGGGAAGGCTAGGAGCCTGATGTATTCCCCTAGCCTTTCGCTTGCTCGGATGGTGCCACATGCCAATTCAAAATCTTGGAGGTGTCTCTGGGGATCCTCCAGGGGCATGTCACTGAACTTGGGCAAGATCTGGATGAAGCCGTGCTTCATCTCCCAAGAATTGTTTTCAACCGTGGGCAAGGTGATGCCCAGTGGTTTCAGATTCAAGTTCTCTGGGAACATTGTGTCCCTCAACGTCTTGGCTCTCTCTTCTCCCATCCTTGATCGCGTAGGTGACCTGGATGTGTTCGGTGAATCTTCTCTCGCTGTGTCCGAGATCGACTCTCCTGTCTCAGTTATGGTCAACTGAGTTACTTGAGCGGCACGTGCTAATGCTTGCTTTTGTCTTGCTGCTTTTCGATTCTTCCTTGCGGTTCGCTCGATTTCAGGATCAAATAGTAGCCCTGTATCCTTGCTTCCCGATGAGTCAGAATCCTGCATACAAAATTAGGTCAAGCGTTAGCACGGAAAACTATTGGCTTGGAATATTGCCTCCCCGGCAACGGCGCCAATTTTGATGCTACCGTCGTGGAGTAGCGCAAAATAATATTTATAATGCCTAAACTATTCACTAGCACAAGTACTAGTAGCAAGTATAGGGTCGATCCCACGAGGAGGCGATTTAGCTTATAGTTTTCCCGGCTTTGAATGCTCAATTGGGTTGTCACGTTTGAAAAGGTTTTGTTTTGGAGAGCAGTTGGGCACTGCCGAACCGTGGTCACCGTGTTTACTTGACTGAAAATAACAAATAACTTAAACAGAAATAAAACTAGCATGCAACCTAATTAAATAATTGAGCAATTAACAGACTCGACTAAGCAGATGAACTAAAACAAATAAAAACTAAAGTATCCAGGCATTGACTCCCCTGACTTCCCCCCTTGACCTACGTGATGCCGATCATCGGTACGTATATCATTTTGCTAACAGTTTTGTCTTCCAGTTATAGATCCCAAGTATTAACATCCCTATGATGTCACGCATATTAATACCCCGAACCCTTATTCGCTCTTATGTTTAAGTCCTGCCAGATCTCTCTCGACAAGTCTCCTGACGTTGAACAATTCGACACTATGTGACCGCATGAGTCTAAGTTGATCAAGTCGCCTTCATCCTCCAAGCAAACCCGGAATGGCCAATAGCATGCCTGGACAGACCCAAGTCATACGACCACATCTCCAGCAACATGTTGTACTTCGCGGACGCCCAGTCTCCCGGTCGCGTTGATCCACGTACTCCTGTGTTAGGCAAGTCGGGGTTCCCACTGGTCACTGTAGGATTGCCTAAGTCCCTAACATGCTTAAGTTACTACCCTGTTGAATCGGGAACAAAACTCAGCTAGTTGCTGTCATCAATAAGCCTCCCGGCACGATCACGTCTCAGGGTTGGTCAGGTTCTGCCTTTGCCCAGATACGAACTGATTAGCTACTTGACATAATTAAAACAGAAAATAAAACAAAGAAATTACGACGAACTATTTTATGCATTAAAACTGAAAATTGTTCAAAGGGAAATAAAATCAAAGTACGAAATCAAAAGCATTAAAACATAAAGGAAATTGTTTTTTAGCCCGAGGGCTTAACAGAAAATAATCGCCGGCGAGTCTGGTTGCTCACGCGGCCGCCTTCTTCTTCGCTGGACAGGTTAGGGCTTGCTCCGTGTTCTTCGCTGCTCATGTGTTGTAGGGTTTCTTCATCAGTCGGTCTTCTTATATAGACGGGCTTGGATGGATAAGAGACGTGAGGGGGAAATACCTCTAAGACCGGACGAGAGTCCTTCTTAGGCGGGAGTGTGAATCTGGTCCTCTTTAAAAGACTCCACAGAATTCAGGACTCCTGGTACACCGCATGCCCAACGTTCCGTCTCCGTCAATGTTAGCGCTTGCCCATGTACTTCCTTCTCTGACTGATTGAGGTAGCGGACCATGTGCGGTACTTGATCGAGCTCAAGTCTTGCTCCACCTGCTGACGGCCTAGTTGCTTGATCAACTCTGCTGGATCCTTTTCGTCAGTCTGGCTTGCTCAACGGATGCTCTTGACCATGGAAGGTGATTTCCTTGCCTCTTTCACACAGTGCGCTCCTCTTTTCTTCCCTTTACCTGCCCACCTGCAAAACTTGCCCAAGTACCCAAACGTGCCCTCCCAGACACAAACAAAGTAAAAACAAACTAAAGACTCGAAATACTTGACTCTAAAAACCTAAAAATGAGCCAAAAAATATGGCTCATCAAGGGGCCTTTCGATTACGTATTTAATTGCTTTGCTAGTTATAGGATGTTTTATGTTATAAATGTTCAACTTACATATAAACACCTATGCATGCAAGTTCCCAAAATAATGAGTATAAATGTCTTGTCCAAAACATCACACCTATGAAGCCCTCGATCATAAGTTGGTAGGTCCGCCTCAGCGGGGTACTACTTGTTATCTTGGGATAGTGGGAGTAAGGGTTAGAACCTTACAAGTGAGATTGGTTTTCTCATCGATAGATCCACTGCAGGCGTGGCTATCGAGACATGAGATGAGAATGGGATTCTCGTCAACCGAGAGTGACATTAGATGTCATTGACATGAGATGTCTACCTATCTTGGAGTTTCTTAAGTGCGGACTCAGTCGGCTTAAGGATTCGCAAGATGAGGGTCTTGGGATCGTTTTGTTTAAGGGAACAACGATATTAGATATCGATTGAACAAAATGGAACAAATAAGTAATTTTGATAGACAACCTTATTTGTTTACCGCTTTGTGGATGTTTACATACTTTAGTTATCTTTCTTTTGTAGTTTATCATGTCAAATATCAACTCAATTCAAGTTTGGTTCAATTCTTGATTGTAAAAAATTGAACAACATATATTTTCTTAATTGACAACGTAATTTGAGGATGGTCCTCAAATACGATGACAAGAAAAATGTGTTAGATAACCACATCCTATGATATCATTGAATAACTCAATAGCATGTTCGGGGAACATGCAATGATTGAGCGGTTCGGTGTGACCAGGGCCAACGCTTCAGCTAGGCTGGAGAAAGGGGAACCTAAGGGACCACATGTGCATCAAATGATTGAATTATTTGATTAAAAGTGATCGCCTAGGTTTTTCCTAAGATGATGAGTTGGCAACCGATTTCATACTTCAATCCCATCATGATGGTTATGATGCCTTTAGGCTAAATTTTCCATATGAATGGTTTGAAGAAATCGCTACGTGAGATCCACGGGATGCTCAAGGTTGCAGAGCCGACGATTGAGAAGGATCCTAAGAGGGAAATTCTTATGATACGGGATGGGTTATACAAAAGAGCTATGCAAAAAGGCTACTAGAGTTCCTAGGAAATCTGAATGCGTCTACTGCAAAAGTGTAGGACACTAATTGCAAACAAGTAGAAGTTCATATTTATTCAATTTCAAAACAAATGCCTAATTTATCTTTCATATGATGAATTCTAAAGTTAGTATTATTTTCACCTCGGGGAGTGATCTAATCCAAAACACTTAGTTCATCAATGACATAAATTAGAGACGTTCGAGCCATGGGATGGCGTTAGTCGATTGTCTGGTTGGCTCCCTCATACTTTATGAGAGATAGGGCTTCAATTGCATGATAAAATCGCTGGTTAAAATTTCGAAATTTCACTTACGATTTATCACGTTTTGATATTGGAATAATTGTGAACGAGAATTCGAATAAGAGTCAATTATTTAGAATAATTGAACTTGCCCAAAGTTCAAAGAAGATGTGAAGAACGGGGTTGCTTCATCTTCAGGTATTAATGTTATAGACATTAAACTTCACAAATTCTACTTCTTGGGTATTGAATGCCAAATGTAGTTCTCACATTTGTATGTGGAGGAACTACATAGAAGTATAAGTTTGGTGAGTAGAGATGTCGATCTACGGGCGAGAAATGGAGCGAATGTCGCTGCATTAGTCTTATGATCATATGATGTTGTTTTGCCTTAGGGCCTTGTTTTAGTATTATAACTATGTAATTTCGTACCTTCAATAAACAATAAATATTTGTTCAGTATTGGATACTGATGGATTAGTTTTTCACTAATTAAATAGTTTGATAACTATTTTAATTGTGAACTATTCTTTGTTTTGGTAGGATTATTACATTATTTATGTATACTTTAAACTCAAAAAATCATATATAACATTAACACCAAAGGCCGAATCGAATAAGTCTCAATGAGACATAACTGTAACATTGTTGATTAGATCAAAATCTAAACATGTAACGAATCTTCTTTTAGAAGGCATCCTAGAATCATTTGACTTGGAGTCATTTGATACATGTGAATGATGTTTGATGGACAAAAATAACAATGTCATCTTTCTTGGAGAAAGGAGAACATGTAAGTGATTCATTAGGGATGATCCATACTGATGTATGTGGAACCTATCAGTTCACAAGCACATGAAGGTTATATTTCGGAAAAGAGAAAACAAACTATATTAGATATAGTTCGACCATTCGATGAGAGGTCTAAATGAACTACTGGTCTCTTTTGGAAACACACAATTCTTGACTTCAACTTATACACTGAATAGGACGCTGTCAAAAGTTGTTGATAAGACACCATACTAGGTATGGAAAGGGAGGGTCCCTAAATTGTTTTCATCAAAATTTGAGGTTCTAAAAGCTTCTCTGACGAGATTTATCTCTATAGAGCTTGAACTCAAATGGGATAAAAGTTTCTTTATGGTATCCATAAGAAACTCGAGGGTACGACTTCTACGATCTATCTGAGAACAATATTTTGTTGCTCGAGATAGTGATTTTCTTGAAAAGAGTAATATTTCCTATAAAGTCAGTGGGAGCTCAGTTGTCTTGAACGAGGTTCAAGTAGAACAAACTGATATGGATACTCAAGACTTGGTCGAGAGTACTCCAGTGGTTTTGGAAACCACACCTAACCCTCGAAGGTCTGGAAGGGTTAGAACTCAACCTGACAAATACTTAGGTATTTTGACAAATGAGAACTTTGAAGTCATGCTTTTAGAAAGCAATGAACCTTCGACCTATACCCAAGCTATGATGAGTCCAGATCCAGAGAAATGGCAGGGTGCCATGAAATCCGAAATGAAATTGATGTCTGAAAATCAAGTTTGGAACTTGGTTGATTTGCTTAAAGGGGCTAGGCCCATTGGAAGCAAATTGATTTACAAGATAAATACAGACATGGATGGAAAACCTGTTTTCAAAGCAAGGTTGGTGGCAAAAGGATTTTTTCATGGGGTGGTTTATAATGAAACCTTTTCACCAGTTGCTATAATTAATTCGGATTCTCTTAGCCATTGCAGCTCATTATGATTATGAGATATGGAAAATGGATGATAAAACCGCCTTCTTGAATGAGATTCTAGAAGAGGATGTGTTTATGACACAACCAGAGGGTTTTATCGATTCTAATCAGGCTGAGAGAGTATGCAGGCTTAATAGATCCATTTATGGATTAAAGCAAGCATCTCGGAGTTGGAATCTTCGGTTCGATGAATCCATACAGGATTTTGGATTTCAAAAGAACATGGAAGACTCTTGTGTTTACAAGAAGATCAGTGGGAGTTACGTTGTATTAATTGTGTTGTATGTCGATGACATACTCCTTATTGGAAACAATGTTTCTATGCTTAATTCTATTAAAGAATGGCTTGGAAATTGTTTTTCAATAAAGGATCTTGGAGAAGCACAGTACATATTGGGCATCAAGATCTGTCGGAACAGATCGAAAAGGATGGTTGAACTTAGTAAAGCGACCTATATTGATAAGGTGCTTGATAAGTTCAGAATGAAAGATGCCAGAAAGGGTCTCATTCCAATAACTAATGGCACATCTCTTAGCAAGATGCAATGTCCTACGGGACCTGATGAGCAAAAGAGGATGGAAAACATTCCTTATGCTTCGGCAATAGGGTCTATAATGTACGCCATGATATGTACACAACTGGACGTATCGTATGCTTTGAGCATGACGATTCGGTTTCAAGGAAATCCAGGTGAGGCGCGTTAGACTGCGACCAAGAATATTCTTATGTACTTTAGATGGACAAAAGAATATTTTGTTGTCTTTGGAAGACAAAAAGAGTTGATATTAACAAGCTGTTTGAATGCTAACTTCAAAACAGACTAAGATAATTTCCGATTTTAATCTGGTTATATCTTTTGTCTGGTTAGAGGTGATATTTGCTGGAATAGTTCCATGCAATGCAATATAGCTTATTAAACTACAGAAGCTGAGCAAGGTATTGCATTGGATGCAGTAATGTTGGCAGTTAGGATTTGAAAGTTCTTGAATGAACTAGGTGGCGTAACTAGCTCAGCCCATCCGATAGTTCTCTATTTATAGTAGAGTTATCGCGCAAGCCTATGAGCTAGGAAGCACCACAAGTCTAAAACTGGTGCTCAGGAAGTTCCACATTATTTGGGAGATATTTTGTGGAGACATCGAGATAATAAAGTTGCAACTCTTAGTAAGGTTGCAAACCCGCTTTCTAAACCTCTCCAGCAGTTTAAGCTTGAGGCTTTCACGACTGCAATAGATATCAGACATCTTAGAGATGGGTTGTGATTTCTATTACTGTATTAGATAATTTTGGAGATTTGGTAAACATTCACTCATATATATAATACATAATTCTTCATATAAATATGGTTTAATTTATATGAATTGTCCAAATGATTAAGTTATATCAATTGGGTTATGAGGTCGACTTACCGCATAATGAAGTCCCAATGGTTGAACTGATATACTTGAATCATATAGCTGTTCCTGGTTCGTATAATCGAGTACGGACAAACCGATAATACAAAGAACTAGATTGTAATGTGTACTATAGCGCCGCTTCATGGGCTAGTGATGTGGGACATCAAGTACAATTACATAGATATTAGCTGGGTGCTAATGATCAAACAGACCCGACTGGAATAGTATTTAAGATTTCGAGTCATAATACTATTTCATTGACTGTCGAGCAATTTCCTCTGACCTGAGTAGTCCAGAGTGATTCCATTGTGAAATGGTGTACTTTGATACAAGTAAACGCCTTTCGTAAAAGGAGGTTATAAAACTTGTTATTGGGCATATTAGGAAGCAAGTAAGAGAGCTTGGATTGACAAGATGGGATTGTCCTCCATTTTATAATGGGATACATGTCTTACCGGCCACTTGGAGAGTCGAGACTGTGGAAAATACGTGGCCACGTCCAGATTCGTATCATAGTGATAAATCTGGTTTTACAGTCTGTCTCAAAGTCCAAGAAAGGTTTGAACCGATTGAGGATGACTCGAGTCTTGCCTCAAGTTCAAACTTAGACATAAAGTGACAACAGGAAGTTGGCAGCACACTGGCTCTGAAGGCCAAGTGGGAGATTGTTGGGATATGTCCTTCGATCCTACGTGTGCAATCGATAAAGTCATAAGGTCGTCTATGGATGTTAAATGATTATTCGATAATATTAATTGTTGGGAACAATATAATATTGATCGATAAAATCATACCTACAGGGTCACACACGAGCTCGATATTGATATACATTGCTTGATAAATATATTGATTTAGAATCAATATTTACGTGGGTTTAATTCCCATGCATGGGATGCATGGCTTGCATGGATGCATGTCACATAGTGTGACATGGCATGCCACACAAGCAAGTGGGACCACATACAATGCATAGTGGCATGTGTATGTGGCATGACCTTTCACCTCCTTTGTAACCCTTTTGCATGTTAATGGTGCATTATGATGCCCATTATGTTGTAGGTTACAAAGTGGTGTAATGAGATGAATAATGATGCACTTATATAGATGAAAATCATATTTTCAACACACAATTGCATCAGCCACGAAAATCCACTAAAATAGAGAGAAAAGAGGTGATCTTGGAGATCCATTCTCAAGCAAGCAAAGGTGTTCATTATCCGGGTTCGTGTGGAGGCCGGGCCATTTGTGCGGCTTCAACATCCGGATGATCCAAAAGAGTGAAGAGTTCATTCACAAGGAGATCTTTGAGTTGCTGATCCATTAAGGTGGTTCAATCGACTCAACACCACCTTAACCGAAATCAACGATCACAAAAAGTAAGTAATCGTTAAACCTTATATATATATATATATATATATATATATATATATATATATATATATATATATATATATATATATATATATATATATATATATATATATATATATATATATATATTGGATGTGTATATATATATGTTTATATGTGTTCTTATACACATTAAGTGTGCACTAAGATCATGGCATAGTAGATCTATCGCTTTACACGCTTCCGCACACATGGTATATCGATTGGATCGGTATACCGGTACCTTCACAGATGCCCCCTTGGCAGTCTCCTTTCCAGGGCCCTCCGCCTGCTCCTTCCCCCAGCCCGTCCTTCGAGTCTAGTCGGGCCGAACTCCGATCCTACTCGGAGGACCAATTTGATGGGCTCAGAGCTCATATTCATATCCGCACTGGAGAGGTAAAAGCCCACTTTGACGATCTAGTTGCCCGTGACCAAGCCCGCTTTGATGATCTCGAGGCCCGAGACCGAGCCCGCTTTGATGATCTCGTGGCCCGTGAGCGCGCAAGCTTGGATGACCTTCTGTCCCGTGACCATGCGCTCGTCGATGATTTCGTACGTGGCCCGTGAGCGCGCTCGCTTTGACAATGTCATGGCCCGTGATCGCATGTTGCTCGATGATTTTGTGGCCCTTGAGCGTCTGGATCTCAATGGTTTTATGGCCCGTGATCGCGTGCATTTTGATGCTACTTTGGCCCGAGTCCTAGCGAGCTTTGATGATATTATGACAAGTTTCCTATTGCGCTTTTGATGATATTGTGGCTAGTCAGGGCCGTCTTGGAGGTTTCGGTGGCCCTGTGCGAGATGTCAAAATAGGGCCCTAGGTAGTGCTAAAACAAATACAAAATAATAAACAATATTTCTTAACTATTCAAACAAAAATATTGTAACGTTTACACGTGTTATAAATAGTCATAATTATTCATTTGAAAATTACAGTCCTTCTCGCATTTTTTGCAGCAAATTCATCAATAAGTTCTTCGTACGAGACTTTCTCCAAAAGACGTTTCTCAATAGCAATCATTGCTAATCCATTGAGGCGGTCTTGCGACATTGTAGAGCGCAAATAAGACTTCAAAAATTTCAACTTGGAGAAGCTTCTTTCAGCCGATGCAACCGTGACGGGAATTGTCAACAATATCCTATAAGCTGTAACTGCATTAGGAAAACAACCACCAATTTGTTTCATATAATTTAGAATAGCAACAGGACCCATTTTTTTCTTTGGCATGAATTCTTTAAAAAAATTCAGATCAATGTATAATGCATTTCCATCTATATCAGACTCCTCATTATTCTTAAGCACATTTTCAAGATTAGCACAACAAGACTTTAATGATGAATCATCCAATGAATACAACTTATCAGTTGTGAACATAAAACCAAAAATATTTTCATATTCTTGGTACTGTTCGAATCTTCTTTTAAGCGAAGAAATCGCTTGATCAATCAAATATAAAAAGTAGTTAACTCTAAATGACTCTTCTTTTGATAATTGTGTGGACTCATCGGGGTTTTCATCAAAGTGTTGTTTTCTTCTAATTTCTCGCCTTTTACGGAAAGATGGATCTATATTCATATCTTTGGCGATCTGTTCAGCAGTTTCTATAGCTTTAGAAAATCCATTTTCTCTATACTTCTCAAAATAAGACACTAATGCTTTAACTTGTAAAATAGCGACGTCAATAAGCATATCTTTTGTTTGCAAATGTTTACTTACTTCATTAACCATAGACAATATTTCATACCAGATAACTAATGATACCAAAAATTCAAAATCACCAAGCTCATTCATTGCTAAAGACTTAGCTTATTCACTTTTAATTTTAGAATCATTATCAACTTCGGCTACTTCAAGTAAAGCTTCACGAACTTCCCCCAACTGAAATCTAATGGCTTTTACACTATCGACTCGACTTTCCCAACGAGTAGATGACAATGGTTTAAGTGTCAAACCTTTCACATTAGCCTTTAGAATTTGCCACCTCTTTGTCGAAAGAGCAAATATTGTGTATATGATAGAGTAGGTGACCAACAAGCCAACCTGTGGCTGTGGTCGAACCTAATTTATTATTTAATTAATAAATATTATCAATTTATTTCGAAATTATGAAAGATTATTAATTATGATTAATTAAGGCATATGCTATATCTACTCCCCATGTTGAATCATAGATATAGTCCTGTACAGTTACACATGTTGTATGAATTCGGTTTTGTGGAAACCGAGAGATAATTCTGTTAACGCAACGTAACTGGTCAAACTCAGTTCCTAGTCGATGAGTTACGCCAATAACAAGGATACCCGGCCTTTCCCCCTTGAGACTAGCACTTAGTGTATGTGGGCTAATCTCGAGCCTCGGTGTTGGGACATCGACATACTTGAGTGGGTGCTCACTGTTGATGAGTTCACTGAACCCCCTCTCCCTGGAATCTCTAAGTGGTTATCTATGATCGAGTAGAGAATTCCATAATATAGTTGTACACAATTAATCCTTAAGACCCAGACATCACCGTGACTTCATCAGAGGACTAGCTGTATCGTAACGTGTTTCTGATTCCCTGGAAAGGGAGTAAGTCGAAAAAGGAGGCAATGTTCGTGCAGTTCGAAATCTGATGTGAAGTCTGTGCATGGTAGTAGGGGATTTGATCGCTTGGTATAGATCATGGATGTCCTATGTGGTTCGTACTCGTAGTCCCGGAATCTCTGGCCAGAGTTGAACAGTGAGGTGATTAGAGAAATGTGTTTCTCTAGATCAATCACGACTGGATTTTACGAAACCTAGAACGTTTGCAAAGTTATCAAACACGACCAGAGATCTCGATTGACCAAACCTAGAGAGCTCTAACCCTAGTCTCTCCCTCTCCTCTCCCCTCTCTCGTCCGCGGCCCCCTCGGCCGCCTCCCTCGGAGGACCGCCGCCCGGAGCCGCCGCCCGGAGCCGCCGCCTGCCTCGCCGGAATCCGATTCCGGCGCCGTTTTTCTGGCCCGTTTTTCCCGTCGTATTCTCCCTCTCGTATTTCTAGTGCAATACGCGAGTGGGATTACCTATACGAGGTGAAACCTGATTTGACGAGAGACGCCGGAGGTTTGAACGAGCAACGTGTTGGAGTTGTGTACTTAATGTCTAGATTTAAGTAACGGAAACTCACGATCCATTGCCATTAATCTATTTAATTAAATAAACAATTATTTGCATTTAATTATTTATAATTAAATATATGCAAATCATAGTCCTGGATTTTATACGTTGTAGTTAGTATGGTGTTGCATGGGCGCACAGAAGATCATACTATCGGTTACTCGTATTTAATCGAACAGTTGCTCACGACCTAGATGGACACGGACCAATCCATCGGTATAGTCGTTGTGTGAGAGAGAAAATAATTTATCTTAATTATTTTATCACACTTGTACACTTGGTGTATTGAGCGGATCGTTGAGATTCATCGATTAGGATTGCCGGCGATAATCGATTCGAGTCTCAGTGTATTTTATTCTTAATCCCCGAAACTATTGCGGGTGTGTATATTTAATATAAGTGACTTTGATTTACCAAAGGAATTAACCGATTTAATTATTGGGTTAATTACCGGTTAAGTTGGGTCACTATATTTTATATATGGCATGCCGTGAATACTTGACGGGAAAGTGTATCCCGGAAGGGTTGATAATATCCCCGAGATGAGTTCATAAGGAATTATTATGTAAACCCTGCAGGTGGATTCGTTCCGCATAATAATTAAGGTTGAATGGTACTAGTCTCGGATATAAGAGATGAATAAATTAATTAGCAATAAATTAATTTTATTCATGGATATTTATATCTTAAATACACGGAATAAATAATACTACCGGAGAAATATTATTTGATATAATATGGTTTAATATTGGGAGTGCAATTAATTTTATATAGTGGAAAATAGAATTAATTAATATTGATAAGGATTAATGGACTTGAGCATTGGGCTCAATTTAATCTTCAATATTGGAAGCCCAATATTCCACCTCCTTAAGATCCCCTACGTAGCCTATAAAAGCACTACATGGTCTTCTCTATTCTCATAACTTGAAGATCACAATTCTAGAGAGAGAAAGTAGAGAGGGAGATCCATGGAGTTCGGTAGATCGTCGCCCACACGACGTCCGAGCTAGTGCAAGGAATACGTGGGAAGATCTCAAGGTCATCAAAAGATCTCGTTTCTCCGTACAACGAGAACAAAGGTATAATCATGAAAACCCCCTCGATGATTTTGTTTAATTATCGTAAAATTATCATGAACCAAGATCCGAAACACGCGACCCATGACGAGGACGAACCGGGCGGTGGTGGTCGAAGACCACCGGACCGCCGGCGGCTCGTCGGCTCGATCGGGGATGGGTCGAGAGGGCGAGAGCCTCGGCTGGGCGCCGAGGGCTCGATCAAACCCCAGCTGGACGCCACAGCCCGCGCGGCTCGATCCCCGCTCATGCGGTGCGATCGCCGCTCGCGCGGTGCACCAGCCGCTCGCGCGGCGGCGGTGCTGGCGGTGATCGCTAGCCACGGCGACCGTGGCTGGTGGGCGATCATCATGGCGTGGTTGGGGTGCCCAGCGGGCTGCCAAGGGCAGTCCCAGGCGGCTGCCAAGGACAGCCGCGAGCCCCACGCGGGAGGCTCGACCGAACAGCCCGTGTTCGCCGCGGTTAGGGTTTGTTTGGTTGGGCTATCCCCGTGGATGTTCGTGGCGGATTTCCGGCAACCGAGATTTCGATTGGAGTTGTTGTTCCGCAATTTGACAACCCCGGATATTCGATCTCTAAAGGATTTCGGTCGGAATTAATTAGATAATTTATTTATTTAAATTTATTAATTCCGGGATATCGATTTCCAACAATTGGTATCAGAGCGTTGGTTTTAGTTCATGGTATTTTTCGATAAATTGTTCTACCTTGCAGGGTTTCCGATTATTATGGCTAGATTTAATTATTGTTAATTAATGTCATAATAATGTTCTTGATTATTAAACTCTCGGTGATGTCAATATTTGTTCTTGTGTGGTGAATGCTTGTTCTTAATTTTTCCGGAAATTGTGAGGTCGATTTCATGTAGAGAATCGATACCGGAGAGCGTAGTAATAAATTTGTAATTTATTTACGTTGGATCGATGACGAAACGACGACCGGAAAAGTGTGACGGAGGAGACGAAGAGAGGGAGGACCGGGGATCGATCACGAGGATCGATCCCATGAGGATCGATCGCCCGGGCTGCCCTAGGGCTCTCGGCCACGCCGGCCACCAAGGGTGGTGGCGCGTGAGCCTTGGCCGGCGGTGGTAGAGGCGGTCGATGGTGGGGATGGCGTGGGGATCCCCAACCCATGCTATTCTTACCAAGATCCAACTTTCCTAATTGATTCGGTTTTCCTATTTTGAGTATTCCTAGTTTTGGGAATTCTCATGGAAATAGAAAAAGAATTAATTGGAATTAATTTATTTCCTTATTCTATTATGGAAGTCTTCTAAAATATTCTAAGTTCTACTTGGAATAGGATTCTAGAGATTTAATAGAATTGGAAAGGAAAATAATTAATTATTAAATTAATTTATTTCCTAATTGATTATTCCTATTTTATGGGAATTTTCATGGACATGGAAATTAATTAATTTTGGAAAGTAGAAGAGTCCTTAATTAATTTTTCCTATTTAACTATTCCTTTATGGAATTTTTAATGGATTAGGAAAGGAATTAATTTGGAAGGATTAAGAGTCCTAAATTATTTTATTTCCTTATTTCATTATGGAAATCATCTAGAATATTCCAAGTGGGTCTTGGATAGATTATTCTAGAGATTTAATGAAGTAGAAAGGGAAAATAAAATAAATTATTTTATTTCCTTATTTCATTATGGAAGTCTTCTAGAATATTCCAAGTGGGTATTGGATAGATTATTCTAGAGATTTAATGAAGTAGAAAAGGAAAATAAAAATAATAAAAATATTAATAATATTTAATTTTATTTTTGATATATTCGATTGACTTAATTTTCGAATTAAGTAACTTTTGGATTAATTGAAAATAAATAGATTTAAATATTGGAATTAATATTCCCGTCACATGGAGCATTCAAGAACGAAGACTAAAGACTAGAAGACGCATACGGGGATGCGATAAAGCCATAATAATCGGAAAATAATATTCTAGTATTATTTTGATTATGTGATAATATTCTATGTGCTTTATTTCATTTATGCATGCTTATGTGTATTTAATTATGCATTAGATAGCGTATCCCTTTATTGTAAAAAGCTAAGTGGGAGAGGGTATGGAAACATATCCATGGTCTCCATTGCTGTTCTCTTGGTGACTTTTATGGACTTTTGAAGTTCGTATAGACAAGTCATTGGAGGAGAATTCTTGTAATTCCTTTTACGAGAAACATTGATTAAGTTTATCAAACAATGCCTAATTTGTCTTTCCAAAACTGATTTCAAGTCGACTCATTCTCACCCCGGGGAGTGGAATGGAGCCAAAGCCACTTGGTCATGTCGAGGACACAAATTAGAGACTTTCGTGTCATTTGATGACTAGATCGATTGTCTGCTCGGCTCCCTCATTTATGAGAGATAGGGTCGTTCGCATGGTGAATCACTGGTTAGAAACTTTGAGTTTCACTTATGATTCTCCGCGTCTTGATTTACAAGATTAAATGAATCAAGTAATTGGGAGTCAATTATAAAAGTCTCTTGGTGTAGTAAACGTCCACACAACGTGGCTTGCTATACTGACGGATTTTGGATTAATTGATGTAGACAGTTGTAAGAAATTGTGAAGAGTTGTGAAGTTATCGTAAACGTCCACACAACGTGGCTTGCGGTGATGTAGCAATTCCAAACGATTTACTTTGGTGTTGAGTAATGGTTTACACTTAGATACGCCTTATAGTATTCCTCCCACCGAGGTTCCGCTATAAGTGATGTATGACCGAAGGAAATCTAATTGCTAAGTCGTTTGGGTGGGTAAACGTCCACACACCGTGGCTTGCCTTACCTGATGGGATTTTAGATGTGATTAGTGATTTAATGATACTATTTAAGGGAGATAATATCGGATATTAAATCGATTGTTTGTTGTTATATGTGCTCATAGATTAGGATATGGCTTTGAACCCACTTTATGTGATACGTAAGGATTATAAACTCACTGGTCCCTGAATGTAATGATTGGAATAGAGATCTAGACATTACCCAAACTGTTAAAGAGTACAAGTTTGTACTCAGTGAGCTTTGTCCTCCCGAGCCTACAAATGTCTTAACTTATGAGGAAAGGACTGATTTTAAGAAGTGGGAAAATGCTTTTGCAATAACCACTGATTATGGTATCATGTTCAAACTCAAGGTGTTTAGACATGACATAGGCGGCTTGACAAGAAGCGATGAGGATACTCATAAAGGCCAGTCACTTCGAGGAAACGCTTAAAAACGTTTTTGAGATGATTGACCTTTTGGACGAGTTGAGACGGAAATCGCAAGCTCTTGTAGCCAATGCCAAAGGTTTCGAACCTAAGGGAAAAATCGGGGGAAAGGAAAAGCAAGCAAAGAAACCCAGTGGTCCTAGGTTTCTTGGACCACGAGATGGGACGAGAAAGCCATGAGGCAAGAGTTCTCGATGCAAACAGTCTGGGTACTGGAAGTCTGATCATCCTCTCAAAGAAAGTACGAAATTCTTCTTTAGTCGTAAAACATATTCAGTGGTATTATCTACCGGAACCTGGTGTGTAGATATGGAACCACTGACGGTATGTGCATTTTAAATGCAAAGGTTCCAGGAAACCTAACGACTTGGAAAAGAAGAAATCGTAGTCTACATGGGCAATGCTGTAGAGGAGGCAGCAGTTGCAGTGGAGGACATTTTATAGGATTTCATTTTGAGTTATTGCTTTTATGTACCTTTCATATTAGAAAGAACTTTGTTCTAGATTTCTAATAAATGGATATTTTATTTCTTTTAATCATTTTATGGTTATAAGAAGAAATAATGATATTATCTATTTTGGTACATTGGCTAGCAATATATAAATGATGAATCCTGAGTCCACCACGATGCAACGAACCGTAGTATGAAACTCGTTTTACTAATAAGAGATTTCTTTATCAATTATACTTGTGGATTCTTATGCTAAGTCATGTTTATTCAAATAAGAAGTTCAAAGGTCGAAAATTGATATTTGATCAATTAAGTTGAAGGAATGGACCTTCCGACCTAAGAATCTAATTTGGAAGATAATATGACTAAGCAATCCTTTATGGATATAAGATATAAGATCCGGATAAGTATAAGAATTGATTAACTCTGATGTATGCAGACCTATGTCTACTCAGACAATAAGGTACGAGTACATCATTTGATGATTACTCGAAAAATGGATTAGAATACCTGATGTGCCACAAAAGCAAGTGTTTTGACAAGTCAATGGACACTAAGCAATTGTGGAGAACCATCAAGGTATATCCATTTGTAGCCTGCGATTTGATCGCGGAGGCAAGTACCTATCTGAGGAATGCATGGCATACTGATCAGAAATTGGGATTTGATCCCAAATGACTACACCATACACTGTTGTGTAGAAATGGTGTGTCGTAAACAAGAAATGGAACTCTTATAGAAATAGTAAAAACATGAGTTATACGGAACTACCTATGTTCTATGGATATGTCTGGAAACAACGGCGCATTCAAATGCGGTTGTAGAATATCCTAGAAGAACAAAAGATGTGTGTTCAATAGTACTATGAACCAGAAGGACGTTATAAGTTCTAACGCCCGGTTCTTAGAGAAAGACTATATAATGAACCACAAGCCCAAGGTGACGTAATACTTTGAAATGGGAGAGAAAGATTAAGACTTAGAGCCAGCCGAACCGAGTAGCGGTACACCACTAACTGCACCTACTGTTATCACTGTTTATACACCGGAATGCCATTGTAGTGGGAGGTTGTGGGACAACCGGAGATATTCATAAGACTAGGAGAGTCTTCGGACTCTGGACCTAGTATACATGAAATCGATCCCTAGATCTACATGAAGGCCGTACTAGATCTAAATGTGCCTTCTTGGAGAGCAATAAGGATTATTGCTAAGAGGCGAGATCATTTAGAGTACAAGCTTAGTTGATCCATTTATGGATTGAAACAAAGCATTGAATTCGCGGTACTTGCAAATTGATGAGATAGACCATTTTATGGATTCATCAAAAGCATAGACGAATTGTGTGTATTGGAAACATGATGGAAAACAAAGTGGTGTTTCTCGGAGGTTTTATGTAGATGACACTTTTATCATTGGCAACAATGTAAAGATGTTATCAGACATAAAATGATGGTTGTCTAGATGAATCATTATGAAAGATAAAGGAAGAAGTTGGACATGTTCTTGAGATCTTGGATCTCTAGAAAGAACATTGTACTTCTCCTGGACATCTTACATAAATGATTATGGTTCGTTTTAACATGCAAGATTCCGAGAAAGGTTCGTTACCTTTCAGAGACGGAATGCATCTATCTAAGGATATGTGTTTTGGAACACAAAAGGAGATAGAAGCAATGAAAGCAGTTTCCTACACTTTGAGTGTGGAAAGCTTAATAAATGCATTGTTGAAAACAAGAACCTGATATCGGCTATGCGGTTAGCATAGTGGGAGGATATCAAGGTAATCCTGGAAAGGAATATTCGACTGCCGTAAAAGTACTTTCGAAGTACTGTTCTAGACTACGAAGCAGACGAGTTTTTTCTTTGGATTACATTCTCTTAGATTTCTAATCGAATGAGGACCGGTGTAAGTCGATATCAGGCTATGTGTTTCACTATTGAAGGAGAAGGAGTTTTAACATGGAAGAGTGATAAGCACGATGCTTTTCGGACTCTGCCATGGGTAACCAAATAGCGGCCTCAGAGGCAGCGGAAGTTTTGGTATAACTCCGGGATAATCTCTGGGACTTAGATGTGATTCTTAATTTGCCAAAGGCTATGTAAATAGCGGTGCGATGGCAAATGGTAAGAAATCACGAGTCCATAAGTGTAAGATAACACATAGTGCAAGTACCACCTGATACGAGTCATCGTCGAGGGAGACGACGCTGTAGTCACCAAGATAACTTCAGAGCGGCAACCTAGAGTGCTCATTCACATAGTACTTCTTGGAAGTACAACTTAAGCACGTGATGAGTATGGGAGTCGGGAGTTTGGAGGAAATGACTAGACCTTAGTACAAGTGGGAGATTGTTGGAGTTGTGTACTTAATGTCTAGATTTAAGTAACGGAAACTCACGATCCATTGCCATTAATCTATTTAATTAAATAAACAATTATTTGCATTTAATTATTTATAATTAAATATATGCAAATCATAGTCCTGGATTTTATACGTTGTAGTTAGTATGGTGTTGCATGGGCGCACAGAAGATCATACTATCGGTTACTCGTATTTAATCGAACAGTTGCTCACGACCTAGATGGACACGGACCAATCCATCGGTATAGTCGTTGTGTGAGAGAGAAAATAATTTATCTTAATTATTTTATCACACTTGTACACTTGGTGTATTGAGCGGATCGTTGAGATTCATCGATTAGGATTGCCGGCGATAATCGATTCGAGTCTCAGTGTATTTTATTCTTAATCCCCGAAACTATTGCGGGTGTGTATATTTAATATAAGTGACTTTGATTTACCAAAGGAATTAACCGATTTAATTATTGGGTTAATTACCGGTTAAGTTGGGTCACTATATTTTATATATGGCATGCCGTGAATACTTGACGGGAAAGTGTATCTCGGAAGGGTTGATAATATCCCCGAGATGAGTTAATAAGGAATTATTATGTAAACCCTGCAGGTGGATTCGTTCCGCATAATAATTAAGGTTGAATGGTACTAGTCTCGGATATAAGAGATGAATAAATTAATTAGCAATAAATTAATTTTATTCATGGATATTTATATCTTAAATACACGGAATAAATAATACTACCGGAGAAATATTATTTGATATAATATGGTTTAATATTGGGAGTGCAATTAATTTTATATAGTGGAAAATAGAATTAATTAATATTGATAAGGATTAATGGACTTGAGCATTGGGCTCAATTTAATCTTCAATATTGGAAGCTCAATATTCCACCTCCTTAAGATCCCCTACGTAGCCTATAAAAGCACTACATGGTCTTCTCTATTCTCATAACTTGAAGATCACAATTCTAGAGAGAGAAAGTAGAGAGGGAGATCCATGGAGTTCGGTAGATCGTCGCCCACACGACGTCCGAGCTAGTGCAAGGAATACGTGGGAAGATCTCAAGGTCATCAAAAGATCTCGTTTCTCCGTACAACGAGAACAAAGGTATAATCATGAAAACCCCCTCGATGATTTTTTTTAATTATCGTAAAATTATCATGAACCAAGATCCGAAACACGCGACCCATGACGAGGACGAACCGGGCGGTGGTGGTCGAAGACCACCGGACCGCCGGCGGCTCGTCGGCTCGATCGGGGATGGGTCGAGAGGGCGAGAGCCTCGGCTGGGCGCCGAGGGCTCGATCAAACCCCAGCTGGACGCCACAGCCCGCGCGGCTCGATCCCCGCTCATGCGGTGCGATCGCCGCTCGCGCGGTGCACCAGCCGCTCGCGCGGCGGCGGTGCTGGCGGTGATCGCTAGCCACGGCGACCGTGGCTGGTGGGCGATCATCATGGCGTGGTTGGGGTGCCCAGCGGGCTGCCAAGGGCAGTCCCAGGCGGCTGCCAAGGACAGCCGCGAGCCCCACGCGGGAGGCTCGACCGAACAGCCCGTGTTCGCCGCGGTTAGGGTTTGTTTGGTTGGGCTATCCCCGTGGATGTTCGTGGCGGATTTCCGGCAACCGGGATTTCGATTGGAGTTGTTGTTCCGCAATTTGACAACCCCGGATATTCGATCTCTAAAGGATTTCGGTCGGAATTAATTAGATAATTTATTTATTTAAATTTATTAATTCCGGGATATCGATTTCCAACACAACGCCCGAGCACGACCGAGCCAAGCCCGCCCGCGCCCGAGCGCCGCCGCGACCAGCCGAGAGCCACCCCGGCTCTCCCCGTGATCAGCCCGCACGCCCCGCGTGCATCCCCGCGACTTCCGACGAACTTCGTTTCGTTCGACGAATCCCTAAGGTACTCACGATTAAATCTGGATTTAATTGTTTTTGCGTTAATTGTTTGCCCTAAGTACTGGGATTATAATTGACAAATAAAATTAATAGAGATTAATTTAATTGTTAATTAAAATCAATTTGATTTGAATTATATAATTATGATTATTTTAATTGTCAAATTGACGCAATTAATTATGTGTGCATGTTTGCGTAATTAATTGAGTAATGTAATTAATTTATATGATAAATATAATTTTGCTAGATGTAATTAATTTATATGATAAATTTAATTGCGCTAGATTTAATTTTATGTAGTATGGGATCCATGAATTAAATATTTAATTATTTGATAATTAAATTAAATGGTGGATTATTTATTTAATAGATTTGAATTAAATCAATTAATGCATGTAATATTGAAAATAGGATTTTCAATAAAATAAAATAAAATAAAATTTTGGTTTTCCGCTGCGTATACATGCACGATCCCCAACAGTGGTATCAGAGCGTAGGTTATGAAATTGATTTATTGTCTATGAATATAATCACCTTTAAGCATGATGTTTGTTGAATTGATTGATTTAATGTTATTTGATTGGGACTTAGTTGTTTCTATTAAGACATTTATTTTTATCTAATAGTTCAAACAATGCCTAATTTGTTGTTAAGTAACAATTCAATGTCGAACGTGAATTCACCTCGGGGAGTGATTCATCTAGACTTGTTTTTTTAAAACAAATTAGAGATCTTCGAGTCATATGATGACATAAAATCGATGATCTGTTCGTCTCTCCCATTTATGGGAGATAGGGTCGTTTGCATGATGAATCGCTGGTTAGAAGCTTCGAGTCTTCACTTACGAGACATCACATTTGAGTATTGGGATATTAATAAATTGAAATAGAAAAGAAGTATCAATATTTAATTTAGTGAAATTATGTATTGACCAATTAAATAATTGATTTAAATATTCGATCAACAAGGTGATAGATTAATTATTTGATTTAATTGTTAAATCAAGTTAATTAATAGAGCACAAATTTAATTTACATACCTCGTTTTAATTGTGATTAAATGCTATGTGAATTATATGACTTATGTGAGATATATATATTGTGATATATATTATGATCGTATGTACTCCATTTGGCCTATAGAGAACATAGTTGTTAGGAATCAACAATCGATCGCTCACTCAATCTGATGAGATAAATAATCCTGTAGTCCTCCATTCTCTCCCGAGAATGTATATCAAGCCATAAAGAAGAACCGATGTGTCGTTCTTTCTTCTTTCCTTCTGCCGACGGTAAATCATGAGAAAGCCACTTACGAGTAGTATGGTATGCCGTGTTAGCGGGGAGTACTGCTTGTGAGTCAAGCTGTGATTTACCGACATATGATGGAGACGTGTTAGCCACGATTCCCTTAGACTTGTGCAGTCGGATAGATTAACTATGGGCTGTGCACGTTTATTGGAATCCAACTTTCACTTCTCATATCGGTGGGTCGGTCTTGACACATGGTTGACTTTTGAAGGGTACGATTACGTAGTTCATTGTCATGGTGAGGAAAGCTAACTTTAGGATCACATATAGATGTGATTGAAAAATAGTTTTCTACCCTTGGGTAAGCGTAACTGGGCTATATTAACTACGAGTTATGGTTTACGCCTTTGGACCTAAAGCCCATCTAAGGAAAATTGGATTTTTCCGTCTGTTCACTAGAGGATAGTGGAATTCGAAAAATTTAGTGGGAGGCAATTAAAATTCCTAAAAATCCTTACAATTTTAATTGCAGTCATAATTCGAACTATCACTAATTAATCTTCTTAAAATTTTCTCAGTAATCATGTCTAAGAATCCCCTAGCGTCGATCCTTGACCAAAACAAACTCACTGGCGCAAACTATCTTGATTGGCTACGCAATCTCAAACTTGTGCTGCAACTTGATCACCTTACTTATGTCTTGGATGATAAGTTTGACTTTGACCCGGACCTCGATCATACTGACGAGGAGAAGAAAGACATGGAGATATGGAAAGAGAACAATAATACTGTCCGGTGCTATATGATAGCCGCCATGTCTCCTGAGCTTGCTAGGAAATATGAAACGTATGAATGGGCTCATGATATCAAGATTCATCTTAATGGCCTGTACAGTGAGAATATTAGGACCGCGAGATTCACTGCTACGAAGGAGCTGACCACTATGAAACTGCGCGAAGGGGCTTCGGTCCACGACCATGGTATCAAAATGATCGGTCTCATTGAGAAGCTAGTGAATTTTAAGGTCGTCCTACCTGAAGAGCTCTCGGTGGATTTGATCCTCCTGTCTCTCCCAAGTTCGTATGAACCGTTCATAGTGAACTTCAACATGAACAAACTAGCACCACCTCTCGAGGAGCTGCTTAACATGTTGGTCAGTTTTGAAACGACCATCAAAAAGGAGAAGTCTGTTCTCATTACTTCGACTTCTGAGAGGAAGCGTTCCTATCGGAAGAAGAGGAAAGAAAATGTTTCTTCCTCGAGCAAGATGGTCTATAAAAGGAAGAAAGGTGGATCTAAGGACAAAGTCGTCAAATCTGTTGATGACGTTTGTCACCATTGTGGAAAGAAAGGCCATTGGCGCCGTAACTGCAAGGAGTACCTTGACCAGAAACGTTCTGGGAATGGTACGTTTTACATAGAAGTAAATTTATCCTTAAATTCTTCTTCATGGGTATTGGATACCGGTTGTGGCTCACATCTCTGTAATGATTTGCAGCTCATGACAAGAAGTAAGAAGCTCAAGGAAGGTGAGACCTTCTTGAGGATGGGGAACGGAGCAAGAGTTGCTGCTGAAGCCATCGGGACTGTTTACTTAGATGTTTCCGATTCTCGTTTTAAATTAGTTTTGAACAATTGTCTTTACGTTCCATCACTTATTCGGAACCTTATTTCTATTCCTGTTTTGGATAATGAAGGTTATTCTTTTGTATTTAGAAATTCGATTTGCCTTATACAAAAGGACGATAAAGTGATATGTAAGGGACGTCTGTCAAACAATTTAGATGAACTTAACATAAACGAGATCCCTGTTAATGTGCTAACAGCAAAACGAAAAGAAATTAGTCTTAACCCCGCACAACTTTGGCATGCCCGACTAGGACATGTTTCCCTAAGACGATTGAATGAGTTACTAAAGGAAGGGCTGTTCACACTTGATGATGTGAAATCGCTCCAAGCTTGTAAAGCTTGCTTAAAAGGGAAAATGACCAAGTCTCCCTACAAAGGGACAATGGCACGTGCTGAAGGTCTATTGGATCTGATCCATACTGACGTGTGTGGTCCACTAAGTGTTAGTGCGAGGGGTGGATTCAACTACTTCGTAACCTTTACCGATGATTATTCAAGGTATGGTTACGTGTACTTAATGAAGCACAAATCGGAGACTTTTGAAAGGTTCAAAGACTTCCGACATGAAGTGGAGAATCAACTTGGGCTTCGTATTAAGCAACTACGATCCGATCGTGGTGGCGAATACTTAAGCGCTGAGTTTATAGACTATCTAAAAGAGAATGGGATTCTCTCTCAGTGGACTCCTCCTGGAACACCTCAGTTGAACGGAGTGTCCGAGCGTCGTAACCGAACCCTGTTGGACATGGTTCGATCTATGATGAGTGTCACTGAGTTACCGGCGTACTTGTGGGGTCACGCACTCTTGACAGCCGCCTATTTGCTGAATAGACTTAACACTAAAGCAGTTAAATCCACACCTTATGAACTTTAGCATTCCCGACAGCCCACGTTCAAACATATAAAGATATGGGGTTGTCCCGCTTACGTGAAGCGGCTAGTGGGAGATAAGTTGGATAGTAAATCCGACTTATGCTACTTTGTGGGATATCCCGTGGATTCCATGGGATATGAATTCTACTATGTTTCTGAGGCAAAAGTGTTTGTCTCAAGAAATGCTGTGTTCCTTGAGAAGGAATTCCTAGCGGATGGAAAAGGCAGCATAGTAGATCTCGAAGAGGTTCGAGATGACAACCCACAAAATGAAGTTCATGCACCAGTCCTTGAACCAGAGCCAATTCAACAAACCACTGATACCCCTCCACGACCGACAGTCCGTAAATCCGAAAGAGTTCGGAGGTTGCCTGATCGGTTGTTCCTCGTTGATAGTGATCACGAAATCATTGATGATGGATCCGATCCTAGAACCTTCAATGAAGCCGTATTGGATACGGACAAGGGACATTGGCTTACTGCCATGAAATCCGAAATGGACTCCATGTATTCCAACAACGTATGGACGTTGGTAGACCCACCTAAAGGAATCGTTCCCATAGGCTGCAAGTGGATCTATAAAAGGAAAGTTGGAGCTGATGGAAAGGTTGCGACCTTTAAAGCTAGGTTGGTGGCAAAAGGATATACTCAAAAGCAAGGTGTATGAGGAAACCTTTTCACCAGTCTGATGGAGTTGTATTCTAAATGTCTAGTTTAGTGCAAATACGGAACTCCTTATCTATACCTTAAATCGAGATATGATTCAAGCATGATTGCATTTAATGCAATAGTCCTTGATGTATTCGTTGTAGACAGTATGGCGTGAGGAGACACGCGGAAGATCATACTGTCGGTTACTCGTATACTATCGAACAGTAGCTCACGACTTAGATGGACAGGGACAATCCATCGGTACGTCGTAGTGTGACTGGTAGATAGTCGGTCTTGACTATCATGTTACACTCGTACACTTGGTGTATTGAGCAGGACCACGGGAGGGCGTTCGATTTATACTAATCGGAGTAATCGAACCAGACCTCAGATATTACGGATATGTGAGTTCTTAATCCCTATATAATTATAGGTGCGTGTGTCCAATGCTCGGTTCTTTGATGTGCCAATGAGTGAGACTAATTGATTAGTCGAGACCCTCGGTATATTGGGAATCGAAATTGTACACACGGCATGCTGTAGATTATAGACAGGAAACCGTGTCCCATTTATTGGGTTGATGATGTCCCCGAGATGAGCTCATAAAGTTTATCATGTAAACCCTGCAGGTGGATTCGTTCCACATGATAATAAGGATGAGTGGTACTAGTCTCGGATCATAAGAAATGAATTAATTTAATTATTAGTAATTAAAATTAATTCGTGGACATGCGATATCTTAAACACGGGGAAATGTCACATATGTAATACGGTGGGAAAATTATTGACGGAATAATTTGAATTAATTAATTGGGAAATCATTTATAATTTTATAGTGGAATTAATTATAAATAAAATTGTGGAATTTAATTAAGGTTTTCCTTTTGGGACACCAAGTTAATTAAATTACAATTTAAGCCTAATTAATTAATTGCCTAGAGGTCCTCTAGTGTAGCCTATATAAATCCCTCACCCCTCTCTCTCTCTAACCTAAGTTTCGCCGCTATAATTAATTCTGCAGAGAAATTAATTGTTAGCGCAATTATCTTTTTTCTGCTTAATTAATTTAGATTAGCGCAAGAAACATTCTGTAGAAATTAATTGCCAGCGCAATTATATTTCTGAGACAGAAATTCTCTGTGGAAATTAATTTGTTAGCGCAAAATTATTTCTGAGACAGAGAAGTATATTCACGGTGGTTGAGAAGAGAAGAGACGGGGAGCTCCAAGCGGATCGATGCCCACACATCGGCTGGAGTAAGAGGGCTAGGACATACGCTAGAAGTCTCGAGGTCTCTGTCAATTCGGCTTCTCCGAATCACGCAACAAAGGTATGGAATCGAAACCCTCTTCCGCACTCGTTTCGATTCGATCTCGTACGTAATTATACAACGAACCTCCGATCGAGTTCCGGGATCGTGGTTGGTGTTCCTAGATCACTGTGGGGTCGCTGACTTCCAGAACGGTGGTCGGAATCGGAAAATCCGACCAGAAACGGACCTGGAACAGCAGCGTCGCGCTGCTGTTCGCGACACTGTCGTCCGACAAGGTTTTCCTGTCGGCCGACAAGGGCCTGTCGGACGACACCCTTTGGTGTCGGACGACACAGAGGTCAGCAGCCCTCGGTTTTGCGCGGTTGTGCTTCGGGTATGATGGCTGGGCGTAAACCGGGTCTGGGGCTTCGTCGTGAGCACAGTAGGCACGCTGGAGGTCGACTGGGCGTGTCCGGATGTTCGAGTAGTCGAACGGACTCGTCCCGGGTAGTCGATTTCCAACAATTGGTATCAGAGCCGGTTATCGGTTTGTTGTATAGTTCGTACGATTTACCTTGCAGGTTGAACCCGATTATTATGGCCAACATTATGGGATGTTGTATGATAATTTTGTTGTGGTTTGTTAAACTCTCGGGCTTGTCGAGATTGTTTTATTTTGGAAATGTTGCTTGTTTGTAATAGATAAAAACGACGGGTTGAGTCGTTAGGTTTATTTATTTATTTTCGTTGTTTTTCCGGGCATGTATAGGATCGATCACCCTGTATAGGATCGATGCCGGATGTAGTAGATTTATTCTTGTAATTTTTCTTGCTATTTTTGGTGGATCGAGACGAGATCGAAACCCGGAGAAACGAGAGTCGAGGAGACGAACCGGCAACGGGCAGCCATCGAACACACCCCGTGTTCGTGACGGGCAGCAGCGGGGCTGGGGTTCGTTCGACCCCACGGACGACTCAACGAGGCTCGAGACGAGACTCCAGTGGGAGGAGTTCGTCTCTTGACCCTCGAGCGAGTCGGTGGTGGACCGAGACCGAGACGAGCAACGAGATCCAAAAGACGTGCAT
Organism: Euphrasia confusa; assembly: GCA_954870475.1. NCBI lineage: Eukaryota > Viridiplantae > Streptophyta > Magnoliopsida > Lamiales > Orobanchaceae > Euphrasia > Euphrasia confusa. The sequence goes on from OX940964.1 coordinate 7,605,983, forward strand.
TGGAGAACACTTAAGGCCATAATAATCGGGACCACGTTAATTGCTTTTTGCTTGTTTTACGTGCTTTATTATTATGCTTAATTGTTTATGCATGTTATCCCTTATCGTAAAATACTAAGTGGGAGAGGGATTGGAAACAATCCCGCGGTCTCCATTCTCTGTTTTGAATGTGATGTGTATTGACTTACGAGTTGGCTTTAGTGTCATCCTCCCTATCGGATAAAGTCGATACACGGATATCACTGGATCAAAATTCGAATTAAAATTCCACATATAAAATTGAACAATTATGTTTCTCAAAAGCAATGCCTAATCTGTCTTTCAAAGACTAATTTCAACTCGACTCATTCTCACCCCGGGGAGTGGAATGGAGCCAAAGCGCTTGGTTATGTCGATGACACAGATTAGAGACTTTCGAGTCATTCGATGACTAGATCGATTGTCTGATTGGCTCCCTCACCTAGTGAGAGATAGGGCTCAATTGCATGATTGATCGCTGGTTAGAAACTTCGAGTTTCACTTACGAGATATCAAGCTTTGATTAATAAATTGTGAAATTTAATAAATGTAAGAGTCAATTAACAAAGTTGTTTGTTTTAGTAAACGTCCACAAGAACGTGGCTTGCTAAATGGAAACGGTACTTTGGGTTAATTAAAGATTCTATGACATTTAAATAAGTGAGATTCAATTAATAAAGTTGTTTGTTTTAGTAAACGTCCACAAGAACGTGGCTTGCTAAATGGAAATGGAACTTTGGGATTAATTGAGGCTCGACAGTTATAGAAAGTCGTGGAGGACCGCATGTCAACGTAAACGTCCACAAGAACGTGGCTTGCGGTGGACATGTAGTTCCCGAGCGGTGGACTTAGTACTGAGAAATGGTATACACTTAGGTACGCTTTATAGTATCCTCCCCATCGGAGTCACTGCTATAATGATGTACGACCAAAGTAAAAATCCAATTATAAAATCGTTTGGATTAGTATACGTCCACAAGAACGTGGCATGCTAGTCTGATGGGATTTTGGAAATGATTGGTAGTTTAATGATATTATTTGAGGGAAATGATATCGAATTAAACTCATTGTTTGTTTTATATGGTATTATTCCCATTAAAAGTCAACAAAACTCACTGAACCTGTTTGTATAGATTAAAGAAGAAACTTGGACATTATCCCAACTGCAGAGGAGTACAAATATGTACTCCAAGTCAATTGACCTGCTGAACCAAATGATGCTTCCACTACTGAGGAAAGGAAGCTCATTGGAAATGGATCAAGGCTATGAGATGACGCGGAGCAACATTATGACTTTCATGTCAAATGTGCTGCGACATCGGGATCATGTCATGACCATTACCTATGATATGACGCTTAACCTCAAGAAGTTTTGGTTATCAGGACAGGACAGCCGGGCAAAGTGAAATGAGGCAACTCATGACAGCCATCATTTCGGAAAGAACGCCCGTGAGGGATCACGTTCTTAGAATGATGGGCTATCTTTGTGAGATAGAGATTCTAGGATCAGTTATCGATGGGGTAACCCAAGTTGATATTGTGCTCCAGTCTCTGCCGAGAAGTTTTGAGCAGTTCCGCCTGAACTATAACATGAATAAGGGGTCTTATTCATTGGCGGAGCTCTTGATTGAACTTCTAGCGGCTGAGAGAGTCTTTAAGGGTCCTCAAAGCACTTGTGGCTGAGAAATTGGCTCTTCCTAGGCCTTCGGGCGGCAAAAGGAAGAAGAAACAAATACGGAAACCCAGTGGGCCTAATGTATCTGGACCACGGAATGGGACAAGCAAGCCCTAAGGGCAAGTGCTTCCGTTGTAAGCAGTCTGGATACTGGGAGTTTTAATTGTCCTTTCAAGCAACAAGAAGTTGACTCTTCCTTAGTTAACCGAAACATGTTTAGTGGTGTTATCTGCCAGTACCTGGTGTGTGGATACGGGAGCCACTAATCATGTCTGCACTTAAATGCGGGGGTTCCAGGAAACCCGGAGACTTAGAAAGGAAGAAGTTATAACCTACATGGGCTATACTATTAAGGTAACAGTCGTTGCAGTGGGAGATGTTAAATGTTTTAACGGTAGGATTTTAGTTCTAATAAATTGTCTTTATGTGCCGGCATTTAGAAAGAAATTTCATTTCGGATTTCTAAATTGGCTTAGAATAGATATTCTGTTTCTTTAAGAAACGGGGATGTTATCTATTCTGGTACATTGATAGACAATTTAATACTAAATCCATGTTCTTCCACGATGCAACTCACCGGAGAAAATAACACATTGTCGAACCCCAATAAGAGTAAATATCCTTCTAGGATGAATCAAATGTACTTATGGAATCTTAGGCTAAATCATTTTAACTTAAGTACGATTCAAAAGGATGAAAGCTGATGGACCACTCAGCTAGGTTGAAGGAAAGGACCTTCCAACCTTCGAATCATACTTGGAAGTTTTAATGACCGAGCAACCCTTTACGGTTAAAGGGAAAAGATCCAAGAAAGTACTAGAGTTGATTTCGCTCTGATATATGCAGACCTCTTTGAGGAGTAAGGCATACTTATCAGAAAATGGGATTAACTCCCAACAGACTACACCATTTATGCCTCGGCAAAATAATGTGTTGTAAAGAAGGAATAGGACTCTTATAGATATGGGAAAATAGACAATAAGTTATTCGGAGTTACCTAATTCGTTTTTGGGATATGCCTTGGAAACAGCGGCGTTTATCCTGAACTTGATTCCTTTGGAAACTTGTACAGATATTCGGCTGTTTATAGGATACCCTAAGAAAACGAATTGAGATATGTAATATAGTCCAAAGGACCAGGTATTCATTGATTGCATCAACGTTCGGTTCTTAGACATGGACTATATATGCAAGAATCACAAGCCCAAGAGTAGAGTAATACTTAATGTGCTTAGAGGGACTGATCAAGACTTAGAACCAGCCTAACTGAGTAGTTCACTACTATAATCTTTAGTCACTAAAGATACACCGGAGCGTCGTCGTAGTGGGAGGGTTGTTAGACAACCCAACAGGTTCATGTTTATAGGTGAGTCTTCGGACTTGTTACCTGGAGAACATGAAGCCGAACCCTGGATCTATGACGAGACGCTGAAAGATCAAGATGCTCAGTCTTGGCAAAAGTCGATCCGGATTCTTTTGTCTTCACATGGAAGATGGAAGTCAAGACAGATTTCCTAAATCGAAGTCTTGACGGGGCCATCTTTGTGGGACAGCCAGAGAGATTCATCGAAAAGAGCCAAGAGCATTCGGTAAGCAAGCTTAATCAATCTTAGGATTGAAGGAAGCTTCAAGATCTTGGACACATGCGGACCTATGAGAAAATCCATTTCATGGATTCATTCTGTTGGAATTTGATATCCCGGGCTATTTAAATTTGCGGAAATCAATAACCCGATCAAAACCATCCGCCGGAGATCACGCGAGCACCACGTACGAGCTGGAGCACGAGCCAAACGCACGACGAGGCCGAAGCCTCGCGCACGCCCAGCCCGAGCCCCCGCACGCGGGGCTCGCGATGGATTTGCATCGATCGCATGGGCGATCGTTGGGGCTGCATCCGGCAGCCCCCGGCAGCAGGTCCGGCGACCTGCTGCCCGCCGTGGAGGAGGCCCCACCATCGTGGTGGGGAGGTGGCGGCACCAGCCCGCCACCGCCGGCGATCGCACCCAGCGATCGCCTCCCTCGGCCGAAGCCGAGGGCTCCTCATGCTCACACCCGAACCCTAGCCGGGCGATCCCACGCGGTCCGGTGGCTTCGCCACCACCGCGTGATCGTCCGTCTACTCCGGGTCCGAACTTTCGGATCTTGCGTTCTACGGTATTCTCGATAAATCAAAACCGAATAAATCGAGGGCGTTTAGATTTTTACCTTTCGATTCGTTGTTCGGAGAAACGAATTCAAGATGACCTTTGAATCTTCCCACGTATTCCTTGCACTAGCTTGAACGTCGGGTGGGCGACGATCCTCCAAGCTCTATGGATCTACTTCTCTCTCTTCTTTCTCTCTCTAGAATTGTGATCTTCAAGTTATGAGAATAGAGAAGACCATGTAGTGCTTTTATAGGCTACGTAGGGGATCTAAAGGAGGTGGAATATTGGGCTTCCAATATTAATGATTAAATTGAGCCCAAGCCCAAATCTATTAATCTCCCATTAATATTAATTAATTTATTTTCCACTATATAAATTAATTGCACTCCCAATATTAAACCATATTATATCCAAATAATATTTCTCCGGTAGTATTATTTATTCCGTGTATTTAAGATATAAATATCCATGAATAAAATTTATTTATTGCTTAATAAATTTATTCATCTCTTTTATCCGAGACTAGTACCACTCAACCTTATTTATTATGCGGAATTAAATCCACTCGCGAGGTTTACATAATAAATCCTTATGAGCTCATCTCGGGGATATTATCAACCCTTCCGGGATACACTGTCCGGTCAATCATTCACGGCATGCCATATATAAAATATAGTGACCCAACTTAACCGGTAATTAACCCAATAATTAAATAGGTTAATTCCTTTGGTAAATCAAAGTCACTTATATTAAATATACACACCCGCAACAATATCGGGGATTAAGAATATAATACACTGAGTCTCAAATCAATTATCGCCGAGCAATCCTAATTGATGAGTCTCAATCGATCCGCTCAATACACCAAGTGTACAAGTGTGATAAAATAATTAAGACAAATTATTTTCTCTCTCACACAACGACTATACCGATGGATTGGTCCGTGTCCATCTAGGTCGTGAGCATCTGTTCGATTAAATACGAGTAACCGATAGTATGATCTTCTGTGTGGGCCCGACACACCATACTAACTACAACGTATAAAATCCAGGACTATAATTTGCATAATTTTAATTAACAATAATTAAAAGCAAATGAATGTTCGTATTTAATAGGTAAATGAAAGTGTACAAGGAGTTCAGAATACTCAAATCTAGACATTAAGTATACTACTCCAACAATCTCCCACTTATACTAAGGTCTAGTCTTATCCTCCAAACTTCTGACTCCCAAACCCTCCAAGTGCTTGAAATATACTTCCTTAGGAAGTATCTTGGTGAAAGGGTCCGCTAGGTTGTCCTCCGAAGCTATCTTGGTGATTATCGCATCGCCCCTCTTGACGATGTCTCGAATCAGGTGGTACTTGCGCTCTATGTGTTTCATAGCACTATGGGACCGTGGTTCCTTACTGTTTGCCACTGCACCGCTATTATCACAATAAATTGTCATAGCCTTGGGCAAACTCGGAATCACATCTAAGTCCTGGAGGAAATTAAGGAACCAAACTGACTCTTTCGCTGCCTCTGAGGCTGCAACGTATTCAGCTTCCATGGTAGAGTCTGAAATGCACTTTTGCTTAACACTCCTCCATGATACGGCTCCACCTCCCATAGTGTACACATAGCCTGATGTCGACTTTCGCCGGTCCTTATCAGCTTGGAAATCCGAATCCGTATAACCCAAAGGAATCAGATTGTCTGCCCCGTAACTCAGAACATAATCCTTAGTATTTCGCAAATACTTGAAAATGCTCTTTACGGCAGTCCAATGAGCCTTTCCAGGGTTACTCTGATATCTCGCCACTACGCCAACTGCATAGCAGATATCAGGCCTCGTACATAACATTGCATACATTAACACCCAATTGGCTTTACGCCGCTTGGTGGTTCTACAAGATCCCAGACTTTATTAGAATCCATAGATTCTATTTCGGATTTCATCGCTTTCTTCCAAGAAGGCGCATCTATATCTTGTACCGCCTCATCATAGGTCCAGGGATCGATTTCATGAACTCCAGGTCCAGAGTCCGAAGACTCACCCAGTCCAATCCATCGGTCTGGTTGCTTAACAACCCTCCCACTACGACGGCGTTCCGGTGTATTAACAGTGATAGTGTCAGGTGCAGATTCTAGTGGTGTATCTATACTCGGTTCGGCTGTATCTAAGTCTTCCTTGTTACCTCTCAACTCATCAAGTATTATGTCACTTTTGGGCTTGTGGTCCATGACATAGTCTTCCTCTAAGAACCGAGCGTTAGTACTTATAACGATCTTCTGGTCCGTAGGACTATAGAACATGCCACCCTTTGTTCCTCTAGGATATCCTATAAACAACCGTACTTCAGTACGAGGTTCTAATTTATCGGCACCCACCTTCAACACATGTGCAGGGCACCCCCAGATCCGAACGTGTCTCAAGCTAGGCTTGCGCCCGCTCCATCGTTCCATGGGTGTTGAAGGAACCGTTTTAGATGGAACCAAGTTTAGAATGTGCGCTGCTGTTTCTAAGGCATATCCCCAGAACATTGTAGGTAAGTCCGAGTAACTCATCATTGAACGCACCATCTCCATGAGAGTCCTATTCCTTCTTTCTGACACACCATTCTGCTGAGGAGTATATGGTGATGTCATTTGGGAATCAATCCCATTCTCTGCCAAGTATGCCTTGAATTCTCCAAACAGGTACTCGCCTCCACGATCAGATCGCAGGCATTTAATGGATTTTCCTTGAAGGTTCTCCGCATAAGCCTTGAATTCCTTGAACTTGTCAAAGGATTCGCTCTTGCGGCGCATCAGGTATACAAATCCATACCTTGAGTAATCATCAGTGAAAGTGATGAAATACTCGTACCCTCCCCTTGCCTGAGTAGACATAGGTCCGCATACATCAGAGTGAATCAAATCCAATACTTGTTCAGCCCTTCGTCCTTTACCAGAAAAAGAACGCTTGGTCATTTTTCCTTCTAAACAGGATTCGCAGGTTGGAAGGTCCTCTCCTTCAACACCACTGATGAGACCATCAGATTTCAACCTTTGAATTCTATTTGAGTTAATATGACCCAGCCTTAAGTGCCACAAGTATAATTGATTCATCCTAGAAGGTTCCTTTCTCTTATTGGTGTTCGTAGATGTGTTATTACTCTCGGTTAGTTGCATCGTGTCAGACTCAGGATTTAGCACATACAAATCGTCCACCAATGTACCAGAACAGATAATTTCACTGTCTCTTCTTATGATCACAGAGTGGTCAAAAGAAACAGAATATCCATTCAAAATAAGTTTAGAAACTGAAATTAAATTCTTTCTAAAGTTGGGTACATAAAGACAATTTTGTAATACTAAAACCCTATCACTACTGAAGCGTAAGTGAATGTCTCCCACTGCAACAGCCGCCACCTTCGCGGCATTGCCCATGTAGACCACGATCTCTCCCTCTCTAAGTCTCCGGGTTTCCTGGAACCCCTGCAATGAATTGCAGACATGATCAGTGGCCCCCGTATCTACACACCAGGTGCTGGTAGATAACACCACTGATAATGTTTCAGTGACTAAGGAAAATTTCGTACCTTTGATGAGAGGACAATCAGACCTCCAGTGCCCAGACTGCTTGCATCGAAAGCACTTGTCTCGCGGCTTGTTCTTCCCAATCCGTGGTTCAAAACAACTGGGCTTCTTTGCTTGCACTTCCAACTCGGCCACTAGAGCTTGTGATTCTCTGATCATACTTATCAGTTCAGTTCTTTTGAAATCGTTTTTAAGCGATTCCTCAAGAGGACTAAACTTGATGAGTATGTCAATCACCTCTAGTTCGGCTTCCTTACTATGTCCTAACATCTCCTTGAGGTCATTTTCAATGTCCTCATCAGTTGGGACAATAGTGGATTCGGAAGGCTCAACAGTCTGAACATTGTCCAGATTTCTTTTCCAATCAGTACTATATGGAACCAGTGAGTTTTCATCTTTAAGTATATCACAAAGTGGGGTCACAGTCATTCTCTAACCTATAAGCACATAAAACAAACAAACAATTTAATGTCCGATATTATCTCCCTCAAATAATATCATTAAATCACTAATCACATCTAAAATCCCATCAGGTTAAAGCAAGCCACGATAGTGTGGACGTTTACCCACCCAAATGATTTAGCAATTAGATTTCCTTTGGTCGTACATCATCAATAGCGTTACCTCGATGGGAGGAATACTATGAAGCGTACCTAAGTGTTAACCATCACTCAGTACTAAGAAGTTTGTTTGAGATTCGTATATCACCGCAAGCCACGATAGTGTGGACGTTTACGTTGATACACGGATCCCTTACTCCCTTCTATAACTGTCTACATCAATCGATCTAAAGTCCCATTCGATATAGCAAGCCACGATAGTGTGGACGTTTACTATACCAAAAGACTTATACAATTGAAATCCAATTACTTGAACCATTTAATCTTGTAAATCAAGACGCGGAGAATCATAAGTGAAACTCGAAGTTTCTAACCAGTGATTCACCATGCGAACAACCCTATCTCTCATAAATGAGGGAGCCGAGCAGACAATCGATCCATCTATCAAAGAATGGTACGACTGCCTCTAATTTGTGTCCTTGACATGACCAAGTGGCTTTGGCTCCATTCCACTCCCCGGGGTGAGAATGAGTCGACTTGAAATCAGCTTTGGAAAGACAAATTAGGCATTGTTTGATAAACTTAATCAATGTTTCTCGTAAGAGGAATTACAAGAACTCTCCTCCAATAACTTATCTATATAAACTTCAAAAGTTTATAAAAGTCACCAAGAGAGCAGCAATGGAGACCATGGGTATGTTTCCATACCCTCTCCCACTTAGCTTTTTACAATAAAGGGATACGCTATCTAGTGCATAAAAGTAAACACATATAGCATGCATACATGTAATAAAGCACATAATATTATCACATAGTCAAAATAATTACTAGAATATTATTTTCCGACTATTATGGCTTTACTTCATCTCCGTACGCATCTTCTAGTCTTTAGTCTTCGTTCTTGAATGCTCCATGTGACGAGAATATTAATTTCCAATATTTAAATCTATTTATTTTTAATAAATCCAAAAGATACTTAATTAAAAAATTAAGTCAATCGAATAAATCAAAAATAAAATTAAATATTATTAATATTTTTATTTATTTTATTTTCCCTTTCTACTTCATTAAATCTCTAGAATAATCTATCCAAGACCCACTTGGAATATTCTAGATGATTTCCATAATGAAATAAGGAAATAAAATAACTTAGGACTCTTCTACTTTCCAAGATTAATTAATTTCCATTTCTATGAAAATTCCCATAAAATAGGAATAATCAATTAGGAAATAAATTAATCCTAAATTAACTTTTATTCCTTTCCAATTCTATTAAATCTCTAGGATCCTATTCCAAGTAGAACTCGGAATACTCTAGAAGACTTCCATAATAGAATAAGGAAATAAAATTAATTCCAATTAATTCTTTTCCTAATCCATGAGAATTCCCAAAAATAGGAATACTCAAATAGGAAAAATCCGAACTAATTAGGAAAGCAAATTTCCGGACCGGGATAGCACGGGGTGGGGATCCCCGCGCCACCCTCGACCCACGCCTAGGAGGTGGCCGGCCACCATCGCCGGCGGCTCCTCCATGTGAGGGTCGATCGATCCTCATGGGATCGACCATGGGGATGGTCGATCCTTGTCCCGTTGCCCTCACTTCATCTCCTTCGTCACGCGTCTTCTCCGGCGGTCGTTTCGGCATCGATCCAACGCAAAATAAATTACAAAATAAATTTTACACTATCCGGTATCGATTCTATACATGAAATCGACCCTATACATTTTCCGGAAAAAGTAGAACGTAATAATAAATCCTAAATTCGGTCAACCCCCGAATTTTTACTATTACAAGCATTCACCACCAAAAACGAATCTCGACATGTCCGAGAGTTTAATCAATCCAACATACATGACAAAATAAATTAAACGAATAATAAATTAAGCCATAATAGTCGGAACCCTGCAAGGTAGAACAAATTCATCGAAAATACCGCGAACGTAAACCACGCTCTGATACCAATTGTTGGAATTTGATATCCCGGGCTATTTAAATTTGCGGAAATCAATAACCCGATCAAAACCATCCGCCGGAGATCACGCGAGCACCACGTACGAGCTGGAGCACGAGCCAAACGCACGACGAGGCCGAAGCCTCGCGCACGCCCAGCCCGAGCCCCCGCACGCGGGGCTCGCGATCGATTTGCATCGATCGCATGGGCGATCGTTGGGGCTGCATCCGGCAGCCCCCGGCAGCAGGTCCGGCGACCTGCTGCCCGCCGTGGAGGAGGCCCCACCATCGTGGTGGGGAGGTGGCGGCACCAGCCCGCCACCGCCGGCGATCGCACCCAGCGATCGCCTCCCTCGGCCGAAGCCGAGGGCTCCTCATGCTCACGCCCGAACCCTAGCCGGGCGATCCCACGCGGTCCGGTGGCTTCGCCACCACCGCGTGATCGTCCGTCTACTCCGGGTCCGAACTTTCGGATCTTGCGTTCTACGGTATTCTCGATAAATCAAAACCGAATAAATCGAGGGCGTTTAGATTTTTACCTTTCGATTCGTTGTTCGGAGAAACGAATTCAAGATGACCTTTGAATCTTCCCACGTATTCCTTGCACTAGCTTGAACGTCGGGTGGGCGACGATCCTCCAAGCTCTATGGATCTACTTCTCTCTCTTCTTTCTCTCTCTAGAATTGTGATCTTCAAGTTATGAGAATAGAGAAGACCATGTAGTGCTTTTATAGGCTACGTAGGGGATCTAAAGGAGGTGGAATATTGGGCTTCCAATATTAATGATTAAATTGAGCCCAAGCCCAAATCTATTAATCTCCCATTAATATTAATTAATTTATTTTCCACTATATAAATTAATTGCACTCCCAATATTAAACCATATTATATCCAAATAATATTTCTCCGGTAGTATTATTTATTCCGTGTATTTAAGATATAAATATCCATGAATAAAATTTATTTATTGCTTAATAAATTTATTCATCTCTTTTATCCGAGACTAGTACCACTCAACCTTATTTATTATGCGGAATTAAATCCACTCGCGAGGTTTACATAATAAATACTTATGAGCTCATCTCGGGGATATTATCAACCCTTCCGGGATACACTGTCCGGTCAATCATTCACGGCATGCCATATATAAAATATAGTGACCCAACTTAACCGGTAATTAACCCAATAATTAAATCGGTTAATTCCTTTGGTAAATCAAAGTCACTTATATTAAATATACACACCCGCAACAATATCGGGGATTAAGAATATAATACACTGAGTCTCAAATCAATTATCGCCGAGCAATCCTAATTGATGAGTCTCAATCGATCCGCTCAATACACCAAGTGTACAAGTGTGATAAAATAATTAAGACAAATTATTTTCTCTCTCACACAACGACTATACCGATGGATTGGTCCGTGTCCATCTAGGTCGTGAGCATCTGTTCGATTAAATACGAGTAACCGATAGTATGATCTTCTGTGTGGGCCCGACACACCATACTAACTACAACGTATAAAATCCAGGACTATAATTTGCATAATTTTAATTAACAATAATTAAAAGCAAATGAATGTTCGTATTTAATAGGTAAATGAAAGTGTACAAGGAGTTCAGAATACTCAAATCTAGACATTAAGTATACTACTCCAACACATTCAAGGCATGTTTAGGTCCTGAGTGTAATAAAGAAGTGACAGAAAAGATGTGGTGTTTTCTCATTCTTTATGTAGACGACATTCTTCTAAATTGGCAACAATATGAAAGATGTTATCGGACATAAAGGGATGGTTGTCCGAGTAATTCAATGTAAGAGACTTAGGAGAAGTCGGGAATGTTCTTGGGATCAAAGTAATAAATGATCGCCAGAAAAGAACATAGAACTTATCTCGAGCCTCATACATAAATACAATTCTTACTCGTTGCAGCATACAGAATTCCAAGAAAGGTCTTCACCTTTTAGATATGGAATTCGTCTATCTAAAGTTTTGTGTCCGACACAATAAAGGAGATAGATGAAGAGTAAGCAGTTCCCTGTACCTTAATGGTGGGAAGCTTAATGTATGTAATGCTATGCACGAGACTGATATCTACTATGCCGTGGGCATGGTGGTGAGATATCATAATAATCCTGGAAAGGATCACTCGACTGATGTAAAGAACATGTTTAGGTTCCTGCAGAGGACCAGGAATTATGTTCTGAGTTACAAAGCAGTCAAGTTGTTTCCTTTGGATTACATAGAATTGGATTTCCAAATCAAACAGGGACAGTCGAAAGTCGAAGTCAGGCTATGTGTTCTCACTGTGAAGTGGAGCAGTCACATGGAAGAATGTAAAGCAGCAATGCATTACGGATTCTACCATGGAAACTGAAAGGATAACAGCCTCTGAGGCAGTTAAAAGGTCAGTGTGGCTCCACAACTTCCTAAGGGACTTAGATGTGGTTTCTAGTTCACCCAAAGCTATTTTGAATAGCGGTATTGGCAAACTTGAAATGCCACGAGTCCACAGTGGGAGATAACACATAGAGCGCCAGTACCACCTGATTCGAGAGATCGTCTAGTAAGACGATGCAGTTGTCACCTAGATAGCATCGAGATGATTGCCTGGTAAAACCCGTTCACAGAGGCACTTCCAGCGAAAGCGTTGGGTAGGCGTGATGAGGTTATGGGAATCTGATGTTTGGGAGAGGGCGACTAGACTTTTAGTATAAGTGGGAGATTGATGGAGTTGTATTCTAAATGTCTAGTTTAGTGCAAATACGGAACTCCTTATCTATACCTTAAATCGAGATATGATTCAAGCATGATTGCATTTAATGCAATAGTCCTTGATGTATTCGTTGTAGACAGTATGGCGTGAGGAGACACGCGGAAGATCATACTGTCGGTTACTCGTATACTATCGAACAGTAGCTCACGACTTAGATGGACAGGGACAATCCATCGGTACGTCGTAGTGTGACTGGTAGATAGTCGGTCTTGACTATCATGTTACACTCGTACACTTGGTGTATTGAGCAGGACCACGGGAGGGCGTTCGATTTATACTAATCGGAGTAATCGAACCAGACCTCAGATATTACGGATATGTGAGTTCTTAATCCCTATATAATTATAGGTGCGTGTGTCCAATGCTCGGTTCTTTGATGTGCCAATGAGTGAGACTAATTGATTAGTCGAGACCCTCGGTATATTGGGAATCGAAATTGTACACACGGCATGCTGTAGATTATAGACAGGAAACCGTGTCCCATTTATTGGGTTGATGATGTCCCCGAGATGAGCTCATAAAGTTTATCATGTAAACCCTGCAGGTGGATTCGTTCCACATGATAATAAGGATGAGTGGTACTAGTCTCGGATCATAAGAAATGAATTAATTTAATTATTAGTAATTAAAATTAATTCGTGGACATGCGATATCTTAAACACGGGGAAATGTCACATATGTAATACGGTGGGAAAATTATTGACGGAATAATTTGAATTAATTAATTGGGAAATCATTTATAATTTTATAGTGGAATTAATTATAAATAAAATTGTGGAATTTAATTAAGGTTTTCCTTTTGGGAAACCAAGTTAATTAAATTACAATTTAAGCCTAATTAATTAATTGCCTAGAGGTCCTCTAGTATAGCCTATATAAATCTCTCACCCCTCTCTCTCTCTAACCTAAGTTTCGCCGCTATAATTAATTCTGCAGAGAAATTAATTGTTAGCGCAATTATCTTTTTTGTGCTTAATTAATTTAGATTAGCGCAAGAAACATTCTGTAGAAATTAATTGCCAGCGCAATTATATTTCTGAGACAGAAATTCTCTGTGGAAATTAATTTGTTAGCGCAAAATTATTTCTGAGACAGAGAAGTATATTCACGGTGGTTGAGAAGAGAAGAGACGGGGAGCTCCAAGCGGATCGATGCCCACACATCGGCTGGAGTAAGAGGGCTAGGACATACGCTAGAAGTCTCGAGGTCTCTGTCAATTCGGCTTCTCCGAATCACGCAACAAAGGTATGGAATCGAAACCCTCTTCCGCACTCGTTTCGATTCGATCTCGTACGTAATTATACAACGAACCTCCGATCGAGTTCCGGGATCGTGGTTGGTGTTCCTAGATCACTGTGGGGTCGCTGACTTCCAGAACGGTGGTCGGAATCGGAAAATCCGACCAGAAACGGACCTGGAACAGCAGCGTCGCGCTGCTGTTCGCGACACTGTCGTCCGACAAGGTTTTCCTGTCGGCCGACAAGGGCCTGTCGGACGACACCCTTTGGTGTCGGACGACACAGAGGTCAGCAGCCCTCGGTTTTGCGCGGTTGTGCTTCGCGCATGATGGCTGGGCGTAAACCGGGTCTGGGGCTTCGTCGTGAGCACAGTAGGCACGCTGGAGGTCGACTGGGCGTGTCCGGATGTTCGAGTAGTCGAACGGACTCGTCCCGGGTAGTCGATTTCCAACACAGTCGTTATGCTTAATTCCATTAGGATTTTGCTGGCCATCTCTGCGTGGTACGACTACGAGATATGGAAAATGGATGTGAAGACCGCGTTTCTCAATGGGGACATTGAGGAGGAAATATATATGGCGCAGCCGGAAGGCTTCATATCTCCAGCGATCCATTTATGGATTGAAACAAGCATCCCGAAGTTGGAACAAACGTTTTGACAACACAATCAAAGAGTTTGATTTTGTCAAGAACCCGGAGGAACCTTGTGTATACAAGAAGGTTAGTGGGAGCGCCGTGACGTTTTTAATGCTATACGTTGATGACATACTACTCATTGGGAATGATGTAGGTATGCTGCAGGCAACGAAAGCATGGTTGTCCACACGTTTCTCGATGAAGGATTTAGGCGAGGCATCTTACGTATTAGGAATACGAATCTATAGAGATAGATCTAGAAAGATGATCGGCCTATCACAATCCTTGTACATAGAAACCATTTTAAAACGGTTTAACATGGAAAACTCCAAGAGAGGGTTTTTGCCAATGTGTCATGGAATTCGTCTCTCAAAAACCATGTGTCCAGCAACGGAACTGGAAATCGAGCGGATGAATCGCACACCATACGCATCCGGTATTGGAAGCGTGATGTATGGCATGCTATGTACTAGACCTGATATTGCACATGTTGTGAGCGTCACGAGCAAATATCAGTCTAATCCTGGACTGGCTCATTGGAAAGCCGTGAAGGACATTCTTAGGTATTTGCGAAATACCAAAGAGATGTTCTTAGTCTATGGAGGTCACGATTTGAAAATACAGGCGTTTACGGACTCTAGTTTTCAATCCGACGTGGACGACTCTAAGTCGATATCGGGATTCATATTCAAGCTGAACGGAGGTGCCGTCTGTTGGAAAAGTTCCAAGCAGAAAACCACGACTGATTCCACCACCGAAGCTGAATATGTTGCGGCAAGTGAAGCTGCAAAATAGGTTGTTTGGATACGGAACTTCATCCAAGAGTTGGGAGTCGTTCCGAGCGCAAGTGATCCAGTAACGTTATACTGGGATAACACGGGGGCCGTAGCACAAGCTAAGGAACCGAGATCTCATTAGAAATCCAAACATGTACTGAGGAAATAACATCTGATCCGCGAGATCGTTGAGAGAGGTGATGTCTTGGTCGAAAGAGTCACTTCGGGAGATAATATAGCTGATCCCTTTACCAAGCCTTTGTCTAGATCTGTCCACGAGAAACATCGAGAGTCGATGGGACTTAGATACGAGAGCAGTTGGCTTTAGGTCAAGTGGGAGATTGATAGAGTAGGTGACCAACAAGCCAACTTGTGGCTGTGGTCGAACCTAATTTATTATTTAATTAATAAATATTATCAATTTATTTCGAAATTATGAAAGATTATTAATTATGATTAATTAAGGCATATGCTATATCTACTCCCCATGTTGAATCATAGATATAGTCCTGTACAGTTACACATGTTGTATGAATTCGGTTTTGTGGAAACCGAGAGATAATTCTGTTAACGCAACGTAACTGGTCAAACTCAGTTCCTAGTCGATGAGTTACGCCAATAACAAGGATACCCGGCCTTTCCCCCTTGAGACTAGCACTTAGTGTATGTGGGCTAATCTCGAGCCTCGGTGTTGGGACATCGACATACTTGAGTGGGTGCTCACTGTTGATGAGTTCACTGAACCCCCTCTCCCTGGAATCTCTAAGTGGTTATCACTGATCGAGTAGAGAATTCCATAATATAGTTGTACACAATTAATCCTTAAGACCCAGACATCACCGTGACTTCATCAGAGGACTAGCTGTATCGTAACGTGTTTCTGATTCCCTGGAAAGGGAGTAAGTCGAAAAAGGAGGCAATGTTCGTGCAGTTCGAAATCTGATGTGAAGTCTGTGCATGGTAGTAGGGGATCTGATCGCTTGATATAGATCATGGATGTCCTATTTGGTTCGTAGTCTCGGAATCTCTGGCCAGAGTTGAACAGTGAGGTGATTAGAGAAATGTGTTTCTCTAGATCAATCACGACTGGATTTTACGAAACCTAGAACGATCGCAAAGTTATCAAACACGACAAGAGATCTCGATTGACCAATATCTCTAGTTTGATAAGGACATATGAATCGGAGGGATCGTACTGTACGCTAACTATATTACAAGGTTCTTGCAGGCACTTCATTTGTATCTAGGGAATTAGTGAAGCGTGGTTGCTAGACGCTCGTCACTGATTCGTTGGGCACCGAATTGTTCGGAGATTAAATAATATGATTATTAATCTGAAACTCTCGGGAGTAGTTGATATAAGAACAATATGTTGTTCGAATCACAATGTGTTGTGAGCCCACGGCTAGTTATACACCTGAACCATTGAGGGTCACATTCTCGTGTAAACCAATCCTTGAATACGATCATGTATTAATTAACT
The DNA here is from genome assembly GCA_954870475.1 of Euphrasia confusa. Taxonomy (NCBI): domain Eukaryota; kingdom Viridiplantae; phylum Streptophyta; class Magnoliopsida; order Lamiales; family Orobanchaceae; genus Euphrasia; species Euphrasia confusa. The sequence goes on from OX940964.1 coordinate 7,622,814, forward strand.
GTTAATTAAGTACATATAGTCGGAGGACAATATGATTGAATCCGAGATTCATAATTGTGATTATGAGTTGGAAATATTACTGAGCTAAAGAAAACGGACACGATGGTGTACACTTTCTATTTTGGGAAATTTCCCGATTTAGCAGTACCCCTGAAATGGGCTTTCCGATTTTGTGAAATTGGAAATTTTTATTATTATCTCATATCGATGAGAAAATTGAAACGAGAAAGAAAATATAATCGTTATATTTTTCGGAGATCGAATTGATTGTCAATTTGGGAGAAACGTAATGACGGCTAATGAATTGGGCCGGCTAGGGTTAATGGATCCGATCCATTAGGGTTTGAGCCCAAGTAGCTCTTTTCTTCACCTTTAAAAGGAGCTCCATAGGCATGAAGAAGAACACACCAAACCTAGACAGCTCTAACCCTAATCTCTCTCTCTCCTCTCCCCTCTCTCGTCCGCCGCCCCCTCGGCCGCCTCCCTCGGAGGACCGCCGCCCAGAGCTGCCGCCCGCCGCCGCCGGCAGCCGCCCGCCTCGCCGGAATCCGATTCCGGCGCCGTTTTTCTGGCTCGTTTTTCCCGTCGTATTCTCCCTCTCGTATTTCTAGTGCAATACGCGAGTGGGATTACATATACGAGGTGAAACCTGATTTGACGAGAGACGCCGGAGGTTTGAACGAGCAACGCCCGAGCACGACCGAGCCAAGCCCGCCCGCGCCCGAGCGCCGCCGCGACCAGTCGAGAGCCACCCCGGCTCTCCCCGTGATCAGCCCGCACGCCCCGCGTGCATCCCCGCGTCGCATCCGCGCGACTTCCGACGAATCCCTAAGGTACTCACGATTAAATCTGGATTTAATTGTTTTTGCGTTAATTGTTTGCGCTAAGTACTGGGATTATAATTGACAAATAAAATTAATAGAGATTAATTTAATTGTTAATTAAAATCAATTTGATTTGAATTATATAATTGTGATTATGTTAATTGTCAAATTGACGCAATTAATTATGTGTGTATGTTTGCGTAATTAATTGAGTAGTGTAATTAATTTATATGATAAATATAATTGCATAGTGTAATTAATTTATATGATAATTATAATTGCGCTAGATGTAATTAATTTATATGATAAATTTAATTGCGCTAGATTTAATTTATGTAGTATGGGATGCATGAATTAAATATTTAATTATTTGATAATTAAATTAAATGATGGATTATTTATTTAATATATTTGAATTAAATCAATTAATGCATGTAATATTGAAAATAGGAATTTCAATAAAATAAAATAAAATAAAATTTTTGTTTTCCGCTGCATATACATGCACGATCCCCAACAGCATATGCGTTGCACGATTCCAAAAAATCTCTAGCCTTACCACAAGTATTAGCAATATCACACAATGTCAAATATAAGCTATGACAACCACAGGGAGTGTAAATGGCTCTTGGGTTCACATCTAATAATCTCTTTTGCACGCCTTGATGTTTACCTTTCATTTTATAACCATTATCATAATCTTGACCTCTAATATTGCCTAAATCAAGATCAAGTAGATTTAGCTCAGATTGCATAGCATCAAACAACCCTAAACCAGTAGTATCATTCACATTCAAAAATCCAAGAAATGATTCCTCAATTACAAATTCATCTGAAGAGTTATCCACATAGCGTAATATCATAGTCATTTGTTCATTGTGACTTATGTCAGGCGTACAATCGAGAATAACAGAATAATACTTTGCATTCTTAATTTTGTTGACAATTTTAGTATTTTATGTAAGAAGCAAGCAAATATATCAATTCATTTTGAATATTATGACCAAGATAATGAAAATGAGTATCATTATTTACTATGCGACTAACATGCTCTTGAACAACTGGATCAAACTCAGCCAACAAAAAAAGACGATTATAGTTAGCTAGCGTAATAAAGCTATTTTTTTAATAGAAGGGGTATAAAAAATTGGGCTTGTATTTAATAGAAGGTATAAAAAAAATTGGGCCCCAAATATTTGGGGGCCCTGTGCAAGTGCACATCCCGCACTTGCTAAAGGTCGGGCCTGAGTCCAATCATTAAATCCTCCTGTTACTAAATCTCCATATCGTAGACATTTTTTAAATAATTTGCAACAAAAGCAAAATACTTTATCAAGATCTTTTGAGTAAACAAGCCATTCTCTATCCCACTTTTCTCCATTTGACAAAATTCTAGTATAATGTTTTGATGAAAAATATCTGCTTACTTTATTTTTAGGCCCATATTCAGTACTCAAATCCCTTTTTGGACCTTTAACAGCTAATATATCTATCAATTTCGCATCTAAATTGTCCCAGTTTCTAGGATCATAGATATCACATCTTAAACTAATATCAACATTCTCATCAAAAGGAACAAAATGTTCACTAACATTTTCATTTTCAACACTTTCAGAAGGAACATCAACATTTTCATAGGAACATCAACATTTTCAGTAGGCACCTGATCATTCTCACCTAATGGTACAATTTCAGTTGGTATATCACAATTACGAGGACTCAATTCATTAACTGAGGGAACACTATCATCAACTTTATCAATATCTTCATCCATGATTACATTATCATTACAATTACCATTTTAACAATAAATTTATCTAGAGCGCCTTGTTGAGACCGAGTTAACTTTTCAATTCTTTTCTTTTTCTTGCGTTTTTCATAACCCGAATCATATTTTCTAGTTTTAGACGACATTATTTTAATACTTCACGGCTGAAAAAAATAACCAACAAATAATTAACAACTAACAAAGAAAGAAACAACCTTAGGGCAATAGGTATAGGGCTGCTTAGGCAATTAGGTAATGCAACAAGAGAGTTCCAACAACAAAGATTTGTACTTATTATCTCCTGCAAGTATGAAAACCGAAAACGAAATCATAATCAACAAAATAGGGAAAACTAAAATCATAAAATGAATTGTGAAAGAAGAATAATTCAATTAAGATAGAAATTCGATGAATTACCTTGATCATTGACAACTTGAAGAAAATAATGAAAATTTTTGGGTTAATCCGAATAAAAGATGAATTTTAGGGTTCAGAAAAAAAAAGATGAAAATTTGAGAAGAGGAATGAGTGATTTATGTTAAAAAAAAAAAGACGATTATAGCTAGCTAGCGTAATAAAGCTATTTTTTTAATAGAAGAGGTATAAAAAATTGGGCTTGTATTTAATAGAAGGTATAAAAAAATGGTGAGGATATTTACACCTCTATCATTCATTTGCACACCACCGTGATTAGTACACCCCTCCAATGTTACCCATTCTACCCTTTTACCCGAAACACATTAATTTATTTTTTATTTTTCTGAGTTCTGTTCACCATTCGCGCAAGCTAAGGTCACCTTATTCCTCAATTCTCAACAACAACGTTGAAGAAAAACGATCACTTCTTCCTCAATTCTGAATAACAGGTTGGAAAATTTTGACATATAGTATCAAATTATTATCTTCAGAGTAAAAAAAAAAAAAAATCAAAACTTGTTTATTCAACAAAAGGATTAGCGATCCCTAAATCCCAAAATTATACAGTCCCAATTTTACTCCTTTTACATGGAAAGAGGCAAGAGAGAGAGAGAGAGTGAACGGAGGCGGAAACCGCACAAAATTAGCACGACGACAGCAAACGGGCAGTAGAAGCGTCAACTTTCGACGACTATGGTCGTCGACTCCTGTGAGGAGTGCGTTGACAGCCCGATGCTGGCGGTGTCTCGATGGAAGTCGCGTCGAGCCGTGAGTCGTGGAAAATGGCGAAAGGTCCCGTTTGGGACTCTGCCTGCGAATGGCGAAGACGGAAGGTTCTCTCTACCCAGTACACATTTTATCTTGGAAGGGCAAAATAGATATTGTCTAATTATTTAGAATAAAATTAAATTAAAAAAGGGTGTGCAAATTAAAATCGGAACTGTAAATATCCGTAGCCATAAAAAAATTTGGGCCCCAAATATTTGGGGGCCCTGTGCAAGTGGACATCCCGCACTTGCTAAAGGCCGGGCCTGGTAGTTTGTCCAATTATGGGTGCCTTTGAATATAGTATGAGTTTACTAATTACTACTATTATATTAGTTCTCCCAAGTCCCGTAAGTTTTATATTCAAACGAACTTTGCTTTAGGAACAAACTTCAACCAATCAGTTCGATTCTATAAGCTTCCGGGTTTTAAAAACATCTCAAACTCTCATTTGATCTACATTTCAAACGACTTAGCTTTGGAAACAAACTCCAACCAATTAGTTTGACCCTATAAGCCTCCCGACTTTTAAAAACATCTCAAACTCTCAAACTCCCCGTTTTGGGAAAAGATTTGGCATCTCATGCTCGAAGTAAAATAAATAAATAAAACGAGGGAAGGAAAGTGAAAGATTTATGGCTAAGTAAATGAGATAGTCTAAATAATAATGCGGGGTAATAATAAATTTTGAATGTATTTCATTATCGTTTCAAGTCTATAAAAATCAATAAAAATTAATAAATATGTCAATAAAATTTTGAGTGAAGTCTATTGAATTTTTTAAATTTACATGTTGTATAGAATTGATTAATACTTATGAGTTGACCACCATAATGTGTATGAGTTGAATAAGCACCATAATACCATACAAAAACAAGTATGGATACAAATACATATATATACAAATCCAAATTCCCAAATACTATGAACACAAAACAAACTGAAAAACAAAACTAAGAGAACCCCCAACACATCTCCATGACACCGGCACATCAAAGTGCACGACGACGCGGGGCCTCGATACGAGCCACAGCACGATGAAAGCGCTCAAAGCCATTGGCCACAAGATCATAAGCCCTCGCACGCTCACAGACAGCAAGATCATATAATCGCGTGCGGTCAGGGCCAACAATATCATCACAAAACACATAGTCCCTGGCCACAAAATTATCAAATGCAACTCGCTCAACGGCCACAAATTCCTCGAACAACGCTCGATGACTGGCCACCATACCATCAAAGATGGCTATGCCACGGGCCAACAGATCATAAAAGAGCGGTTGGTCACTGAACACAATGCCATCCATCTGAGCTAGGACACTACCCACGAGCCCATCAAAGCTGTCTACGCACCTAGCATGAAAAATGTCAAAGCGCACTAGGTTAGTTGTCAAGATTTCGTCAAAGAGCGCAAGGACAGAGGGCCAGATGTTATCAAAGTGGGCTCGATCAAGGGCCATGATCCCGTAGAAGTGATCGCGCTGGCTGGCCACAAGATCATCAAAGCGAGACACGAAATCACCAAAGCGAGCACGCGAGAGAAGCTCATCCAGCCTTGGGTTCTCGCGGGGCCGCGAGATCGTCGAAGCGGGCCTGGTCACTGGCCGCGAGATCGTCGATGTGGGCTTTCAGCTCGGTTTGGCGTAGATACATATGAGCTTTGAGCACAGCAACTTGGTGTTCCATGTAGGCAAGGAGTTCGGCGCGACGAGACTGGAAGTACAGGCTGGGGTCAGGAGCGGGCGGAGGGTCAGGAGCCTGGAAAGGAGACTGCCAAGGGGGCATTTGAGGATGCAGAGATCAAGCAGCATAAACAGAGCTCATAAGGAACGTCAAACGATCTTCTCTGATCTAACACATAAGAAAGGCTTAGTTCTAGGAGTGATTCTCCTTATAGATCGATCGATCGAATGATCGTGGCTTGCCCCAACCCATCTAGCTCAAACAATCCGGGCAGCCCCAATTGAGCGAATACTACAATAGTAATTTTTAGCAGAGTTTAGGAACTACAAATAACAGCAGTAAATAATACACACACAGAAGCAATAGAAGCACACCCCCATAAGAGAATGAAGTTAGCAAACTAGTCTGGCAAATCAAGGTGCACCAGGATACAGGGCCATAATACCATCAAAGCGCTGCAGGGAATGAAAGCGCTCAAAGGCACATGCCACAAGATCATAAATGTGCTTGCTCTCACGGACAAAAAAATCATAAACGCGCGAGCGGTCATGGCCCACAAGATCATCGAACGAAGCACAAACTCACGAGCCACAAGATCATCAAAGAGCTCTCGTTCAAGGGCCACAAGATCATGGAACGATGCACGCTCACGGGCCAAAACATTGTCAAAGAGGGCTTAGTCACGGGCCACACTAGCATCAAAGTTCGCTAGGACACGGGCCACAATATCATCAAAGTTGGCTTTGACACTTGTCACAATACCATCAAAGCTTAATAGAACATTAGCCACTTTACCATCAAAGTAAGAGCGCTCACCGACCATGATACCATCAAAGTACGGACACTCACGAGCCACAAGATCATCGAAGAACGCGCTCACTGACCACGAAATCATCCAAGCTTACGTGCTCACGGGCCGAGAGATCATCCAAGCTTGAGTGCACACGAGACACAAGATCATCAAAGCTTTTCTTCTCACGGGTTACAAGATTATCCAAGCTCGCGTGCTCACGGGCCGCAAGATCATCAAAGCGAGTGTGGTCACGGGCCGCAAGATCATCAAGTGGGCTTTTACCTCTCCATGGCGAAGATAAATATGAGCTTTGAGCCCAACAGATTGGTCTTCCAAGTAGGCTCGGAGGACAGGCCGGCGGCAGGAGCAGGCGGAGGATCAAGGGCCACAAAAGATGCAGATGGGTGGCCCTGGAAAGGACACTGCCAAGGGGGCATCTATCTGTGGCAGAGATCGATCAAGCAGAAACAGACAATCGACAAATAAGGAGGCGAGAGTAGATAACGTCAATCTGCATTCAGTGTGCTGTGTGCAGCCATCTGAAAATCGATCCTACTGTTTCTTGCAAAGATGGAAATCAGTCTGGTGGCTGCAAAAATAAGAAAACCTTAGTTCTAGGAGTTATTCTCCTTATAAACTCGGCAATCAAATCATCTCGGGTTGCTCCAGTTGAATGGATAAACCATAACACATTTATCTCAGACAATTCGGGCAACACAGTCGAGAACGATCCGGACAGGGTAGCCCCAATCGGGCGAATATTACAATTATTTTTAGCAAAGTTTAGAAACTACGAGTAACAGAAATAAACAACACTCACACAATAGAAGCACATCCCACGGAAGCAAAGGAGGTGAAAGGTCATGCCACATACACATGCCACAATGCATTGTATGTGGTCTCACTTGCTTGTGTGGCATGCTGTCACACTATGTGACATGCATCCATGCAAGCCATGCATCCCATGCATGTGTATTAAATCCACGTAAATATTGATTCTAAATCAATATATATCAAGCATCGTACATCATCTTCGAGTCCGTGTGTGACCCCTGTAGGTATGATTTATCGATCAATATTATATTGTTCCCAACAATTAATATTACCGAATAATAATTTAACATCCATAGACGACCTTATGACTTTATCGATTGCACATGTAGGATCGAAGGACATATACCAACAGTAGGAGGTTAGCGAGAGCGAATTACTTGATTTATTATCTTTCTTTCGATTCCCACCTATTACCCGTGCCTACCTTGTTTGCAATCTCGTTCCGATTCTTGTTCTCCTTGGTCAAAGTATGTAGATTATTCTTGTGATATTGTGTATATGCATGTCTCGTTGTATCTTGATGTTCACGTTGATTGGGAGAGCTTATTGTTATATGTGCAAGGGCCATAATTACTTACATTATATTTACCATTTCATTTCCGAGGGATATACACTTTGAGATTGGGGCGAGTATGAGTGCATGATATCATTATTCTCATTTTTCTCGTTCATGGCAAGTGGTTGGTATGTGGTTTGTAGTGAGTTCAAGTAGGTGATTTGTGCAAACATGTTGTTGGATGATTTTACCTTGCTCGGGACTAGCAAGGATTTGAGCGTAGGGGGGGGGGGGTGATTTATGTCGTGTATGTGTGTTTTCGTTTATGTTTTTATGTCGTTTGTGAGTAGTGCTTTGTTAGGTTTGTGTCGTTTTTGTCATGTTTTATGTTTTTGTTTGTGTCAGATCTCACGGTGGTGTGGAAGTGTTGTTTGATGCATTCTATAGGTCAAATGTTAAAGAAAGTCGAAAAGTCGAGTAAAAGATTGAAGAAACGAGCAAATGGCTGAAGCGGGAAGGAACGGCGACCTCCGAACTCAATTTGCGGTCGCAGGATGAAAACGGCGGTCGCCGGAGATGGAATGACGACCGCCGAAAGGGCTGAAAAGTATCAGATGGCCAGCCAAGATTTTTGGACGAAATGGCGGTCGCCGAAATGGAAACGGCGGTCGCCGAATTCATGTGGCGGGCGCGGAAACCAATTGGCGGGCGCCGTTTTGTGGCAGTTCCAGGACGGTTTTCTGAGAGTTGGATGATGTATTTAGGCGAGGAATGAAGGCATTTTGGATATCTTTTCCAAGGGAACTTCAAGGAGGGTGTAGGAGAGGTCCGATCCGAAGCCGAAAACTTCGAAAACACGTTCTAGTTCGATAGTCATTTAACGTATTAGTAATGTTAATGTATTTTTAAGTTCGAATTTCTATTTCCAGAATATGCTTTCTTATTTTCATGTTTGCCTTTAATTTGGTTTGAGAATCTTTGAAGTTGAATTCTAATTGAAGTGTTTGTGTATTTTAATTCAAGATTTCATGTCTCCTTCTTTTTATTTGCTTAATGCTTTTCTTTTAAGTATTATGATGAACTAAATTTCCTAACTTGGATAATGATATGATGAACGAATTCGGTCGGGCATGTGGAGTCACCAAGGCTGTTTATATGATGTTCCGTTACTAGCAATGGGGGAAGTCGGTTGGAAAACCAAAATTCTGCAGCTGAAGGTAAATTTTGAAACTTTCTTTTTCGAGTGATATAAAATTATGATAGTTATGTTATTAGTTTTTGTTTTTAATTCTTTTGGTGTGTAGTGAAGGATGTGATCGAGAAGTTGCTCATTTGATTTAATGCAAGTGATATTCCAACGTGACGGGCCTCTGGAGCAATATCCTTGAGGCTTTAACTGATATTTAGGGATGTCTCAATTGTCTGTTTTCTGGTTCTTGATTATCCCTTATGTATCGTTTTATTCATAGGTCTTTTAGGTACTGAATATTCAAGACTGTTTTTTTTTATTGCGTTACAAGGTGATTTGTATTAGTATCTGTGGATTTACATTTCGTTTCTTTCCGGATTTGTTACGTCTCAGTTGCTAATGTTTCTTCATATAGGAATTATCTGAGTGCTCTAAAAGACCCTGACCAGGTTTGTTTCATTAATTATTTACCTATCTTTGTAGTACAAATCTTTTCAATTATGTATGTCTGTGTGTGATGGGAATGTAGATTAATTATTTACCTATCTTTGTAGTACAAATCTTTTCAATTATGTATGTCTGTGTGTGATGGGAATGTAAGGGTTGGCGACCCCAGAATAAATACCATTAGCCCTTAATTTGAAATGCTGAGAGTACTGAACTACAAATTTCGCCTATTTAATACCTGATTTTTTGGGCATCCTTGCAGGATGAGCAGCGAGTTGCGAATGCAGACGATTTTCAAGAAGCTAGTCCAGATGTGAAAGAATTCTTATGGCGTAAATACAACATGAATAATGTACTGGGAAATAATATTTGCGGCTTATATGACCTTTATGTTGAGGTATCTTTCAATTCTTCTATTTCACCTTAAAGCTTCTTTTCTCTCAAGCCCCAGTCTCTCTTCCACTGCCTGGAAAAAATATGAATGAAAAGAAACAGAAGATTGAGAAAATAAGGCTCCAAGATTTATTGGGATGTCATGTGGATTTGTAAGATTTAAATTCATTAAAAAAAATAAATTATTTTGGTAATATGTGTGAAATGTACCGTGTCTGTGCATGAAAAGCGTGTTTTGTTAATTTGTTATATAGTTTGTGAAAAATCAAAAACATTTTTTAATCGTGACAGGCCAAAAACAGCTAATCAATCTTCTTCCCTTTCTCTCGATTTAATTTCGTTTTTGCATATGATTTTTTCGTTTTCAATTATTTTTTGATTCATGGGTATTTTTGCTGGTTTCTTATTTGCTATTATGATGATTGAAGTGAAATTTGATTCATGATTTGCTGATTCAATTTTGATTTTTAATTTAGGGTTCAATTTCAATTGTGACGGAAGGAGTTCAAGATCGAGGAGCTCCTCCTGGAGGAGGAGGAGGGCGAAGCCAAAATTCAGTGCATTGATTTTCACACTCTATGAATTCCTCCTGACAACAGGTGAAAAAACTATTTGTGTATTGTTAGTTCGGCATATATGGGGTTATTAGTTTTGTCCAAGTCTCTTGTGTTGTGTTGTATTATTCTACGATGACAGTAGCAGAACATGTGGAAAGACACTTCCTTCATCAATTTCCTGCATATAATCTCTTAGGAATCATATTTCCATTGTATCTCTGCTTTTATATTGTTACATCTGTTCGCTTGCTGTGATTTCTATACATGATCAAATTTCAATTTATTTTACAGGCCATTATTTTATTTCTTGTTATGCATATACTTACTTTTTTTATTTTTTTATTATTTCTTTCTCAACTATTATTGCACATGTAAGCTTGTGTGCTTGCACATTGAGAATTTTAGCTTTTCTGGCTTTAAAATAACAGAACCATTTGAATTGAACTTCATCTTTTATGCACTGTGGTGAAAGATGCCTGAGCTGCTTGTTAGGATATGTCCTTCGATCCTACGTGTGCAATCGATAAAGTCATAAGGTCGTCTATGGATGTTAAATGATTATTCGATAATATTAATTGTTGGGAACAATATAATATTGATCGATAAAATCATACCTACAGGGTCACACACGAGCTCGATATTGATATACATTGCTTGATAAATATATTGATTTAGAATCAATATTTACGTGGATTTAATACACATGCATGGGATGCATGGCTTGCATGGATGCATGTCACATAGTGTGACATGGCATGCCACACAAGCAAGTGGGACCACATACAATGCATAGTGGCATGTGTATGTGGCATGACCTTTCACCTCCTTTGTAACCCCTTTTGCATGTTAATGGTGCATTATGATGCCCATTATGTTGTAGGTTACAAAGGGGAGTAATGTGGTGAATAATGAGGCCATTATATGGATGAAAATCAGATTTTCATCACATCACATCATTACCCACGAAATTCACACCAAAGAGAGAAAAGAGGTTGTTCTTGGAGAATCAACTCTATCAAGCAAGCAAGTCATCATCCGGGTTCGTGTGCAACACGTAGAGGCCGGGCCATTTGTGCGGCTTCAACATCCGGGCGATCTAGACAAGAGGAGTGACGAGGTCATTCACAAGGAGAGCTTCGAGAGGCTGATCCATTTGAGGTGGTTCAATCGACTCAACACCACCTCAACGACATCAACGAATCACTTCGTCACCATAAGTAAGTAATCGTTGAACCTTATATATATATATATATATATATATATATATTGGATGTGTATATATATATATATGTTTATAATGTGTTCTTATACACATTAAGTGTGCACTAAGATCATGGCATAGTAGATCTATTGCTTTACACGCTTCCGCACACACGGTATATCGATTGGATCGGTATACCGGTACCTTCAATTGGTATCAGAGCCAAGGGCTCGTGCACACTTTTGTGTTGGACACGAAGGTTAAATCAACATAATTGGATTATTTGTTTAATTGTGATTATGTGATTAGATGTAAGGCCGGCCACCGTTAGTGGTCGGGTGAATGATTTCGTCGTTTTTTACGTTTCGATTGGCCATAGTTTTGGAGGGCTGCGTCCCTTGGAATCATTTGTAATAGATAGGTTTTTCTATTATATTTGTATTGTACTACTTGTAAGCGATGGACTTAGTCCATGGTTCGATGGAGGATCTCGGCTCTCCGGCGAAAACGAGAAGAAACGAAGCCAAACGAAGCAAAACGAAGCAAATCGGGCTGCTGGAGCCAAACGGCGGTCGCCGTTTGAGCTCCGGCGGGCGCCGTTTTGATTCGGCGGGCGCCGTTTTGGAAACGGCGACCGCCGAATGACCTGTTTTTGGGGCAGATTTTTCCGAACCCTTTCGGCGGGCGCCGTTTTGGAAACGGCGACCGCCGGTGGTGTTCAGCGACCGCTGGTTGTGAAACGGCGGGCGCTGTTCGTGGTTTTATAGGTACGGAATAGATTTGACCAAAATCGGAGGGCACGGAACTAAAACGGAGGGCGAGGACCAGTCCAGAAGATGTTCAAGGCCTATTTTGTTGCTTTTAATCTTTTCGTTTGAGAGTTGTGAGGTTCTAGGGGCCTTTCGATTTCGTATTTATTTGCTTTGCTAGTTATAGGTTGTTTTATGTTATAAATGTTCAACTTACATATAAACAAACCTATGCATGCAAGTTCCAAAATAATGAGTATAATGTCTTGTCCAAAACATCACACCCATAAAGCCCTCGATCATAAGTTGGTAGGTCCGCCTCAGCGGGGTACTACTTGTTATCTTGGGATAAGTGGGAGTAAGGGTTAGACCCTTACACGTGAGTTTGGTTTTCTCATCGATAGATCCACTGGAGGCGTGGCTATCGAGACATGAGATGAGAATGGGACTCTCATCGACCGAGAGTGACATTAGATGTCATTGACATGGGATGTCTACCTATCTTAGACTTCTTAAGTGCGGACTCAGTCGGCTTAAGAATTTGCAAGATGAGGGTCTTGGGATTGTTTTGTTCAAGGGAACAAAGATATTAGATATCGATTGAACAAAATGAAATAAATAAGTAGCTTGTTAGACAACCTTATTTGTTTACCGCTTTGTGAATGTTTACATACTTTAGTTATCTTTCTTTTGTAGTTTATCATGTTAAATATCAACTCAATTCAAGTTTGGTTCAATTCTTGATTGTGAAAAATTGAACAACACAAATTTTCTTTTTTTTTACAACGTAATTTGAGGATGGTCCTCAAATACGAATACAAAGAGAATGTGTTAGATTACCAATTCCTATGATATCATTGAACAACTCAATAGCATGTTCGGGGAACATACTATGATTGAGCGGTTCGGTATGACCAGGGTCATCGCTTCAGCTAGGCTGGAAAAATGGAAATCTATGGAATCACATGTGCAACAAATGATTGGATTATTTGTTTCAAGTGACCGCCTAGATTTTTCCTATGATGATTATTTGGCAACCGATTTCATACTTCAATCTCATGATGGTTATAATGCCTTTAGGCTAAATTTTCCATATGAATGGTTTGAAGAAATCGCTTCGTGAGCTCCACGGGATGCTCAAGGCTGCTGAGCCGGCGATAGAGAAGGACCCTAAGAGGGAAATTCTTATGATATGGGATAGGGTATTCAAAAGAGCAGGGGCAAGAAGGCTACTAGGGTTCCTAGGGAATCTCAATGCGTCTTTGCAAAAGTGTTGGACACTACTTGCAAACATATAAAAGTTCATATTTTATTCAATTTCAAAACAAATGCCTAATTTGTCTTTCATATGATGGATTCTAAGGTTATGATTATTTACACCTCGGGGAGTGATTTAATCCAAAACACTTAAGTTCATCAATGACACAAATTAGAGACTTTCGAGCCATTGGATGGCGTGAATCGATTGTCTGGTTGGCTCCCTCATATTTTATGAGAGATAGGGCTTCAATTGCATGATAATATCGCTGGTTAGAAAACTTCGATTTTTCACTTACGATTTATCACGTTTTGACATTGAGATAATTTTGAATGGGAAATTTGAATGAGACTCAATTATTGGGAATAATTGAATTTGCCCAAAGTTCAAAGAAGATGTGAAGAACGTGGTTGCTTCATCTTCAGGTATTAATGATATAGACATTAAACTTCACAAATTCTACTTCTTGGGTATTGGATGCCAAATGTGGTTCTAACATTTGTATGTGGAGGAACTACATAGAAGTGTAAGTTTGGTGAGTAGAGATGTCGATCTACGGGCGAGAAATGAAGCGAATGTCGTTGCATTAGCCGCATGATCATATGATGTTGTTTTGCCTTAGGGCCTTGTTTGAGTATTATAACTATGTAATTTCGTACCTTCAATAAACAATGAATATTGGTTCAGTATTGGATACTGATGGATTAGTTTTTCACTATTAAATAGTTTGGTAACTATTTTAATTGTGAATTATTCTTTGTTTTGGTACGATTATTATATTGTTTATGTATACTTTAAACTTGACAAATCATATATATCATTAAGACCAAAGGCCAAATCGAATAAGTATCGATGAGACATAACTGAAACATTGTTGATTAGATCAAATCAAAATCTAAACATGTAACGAAACTTCTTTTAGAAGGAATTTTAGAATCATTTGACTTGGAGTCATTTGATACATGTGAATGATGTGTGATTGAAAAGATAACAATGTCATCTTTCTTGGAGAAAGGAGAACATGTGAGTAATTAGGGATGATACATACTGATGTATGTGGAACCTATTAGTTCACAAGCACATGAAGGTTATGTTTCGGAAAAGAGAAAACAAACTATATTAGATATAGTTCGACCATTCGATGAGAGGTCTAAATGAACTACTGGTCTCTTTTGGGAACACACAATTCTAGACTTCAACTTATACACTGAATAGGAAGCTGTCAAAAGCTGTTGATAAGACACCATACTAGGTATGGAAAGGGAGGGTCCCTAAATTGTTTTCATCAAAATTTGAGGTTCTAAAAGCTTCTCTGACGAGATTTATCTCTATAGAGCTTGAACTCAAATGGGATAAAAGTTTTTTATGGTATCCATAAGAAACTCGAGGGTACAACTTCTACGATCTATCTGAGAACAATATTTTGTTGCTCGAGATAGTGATTTTCTTGAAAAGAGTTATCTTTCCTAGAAATTCAGTGGGAGCTCGGTTGTCTTGAACGAGGTTCAAGTGAAACAACTAACGATGAATACTCAAGACTGGGTTGAGAGTATTCTTATGGTTTTGGAAGCCGTACCAGCCCTCGTAGGTCCGAAAGGCATAAATCTATCTCTATTATTCAAATACTTAGATATTGTGACCAATGAGAGATATGAATTCATGCTTTTGGAAAGCGGTGAACCTTCGACCTAATTCCAAGCTATGACGAGTCCAGCTACTAAAAAAATTGGCATGGTGCCATGAAATCTGAGATGATATCAATATCTGATAATCAAGTTTGGTATATTTGCATCACAGGGTTAGACCCAATGAATGCTAATAGATCTTTAAGATCTAAACAGACAGATGGAAAACCTAGGGTTTTCAAAGCAAGGTTGATGGTAAAAGTTTTATTCACGAGGTGGATTATGGAAAAACTTTCACCAATTGCTTTGATTAAATCATTCAGATTATCTTAGCCATTACTACTCATCTTGATAATGAGTTATGGTAATATTGGATGTTAAAACTAACTTCTTGAATTGGATTCTAGAAGAGGCTGTGTTTTAACACAGCCAAAGAGTTTTATCGATCTTAATAAGGCTGAGAAATTATGCAAACTTATAGTTCTATTTATGGAATAAAGAATGCATATAGGAGTAGCAATCTTCAGTTCAATGAATCCATACTGGGATTTGGATTTCAGAGGAACTCGGAAGAGTCTTGTTTTACAAGAAGATCAGTGGGAGTTACGTTGTATTAATTGTGTTGTATGTCGGTGACATACTCCTTATTGGAAACAATGTTTCTATGCTTAATTCTATTAAAGAATGGCTTGGAAATTGTTTTCAATGAAGGATCTTGGAGAAGCACAGTACATATTGGGCATCAAGATCTGTTAAAACAGATCGAAAATGATGTTTGGACTTAGTCAAGTGACCTATTTTGATAAGGTACTTGATAAGTTCAGAATGAAAGACACCAAAAAGGGTCTCATTCCAATTACTCATGGCACATCTCTTAGCAAGATTCAAGGCCCTACAGGGCTTGATGAGCAAAAGAGGATGGAAAACATTCCTTATGCTTCGGCAATAGGGTCTATAATGTACGCCATGATATGTACATGACCAGACGTATCGTATGCTTTGAGCATGACGAGTCAATTTCAAGGAAATCCAGGTGAGGCGCGTTAGACTGCGACCAAGAATACTCTTATGTACCTTAGATGGACAAAAGAATATTTTGTTGTCTTTGGAAGACAAAAAGAGTTGATATTAACAAGCTGTTTAAATGCTAACAGACTAAGATAATTTCCGATTTTAATCTGGTTATATCTTTTGTCTGGTTAGAGGTGAAATTTGCTGGAATAGTTCCATGCAATGTAATATAGCTGATTAAAACTACAGAAGCTGAACACAGTATTGCATTGGATGCAGTACTGTTGGCAATTAAGATTTGAAAGTTCTTGAATGAACTAGGTGGCGTAACTAGCTCAGCCCATCCGATAGTTCTCTATTTATAGTAGATCTATCGCGCAAGCTTATGAGCCTAGGGAGCACTACAAATCTAAAGCTGGTGCTCAGGATGTTCCACATTATCTGGGAGATAGTTTTGTGGAGATATCGAGATAATAAAGTTGCAACTTTTGGTAAGGTTGCAAACCCATTTTCTAAACCTCTCCAGCAGTTTAAGCTTGAGGCTTTCACGACTGCAATAGAGATCAGACATCTTAGAGATGGGTTGTGATTTCTATTACTGTATTAGATACTTTTGGAGATTTGGTAGACATTCACTCATATGTATAATACATATTTCTTCATATAGATATGGTTTAATTTATATGAATTGTCCAAATGATTAAGTGATATCAATTGGGTTATGAGGTCGACTTACCGCATAATGAAGCCCCAATGGTTGAACTGATATACTTGAATCATATAGCTGTTCCTGGTTCGTATCATCGAGTACGAACAAACTGATGATACAAAGAACTAGATTGTAATGTGTAATATAGCGCCGCTTCATGGGCTAATGATGTGGGACATCAAGTACAATTACATAGATATTAGCTGGGAGCTAATGATCGAACAGACCCGACTGGAATAGTATTTAAGATTTCGAGTCATAATACTATTTCATTGACTGTCGAGCAATTTCCTCTGACCTGAGTAGTCCAGAGTGATTCCATTGTGAAATGGTGTACTTTGATACAAGTAAACGCCTTTCGTAAAAGGAGGTTATAAAACTTGTTATTGGGTATATCAGGAAGCAAGTGGGAGAACTTGGATTGACAAGATGGGATTGTCCTCCATTTTATAATGGGATACATGTCTTACCGGCCACTTGGAGAGTCGAGACTGTGGAAAATACGTGGCCACGTCCAGATTCGTATCATAGTGATAAATCTGGTTTTACAGTCTGTCTCAAAGTCCAAGAAAGGTTTGAACCGATTGAGGATGACTCGAGTCTTGCCTCAAGTTCAAACTTAGACATAAAGTGACAACAGGAAATTGGCAGCACACTGGCTCTGAAGGCCAAGTGGGAGATTGTTAGGATATGTCCTTCGATCCTACGTGTGCAATCGATAAAGTCATAAGGTCGTCTATGGATGTTAAATGATTATTCGATAATATTAATTGTTGGGAACAATATAATATTGATCGATAAAATCATACCTACAGGGTCACACACGAGCTCGATATTGATATACATTGCTTGATAAATATATTGATTTAGAATCAATATTTACGTGGATTTAATACACATGCATGGGATGCATGGCTTGCATGGATGCATGTCACATAGTGTGACATGGCATGCCACACAAGCAAGTGGGACCACATACAATGCATAGTGGCATGTGTATGTGGCATGACCTTTCACCTCCTTTGTAACCCCTTTTGCATGTTAATGGTGCATTATGATGCCCATTATGTTGTAGGTTACAAAGGGGAGTAATGTGGTGAATAATGAGGCCATTATATGGATGAAAATCAGATTTTCATCACATCACATCATTACCCACGAAATTCACACCAAAGAGAGAAAAGAGGTTGTTCTTGGAGAATCAACTCTATCAAGCAAGCAAGTCATCATCCGGGTTCGTGTGCAACACGTAGAGGCCGGGCCATTTGTGCGGCTTCAACATCCGGGCGATCTAGACAAGAGGAGTGACGAGGTCATTCACAAGGAGAGCTTCGAGAGGCTGATCCATTTGAGGTGGTTCAATCGACTCAACACCACCTCAACGACATCAACGAATCACTTCGTCACCATAAGTAAGTAATCGTTGAACCTTATATATATATATATATATATATATATATATTGGATGTGTATATATATATATATATATATGTTTATAATGTGTTCTTATACACATTAAGTGTGCACTAAGATCATGGCATAGTAGATCTATTGCTTTACACGCTTCCGCACACACGGTATATCGATTGGATCGGTATACCGGTACCTTCACTGCTATTAAGGTTGTTTTAATTATTGTTATTTACAATTGGTCATGGCAGGTTCAGCTGAAGCTGACAGAACTGTTATGTTTTGGGAATTTGACACTTTTGAGCTAATTGGATCATCTGGACCTGAAGTTTGCTAAATTTATTTCATCGATTTGTCTTCATATTATTCATTGCTTCTATTTTAACAGTGATGGTTCAACAGTGCTGACTGAGGATAATGTAAAGACCAATTAATCCTATTGGACGTGGTTGGGGATGATATTGCTGTACTGAGATGGTTTTTGTTTACAAAAATGGACCGTTGTAATATAATCTCCATTTATCAATAGTCAAATTTTGGGAGATGACATGATCATTAACTATTGTATGCTAAAAGTCTGAACTAAAATGAGTTAATTTTTTCCTTTTAGTTGTTATACTCAACTCAGGATGCTGTTGATTTTGATATTTGTCGGTTAGGTTTCTTTTTGGGTGCTTAAGCCAACCGAGATCTGTACTAAGAAATGGAAGCAAGCCGAAGGAAATGCGTCGTCTTCCGTCTTTGGCTATAACGGTAACTTCATCGATTTAAGAGTATGTGTTTAACAAGGTGAGAAAACTGTGAGTTTATTTTAGGCTCTTCGTCTTTGGTCCCTCTTGCATATTAAACAACTTGCTGTGGGAGCAAACATGTTTGTATATGCATGTCTCATACATTACCTAAGTTTTATATGCAAGTCATTTCTGTATTTCTAATTATTTAATTAAAAGTTCTTATAAACAGTTTTGCAATGAATCACCATTCATGCACACCTTTTAATGTTGATTTTCTCTACATTTCCACAGCCTTATACCTCAATCACTCTGAAAGTTCAATCAACCGGTTCCAAAACACTCTTTGTTGGGAACATGCCTTTTAAGGTGGAGAAGAAAGATATGTATGTTTTTAACCTACATTGTCGGTGTTATATTTGAACTGCTTTTTATTATAACTATAACAATTTGTATAATGTTTTTTTTCATGGATTACTTGCTCGTTAAGGTTTCTTTGAGATAATGTTTATGGTGGATCGGTTCATTGATTTGAAATCTGAATCATTGATCTTATGGGATTTTAAGATTTTATCGTGTTCTACATTTTGGCAGAGCAGCACTTTGGTTCTTTGAATCTTGGTCATGTATCGCCATTTGATGCTGCTGCTATAATTCTAGCTATTGGAATGGCTATAATAATATCATCTTGGTTTGAGAACTACGGGGACGCATCAGATAACAGGACTTGCCCAGTTCAAGGGTGCATCTATAGCAATTGCTTCAGGTATTACTTCAAAATTAAACCGAAGGAGATTTAGAACATTTGAGCTTGATTAAAACTGTTTAGAGAAGTAAAGTTTGCATTTTTCAAAAATTGATGCACCGATTTTGATTGTCAGGTGAGAAGATTGCATTGCTTGGTGTTATACAGTCATTATTGAAGGATCAAGGTATGCATTCGTGGCAGCTTAAAGGAGTAGAAAAAATGAATTCCTCTCTGTTTGTTTGTAATGTCGTTTCGTATTACTGTTACTGTGGATATGGATTTATGCACTCCGTGTTTGATTGTGTTTTGAAAACTCTTAGGGGGGAAAGGAATGGCTTAATAGAATTGGTACTTAATTTGTATATCGAAATCGTAGGAAACCGAGTAATAGCAGAAAACCGGGCGACCTCAACGTTAAGTACCTCAGAGCTGGTTTTAACATCGGAGCAACCTGAAACGGTTTTGATGTCATTAAGCCCATGATTGTCGTGCCATTTTGATGATGACGATGGGATGGTTTGGAGAATGACATTTTCGAATCATCTTAGATGAAGAGAACTTTAAAGTTACGTTAACAAAGGTTGTTTTGATGTATAAATGAAACTCACCCACGTTGAGCACAGTTATAAAATGAACTGGGCCGTCTTGCATCGCACGGAGTTACATCTAGTATATATATATATATATATATAATTTTTATAGTACAATGCATTTAAGTAATACTTCAATATTTGTCTTGCATCGCACGGAGTTACATCTAGTATATATATATATATATATATATATATATATATATATATATATATATATATATATATATATATATATATATATATATATATATATATATATATATATATAATTTTTATAGTACAATGCATTTAAGTAATACTTCAATATTTTATTCTTACACATAAATAATGCATTTAATGAATAATAATGTACAAATTTAACCATCTAATAATAACAGCAATAATAATAATAAGTCAAAAGAATATGTCATATAATAATAATAAGTCAAAAGAAAATGTCATTATTCATTTGAACGTGTGTAAATTTTGTAATTATATATATTTTTTTATTAAATTTGTCTTTCAAATCTTTTCAAAATATTATTCTTCTTAAAAAAAGTTAAAATGGAGATATGTTTTTGTCAAAAGAAAGTACTTTTTAATTTTTGACAAAAAAAAATATTTTAAAATTGAAAATTATCGAAAGTAATTGTGAGTAAAATTTAAAAAAATTAAAATGGCTAATATATGTTTTTGTCAAAAGAAAGTACGAAGTACTTTTTAATTTTTGATAAAAAAATGTTTTTTTAAATTAAAAATTATCGAAAGTAATTGTGAGTAAAATTTAAAAATAAAACAAATAAAGTATGAGTAATGCATGTTATGTACATTAAAATCTCTATAAAATAATAATTTAGAACTATAAAACTTTATTAATTTAAAAATGTATTAATTTATCGAGTTCAAAAATCGAGTTGAGATAACAAAAAAATTTATTATTTTATAGAAATTATTAATTTATTAATTATTAAATTTATCAATTTATAATATAAAACTATCATAAGATTCTGATTGTATTTTGTTCTGTTTTCCTCCTCAAATGTCTCTAAAAAAAATTAAAAAATAATAATGTATTTTATGTATAAAGTAATATATTTTGAAATGAATAATTATTAGTGCCATAAATTTAGACAATTCAGTTGAATATACAATTCATTAGAATATTTGACTAATGTAAAACTATCATAAGATTCTGATTGTATTTTGTTCTGTGTTCCTCCTCAAATGTCTCTAAAGAAAATTAAAAAATAATAATGTATTTTATGTATAAAGTAATATATTTTGAAATGAATAATTATTAGTGCCATAAATTTAGGGGGTGTATTCAACTGGGATTTTGATAGATTTTTTTGGACTTTTAAAAGTATGTGGATTTTTATTGATTTTCTAAATCCACGGAGTCTACGTAGAGTTACACTGACTTTTTCCATTGATTTTGATGGATTTTCATAAACTTCATAATATAATTTTCTTTAATTGTTTTACTTGAATTTTTATAAAGTTTTATATATAAAAAAATCTTAATTATTTAAAAAAAATCCAAATTGTTCATAAATAAATATTATTATTCATCAAAAAATGCATTTGTTCAAAAATAAATAAATATTATTATTTATCATTATTATCATCTTCATTTACATTATTGTTATTGTCATGCATCGGCCTCACTTCCCACGTAAGAATACTCACTCTCCATGATTTTTTTGAATTTTAAAAAATTAATGAATTTTGAAAATCTATAGATTTTATGGAGAGTTTAACCGACTTTATTATTGATTTTATATAAATTTTCATAGATTTTAAAGAATCGTAAAATATATATGATTTACGTTAACTTTCATAAACATCAATTATATCCACCAAATGTATATGAACATACTTTTACATAAAATAAATCATTTTTTTTTTTAAAGGTAAATTATTATTCTAATTTTTATAATTTTTATTTTTATCACAAAATAATTTATTATTAATATAATGTATAACGAAAATATGATAAGATCAATTTTCTCAAATAAAAATTTTAATAGAGTAATTTGTGTAACTCTTGTTAAATGACTAACAATTGTTTTATTTTTATTTTTCGTATTTGAGTTTTCGTGTTGTATAGAAGTCCATCGAAATCTCTCATAATTATGAGAGATTTCGAAAAGTCAAATTTAGTTATATTTTGTAAAGAGAATCCATCAAAATCCATAAACTTTTAAAATCCATTATAATCCATGGACTTTTGAATACATACGGATTTTTTAAGACTTTTTAAAATCCTAATTGAATACCTTCGAATTTTAATGGACTTTTAAAAATCCGGATTGAATACACCTAGACTTTAAAAGTCCATTAAAATCCTACAGACTCTTAATTGAATACATCTCCCTTAGACAATTGAGCTGAATATACAATTCATTAGAATATTTGACTAATTTTTTATGTTGCACTGAAATTGATATGGCTGAACGGAAAGAGTTTGAATTAAAATGTGGGTTTTGAAATTTATGGCCCATAGGTCATAAATTTGTCATTATTCAAAAATACTGTATTTGATAATGATAATAAGTCAAAAAAATATGTATAATACTACTATGTTTCGAATTAATGATCATAAATCTTTTGTAAATTACAAAAAACTTATGACTATTGTCCGCGATAAAGAGTAGTAAAACTTCTATTAATTAATAATTTTGAGGTCACGAAATTTTATTAATTTAAAAATATATTAATTTATCGAGTTTTATTAATTCAAAATTTGAGTCGGACCCAAAAATTAATTATTTTAGAGAAGTTAGTAATTTATGAAATATAAAAGTTTTATGTACAGTAAAAATTCCATACAGTCGTATCGTTGGGACCGGGAAAAAATATTATTATAGGGAGTTATTCTTATATAGAGTTTTACAAATTAAAAATAATTTATTTCGTATAAAAAATAATATAAATATAAAAATAACATATATTGAACTTAACCAATTTAACAGTTTTGACTAAGTATATTTGATCATATATATATATATATAAATTGTGTTTAACATATGTATATTAAATAAAATATTAATGAATTTAATGACTATAAACTTTGATCATATACTATATTTTATTGATTTTGATAAACATTTTAAGTCATTTTAAACATGTTATTGATTTTGATAAATAAAAATATTATTAATAAATATTTTTATTATATATTAATCATTTATTCTTATATAGATGAATAAATACTTAAAGTGGACTTAAAATATGTATGACTTATGATAATGTAGAGTTTATTTCTATTTATAACTAATCTCGAGTTTGACTTGCATTTTTTATTACTATAGGGAGTTTATTTCTATATAGGGTATTACTATATAGAGTGAGTTTATTCTTATTTATAACTGGTTCCGAGTTGTGACTTACATTTCTTATTATTATAGGGAGTTTATTTTTATATAGAGTATTACTATATAGAATTTCTATTGTATGAATTTTTATTGTATGTACATATATTGACTAATTAGATTATAAATATAAGTAAATATGTCTGAATAAACTCATTTAGAGTCGAAACAATTATTAAAAATTGCATTATTTATAAGATAGATATAAAAACTTCAAAACAATCACATGATTGAAGATGTGCGCGCTACTTTGATGAGCACGACGTGTCAGTGGTGCCGATAAGAGGATTGCCTGGTAGAATATTCCTGCATGTATTTATAATATATACACAATAGTTTTTAAAAAAATAATTACATTAAAAATTATATATAAAATACTAAACTGTGGAGTCATTAACTTGGATATTACTCACAGAATTGTAATAGACATCAAGTCAGAGGGAACATCACCACTCAAATTGTTATTATTCAGTCGACTGTCCTTGCAAACACATAAATAATCATTAATGAGTATATATAGTTTCTCTTAATTCGTTCAAATTTTGATTTCTAAAATAAGTTTCATTTAATTAGTTATCAGAAAATTGAATTAATTAAACTATATACTTTGTGTTTGTTTGATAGTGAGATCGATCACTTTGAATGTACTCACACGACTGTTAAATTTTGCAAGTGTCCCAGGCCGCTCGGAATAAGACATGTGAGATTGTTGTTGGACAAATCCAAAGAATGCAAGCTATCGATGTTTGCAAGCTCGGAAGGTATGTTTCCGCTCAAACGATTATCGTATAACTCCCTGCCGTCGTAAATGATCGAATCAAAATTAGACAACTTAATTATAAAATCAATCAAGGATCGATACAAACAAAACATACAGATATTGCAACTTCTTCAACCCGCCAAACTCTGCGACCAAAGTACCCTTTAAAGCTTTCCTTCCAAGTTCACTAGCAAATCATCATGAACATGTACATATATATTAGTAAGAAAAAAAATCATGTTTTCTCCGATAAATCGTTGTTCTTACATTCTTGTAACACGATTATCTTCGCATGTAATATAGAACCAAGTGCAGGGGTTAAAAAGGGTTTTGTCCCAATTTTTTAAAACGCCATTCGGATCTTCAGTCACTGTGCTCTTAAAGGCCATTAAAAGATCAACTGTAGAAGAACAAAAAAAAACAAGAATTAGATATATTACGTACAAGTCCAATATCATATAGGTTTAATTAATTACAAACCTTCAGATATTGATCTCGCATGGGTATGTATGATAATAAAATGGTGTGGGATGCAGATCAACCACAGCACCGATAAATAGTAAACTTTTTGGATCAAACTCTTCATAATTCCCTTCATATTTCTAAAATGAATTGAAATTAATGTGTTGCTTTGGTCCCATGCCCGAATTTTATAATGCCAACTCAAAGGGGGTATTTTAGGAATCAAGAAAACTTTTACTATTAATAGTCTTGATTTGATTCAAAGAGAATTTTCAATTTTCTTGAAGTCCATATTTTATTCAAAAAACGTTTTGTAAAATAGTTAATTAAGGCGATAATGTCTTATTTATTTTGAGGACCGTAATTAAAAAATAATATGTTGATAATGTCTTATTTATTTTGAGGACCGTAATTAAAAAATAATATATTGTATGTGTAAGGTGATAAATTATTACATTTTATTTTACTTCTCATATATTAATATGCATTTTTCTATTTTTTGATTCCATTGTAAAAAACAATTCTTCCATCAATATTTTAAATATATTTAGATTCGTAAATTTTAACTCGTGGAAGAAACTTTTGATTGAAATCAAACGAGCGTGGCTAACATAGCGACAAAACATAAAATTATTTAATTAATTGTTTCATATATAATTTATACAGTATGTCTCAATTATTTATGCACTGTTTATTTGTAATTTACTAATGAGCATGCTTAAATAGTTGAAACACTAGTACACTACTTACATTATCTGAAAACATTTGACACATAAATTAATAACAAAAATGATACTATATTTGATTGAATAAAATAAAAGATAAATTTAATTATTTATTCATTTTAATGAAAGTTGTTCTTGTTAGTATATCAAATTAGGGTGTTGCTATTTCCACCCTTTAAAACACTAAGTAAACCACTTTCATAAACCCACCTAATATTTAATAAAAATAATATCAAATTTTACTAAATACACCTCATTCTATTCCAAATTTACTCTTATTAAAAATACTCTAATCAAATAAATTTTAAGGTAGCGCTATTTACGCTCCTAAAAACTCTAAATACACCTCATCTTAATATTACAATTATGTCACTAATTTTAAAAGTCCAAAATAACTTTATTAAACCTAAAAATATTAATATATATAAATGAACTGTTAAAAAAATCATGTTATTTATAAATTGTATTAACCGAAAAATCATGTTATTTATCTTAATACATACTCCCTCCTATTTTTTATATATGTCGTTTTACCCTTCTACACGTAAATTAAGAATAATATTTTTTTGACTAATTTAACTTTATTCATACTTAAATTAATGCTTCTACACGTAAATTAAGAATAATATTTTTTTGACTAATTTAACCTTATTCATACTTAAATTAATACCGATTCAAAGAAGTTTTATCATATAAATCTCTTCATATTCTTAAATAATTCTCTAATGTTGCGTTAACTTTTTCTAACATAATAAAAAAATCATTATTTATCATTAAAAATAAGACAATTAATCGGGGTATTTAGAGTCAAATTTTATCAAAACGACATTTCAAAAATGAATAAAAAGAAATATTAGAACTACAAATATTGTGAATGGGAGGGAGTATAAATGAACTATTAAAAAAACTCATGTTATTTATAAACTGTATTACGCTTTCTTTATTTATTTTTGTTTATTTTTATAATTATTTTTGTTTATAAATTTTATTATAAGATTTTTTTCTTTTTTATTTTTTAATTTTTTATAATTAATAAATTGTATTATACAATTTTTAAGAAATAGTTTTTTTTCTTCTTATTTTTGATTTTTTGATAGCGATTGTTTTTTTTGTTTTTGATTTATGATTTAATTTTTTTTATTGTTTTTGATTTATGATTTAATTTTTTTTATACATTAATATATACTTTATTTTGTAATATTCAATTTTTTTACTGTGCAATTATTTTATTTGTTTAATTTTACAGTTGTTGATTTTTTTCTTTAATTTTACTAATTTATATTTGTTTAATTTTATTTTTCTTAATTATTTTTTAATAACATAAATAAATAATTGTAACAGTGTAAAATTTGTAAAAATAATTATTTTTATTTTACTGTCGTTTTACAACAGTGTAAAATTTGTAAGAATAATTTTTTTGTTTTATTGTCGTGTTTTACGTGTAATAGTTTAGAATCTATAAGAATAAAATTTATTTGATTCAGAGTATTTTTAATAAGAGTAAATTTGGAAAGAGTATTTTTAATAAGAGTAAATTTGGAATAGAACGAGGTGTATTTAGTAAAATTTGTAAGAATAATTTTTTTGTTTTATTGTCGTTTTACGTGTAATAGTTTAGAATCTATAAGAATAAAATTTATTTGATTCAAAGTATTTTTAATAAGAGTAAATTTGGAATAGAAAGAGGTGTATTTAGTAAAATTTGATATTATTTTTATTAAATATTTTGTGAATTTATGAAGGTGATGTGTACTTTAGTGTTTTAAGGGTACAAATAAGAACACCCATCAAATTAACCTTCTCTTAAAATTTCAATTTCAGACTTATAATGTATAAAGTGAAAAGTTAATTCATTGTACATGTCTTGGTATAACAATTAGTAAAGTCAATGTTGGTGAGAAAAGGTTTTGCTTGTGGCGAGAGTTGCACACGTGTGCGGGTTTGGCCCTGCCCGAATAAACGGTTTCTGGTCCGCATCCCGAGGCCCGCGCTGGCCAGCTTTCATCATATGTAAAAATCTTAGTCCAAACACATTCAAGCCCAAACTCATCACATTCTGAATCGAGGCAAAAATATTTCTCCTCAAACGCAGCCCAAAACAAAATGCGAGTGAGTTCATTTATACCCTCTAATAATTTTTTTTGTGGGAATATGACTTTTCATGCACAATTTTAACGAACATGAGAATTTTGGCCACTCCCATAACAACATGAGTATTTTACACAAACTTCATATGAAATCTCTTAAATACCCTTACTTTTTATTTTACTTCAAAAATTAAATTAAAAACTCAAAACAAATCTAAAAAAAAAACGTGGGGCCCATGTATTACCAAAATCGGAATTTGGGTTGTTGAAGATGTAAATTCATGCATTAAATCATGCATACAAACCCTAAAACCATCTCACCCAACAATTTTTTTCAAAACACAAAAACCCACTCAATCTCTCTAAAATTCTCTCACAAAAACAACTCTAAAAGAAGGCTCCGTCAGAATCTACGTGGGAAGAGCTGGGTTCGCCGGCCGAAAGGTACGTCGAAAATCGCCGTTTTTTTTTTTTTTTCGATTTTCTTTTCGAGTTCATAGCTACACGGTGGCTACACGGTGGGCAGCTTCTACCGTGTAGCCACCGTGTAGCTATGAAGATTATCCGGTCACTGCCTGGTAACACGGAGCAGGGCACTACACGGTTATCCGGTCACCGTGTTCCGGTAAGTGTCTCGGTAACACGGTGGCACACTACACGGTCAGGTGACCGTGTAGTGACCGTGTACAGTGACCAGTTTTTCGATTTTTTTTTTTAAATTTCGAATTATGGATTGTTTTGCACGTTTGGATGGATATTTTGGGTTCTCTAACTTAATTCAATCGTGTTTATTTATCGTAGATGTCGGATCGACGAATCACGGTACGTTACGGCGGTTGGGATCGAGCGGGCTACGTCGACGGAGTAGATATGTGTCTCTTCTTTAATATGGATGAAATTACGCTCGACACTCTTGTGAGCCGGATTCGTACCGCTTTGCGCCCTCCGCCCAATATCGAGTACATGTTGTCATTCTTCACACGAGGCATTGACGCGAGAAGCGTGCGGGCAGTGACGGATACAGAAATTTCAGTCAGGGGGGCCCATTTTTTTTTTATCGCAATTTAATACGCACAATAACACGTAAACGAGTACTTTGTTTAATTTTAATCACTTACATCATTTTTTAACATAAAAAGGTCAAAAAATATAAGTCCCTCCATTATAAAAACATAAGATCACTTTTATGGACACGATTAAAAAAATGTGATTTTTTGAAAAAAAAAGGGAAAATTCTAAATGTATTTTTAACTTAAAAAAATAAAATAATTTGGAGTAAAATTGAAAAAATAAGAGAAATTTTGTATTTTAAATTAAAAAAATAAGAGAATTTTTTTTTTAAGTGTACTATTATTGTTAAATCGTCCATTTAAAAAAAATTGTCATATTATTATAGAATAAAGAGATTTTTTTTAAAAATTGTCACGAAGCTAGAATTTTTTTTATGGCTAATCAAAATTGTTTATAATTTTAATTATAAAAAATAGATTTTAAAATATATTATTGTAAAAAATATCAAAAGTTCAATACTTTTTTTTTGGTCTAGGTCAATTACAAATATTTAAATACTCACACACACATGTTCGAACCTTACGGTTCTCAAGTCGAGCTCAACCAACTGAGCTAACAACCTTTGACTAAAAAAAAAAAAGCTATATAGAGTATAAAATTATAAAATTTTAGTGCATCTAGTTACTAGATAAATATCATTGTTAATCATTTAATAAAACAAAAAATTAAAGTTAAATTAAAATATAAATATACTGTGGATTGGTGTGTCGAGACTGGTGAGCCCCCTTTGAAAAATCGCATTGAAAGCAAGGGCTCGAATCTTAGGAGCCCCATTTTTTTTTTTTACCCGGTAACACGGCTAATACCCGGTTAACCGTGTTACCGGTATAAGCCGTGTTACCGAGTAATTTTTTTTTTCAATAAACCGAGCTTGCCTTCTACCGTGTAGGACCTTCCACCGTGTAGCCTACCGTGTAGCCCACCGTGTAGCTTAGAAAATATTTGGTTTTTTATGAATTTGAAGCATTTATCGAGCATTTTTGTTGTTACGTTAAGCATGAAACATCATTTTAAACATTAGATACATCCAATAAACATCATAAAACAACAAATATAGGACTACAAATAGGAAATGCCTTATACCGTGTTGGACCTTCTACAGTGTAGCCCACCGTGTAGCCTACCGTGTAGCTTAGAAAATATTTGATTTTTTATGAATTTGAAGCATTTCTCGAGCATTTTGGTTGTTTCGTTAAGCATGAAACATCATTTTAAACACAAGATACATCCAATAAACATTATAAAACAACCAATATAGGACTACAAAGATGAGATGCTTGGAATGTTGACCGTTTTTCGAACTTTCTACTAATATTGTCACAATCTTATCTACACACTGTTCATGCGTAATCACTTAATTCGTCAAATTCAATAGTTGATCATGTTTTTTGAATCATTTTGATTATTAAAATGATGTTTTATACTACAAGAACAAGTTAACAATCGAAAAATGCCTTAAAATCAATGAAAAATCAAATTTTGTTCTAAACTGCACGGTCACAATCGTGTAGGCCACCGTGTAACTGGGTAACACCGTGTTACCGAGTAATTGCCCAGAAAATTGACCGGACAGTTCTTGACTACACGGTCAGTCTTACCGTGATCGTGTTACCGGTACACATGACCGTGTTACCGGTACCACCGTGTAGCAGAGAGCAGAAGCCGTTTTTTTAACTGTTTTTCACCAAAATCAATCAAAACATACACCTATTAACCACTTTTCACCAAAATCAAACAAAACACACCTAAATCAATTCAAATAGAAACCAAATCAATCCGAAAAACTCCAAAATCATGCAAAATACAAATCAACTACGACTCAAACAGAAGATATTTGCGTTAAATGTTTGGCTATGTACGGTTAATGTTTGCGCTAAGTGATGAGATTTTTAATAGATAAAGAAAAATTAATTGTGATTAATTTAAATGTCAATTAAATTCAAATTGATTCAAATTAAATAATATGATTATCTTAATTGTCAATTTGACGTGCACATGTTTACGTAATTAATTATATATGTGTAATTAATTAATTTGATTAATTTAATTGCACGTTGATTAGAATTAAATAATATGATTATGTTAATTGTCAATTTTACGCAAATTAATTATGTGTGTATGTTTAAATAAACTAATTGATTAGAATTAAATAACGTGATTATGTTAATTGTCAATTTGACGCAATTGCGTCAGAAGTAATTAATTTATATGATAAATATAATTGATTTATTTGATAAATTTAATTG
This sequence comes from Euphrasia confusa, assembly GCA_954870475.1. Classification (NCBI taxonomy): domain Eukaryota; kingdom Viridiplantae; phylum Streptophyta; class Magnoliopsida; order Lamiales; family Orobanchaceae; genus Euphrasia; species Euphrasia confusa. The sequence continues at coordinate 7,653,719 of OX940964.1, forward strand.
CGCTAGATTTAATAGATTTAATTTATGTAGTATGGGATGCATGAATTAAATATTTAATTATTTGATAATTAAATTAAATGGTGGATTATTTATTCTAATTAGATTTGAATTAAATTAATTAATGCAATTGGATTTGAATTAAATCAGTAATATTGAAAATATGATTTTCAATAAATAAAATACAATATAATTTAAAATGTTTACAATGAAAAACGGTTTTTCATAAAATTTTTGTTTTCTGCTGCGTATACATGTCCATTAAATATCCATGTTTTCTGCTGCGTATCAGCTTAGCATATCATGTTTATTTTTCTCCACTCGAAGCCTCCTGCAAAAATGAAATTAAATAAATAAATATGACGTTCAATTAAATAACAAAACTAAAAATTAAAAAAAAATTTATTGTTTCCGGTAACACGGTCACCGTGTTACCGGATAACCGATAACACGGTGACCGAGAAATATGAAATGTTACCGAGATTTTCCCTGTCACTGACCGGTAACACGGTGGTCTCGCTACACAGTCAGCGCTATAATCGCTACCGTGTAGCGGGTAACAGCGAGCAAAACCCAGATTTTCAGGCGATTCCAAGAGCAATTTAACACAAAATTTCAATTCTAAATCAACTAAAACGCAATAAGGAACTCAAATACACTCAATGGCTAGCAATTAACACATCAAATTGAACACATTATTGAAAAAAATTCAAATTTTCGAAACTCAAAAAACTAGGGTTCGGCACTTACCGGGGCTTGAATCGGCCATTGTGGCTCGTCCTGGTTGTCGTTGTTGTCGGCCATTGAGTCGCCGGAATTGATGTCGCCGGAATTTCACTTCTTTGATTCTCAAAGTGGCGGCGGTTTTGGTGTGTGAGGGGGGACCGACGGGAGAAAAAAAAAAGTGGAGACAAAATTTTTTAATTTTTTTTTTGTCTTTTTCTTGTATTTTAATGGTTTTGTTTTGTGTTTAAAAAAAGTGAGAGTAAGTTAGACATTTCAAGTAGAAAGTGTATGAAATACTCATGTTTTCTTTGGAGTGTGTCAAAATACTTATGCTTTTTATAAAAGTATCCATAAATCCACAACTCTCAATTTTTTAAGCATTTGAAAATATACTAAAATATTTAAAATGTATTTTAAATTAAAAACACTTGAAAGGCGAAAAATAGCAAAAACAAAATTGATCAATTGTGTATTCTAGCGGCACTTAGAGCATCTCCAAAATCTCCAAAGTGAGGTGAGGTAGAAATCTATTTGTACTTCTACCTCTTATCCAAAAACGAATTAGAAAAATAATATTATTTTATTATTATTATTATTATTATTAATTCGTTAAAAATTATTTTATATTTTAACGTTATATTTTAAATAAAAAATAATAAAAAATAAGAATTTTAAACTAATTAAATTTTTAACTCAGATTATTTACATTTTTATTTTATATAAAAATTAATTAAAATTAAAAAATTTAAAATAGTTAAAATTTTAACGTTAATGGATTATTTATATTTTTATTTTATATAAAAATTAATGTTAAAAATTATTTTATATTTTAACATTATATTTTAAATAAAAATTAATAAAAATAAGAATTTTGAACTAATTAAAATTTTAACATTAACGATTATTTATATTTTTATTTAATATAAAAATTAATTAAAAATAGTTTTATTTTATATAAAAATTAATTAAAATTAAATTTCTAACGCTAAAAATTTAAAATAAAAAAATAGTATTTATTTTTATTTTAAATTTATATTTTGTAATATTTTTATTTTAATCATGAATTATATAAAATATTAAATATTTATTTTATTTCATATAAAAATCATTTTTTTAACATTTATTATTATTATTATTAGTATTTAAATATAAATAATAAATAAAAAGTATAAAGTAAGTAAGTGGTGGGACCTATAAAATTTATGTTTTGGGTAGAACGGTTAGATGTGGTAAAAGTTTTTTTTGGGTAGAAATAGAAAAAATATGAGTTGGTACACGTGGCATACTCATCACCCAAAACTTGCACTTACCACTGGAGATGCTCTTAGACCATGTTTATTGGGAGAACGTGACGCCCTCCCTTAACTAAAAGATAAAAAAAATAATAATATAATAATATAAATTTGACGTCCTCTTCACAACCCGGACTCCCGGAGTATGTCACGCCAATTCTTTTTTCTTTCTTTTTTCTTATTTGTTGCCACATGTCCTCAAATCATTGGTGTATTTATTTAATTTATATATCCTATATAATGTTATTTATATAATACTATATATAATGTTATATATTATTAATTATATATATATATATAATTATATCAAACTTCATAATTTTTTATTATCTATAAACGAGATCCATATTAATATAGTTTCACTAACAATTAATTATAATTTTTTATTTTTTATTTTATTTAAAAATTATTTATTGAAATATTTGAACAATTTAATGTATATATTTTATACATTTTTAAATATAAATTGAAATAAAAGACATTAAGTATTTATTTAATAATAATAAAAATTGATAAATTTAATTGAGTTGTAGGTTTTGGATAAAGTATGAAAAAATGAAAAGTTAAATTAAATGTTAAGTTGATAAGGTGGAAGAGAATGAAAATATTTTTTTATTAAAAAGTTAGATTGTGAAAGGTTATTGATAAATATGGTCTTAGCGAGGTGCGGGTTGTCTGAAATATTCCTGCACAATAATTTATTTTAAATAAATTAATTTATTCACAAATATAAATAAATATATATATATATATATATATATATATATATATATATATATATATATATATATATATATATATATATATATATATATGGAGTTCAAATATATGGATACTTACACGAGTACTCTCCTATTGAGCATATAGTTAATTGTGTGGAGAGATGCGCAATCACTCAAATTATTATTACTTAAATATCTATGCTACTCTCGGTAGAGTACACTATATAATTCTTAACCGTTGATTTAATATTATTATATTCAATACACACACAATCACATATACCCGTGTATTGTATATGCATCCACAATTAATATACCAGCAAGTGTATTGCACCTGGAGTAGCATCTCCTAGACCTGCATGATAGTTAAATTAAGGTGCTGTTTGGTATCCATGTTAAATCCATGATAGTTTAGTCAACTTAACTTATTAGGTGTTTGGTGTTATTTTGTTGGGCTCATGATAAATAACAAGCCCCGTCTTAATTCCTATTCCTCTTCCGGAGAGTTATCCGTGGTGTTTAGAAATCCCATCTAAACAATAATTGATATTAAATGACAAAATTACCCATTTTTTATTTATAAATAAAATAAATCTTTAAAGAAATTGCAAAATTATCTTCTCTCCCACATTCTTCCTCAGGTCTACATTCCAGATTCACCTGCAACACAAAAAAAAAAAAAAAAAAAACTGAAAGTATCAAACCGAATTATCTCACACAAATTTAATTTATGTGAGATCTCAAACCACCCTTTTAAATTCTTCCCAATATTTCGATTTCTGAAATTTGCTCGTCCCTCTTGTTCATGATTTTTCAGATTTGCATCTCCTTGTTTTTCTTATTCATGTGCCCATCCTCGAGCTTCATGCTCTCCAAATCTCTGCCCTTTTACAACAAATTATTTCTAATTTTATCATATTTTTTATTCAAATTTGATGGAAAAAAATAAGAAAAAAGCATCAATGTAGACTTTAGCAAAAAGAGATCAGGTGAGATATTATTGTTCTATTTCATAAATGGTATCTTAAGATAAATTAAGTGAACCAAACAACCTCAACTCTATCTTATTGGGCCAAATCAAGATAACTTAACTAAGTTAACTTATCAGCCCAATAATTTATCAAGGACACCAAACAAGCCCTAAGAAACTTGTCAATCTAGTATATATATATATATATATATATATATATATATATATGACTGAGTTTATTTACACTTCCAACATTACTAAACACACGTCTATATTAATTTACTTTATTAATTTATTAAAATAATAAGTTCAAATGCCAATTATACCCTTATTATTTAAAACAATATTTTAATTCTTTCTCTCAAAACTCCAAATTCTATGTCGATTAAAGTTTAAGTATCCTCGCCCGAATTTCTTCACGAGCAGTCGGCTGCTCGCCCTTCTAACCACCTGGCTTGCCCTTCTACCCACCACTACAACACAAATCCCAACACAACACTAATCCTCTTCTCTTTCGTCGATCAACGAAATTTCATAAATGCTGAAAACAATTTTCAAGAATTAAAATCACACAGTTCAATCAGTAACAAAATAGCATCCATTATTGTAGATTGGTGATTATTTTTCTATTTACTACTTAGTATGAATATTGATTTCAATTGTTTGGATATGTGTGTGCGTGAGCAGAGAATGAGAATGGAGGCAATGAATTTATTTACAAAAAATCGATGTTGTGGGCTTTTGGCAAAACACCTTCTCGGCGACGGAAGATGACAACGGCGTATAGAGTGTTAAAAGTGTCAAAATTGACACCATGTGAGTCCAATGTCAAAATTTGATCCGGAATCAAATTTAGATCAACCACCCAATCCGGCCCCACTCATGCACATATGGTCCTATAAACAAATGACATGTGTCATTTGCCTTTTTTTCTCTATTCATTTTTAAATCATTTTTTATATAATAATTATTGAAAATAAAAACAAAATTAAAATATCATTATTTTTTATTTTTAATCCTATATAAATAGAACCTAAGTTTGTATCATTTGGACACAAGAAAAAAACACAATTTTTTACTCTCATTTTACTTTTTTACTCCTCTCCAATGGATCTTGCACAATGTAATTTTCTATATTTTATGTGTGTTTTTTTATTAAAAATGATGAATAATTGTGTGTCGTATGAAAATAAATATTATTATTTAATATTTTAAAATATTGTGGATTTTTGTAAATTACATTTTGAAAAATTTAAATAATTTTATGTTTGTTAAATTAATTAGTAAAATTAATTATGTACTAATTTTAAATTTAATATTTATATATTAAATAAATAAATAGACATGAAAAATATGGTGAATATAGGATATGGTGATTTGAAAGACATAGAAAATAATTGACACTTTGATTAATTAACACCCTGCTATGGATGCTGCTGAAAAAAGGGTGTTAATTGAAAGTGTCAAGCTGACGTGGCAAGAGAGAAGTGTCAAATTTGACACTAATGTTGTAGATGAGTACCTATATAGTACAACTAGTTGTACCAAGCATTGTAGCCCATTTGAATGTAAAAGCCCATTTTTCTTGGTCTAATATATAAATATATATAGCCCAAAATTATGTCTGATTTTGTTGTCTTTCACAGAATTTCTGGTTACCCTGATAGTTTCCACAATAAAATTCAGAGATCTGCTATTTGATTCTTCCTAAATGCGGTAAATATTCTCCTAAATTCCTCCGTTTTATCATGATTGTCCTCTTAGTATTCATTCAATCAAAGAGGTGATCGATTCCAAAACCAAAAATAACAATTTTTTTATTTTTTATATCCTAAATCAATAAATCTTTTTGTTTATGTAGGAGATGAAAATCATCGACCAAATTCACTGTGTCTCCGTTGAGCGATTACGACGAAACAGTCGGTTTTGCTGATGTAATTTTTCGACAAGGCCATCTTAAACATTAAAAACAGGTATATTCTGCAAAAACATTGAAATTCTTATAAATCGTGTACTATTTGATATGATCTTTAGAAATTTTTGATTTATTTAGCTTCAACATAATTTATGTTTTTTTTTTTACTTTTGTTTTGATTGAAATACAATATTCAATGAGTATAATCTGCCATACAATTTCAAAATCTGCATTTATCTGATATCATGAATCTACATTCATATATCATAAAATCTCCATCATATTAACAATAATATTTAACATGAGTTTTTTTAATGTCAGAGCCTTTCAATAAAGGATCAAATAGAAGACTACGAGGAATTCCAACAAAGGATCAAATGGAACGGGGTTCCCAACCACAAAGCACATACTCAATCGGTGATGACGGGATGAATTTGTAGATGTTTAGTTTAGCATGTAATTTAGTGCTTATTTTTTACATGAATAATGGATATATATATATATATATATATATATATATATATATATATATATATATATATATATATATATATACACGTAGTTTGGTAAGGAGATTCAAGATAATTTTTACTCAGACGGGTACGTATAAATACAATTTTTATCACAATATTCAGTAACCATCCTTGAAGAATAAAAATATTCATTTATCAGTAATAAAATCATCCATACATAATAAAGAAATCATTTTTTACAAAAGCATTTAACATTCAAATTACAATGAATATGTATATACAACATAATAAATATTTGTGTTATAGAAACTGATGATTTCTATTAACAAAACAAATGTATGAAATTAATGAATATGTATATACAACATAATGAATATTTGTGTTATAGAGATTGGTGATTTCTATTAACAAAATAAATATACAACATAATGAATATTTGTGTTATAGAGATTGGTGATTTCTATTAACAAAATAAACTATATGAAATTACAATGAATATGTATATACAACAGAATGAATATTTGTGTTATAGAAATTGGTGATTTCTATTAACAAAATATATGTATGAAATTACAATGAATATGTATATACAACATAATGAATATTTGTGTGTTGAGACTGATGATTTTTATTTACTATTTTCGACAACAACAATTATGTGTTGATTTGCACAGTTCTCAAAAAATGTAACTAAAGTATGAAAAATAAATCAAATGAAAAATAAATCAAATATTAGTTTTGCTTTCTTAGATTCTCTCGGTTAAAACCTCAGCAAGTAGAAGAGAAAAGAAATGGAGAAAAAAAAAAAAGAGGAAGAGAGAGAAAAAAAATGACAAATGGAAAATTAGGTTAAAATTTTGGTTTATATATTGCTTACTAGATGTATGATGCTCATTGTACATCTAATTGTATGATATAAACTGCCGTTGTAGATAGTCTAAGAAAATGAGATAGTTTAAATATTACTTAAAAAGAAAAATAGAAAAATAAAAATCCATCCTACCAAAAATTCATCCGATACCTCCAAACGTGAGGTTATAATTCATCCACCCAAAAACTCGAGCTCCAAAGCAACCCCCAATAATGGCGGTAATCTCGTCCCTCCAAACGAACCCCAATCCCTCCACAATCCACGCCATCACTTGCAAGCCTACCCATCCCTCCCTTCTCTACTTCCGCCGCCACATCTACACAACTCCCCGGAGCCGGCGGCACAATCCACCCAATGGCGGCGGATATCTCATCGTCAGAGCTTACATGGAAGAATCCAGCTCAATCTCCGGCTTCGTCAGTAAAGTCATCGGCTCCCTTCCGGTCATCGGACTGGTGGCTCGTATTATCAGCGACGAAGGAGGCGTCGGAGGAGATATTGTGGATTTCGCCGAGTTCAGGCGGCGCGTCGGGAACAAATGCTCGGTCAATGACTCTAGGGCTTTGTTCGAGTTACAGGATCGACGTGGCAAGGTTTGTTTTCCCAATTCCCCCAAATAGAGTTGTTTGATTAAGTAATAAATGAGTGATTAAATAGATATTCGATTCTGAATAATTGTACTGTTTGATGCTTTCACAAATGCACATTAACTAGGTTTTTGCATCGTTCCGAAGCAAGCTAAACCGAAATCGGAATCCGATTTCCCTCGTTTTATCTTTCAATTGATGATTGTACTTTTGCTCTTAGGCAGGGGATCCTCTGTATGTGCTCTTATGTTGTTGGGTAGCTGCAGTCGGAGCTGGCTTGCTAAAAACCGAGGAGATTTTGGAAGGAGTGGCGAGGCTTCGGATTTCAAATGATATCGAATTCGAGGAGGAAAACTTCATTGCTATGATGAATGAATCAAAAGAGGTTAGTTTTATTGTTATCCATTTTGGTTTGTTAGGAATATACAAGTGCTTAGTTTATGTGTTGTTTGATTTTTTGCATTGTACTTTTAACTTGACTTGTAGAGGCGAGCTAAGCTTAATGTTCCAGTGCCGTCTATTCCAATGCAAGTACGAGCTGAGAAAGCTTTGGAAGGTATTTACGTGTGTTGCTTCGGGAGGGATCCTATCGAGGAAGAAGACGAGGAATTGTTGTGCGTCATACTTAACTCCGTTTTCCCCACCGTTGGAAAGGCTGATATAGAAAGAATCGTGAAAGAGAAAGCGACGAGAGTGGCTGAAGGTACCGATGAAATCAACGTTCCAGAGGCTAAGCCCTTGCCGAAAGAAGCTGCTCAGCTGCAAATGAAAGACTTGCAATTTCTAAGGCAGGGAGCGGATACTCTCTAAAACCCTTTTTTTCATATCAAGAAATTGATGTTTGGAGTAATATTTAAAATTGTACTGTAATTGCTATTGTAAGAAAACTTTATAACTAGTATAATGATTAATGTGTACACATGTTCATAAATTAAGTGAAATTTGTTGATAAAAATTTAATACAATTACTAATCTATAGAGATTTTATATAAACGCACCTATAGAACTACATGTGTATCGAACTGGAAACCTTCAAACTATATCAAGCAAAAATATTTATAATGTCTTTTAAGAAAGATGCAAAGAGCCATGAAAAGATGGTAGAGATAACTAAGTGCAACAATAACATGAAGAATGTCACGACTCTTTCAAACATAAATGTTGAGAAGAACATAAAATCAAGTAGCAAATGACATTCATATTCTACCATCATATCCATTTTAGGCAAACTTATATTTCTTATTGTATTACAAAAGCCGAAGACGGGATCATCCCACCTGTGTTCTACTCGCTCGAATACTTCAAGAGGCCATGTTATAGTGGGGTCGCAAAACCTAAATGAGCAAAAAGTTGAACACTTTTTTAGTCATTTTGATAGTGAACACAAGGGCACGAAAGATTTACAACAGGGTCCGAGATATTGAACTACTGACACTTCCCAAAAGGTCCAAGTTTTTGTAATCTTAGTTTCACATTTTTGAAATTGTGTTGTTCGATTCGATCACTAACTGATCCTAGCACGAACTAGCAAATTGAAGCGGTAAAGCAGCGAAAAATAAGAATAATAATACTCGTCTAGACCTTGAAGACAAAAGTCGAGACTTGCGAAAACTACTCTCCTTCCGACGTCTAATTCAATCACTAACTGGAACTAGCAACTAAATGGTTCCCATTATATCCATGAAATCTAATGTAGCCATTCTATTAAAACATAGATTAAACATCACACTGTACTGTGTAAAGCAACAAGATGAAAATAGAATAAAATAAAATAAATGAAAAATAGTAATTACCTTCGGAGAGTACACTCCATTGGCCGACCTTAGAAGAAAGCATCGAATTCAGCAATGCCGACGCAGTGACCGAGTGCAACGGCATCAACGATACTAGCTCAACCGGTAACCTAAAAAAAATTATAAATAAAAATCATTTATTTGAAAATTTCCCCAATTTAGTTAGGGCACAATTCGAATACTGTAAGTATTAAGAGGAAATCAGCTTCTTAGGTCAACCTGGAGGTGGAGAAGGAAAAGGGGCGGTGGAGCGGAGTGGTACGGGCGGTTCCACCGAGCGGCGATGGTGACGAGGCGGATGAACGGACGCGAGATAATAGAGATTTTGCGGAGGATGTGGATCGATGGACGATGTTTCTAGCAAAATGGGTCGCCATTGATGTTTACTTGATTCGAAACCCTGTGAAAATTTTCTCTTTCGAACTGCCGAGCGTTCTAGGGTTTAACGATAATGGGCTTCATTGACATGGGCCTTAGATTTCGTATTTTTTACGCTCTTCAAAAACATATTCATCCTACGGATAGATAAATATAAGACTGCGTTTTATTAAATACACCTCTAATTTTATTAAATCCACCTTAGATTAATTTACCCTTTGAAATTATTATTTTGATAATTACACCCTCCTTACAATGTCTAATTTACCCATCTTCACTGAGATTAATTATTCTACATTATTTTAAGAAAGCTTCAAAGCCTTAGAGATTACGAAATCGTGATAGAACAAATAAACCATAAATCAATAATAACAAAGAGGTTTGGCATTTGTATCTTATCCCATGGAAATCGGGTCGATGGCATTAAAAGTCGGATCATATGCTCGATTCCAGACGGAAAAGGCTACAGTTACACAAGGTGTACCGTGCCTCCGGTACACCGCCAATTAAAATATGACACATATCATTAATTAATTAATTAATTAGATAAATATTATTTTAATTATTATAAAATTGAATTATTAATTAGGAAAATAAATCATGAGAATCTTGTAAAAAATTCAAAAAATAAAATTAATATAATCTTTCCAAATATTAAATATACTAGAAAATCTATTAGATTTTTTCCCTTTATAATATAATAATAACTAACAAATAAAATAAAATAAAATAATATATATACTAAATTGAAAAAAAAAACGTACGATTTAAAAAAAAATGACGATTTAAAAAAAAACGTAACTTTTTTATAAAAATATTTATATTTCATTTTTTTAAGTAAAATTAATTTATACAATATTAAATTTTATATACACTAATTTAATTATTAATTTATAAATAAATATATTTAAAAAAATATGAATAATATATGTGTACGTGATAATTATTGTTTTAAAATGATTGATTCATTCAATCTATCTTATATATGTAAATATGAAATAAAAATGAATTCATAATTAGTATTTATTTTTTTAAGAACCGTGAAAATTTGAATCAAATATCGAAAGTCAAATAATTCTATTAATTTTTCATTCTATCGTTATTTATGTACAAATGACAATAATTAATTTTATTTTTTAGGATTAAATTGTAAGAAAAACTATTTTGCATATAAGCATGTCAAAATATTTTAATATTATGTTTTGTATTTATTAAAAATAAAAATAATATACTTTAAATAAAAATAATATTTTGATTTAAATATTACATTTGATAGCTCAATTTTCAATATTATCTCACTTTTAATTATATTTTTCAATAAAATAAGAATGTCATAGTATCGAATATTATGTTTAATTTTGCAACTTATCTTTATAGTCTATGTTTTATGACTGCATCAATGTTAAGTAGATAGAATATGGTTTTAAAAGTTTATTTCATGTCAAACAAAAATAACATTAAATAACGAATTGACGTTAAATTTATTCATTTTTTACAATGTTATTAAATAGAGTATGGTTTTAAAAGTTTATTTCATGTCAAACAAAAATAACATTAAATAACGAATTGACGTTAAATTTATTCATTTTTTAAGTAATGACTCACTAGATTTGTGGTCACGCAAAATTAAATTAAACAACATAGTAAAATGTCGTTTAATTTTCAAATATATATTATCACAAAATAAAATAAATATTGATTTTTCACAAAATTAAAGAATTCATGGTATATTCATAGTAAGTTTAGAAAATTAAATATATTATTATAATTTTAATACCTAATTATAAATTTTAAAACATTAAAAAATTATTTTTCTTAGAAAAAATTCAAATTTTCTATGTAAATGTAGATAGTACAAAAATAAAATAAAATAGGATTATATTTATTCAATGAATAAATTATCTGTTTTTAATTTTATAATCAAGTGTTAGGGAAAATTACATATAATTTTCAAATATCACAATAATTTTTTAAGAAAATTTAATTTAATTAATGAATGTGACATTTTCTAAAAATAATACAAAAATAAACTTATAAAATCATTTTTATAAAATGATAGAGATAATTTGATAGAGATAATTTGCAGTAAATCTCTATTATGATAATATTTTAAAATTGAACATAGTATTTTAATTAAATTTTATTTTTTTATTTTTTTTAAATAGAAAAAATAATTTAAATAAAAATCATATAATATTTGATTTAAATATTACAGTGATATTCAATTTTCAATATATATATATATATATATATATATTTTTTTTTTTTTGAATATTTTATTTATTTTAATTTATCTTGATTATTGATTATTTAATGTTTTAAAATTAATTTAAAAAAATAATGAATTTTTATACTAATTTAATTAATTATTTTTTTACTTTATTTTTAATCTATTTTGATTATTAATTATATAATATTTTTAAATTAATAATAAAAAATTGTGAAATTCTATTAATTTAATTAATTATTTTTTATTTATTTTTTATTTGTAATTTTTATAATTAAATTAAATGATGTATAAATTAATTTTTTTTATCAAAATACTTTAGAAAAATAAAATATTTTCTTTTAATCTCTTACTTACAATTTTTTTAATGTTTTTTTACGATTTAATATATATTTTATTTATTTATTTGTTATCTATATTTTAAGGAAAACAATCTTATAGATTTGGAAGAATATTCAATATTTGGTATAATTATATTGATTATATTTACTTAACATTTTAGAAGATTTGATAATATATTTTCCTAATCAATAATTCAATTTAATAATAATTAAAATACTAATTATTTAATTAATTAATTTTAAAATGCCACGTGTCGCATTTTGATTGATGGTGTACCGGAAGCCCGGTACACCTTGTGTAACTGTATCATCTTCCGCTCGAGACTCATTTCAATCCCCTTTTGTTTTCCGTTGTAAGAGAAATGAGATAGAATCCGATTGATACCTACTTAACTCACTCAAGTGCTTTCTAAAGCCGACTACTACCTCAATTAAAATTCAAACTACAACCTTCGACTAATCTTCAATTAAGTCTTAATTTTAACAAGAGATCATACTTATCACATGAGATCAAATTAACTTAATCAACATAGTCGATCAAGATAAATCAAATCTTATAAATAAAAACAAGTAAATCAAGTAAAAAAACAAGCATAATTAAAATTAAAACCATGATCAAAATAAAAACTAAGGAGAAGTCAATCTTCAATTACCATCAAACGAAATTAATCAAATAAATAGAACATGCTCGACAATTTGAAAATTAAATTTTTTTAGTTTTAAAACAAGATCATTCAGTACATAAAAAAACACTCAACCAATCAAATCAGAGAACTCATCAGTGACCGGAATGGCTGCTGCTGCATTCACGCTATTCTCCCACGTTCCGAAAGCCTCTCAATCCATAATTCCCAATTCAAACCCTAAATTCACGCTCCTCAGACCTCCGTCTCAATTCAGTCGCACTAAATCAGCTGCCTCGATCGTTGTTTCTGCTCTGCGCAACAAATTCGTTCAAAATGATTTTTCAGAGCTCAGTTCAAACGACAATGGATTGAAGAAGCTGGTGGACTCGTTGTTCGTGTTCTGCGCCTCGGTCGCTTTGTCGACGAGCTTATTTGTGACCGACGTTGATCGTGCATCGGCTTTCGTAGTTTCTTCTCCGAAGAAATTACAGTCCGATGAGCTTGCTACAGTCCGTCTTTTCCAGGAGAACACTCCATCGGTCGTCTACATTACCAATCTTGCATCTAGGTTATCAATATTTTCATCTGTACTTTATTTTTGTTTTATTATTTGGAGGGATTTTGGATAAGCTTTTCTTGGTATTCTGTAGCTTATGATTAATTAAATAACAGATACTCTTAACACCGTTACTTAGGTGAGTTAACCGAGTCAGAGGTGAGCTATTGCATACTGGGCTCGCTTACATGGTGAGGTGACGCGATCTTGTTCGAGGAACTAGTACAACAAAATATGTTAGGCCAATTAGGGTCGTCCTTAGCTAAGAATGGGATTGAAAATCGAATCAAGCTACTTGATACTTGACCCGAGAACGATTATTTAAAACTAGTTTGTGATCGGTTCGTTTACAATATGAACCAAGCCTGAACATAGTTTTTCTTTTCGATAAGATATATGCATGTAAAAATACCAAACTTCTTGAGTTCGATTCTATTAAAACTCGTTTAGGCTCAATTGATTATTAAACAACCAAGTGTAAACTTAAAACATTATTGTGAAAATAACCTAATCGCATTTTTAGGGTTGTTTGAGAGATCTAGTCGAAGTATTATTGAGAAAATATAGTGAGGATTCAAGAGCGATTAATAATATCGGGTGAATATTTTTAATAAAATGTGTCCGTCTCTTATCATGTGCACGCAGATCTCCTAGTGTGGGATCGAGGCACGTAAAATTTTTGTGTTAATTATGTGAGTTAAGCCATGTCATGTGTGTTCAATGTATTTTGTTCGGTTTGATAGTTTCAGATAAGTTTGATTTGGATATTCAATGTTGATCGATTCTTTCGGTTGAATTGAATCTTGTTAGTTGTTATAATCAATAGTCTAAGTCAGAATCATGTGGGTGGAGTGGAGGTACTTAAACCTAGATACACAAATTTTGTACCGTAAATGCCTTACCATTTGCATTACTTTCGTGCATGTTATACTTTATGAAGTGTGAACTAAGTAGTTCATACGACCTAGTAGACACATGCAGTAATATGAAGGATGTTTACATGGTGAGGATATTTTTTTGTTTTAGACAGGACGCATTTACACTGGATGTGTTGAAGGTGACACAAGGATCGGGATCGGGATTTGTATGGGATTCGCAGGGCCATGTTGTTACAAACTATCATGTGATTCGGGGTGCATCTGATCTCAAGTAAGTCCTCGTGAAGTTATTTAAATATTTTTCTTTTGTTTTTTGAATTTTTTATCTTGCTGGCTTTCCTTTTTGAATGGCTTTGATGTGTGCAGTGTGCGTGTTAAATTTTGTTTAGTGCTATCATATTTTTACATGCTTGGTACTAAGAGGATTGCTTGATCAGTTAGATAAGATCTTTTGAATTATAATTGATGTGGTAACCCATCTCTGGGAATAGTAAATCTGATTTGCCTACTCTAAGAGGTAACCTTTTTCGGGCATTCCTAAGAATCTTTGGACGACCTAAAATTTGATCAGTATCCAAAGAGCACATTTGGTTAGTTTTTTAATGCCTTAAAATTTTCTTGCAGTTTTCATTTCATTTTTTAGTATTTTATCAAAATTTTAGGTCTATTTTATTCTGTATTCTCAGCTTTCTCTTTTTCTTCAATTTTTGTTTATTTATAATATTTTTGGGATTTAGCTTTAGTGGATTAGATTAGGTCTAACCTTAGATGGTATGACTGCAGATTGCCTCATTTTATTCATGTGGACTTAGGTAGGAGTTTGTGGCAATAGTAACTTGGCCATGTAGATGATATGTATATCCATGTATCCATCTGTACACGAGTTTCTGATTTTTTTGTTCTAATCAGAATAATTGTGCTTATATTTTTCTGATGAATATAATATTGGTGATCTCCAGGATCACTCTTGCCGATCAGAGCACATATGATGCAAAAGTTGTTGGATTTGATCAGGATAAAGATGTTGCTGTTCTAAGTATTGACGCACCAAAAGATAAATTGAGGCCAATACCAATTGGCATATCCGCAGACTTGCTTGTTGGTCAAAAAGTATATGCCATTGGAAATCCAGTAAGTGCAATGTAGAAGCTCTTCATTTTTCTTCTCAAATAGTCGTCTTTCTTGTTTGTTTGTTTTCATACATATATGTGGCTTTGGATCACTTTTATCTTATTTTATTTATATAGTTCCACCTCCATTGTCATTTTCATTTACATATAAAAATTGATTTGTACATTAACAGAAAAAGAAAAAAAAGTGGTTTATACATGTATTGCATTAACAATTGCATACACATACTAATGTTTTTTTTTACCGTTAATAGTGTTGTTGAATATTTATCGGTTGGCTGCAAACTAAGACAAAGGCTAGCCATGCTATGGAAAATATTTATGTGAACACATGGGCAACACTCCGTTCATATTGCACGCCTGTTTCTCTTTGAAGTGTTATCTCAGAGTTGTAATTAATTTTTCTTTGCAGTTTGGACTTGACCATACACTTACAACCGGTGTGATAAGGTATTAAAATATATATTTATATAGTGTTATTCTTATTGTTTGTGCCTTTGTGGGTAGCTTACTAAAGATCAGTAATATCATCAAGTGTAAAGATGCTATGAAACTTGCTAGTATTGTATTATAGTATTATTCTTGTACCTCGATGGTGTGTGTTACGGATCCAAGTTTTTCTCAGTGGGCTTCGGAGGGAAATCAGTTCAGCTGCAACAGGACGTCCGATTCAGGATGTCATCCAAACAGATGCTGCAATCAATCCAGGAAATAGTGGTGGGCCCCTTCTGGATAGTTCAGGGAGCCTTATTGGAATAAACACTGCTATATACTCTCCTTCTGGTGCTTCATCCGGTGTGGGCTTTTCTATTCCGGTCGACACTGTGAGTATTCTCTATAAATATCTCACCACCACTCCGTCCCAAAATAAACTTCATTTTAGACGCTCTTTTTTGCATGAAAATAACTCGTTGACTTTTAAGAAGACAATAACTAATATTTTTGCAAAATAAATATATCTGCATATTTTTTGCTCTGTATGTGTTAGGTAAGTGGAATTGTTGACCAATTGGTGAAATTCGGAAAAGTCACCAGGCCTATTTTAGGGATTAAGTTCGCACCCGATCAATCAGTCGAGCAACTAGGAGTTAGCGGGGTTCTTATACTGGATGCTCCTTCGACTGGGCCAGCTGGCAAAGCAGTATGTTTCCATTTTAGTACAGTAGTATTTTATGATAAAAATATTTGAAATTCTTACTTAAAAAATTAGCTTTGCATTAATCTCGGTCCCTACAGGGTCTTTTACCCACAAAACGTGATGCGTATGGAAGACTGATACTCGGGGATATAATTACTTCGGTTAATGGAACAAAGGTTGTGAATGGCAGTGATTTGTACAAAATCCTGGACCAGTGCAAAGTCGGCGATAAGGTATTATTTTACATAACTACCCCTCTGAGGTTTAGACTAATTACCAAAAGTACCCCAAAGTGATTTTCTGTAAACTTGTGCTTTCCCAGGTTATTGTAGAAGTGCTGCGAGGAGATCAAACGGAAAAAGTCCCTGTAATCCTCGAGCCGAAGCCAGAGGAATCTTAAAATAATGAAATTGTAAATGTGTAATATTATTGAATTCCATGGCTGGCAAGATGGATAGTAATGTGTACTAGTAGTACTTGATGTTGATCATGTTGTACATAGTCCTGTAATGGTGCTACACTAGTACACTGTATTCTTAAAAGCACTTTCATGTGTACTGTATAATTGGGCCAAATGTACTGGAACAAGAATTGTTGGAAATTCACTATTGAGTCCATATGAATTTCTAATTTCAATTTTTGCCCAAACTGTATTATCTCTTCAATTGCTGGAAAACAGAGAGAATATTTTAACAGATTACAATCTTCAAAACTTAATTTAATAGTATAAATGTAGTAAAAATAATGATTGAATATGATAAAAATATATATGCTTATTGACCAGCAGCATAGAAATTTTTACATTAGTCGACGAGTAGTGCAATTGTGATTTCACATGCACCGACACGAAGTTGTTATCGCATAGTCGTTGAACCATATTAAAACAAGTTGATGAGGATACACATTTCTACGATATTGAAATTTAAGCTGTAAATGGACATAAAAATTCTTCCCATTGAGCACTATTATATACACTTTCTCCTTCCTATGAGTTGGAGAATCAAAGACTATACAAAATATCAAGCAAGAGTCAACAAAACAAACGAATCAATAAAGAAAAAAAGTTGTGTGCAGCCACATTTTTCAACGAGGTGTGGATTTGTATCACGTATGGTTTGAATCAAATACTTCGATTTTCTCCATGATTTCAGGCACCGATAATCAGTGCTTAAAGTTGATCAATTTGTTATTTTGACTTTGATGAAGATTTAATACATGAACTATAATTACCGCTTTTTTTTTTATTGTGTTCTTTTTCACTTATTAATAGATTCCGGGTAGGAGATGTATGTATAATAAGGAGTATATGATACTGTGTGCCCAAGATTTTAAGTGCAAAATGTAGTAAATACATATGACATATCTACATACATAACTTCATTCATATTCATGAGAAAAAAATATATATATGGCAAGTTATGATGTGCACATTCTATGCATCAATAAATTGTGATGATATGTAAGTAGTAAGTTGTGCACTGCACACCTACCAACATCATTATTTGTAGCAACTAATTAATTTCCTTGAATCCCACTAAACAAAGGAGGGTGTTACAAGTGTGTGCATAAAGTATAGGCACCATGAAAACCTCCATCACCATAACCTAATCCTGTATCTATATATATATATTTTAAATAAAATATTTTTGTCTACCGAAAAATCAACATTTTGAGGAAAGATGGGCCCACGTTTATGTTCTGGTAGGTGACTATGAGTGTGTGAGGTAGCAAATACACATATTGTACATTTGTTTGGACCTATCACCTAACCATATCCAACAGTCATCTCAAACATCTCCATTTTGGACACATCACCTTCCCTTTCATGTATAAAAAATATTATACTTTAAAAACTGAATATATGTATTTTGTTTTTTCTACTCAAATATCAATCGATCAATCATAATTTGTCAAGTTATATTTGTGTGACACTCATTGATCATATGAATATGCATCACGGAAACAACTCTAGAATAAGATATCATTAGGCTTTATTATGTATAATCAAAGACTCATGTACAAAATTCAACTAAAAAATATTAAATAAAATTAAATGAGTATTGATTTTCCATAAATTTTAAGAACTGAGAAAGAGACTATTCTCTTTATCATCAATACTTTGATTTTGAAGTATATTTTTTAAACATACTACACTTATTTAAATTAAGCATCTTAATTATTTACTATATTAAAACCATGCATATATATATATATACACACACTGTATAATGAAGTACTATAGTTTGCAATGAAGAAAATAGTTATACAAACGATGTTTGATGTCCCAACTATCACTTATGCACATTATAATTATATTAACATTTGTCAGAATATATATAATTGTCAAGGCCGTTTACTTTCCTCCAATATTATATAGTAGAATTAAACTGTTACGTGACATATTTCATTATTTAATTGATAAATCAACAATTTCAATGAAGTTAACGTTCTAACTCTACTTTGTACAAATAAATATACATGCTAAAAATTTAAAAATTATTTTAGCAATATTTTTCTACCAAAGTACGTACACAACTAATTATCTTTATCTTTTTTTTATTTCATATAATTGACAAAAAATAAAGAAAATGAAAATATAAAATATTTCCTCTTACTGTTTCATTGAAAAAAATAATATTTTCTCTCAAACTAATAGTGACACTTACTTCACAAAATACAAATCAAGTTTAACTATTTGTGATTAGGAGGGAGTAAGTACTACTAAGTACTTATGTACGTTTATTTATTCTCAATTTTTTTAATTTTTTACTTCAACTAGTTATTTTATTAGTAATTAATAATTTTTAAAAATAATTTTAAAATTTTTGTATATAAAGTAAGTGTCATTATTTCGGTTGGAAGCACTTAGGGAGTGTAAAAGTCGTTCACTATGTTTTTGTGTACATCAACTTACTAATTGCAGAAACAAGTTCATTTCCAAGCCAGTACAGTGCATTAATAACAAGCACTCCATTATGTGTATACATTATATTTTACTGTACTTTGTTTTACAGTATATAAATACTAACAATAACTAATTTTATTCCACGACGCACGTACTACCCTATGAGCAGGCGGTACAATACAATAATATAATCGCCCGGCCGGCCGGTCGGCTACCTAGATGTGCGCTAACCTACTCCGGCTCAAGCCGTTGACGTTAGCGAAAAATCCGACCAGCTCTTGCCTATACGGCAGATACGATTTCTTCCTATCCCCTTCCTTGATCGCTTTATTCCGCACGTAAAACTCTTCGTGCGCCGATCGCCCTCCGATGCCCGAGGAGGAGCGGAGTACTACTCTCCCGCTGCCGCCACTCGAACCTCCGGCCGTACCAGATCTGGCCGCCGCCGATCGCTTCCCCTTCGGCGTCAGAAACACGATGCTCTCCTTCCCGTCGCTCTTCGACCGCCGCATCAGATCTCGGAGCTTCCACCGCCCCGACGACGCGGATCCGGTCGACTTGCTCTTCTCGCACTGGGTGGGGAGCGGCGGCGGCTCCGCCGGCTTCGGCCGCCACACGCAGTACGTGCCGGCCGGGACGTTTTCCAGCTCCTCGTCGACCTCCGACGCCGACGAGGAGCACGACGGCGGGTAATCTCGGTCGCGATCCTCCTCGATGAAGAGGTTTCCCAGCGAGATCGCGACGCTCGAGTCCTCCGGCGGCGGCTCGCTCCCGCCGTCGTACATCTGGCGCTTGAAGACGGGGAAAACCTGCCTGATCTGGCCGTCTCGGAAGAAATCCTCGGCCAGGACCTCTAATTCGTCGTCTTCGCGTACGAAGGAGAACTCGAAATCGTCGTCTCCGGCGCCGGCGGCGGCGGAGGTCTCGACGGCGACTCTACCGGCGATTTCGACGAGTCGATCGGACGAATAGCTGCTGAAGCTTGGGCAAATGTAAACATCCTGTAATTGATCAGTGTTACTCATTTTATTGTGTTGTGTTTGTTTAGAGAGAGAAAGTAGAGTTTAGAGAGATGATGGAGACGATGAATTGATTCAGTTGGGGAGAAATGTGATGTGCGTGGGCGTATTTATAGCCTTTCTAGAACAAGATTAGAAGGTGAGCTGTCTTTGGCTACTTTACTTATTTCACACGACTGAAGAGAGGAGAGGAGAGGGGTGATGTGGTCATTTGACACGTGTAGTGTCTCTAGTGAATTAAGCCCCTGCGCGTCACCTCATTTCCACTACGGCCTACGGGTGTGAGTACTGATGAGTACCATAATTAATACTCCTACAACCACATACATAACTTTCGAAAAATATCGGTATGTTATTTGTTCATTTACTAGTGTTTAATTAAATCCATCGATTTGGGTCAAAACCAACTAACTAATTAACAATCTGATTATGGAATTAAAAATTATATACATAATGCATTAAAATCTTCTATCATCATGTGTTTCTCGCTCATTCCGTTTCTAAGCTAGACATGTGTCTAAAGTTATAAATAAATTTGGTCGGTAAAATAACCCTTCAAAAACCCAACATGAATGATTATAACTTGAATTGAAATAGAGATAACAAATGAGCTCCATGCATGGTTGAATTTCTATCATTTTTTAAAAATAACGAATAAATTTTACTACTATATAATTCTTCTGTCCCAGAGCTATAGACAAAGTTGGTCAACGTTAACTTTTTTTGTTCATCAAATACATATGATAAACTGTATGAAAAAATTATGAAAAAATTGTTGGAAAATATAGAGCTCGTAGAGAGATTCGAAACGATAGCTCATTTGCTCGAATCGGAGTTGAAATGAATGGGAAATTAATGGTTGAATATTGTCAAAAATATTGGAGAAAAAAAAAGGAAAATACAAATGGGATGTTATCCCACATTGGAAAAAGCCTAAAACCCAAGTGGGTATATAAAGGGCTTGCTCATTAATAGCTTATGAATGAATTATTAGAGTGTTGCTCCGCCTCCTACGTGCGCGCAGGGGGTGCAAAACTTGGCCACGAACCCCGAACTTGTGTGCGAGCGCGACCTGCGTACACGAATGTCGATCCGATTTGGGGCTGGACAACCAAGCTATTGTTTTGCCAATTTCTTTTTCGAACCGTTACAAAGTAACGGTTATTTTGAATGAATATTATTTATTTACCGAATAAATAAAATAATATTGCATTCAAATTTTAATTTTTGAATTCAAAATCGGCATTGAAGAGGCCTTAATGCTCAGCCATTATGATCGGACCGTTACGGTCAACAGTGTCCAGGTTCATGCATGAATCCTCAGCAACCCTTATCTGCTCGGCTATATAGACGAGCTTCATGTATGAAAGAAAAACACATCAAAACCACTCCAGCAATCTGCTACCTTCTTCTCCTTTTCTTTCATATTATCTTTGGCCCTCCGGTGAAGTCTTTCAGGCAACTCTCGGTTCGACGTGCAACGTAGTTGCTTGAGACGTTGTATCCTGGGAAACAAACGATCGGTAGAGGTCGAATTTTGTTTTAAGGAGATTGTGTATAACACAAGCCTCGTCTTTTTTCTGTCCTTTGCCATCTCTGTAAAACCGATCCCTACAGTCTTAAAACAAAAATCTCTACGAGATGACTGCTTCTGACTCTCCCATCATCACCGAGATAGCGACTGATTCCACTGTCCAGAAGAAGGACTCGATCCCTATTACCCCTACTGGACCCAATGGATCTACTGGTCCTAATGTGATTGTGCATCCTTCAGGAACTGGTGGTGGTGCGCCACACCAGATGGCTTTTCCGGTCGTGAACCATCACGATAAACCGGAGAAGTTCAACGGCTTGAATTTCAAGCGTTGGCAACAGAAGATGTTGTTCTATTTGACAACATTGAATCTGGCGAGGTTCTTGAAATAAGACCCTCCTCGCCTACCGGAAGATCCGGACATGCAAGCGGTGAACGCGCTTGATGCATGGAAGCATTGTGACTTCTTGTGCAGGAACTATTTGATGAATAGTCTTGCAGATGACTTGTACAATGTGTACATTGGAGTCAAATCCGCTAAAGAGTTGTGGGAGACTCTGGATAAGAAATACAAAACCGAGGATGCCGGTGCCAAGAAATTCATTGTTGGGAAATTTCTTGATTATAAAATGGTTGGTACTAAATCTGTGATGTCTCAGGTGCAGGAGTTTCAAGTCATTATTCATGATATTCATGCCGAGGGGATGGTGATCAGCGAGACCTTTCAAGTTGCTGCCATCATCGAAAAACTTCCCCCCGGGTGGCAAGACTTCAAGAACTATCTGAAGCACAAACGAAAGGAGATGAACGTGGAAGAGTTGATCGTTCGTCTTCGCATTGAAGAGGACAACAAGAAGAATGCTCGTCTCTATGGCCATGAACCCAAGGCAAATGTGGTTGAGGCCAGCTCCAAGCCTACCTACAAAGACAAAGTCAAAATGAAGGTTGACCAGATGTTTGCTCCGAAAAAGGGAGAGTTCAAAAAGAAGTTTGCTGGAAATTGTCACAACTGTGACAAACCTGGTCATCGGGCTTCCGAGTGCAGGAAGCCTAAAAGAAACAATGCACTTGTTATTGAAAATAATGATAATTTTGCTGCTGTTGTTTCAGAACTGAACATGGTGGGGTCTAACCCACGTGAGTGGTGGATCGACACAGGGGCTACCCGCCACATCTGCTCATCCAAGGAGTTGTTCCACACTCTTGATGAAAGTGCTACTGGAGAAAAGCTCTTCATGGGGAATTCAGCAACTTCTGATGTCAAAGGGAAAGGAAAAATAATGCTGAAGTTTACTTCTGGAAAAGAATTAACTCTGAATAATGTTTTGTATGTGCCTGAGATTCGTAAGAATTTAGTGTCTGGGTCTCTTCTGAATAAGCATGGTTTTCGTATTGTAATAGAGTCGGATAATGTTATAATATCCAAGGGTGGGGTGTATCTGGGCAAGGGGTATGAGAATGATGGGTTGTTCAAGCTCAATGTAATGACTATCAACAAGAACATGAGTAAGAATGCTTCTACTTCCGTTTACTTGCTTGAGTCATCGATAACTTGTCATGGCCGTTTAGGACATGTAAACTTTAATTCATTAAGAAAATTAATGAACTTAAAAAGCATACCCACACTCCAAATTGATGTAAATCACAAATGCGAAATTTGTGTAGAAGCGAAAATGACTCGATCATCTTTTCGAACTATTGAAAGAGATAGTGAACCCCTCGATTTAATTCACACGGATGTGTGTGATTTAAAAACCGTGCAAACACGTGGTGGAAATAAATATTTTATCACGTTTATAGACGATAACACAAAATATTGTTATGTATATCTCCTAAAAAGTAAAGACGAAGCTTTCGAAAAGTTTGTACTTTACAAGACAGAAGTTGAAAATCAACTTAATCGAAAAATTAAACGATTAAGAAGTGATCGAGGAGGTGAGTATGAGTTTCCGTTTGCTGATTTTTGTGAAAAACATGGAATCAAGCATGAAACTACTGCACCTTATTCCCCTCAACAAAACGGTGTTGCCGAACGCAAAAACCGAACATTGAAAGAAATGTTAAATGCTATGTTGCTTGATTCTGGATTACCTCCGAATATGTGGGGAGAAGCGTTGTTAACCGCAAATTACCTTTTAAATAAGGTGCCCCGAAAGAAAATCGACAAAACTCCATATGAATTATGGTTTGGTCGAGCACCGTCGTATAAATACTTGAAAGTATGGGGGTGTTTAGAAAAGGTGGCAATTCCACTACCGAAAAATGTTAAAATAGGCCCTAAAATTGTTGACTGTGTATTTATCGGATATGCACATAATAGTAGTGTCTATCGATTTATTGTGTACGAATCAAAAATCGACGATATACACAAAAATACTATTATGGAATCAAAAAATGCTCAATTTTTTGAACATATATTTCCATGGAAGACATACATTGATAATAGCAATGAAGCTAGTTCCTCGCGCATGCATGCAAACCCAACAATTACAGAAATTGTTGATGACATAAATGTTGAACAAAGACGAAGTAAACGAGCTCGTATAGAAAAATCGTTCGGTCCTGATTTTTTAACGTACATGCTCGAGAGTGAACCTCAAAGCTTTAAAGAAGTTGTAAACTCTTCTGATGGCCCTCAATGGAAAGAGGCAATTCAAAGTGAAATTAATTCTATTTTGCAAAATCATACTTGGGAATTAGCGGACCTGTTGGGATATGTCCTTCGATCCTACGTGTGCAATCGATAAAGTCATAAGGTCGTCTATGGATGTTAAATGATTATTCGATAATATTAATTGTTGGGAACAATATAATATTGATTGATAAAATCATACCTACAGGGTCACACACGAGTCAGAATTACGTTGCTTGTTATATTGATTTAGAATCAATACATATGGATTTTCACATGCATGGGATGCATGGCTTGCATGGATGCATGTCACATGGTGTGACATGGCATGCCACACAAGCAAGGGGACCACATCTAATGCCATTTGGCATGGTGATGTGGAAATGACCCTTCACCTCCCCATTATCCACCATTACTTGTGCATTATGATGCACATTATGGTGGGGGTTACAAGGGAGGTTAATGGTGATCAATATAGTGATGAAAACATGTGTTTTCACATCACTTTTGATCAGCCACGAAATTCCACAATACAAGAGAGAAAAGAGTGAGAGAATCACTCAAGAACAAGCAAGCAAGTTCAATTCCGGGTTCGTGTGCAACACGTAGAGGCCGGGCCATTTGTGCGGCTTCAACATCCGGGCGATCTAAACAAGAGGAGTGACGAGGTCATTCACAAAGAGAGCTTCGAGAGGCTGATCCATTTGAGGTGGTTCAATCGACTCAACACCACCTCAACGACATCAACGAATCACTTCGTCACAAAAGTAAGTAATCGTTGAACCTTATATATATATATATATTGGATGTGTATATATATATGTTTATATGTGTTCTTATACACATTAATTGTGCACTAAGATCATGGCATAGTAGATCTATTGCTTTACACGCTTCCGCACACACGGTATATCGATCGGATCGGTATACCGGTACCATCAATTGGTATCAGAGCCTAGGGCTCTTGCACACTTTTGTGTTGGACACAAAAAGTTTAATCAACATAATTGACTTATTTGTTTAATTGTGATTATGTGATTAGATGTAAGGCCGGCCACCGTTAGTGGTCGGGTGAATGAAATTGTCGTTTTTTACGTTTCGATTGGCCATAGTTTTGGAGGGCTGCGTCCCTTGGACTCATTTGTAATAGATAGGTTTTCTATTTCAATTTGTATTGTTCAAACTTGTAAGCGATGGACTTGGTCCATGGTTCGATGGAGGATCTCAACTCTCCGGCGAAAACGAGAAGAAACGAAGCAAAACGAAGCCAAACGAAGCAAAACGAAGCAAACCGGGCTGCTGGAGCCAAACGGCGGTCGCCGTTTGAGCTCCGGCGGGCGCCGTTTTGATTCGGCGGGCGCCGTTTTGGAAACGGCGACCACCGAAAGGCCTTTTTTGGGGCAGATGGGTTTTTTGCCTTTTCGGCGGGCGCCGTTTTGGAATCGGCGACCGCCAGTGGAGTTCAGCGACCGCTGGTTGTAAAACGGCGGGCGCTGTTCGTGGTTTTTGAGGTAATGACTTGTTTTGACCAAAATCGGAGGGCACATAACTAAAACGGAGGGCGAGGACCAGTCCAGAAGATGTTCAAGGCTTTTGTTAATACTTTAATTCTTTTCGTTTGAGAGTTGTGAGGTTCTAGGGGCCTTTCGATTTCGTATT
The DNA here is from genome assembly GCA_954870475.1 of Euphrasia confusa. Classification (NCBI taxonomy): domain Eukaryota; kingdom Viridiplantae; phylum Streptophyta; class Magnoliopsida; order Lamiales; family Orobanchaceae; genus Euphrasia; species Euphrasia confusa. The sequence continues at coordinate 7,680,088 of OX940964.1, forward strand.
TATATGCTTTGCTAGTTATAGGTTGTTTTATGTTATAAATGTTCAACTTACATATAAAAAAACCTATGCATGCAAGTTCTCAATAATAATGAGTATAATGTCTTGTCCAAAACGTCACACTCATGAAGCCCTCGATCATAAGTTGGTAGGTCCGCCTCAGCGGGGTACTACTTGTTATCTTGGGATAGTGGGAGTAAGGGTTAGACCCTTACACGTGAGTTTGGTTTTCTCATCGATAGATCCACTGCAGGCGTGACTATCGAGACATGAGATAAGAATGTGATTCTTATCGACCGAGAATGACATTAGATGTCATTGACATGGGATGTCTACCTATCTTGGTTTTCTTAAGTGCGGACTCAGTCGGTTTAAGGATTCGCAAGATGAGGGTCTTGGGATCGCTTTGTTCAAGGGAACAACGATATTAGATATCGATTGAACAAAATGGAATAAATATGTAACTTGTTAGACAACCTTATTTGTTTACCGCTTTGTGGATGTTTACATACTTTATTTATCTTTCTTTTGTAGTTTATCATGTTAATTTCAACTCGATTCAAGTTTGGTTCAATTCTTGATTATGAAAAATTGAACAACATAAATTTTCTTGATTCACAACGTAATTCGAGGATGGTCCTCAAATACGAAGACAATGAAAATGTGTTAGATAACCACATCCTAAGATATCATTGAACAACTCAATAGCATGTTCGGGGAATATGCTAAGATTGAGCGGTTCGGTATGACCAGGGTCATTGCTTCAGCTAGGCTGGAAAAATGGAAATCTATGGAATCACATGTGCAACAAATGATTGGATTATTTGCTTCAAGTGACCGCCTAGATTTTTCCTATGATGATTATTTGGCAACCGATTTCATACTTCAATTTCATGATGGTTATAATGCCTTTAGGCTAAAATTTCCATATGAATGGTTTGAAGAAATCGCTTCCTGAGCTCCACGGGATGCTCAAGGCTCCTGAGCCGGCGATAGAGAAGGACCCTAAGAGGGAAATTCTTATGATATGGGATAGGGTATTCAAAAGAGCATGGGCAAGAAGGCTACTAGGGTTCCTAGGGAATCTCAATGCGTCTACTGCAAAAGTGTTGGACACTACTTGCAAACATATAAAAGTTCATATTTTATTCAATTTCAAAACAAATGCCTAATTTGTCTTTCATTTGATGGATTATAAGGTTAGGATTATTTACACCTCGGGGAGTGATTTAATCCAAAACACTTAAGTTCATCAATGACACAAATTAGAGACTTTCGAGCCATTGGATGGCGTGAATCGATTGTCTGGTTGGCTCCCTCATATTTTATAGAGATAGGGCTTCAATTGCATGATAATATCGCTGGTTAGAAAACTTCAATTTTTCACTTACGATTTATCACGTTTTGACATTGAGATAATTTTGAATGGAAATTTGAATGAGATTCAATTATTGGGAATAATTGAATTTGCCCAAAGTTCAAAGAAGATGTGAAGAACGGGGTTGCTTCATCTTCAAGTATTAATGATATAGACATTAAACTTCACAAATTCTACTTCTTGGGTATTGGATGCCAAATGTGGTTCTCACATTTTATGTGGAGGAACTACATAGAAGTATAAGTTCGGTGAATAGAGATGTCGATCTACAGGCGAGAAATGGAGCGAAGGTCACTGCATTAGCCGTATGATCATATGATGTTGTTTTGCCTTAGGGCCTTGTTTTAGTATTATAACTATGTAATTTCGTACCTTCAATAAACAATAAATATTGGTTCAGTATTAGATACTGATGGATTAGTTTTTCACTATTAAATAGTTTGGTAACTATTTTAATTGTGAATTATTCTTTGTTTTGGTACGATTATTATATTGTTTATGTATACTTTAAACTTGACAAATCATATATATCATTAAGACCAAAGGCCAAATCGAATAAGTATCGATGAGACATAACTGAAACATTGTTGATTAGATCAAATCAAAATCTAAACATGTAACGAAGCTTCTTTTAGAAGGAATTTTAGAATCATTTGACTTGGAGTCATTTGATACATGTAAATGATGTGTGATTGAAAAGATAACAATGTCATCTTTCTTGGAGAAAGGAGAACATGTGAGTAATTAGGGATGATCCATACTGATGTATGTGGAACCTATTAGTTCACAAGCACATGAAGGTTATGTTTCGGAAAAGAGAAAACAAACTATATTAGATATAGTTCGACCATTCGATGAGAGGTCTAAATGAACTACTGGTCTCTTTTGGGAACACACAATTCTAGACTTCAACTTATACACTGAATAGGAAGCCGTCAAAAGCTGTTGATAAGACACCATACTAGGTATGGAAAGGGAGGGTCCCTAAATTGTTTTCATCAAAATTTGAGGTTCTAAAAGCGTCTCTGACGAGATTTATCTCTATAGAGCTTGAACTCAAATGGGATAAAAGTTCCTTTATGGTATCCATAAGAAACTCGAGGGTACAACTTCTACGATCTATCTGAGAACAATATTTTGTTGCTCGAGATAGTGATTTTCTTGAAAAGAGTTATCTTTCCTAGAAATTCAGTGGGAGCTCGGTTGTTTTGAATGAGGTTCAAGTGAAACAACCAACGATGAATACTCAAGACTGGGTTGAGAGTATTCTTATGATTTTGGAAGCCATATCAGCCCTCGTAGGTCCGAAAGGCATAAATCTATCTCTATTATTCAAATACTTAGATATTGTGACCAATGAGAGATATGAATTCATGCTTTTGGAAAGCGGTGAACCTTCGACCTAATTCCAAGCTATGACGAGTCCAGCTACTGAAAATTGGCATGGTGCCATGAAATCTGAGATGATATCAATATCTGATAATCAAGTTTGGAACTTGATATATTTGCATCACAGGGTTAGACCCAATGAATGCTAATAGATCTTTAAGATCTAAACAGACAGATGGAAAACCTAGGGTTTTCAAAGCAAGGTTGATGGTAAAAGTTTTATTCACGAGGTGGATTATGGAAAAACTTTCACCAATTGCTTTGATTAAATCATTCAGATTATCTTAGCCATTACTACTCATCTTGATAATGAGTTATGGTAATATTGGATGTTAAAACTAACTTCTTGAATTGGATTCTAGAAGAGGCTGTGTTTTAACACAGCCAAAGAGTTTTATCGATCTTAATAAGGCTGAGAAATTATGCAAGCTTATAGTTCTATTTATGGAATAAAGAATGCATATCGGAGTAGCAATCTTCAGTTCAATGAATCCATACTGGGATTTGGATTTCAGAGGAACTCGAAAGAGTCTTGTTTCACAAGAAGATCAGTGGGAGTTACGTTGTATTAATTTTGTTGTATGTTGGTGACATACTCCTTATTGGAAACAATGTTTCTATGCTTAATTCTATTAAAGAATGGCTTGAGAATTGTTTTTCAATGAAGGATCTTGGAGAAGCACAGTACATATTGGGCATCAAGATCTGTCGGAACAGATCGAAAATGATGTTTGGACTTAGTCAAGTGACCTATTTTGATAAGGTACTTGATAAGTTCAGAATGAAAGACGCCAAAAAGGGTCTCATTCCAATGAGTCATGGCACATCTCTTAGCAAGATGCAAGGCCCTACGGGACTTGATGAGCAAAAGAGGATGGAAAACATTCCTTATGCTTCGGCAATAGGGTCTATAATGTACGCCATGATATGTACACGACCGGACGTATCGTATGCTTTGAGCATGACGAGTCAGTTTCAAGGAAATCCAGGTGAGGCGCGTTAGACTGCGACCAAGAACATTCTTATGTACCTTAGATGGACAAAAGAATATTTTGTTGTCTTTGGAAAAAAAAAAAGAGTTGATGTTAACAAGCTGTTTAAATGCTAACAGACTAAGATAATTTCCGATTTTAATCTGGTTATATCTTTTGTCTGGTTAGAGGTGAAATTTGCTGGAATAGTTCCATGCAATGCAAAATAGCTGATTAAAACTACAGAAGCTGAACACAGTATTGCATTAGATGCAATATTGTTGGCAGTTAAGATTTGAAAGTTCTTGAATGAACTAGGTGGCGTAACTAGCTCAGCCCATCAGATAGTTCTCTATTTATAGTAGATCTATCGCGCAAGCTTATGAGCCTAGGGAGCACTACAAATCTAAAGCTGGTGCTCAGGATGTTCCACATTATCTGGGAGATAGTTTTGTGGAGATATCGAGATAATAAAGTTGCAACTTTTGGTAAGGTTGCAAACCCATTTTCTAAACCTCTTCAGCAGTTTAAGCTTGAGGCTTTCACGACTGCAATAGAGATCAGACATCTTAGAGATGGGTTGGGATTTCTATTACTGTATTAGATACTTTTGGAGATTTGGTAAACATTCACTCATATGTATAATACATATTTCTTCATATAAATATGGTTTAATTTATATGAATTGTCCAAATGATTAAGTGATATCAATTGGGTTATGAGGTCGACTTACCGCATAATGAAGTCCTAATGGTTGAACTGATATACTTAAATCATATAGCTGTTCCTGGTTCGTATAATCGAGTACGGACAACCCGATAATACAAAGAACTAGATTGTAATGTGTACTATAGCGCCGCTTCATGGGCTAGTGATGTGGGACATCAAGTACAATTACATAGATATTAGCTGGGAGCTAATGATCGAACAGACCCGACTGGAATAGTATTTAAGATTTCGAGTCATAATACTATTTCATTGACTGTCGAGCAATTTCCTCTGACCTGAGTAGTCCAGAGTGATTCCATTGTGAAATGGTGTACTTTGATACAAGTAAATGCCTTTCGTAAAAGGAGGTTATAAAACTTGTTATTGGGTATATCAGGAAGCAAGTGGGAGAGCTTGGATTGATAAGATGGGATTGTCCTCCATTTTATAATGGGAAACATGTCTTACCGGCCACTTGGAGAGTCGAGACTGTGGAAAATACGTGGCCACGTCCAGATTCGTATCATAGTGATAAATCTGGTTTTACAGTCTGTCTCAAAGTCCAAGAAAGGTTTGAACCGATTGAGGATGACTCGAGTCTTGCCTCAAGTTCAAACTTAGACATAAAGTGACAACAGGAAATTGGCAGCACACTGGCTCTGAAGGCCAAGTGGGAGATTGTTGGGATATGTCCTTCGATCCTACGTGTGCAATCGATAAAGTCATAAGGTCGTCTATGGATGTTAAATGATTATTCGATAATATTAATTGTTGGTAACAATATAATATTGATTGATAAAATCATACCTACAGGGTCACACACGAGTCAGAATTACGTTGCTTGTTATATTGATTTAGAATCAATACATATGGATTTTCACATGCATGGGATGCATGGCTTGCATGGATGCATGTCACATGGTGTGACATGGCATGCCACACAAGCAAGGGGACCACATCTAATGCCATTTGGCATGGTGATGTGGAAATGACCCTTCACCTCCCCATTATCCACCATTACTTGTGCATTATGATGCACATTATGGTGGGGGTTACAAGGGAGGTTAATGGTGATCAATATAGTGATGAAAACATGTGTTTTCACATCACTTTTGATCAGCCACGAAATTCCACAATACAAGAGAGAAAAGAGTGAGAGAATCACTCAAGAACAAGCAAGCAAGTTCAATTCCGGGTTCGTGTGCAACACGTAGAGGCCGGGCCATTTGTGCGGCTTCAACATCCGGGCGATTTAAACAAGAGGAGTGACGAGGTCATTCACAAAGAGAGCTTCGAGAGGCTGATCCATTTGAGGTGGTTCAATCGACTCAACACCACCTCAACGACATCAACGAATCACTTCGTCACAAAAGTAAGTAATCGTTGAACCTTATATATATATATATATTGGATGTGTATATATATATGTTTATATGTGTTCTTATACACATTAAGTGTGCACTAAGATCATGGCATAGTAGATCTATTGCTTTACACGCTTCCGCACACACGGTATATCGATCGGATCGGTATACCGGTACCATCAGGACCTTCCTCCGGGAGTAAACCCCTAGGTTCTAAGTGGATTTTCAAAAATAAAATGAAAGCCGACGGGACTATCGATAAATACAAGACAAGACTTGTAATTAAAGGTTATAGACAAAAAGAAGGTCTTGGCTATTTTGATACGTATTCTCCTGTAACGAGAATTACGTCAATTAGATTAATTATCGCCATAGCAGCGCTAAGAAATCTCGAAATACATCAAATGGATGTAAAAACGGCCTTCTTAAATGGTGATCTAGGTGAAGAAATATATATGGATCAACCAGAAGGATTTTCTGCTCCCGGGCAAGAAAATAAAGTGTGTAAATTGGTGAAATCCTTGTACGGATTAAAACAAGCACCAAAACAATGGCATGAAAAATTTGATTATGCTATGTTAGAATATGGCTTTCGAATAAATGAATGTGATAAATGCATTTATATAAAAAATACGGATGATGATTATTTAATCATGTGCCTATATGTTGACGACATACTTATCGTGGGAAGTAACGATAATATGGTCAAATCAGTGAAAAATATGTTAAATTCAAAATTTGACATGAAAGATATGGGCAATGCTGATGTTGTACTTGGAATTAAAATTCATAGAACATCAGACGGCTTTGCTTTGAGTCAATCTCATTATGTCGACAAAATCTTAGAGAATTTTAGCAAAGATGATACGGGTCTTGCTAGAACTCCAATAGATACAAGTCAACACCTCGCTAAAAATAGAGGTGAAGGAGTGAGTCAAGTAGAGTACTCAAGAGTGATCGGCAATCTAATGTACTTAACGAGTTGTACAAGACCAGACATAGCCTATACAGTAAATAAGCTAAGCAGATACACCAGTAATCCAAGTGAAAGCCACTGGAAAGCTATTGTACGGTTACTTAGATATTTACGATATACTCGAGATTATAGGTTGCATTATACTCGATATCCAGCTGTTATTGAAGGTTACACTGACGCAAATTGGATTTCTGACATAAAAGACTCCAAGTCCACAAGTGGATATGTTTTCACTCTCGGTGGAACTGCTATTTCTTGGAAATCGTCTAAGCAAACAGTAATTGCTAGATCCACAATGGAATCAGAGTTTATAGCTCTAGAGCAGTATATTTAATATTATTTTAATTTTATTAATTTAAACAACGATTATTAAGTATTATTTATTATACAAAATACACGGTTATTACACTATTATGTAATTATAATTTTTAATTACTATAATAAACAAAAAAATTATTAAAATTAAAAATTAAATTCTAAATATAAATTTATGCAGCTAATATGTAATTATAATTTTCAATTACTCTAATAAATAAAAAATTATTAAAATTAAACATTAAATTTTAAGCATTTTTCCATTAGTTTAAAAATGAGAAAATTACCAAATTAGTCCCATAAAGATGACCTGTTTTCCTTTTGTTACCATAGAGTCACACTTTCTCAAATTAATCCACTAAAGCTTAAAATTGAGTCGATTTCATCCAATTTTCGCTTGAAAATTCAGAACTCTCTGGAATTTTTGCGCGTGAGTCGCACGCGCCTTTTTAATTGGGGGTTCCCGGTGACCTAATCCACTTGGCGACATTTCATTGGCTGGAGTTGTTTCAAAAAACAAAAAAAAAAAGAAAAGAAATTCCACGTGGCATGCCACGTGGATATTAGTCAATTAAAAAACAAAAAAATAAATGAAAATAGAATTAAAAAGCGGGAGGGATCGGGCTTCATTCATTTATCCCCAATTCGATTTCCAGAAAACCCTAACCCCAAATTACTCTCCCATTCGAAGAACCCTAATTCTCTACCACTTCAATTCTCCCATTTAACCATATTAGATTGATCGACCATCCTCAATCAATCATTTGCTCGATCTCTATTCCAATTTTTGACATTAAAAAATGTCTCAGTCGAGTGAGAATTCGAAAGCAAGCTACTGTTTTTGTGGTGAAATTGCACAAACTGCAACCTCTTGGAAGAATGAAAACCCAGGTCGTCGATTTCTGGGCTATGGAAGATATCCCGTATGTATCTCTCACTCTCACTCTCTTTCTGATATTTTTATTTTAATTTTATTTCTTATAAATTATGGACAGAATCAAGGCTACTGCAAAAAATTTCGATGGATAGATCCACCTATATGTGAGAGGTCGAAACAAATCAATACGGAATTATTGAGAAGATTGAATGAAAAAAAACTCCAATGCAAATGAAGTGCTTCATGTTGAGAACCAGCTCCTGAAGAATGAGAATAAGAGATTGCAGGAAAAGATCATGAAGATGATTAAATTGAACAAAAAGCTGATTGAATTGAACAAAAAGTTGACAGCTAGAATTAAGAAAATGATCTTGTTGTTGGTTATTGTAATTTCTGTAATGTATGCAATTTGGTATTCTTAGATGATCAAATTTCTGTTATTTTGATGTGATTGTGAACTGGTGTTGTTGTTTTTTATGTTGGTTATGAACAAATGTTGTGTTATATTGATTTTGAGTTGTTCAATGTTTTTGATATTAGAACCTATGAAAAAACCATCCAAATTGCACAAAAGCATCAGAATATAAACAAAACTATCCAAATTGAACCAAAGCATCAGAATATAAATAAAACTTTGCAAATTGCATCCAAATTGCATTCACATTTCACATAAGCATCCAAATTGCATCAAAATTGCACATAAGCATCCAAATTGCACAAAAACATCCAGGTTGCACAAAAGCAATTTCATCAGTGAAAAGAGCTAACAAAAGTATTGTTTAAAACCATCTCTTGTTACACAAATCCAAAATAAAAAACTTAAAAAAGTGCAAGTAAAATCCACAGATGTATTCAAGTCTTGTTCTGACCCCTCTTAGTAAGTTGCATTTGCTGGTGGACAGTAGAGCCAACCACTGGAGTTGCCACTGGAGCTTGAAATGAAACTTGGTTGCCTTGAGTTCCATCTCCCAGCCAATGAAATGTCGCCAAGTGGGTTAGGTCACCGGGAAGCCCCAATTCAAAAGGCGTGTGCGAGTCACACGCAGAAATTTCGGCCAATTTAGAATTTTCAGGCGAAAATTGGATGAAATCAACTCGATTTTAAGCTTTAGTGGATTAATTTGAGAAAGTGTGACTCTATGGTACCAAAAGGAAAACAGGTCATATTTATGGGACTAATTTGGTAATTTTCTCGTTTAAAAATATAATATATTTCTTATTAAATTAAATTGATATTTTATAGCATTGTTTGTACCCATAAAATCTCAAAGTACACTTCATTTTTTTACAATAATTCTATTAATTAAAAATACTAAAATATCTATATACATTTTTTTAACATAAAATTTATATATGAAACTACACTCTCACCCAATATATATTGTATTTTTTATTCTTATTAATCAATTTAAACTATTTCTTTTATTTTGAATTTTATTATTAATCATCTTTAAAATTAACAAACCTAAATATAAAACAAACAAATTATATATATATATATAGTCAATTAACAATGTAAATTAATATTGTACAATATTCAATATTATAGTTTTTAAGGGTGCAAATAGTTAGTGCATTAAAAATAGTGATAATCACTCTTAAAATGATGCTATATATAAATTGTGATAATCACGGTCTTCTCTTTAGAAATTGCAAATACTGCCCTATTGATGATGCACTCCGAGTTTACATGATTTGGCTAGATCTTGAGAGAATTCGTGTAATTAATCTATGTGGCCGTAAAGATCATAGTCAAGTGTGTGTATTCAACTTATAATATGAACTTGTTGCACTTCTTCATGAAGAATTTGGATTTACACTAGGCAATCTAGTTATATGATGTGATTCATCTTTTTTTTTTTTACAGGCTGATCGTTCGATATATAACACCTTATGTAGTAGTGTAGCAAGCCGAATGCGTACACCTTTTCTTGTAAGCAAGAAAACCTCATCACTATTTGGCAACACAAATGGCTACTAAGAACAAGCCTTATTAGAAATCTTGAGCAAAGAAGTTCAGCGGTAGCTCGACTCTCTTTGAGTTTCCACGATTCCATCTTTCTCTTGAACTCGATCTCTCTTCGAGTTTCCCCATGGGGCACGTAGTAGTATTTGCAATTTCGAAAGATAAATGAGCTATATGGTTTTTGAGTTGAATTTCTATCATAGTAGTATTTCCAATAACAAATAGATTTTAGTATAAAATTTAAATTCATTTAATTTCGCTTTTAAAAATAATAATAATTACCTTAAAATTTCCGGGGAAAAAATAAAAAATAATTGATTCTAATACAATTAAGATAAGAGTGGTTTATAATTACTAAAAAAATAAATAAAATATTCCATTCCAGCTTAATCCTAAAAAGCCTATCTATCTGGTGCTGATTCTGTTTTGACATTGCTCGTCTTAGCGTACGCGAAACGACGGAGACGTTGCCGTATACTCGTACGTGTTTCCTCTCTTCCGATTTCAATTTTCCGCGTGGAAACCCTAGCTCAATTGGGAATAATCCCATGCCAAAATCACCTGAATTGTTTGTTGTTAATCCATATTTTTATTTATTATTTTGTTAATTTAATAATATTGATTGAATGCATGTATTTGGTGTTGATCGAAAGCTGCATTTATTTTGGTATATCAGGTATTTATAATTATGTTGTTTGCTTGGTTATGGATGTAAGCTTTGGATTGGATTATAATTGTATGATTGTATGGACTTGGTTATGGTATCAGAGGCGCTTCCGTTGGACTAAATCAGCTGTTTGTTCGTATCGTTTAATCATACCGATGTAACTTTTGCATTCTTGAGTTTTTTTGCACTCATAGGGGAAACTTTGTTTGGATGTGGTCATGAAAAAAAATTCTGTTAGTTTATGTAATTCGTAATAAGTCCAGAAGTTTTGTTGCACGGATTAAATGGATAAAAATCGGAAGTGTTCAAATGAATGTATATTTTGTGTACTAACAGGTATCTACGGAGGCGGACTTTTCATGGCATGAGGGTTTCCGTGGAAGGTCCATGATTGGGGATCGGAATAGTAAATCGTTGGGGAAATGTCTGTTCTGAGGTTGTTAGAGCTGTGCTGTTTTATAGAAACGTTAAATAATTATTGGAATAGAACATCACATTATCTTGAGACCAGCATCCTTTCTTTATGTACAGTTGATGTTTATTGGGACACAGTGTAGACAAGTTGAAATTGTTGTATAAAGAAATCATGGAACAAGATTCGGAAAAAAAGTTTCCTCTTACACCTAAAGATTATGAGTTGTTTGAGGAAGTCGGAGAAGGTGTCAGTGCTACTGTATATAGAGCGCTTTGTGTTCCGCTTAACGAGATAGTTGCAATCAAGGTTCTTGATCTTGAGAAATGCAATAGTGACTTGGTATGTTATTTTCTTCTACATATTTTTTCCCATTCCGAAAATGATTCTTTTGTTGAGTTATAGTTTGAATTTGGAAAGTTATTTGAATTTAAACTTTCATGAACCTTATATTGTAATCAAGATTCTTGATCTTAAGAAATGTAATAATGCTTAGTAACTCCTTTTATCATATATTTGAAAATGATTATTTTGTGATCAAATTTCTATTTTTGTCTGCTGCCTAAATCATTAATGAGCTATCGATGCTTTCTTTCTCTGCTGCCTCAGTTAAGAATTTGTCACATAGGCCACGTATTCAGTACATGTCTTAAATTTATGATTAACTTTGTATCTGTAGAGCTCAATTGGGAGAATGCTTTTTCATCTTTGAAGAAATACATTTTACCCTGACAAGTTATCCAGAAAAAGGGTGATGTGCTGTACAAGGAATTAATAATTTAGGGAGATATGTTTTCAAGAAGAAACTAAAAACTGGGAGTGTTGACATTTGTGGATTTAAGAAGCCATTATAAAAGAATAACTAACTTAGCAGCAAAATGAAAAACTTTAGATGATTCCCGCAAAAGATGAAAATGTTGAGGAAGTTTGAAAATTTGATGAATTTTGTGATACTACTAGTATTGGCTAACACCCAATATTTGCAAGACTTCTTCTCATGGTCGTATATGTTACAATCTTGTTAATTGTTATAAGACTTCTAGTTGCTACATGATCTCTACATCCTTTTTTTTGTGTGTGAAGTGTGTTGGTTGTCTCATGAGTAGGATACCATTCGGCGGGAGGTGCAAACAATGATTTTAATTGACCATCCAAATCTTGTGCGGGCACACTGCTCCTTCGCTGCTGATCATAACCTATGGATCGTAATGCCCTACCTGGCTGGTGGATCGTGCTTACACATTATGAAATCAGATTTTCCTGAAGGTTTTGAGGAGCCTGTTATTGCTACATTATTGCGTGAGGTCCTCAAAGCTCTTGTTTATCTTCACAACCACGGACTTATCCACCGAGACGTGAAGGTGTGAGTGGTGTGACTGTCTAACATTATTTAAACTGCATTTTTTGTGTTTTCATTAACTATACAAGACTTTTTAATTTTTCTAATTATTATTAGTTGAAACCACTTTCTGTTTTCCCTCCTGAATGATATTCATCGTTTGGCTGTTTTACTCTTCTTGCTTCTTAGCAGTATTTTTAGTGTCGACACTTTAGTTATACCAACAGCCATTTCAATTTATTTACTTCTATCTTTGCATGCCTCACAGGCTGGGAACATACTGCTCGACTCTAATGGTAATATTAAATTAGCAGACTTTGGAGTTTCTGCGTGCATGTATGACTCTGGTGATCGTCAGCGTTCAAGAAATACTTTTGTTGGGACCCCTTGCTGGTATGGCACTATTCTAAATGAACTAGTTATTTGTTACTTGGAACTTTTTTCTTTTAATGTAGAAATTAACGTGTTTTTTACTTTAGGATGGCTCCTGAAGTCATGCAACAGTTACATGGATATGATTTTAAGTGAGTAACTGAGGGAACAAGTTTCATTCTATCTATTTCTTGAATCATATTCATCTTTCTCAGTTGAGCTGTGATTATTTTACATTTACAGAGCAGATATATGGTCATTTGGAATCACGGCACTTGAACTTGCTCATGGTCATGCTCCTTTCTCCAAGTACCCACCTATGAAGGTCGATAAATCTTAGTTATGAAAATAATTTATTTGCATCTTAAATTTGGCAATAATTGGTGTAAATGAATAAAGTGCTCTTCTTCTATATATGAAGGTTCTACTAATGACAATTCAACATGCACCGCCAGGGCTGGACTATAAAAGGGACAAAAGATTCTCCAAGGTTTATCCTGTTCTTCTAGAACTTTGAGTCAATATCTTGTGCCGTTGCTAAAACGTAACTTTTTTAGTCTTTCAAAGAGCTGGTTGCTGCTTGCTTGGTTAAAGATCCCAAAAAAAGACCAACGTCTGAAAAACTTTTGAAGCACGCATTCTTTAAACATGCACGCTCGAATGAATATTTGGATCGTACAATCCTTAATGGCCTGCTTCCTTTGGGAGATCGTTTTAGGGTGATAAAGGTAACATGCTTCTTCCGGTACCCTGTTTGTTTGCCTTTTCTTTGACACACACACAGAGAAAAAAGCAAGGATATTTTGTTTGATTATTTTTGCAATATTGACCAAGAGTTTTATTTAAACCAATTTGCTATTCAAGGCAAAGGAAGCTGATCTAATTGTTCAGAATAATGAGAACAAGGAACATGTATCACAGGTTAGAAGTCAATGTCTGATCTCTGATCTTACATTTGTTTTAGTTTTTTTTTTTTCTATATCAAGTTGCTTCTATGTGCAGCAAGAGTACATTCGAGGAGTCAGTGCCTGGAATTTCAATTTGGAGGATCTCAAGAACCAAGCTGCCACTGTACGCCATAGTCCACTGATCAGTTATCAATAGTTTTTGTGTTGTGGTGGGCGCTATAAAATCTCTATATATAAATAAGGTATTCTGTTCGCCCAGATTCAAGACAATTTTATGTCGAATCCAGAGGACTCAAGTATGAGCAGGAGTAACAGGGACGAGCAAGAGGAGTCGTACTTTGAGAAGGCTGATCATTCTAAAGAAGACTCTCAATTGAAGGTCGAATTCACAGCTAGGGTAGTATAGCTCTCCTATATTTCTCTTTTTTTTCCTTTGATCTGTATATTTTTTTTCCCTTAGGATGAGTTAAATGATTGGCGTAATATGGAGGGCTCACTTGCTGTATTTCCTAATAAACCTCTTCAGGCTCTCAAGTATGCTGTCATAACCTAATCAGCCTTAATTTTTATTTTCTTGTTTTACTCTGAAAATGCTTGGTCTGTGTCAATTTGCCACCTAGTCGTTAAAATTTTAATTTTGTAAGAATAAAATATCATAATAACTTGCTGACATTGTTTTAATCATTAATTTGAGAATTTGGAGTGGTATATTTCATTGTTTTATGACTGTAATAGTTTTCCCTTAATACTGTTGCCAAGCGGATGAAACGGAAATATACATTGGATCTTGAATGTCCATTCGTCTATTAATCTCGAGGTTTCAATTATTTTATTATTGTATTTTAATTAAATAATGGTTACATCAATTCACCCTGGGTGATGTGGTACCAGGACTTCTATACCAAAGAGGATAAACTAGGGGTGCTAATCCTACAACACCCCTATTTTCCAATTTGCATAGGATTTGACTTTTCTTTTAAAACTCATTACCTGTTCTGCTCCTGTACATTCATCAGATTGGTAGCCATAATATAATATTATGATCGCCTTCACATGCTTCATTTGCTTGTCATGTATGATTTGTTTTTCACCGTACCTAACTTTATTTACTGCAGGGGTTGTTTTGATATTTCTGAAGATGATGTTGTTAATGGTAATCCGCGGTCAAGAGGATCTATCCTTTCTGATTCCGAACAACAAAAATCATTGGCAAGTGATGTGGACTGCAAAGCAGGAAAGTATGATGGTGGGTATTCAGGTCAAAGTGGCTCATTGTTACATTCTGTTCTTTCGGGGCGTAAAAATTTTTCCAGTGGCTCGTTGGTACAGTGTAATGATAATGTCCTATCCCCTAAGAAATTCATTAGCGATGGAGATAGGTATAATCTCTTCTTTAAGGTTTATTTTATGAAGTTCTATTTTGAGTTGGCAAACCTGACACAAAATTATGAGAGAAACAACTAACTTGAATTTGACACGATCTGACATGATGTTCCCCATTTCTCTTACAATATAGTAGTTATCTTATGTTATACCTGATTTGATCTATTTGGAATATAACTCAAAAGTGACCTCCCAATATGTTTGGGCTTTGGCTACACTATTTACTTGTGGATTTTAAATCCTCTTAAATTATAGTAGTTCTCTTTTGTGGGTTTATACCAGAAGTTAAATTTATTCTGGTATATTACTAAATAACAATGCTGATTTTTTTAAAAAAATTGTAATGGATTTGAAGTATTCACAAACTCACATTACAGTTGTACAAGATGTGCAAATGAATGGATTTTTAATCCCTCAACCAAACACAGCCTAAAGGATCTGAACATGTCCAGCATCCATGATTTATCCCAAATTTACTGCACCAGAGATTATATGCTCGGTGGAAACTGGAAACTGGAAACAAAGCTAATTATTTATTTGCAAGTTCCTATATAATAGTCACTTTTTGATTCCTTCTAATTTTCTGGCTTAAATATTCTAAGAAATTGTTTCAATGAATTCAATGTCTGCTTGCTGGAAAACGTCTATTATTGTCTCATTACACGATGTGTTCTGTTAGTTGGATGAGATTGCCATTTTAAACTTTCCTTCACTTTCTTAGTATTTCACTGCCTATACTGTTTTTATTGCGTTTTATTGCACCTTTTAGCATATTCCTTGAATCAAAATGTGGTCTTGTTTAAAATGAAGGGAATATCTGCAACCAAGATATCCATCAGAACGGAATCATAGTGGTCCACTGCAGTATCGCCAAAAGAAAGATTTTGGTCCTGGTAATGTATTATAGAGTCAAAGCTGCTATATTAGTTTCACATCTAAATGGTGCTTGGACTGTATTTATTTATTTGATCATATAAGTATGTAATGTATATGTTCTTGCATTCTAGTGGAGGATGCCTCAGAAGGTGCTTTGATCGCACGTAGAGGACGTTTTAAGGTCACTTCAGGAGAGCTCAAGGTATACATTTGGATCCCCATGGAGTCATCTATGGCGCTGTTTAAATACCGATTTCTTTAGTTAACCCTTAAAGTAATTGGTTTGGTTAATTCGGTGGGTAATCAAATTAGATTTTGGATTCCTAACAATATCTTGTTGGTCTTAACCACGACCCTCCCTCACAGTTCTAAGATGATTTTGGATTCCTAACAATATCTTGTTGGTCATCTTTATAAAAAATTGACCATTTTCGTCTTTCTAATTCAGGGTCCAATGAACTTTCATACAGCTTCTGGTGGCTCCACAAGTCCGGTGACCCCGCCCACTGCTTCATTTCTCCCATCATTGCAATGCATGCTTCAGCATAACACGGCACAAAGAGTAAGAAGCGCCGGTTCTTAACGCAAGTCACATACCCCCTTGATTAGTTGTTGCTTAACATGTGCCTTGTTCGTCTTTGTCAGGAAGAGCTGCTTCGGATGATCAAACTTGTCGAACAAACTTCTGGTAATGATGACATTTATAGTGTATCTCTATGCCAACTGCTTACGTTTTTTATTACTATTGTTGTTATTGTTGTTGAATTACATGCTTAGTTGCATCAACTGAGTACCTCAACTGTTGATTTTAATGTTAATTTTATGGTTCATTTTGTGTCCAGGTCAGGCTTCTGAGGCATCAGGGGTAGGAATTATTGACCCTTTGCAGGTATATTTGCTTTTCGTTTTTTGGAGGTTAATAACAAAACATGTTCTTAAAATCCTGGTCAGTTTTACTTATTTTAATTGAGAATTCGGGCATACAATCAAATCTCTGACCTACCAAGTAAGAATCCATAGGGGCCAACCATATGCTTTGTGATTTTGTTCCCTGCCCCACTTTTTGTTTTAGTAACTGGTTTACGATTAACGCATCTCGGCATCTCGCATTATTTCCGAATCTAATTATGGATCTTTTGGTAAATATAGCCATTTTTTGTAAGAGCGCACGCATACAAATTTGACTTCCCAAGGATTGAAAAAATAGTACATTCTGCTTGTTTCTTATTGCAGATAACGC
This sequence comes from Euphrasia confusa, assembly GCA_954870475.1. Lineage (NCBI taxonomy): Eukaryota > Viridiplantae > Streptophyta > Magnoliopsida > Lamiales > Orobanchaceae > Euphrasia > Euphrasia confusa. Next base: position 7,697,226 of record OX940964.1, read on the forward strand.
CTACTACTACTCTCAAGGAGCGAGAGTTACAAACTCAGGTGATTCAACTGCAACAAAGGTACGGAATATAACATTTGCATATAGTATATGATGAGTCTTGTTAATTAGTTTTTTAATTGTCCGACCTTGATAAACGAGAGTTTTCATAATGCCAGCGTCAGTAGTCTAGTTGAAGAACTTGAGAGACTGAAGACGAAAAATTCTCAGGTTTGTCTTTGAGCTAATATTACTTATTCTTGCTTCCTAGCTAATTTACTTCTCGAGTTACTGTTTAGTATTTTAGTTTGGGATAGTTCACCCTAATTAAAAAAAAAAAAAAAAACTAAATAAAAAAAGAAACTAAAAAAAAAACTAAAACTGGGTGGTATTTGTATTTTGTAATTATCCGTAGTTACTCGTCTCATCGGTCTCTTATGGTTTTACAGTTGGAAAGAGAACTAAATTCAATTCTTAAGCAAGATGCGTGAATGAGAGGTCGAGTATCCATTTTATTCGGCCGAAGCATGTATATTTATTGCATATAAGCATGAGAGGTCCACTTTCACAGTTACACTACGCCTTTGTAGAATTTTTGGTGCCATGTGTTTGTTTGTTTTACGGACATATTACTCGTTTCATTTGTTTTCGACTCGTTGTATTCGAGCTCGACAATTGAGTGAGAAGTGTACTGCAGTTGGTATGAAGGAAGGCCCACCAGCATGGTGACGTGGGCCTTGCATTGACCCGTCCCAAGGCCCACGTGAGCTTGTTACCCATGTAAGCCCATGTAGAGTTCTCGGGCATGTGCGAGTATTTATGATGTGTGTTGGTCTTATAATAGAGTTATGAATTAGGTCGAGAATGGAATCCACGAGTATTACTAGTACTATTTTTCTAATCAACCTATTAATGATTCTTGGACAAGTGAAATACTTTCCCGACCATATATCATCCGCAGCATATGTATCTCCGTAATATATTATTAATTACCAATGTGCAAATTACGGATATATTTATATATGTATACCGTAATACTCGGATCATATATTATTTATTGTGCCAAAATAATATACTCTATCATCAAATTGGAGTGCAAAAAGGAAGCCATGAGAACTCGTGCAATAGGGGAGTGTATCGTGGGTTTGAATCTTCGTGGAATCTTAGAAAGATATAATTTGATTCTTGACGTATGGTTCTCCGCTAAGTAGGGGGGCTAGCTTATAGCTTGGTCTTTGGTCCGACTTTATTTTCATTAAACGGCATTAGGAAGAAGAAGAAGAATTGCACGAGATGATAACTAATTTTATGTTTTTATTACTAAAATGCATGGTTGAAAGTAGTAGCAATAATCTTCATTACTAATTATAATGTTAAAAGGGAAGTTCTACAATTACATTGCATCGTATATTTGTTGAATATTGACCGTTAGATCTAGTAAGAGTTTTTTTCCAATGTCGAATAATATGAAACTTGTTTTCTTTTAAATGATTAGATAATATGGACACGTATGTATGTGTAATCGAATTGATTATCAAGTATGAAATCGAAGCTCGCATACCTTGTGTTTCGGTCTCCAATAATATATAGATAATGGAGTATCATACATCTCTCTCTCTTATAGATAATATATATAAATATATATAAATATTAAATTATCACAAGAATGCTTTGCTGTAGTCAAGATTTACAAAACCATTATATTAAGTCTCTCATCGAAGAGAGAAAATGTATACATACATTACACACGTTATATACACAGAGAGAGAGAGAGAGTCAATCACACACATACATCAGATCAAATTAAAACAATCTCTGTTTAAAAAAGCTATACTATATATACACACAAACACAAACTCAACACACACGAGTTTGGGGTGAATTGAATATCTTGATGTTTGATGCCAAATGGCGAAACGACAAAGCTTATACGAATGAAGAGGTGTTGATCATAGCCATTATTATTCACTTCAAAGGCGAAAATCCACAACAATATTCTTTCTACACATTTCAGGTATGTGTCCTTGTTATTAATTAATTTGTAATTTTACTAGGTGATATGAGAATATAGAATATATCTTTGAAGATCGAAGTCATAAGAAAGATGTAGTATTACAAATTTACAGACTTCATCATTGCCTCATTGGTACATTGTTTAATCTAAGTATTTTTTGATTTTTTTTTTTAAATTAGTTCAACGTGTCTAATATTGTGTTTTAAATTAATTTAAATTATATTGAAATTATGCAAATTTCGTTTTTTTTAATGTCTACTAATTATAGATGTAATGATTAATGCATGATATATTTTTTAGGAATTTTGTGTTTGGTACGAGATTTTGTTTGAAATTTGATTTGACTTTTGTAATGTTTTTTTCGGAGGAATCTGTATCCATGACTTCCCATGGGAGATGTATGTAACAAAAAAAAGTATAGAAATTAGAAATGTTTCTGCAATCACATTGAGTTTGCAATTTGAGAAAAAACATTTTCTTACTAAATACAAAATGACTTTTACGTAATATTGCACTTGTTATTATATGGTGAAAAACATATGGTATCATTTTGATTGTATGGGATCATATTTGATCAGTTGATCATTGCTTTGTTTTTCGTATCCATTGCTACTCTGAAAAAAATCATACAGTATTACTATTAATTATTCTTCAACTATTTATGCACTTTTGTTTTGTAAATTTAAAAAAAAAAAAAATAGTGCATAAATATTTGAGACATGCCAAGTATTTCAAAATAAAATTCCTCTCAAATTTTGTTTTTTTCTTGTATTTCCATTTTGTCAAATTATGCTGATCATTCACTCCCAAAAAGCTGCCATTTTATATCTTTCACTTTTGACTTTTTATTTTTGAAATAATCCAAATTGATTCACCTGAGAATAAAAGGCAGGCGTTCATTAAAAATAAATAAATAAAAGCTGTAATTAAATTTGAATATAAAATACTCCGTATACTCTTATTTATTTGTGTGCTGAACTGCTGATGTACATTCAGGTCCCTCCAAGATTAACTGGCGAGCCCATAAAACCACAAGCCAAGATTAAGTCTAGGTAACACCCCATGTGGAATCTCCATTGTTTCTTTGGAACTTGTTTTTATTTTATTTTATGTTAATATAAAATAATCTAATTAATTTAATATTAACAATAATTATAATAATAATTATAATAAAATACTGTAAAATAATTATAATCATAATAAAAACTTGAAATAGGTATTTCTTGAAGATCGAGCCTTGTTTACTTTCTTTTTTTATTACTATAATTTGAGTGTGTGTACTATCAAGTTAATGCACTACAAGCCAAAGTACAAACAATTAATGTTTGATACTTCCCATATAAATTCAAAACAAAAGGTTAAAAAAAAGTTACTCAATATTATGACATACTCCTTCCATCCATCTCACATGCATTTTTCATGTTTTATTGTTTCATAAAAATAATTACTTCAAAAAATATTTTTATTTTTTATTTTAAAATCAATTTTATTTATATTTTTTAATCTTTAATAAATTTATTTTAATTTTCAACTTATACTTTTTACTTCTTAATTAAAAAAAATCTTAATATTCATGATAAAAAAAAATATCATGTATTTTTTTTTTGTAAAAATCATTTTTATATAAAAATATAACTAAAGTATAGGAGTGCTCATAAAATAATAATTACTTTTTATATTTTTATAGACACGTAAATTAAGTAAAAAAAATATTTTATTATTTTGGTAAAAATGATATTATGTATGTCCCAATTTATTATACAATTTTTTGAAATTTACCAAGAAACAATGCATATTTAAGTGACATAATATGAATAATTTTGTATTTAAAGTAAAAATAATTGTGTGTAAAAGTAAAAAAAAATTAAAAATTTAAAAGTATAATTGTATTTTAAATTAAAAAAGTATGTAAAATTATTTTATTTATTTGTGTGATTATATATGTAGGAAAACTAAAAAAAAGTGTAAAAATATATGCGAAAGATAACCTAATTAACTGAAAAACGTACGAACAAAAAAAAGTGAGTAAACATTGCTATTTCCCTTTCACAAAAGTTGCACACTTTCATTTTTTGTTTGTCTCTTAAAAATTTGTACACCCATAAAACTTTGAATTTTTTTTTATAACTTTATTTTTTAATAATCATCTATTTACATTAATACTATTAATTTTTTATTTAACTCATTCATTATTTACCTAATAATATTATATTTTTTTTCTTAATTTAGATAAAAATTTATCTATCAAAACTCTTTAAAAGGGAAAGAGTACATCTTAATACAAGATAAAATAGTAGTAGTAACTAACAAAAAGTCAAATTGATTCAATCTTGGGAAAGTCTAGTTAGATTACAATTCTAACCTTAATAAACATAGTATAATTCACTTTTTACACCTTTGGCCGTAAAAAGAAAAAGAAAGTAAGAAATGATTGATGCAATGAATAAAATGAAATGAATAAGTTATAGAATGTTATTTGGAGCAAGACAAAGTAGGAACCCCTCAAAAAGGTTTTTTGTCTTTGCAGATGAAATAATGACACACACACACACACATTACATTATGCTTTTACGACATTCTAAATGGATGAAATCTTTTCACGATTTCGGACTCTCATTTCTCTCCCTTTGTCCCTCCCTCCCAATGATCTCCATTTACCTCTTCTTTCTCTCATTTGTTCACTCACTCATCACATCAATCAATCAATCATACTCCACCATGGCCATGATGCACACGAGTCGACGAATGTGTCGAACGTGCTCCATCTATTGAAAAATGTAATTAACTTACTTAATATAAATGTCTAATTATAAAAACTTTTTTAATAATTCACTTTAAATACTGCCAGTATTTGCTGATTTACAATCAGTAAATTTAACTCGGCGTACATTTGAAATATTTGTACTGTTATGTTATTTTTGAGTAAACAAAAATAATTAGATGAAATGATTTCAATAATAATAATAATAATAATAATATATTGTGACAGTAGTGAGTGATACCCACGCGACAGAGAGCGCGCGTGAGTAGTCCCCTATCCCGCTTTCTTATTTCAGTAAACACTTCACTCTCGCAAAACTAAAATACATGGATGTATGCACCTCTTTGGAATTACAAGAATAATTTCACGTGAAAACCCCTTTCTACCCTTCCCCTCACCTTTTCTTTTTCACCCCGTGATTCCCAGTTTTTCACCCCACCTTTTTTACCACTATCACACATATACGTACAGCACACACACATACATATTCTTTCCCCGAGAAAAATATATGATACGTGACCTTTTTTATTTACCTCGTTTAATTGAAAAGAAAATTAAATAAATTCCTTGTGTTTTTTCTTTCTTTCTTCCTTTCTCAAGTTTAGAGAGAGAAAGTAACAGCTCTCTCACACACATAAATGTAGGTGTTGTTTCCGGCAGTTATTTGAGAGAGAGAGAGAGACAGACAGACGGGATGGACGGCGGCGCCGGCAACCGGAGGCCATCTCCGGCGTGCGCCCCCGTGGGGAATTGCCGGCGGTCTCAGCGGCGCGTGGACGACGATGACGACGGCGAGGCGGCGGCGGAGTCGTCGTGCACCGGGGAATCTTGCCGGTCGTGCACGGCGGGGGCGATCGCCGACTGCGTGGCGGTGTGCTGCTGCCCGTGCGCGGTGGTGAACTTTTTGGCGCTGGCGCTGGTGAGGCTGCCGTGGGCGGTGGCCCGGCGGTGCCTGTCCGGGCGACGGAGCAGGAGGAGGAGGAGCCGCGGGAGGCTGGAGGGCGGGGTCGTGGCGGGGAATATTCCGGAGACGGCGGCGACGTCGACGGAGGCGGCGGCGGTGAGTGGGGAGGCAAATGAGCATTATAGTGCAGAGTTTAGGGCGGGGGATGTGTGGTTAGAGATGTATGAGGTCGGCCATTTGGGGTTCGGAAGGGTTTCTTTCACCGGGATTCCGTATCAGGACAAGCCCAATTAAGGGAATTCCCACCTTTTTTTTGTTTCTTCTTTTTTTTTTTTAATCGCCCAAAAGTATGATTATTATTTTGTTTTAGGGAGTTGTTCCTTATTTTAGCTTCACAATTAGGGGGTGTTAGTGTTAGTGGTAGTGTTAATTGTCCATTTTACCCCCTGGGTTGTGAAGTTTGGATTCACAAATCATGATCAGCCAGAACAAAAAAATATCAAAGAATTACTATTATTTTTCCCTTTATATCAAGTTTATTGGTTCATTTGACGTGTACTTCTTCAGTCTAAGTAAAAGTTGCAATAATTCTTTGTAAATTACACTTACACTTTTTTTTTTTTTACATCACAAATCAAATCTAAATACATATAACTAAGAAATTACTTAGTTTTTATTTTTTTTGCATTAAAGTGTTTCAATTTTAGCCTCTCAGATTCACAACTGTTTACCAATTTTTTTTTTTGTAAATTTAAAAAAAAAATGACAAACATTTGTGAAAAAAAAGTAGCATGACACGTAGACACAAAAAAAGTTCTGCCCAAAATGATTTGAAATGTAAGTAAAAACATTTCTACCCAATTGCAAGAGCAAATGTCTATCAACTCAATCAGAAATTTATACTAAATGAACAATGAAATCCTAAAAAAATTAATCTTATTGAATTTTTCAAAACAACCACGATAACAATGTAACTATAACGAAAATTATTCTACCCAATTGTAAGAGCTAAGCTCTACCAACTGAATGATAAATTTAAATACAAATAATGAAACCTTAACAAAATTGTTTTTTTGAATATTTCAAAAGAACCACATTTTTTCCGAATATTTCAAAAGAACCACGTTAGCCCGAGGAGTGCACATACTACTATACTAGGTATCTTTTTTTACAATGATAACCTATTCTATACAACAAAAAACAATAGAGGCCTTGGATCCTTGAATTAGGCAGCCAAACTTCAAATCTCACCAAATATTAAAACGATGATGGAAAATTAGACGACAGTATGTAAAAACGAGTAGGGTGATTATTTGAATTAGGAAAATCTTATGTTTGATCATCGACTTGGCTTGATGGCTTGACATTCAGTTGAGAGACTCAGAAACCTAGAAACTCAGAACAAAACTGTTATCAAGGAAAACTTGGCATATGGCTTCTGTAAAATCAAAAGGCTAAATAAATGATGGTGATGGTGATGGAGTTGAACTAAATAAATGCAGAAAAATTCTATAGAGAAATTAAAATAAAATTGTCAACATGTTGTCCTCATAAACCTCAACAAAAACATACAAAATGCAACAATGTAACAAACTCACAACTCAGCTCTGTTCTGCTCGGTTATGGCTCTCACCTTCTCGCTAACCCTCTCCACTCTCTCCCGAAGCGCTTTCATCTCATCCTTCAACCAAGATTTATCATCGGCCGAGAACTTAGAATGCTGGTTTTCAAGAACACCCGTCATTATCTCCACTTTTCGCCCGATCAATCTCGCATCTGAAATCAAGCCATCTGCGGACTGTGAAGAGTCCATCTCGTCAGAAGCCGCCGGAATAAGGTGAGGTGGCAAAGTCTCAACTTCGACATTTATTTCTACAGGGCACTCATTGTACATTTTATAGTCAGCACCGTGTAAGAAAGTCGAGCTTCTGAGTGCAGAAGTAAATGCCAGGACAGTATCTAAAGAGCCATTTTTTATCAAGTAAAATGGATCAACCGCTGCAAATTGTAAGTCCAATAACAATTCATTAACGGACATGTCCGGCCTTTCGAGCGGTGGTGATGACTTAGGCACGTTAGGCGTCTTCTCTTCGATGCTCGACTCCATTTTCAAACTCGATTTCCCAATGATTTTCGATGTGAGATTCGTGTACGGAGGGGACAAGTATTTACTCTTCCTCCTTTCCCTTGGAGACGACACTGCCCCTAAATCCTCATTGCCTTCCCCATGAATATTCTCATCATCATCCGAAACTTCGATTTCCCTCGGTTTCCCTAATGTAGTCCCTGCAATTTTCTCAGCTTTCCGTTTCCGGCTTGTTAGAGTAGCTCCTCGATTGTTCGACCCCTCTAATTCCACATTACTATTACTCCTCTTACAATTGTTGAAATCCGCACCCTCTAATCCAATGAGTTCGGAAACACTTTTCTCTTTCCTTTTACGAGAAACCTTAGCATCCGACGGCAGCCATTCCTCTTCCATCGGGCCCGCATTCCGAACATTAAAGTCACTCTTAATTCCACCACTCACAATATCCCCATCTTCATCTTCTAAACCTTCGATGTGAACAGGATCATCATACACCGGCAAAGTGAAACCACCTTTCAAATAATAAAAAGCAGATAACCGGCTTTTCAAGACAGCGATCTCAAGAACACACCCTACAAAATCTCCCTTCGCTAACTTCCTTAACTTATCGATCACTTCTTTTGAGGGCTCATATTTCTGTATCGAAAGGCGACCGAAATCCCCCACCCCAACTCCGTCTCCTTTCTCCTTAGCCACACATTTACAAGTCATCTCTAACTCCACGACCCTCGACACCTCGCTAACCGCCCTACTGACTGCTTTAAGGAAACCCTTCGAGTTACCAACTCTCGACATCTCAGAAAAATTCTCCGTAAACGGAACTAACTGCGAGAGAGAGCACGAAGAAGACGAGCCATCGTAAAATGCAACCAAAATCCGACCCGCAGATTCATGGTCGCGGACTCGACCTGGAAACCAGGGCTGACGACCCTTACTTTCACCCCAGACGAAATCACCCACGCGAAATAAAGTGTTTTCTCCTCTGTTGTTCGCCAATGGCTGCTCATCTCTATTATCACAGTTCGTAGCTCCGTTATTTGCTAAAAGGCCCTCGAAATCCTTCCTATTTTCCAAACGGATATTGCTTTGGCTTCCGGAAGAAGCACTTTCTCCATCGAGGGTTTCGGACTCTATAATAGAGTCGGACTCGGAGGAACCCTTTTCATCAACCGCGTGATTTTCACGGTCATCGGAAACCCTATCCCGGTTTATTTCCGGTTCGGAGCTCGGAGCACCCGTGGTTATTTCAGGATTTTCAGAGAGGGTTTTTGTAGGGGTTTCGATTTTTTCCGGAGTTGCCATTATTTAGAAAAAGGAAAACAAAATCCCTCTGTAAATTTCCCGAAAAAATTGGGTGATCAAAGCTGAAAAACAAAAAACCCTAAGTGAATGAAAATTACTCAGGAGCTCAATGAAAATTACTCAGGAGCTCAAGCGAAAAACATTAAACATGAAAATAAATTAAAATTAAAATACGAGAGTGCAGGAAAAAATACCGAAACAATCGAAGACGAGAACATATATATCCAGTAGTAATTTACGCCGTATGTTTTTCCTTTTTCTTTTGGGAACAATCGGAGTGAGTGAGGGCTAAATGGTGAACGATGAGTATAGATCGAAGAATGATCGACTGCAGTGGGTGCAATGCACCCAATTGCTGGGAGGTTGGCTACGACTGTCGAATGACCTCCGATTTTACGAAAATGTCCCTGTGTGTGCTTTTTGTCAAAAAGTCAATTTGCTCATTACATTTATCAACCTCGTTATCTTCAAAGAGATTCGGGATTGTGCATTTATGAAAATAATTAGGTCAAACAATGTTTTGTACTAATGTAACTTTATTTTCTAACTATTTTTGAAAATAAAATTGTGTTTTGTAAGTTCTTTTCATTAATCTCATTGTTGTTTGTGTGCCCGAGTGTGATCCACTACTTCTATATTTTTTTAAATATATTTGTATACATTTGTGAATGTGATTGATCACATACAATACGGTGATGTAAAAGTAAAATGAAATGAAAAAAAAAAGTCTCTCGCCTAGTCACGTTTTGATGTAGAAAAAGTGAGAAAAATAGATATTTTTCGTTACATCGATTTTTTCTACTAATTCATTTTTAATCTATTAAATTTCTAAAATGACTCAATTTAATATTTATTACTCTTTCTGTCCCGGATTAATGGGCATACGTGATCAACGTTGACTTTTTTTGTCCGTTCAATACATATGATAAATAGTATACAAAAATTATAAAAAATAACTAAAATAAAATTTAACTATTAAATTTGTTGACCACCTATCTATGCCCATTAGTTCGAGACTGATGAGTAGTTACTACTACGTTGTTTTTAGTTTAATAAAAATTAAGTAAAATGAACCAAGTCCAAAGTTGGAAGTTAGCTTAGATCAGCCCAATGTTCAATGGGATCGGTCCATTTATCCTTAGACCATTGGGCTTGGGCCAAGCCCACATGTTTTTTTAGACCAGAAAAGCTGATGGAGTTGAAAATGGGAAGTTGAAGATATTATTAGTGGTCTGGTCAAAAGATGGATACAATTTACACTACGAGTCTACAACGAACAAAAGATGGATACAATTCACACTACGATGGGAGTATTAGTTTTTGATAGATGATACCAATGAGCCAAGGCATTGTGCACTATAAAAAGATGGATACAATTTACACTACGATGGGAGTATTAGTTTTTGATAGATGATACCAATGAGCTAAGGCATTGTGCACTATATCTTGCGAGGGAAAGAAGGTTTGCAATCAAAAGATCTTATAGTAGTATATTAATAGACCAGGACGGTTTGTTTCTCCGTGACCGAAAAAGAATCAAAAGATTTGATGGAGGAGATTACTCCATAGATGAAGCTCTAATAGAAAATCAAACAAAGAATCAAAAGATTTGATGGAGGAGATTATTCCATAGATGAAGCTCTAATAGAAAATCAATCAAACGAGAAATAGTGACACAAGCTAGAAAATCTAGGAACAACATAAGGCAATGAGATATGAGATGTGCTCGATATCATCATTAAGAAATAGAGTTAATCTATTCGGGTAACATTCCTTGCCACTGTGCTTAAGGAAATTTTATAAAAGATGGGAGAAGCTTGTGGTGGAAGTAAGCCGTTTCTTGTGCAATTCAAAGAGACATCAGTCAAAATTTGTTAAAAGCTCACGAAAAATGGATGCACACATAATCAGTTTCATGGGCAATTCAAAGAGATGTAATGGAGTAAGCAAATCATGAAAATGTATTCAGTGTTCACCAATGAAGGAAGGCACATAATCCGGGCAAGATATCGATGATAGCCAAAGCGTGAAATTCAAATCGATCAATCCCCGTTTTGTGTCCGGTCGGCACGACCATATCCATATTGGATGCTTTACCCACACCAGTCATCACAGTCTAATAGTATTAAAAATGAATGAACAAAAGAACTCAAGCAATTGCATTTTCCATATCATATGAATCACTAAGAGCCGCAAACATAAACCATTCGTTCTAAATTGATTCGAGGATTAATTTATACGACAGTGTCATCTACAACTACGATCAAACCAAATCAAACACAACACACATCCAATTTCTTTTACAGAAAATCAAGCTCGAATGTAAAACCTTACACGATGGCGATTTTCGCGCCGGCAGCTTCGAGCTGCTTCTTGGCTTCCTCCGCCTCCTCCTTCGACACAGCCTCCTTGAATTTCTTCGGCAATCCTTCAATCAGCTCCTTCGCCTCCTTCAGCGCCAGGCTCGTCAGAGCCCTAACCACTTTAATGGTGGCGATTCTCGAGCTGCTCGGCACGTCCTCGATCACGACGTCGAACTCCGTCTTCTCCTCCACGACCGCGGCAGCCTCCGCCGCTGGAGCGGCGGCGGCGGCGGCGACCGGCGCGAAGGACGCTGCGGACACGCCGAGCTTGTCCTGGAGGTACTCGACGAGCTTCTGAGCATCCGCGAGTGTCAGGCTGGATATCTCGTCTCCGAGCTGGACGACCTTCTCAGGGGCATCGACGGCGGCGAGGGGACGGACGCGGCGGTGGGGGAGTTTGGGGAAGGGTTTGAGGGGAAATTCGAGGCGGTTTTGGGGGAATGTGGCGGAGGGGAGCGCAGGATAAGAGGCGGAGAGTGCAGATTGAGGGCTTAGGATAGCGGAGGATACAGTCGAAGCCATAACGGAATTTTGAGAGAGAGATAGAGCGGTGAGAAGAAGAAGATGATAGATAGGATAAGGATGTGCCGTGTGCGAATGAATGGGGATTAAATTTTTATCGACTTTCTTTTCGTGTTCGAAATGACTTAAACGCCCTTCGGTTTGTCCGAAATAAATGGGCTTAGAAAGTCTAGCCCAATCTATTATTAACTGTCAAAAATATAAAATAAAGGGGGCATTCCGAGAATCGAACTCGGGACCTCTCGCACCCAAAGCGAGAATCATACCACTAGACCAAATGCCCTTGTTGATATAATTGCTTTACCGATTGTACTTAAGAATTTTAATTATAAAGTATGTATATTAGTATATAAATGCACATCATCTCAAAGCAACTATAAGTTATTATAAATACTAGTGCAGTCTCACAAAATAACAAATCAGTGTTAAAAAAAAAAAAAAACATATATCCACACCTCATTATACAATCATAAATACCCAAACAAAAAATATCTAAAAGAATGTCCCAAACTGGAGGAGGCCTCACCAGTCACCACCTCCTCCTCCTCCTGCCGTACCAGTATGCGAAAGCCGCCACCGATGCCGCCACAAAAACCCCACCGGCCGCATGCCAAGTGTACATCGGCTTCTTCTCCACAACAACGTCCGACCCACCAACATTCGCCACCCGTGCAGACAGCAACGGCCCTTCAGTAACATCCAAAGCAAAATTCAACCCCAACCTCCCGAGCTCCGCCACGTCATCAACCCTCGGCTTCACCCTGGTGGCTTGCGCAATCGCCTCGTACTGCACCTTCGACCCGCCCTCCAGAAACGACCCCACGAGATAGCCCCTGTGCACCCAGTAAGCCCCGAAAGTGGGCCCCGCAAAGTCCCCGAAATGAACGACCTCGCCCGAGCTGTCCCCGTAGAACTGCCAGGACAGGGTGAAGACGCGGGAGTAGAAGAAGGGGAGGTAGTCGAAGTCGGGGGTGTTGTCGGGGTCCATGATGGAGGAGACCGCGTGCCGGGCTGACTTTCGGGCCGAGTCAACGTGCTCGAGTCGACGGGTCTCGCCGACTGTCTTGACGGGGAAAGCGGCGACGTCGCCGATGGCGTAGACGGAGGCGTTGCTCGACTGCATCTTCCCGTTGACCTTGATGCCGCCCTTTTCCATGGTGAGTTGACCTTCGAATAGGCTCGTGTTGGGGCGGATGCCGATGCCGATCACGACCATGTCGGCGGAAATCTTGGTGCCGTCTCGGAGGTTGACAGCCGTGACCTGAAATCTCACTTCATTTTTGAGTATGTCAAATATTGGTCGAAAGGGATTAACGGTTTACCTTCCCATCAGAGCTGAAATCAAATGATGTCAAAACAGTTCCTTTGATAAAAGTCACTCCTTTGGACTGATAAAACTCTTCATAGTAAGCGGCAATCTTGGGGGTAAATAAGCGAGCCACTGCACACATCAAAATAACTCTTCATCAAGATTGCACAGATCGATTGATGAACATAGATCTCCATTCAGTATATATAGTTATTTGTCAGTACATGCAGAGATCATTATTTACGAGAAAAGTAGTACCCCGTATATCTTATAAATTTATAATACAGAAAAATCTTTCAGGTGTCAACTGGATTTAAAGCTTCATTGACTAGGTGAGATAATTGTGTTTTTTACAAAAAAAAAAATAAAAAAAAATCAACCACTTTCAATAGTTTTTACTACCAATCACTTCAACTCAGTTTTCAAATAAAAATCATTCAATCATGAATCATTAGTACATATTTTTCCATAAAATTTAACTATTAATCACCACTCACCTAACTCGAGGTCTCTAAATAACAATCAAGTGCAATCCCTATTCTACTGTTTTTATATTAAATCAACTCTAACCTATTACACTTTCATCCCATTTCCATTCACTCTCAAAATTCTTCATTTTTCTTTCGAAAAATTTTGTATCACCAATTTTCTACACAAATCAATCGTTTTTTTTAATCATCTTGCTCTCCCTCCTTTGAGAAGCCTCGCCAATCAAATTCCAATATAGGTTTCTTCATAAGCCATGATGAGGCATGGACACATGACAATTTATTCTATCGTAACATATTTTAACAACGGTCCAACTATAACATAGAGGTTTCAGCCTTAAAATTGAATCAAAGATAAATGAAGTTTAAGAAAAATTACTTACTACATTGGGCCTCGGGAAAAACCATGGTCACGTTTAATTTGTTTATCACTAGAGATGCAGCACATTCCATTCCTATGTAGCCGCCACCAATAACAACAGCATTTCCACTACTACAAGATTGTATCACATTTACAAGTTTGTCGGCATCAGCCAAGTCTCGTAAATAGCATACATTCTCTGCATCTAATCCATTAACTCCAAACTCTTCAAGCTTCAAAGCCTACAAATGACGAGCCACCAAATCAGTCATAAATGTAGTTTTTTTCTTGTTTTAATTATTTAGAGTCCAGCCAAAATGGGGCCTTAAAGTTGAATTTGGCTCACGAAAAGTTCTGCTATCAACTAAAAAATGCTCTCATTCTTGGCCATGCATCAACTATCGTGATATGCTAAAACAAAGTGAGGTTCAAAATAGAGAACAACAATAGCTTTTTTGTTTTTTTCATTTGGGGGTGGTCAGAGTGAAAATCAAACACAGTCCTTATTTATCAAGCAAAACACTACAAGATTAAAAAAAAATATAGTATCAGTACCCGAGCACCTGTAGCAACAATGAGATATTTGTAGCTTATGGTTTCTCCTGTTGCAGTAAGCAGTGTCTTCCGCCTAACATCAGCAGATTTTACTTGAGTTCCGAGAATCAACTCAATTCCTGGAGACATATGTATTAGGAGGAATGTAAATATATGCAAAATGTGAATCACAATTTTTATAACACATACGATAGTACTAGTAGTTTCCGAGTTTATATGAGAAAAATTACCATTTTCCTTGTACCATTTAGGAGTCAATTTTTCCTCATTGGTACCTACACAACAGTGGAACGAAGGTAGGCGTGCAGGAGCTGCGTGCACAACAGATTCAGAGACTTCGATTTATTTCCATTTTAGAGACGAATCCCTCATTATCATTTATCACACCATATAAAATACACATATAAATACCTTCCGGAAGTAAGTAACCTTTGCTCAAAGCAGGCCTTTCATAGGGTGCAACCTGCAAAGGCTTACCGTCTTCAACAAGACATCCAAGTTTATCGAATACAATACAGAACCCCGGTCGAAAAATATGTACTCATATAAATGCATCAACAAGTCTTAGTACCATAAGTTTCAGGTCAAATTAGAGATGGACGAAATCGCTGAAATCTCACCGATGTTGAAATCGAAATTCACATAATTACAGCAAAAATAAAATAAAAATTCCCATATGCGAAGTTGATGAGACGCGAAGCTATGAAGAACTGTTACTAGATTACGTCACTATGAAATTCGAGCGAATTCCAGGTGAAAGCTTCGGATTCTACAGAAATGGAAACTACTTGCGTAATCGATATATAGATATAGAGAGAGAAAGGAGGAATTACAGGCTCTTCGGAGATGATGCAGAGCTCGCCGTGAGAGACGCCTCTGTTGACAAATTCGTGGGTGGCGTAGCCGGCTGCAACTCCTCCTCCGATTATGACGTACACAAACGCTCTCCCCATTTTTACTCTCTCTCTCTTCTCTCGCTCTATCTGAGATTATTTATATATAAATCCAGAGTGAGAATTCAATCCTTTTCTTGAAAGCTGAGCCAGCTCCTCTCACTACCAATTTGACTCTTCTTCTTTTATTCTTTTTTTTTTAATGTTATAGT
This sequence comes from Euphrasia confusa, assembly GCA_954870475.1. Taxonomy (NCBI): domain Eukaryota; kingdom Viridiplantae; phylum Streptophyta; class Magnoliopsida; order Lamiales; family Orobanchaceae; genus Euphrasia; species Euphrasia confusa. Next base: position 7,712,975 of record OX940964.1, read on the forward strand.
AATTGTTTTTTAGTAAAGCTAATATATTCAATTCTATTATTAGAAATTCTATTTAACAAACAATTGGAGTATTAATTTAGCATGAAAGATTTAAGAAAACTATTTTTGTATTGACTTTAAATTAAAAATATAATAATTATGATTAAAATTTAAAAATTAAATTAAGTAAAATAAAATTGTATATTATTTTTTTGTTTTTTATTATTTGAATTTTTCATTTCATTTATTTGTTTTTACTTATTTACTTGCTTTTATTGATATCCTTCGTGATACTCTGTTTTTATGTAATCATTGTTGAAACTCAAACTAAACACAATCATAAAATTGCTCATTTGTGAGATCCAATATGTGATGTATTTCAATTAAGGGTAATTCTATGTGGGCAGATTCTGCCCATGGACAGAACGTCAAAGTCTTTTTAATTTTTTTTATTTTTATTTTTATATAATTTAAAATATAATTAGTATAATATTTATCTAAAAATATAATTTTTATCTTTTATTATTATATTTTAAAATATATTTTTTCTATTTAATTAATTTTTTTAATATAAATATAAAAATATTCATTATCTTTAACAATATATTTTTTTTACATTTTTTTTGTGCTATATATATTTTATATAGTATAAGTAATTATATTACATATCAAAAAATTAATTAAAATATTATTATATTTTATAAAATCATTTTTTAAGTTGTTTCTGCCAATGAGCAGATTCTGCCCATTTGTGCTATATATATATTATAAAAGATTTTTGTTTCCTATTTGTAAAATTATAGTAGTACTTCCATTCATTTTAAAGTAATAGTCATATTTTTCAAAATCGAACGAATCTGTCATAGTTGGACCAATAACACCTTAAATGGCCTTATTAAAGTGATAAAGTTGTCCAACTTATATGTGAGCTCAATGTTCTTTATCCAAAAGATGTGGGATACTCCCCTTACGAGTAAGGGGGAAATTCTATCGGAATTACTCGTGGCCGGAAATTTCATCGGCAGGGGTGCCCACAGTCGGAAATTCCATCGACCGGGGCCCCACATCGTGTTGGGCCTGCTCTGATACCATGTCATAGTTGGGCCAATAACACCTTAAAAAGCCTTATTAAGGTGATAAGGTTGTCCAAGTTATATGTGAGTACAATGTTCTTTATCCGACCGATGTGATATAGAATCTTTACCAGCAACCCTAAAAAGATTTTAAAAAACTTCATTATGAAACAACAATAAAATATAATCTTAATTTGAATTGAATTGAATTTCAATGAACACAATACATTAGTCGAGTTCATGTAGTCAATGAAGCCCATATGATGGACATGGACAAAATATTGTGGGCCGTAATTGTCATTTTCTGGGAGCCCAACAACGTACGTACATGTGGGCTGTAGCAATACCATGCATTGTACTTCGGGATGAGGCTTTGCGTCTCTACCACCCATACCATACCAATACCATACACTCTTTTAATTTTTGTTTTTGGATATTATCCTTTTTCCTCGGCGAGAAATGATATCTATTCGTTGCAATCGTTTACAATTTTAATTTACAAATGAATTATGCATGAATATTTGAGACATAGAGAATAATGTATTCAATTTAATTATATTAATTTTCGACCACTATTACACGAGTAGCGTCGATGCATTGTGTTGCATCCACCAACGCCTACGACCATTGGTTAAAATACGCAGAATTTTGTAGAGAAATCCATTAGAATCGAGCAATACTCAATTTAAAAAGGTTTCAAGAAAGAAAAAGATCAAATCTTAACTAGCCTTGAATATACTGAGAAGCCAAAAATATTTATTTTTACACAAATTGAAATTGCCAAACAAAAAAAAAATCCCAAATGAATGATCATATTTTGTTTACACTATAAGCAAGTGGCAACAAAAGTTTGAAAGTTAGAGAGTTTATTTCGTGCAAATCTATTACCATGAAAGACAATAACTAATTTTCCATTCTCGATCTACTCTTGGCTTGGGTATTTAATTATATACTTTAAAAATACATAACAGGTGTCAAGCCAAGATTGGACCGTACTTGACCTCCCTCCCTCCGTCGTGTCGTCTTCAATCGGCTACGTCTTCAATCGGCTACGAGCATCCCGGGTGCTGGTACGAATCAACTTGGAATTGAAGACTCGCCCTTCACAAGCTGATAAGATTAGGACAAGTCATTCATGAGTAGGGCCCACCTTGACACGTGTTGTTAGTGGATAAATTCGGGCACAACATGCCGGACGGGCTTGATATGCCTCTAAGGCTTCGTCTTTGCTACTTAATAAATATAAGTAACAATATCTAGTACAATCATCAATGAACGTGATGAAGTACTTTTTACCGCCTCTTGTTTATACAAATTTCAAATCGCATATATCGGTATGGATTAAACCAAGAGGTTCATTACACCTTTCAATCGAAGAAAAAGGTAATTTAGCCATCTAATATGCCACAAATCAGAACACTCAATCAAGTAAACCGAAACAGAATCAATTTTATTAATGCTCGAGGCAACAGAGGGTACACGACGCACATCCATTACATTCATTTTGAACAGTCCATTGTCGAGATAGCCCCGACCAAGGAAAGTTCCAAACTTAGTCAAAAATAAACTTCTTAGCATCAAATACAAGTTTAAAACCATGCTCAACTAGGAGAGACCCAAAGACTAAGTTCTTGCGGATGTCCGGGACATGCAACACATCCTTCAACAGCAGCTCCTTTCCAGAAGTGAGCTTCAAGGTCACGTTCCCAACTCCAGCAACAGCAGACGAGGAAGAGTTCCCCATGTGGAGCTTTCGGCCAGTCGAAGAAGCATAAGTAGAAAATGCATCCTTATCAGAGTAGACATGGCGAGTGGCTCCAGTATCAATGAACCACTCCTTTAGGTTACCAACCAAGTTGGCTTCAAACACCATCGTTGACATATCCATTTCAGTCAGCTCATGCCCAGAGGTTTCAACAAGGTTAGCAGATTGCTTCCCTTTCCCCTTGTACTGGACAATCGGCATTTTAGACTTCTTGCACTCCTTGGCCATGTGGCCTGGTTTCCCACAGTTATGGAAATTGCCAATAAACTTCCAGACCTTGGTGGCTGGCTCTTTCCCTTTAGATGGATTATGAGGAGGAGGCAACTTCCTCTTGTAGGAGTTTTGCTGCTCCATCAGATTCACACGAGGCTCCTCGGGTACACTTCCAGGATTAAATCTCTTACGATTTTCCTCTTCAATGCGAAGCTTGACAATCAGCTTGTTAATAGTCATTTCTTTGGTCTTATGCTTGAGATAGTTTTGATAAGCCCTCCAACTAGGGGGTAACTTCTCAATAGCAGCAGCCACCAGAAAAGACTCGCTGATTTTCATGCCTTCATTCTCAAGGTCATGCAAGATCAGCTGGAAGTGTTGGAATTGAGATATCACCGACTTAGAGTCGACCATCTTAAAATCCAAAAATTTTCCGACGACGAACTTCTTAGTTCCGGCGTCCTCAGTTTTATATTTCTTCTCCAAAGCATCCCAAAGTGCTTTGGCCGAAGGAATATTCCCATACACATTGTACAGGTCAACACCAGACCGTTCAAAACGGTATTCCGGCACATGTAATCACCCTGGCCCCATGCTTCATAAGCCACACGCTTATTAGCATCAGTTTCATTCTCATCCATGGCCAGAGGCTCATCCTTGAGAAACTTTGTCAAACTCAACGTGGTCTAGTAAAACATCATCTTTTGTTGCCACCTTTTGAAGTCAGTCCCACTGAACTTCTCAAGTTTCTCAGCATGAACAACCGTTGAAGGCATGATGGGGACGTTCATGTTTAGATTTGGAACTTGTCCAGATTGGGCTACTTTCTCAGCACCAGAATTGTCTCCGGTTGTCATCTCTTAGCACGGCTATTTGTCTTGCGTTGTTGGTTATTACGTAGCTATTACAATGCTCGTTTCTGGACTAGTTATCAGTACTACTAAAAACTTACACTTTTTCAGAAACTATAAACTTAAATAAAAGAAATGAAGAAGAAGAATGAAATAAGAACAGGTCTTCAACTTCGATCGAACGTCGGAAATGGATTGCGGGTAGTCGAGGCGCTTTCGCTATTCGCAAGACAAATACGTCTCGTGTATGCTACGGTTTGCAGACATAATGCCCCCAAAGATACAACGACTTTCTTCTTGTTCTTCTCTGAAGCAACCAGATCAGAATCATCTTTCGAACGGGAAAGAGCAAGGAGTATGAACACTATGATATGCTGGGAATTTCTTTTTCGTTTTTTTTCTGTGTATGAAATGCATACTAGGACTCACTATTTATAGATGAGCTCCATGCATGTGAGGGGTCAGAGCTCTTTACTCAGGCATTCACTCACGTGGTTAATGGAGCCATTAACTTCCCCATGACCAGCACATTCAAATTTTGTAACTGCAAAGAATGAACCTGGTCATCTGACCTTTGAGGTTTCATTTCTGAAATAATAATAATAATAATATCCAAGTCCAAGGACGAGGCGAGTCGGGTCGGGTCGGGTCGGGTCGGGTCGGGACAAGCCGAGCCAAGCACGAGCACGAGCACGGGCACGGACATGGGCACGAGCCGGACGGATGGCGCGCGTGTGGCGATTGCCATGTACTTTAACGGTTCATGGTCTTACTCACTGTTGAACACATTAATCTTAACCACTTATTAAGTGTAATCATTTTATTACATCTTTCAATATGGTATGTAATAATTATTACACATTTCAATGTAATAAAATCTTATATTTTATTACATATTTAATTAAATGCATTTTTAATTGACTATATTTAACAATTTATTTCTCACTCACCGAAAATCGGATATTGACGAAATAAAATTCTATAATTATCTACGAACCACATCCCAATTAATTCCCAATCCGAATTAATTTTATAGTCAGTCAACTCAGTCAAATGTTGGAAAAAACCAACTTTGACTTGAGATTTTATATATTGGCTCAATTTCAATATCTAAGAACCCGAGCATACCTTAGCCCATAACCTATATATAAGATCTCTAACTCGATCCAAACCAGGTATCGTAGGTTGGTATATCTCCCTTCACCTTATGTATCTTTCAAGCATTTGTCATAAAAAATTTGTCTCTTAGTAGTCTTCATAACCTCCTCTTAAAACAACTTATTTTGTACGTGAGACATTTTCATTTCTAAATTCGCAAAGACCATTTAATGATGATCCTCTTCGTAAAACAACCTTGATCGATGAGGCAAGTTTGTCTCTAAGACTAGAATGATCTTGAAGGCCAGTATATATTATCATGTTTTGAATGTAGACTCGGCGATCGATCTTTCTCATTGAAGCGCGCATTTGTTTTAGCGTAATTTTTAGACAACTTTCAAAAATCAGCCATCAATAAGAATATACTTATCATTTTTAATGTTTCATATGTAAAACTTGAGTTAGGCATCAATCAGAATTCCACTTCTTACACTTATACATTAAGAAATAATATAGTGCAATATATGAAAGCTAGTATTGACGATTTCCAAAAATGATTTTACTATACGTGCCTATCCATTCAAAGTTGAATCCGGTATCTGTTTCCCGCGAGAAACTTACTTCATTTATATTCATTTTGATCAATTCAAAAACAAATTAATTAATATGGATGTTTATAATTAAAAACAATATTACTGTGATTGTTTTTTTATTTTCAAATTATAAGGTACGTACATATATATATATATTTAAGGAATTACATGTGCTCATAATTATATTTATACATTCTAATTTAGTCTCCATATAGCAAGTTATTCATGGACCAAAGATCGTCCATGCTCCAATCGTTGTAACTTGACTGGTCGTTGGGAAAATGAAGAGCCATGTTCTCGTTTCCGTTATAAGAAATCACGGGGGAATATGATGACGACGATGATTGGTCAACTGCGTGATTCGCAAGGCCATAGCCGGAGTGGAGGACGACATTACTTGGTTGATTGTTCATGCTGTAACCGATCAGATTTTGGCCTTGATGATGATTCCGGGCAGTCATATTTTCAGTTTGCTTCAGTTGCTTGTGGAGTCGAGTCCTCCAATAATTCTTTATCTCATTGTCCGTTCTTCCGGGCAGATATTTTACGATTTTCGACCACCTACGTAGTATAAACAAAATACTATTAAAAAGTTCATATTACTTGTCCGTTCATGTTAAAAATGATAATAGGTGTTGACACGGAGATTAAGAAAAACAATATTCTATTAATCTTTTTAAGAAAAAAATTGATAGTAAATATATGTTATCAAGAACAAAAAGAGTATATTTTAGAATTATTTTGGAAAAGAAAAATTATAGTTTATTAAATTACATCTACCTCATAAAATATATTTTAAATTTTAGTATTCATAGTTTTTCATTTTTTATTAATTAGATTATCGCTAAAGTTATAACTTCGCATTTATTTGTTTTTTTTAACTGCATTTTATTAATTAAATTTCACTGATTTATAATTAAGAAAAGATTTGTCATTTAATTCTAAATAAACTTAAACAATTATCGTTATTCAAAATTACCCTATATAATTTTATGATTTTTTTGTAAATATATATTAATTATAGGTATTTTTGAATATTTAAATTCCTTGAAGATTAAGATTATAATAACAACTTACTTATTTCCCCATTTATTATGCAACTCCATAATCAAGAGTTGCTCCTCCGGCGTGATATTCCCCCTCCTAACATCCGGCCGCAGGTAATTAAGCCACCGCAATCGACAACTTTTACCGTTCCGTTTTAGACCTAAATTAAACAAACACTTTTCGTCGAATTTTTCTAAAGACAAAAATTTATCACAAAAATGTGAATTTTTAGGGTTTGATCAAACTTACCGGAAGATTTAGCAAGCGAGTTCCAACTGCCTTCGCCATGCTTAGCAATGTAGTTGATGAGAATAAGGTCTTCTTCCATAGTCCATGGCCCTTTCCTCACATCAGCTTCTTCAGAATTGCATGGGTTCTTGTCCATATTATTATTATTATTATTGAAGACAAAATTGTTGAAGAAAAACAATGATGGTTGTGCAACATTTATAGGACTTCGGTCTTTCGGACACTATGTTTTGACCGTTGACTGAAGTAGACTACGTGAAGTGCTTCTAGCCTAACTTTTGCTTTATTATTTTTAATTATCTTATTATATTACTGAAAATTGTGTGTTTAATTACTACTGTATAATTAAGCATGTGCGTGTGACATATTACTATAATTTTGCTGCATGTAATTGAAATTAGTGAACAAAATTTATTTGTAATATTACAAATTATTATAATTTATAATTTCATTGCAAAAAATGAATTAAAACTTATATACTTTTTATGTTTCATAATAATTGTAATATTTTTATTTTTCTGTGTCTTATAATAATTGAAAATAATTCGTACGTATTAAAATTAAATACTTTGTACTTATTAAAATTGTAATGAAAAATATGTGGTTGCGTCCATGGTGGACAAGTGTCCCTATAATTAAATTATTTTTGGAAGACATAAAATAGGTACTAATTCTGTCTCAAATATTTATGTACAGTTAGCTCTATTATAAAACAATATATATAAATATAATTTTATTTTATTTTATTATTTTTATATATTTATATTTTTTTGTCAAATTTATAAGTATAAATTTTTTCTTATATTTTTTTTTACAATTTATATATAAATATTTTTTAAGTAGTCCTACTATTTGTGGAATTAGGTTGCGACCATTGTTACTAAAAACAAACTAGGGAATAGAGGATTAGGAAGGGACAAAATAGCTGTATTTGATTCATATCATACAAGTTGTTTAGGCTTTAGACTTTAGTAATTAAGAAATTAAACAAGTGATTAAGATGACTCACTCCAAACATGTTCCAAACTTAATGGAAAATGACAAAAGTTGTTATTCTCGAATTGTCATTTCGTAAGAGTAACATTCATCCATTCAAAATTGGAATGAATCTTATCGTTTCAAGTGAAATCAGAACAAAATTCAAAATTTTAATTGTAACAAAATGAAATCGAAACATATAGTTAAACTAAAATGATTCGATTTGAAAAATAATTACAATATTTTTTATGAAAATTTTCAATTTAATAAAAAAATATTACTATTATACAATCATTAGTATAGGAGTGATCAGAATATTAACAATAATTATTACTATTAACGTAATATAATAATAAGCATAATTTATAAAACATAATTAAAATTTTAAAATCGCTAGAGAATATATTGTCAAGTTTTGTTATAAAAAATATTATGTAAATCGTAATTAATATTGTCAAGTTTTGTTATAAAAGTCTTACAATGTAAATAAAAATATGTAAGTAACTTATTTTATAAACAATAAAATAACTAATATCCTAATTTGTAAAATCAAAATTACGGATTTCTTTTATAATATTGAAAATTAATTTATTTTATTTTCAAGGAAAATTTTGAAAAAAGATAAATTTAAGTAATTGTTTATAATTAAATATATTAATTTTTCTTAATTATAAATTAAAGTATTATATTAAATATATATTTTTTTTTTGGTAAAGTCAATCACATGAAAAAATATATGTATGATACATAGGGAATGAAAATTTCACGCCTCACCAAGCTAACAATCTAGTTTTCCAATCACCCAACTAAAACATGTAGCACTAAAAGAACAAACACAATTATCAGACTCATGCCTGAAGAGAGTCAGGAAGTCGTAAAGATAGTATATATCATCTCTCGTATAATAAAAATCGCTTGAGAAACCACCGCTCCAGACGACACCGAACGAGCTTCATGTATACTTCTGTTTCTCTAGAACCAAATAAAATAGATTAGAGCAGCGAGAAGTTCTCGATAGACGCAAAATATCCGGTAATTATTACACATGAATGGTGGTTATTTATTATTGGTAAATGGTATTATCATAATTAGTTTGTTTTTTATAATTATAAAATTAATAATACTTTAATTAATAAAAAGATATTTAATTTGAACGTGTATTTTATAAAATTTGATATATAAATTAATAAATCAAAATAACATTTTTTTTTTAAATATTTATATTCTTAAACAGTACCATTAAATTATATAAAAACTTTTAGAATTGCTCCTTCATCAAAAGTACCTTAAAAATTCGTAGTCCTTTTCAATAATATTGTCAAAGTATTTTATTATAAAAATCAATAAAAAAAATTAAAGTAGAGAAAAAATATTTTTTATTTATAGTAAAGAAATGAAATAAATTGTGATAAAATTGAAAAAAATGAGTAAAAAAATAAAAATATACTACAAAATAATGTCTCATTTAGAAATGAAATAGTAATACTACAGACTACAGTACATTAGTTTTCTCCATCAGTTGCGAACTTTGCTGATGGCGTGTGCAGCATTCATTCATTTGACCCCCTTCGTTCACACACTCCGCCCTGTTCTCCGCCCCCTGACACCTCTCTTCCGCCGTCTATCCACCAACTCAGCCGGTTCGTTTTCTTTAACCTCTGTTCGTTTTAAACGCCCGTTTCATCCGGTTCTCGCGCAAGCTCGTCGAAGCTTCCCGTCCATGGCTAAAGAAGAAGCGGTAACCTCTCGTAAGTGCGGGAAAAGTATTTATTTCATTACTGATAGTTAATTAGAATTATTGTGCTGAGATTGATGGCTATTGTTTTGTTTGATTTTATGATTTTTGAATAGCGTCTGATTTGCTGTTTGAGGCGCCGCTTAAAGTGGTGGAATATCCAGACCCAGTACTGAGAGCCAAGAACAAGCGCGTTGGTTTGTTCGACGAGAACTTGAAAAAGCTTGCCGATGAGATGTTTGATGTAATGTACAAGTGAGTTTTTCATCACAATTAGGGCACATTTGGGGAAATTTGAAACAGGGTTTGGTTTTATTGTTATCATTTATTTAGAACTTATTGCCGGAAATTACTCGTGCAAATATCATATATTCCGAATTTCATTGGGGGCCTTCCATAGATTAGTTTATATAACTAAACCACAAACAATTCAATAAAAACACTTCATCTGTTGTCTAGGTTCGAAATCACTTTCAAAAGTTTATTCCCGTCTCTATTCCGAATATTAGAGATTCTTGTTAATCCCAGGAATGTGAACGAATACTTGTTGGCTTGCTTTTCCACAGAACCGATGGCATGGGGCTCGCAGCACCCCAAGTCGGTATTAATGTCGAGCTTATGGTGTTTAATCCCATTGGGGAACGTGGTCAAGGAGAGGAGATTGTTCTAGTAAATCCACGCATCAAACGATTTTCGAAAAAGATAGTGCCTTTTGAAGAGGGTTGTTTATCCTTCCCTGGAATTTATGCTAATGTCATGGTAAATATCACCTTTAAAAAATTGCACTTCAGTTTTAATAACTTGGGTTTTGGTCTCTTATTCTTGGAATTTCTTCTTCCTATAATTGTGCCTCTATATCCATCATTGCTCCCTACATTACCTCGATTTTAACCACTCCATTATGAGAGTCTTTTTTCCGAGTTTGTTCTTCATTAAATTCTTTTATTTGTTATATTAATTATACTCTGCAGAGACCAGATGCATTGTGGGTGGATGCACAAGATATAACCGGCGCAAGGTTTGAAATCAACTTGACTGGACTTTCTGCACGGGTTTTCCAGCATGAATACAATCACATTCAGGTTATGCTGATTTTTTTGTTGCTTTGGAAAAAGGAAAACACAGTTTGATTTGTCTCAGCTCCGAAAATGGATTTACATTGATAACATTCTTCTATGCTACTATTCACTTTTAAGGTTGCATTGAATAACTACCATTGGGGGTGAGCTTAAGCACTAATTACAAATGAATCCTAGTTATTTTAAAATATCAAGTACTGTACCCGGTTTTTTTTTTTTTTTTTTTAATGTAAATTACTAAATACTCATACAACAGGACTTGAAGGGGTAGGTCTATTTGTAATTTCAAAAATGTAAAACAGGTCACAACATGACTTTAAGCGGGTGGGTATATTTGTAATTTCGAAAATATAACTCGGGACTTTCTTTCTTGTAAATTGTAATCAGGCTAAGCCTCAACGGTGGTAGTCGGTAGTTTCTCTAAGTTATTAGTACCCCAAATATACTTTTGACAAAATCGTTCAAGCCTTGAAATTCAAACTAATCTGTTTGGATAATTAATTGCAGGGAATTCTGTTTTTTGACCGGATGAGTGATATAGTTCTTGACAGCATTCGCGCAGAGTTACAGGCAACTTATATTTGCGATTGTCATACATGCACATACATATCATATAAAGATACCCCTGTAAATGTCTTATTCTAAACCAAGTCTCTTGATTGGCAGGCCTTGGAAAAGAAATACTCCGAGAGGACTGGATTGCCGAGTCCCGAAAGTATTGACGTTCGCAGAAAGAAGAAGAAAGCGGTTGGGTTTGGGAAATCATGATTTTTTACCCATAAAATAGAGAAAATTTCATAAGAGCATTTTTTATAAGATCATGTCTAATGGTGTACCTACATTTTGTGACATGTCACTTGTAATACCTATCAATTTATTTTTTCATATTTCAACAAGGCAATGTACAATTATTTTATTTTATTTATGTATATATATAAAAAAAAATGAAAATATAAGAGCATCTCTAATGTTGCATTTTTGGTATAAATGTGTGCCACATGAAAAAGTACATTATACTCTCTCTCAGTGCACTACTTTCCTTTTTTGGGTGTCTTATAATAGTTGATATACTTAAAAAAAATATTCTTTTTTTGGGTGTCTTATAATAGTTGATATACTTAAAAAAAATATTCTTACTTTTTTACTTCAAAATACAATTTTAAAACTATACTCATAACTACTTTATTTTGCAATTTAAAAATACGTTTTTATCATTTACTTTTTGTTCAAAAAATCAAAAAATAATATTTTTCTTAATCGGTGCCCAAAAAAGTCTATCATGTATTGTGAGAGGGAGGAAATACTATTAATTTATACCTACACTCTCTAATAATGAAAGGTGCAATTTTTATTTTGTGTCCCACCCACCATTATACATATTATTTTTTTATTTCATACATATAATAAAATAGAAATAATAAAAAAATAAAAAGAGGATGAATTGTGGTAACAATTGAATTTGTACCTAGTATCAATACTTTACTACTCAATTTTTATTTCTTAGTATCAATACATATGTACAATTCTATGCACAATTCTTTGCGATTTAGGAATTGTACCTGCCAATGTTACCATTGGTATGCTCTAGTAAGTTGTGTTACTATTTAGTATTTATACTTCGACTCATGATAGTGTTCAAAGAAGTTAATTGAGAACGTAGATGGATTGTAGTAGATGGATCATGGACGATATGTGTTTGAAATAATTACAATGCTATTATAGATATTTTGTATTTAATAATAATATAAAAAATAAAAACAGTAATTGTGGAGTTGTAAATATCAGGAGCCTTACACTTCTTATCGGGCCCAATGATTAACCATGATCGGCCCACTATTGTAGATCCCGGCCCAGGTATCGTATCAGCATCCATCATAAGATTCCCAAGCGAGTCAAACCCTGGCGTACGTTCGCTTACTTCCCAACCAGGGATCGACACGTGTTACAAAGACCACCTTCCCGAACTCGGAATCTCTCCCTCAACTGGATTTGATATAATCCTTTGGGGTCCGCTTGAAAATTTCACGTCACATCACAGAGACACTGAGAGCATTTACAGAGACAGGTGTGTGTAATTGTTTAGTCCACACACAGAGAGAGTCCATACACTGGTCAAAGCTCGGAAAACGAAAGCTCTTTGAAAGTCGCAAGCTTCTCACCGTACCAAATTTCTCATTTTTCCTTTCGTAGTTTTTTTCCCTTTGCCGATTTTCCCAAGCTTCGAGGTTCACGAAACATGACTGATCCAGGTATGTTTTTTTTTATTTGGCATGATTTTGGTCTGAGTGATGTTAGTACAGTGTTGTTTTCTGGAATTTTGACTTGAAGATTTTTGTTTCTGATTTTGTTTGTTTTGGTTTTTCTGAAAAAAAATTTGGCTGGTGTTAGGGTTTCCTAGCTGAGGAGTGGTTTAATTTTGAGGTCAATTTGCGATCGTTTGGGGGTTTTCGCGATTCGCGAGTATGGCTACGGTAGGAGTGGTGGTGGCTGAGGAGCCGAAATGCGATGCGATGCTTGTCGACAAACTCCCGGAGGAAATTAATGAGATGAAGATCAAGGATGAAAAAGTGGAAAAGGTTTATTAGGAAAAAATGAACCATGTATTTTCGGTTAATAATTAATTGACTTTGTAACTTATTTAATCATTGCCAACTTTTCATTTGGTGGCTTTAGGAAATGGAAGCAGCTGTAGTTGATGGAAATGGGACTGAGACTGGCCACATAATAGTGACCACCATTGGTGGCAAGAATGGTCAGCCTAAGCAGGTAATTGTGGGAAAAGTACTTCATCGATTATACATGTTTATCGTAATTACACATGAATGTTAAATGTGTGTGTCTGGAGGTTGGGGTTTCCTTTAGTTTATGCTTGCTGCACTTTGATTTAAGTGGAACTAGTTGTGGTGCATTCTTCGCTTCTTCTTTTTTGTGCTTTGGAATTTTAATGTTAGCTGGCTGATTAATTTTGTTTCACCTTTTGTTTTCCTTATTATTTATCAGACTATAAGTTATATGGCTGAGCGCATTGTAGGACAAGGATCTTTTGGGATCGTATTTCAGGTGAGTGCAATATGTTATGTTGAATTGATTCAATCTCTTACTCTTAAATAATTGTTTTTTTTACCCATATGTATATTTTATCCTTTATGAAGTATAAAGATATCCAAAGCCATGTTTATTATATTGCAGGCCAAGTGTCTTGAAACTGGCGAAACGGTTGCAATTAAAAAAGTTCTGCAGGATAAGAGATACAAAAACCGTGAACTGCAAACAATGCGCCTTCTTGATCACCCGAATGTTGTCTCTCTCAAACATTGCTTCTTTTCAACCACTGATAAGGACGAGCTTTATCTTAATTTAGTTCTTGAGTACGTGCCCGAGACAGCCTACCGTGTGGCCAGACACTACAGCAAAGCTAACCAGAGAATGCCTATGATATACGTTAAGCTTTACACATATCAGGTCGGTCACTTTGGATAGGTTGAAAGTTTTGCAATTTGGATTCTCGCGTGTCTTAATTTTAGTGAACTCCTTTTTGCTCTGAAATTGTTATCATATTTGCAAATATCCAATCCAAATCCATAGTATCTCGGTTCATTACGTGTTGGTTTTACAGATTTTTAGAGCTTTGGCATATATCCATGGCATAGGAGTCTGCCATAGGGATATCAAACCTCAAAACCTTTTGGTAAGCACTTAAAACAGAAGTAAATGAGCATGTATCCTGAATCAACAATTTCACCCATTTACTATATTGTTGCAGGTTAATCCCCATACACATCAGCTCAAACTCTGTGATTTTGGAAGTGCCAAAGTTTTGGTATTAACCTTTATTTTATCCAATTAATTTTGATAGTGACCTAGTATATCCGTCCTTCCTCATCGTCACTTTTTTTTAATTGTTTTGATAAGCGTGCCTTCTTTGTCTTAAACTTCGATATCTGCTATTCCATTTGGTAAACCGTAAATGGTAACAACTCTGAATATATTACATGTAACAGGTGAAAGGCGAGCCAAATATCTCTTACATCTGCTCGAGGTACTATCGTGCACCAGAACTAATATTTGGAGCTACTGAATACACTACTGCAATCGACATCTGGTCTGTTGGTTGCGTCCTCGCTGAACTTCTTCTTGGACAGGTACTTAATAGACCTAGAGCTCTTCTAGTTTGAAATGAAAATAAAAGGAATTATTAATTGATGGTGTTTTGGGCTTGTTTTGACTGGTCATTTATTTTGTACGTGTAGCCTCTTTTCCCCGGTGAGAGCGGAGTTGATCAGCTTGTGGAAATCATTAAGGTAAATCATACCTATTTACTCGAGAATAATATTTGAATTAGGGATAATTAAAAAATCCCTCTTCAGGTTTATCTAGTTATAAAAAATAACAATTGTTTTTCAAAGTTATAGCCCCCTTGAGTCTTGTATCTTCTTAAACAGCACCCTATTCTGGTGTAATTTTTTTAATAGTAGAATCATAGTATTAGGCATCAGCAAGGTATTTGTCTTCTTGAATTATAACTTTTACTTTTCTATTCTTATTAGATTCAACACCAAAAGTATTTTTGTAGTAAACTTTTTGTTTCATTTTTTTACGTGGTTTCCAAATGACTAAATTAAAAAGCTGATTTGGAACTTTTTAACTTAGGTTCTTGGGACTCCAACTCGGGAGGAAATAAAATGTATGAATCCAAATTACACCGAGTTCAAGTTCCCCCAGATCAAAGCTCATCCATGGCACAAGGTAGGAATTGTATTAATTGATGTTTTTTGTAATATTTTGTTTTTTTACCTGTTTTGCTGATAAATTTTTCATTAATAATTGTATTTAATTTATCTTCTTGCAGATTTTCCACAAACGAACACCACCTGAAGCTGTAGATCTTGTGTCTCGACTTCTTCAGTACTCTCCAAACTTAAGATACTCTGCAGTGAGTATTCCCTTCAAATCCGCAGATAATAAATATAGCATCAAGTATCTCATCTTGTGAGGTCATCTAAAAAATTACTCTCGACGTTTGATCTCCTTATGAAAATTAGGGTCTAGTGTTGGACTGTCTATTGATGGTGGGGTGGGCATACTCTAAAGTCTAAATGTGAAAGATCATACTCCAGTAATTTTTTCAAATATTTTAAGCAACTCGTTGAATTTCTTCACTGTATTTTGTCCCACCAAAGACAGTCTCATGCTAGATTTTGTGCTATATGAAAAATATACATTTATCTCTTAGTCAGAATCACTTGTGCCCCCTTACACAAACACCTTCTTTCGATCCTCATTTTTTAGGCTGGCTATTTTTAGACATCCATTTCCCCAAATTAACCCTCGATAATTTTCCTAATGTAAGCAAATGGCATTTGTTTTTTACTTTTTAATTTCATGAATCATGTGCAAATTTCATTTTTTTTTTCAGTTGGAAGCTTGTGTACACCCATTTTTTAACGAACTTCGCGACTCTAATGCCCGGCTTCCGAATGGTCGCCCACTGCCGCCCCTTTTTAACTTCAAGCCTCCAGGTTTAATCTCTTATTCCGATCACCACTGTGTGTTTGTGTGTGTGTGTGTGTGTGTGTGTGGTCCTTAGTCGAGCTTTGCATTTTGCAGAATTGAAAGGAGCATCGTTGGAACTACTTTCGAAACTGATACCTGAGCATGCTAGGAAGCAGTTTCCACCCCTCAGTTCTTAGTGTTTAATAGTACTGTATGTTGTATTATCATGTGGAGACAACTAAACAAATGTGTGCATTTTTATCTCTTTCGCTGACGGTAAAAAGACTTGGGACGTCTTCTAATTGTGACTCTGTATTATTTGCCTATCTATCTAATGTTCAAACATTAGTTTTCATTATTGGTATACTATCTCCTAATGATTTGTTGGTTATGGATTCACGTTTTCTTGTTTTTTAAGCTGTTATATCTGCAAAATCCAAAGAAAGGAATCGTACACACTTACACACCTATAAATAAAACCACTACTTGTTATGCTACTCATAAGTTGTGAAAAAAAGTAAAGAAAGTTTAGTGTGATTATTTCTAAAAAGTAGTATACTAATTAAAAAAGAAAAGTATAAAAATATACATGAAATATCATAAAATGACTTGAATAATGATGCATTTGATTTGTGTATTAAGAATAAATGGATGCATTTAATTTGTGTATTAACAAGTTGTCATACATTAAATTAAAAAATACATATTTTCCAACACTTATTGTCACGACCTGTTTTATTTATTTGATTAAATAAAAGAAATACAAGGAATAATTTTTAAAGATCAAATGGAGCAAGATGCAATTTTTTTCAAACTCCACGTCGGTATAATCAATTTTTAACGATAAAAAAGTTTAAATTATAGTAAATGACGCAGCGAAAAAATATTTATAACTTTGAGCACGACACGCACTAAACAAATTTACTTATTAAATATTTGTACGAATCACGGCATTCTCGACTACTCCAGTTTATCAAATAGCATCACCTTGTTATTACACGATCTAGACGATCACATCTCCTCATTGCTTCTCCTCTTCTTTTATTCCCGGTTGCGGCTTTTCTCTCTCGCTCTCTATATTTTCCCAGCGATACTACAAAACTCTTTTATTCCCGGTTGCGGCTTCTCTCTCTGGCTCTCTATATTTTCCCAGCAATACTACAAAACTATTTAGAAGTCATATCTCTCTCGCTCTCTATATTTTCCCAGCGATACTACAAAACTATTTAAAAATCATGTACGTACGCTGTGCATATTTCGCGGGAATATATATTTGTTTTATTGTTGCAGTATTAAAAAATTATAATCATCGACCTCTCCTAGCTACTTGAAATTTAATCGAATCCAATGAGATATAAATTCAAATTCCAAAAACCTAATAATTGATTTTTTTGTTAATTTAATTAATACTCTATTTAATTTATTTTATTTTTAAAAAACTATATTTATTATTTTTATAAATAAAAAACAAAAATAATTAATATTTATTTATAAAACTTATCCACCCACAATTAACTTAATCTAATAAATTTTATTAATGTAATAAAGAAGTCATGTACGCACGCTGCACTCTGTGCATAATTTCGCGGGAATATATATTTGTTTTACCGTTGCAGTATTAAAAAATTATAATCATCGACCTCTCCTAGCTACTTGAAATTTAATATATAAATTCAAATTCCAAAAACCTAATAATTGATTTTTTGTTAATTTAATTAATACTCTATTTAATTTATTTTATTTTTAAAAAACTATATTTATTATTTTTATAAAAAAAAATAATAATTAATATTTATTTATAAAACTTATCCACCCACAATTAACTTAATCTAATAAATTTTATTAATGTAATAAAATTATTGATATTATTCTAAAATAGTACGTATAAAAGATAAATAAAAAACAAAAATAATTAATATTTATTTATAAAACTAATCCACTTACAATTAACATAATCTAATAAAATTTTATTAACGTAATAAAATTATTGATATTATTCTATAATAGTATAAAAAATCTAATCACTTTTACATTATTAATTTAGATTATTAATTTGGTGAAAAAATTATATATATTTTTAATATAACAATTTATTTTACTCTTCTAAATTTAAATTAAAAGTAATTTCAATTAACGCAATAAATTTGTAAATTTAAATCAATTCTAAATTCTTCTATTAATCCGATAAAACAATTAATTAGTACTTAAATTTAAAATGTATAAAATCAAATAATCCACGTTGTTACACGATCTAGATGATCGACATCTCCTCATTGCTTCTCCTCTTCTTTTATTCCCGGTTGCGGATTACACGATCTAGACGATCGACATTCGACATCTCCTCCTCATTGCTTCTCCTCTTCTTTTATTCCCAGTTGCGGCTTCTCTCTCTCGCTCTCTCTATTTTCCCTCTCCTCCCAACGTCGGGAACTCTTAATATGCACCATATATTAATTATTTATTAAATTCTCTCTCCTCTCGAATTTCTCTCCTCTCTCGTACCTTTATTTCTGTAAAAAAAAAGTACTCATTTGTTTTCTCCAATTCTCAAATCAAGCAAATATTGAGAAGACAAAATCGATTAAAAAAAGTTTGCCAAATTTCGATTCAGTCAGTGAAGGTTTCGGTGAGGAAATCGAGGGGGATGAGATAATCAAGTAATTTTGTTTTCCAATATCGACTAGAATTCGCCGCGGTAAGAATCCAACATGTTGGGGACTTGCGGTAAGACTGTGAATGTTTCTCTCCTCATGTAAGAGAAGGCGTGGAAACAATTTCGAATTGGAGTTCTTCATCGAGATAGAGGCAACAATGCGAGGAACAAGCGTCGTCGCCGTCATCATTAAGGACCGACCTCCCATGTGGAAAAACTCACAACGAATTGTAACGAATGTGGAGGCATCAACAATTTTTCAGTAAAAAAAAGTTTGTTCTAATCTAATGAATTTTAATTTTTTGAAAGCTTTTTTGTTTCGATTTTGACATATGAATCGATCCGCTTTTCAGCCCTTCTTTTCGCTATAACTTTGAACTGAAATCTGTTAAAGTTTTAAATTGAAATTTGATTAGAATTATGAAAAAGGGGTCGACTCGCAGTCAACGTGCTGAAACAGAAAAGTCAGTCACTGTAACGAGTTTAAGTTCTGCTGTCCAGAGAACAACAGATTGAGTACTGCTGTCACAGAACAGCAGATTCAGTTGTGCAGCGAAAATAGTAAAAAGTACAGCAACTGGGAAACGTAAAGAACAAGGATATAATCTTCGAAAGTTGTATTAATCAATACAACCTACCAAGCTGCTTCAAAATCAATAAACTTTCACTATAATCGTGAATACAAAATAATCCGAAAAAAAATAAATAAAGACTAAACAATCACGAGATTGAATAGTTAGTACTCGGATAAATAAGTAAAAAATAAAAATGTGTGCTGAAAATATTTTTCTCTCCAATATAGCGCTTCAGCTTCTTTTTTTTCAATCCACCTAAGTCTTCTATTTATAAGGTACTAGTCTTGTCCTCCAAGTAATAAGTCTCTTATGGTAAAAAGACTCCTTCCATAACTAGAAGATCTTGTACCTTATCTTGTAGATCTTGAATATCTTTTCCTCTTTATCTTGGATTCTCCTCCCAATAATAATTATTCCCAAAATAAATATTCCACCAAAGAAAGTCAAAATTAGTCAAAGTAAAAATTAATTAAATTAATTAATTCCGACTCCAACAAACTCCCCATTTTTGTCTTTCTGAAGGTGTCGTCAACTCTTCGATGTCAAACCTCCTCTAGAAGTAATGTCGAGACGACTCCCCCTACAGATATGAACTCTCTTGGCAAATGTAATCAACTCTGCTCCCCCTACGAAAATAAACTTCATATGAAGTCGTAAAACTCCCCCTGCAAAGCTGGCTTCGTACTAAGTACTGGTACTTGGAACTGGGAAGTCTTGCAGCAGGTCTTGAACTGGGAACTGGGAACTGATTACTGGGACTGAGAACTCTTGAACGAACTGCGGTCTCTGTACTCAACAGGAAATATACACAGAGTGTACTAAACAGGAACAGTGCTCTCATCAGGTGAGTCAGAACAGGAACTGGTGGCAGATCAGTCGCACAACACATGAAAAACAGGAACTGGAAAACCAGTCATAAAACTCATGAAAAATTTACTCCCCCTTGATGTGAGACTGGTCGAACACGTATAAGAAACACACTCCACAAAACATGGGTTAGGAGATAATGAAGAGAGATCGAATAATCAAATGTCAAATATACCAAACAGAAATAAAATTGAAGACAACTAATGTGGCAGTCAAGAAGATCAAGAGTTTTAAACACTTAGAGAGAACTCAGATATCAGTGCACAACCACCACATTCCATGTCGAGTCAACAATGGTCTAAAACCAAATTATACTAGTCCAGCAACTACACAACAGTTATATCGAGTTCAGCATATTGAATGCTGAATAGTCCAATAAGCGAGAAAATCAACTTCGATGCTCATCAATACATAAATTTAATTCTACACTCGGTTTTTCAGAGACCTTTTTTTTTTTTTGATTTTTTTTTTTGATTTTTTTTTATTTGATTTTTTTTTTGTCTCTGGTACCGAACAGTGTAGAAGTATGATATGCAAGCAAGTTATACATCAGGAGTGAAATAATAACACTTTCATCTCTTTGCGAAATTTTTAAGACCTCGAATTCTCAACTGAACTGAACATAAAAATTGAGTAGTCACTATACCAGTATACATACCAGTCAGTACTCATGTTGACTCAACCTCCCCGATCACTTCATGCGGTGCAAAGACAAAGAGATTTCCTTTGTGTCGAAAACCTCTCAAAACTTAAAGGCTTTGTTAGAATATCAACAAGTTCTTTTTCCGTATTGACATATTCTAATTTGATTACCTTTTTCGCAACACTATCTCTGCTGAAGTGACGTCGGTTGTTGACTTCTGAAGTACTATAGTGATTTGTTCGGTTGACATCTTTCAAATGTTTTATTTAGGGACTTGATTTGATCTTCAGGAATTCAGTGTCTGTTCTAGTCTTCTGTCTGCACAGTGTTCTGTCAGTGTCTGTACCACTATCGTGTCTTGTTAGATTTTCACTGGTACACATCAGTGTTGTCCTCCTGGTTGAGTCTACAGTGTGTGGTACTCGTACTTGTTTTCCTTTCAGACAATCTCCACACTCAAAATCTGCAGTTGAGTGACCATCAGCAGCATCCAGTTCTTCAGACATTGATCTTGGTTCATCATCAGTTGAGTCATCATATGAAGTGTCGTGTACTGCATTAGGTAAGTCATCAGCTGGTTCTGCAACAGGTTCTGGAATATGTTCTTCAACAGATACTGGTACAGGTACTGGAACATGTTCTGCAACAGGTACTGGAACAGTTTCTCCAACTGTTGTATCAACTACCTGCAAAATAGTAGACATGGTGTTTCCAGCATAATAGCAATTATTCAGTGACCTAACACCTTTCATAATGCACTTAGCATTTTCATCAAACACTTCACAAGACTCTTTGTTGAACTTCACATTTAAACCATTATGACAAAGTTGACTAACACTTGTAAGATTTGACTTTAGTCCTTTGACATGAAATATATTGGTCAAGTTTGGTAAACCATGAACATTCAAAACTCCTTTACCAACAATCTTACCCTTACCACCACTACCGTAAGTCACATAACCTCCGTTGTAAGAAGTGTAGTCCACTAAACAGTTTTTGTTACCAGTCATGTGACTAGAACAACCACTGTCAAAGTACCATGCACCTGAAAATTTTGATTTAGAAAATGTCAGTACACTATTACACAAAATCTGGGACTTTGGTACCCAAACAACTTCTGGTCTCTGAACAGGGTTTGAGGCTTTGTTGGCATGTCCTGTACTCATTGTAGTTTTGGTACATGAACCAGATTTGTTCACAAATCTTTGTCTACTGTCTCTCATCCTTATCCTGCAATATGGCTTAATATGTCCTGGAACAAAACAGTAATGACAAATATACTTCTTTTTCTTTATGGTTTGTTCAGTACTAACTTGTAGCTTTTTAGTAAAATCTTGATGTTCAGTAGCAAGTTCAGAAGTACTGGGACTAGTTATGTCATTCGAAGTACTAGTACCAGCTTTTACAAAAGGTTTTCCACTTGTTGAGACAACTTTTGAAAGAACAACATTTGAAAGGTTTTGATTGTGTACTTCATTATCATGTTTTTGATAACCTAAACCACATTTATCATCATGTCCCATAACTAATAATTCATCAAGAGTGGTTTTACCTTTGTTCATCTTCTTGAATGTTGCATTTGCTTCCTCCAACTTGTTTTTAGTCTTGTTCAGTTCTTGATCCTTCTTTGTCAACTCAAAATCCCTTTTTGTCAGCATGCTTTCAAGTCTTGATAGAGTTTCTTTTTGTGATGTGTTCTCAGACCGAAGCAATAAAAAATCCTTACATTGCTTTTTATACCTTTCTCGAAAACTATCATGCAATTCTTTGAGTTCAAAAAGAATATGGACCGTCTCCTCTTGAGAAATTTCTTTTTCATCATCTGTATCATCACAAGCAGAAGTTAAGCAAAACGATGTTGAGTAATCATTATCATACCTGACACAAGTTTCTGATATTGTTGAGTCATCAGACCATTCAACATCGGACAATGTTCTCTCATCAACATGAGCAATCAGTGCAGTTTCTCTAGTCGTAGGACTTAACAGTTCTTCATCAGATGATGCTTCACCATCACTAAATGTTATGAAACTATCGGGTTTCCCATGCTTGTGCAATGTGTTGGGACACTCATTGGCAATGTGACCAGAACCTTTACATGCTCTGCACTTGATGGTTGGGTGACTGTTCTGACCTGAGATGCTGAGTGAACGTCTAGGTCCTTTAGGACTCGTCTGCTGAGGGTATGAACTGTTGGGATATGTCCTTCGATCCTACGTGTGCAATCGATAAAGTCATAAGGTCGTCTATGGATGTTAAATGATTATTCGATAATATTAATTGCTGGGAGCAATATAATATTGATCGATAATTATACCTACAGGGTCACACACGGGCTCGAAGATGATGTACGATGCTTGATATATATATATATATTGATTTAGAATCAATATTTACGTGGATTTAATTCACATGCATGGGATGCATGGCTTGCATGGATGCATGTCACATAGTGTGACATGGCATGCCACACAAGCAAGTGGGACCACATACAATGCATAGTGGCATGTGTATGTGGCATGACCTTTCACCTCCTTTGTAACTCCTTTTGCATGTTAATGGTGCATAATTGATGCCCATTATGTTGGAGGTTACAATGGGGTGTTATGGCATGCATAATGATGCTAATATATGGATGAAAATCAGATTTTCATCATACATAACATTGAACCACGAAATCCACACAATAGAGAGAAAGGAGAGAGTGTTCTTGGAGAACCGACTCGATCAAGCAAAGTGTTCGTCATCCGGGTTCGTGTGCAACACGTAGAGGCCGGGCCATTTGTGCGGCTTCAACATCCGGATGATCCAAAGGCGTGACGGGGTCATTCCAAAGGTGAACAATTCGTGGCTGATCCATAAAGGTGGTTCGATCAACTCAACACCACCTTAACCAACGTCAACGATCAACAAATGTAAGAACTCGTTGATCCCTATATATATATATATATATATATATATATATATATATATATATATATATATATATATATATATATATTAGATGTGTATATATATGTTTATATGTGTTCTTATACACATTATGTGTGCACTAAGATCCAAGCATGATAGATTTATATGCTTTACACGCTTCCGCACACACGGTATATCGATCGGATCGGTGTACCGATACCTTCAATTGGTATCAGAGCATAGGGCTCGTGCACACTTTTGTGTTGGACACAAGAAGTTTAATCAACATAATTGGATTATTTGTTTAATTGTGATTATGTGATTAGATGTAAGGCTGGCCACCGTTAGTGGTCGGGTGAATGAAATTGTCGTTTTTTACGTTTCGATTGGCCATAGTCTTTTGAGGGCTGCGTCCCTTGGAATCATTTGTAATAGATAGGTTTTTCTATTATATTTGTATTGTACTACTTGTAAGCGATGGACTTGGTCCATGGTTCGATGGAGGATCTCCGCTCTCCGGCGAAAACGAGAAGAAACGAATCAAAACGAAGCGAAACGGGCGAAAACCGGGCTGCTGGAGCAAAACGGCGGGCGCCGTTTGTGCTCTGGCGGGCGCCGAATGTATTCGGCGGGCGCCGTTTTGGAAACGGCGACCGCCGAAAGGCTGTTTTTAGGTCAGCCCCGTTCTATACCCTTTTGGCGACCGCCGTTTTGGAAACAGCGACCGCCAGTGGTGTTCGGCGACCGCCGATTGTAAAACGACGGGCGCCGTTCGTGTTTTTTGGGGTACGGACTATGGTTGGCCTAAATCGGCGAGCACTGAACTGATACGGCGGGCGAGGACCAGTCCAGAAGATGTTCAAGACCTATTTTGTTGCTTTTAATCTTTTCGTTTGAGAGTTGTGAGGTTCTAGGGTCCTTTCGATTTCGTATTTATTTGCTTTGCTAGTTATAGGTTGTTTTATGTTATAAATGTTCAACTTACATATAAACAAACCTATGAATGCAAGTTCCTAAAATAATGAGTATAATGTCTTGTCCAAAACATCGCACCCATAAAGCCCTCGATCATAAGTTGGTAGGTCCGCCTTAGCGGGGTACTACTTGTTATCTTGGGATAAGTGGGAGTAAGGGTTAGACCCTTACACGTGAGTTTGGTTTTCTCATCGATAGATCCACTGCAGGCGTGGCTATCGAGACATGAGATGAGAATGGGACTCTCATCGACCGAGAGTGACATTAGATGTCATTGACATGGGATGTCTACCTATCTTGGATTTCTTAAGTGCGGACTCAGTCGGCTTAAGGATTCACAAGATGAGGGTCTTGGGATCGTTTTGTTCAAGGGAACATAGATATTGTATATCGATTGAACAAAATGGAACAAATAAGGAGTTTTGATAGACAACCTTATTTGTTTACCGCTTTGTGGATGTTTACATACTTTAGTTATCTTTCTTTTGTAGTTTATCATGTCAAATATCAACTCAATTCAAGTTTGGTTCAATTCTTGATTGTAAAAAAAAATTGAACAACACAAATTTTCTTGATTGACAACGTAATTTGAGGATGGTCCTCAAATACGAATACAAAGAGAATGTGTTAGATTACCAATTCCTATGATATCATTGAACAAGTCAATAGCATGTTCGGGGAACATACTATGATTGAGCGGTTAGGTATGACCAGGGTCATGCTGGAATTCGATATCCCGGGGTATCAAAAAATGCGGAACCGATAACCCCGACCGAAATCCCGTCGCCGGAAACCAATCACGAGCACCACGATATCCGGAGCTCAACCGGAGAGTCGCCGCGGGATGAACCCGCGGCCGAAACCCTAGCCGAGCCCCACCGTGGGCTCGCGATCGCGTGCGATCGCATGGGGCTGCTCCGGCAGCCCCGGGCGGCGGTGAGTCCGGCAACTTCACCGCCGTCGCCGCCGTGAGGAGGGGCGCCAGCCGAGGCACCAGCCCTCGGCAGCCCCGCGATCGACCTCACGGTCGATCGCTCGCCCCGGCTCCAGCCGGGGCTTCCCTCTCGCGCACGCCGCGATCGAACCCTAGGTTCGATCGCACCCCTCGGCTCCCAGCCGAGGGTCCTTCGAACGTTCGCCAGGGATCTCGAATCCCCGTCCCCGAAGTTCGTCGTTTTCACGGATCTTGTGTTCATGTATATGTCACAATTTAATTCACATAAATTCACACGAAGGAGTTTATGATTTGTACCTTTTGATTTGTTGTGCGGAGAAACAAAATCAATCGAAGACCTTTGAATCTTCCCACGTATTCCTTGCACTCCGTTCGAACGTCGGGTGGGCGACGATCTATCGAACTCCTATGGATCTCCTTCAACTCTCTAGAATATCAAGTATGATAATTCTTGTCTTATTCAAGTTATGAATTATGAAGGCCATGTAGTGCTTTTATAGGCTACGTAGGGGATGATTGCTCAAAAGTTATTTATAAAATCCGAAAGATTTACGAGTGTAAATCCCCCGAGTCGGTCTCTCGTGGAACAATACTATCGGCACGTGAACGTCACTTTGTATACGTTAAGTACGAGTTTCGAAAGGGGAAAGAAAATCATTATCATCTAAGGGGGGTTGCAATTGAGTGTTTGATTATCAACTAGTACGAGTATTTAAAACGAGTAATTAAAAGATCGAGTTGTAACAAATGTGTTTTGGAAGCAAGGGTGTCTTAATTACTCTTCCTAACGAACTAGAGTTGACGATATTTATAAAACTCTCAATTAACTAATAATCGGACTATGATCACGGTGTTGTCACGTTCTCCCTCACCAAAGATCACTCACACATCGACCGTATGGTCCACTAGCGATATACCCGAGGTTGTTCGACACGAGACCACAAATCGAGAGGTGTAATTGTCCAATTACTAGAAATCAAGTTACTTGAGAAATCAACTCTAATTCATTGAGGAATTTCATCAAACACCCTTACAAAAGATTTAGCTAGTCATGATCAAGCACTCAAAATCACAATCCACAATCGAGTAAGCCATAATCGAGAGAAAACAAAGAGAATCTCACCTCGAGAGCAATGGAATCGATGGATGAAGAAAACGATCGAACCGAGCTTCCGAAATCGAGGTCGGACTTCAACTTGTCACCCGAAGAAACCGCTCCGATGAAAACGTCGGGCTCGATGCGAGGAATATCGTTTGTGAATGAGATTCAATCGGATTCTCGACGTACGGAATTTAGATCGTGAATTTGTGTTGAGGAATTGAAGAACATGAAAATGGAAATTGGATTGCTTGAGGAGAAAGCTAGAAATGTAATGTGTAAAGTGAGGAATGAAAGTTAGTTGAGGGGTCTACTCTCTCCAAGCTACAAACAACTATTTATAGTTTATCCACAAGACTAACCAAAAATACCAAAAAGCCCTTAAAACAAGTCAAACATAAGTCAAGACTTTATTCCTTCTCAATTTTCGCCCAAGAGAAGTGCTGATGCGTTCTTGGAGTAACTGGAACTTGCTAGCTAATCATATCGCCGATCCAACCGTTGATATTGTAGATATAGAAGTTGGGAACATCCTGTTAAAATTTCAGGTCAATCCAACGGTTAACGAAGCCGCAAAGACATTTTTTCCGAAGCCGCGCAGTGCGCGTCGCTCGCGGTAAATCCGCGTCGCTCGCAGGCTAAGTGCACTGACCCACACGTCGCTGCAGCTCATATCGCGTCGCTCGCGGTGATTTTGTCGTCCGACAACTTCGGGTGTCGTCCGACAGCTGGGTGTCGGCCGACGGAAAAGTGTTGTCGTCCGACGTCTTCACGATTTCACTCCTTTAAAAATCTGGTTTCTTACTCCGACTTCTATGGCTTATATCTTCGTCCTCGGAACTCATTTAGCCAAAGTGACCGTTGAAACTGTAGCTATATAAGTCTTCTACGTGCTGTAGAAATTTGGGGACGATCCAACGGCGGAATTGTCGGGGATGACCATTCTTCTACGACTGCGCAAAGCTGGAATCGACATGAACCCTTTTGTGTATTTCTTCTCGTTTTTGCTCGATTCTCGTCCAAACTCTACAAAACCAAAACCATGACAACATAAACACATAATCACGTTAATAGGATGAATAAAAGCACAAAAAACAATACAAGAAAGTTACACAAAACAATAGAAAATGTCGCACAAAAACGTACGAAACAACTCCCCCACACTTAAATCATTGCTCGTCCTCGAGCAAACAAAAGAACACAATGAACAACAAAAACAAGGCAAGTTATCCACAAAAGAGGTTAGAAATTAATTCCGGCTATCGATAAAAAACAAGTACTACCGAGAAAAGTTCAAACACCACAAAGATCACATCGAGCGAGTTCATAAGCAATCGGGTTACCTCAACAAACCGTCTTTTTCCTCACAAAGGGATGCACTCGTTTCTTATAACTCTCGAAGCAAGGGTCCACTCAAAACATGCTATGCAAGCGAATAGAGGCAAATCAAGAGATACTTGCATATAAGAATAACCGGGAACAAAGAGTGTATAATCAAGGAAAGACGTCATGTAATAACTCAAAATGCGCAAAGGATAACAACCATAGGCAAGCATACACGTAAGACTCCACTCATCAAGTTTATCAATCTCAAGAATCAAGGAACTCTAATCAACACAAGGTTGTAATGGGGCTAGGCTAGGGGAGATTCGGGAAATTTTTAGGAATAGTAACTCATTGGCCATTGTGGCCCCATCCTTATTTCTCCTTTCCTCACCCTCATCACCACACTCAACTCTCAAAAGAACACTCAAGGATCACTTTTATACAATGAAACTCTTAACCTATTTTTCGGGTCATCAAGGAATAATGAAAATCAAGTACTCACACTTTATGAATTTAGAATGATGCTCACTCTCAATAAGAACTCTCTCATATATAGTGGATATTTCTTCACTTTTTTCTCTTTTTTTTTTATATAGAGAGGCAATAATAGCATGGAGCAATATTTGGGAGTACATGTGGTTTAAATGCCCACATAATAATGAATCAATCAACGCAAAGGTGGCTACTAGCAAACACCTCGAGGTACGAAACCCTCATCACACAACACGGAATCTTTCTCACACATAAAGAATGAAGCACTCACACTCCAACATCGGCTTGGGGGTGATGAAAGAACGGGTATAACGTGGTCTCAAAGGGCTTAGCTAGGGTGTCCCACGACGGGCTCGGGGGTTTATAAATCTCCTTGAAATGGTTTTATCCTAAGTGATTAGTTCCCATCATTTTCAAGATCATGAATGTTATGATAAAGAGCTTTGAAATCCGAAATACACGAGTTCTAGTTATCTCATATCCTTAAAACACACCGAGTTATAGAACAAGAAAGCATGAGTCTCAAGAAGCAACGAGATTTTAGAATTACGCTCAAGAAAAGAAGTTTATCAAGGCTAAAACCTCACAATCGGCTTTTGAAAAATTCGAATTTGTTTAACGCAACAAAATTACTTACTTACTCACCCAACAATCAACTTTGAAATACCCACCTTTCTCAAAAAATTTAGTTAAGCCGGAAAGAACTTCATTTTTCGATCGTTTCAAACTTCCCGAGGTTTCGGACTCCCCCCCACACTTAGAAATAGAGCATGTCCCCATGCGAACAAATAGCATGCATAAGTCAAGAAAAATCGGGCATGACCTCTACGTATATAAAGGAACCGGGGAACAACCAAAACCACACAACAAGAATAAACAACCTAACACAACACAAAATAAAACAACACACAATAATAAACATCCCAAAGTAAAATATCCACCAAATAAAAAGGGAACATCCCTACAAACCACAAGTTCACAATCACTACGAGGAGAGCAAGAGGGTTAGAGATCACCGAATTTTCAATTCTCGGGGGTGCGGTGTCTCTCGTAGTCCATGGGCCTCCTAGCATCCATCCTCAAACACAAAACATCAATCCTATCATGGAGCTCGGTCATGGAATGGTAGAAATATGCGAGAAGAGAGAATCGTCACATCAAAGGGCTTGGCCATCGGGTCATAGAGCATCCACACACTCTCCTACAAAAAGAAGAACAAACATAAAGGATAATGCCTTGGGTTGCCTCCCAAGAAGCGCTTGTTTTTCGTCTTTAGCTCGACGTCCGTGGGATTGCCCCCACGTGGCACTCGGTTTATGGCTCCGAGCTATACCATCTCAAGGCTAAAAATATCGAACTATACTTTCTCAAGAAGACTAACTCGGCTAAGGGATCAAGATCCTCGAGAGTAGAGAGCATTAGAGCACGTATGGTGAGATATCGAAGAGAAGTGAATGAAATAACGATCTCCCCCACACTTGGATCTAGATGTAGAAAGTAAATTCCTTCCATCTCGGGTGCTAAAAATATTGAGCTATATTTTCTTAGATAGAGCATTTCGACCAAAGGAGCTCGATCCTCCAAATGGAAAGAAGTGAAGGCTCGCCATAAATTTGGAAACGGGTCCATCGACCATAAGTCATGTCTCTCATCCACCGGACTCTCTAAAAATATCGAACTATATTTCCGGAGGAATACCGTCTCGGGTAATGGCTCACGAGCCTCAATATAGAATTCATCGCTCGACCGACCATCAACAAATCCAACCTCGGTTCTCAACTCAAATAAATCTAATAAACTCTCAACCAAACCGCAAATAATGTCAATAAATCTATTACCCGGATTAGGCGGCTTAGGCGGGTCGAGATCACCATCATCGTCCTCGTAAGTCTCAATAGACAAGGGAGGGAGCACACAAGAAGTGTAGAATCCAATATCGACTCCCAAATCCTCTAAACCATAAATTCTCCGACCAAAACCCCATGATTTCCTCTTCACTTGAACATCCCGAACCGGAGAAGGATTAGGAATCTCAATCATGAAATCACAATGAACATGCTCTTCTAAAACCTTCTCCGTGTCTTTAACAACATCCCCATCATGATCAACCGGATAAGGTATTACCTCGTAATCTAAGAACTCAACATCACACTCCAAGGGATACTCCACATTTAAGGTCTCTTTACCTTCATCCACTTCCAACAACATCATGTTCTTATCAAAGAGGGAGAGCATCGGTGTATCATATTCCAAAGAATTCGGAGTTTCAAGACGAGACTCACCCGGAATATCTAGGATAGGAAAGGTCATCGGGACATTTAATGTCTCTTTACTCTCATTGGATACTAGAACAATTTTCTCTTTCGATGGAGTGATCACCAAGGAAGCTATGTCGAGGTCGTCATCGGAAATCAAATCAAAGCACGAGAACTCTTCCACATAATCGATAATAGCATCAAGGAGCAAATGTTCTATCTCAACCTCAATCACATCTATAAAAATGTCCAAAGGAGGAGAAAGTGGTGTGGAAGATTTTGGTGCCTCTCGAAAAAAGCGATCAATGAATACCTCAAAAATATCATCCCATGTAGACTTGGAAGAAGGTGGCAAACTCGAGAACCAATCCCTAGCTTCATTCCTCATACAATAGCAAAAACACCACACTCTCAACTCATCTTTACCAAAACCGACTAACGGAAAGGTGTCAACCACAATAGAAAAGTCTTTGAGGAACTTAATGGCATTCTCACTCGACAACCCGGAAAATGAAGGCAATTGAGACAAATGTTGGGACGTGAGCTTCTCTTCTCGGGCCCTCGGCTTACAACTTTCGCTAGAGGAGTTGGAACGGTGCCTCTCATAATGTTCTTTATCATCATAGCGACTCCCCGACAAATGGAGATGTGGTTTTGAGAAATCTCCTATTGGTCTCCGTTTAGCATCTTGCCTCAATGAAGGTTGATGATGATATGCTTTTCCACTCCCAACATTATCCATATGGTAGTGTCTACGACCTTGATCTAGTGATGTCTCTCTTTCTCGAAAATAATCTTGAGGAGGTGGGGACATGGACTCCCTCTCGGTACAAGAATACTCGCGGTATTTATGATGTTTCCGGTGGCGAGGAGGTGAATAATCTCGGTCATCTTCATATTTAGCATCGGTTTGCCGAGGTCGGCGATATGGATCATGGACCCGTTGATTGTACCGATGACTTGAAGAAGAGTTACCCCTCTCGGATGGGTAATCGTAATCATCAATGTAAGAAGCTCGGTTATCGTTGCGTCTAGCCATTTGATCAACTCGGTCGTTGTAGGAGAGATGGAAGTATGAAAGGGAGAACGTCTTCAACCTTGCATACTCAACTCTCAAAGAAACGGATTACACGCACCGAGTGTAAAATACAACGATAACACGAGAAATGACAAAAATAAACAAAACAAAAATAAACAAAGAAACAAGAACTTAACTAACACAAAATTCAATTCACGTCGCCTAAATTGCTCCCCGGCAACGGCGCCATTTTGATTGCTCAAAAGTTATTTATAAAATCCGAAAGATTTACGAGTGTAAATCCCCCGAGTCGGTCTCTCGTGGAACAATACTATCGGCACGTGAACGTCACTTTGTATACGTTAAGTACGAGTTTCGAAAGGGGAAAGAAAATCATTATCATCTAAGGGGGGTTGCAATTGAGTGTTTGATTATCAACTAGTACGAGTATTTAAAACGAGTAATTAAAAGATCGAGTTGTAACAAATGTGTTTTGGAAGCAAGGGTGTCTTAATTACTCTTCCTAACGAACTAGAGTTGACGATATTTATAAAACTCTCAATTAACTAATAATCGGACTATGATCACGGTGTTGTCACGTTCTCCCTCACCAAAGATCACTCACACATCGACCGTATGGTCCACTAGCGATATACCCGAGGTTGTTCGACACGAGACCACAAATCGAGAGGTGTAATTGTCAAATTACTAGAAATCAAGTTACTTGAGAAATCAACTCTAATTCATTGAGGAATTTCATCAAACACCCTTACAAAAGATTTAGCTAGTCATGATCAAGCACTCAAAATCACAATCCACAATCGAGTAAGCCATAATCGAGAGAAAACAAAGAGAATCTCACATCGAGAGCAATGGAATCGATGGATGAAGAAAACGATCGAACCGAGCTTCCGAAATCGAGGTCGGACTTCAACTTGTCACCCGAAGAAACCGCTCCGATGAAAACGTCGGGCTCGATGCGAGGAATATCGTTTGTGAATGAGATTCAATCGGATTCTCGACGTACGGAATTTAGATCGTGAATTTGTGTTGAGGAATTGAAGAACATGAAAATGGAAATTGGATTGCTTGAGGAGAAAGCTAGAAATGTAATGTGTAAAGTGAGGAATGAAAGTTAGTTGAGGGGTCTACTCTCTCCAAGCTACAAACAACTATTTATAGTTTATCCACAAGACTAACCAAAAATACCAAAAAGCCCTTAAAACAAGTCAAACATAAGTCAAGACTTTATTCCTTCTCAATTTTCGCCCAAGAGAAGTGCTGATGCGTTCTTGGAGTAACTGGAACTTGCTAGCTAATCATATCGCCGATCCAACCGTTGATATTGTAGATATAGAAGTTGGGAACATCCTGTTAAAATTTCAGGTCAATCCAACGGTTAACGAAGCCGCAAAGACATTTTTTCCGAAGCCGCGCAGTGCGCGTCGCTCGCGGTAAATCCGCGTCGCTCGCAGGCTAAGTGCACTGACCCACACGTCGCTGCAGCTCATATCGCGTCGCTCGCGGTGATTTTGTCGTCCGACAACTTCGGGTGTCGTCCGACAGCTGGGTGTCGGCCGACGGAAAAGTGTTGTCGTCCGACGTCTTCACGATTTCACTCCTTTAAAAATCTGGTTTCTTACTCCGACTTCTATGGCTTATATCTTCGTCCTCGGAACTCATTTAGCCAAAGTGACCGTTGAAACTGTAGCTATATAAGTCTTCTACGTGCTGTAGAAATTTGGGGACGATCCAACGGCGGAATTGTCGGGGATGACCATTCTTCTACGACTGCGCAAAGCTGGAATCGACATGAACCCTTTTGTGTATTTCTTCTCGTTTTTGCTCGATTCTCGTCCAAACTCTACAAAACCAAAACCATGACAACATAAACACATAATCACGTTAATAGGATGAATAAAAGCACAAAAAACAATACAAGAAAGTTACACAAAACAATAGAAAATGTCGCACAAAAACGTACGAAACAACTCCCCCACACTTAAATCATTGCTCGTCCTCGAGCAAACAAAAGAACACAATGAACAACAAAAACAAGGCAAGTTATCCACAAAAGAGGTTAGAAATTAATTCCGGCTATCGATAAAAAACAAGTACTACCGAGAAAAGTTCAAACACCACAAAGATCACATCGAGCGAGTTCATAAGCAATCGGGTTACCTCAACAAACCGTCTTTTTCCTCACAAAGGGATGCACTCGTTTCTTATAACTCTCGAAGCAAGGGTCCACTCAAAACATGCTATGCAAGCGAATAGAGGCAAATCAAGAGATACTTGCATATAAGAATAACCGGGAACAAAGAGTGTATAATCAAGGAAAGACGTCATGTAATAACTCAAAATGCGCAAAGGATAACAACCATAGGCAAGCATACACGTAAGACTCCACTCATCAAGTTTATCAATCTCAAGAATCAAGGAACTCTAATCAACACAAGGTTGTAATGGGGCTAGGCTAGGGGAGATTCGGGAAATTTTTAGGAATAGTAACTCATTGGCCATTGTGGCCCCATCCTTATTTCTCCTTTCCTCACCCTCATCACCACACTCAACTCTCAAAAGAACACTCAAGGATCACTTTTATACAATGAAACTCTTAACCTATTTTTCGGGTCATCAAGGAATAATGAAAATCAAGTACTCACACTTTATGAATTTAGAATGATGCTCACTCTCAATAAGAACTCTCTCATATATAGTGGATATTTCTTCACTTTTTTCTCTTTTTTTTTTTATATAGAGAGGCAATAATAGCATGGAGCAATATTTGGGAGTACATGTGGTTTAAATGCCCACATAATAATGAATCAATCAACGCAAAGGTGGCTACTAGCAAACACCTCGAGGTACGAAACCCTCATCACACAACACGGAATCTTTCTCACACATAAAGAATGAAGCACTCACACTCCAACATCGGCTTGGGGGTGATGAAAGAACGGGTATAACGTGGTCTCAAAGGGCTTAGCTAGGGTGTCCCACGACGGGCTCGGGGGTTTATAAATCTCCTTGAAATGGTTTTATCCTAAGTGATTAGTTCCCATCATTTTCAAGATCATGAATGTTATGATAAAGAGCTTTGAAATCCGAAATACACGAGTTCTAGTTATCTCATATCCTTAAAACACACCGAGTTATAGAACAAGAAAGCATGAGTCTCAAGAAGCAACGAGATTTTAGAATTACGCTCAAGAAAAGAAGTTTATCAAGGCTAAAACCTCACAATCGGCTTTTGAAAAATTCGAATTTGTTTAACGCAACAAAATTACTTACTTACTCACCCAACAATCAACTTTGAAATACCCACCTTTCTCAAAAAATTTAGTTAAGCCGGAAAGAACTTCATTTTTTGATCGTTTCAAACTTCCCGAGGTTTCGGACTCCCCCCCACACTTAGAAATAGAGCATGTCCCCATGCGAACAAATAGCATGCATAAGTCAAGAAAAATCGGGCATGACCTCTACGTATATAAAGGAACCGGGGAACAACCAAAACCACACAACAAGAATAAACAACCTAACACAACACAAAATAAAACAACACACAATAATAAACATCCCAAAGTAAAATATCCACCAAATAAAAAGGGAACATCCCTACAAACCACAAGTTCACAATCACTACGAGGAGAGCAAGAGGGTTAGAGATCACTGAATTTTCAATTCTCGGGGGTGCGGTGTCTCTCGTAGTCCATGGGCCTCCTAGCATCCATCCTCAAACACAAAACATCAATCCTATCATGGAGCTCGGTCATGGAATGGTAGAAATATGCGAGAAGAGAGAATCGTCACATCAAAGGGCTTGGCCATCGGGTCATAGAGCATCCACACACTCTCCTACAAAAAGAAGAACAAACATAAAGGATAATGCCTTGGGTTGCCTCCCAAGAAGCGCTTGTTTTTCGTCTTTAGCTCGACGTCCGTGGGATTGCCCCCACGTGGCACTCGGTTTATGGCTCCGAGCTATACCATCTCAAGGCTAAAAATATCGAACTATACTTTCTCAAGAAGACTAACTCGGCTAAGGGAGCAAGATCCTCGAGAGTAGAGAGCATTAGAGCACGTATGGTGAGATATCGAAGAGAAGTGAATGAAATAACGATCTCCCCCACACTTGGATCTAGATGTAGAAAGTAAATTCCTTCCATCTCGGGTGCTAAAAATATTGAGCTATATTTTCTTAGATAGAGCATTTCGACCAAAGGAGCTCGATCCTCCAAATGGAAAGAAGTGAAGGCTCGCCATAAATTTGGAAACGGGTCCATCGACCATAAGTCATGTCTCTCATCCACCGGACTCTCTAAAAATATCGAACTATATTTCCGGAGGAATACCGTCTCGGGTAATGGCTCACGAGCCTCAATATAGAATTCATCGCTCGACCGACCATCAACAAATCCAACCTCGGTTCTCAACTCAAATAAATCTAATAAACTCTCAACCAAACCGCAAATAATGTCAATAAATCTATTACCCGGATTAGGCGGCTTAGGCGGGTCGAGATCACCATCATCGTCCTCGTAAGTCTCAATAGACAAGGGAGGGAGCACACAAGAAGTGTAGAATCCAATATCGACTCCCAAATCCTCTAAACCATAAATTCTCCGACCAAAACCCCATGATTTCCTCTTCTCTTGAACATCCCGAACCGGAGAAGGATTAGGAATCTCAATCATGAAATCACAATGAACATGCTCTTCTAAAACCTTCTCCGTGTCTTTAACAACATCCCCATCATGATCAACCGGATAAGGTATTACCTCGTAATCTAAGAACTCAACATCACACTCCAAGGGATACTCCACATTTAAGGTCTCTTTACCTTCATCCACTTCCAACAACATCATGTTCTTATCAAAGAGGGAGAGCATCGGTGTATCATATTCCAAAGAATTCGGAGTTTCAAGACGAGACTCACCCGGAATATCTAGGATAGGAAAGGTCATCGGGACATTTAATGTCTCTTTACTCTCATTGGATACTAGAACAATTTTCTCTTTCGATGGAGTGATCACCAAGGAAGCTATGTCGAGGTCGTCATCGGAAATCAAATCAAAGCACGAGAACTCTTCCACATAATCGATAATAGCATCAAGGAGCAAATGTTCTATCTCAACCTCAATCACATCTATAAAAATGTCCAAAGGAGGAGAAAGTGGTGTGGAAGATTTTGGTGCCTCTCGAAAAAAGCGATCAATGAATACCTCAAAAATATCATCCCATGTAGACTTGGAAGAAGGTGGCAAACTCGAGAACCAATCCCTAGCTTCATTCCTCATACAATAGCAAAAACACCACACTCTCAACTCATCTTTACCAAAACCGACTAACGGAAAGGTGTCAACCACAATAGAAAAGTCTTTGAGGAACTTAATGGCATTCTCACTCGACAACCCGGAAAATGAAGGCAATTGAGACAAATGTTGGGACGTGAGCTTCTCTTCTCGGGCCCTCGGCTTACAACTTTCGCTAGAGGAGTTGGAACGGTGCCTCTCATAATGTTCTTTATCATCATAGCGACTCCCCGACAAATGGAGATGTGGTTTTGAGAAATCTCCTATTGGTCTCCGTTTAGCATCTTGCCTCAATGAAGGTTGATGATGATATGCTTTTCCACTCCCAACATTATCCATATGGTAGTGTCTACGACCTTGATCTAGTGATGTCTCTCTTTCTCGAAAATAATCTTGAGGAGGTGGGGACATGGACTCCCTCTCGGTACAAGAATACTCGCGGTATTTATGATGTTTCCGGTGGCGAGGAGGTGAATAATCTCGGTCATCTTCATATTTAGCATCGGTTTGCCGAGGTCGGCGATATGGATCATGGACCCGTTGATTGTACCGATGACTTGAAGAAGAGTTACCCCTCTCGGATGGGTAATCGTAATCATCAATGTAAGAAGCTCGGTTATCGTTGCGTCTAGCCATTTGATCAACTCGGTCGTTGTAGGAGAGATGGAAGTATGAAAGGGAGAACGTCTTCAACCTTGCATACTCAACTCTCAAAGAAACGGATTACACGCACCGAGTGTAAAATACAACGATAACACGAGAAATGACAAAAATAAACAAAACAAAAATAAACAAAGAAACAAGAACTTAACTAACACAAAATTCAATTCACGTCGCCTAAATTGCTCCCCGGCAACGGCGCCATTTTGATTGCTCAAAAGTTATTTATAAAATCCGAAAGATTTACGAGTGTAAATCCCCCGAGTCGGTCTCTCGTGGAACAATACTATCGGCACGTGAACGTCACTTTGTATACGTTAAGTACGAGTTTCGAAAGGGGAAAGAAAATCATTATCATCTAAGGGGGGTTGCAATTGAGTGTTTGATTATCAACTAGTACGAGTATTTAAAACGAGTAATTAAAAGATCGAGTTGTAACAAATGTGTTTTGGAAGCAAGGGTGTCTTAATTACTCTTCCTAACGAACTAGAGTTGACGATATTTATAAAACTCTCAATTAACTAATAATCGGACTATGATCACGGTGTTGTCACGTTCTCCCTCACCAAAGATCACTCACACATCGACCGTATGGTCCACTAGCGATATACCCGAGGTTGTTCGACACGAGACCACAAATCGAGAGGTGTAATTGTCAAATTACTAGAAATCAAGTTACTTGAGAAATCAACTCTAATTCATTGAGGAATTTCATCAAACACCCTTACAAAAGATTTAGCTAGTCATGATCAAGCACTCAAAATCACAATCCACAATCGAGTAAGCCATAATCGAGAGAAAACAAAGAGAATCTCACATCGAGAGCAATGGAATCGATGGATGAAGAAAACGATCGAACCGAGCTTCCGAAATCGAGGTCGGACTTCAACTTGTCACCCGAAGAAACCGCTCCGATGAAAACGTCGGGCTCGATGCGAGGAATATCGTTTGTGAATGAGATTCAATCGGATTCTCGACGTACGGAATTTAGATCGTGAATTTGTGTTGAGGAATTGAAGAACATGAAAATGGAAATTGGATTGCTTGAGGAGAAAGCTAGAAATGTAATGTGTAAAGTGAGGAATGAAAGTTAGTTGAGGGGTCTACTCTCTCCAAGCTACAAACAACTATTTATAGTTTATCCACAAGACTAACCAAAAATACCAAAAAGCCCTTAAAACAAGTCAAACATAAGTCAAGACTTTATTCCTTCTCAATTTTCGCCCAAGAGAAGTGCTGATGCGTTCTTGGAGTAACTGGAACTTGCTAGCTAATCATATCGCCGATCCAACCGTTGATATTGTAGATATAGAAGTTGGGAACATCCTGTTAAAATTTCAGGTCAATCCAACGGTTAACGAAGCCGCAAAGACATTTTTTCCGAAGCCGCGCAGTGCGCGTCGCTCGCGGTAAATCCGCGTCGCTCGCAGGCTAAGTGCACTGACCCACACGTCGCTGCAGCTCATATCGCGTCGCTCGCGGTGATTTTGTCGTCCGACAACTTCGGGTGTCGTCCGACAGCTGGGTGTCGGCCGACGGAAAAGTGTTGTCGTCCGACGTCTTCACGATTTCACTCCTTTAAAAATCTGGTTTCTTACTCCGACTTCTATGGCTTATATCTTCGTCCTCGGAACTCATTTAGCCAAAGTGACCGTTGAAACTGTAGCTATATAAGTCTTCTACGTGCTGTAGAAATTTGGGGACGATCCAACGGCGGAATTGTCGGGGATGACCATTCTTCTACGACTGCGCAAAGCTGGAATCGACATGAACCCTTTTGTGTATTTCTTCTCGTTTTTGCTCGATTCTCGTCCAAACTCTACAAAACCAAAACCATGACAACATAAACACATAATCACGTTAATAGGATGAATAAAAGCACAAAAAACAATACAAGAAAGTTACACAAAACAATAGAAAATGTCGCACAAAAACGTACGAAACAACTCCCCCACACTTAAATCATTGCTCGTCCTCGAGCAAACAAAAGAACACAATGAACAACAAAAACAAGGCAAGTTATCCACAAAAGAGGTTAGAAATTAATTCCGGCTATCGATAAAAAACAAGTACTACCGAGAAAAGTTCAAACACCACAAAGATCACATCGAGCGAGTTCATAAGCAATCGGGTTACCTCAACAAACCGTCTTTTTCCTCACAAAGGGATGCACTCGTTTCTTATAACTCTCGAAGCAAGGGTCCACTCAAAACATGCTATGCAAGCGAATAGAGGCAAATCAAGAGATACTTGCATATAAGAATAACCGGGAACAAAGAGTGTATAATCAAGGAAAGACGTCATGTAATAACTCAAAATGCGCAAAGGATAACAACCATAGGCAAGCATACACGTAAGACTCCACTCATCAAGTTTATCAATCTCAAGAATCAAGGAACTCTAATCAACACAAGGTTGTAATGGGGCTAGGCTAGGGGAGATTCGGGAAATTTTTAGGAATAGTAACTCATTGGCCATTGTGGCCCCATCCTTATTTCTCCTTTCCTCACCCTCATCACCACACTCAACTCTCAAAAGAACACTCAAGGATCACTTTTATACAATGAAACTCTTAACCTATTTTTCGGGTCATCAAGGAATAATGAAAATCAAGTACTCACACTTTATGAATTTAGAATGATGCTCACTCTCAATAAGAACTCTCTCATATATAGTGGATATTTCTTCACTTTTTTCTCTTTTTTTTTTTATATAGAGAGGCAATAATAGCATGGAGCAATATTTGGGAGTACATGTGGTTTAAATGCCCACATAATAATGAATCAATCAACGCAAAGGTGGCTACTAGCAAACACCTCGAGGTACGAAACCCTCATCACACAACACGGAATCTTTCTCACACATAAAGAATGAAGCACTCACACTCCAACATCGGCTTGGGGGTGATGAAAGAACGGGTATAACGTGGTCTCAAAGGGCTTAGCTAGGGTGTCCCACGACGGGCTCGGGGGTTTATAAATCTCCTTGAAATGGTTTTATCCTAAGTGATTAGTTCCCATCATTTTCAAGATCATGAATGTTATGATAAAGAGCTTTGAAATCCGAAATACACGAGTTCTAGTTATCTCATATCCTTAAAACACACCGAGTTATAGAACAAGAAAGCATGAGTCTCAAGAAGCAACGAGATTTTAGAATTACGCTCAAGAAAAGAAGTTTATCAAGGCTAAAACCTCACAATCGGCTTTTGAAAAATTCGAATTTGTTTAACGCAACAAAATTACTTACTTACTCACCCAACAATCAACTTTGAAATACCCACCTTTCTCAAAAAATTTAGTTAAGCCGGAAAGAACTTCATTTTTCGATCGTTTCAAACTTCCCGAGGTTTCGGACTCCCCCCCACACTTAGAAATAGAGCATGTCCCCATGCGAACAAATAGCATGCATAAGTCAAGAAAAATCGGGCATGACCTCTACGTATATAAAGGAACCGGGGAACAACCAAAACCACACAACAAGAATAAACAACCTAACACAACACAAAATAAAACAACACACAATAATAAACATCCCAAAGTAAAATATCCACCAAATAAAAAGGGAACATCCCTACAAACCACAAGTTCACAATCACTACGAGGAGAGCAAGAGGGTTAGAGATCACCGAATTTTCAATTCTCGGGGGTGCGGTGTCTCTCGTAGTCCATGGGCCTCCTAGCATCCATCCTCAAACACAAAACATCAATCCTATCATGGAGCTCGGTCATGGAATGGTAGAAATATGCGAGAAGAGAGAATCGTCACATCAAAGGGCTTGGCCATCGGGTCATAGAGCATCCACACACTCTCCTACAAAAAGAAGAACAAACATAAAGGATAATGCCTTGGGTTGCCTCCCAAGAAGCGCTTGTTTTTCGTCTTTAGCTCGACGTCCGTGGGATTGCCCCCACGTGGCACTCGGTTTATGGCTCCGAGCTATACCATCTCAAGGCTAAAAATATCGAACTATACTTTCTCAAGAAGACTAACTCGGCTAAGGGAGCAAGATCCTCGAGAGTAGAGAGCATTAGAGCACGTATGGTGAGATATCGAAGAGAAGTGAATGAAATAACGATCTCCCCCACACTTGCATCTAGATGTAGAAAGTAAATTCCTTCCATCTCGGGTGCTAAAAATATTGAGCTATATTTTCTTAGATAGAGCATTTCGACCAAAGGAGCTCGATCCTCCAAATGGAAAGAAGTGAAGGCTCGCTATAAATTTGGAAACGGGTCCATCGACCATAAGTCATGTCTCTCATCCACCGGACTCTCTAAAAATATCGAACTATATTTCCGGAGGAATACCGTCTCGGGTAATGGCTCACGAGCCTCAATATAGAATTCATCGCTCGACCGACCATCAACAAATCCAACCTCGGTTCTCAACTCAAATAAATCTAATAAACTCTCACCCAAACCGCAAATAATGTCAATAAATCTATTACCCGGATTAGGCGGCTTAGGCGGGTCGAGATCACCATCATCGTCCTCGTAAGTCTCAATAGACAAGGGAGGGAGCACACAAGAAGTGTAGAATCCAATATCGACTCCCAAATCCTCTAAACCATAAATTCTCCGACCAAAACCCCATGATTTCCTCTTCTCTTGAACATCCGGAACCGGAGAAGGATTAGGAATCTCAATCATGAAATCACAATGAACATGCTCTTCTAAAACCTTCTCCGTGTCTTTAACAACATCCCCATCATGATCAACCGGATAAGGTATTACCTCGTAATCTAAGAACTCAACATCACACTCCAAGGGATACTCCACATTTAAGGTCTCTTTACCTTCATCCACTTCCAACAACATCATGTTCTTATCAAAGAGGGAGAGCATCGGTGTATCATATTCCAAAGAATTCGGAGTTTCAAGACGAGACTCACCCGGAATATCTAGGATAGGAAAGGTCATCGGGACATTTAATGTCTCTTTACTCTCATTGGATACTAGAACAATTTTCTCTTTCGATGGAGTGATCACCAAGGAAGCTATGTCGAGGTCGTCATCGGAAATCAAATCAAAGCACGAGAACTCTTCCACATAATCGATAATAGCATCAAGGAGCAAATGTTCTATCTCAACCTCAATCACATCTATAAAAATGTCCAAAGGAGGAGAAAGTGGTGTGGAAGATTTTGGTGCC
This sequence comes from Euphrasia confusa, assembly GCA_954870475.1. NCBI lineage: Eukaryota > Viridiplantae > Streptophyta > Magnoliopsida > Lamiales > Orobanchaceae > Euphrasia > Euphrasia confusa. Next base: position 7,756,028 of record OX940964.1, read on the forward strand.
TCTCGAAAAAAGCGATCAATGAATACCTCAAAAATATCATCCCATGTAGACTTGGAAGAAGGTGGCAAACTCGAGAACCAATCCCTAGCTTCATTCCTCATACAATAGCAAAAACACCACACTCTCAACTCATCTTTACCAAAACCGACTAACGGAAAGGTGTCAACCACAATAGAAAAGTCTTTGAGGAACTTAATGGCATTCTCACTCGACAACCCGGAAAATGAAGGCAATTGAGACAAATGTTGGGACGTGAGCTTCTCTTCTCGGGCCCTCGGCTTACAACTTTCGCTAGAGGAGTTGGAACGGTGCCTCTCATAATGTTCTTTATCATCATAGCGACTCCCCGACAAATGGAGATGTGGTTTTGAGAAATCTCCTATTGGTCTCCGTTTAGCATCTTGCCTCAATGAAGGTTGATGATGATATGCTTTTCCACTCCCAACATTATCCATATGGTAGTGTCTACGACCTTGATCTAGTGATGTCTCTCTTTCTCGAAAATAATCTTGAGGAGGTGGGGACATGGACTCCCTCTCGGTACAAGAATACTCGCGGTATCTATGATGTTTCCGGTGGCGAGGAGGTGAATAATCTCGGTCATCTTCATATTTAGCATCGGTTTGCCGAGGTCGGCGATATGGCTCATGGACCCGTTGATTGTACCGATGACTTGAAGAAGAGTTACCCCTCTCGGATGGGTAATCGTAATCATCAATGTAAGAAGCTCGGTTATCGTTGCGTCTAGCCATTTGATCAACTCGGTCGTTGTAGGAGAGATGGAAGTATGAAAGGGAGAACGTCTTCAACCTTGCATACTCAACACTCAAAGAAACGGATTACACGCACCGAGTGTAAAATACAACGATAACACGAGAAATGACAAAAATAAACAAAACAAAAATAAACAAAGAAACAAGAACATAACTAACACAAAATTCAATTCACGTCGCCTAAATTGCTCCCCGGCAACGGCGCCATTTTGATTGCTCAAAAGTTATTTATAAAATCCGAAAGATTTACGAGTGTAAATCCCCCGAGTCGGTCTCTCGTGGAACAATACTATCGGCACGTGAACGTCACTTTGTATACGTTAAGTACGAGTTTCGAAAGGGGAAAGAAAATCATTATCATCTAAGGGGGGTTGCAATTGAGTGTTTGATTATCAACTAGTACGAGTATTTAAAACGAGTAATTAAAAGATCGAGTTGTAACAAATGTGTTTTGGAAGCAAGGGTGTCTTAATTACTCTTCCTAACGAACTAGAGTTGACGATATTTATAAAACTCTCAATTAACTAATAATCGGACTATGATCACGGTGTTGTCACGTTCTCCCTCACCAAAGATCACTCACACATCGACCGTATGGTCCACTAGCGATATACCCGAGGTTGTTCGACACGAGACCACAAATCGAGAGGTGTAATTGTCCAATTACTAGAAATCAAGTTACTTGAGAAATCAACTCTAATTCATTGAGGAATTTCATCAAACACCCTTACAAAAGATTTAGCTAGTCATGATCAAGCACTCAAAATCACAATCCACAATCGAGTAAGCCATAATCGAGAGAAAACAAAGAGAATCTCACCTCGAGAGCAATGGAATCGATGGATGAAGAAAACGATCGAACCGAGCTTCCGAAATCGAGGTCGGACTTCAACTTGTCACCCGAAGAAACCGCTCCGATGAAAACGTCGGGCTCGATGCGAGGAATATCGTTTGTGAATGAGATTCAATCGGATTCTCGACGTACGGAATTTAGATCCTGAATTTGTGTTGAGGAATTGAAGAACATGAAAATGGAAATTGGATTGCTTGAGGAGAAAGCTAGAAATGTAATGTGTAAAGTGAGGAATGAAAGTTAGTTGAGGGGTCTACTCTCTCCAAGCTACAAACAACTATTTATAGTTTATCCACAAGACTAACCAAAAATACCAAAAAGCCCTTAAAACAAGTCAAACATAAGTCAAGACTTTATTCCTTCTCAATTTTCGCCCATCAGAAGTGCTGATGCGTTCTTGGAGTAACTGGAACTTGCTAGCTAATCATATCGCCGATCCAACCGTTGATATTGTAGATATAGAAGTTAGGAACATCCTGTTAAAATTTCAGGTCAATCCAACGGTTAACGAAGCCGCAAAGACATTTTTTCCGAAGCCGCGCAGTGCGCGTCGCTCGCGGTAAATCCGCGTCGCTCGCAGGCTAAGTGCACTGACCCACACGTCGCTGCAGCTCATATCGCGTCGCTCGCGGTGATTTTGTCGTCCGACAACTTCGGGTGTCGTCCGACAGCTGGGTGTCGGCCGACGGAAAAGTGTTGTCGTCCGACGTCTTCACGATTTCACTCCTTTAAAAATCTGGTTTCTTACTCCGACTTCTATGGCTTATATCTTCGTCCTCGGAACTCATTTAGCCAAAGTGACCGTTGAAACTGTAGCTATATAAGTCTTCTACGTGCTGTAGAAATTCGGGGACGATCCAACGGCGGAATTGTCGGGGATGACCATTCTTCTACGACTGCGCAAAGCTGGAATCGACATGAACCCTTTTGTGTATTTCTTCTCGTTTTTGCTCGATTCTCGTCCAAACTCTACAAAACCAAAACCATGACAACATAAACACATAATCACGTTAATAGGATGAATAAAAGCACAAAAAACAATACAAGAAAGTTACACAAAACAATAGAAAATGTCGCACAAAAACGTACGAAACAGGGGATCTAAAGGAGGTGGAATATTGGGCTTCCAATATTGAAGATTAAATTGAGCCCAATGCTCAAGTCCATTAATCCTTATCAATATTAATTAATTTATTTTCCACTATATAAATTAATTGCACTCCCAATATTAAACCATATTATATCAAATAATATTTCTCCGGTAGTATTATTTATTCCGTGTATTTAAGATTTAAATATCCATGAATAAAATTAATTTATTGCTAATTAATTTATTCATCTCTTTAATCCGAGACTAGTACCATTCAACCTTAATTATTGTGCGGAACGAATCCACTCATGAGGTTTACACAATAATTCCTTATGAACCATCTCGGGGATATTATCAACCCTTCCGGGATACACTGTCCGGTCAATCATTCACGGCATGCCATATATGAAATATAGTGACCCAACTTAACCGGTAATTAACCCAATAATTAAATCGGTTAATTCCTTTGGTAAATCAAAGTCACTTATATTAAATATACACACCCGCAATAATATCGGGGATTAAGAATAAAATACACTGAGACTCGAATCGATTATCGCCGGCAATCCTAATCGATGAATCTCGACGATCCGCTCAATACACCAAGTGTACAAGTGTGATAAAATAATTAAGATAAATTATTTTCTCTCTCACACAACGACTATACCGATGGATTGGTCCATGTCCATCTAGGTCGTGAGCAACCATTTGATTATATACGAGTAACCGATAGTATGATCTTCTGTGTGCCCATGCAACACCATACTAACTACAACGTATAAAATCCAGGACTATAATTTTGCATATATTTAATAATAATTAAATGCAAATAATTGTTTATTAATTTAATAGATTAAATGCTATGACGGGGAGTTTACCGTTACTTAAATCTAGACATTAAGTACACAACTCCAACAATCTCCCACTTGTACTAAGGTCTAGTCATTTCCTCCAAACTCCCGGTTCCCATACTCATCACGTGCTTAAAGTGTACTTCCGAGAAGTACTATGTGAGTGAGCAATCTAGGTTGCCGCTCTGAAGTTATCTTGGTGACTACTACGTCGTCTCCCTCGACGATGACTCGTATCAGGTGGTACTTGCACTACGTGTTATCATCACTTCTAGACTTATGACTTCTTCCGGTTTACCATGCACCGCTATGTAATAGCCTTTGATAAACCAAGAGTCATATCCAAGTCTTAGAGGTTATCCCGGAACCTAACCAAAACTTCCGCTGCCTCTGAGGCTGCTATTCGGTTATGAGAGAGTCCGAGAAGCGTCCTGCTTATCACTCTTTCATATTAAAAGTTTCACCTCTCCAAAAGTGAACACATAGCCTGATATCGACTTACACTGGTCCTTCTCTGATTTGGGATCTGAGAAAATGTAATCTAAGAAGATTTCGTCTTGCTTAATAATCAAGTACTTTGCAAGTACCATTACAACATTTGAAATTCTCTTGTCAAGATTACTTTGATATCCTCCCACTACGCAAACCGCATAGTTGATATCAGGTTCTTGTTTTCCAACAATGCATTTAAGCTTTCCACACAAAGTGTAGGAAACTGCTTTGTATTATCTATCTCCTTTATGTGTTCGAAACACACGACTTTAGATAGATATATTTATTCTGTCTCTGAGAGGTAACAACCTTTCTCAGAACTTATGCATGTTAAAACAAACCATAATCGTATAAGATGTCTAGGAGAAGTACAATGTTCTTATCTCTAGATCATAAGATCTTAAGAACACGCTCTAACTTCTACTCAATCTTATATCCCGATTTATTTAGACAACCATCATTTTATGTCTGACAACATCTTTACATTGTTGCCAATGATAAAATGTTATCTACATAAAATCTCCGAGAAACACCACCTTGTTTCCATTACGTCTCTAATACACCTATCGTCTCTGCCTTTTGATCGAATCCATCAGATGGACTATCCCATCAATTCGCAAGTTCCACGACTCTCAGCTTTGTTTCAATCCTAAATGGATTTACTAAGCTTGTACTCTAAATGATCTAGCCTCTTAACAATAATTTTTATTGTTCCAAGCAGGCACATTTAGATCTAGTACCGCCCTTTTGCAGAGCTAGGGTTCGATTTCATCTTTACTAGATCCAGAGTCCGAACTCCTCTAGTCTTATGAATACCTCTGGTTGTCCGACAACCTCCCACTGCAATGGCGTCCCGGTGTATAACAGTAATAACAATAGGTGCAGTATGTGGTGTACTTCTACTCGGTTTGGCTGGTTCTCAGTCTTTTGTCCTTTTTCTCATTCCGAGGTATTTTTTCAGTTCAGGCTTTGTGGTTCGTCTAATAGTCTTCCTCTAAGAACCGGGCGATACACGTCCTTCTGGTTCATAGTACTATAGAACACACAATACTTTGTTCATCTAGGATATCCTACAACCATATTGAATATGCCGTTGTATCCAGGAATATCCATAGAACATAGGTAGTTCCGAACAACTTGTTCTTTTACTATTAGATCTCCATTTCTTATTTACAACGCACCATCTCTACACGTAAGTGTATGGCGCGGCCCTTTGGGATTGAATCCCAATCTTTGATTATGCTATGTGTTATTTAGATAAGTGATGGCCTCCGCGACCGAGTCGCAGGCTCCTAATGGATATACTTTGATGGTTCCCCATAATAGCTTATGTGTCCATTGACTAGTCAAAACACTTTGCTTTTATGGCACATCAAGTACTCTGATCCATCATCGCGTATTCTTGAAAGAATTACTCGTACCTTTCTAATTTACACATATGTCTGCATATCTAATCATTTCTAACACTTGTCCGAATTCTATCCTTTACCCAGAAAGGTTTGCTTAGATGTATTATCCTCCAAATTCAATCCTTAGGTCGGAAGGTCCATTCCTTCAACTATAATTGATCAAATCAATTTCGACCATTTGAATCTTATTTGAAAATACTAATAAGTATAAGAATTCACAAGTATAATGATTTAACAAAGAAATATATCTAACAAGTAAAACAAGTTATAGAACGGTTTGTTGCATTGTGGTAGACTTAGGATCTATCATTCACATATTGCCATCTAATGTACCAGAATAGATAATACCCATTATTTCTTCTCAAAATCATCCAATGATTAAAGAAATAAAATATCCATTCATAAATAATAGAAATCCAGAACAAAACGTTCTTTCTAAAATAAAGGGTACATAATGCAATAATCTTAAAATGAAATCCTATTTAACTACTAAAGTAGATAAATGTCTTCCACCGCAACAGCTGCCTCCTCCACAGCTTTTGCCCGTGTAGACTTGAACTCTTCTTCTCTAAGTCACCGGGTTTTCTGGAACCCCTGCATTCAAAATGCACATACCGTCAGTGGTTCCATATCTACACACCAGAATTCTGGTAGATAATACCGCTGACTATGTTTTTACGACTAAAGAAAAATTCGTACCTCTGAGAGGACATTCAGACTTCCAGTGTCCAGACTTGTTGCATCGGAAGCACTTGCCCCTTGGCTTTGCAGCCCCCACTCGTGGTACAGTCTTCTTGACACCACTGGGTTTCCAGGCTTGCTTCCTCCTCTTGCCCCTACCTCCGACAGGCTTCAAGCCTTTGGACTTGGTAGCTACAAGCGCTAGAGACTTGCCCTTCTTGTAGATCCCCTCTGCCGCCTTCAGTTCAGTCAGGAGTTGCGCAAGAGAATAAGATAGTTTACCCATATTATAACTCATGCGAAACTGCTCAAAACTAGGGGTCAGAGACTGGAGTATGATGTCGACTTGCGTCTCAGCATCAATTTGAGCTCCTAGGATCTCAAGCTCATTCAACAGACCCATCATCTTAAGAACGTGCTCCCCTACGGGCGTTCCTTCAGACTGAGTAGTTGTCATGAGGACTCTCATGGCTTCTTGCCTTGCCGCACGATCTTTCTCCCCAAACATCTCCTTGAGGTTAAATATCATATCATAGGCAGTGTCCATCGACTCATGTTGGGTTTGGAGTACATTTGACATGGAAGCCAAAATATAACACCTAGCCATTTCATCAGCCTTTTTCCACTTCCGATATGTCAGTTTTTCCTCATCAGTCGAGGCAGTCGTGGGCTCAGCAGGGCACACTTCATGGAGTACAAATTTGTACTCCTCCGAAGTCAGGACAATGTCTAAATTTCTCTTCCAATCAATATAGTTGGGGCCAGTGAGTTTATGCTCCTTGAGTATCATAGAAAGTGGGTTCATAGCTATTCTCTAAACCTATAAGCACATTTAAACAAACAATCAATTTAATATCCGATATTATCTCCCTCAAATAATATCATTAAATTACTAATCACATCTAAAATCCCATCAGGTAAGGCAAGCCACGTTGTGTGGACGTTTACCCACCCAAATGATTTAGCAATTAGATTTTCTTTGGTCATACATCACTTATAGCGTAACCTCGTTGGGAGGAATACTATAAGGCGTATCTAAGTGTAAACCATTACTCAGCACCAAAGTGAATCGTTTGGAATTGCTACATCACCGCAAGCCACGTTGTGTGGACGTTTACGATAACCTCACAATTCTTCACAATTCCTTACAACTGTCTACATCAATTAATCCAAAATCCGTCAGTATAGCAAGCCACGTTGTGTGGACGTTTACTACACTAAGAGAATTTTATAATTGACTCCCAGTTACAAGATCCATTCGATTTTCGTAAATCAAGACGCGGAGAATCATAAGTGAAACTCGAAGTTTCTAACCAGTGATTCACCATGCGAACAACCCTATCTCTCATTAGATGAGGGAGCCGAGCAGACAAACGATCCATCTTCAAAAAGAATGGTACGAATGTCTCTAATTTGTGTCATCCACATGACCAAGTGGCTCTGGCTCCATTCCACTCCCCGGGGTGAGAATGAGTCGACTTGAAGTCAGTTTCAGAAAGACAAATTAGGCATTGTTTGATAAACTTAATCAATGTTTCTTGTAAAAGGAATTACAAGAATTCTCCTCCGATGACACATCTATATGAACTTCAAAAGTCCATAAGAGTCACCAAGAGAACAGTAATGGAGACCACGGGAATGTTTCCATCCCCTCTCCCACTTAGCTTTTTATAACAAAGGGATACGCTATCTAATGCATAATTAAACACATAAGCATGCATACAAGCAATAAAGCACATAGCACATAGTCAAAATAATGCTAGAAAAATTATTTTCCGATTATCATGGCTTTATTCCATCTCCGTATGCGTCTTCTAGTCTTCAGTCTTCGTTCTTGAATGCTCCATGTGACGAGAATATTAATCCCAATATTTAAATCTATTTATTTTTAATAAATCCAAAAGATACTTAATTCGAAAATTAAGTCAATCGAATAAATCAAAAATAAAATTAAATATTTATTAATATTTTTATTTATTTATTTCCCATCTAATTCTATTAAATCTCTAGAATAATCTATCCAAGTAAAACTTGGAATACTCTAGAAGACTTCTATAATAGAATAAGGAAATAAAATAAATTAGGACTCTTCTACTTTCCAAGATTAATTAATTTCCATTACTATGAAAATTCCCATAAAATAGGAATAATCAAATAGGAAATAAATCAATTCATTAATTAATTATCTTCCTATCTAATTCTATTAAATCTCTAGATTCCTATTCCAAGTAGAACTTGGAATATTCTAGAAGATTTACATAATAGAATAAGGAAATAAATAATATTAATTAATTCTTTTCCTATCTCCATTAGAGTTCCCAAACTTAGGAATACTCAAAATAGGAAAACTTGAATCAATTAGGAAAGTGAATCTAGGTAGGAGTAGCATGGGTTGGGGATCCCCACACCACCCCCACCGCCGACCACCACCATCGCTGGGCACCACCGCCGCCGCCTCCTAGCCACGCGCCACCACCACCGGTGGCCGGCGTTGCAGGAAGCCCTAGTGGGCAGCCCCCACGGTGGGGTCGATCGATCCTCATGGTGATCGATCATGGGGATGATCGACCCCCCCGGTTCTTCGTCCTCTTCGTCTTCTTCGTCACACGTGTTCTCCGGCGGTCGTCTCGGCATCGATCCAACGTAAATAAATTACAAGAAATAAATTTACAATTCCGGTATCGATTCTATACATGAAATCGACCCTATACACTTTCCGGAAAACACAGAACAATAATAATAAATCTAAATTCGGTCAACCCCCGAATTTTTACTATTACAAGCATTTATCCACACAAAACGAATCTCGACATGTCCGAGAGTTTAATAACGAATAATCATGGCAAAATTAAATAGCAATTAATTAAACGAATAATTAATAATTAATTTAAACCATGATAGTCGGAATCCCTGCAAGGTAGAACACAATTGAACACATACATGAACACGAAACCAAACGCTCTGATACCAATTGCTGGAATTCGATATCCCGGGGTATCAAAAAATGCGGAACCGATAACCCCGACCGAAATCCCGTCGCCGGAAACCAATCACGAGCACCACGATATCCGGAGCTCAACCGGAGAGTCGCCGCGGGATGAACCCGCGGCCGAAACCCTAGCCGAGCCCCACCGTGGGCTTGCGATCGCGTGCGATCGCATGGGGCTGCTCCGGCAGCCCCGGGCGGCGGTGAGTCCGACGACTTCACCGCCGTCGCCGCCGTGAGGAGGGGCGCCAGCCGAGGCACCAGCCCTCGGCAGCCCCGCGATCGACCTCACGGTCGATCGCTCGCCCCGGCTCCAGCCGGGGCTTCCCTCTCGCGCACGCCGCGATCGAACCCTAGGTTCGATCGCACCCCTCGGCTCCCAGCCGAGGGTCCTTCGAACGTTCGCCGGGGATCTCGAATCCCCGTCCCCGAAGTTCGTCGTTTTCCCGGATCTTGTGTTCATGTATATGTTACAATTTAATTCACATAAATTCACACGAAGGAGTTTATGATTTGTACCTTTTGATTTGTTGTGCGGAGAAACAAAATCAATCGAAGACCTTTGAATCTTCCCACGTATTCCTTGCACTCCGTTCGAACGTCGGGTGGGCGACGATCTATCGAACTCCTATGGATTTCCTTCAACTCTCTAGAATATCAAGTATGATAATTCTTGTCTTATTCAAGTTATGAATTATGAAGGCCATGTAGTGCTTTTATAGGCTACGTAGGGGATCTAAAGGAGGTGGAATATTGGCTTCCAATATTGAAGATTAAATTGAGCCCAATGCTCAAGTCCATTAATCCTTATCAATATTAATTAATTTATTTTCCACTATATAAATTAATTGCACTCCCAATATTAAACCATATTATATCAAATAATATTTCTCCGGTAGTATTATTTATTCCGTGTATTTAAGATTTAAATATCCATGAATAAAATTAATTTATTGCTAATTAATTTATTCATCTCTTTAATCCGAGACTAGTACCATTCAACCTTAATTATTGTGCGGAACGAATCCACTCATGAGGTTTACACAATAATTCCTTATGAACTCATCTCGGGGATATTATCAACCCTTCCGGGATACACTGTCCGGTCAATCATTCACGGCATGCCATATATGAAATATAGTGACCCAACTTAACCGGTAATTAACCCAATAATTAAATCGGTTAATTTCTTTGGTAAATCAAAGTCACTTATATTAAATATACACACCCGCAATAATATCGGGGATTAAGAATAAAATACACTGAGACTCGAATCGATTATCGCCGGCAATCCTAATCGATGAATCTCGACGATCCGCTCAATACACCAAGTGTACAAGTGTGATAAAATAATTAAGATAAATTATTTTCTCTCTCACACAACGACTATACCGATGGATTGGTCCATGTCCATCTAGGTCGTGAGCAACCATTTGATTATATACGAGTAACCGATAGTATGATCTTCTGTGTGCCCATGCAACACCATACTAACTACAACGTATAAAATCCAGGACTATAATTTTGCATATATTTAATAATAATTAAATGCAAATAATTGTTTATTAATTTAATAGATTAAATGCTATGACGGGGAGTTTACCGTTACTTAAATCTAGACATTAAGTACACAACTCCAACAGGTCATCGCTTCAGCTAGGCTGGAAAAATGGAAATCTATGGAATCACATGTACAACAAATGATTGGATTATTTGTTTCAAGTGACCGCCTAGATTTTTCCTATGATGATTATTTGGCAACCGATTTCATACTTCAATCTCATGATGGTTATAATGCCTTTAGGCTAAATTTTCCATATGAATGGTTTGAAGAAATCGCTTTGTGAGCTCCACGGGATGCTCAAGGCTGCTGAGCCGGCGATAGAAAAGGACCCTAAGAGGGAAATTCTTATGATATGGGATAGGGTAGTCAAAAGAGCATGGGCAAGAAGGCTACTAGGGTTCCTAGGGAATCTCAATGCGTCTACTGCAAAAGTGTTGGACACTACTTGCAAACATATAAAAGTTCATATTTTATTCAATTTCAAAAACAAATGCCTAATTTGTTTTTCATTTGATGGATTATAAGGTTATGATTATTTACACCTCGGGGAGTGATTTAATCCAAAACACTTAAGTTCATCAATGACACAACTTAGAGACTTTCGAGCCATTGGATGGCGTGAATCGATTGTCTGGTTGGCTCCCTCATATTTTATGAGAGATAGGGCTTCAATTGCATGATAATATCGCTGGTTAGAAAACTTCGATTTTTCACTTACGATTTATCACGTTTTGACATTGAGATAATTTTGAATGGGAAATTTGAATGAAACTCAATTATTGGGAATAATTGAATTTGCCCAAAGTTCAAAGAAGATGCTAAGAACGGGGTTGCTTCATCTTCAGGTATTAATGTTATAGACATTAAACTTCACAAATTCTACTTCTTGGGTATTGGATGCCAAATGTAGTTCTCACATTTGTATGTGGAGGAACTACATAGAAGTATAAGTTTGGTGAATAGAGATGTCGATCTATGGCGAGAAATGGAGCGAAGGTCGCTGCATTAGCCGTATGATCATATGATGTTGTTTTGCCTTAGGGCCTTGTTTTAGTATTATAACTATGTAATTTCGTACCTTCAATAAACAATGAATATTGGTTCAGTATTGGATACTGATGGATTAGTTTTTCACTATGAAATAGTTTGGTAACTATTTTAATTGTGAATTATTCTTTGTTTTGGTACGATTATTATATTGTTTATGTATACTTTGACTTGACAAATCATATATAACATTAACACCAAAGGCCGAATCGAATAGATCTTAATGAGACATAAATATAACATTGTTTATCATGTCAAATCAACATCTAAACATGTAACGAAGCTTCTTTTAGAATGCATTCTAGAATCATTTGACTTGGAGTCATTTGATACATGTAAATGATGTGTGATGGACAAGATAACATCTTTCTTGTAGAAAGGAGAACATGTGAGTGATTAATTAGGGATGATCCATATTGATGTATGTGGAACCTATCAGTTCACAAGCACATGAATGTTATGTTTCAGAAAAGAGAAAACAAACTATATTAGATATAGTTCGACCATTCGATGAGAGGTCTGAATGAGCTACTGGTCTCTTTTGGGAACACACAATTCTTGACTTCAACCTATACACTGAATAGGATACCGTCAAAAGCTGTTGATAAGACACCATACGATGTATGGAAAGGGAAGGTCCCTAACTTGTCTTATATCAAGGTTTGGGGATGTGAAGCTTATGTGAAGAGAAATATCTCTACAAAGCTTGAAACCAAATCGGATAAATGTTTCTTTGTTGGTTATCCAAAAGAAACACGAGGGTACCACTTTTACAACCAATCCGAGAACAAAGTCTTTGTTGCTCGAGATGGTGTATTTCTTGAAAAGGTATATCTTTCCAAGAAAGTAAGTGGGAGCTCAGTTGAATTGAACGGATTTCAAGAAGACTTGAACGAGGTTCAAGAAGAACAAACTGAGATGGAGACTCAAGACTTGGTTGAGAGTACTCCAGTGGTTTTAGAAACCACACCTAACCCTCGAAGGTCCGGAAGGATTATATCTCAACTTGACAAATACTTAGGTATTCTGACAAATGAGAACTATGAAATCATGCTTTTAGAAAGCAATGAACCTTCGACCTATATCCAAGCTATGACGAGTCCACATTCCGAGAAATGGCAGGGTGCCATGAAATCCGAAATGGAATCAATGTCTGAAAATCAAGTTTGGAACTTGGTCGATTTGCCTAAAGGGGCTAGGCCCATTGGATGCAAATGGATTTACAAGATAAAAATAGACATGAATGGAAAACTTAGTGTTTTCAAAGCAAGGTTGGTGGCAAAAGGATATAAACAAATTCACGGGGTGGATTATGATGAAACCTTTTCACCAGTTGCTATGATTAAATCCATTCGGATTCTCTTAGCCATTGCTGATCATTATGATTATGAGATATGGAAAATGGACGTTAAAACCGCCTTCTTGAATGGGATTCTAGTAGAGGATGTGTTTATGACACAACTAGAGAGTTTTATCGATCCTAATCAGGCTGAGAGAGTATGCAAGCTTATTAGATCCATCTATGGATTAAAGCAAGCATCTCGGAGCTGGAATCTTCGGTTCGATGAATCCATACAACAGTTTGGATTTCAAAAGAACATGGAAGACTCTTGTGTTTACAAGAAAGTCAGTGGGAGTTACGTTGTATTAATTGTGTTGTATGTCGGTGACATACTCCTTATTGGAAACAATGTTTCTATGCTTAATTCTATTAAAAAATGGCTTAGAAATTGTTTTTCAATGAAGGATCTTGGAGAAGCACAATACATATTGGGCATCAAGATCTGTCGGAACAAATCGAAAAGGATGTTTGGACTTAGTAAAGCGACCTATTTTGAAAAGGTGTTTGATAAGTTCAGAATGAAAGACGCCAAAAAGGGTCTCATTCCAATTACTCATGGCACATCTCTTAGCAAGATTCAAGGCCCTACGGGGCTTGATGAGCAAAAGAGGATGGAAAACATTCCTTATGCTTCGGCAGTAGGGTCTATAATGTACGCCATGATATGTACACGACCGGACGTATCTTATGCTTTGAGCATGACTAGTCAGTTTCAAGGAAACCCAGGTGAGGCGCGTTAGACTGCGACCAAGAATATTCTTATGTACCTTAGATGGACAAAAGAATATTTTGTTGTCTTTGGAAGACAAAAGGAGTTGATGTTAACAAGCTATTTCGATGCAAAATTCATAACAGGCTAAGATAATTTCCGATTTTAATCTGGTTATATCTTTTGTCTGGTTAGAGTTGAAATTTGCTGGAATAGTTCCATGCAATGCAATATAGCTGATTAAACTACAGAAGCTGAGCACAGTATTGCATTGGATGCAGTAATGTTAGTAGTTAAGATTTGAAAGTTCTTGAATGAACTAGGTGGCGTAACTAGCTCAGCCCATCTGATAGCTCTCTATTTATAGTAGAGTTATCGCGCAAGCCTATGAGCTAGGACGAACCACAAGTCTAAAACTAGTGTTCAGGAAGTTCCACATTATCTGGGAGATAGTGTTGTGGAGACATCGAGATAATAAAGTTGCAACTTTTGGTAAGGTTGCAAACCTGATTTCTAAACCTCTCCAGCATTCTAAGCTTAAGGCTTTCACGACTGCAATAGAGATCAGACATCTTAGAGATGGGTTATGATTTCTATTACTGTATAAGATACTTTTGGAGATTTTGTAAACATTCACTCATATGTATAATACATAATTCTTCATATAAATATGGTTTAATTTATATGAATTGTCCAAATGATTAAGTTATATCAATTGGGTTATGAGGTCGACTTACCGCATAATGAAGTCCCAATGGTTGAACTGATATACTTGAATCATATAGCTGTTCCTGGTTCGTATAATCGAGTACGGACAAACCGATAATACAAAGAACTAGATTGTAATGTGTACTATAGCGCCGCTTCATGGGCTAGTGATGTGGGACATCAAGTACAATTACATAGATATTAGCTGGGAGCTAATGATCGAACAGACCCGACTGGAATAGTATTTGAGATTTCGGGTCATAATACTATTTCATTGACTGTCGAGCAATTTCCTCTGACCTGAGTAGTCCAGAGTGATTCCATTGTGAAATGGTGTTCTTTGATACAAGTAAACGCCTTTCGTAAAAGGAGGTTATAAAACTTGTTATTGGGTATATCAGGAAACAAGTGGGAGAGCTTGGATTGACAAGATGGGATTGTCCTCCATTTTTTAATGGGATATATGTCTTAACGGCCACTTGGAGAGTCGAGACTGTGGAAAATACGTGGCCACGTCCAGATTCGTATCATAGTGATAAATCTGGTTTTACAGTCTGTCTCAAAGTCCAAGAAAGGTTTGAACCAATTGAGGATGACTCGAGTCTTGCCTCAAGTTCAAACTTAGACATAAAGTGACAACAGGAAGTTGGCACCACACTGGCTCTGAAGGCCAAGTGGGAGATTGTTGGGATATGTCCTTCGATCCTACGTGTGCAATCGATAAAGTCATAAGGTCGTCTATGGATGTTAAATGATTATTCGATAATATTAATTGCTGGGAGCAATATAATATTGATCGATAATTATACCTACAGGGTCACACACGGACTCGAAGATGATGTACGATGCTTGATATATATATATATATATATATATATATATATATATATATATATATATATATATATATATATATATATATATATATATATATATATTGATTTAGAATCAATATTTACGTGGATTTAATTCACATGCATGGGATGCATGGCTTGCATGGATGCATGTCACATAGTGTGACATGGCATGCCACACAAGCAAGTGGGACCACATACAATGCATAGTGGCATGTGTATGTGGCATGACCTTTCACCTCCTTTGTAACTCCTTTTGCATGTTAATGGTGCATAATTGATGCCCATTATGTTGGAGGTTACAATGGGGTGTTATGGCATGCATAATGATGCTAATATATGGATGAAAATCAGATTTTCATCGTCATACATAACATTGAACCACGAAATCCACACAATAGAGAGAAAGGAGAGAGTGTTCTTGGAGAACCGACTCGATCAAGCAAAGTGTTCGTCATCCGGGTTCGTGTGCAACACGTAGAGGCCGGGACATTTGTGCGGCTTCAACATCCGGATGATCCAAAGGCGTGACGGGGTCATTCCAAAGGTGAACAATTCGTGGCTGATCCATAAAGGTGGTTCAATCGACTCAACACCACCTTAACCAACGTCAACGATCAACAAATGTAAGAACTCGTTGATCCCTATATATATATATATATATATATATATATTAGATGTGTATATATATGTTTATATGTGTTCTTATACACATTATGTGTGCACTAAGATCCAAGCATGATAGATTTATATGCTTTACACGCTTCCGCACACACGGTATATCGATCGGATCGGTGTACCGATACCTTCAATTGGTATCAGAGCCTAGGGCTCGTGCACACTCTTGTGTTGGACACAAGAAGTTTAATCAACATAATTGGATTATTTGTTTAATTGTGATTATGTGATTAGATGTAAGGCCGGCCACCGTTAGTGGTCGGGTGAATGAAATTGTCGTTTTTTACGTTTCGATTGGCCATAGTCTTTTGAGGGCTGCGTCCCTTGGAATCATTTGTAATAGATAGGTTTTTCTATTATATTTGTATTGTACTACTTGTAAGCGATGGACTTGGTCCATGGTCCAAGCCTCCTTTGCTGATTTTGAGTTCTTTATCAGCCTAAACATGTGTGTGTCAACGGAAGCATAAATTTCTGTCAACGCCTTTTCGTTTGCTAAGGTCGCATCTCTTTCTTCTTTCGTCCATAGTTTAGAGGGCTTGCGAACTTGGTCTCCACGCTGATCATGCATCGGATGTTCCCATCCGTCTTCAATTGCATCCCAAGCACGTGAGTCAATAGACTTAATTTTTATACGAGTACGTACCTTCCATTGGGCGTAGTTGGATCCATCAAGCACAATAGTACGAATTAAGAAGCTTGAATCCATGTTGAGTCGACTGCACGGATCTCACTTTGTATGTCAAGTGACCCGCTCTGATACCAATTGAAAAAGGGGTCGACTCGCAGTCAACGTGCTGAAACAGAAAAGTCAGACACTGTAACGAGTTTAAGTTCTGCTGTCCAGAGAACAACAGATTGAGTACTGCTGTCACAGAACAGTAGATTCAGTTGTGCAGCGGAAATAGTAAAAAGTACAGCAACTGGGAAACGTAAAGAACAAGGATATAATCTTCGTAAGTTGTATTAATCAATACAACCTACCAAGCTGCTTCAAAAGCAATAAACTTTCACTATAATCGTGAATACAAAATAATCCGAGAAAAAATAAATAAAGACTAAACAATCACGAGATTGAATAGTTAGTACTCGGATAAATAAGTAAAAAATAAAAATGTGTGCTGAAAATATTTTTCTCTCCAATATAGCGCTTCAGCTTCTTTTTTTTCAATCCACGTGAGTCTTCTATTTATAAGGTACTAGTCTTGTCCTCCAAGTAATAAGTCTCTTATGGTAAAAAGACTCTTTCCATAACTAGAAGATCTTGTACCTTATCTTGTAGATCTTGAATATCTTTTACTCTTTATCTTGGATTCTCCTCCCAATAATAATTATTCCCAAAATAAATATTACACCAAAGAAAGTCAAAATTAGTCAAAGTCAAAATTAATTAAATTAATTAATTCCGACTCCAACAAATTATAAATAAAATTTTGATTTAAGATTTGAGGGTTAAGCTGTGGGGAAAGGTCGGAGAAGACGGAGTACTGATTTTTACAAAAATAAATGAAGAGAGGTGAGAAAGAGAGGAGAGGGAATTTAATAAAATAATTAGCTTTTTACAAAAATATAGAAAGAAAGAAGAGAAAGTATACAAAAATAAATGAAGAGAGGTGAGAAAGAGAGAGGAGAGAGAATTTAATAAAATAATTAGTTTTTTACAAAAATATAGAAAGAAAGAAGAGAAAGTAAAGAGGAGAGAGAGTTTAATAACATAATTAATATATTAAAATTCTTTTTTTTTTTTTGAATAGGTCAATTGCAATGTCTCGGGTTTGAAATTAAAACCTCTTAGTATTCAGTTCAACTGCTCAACCAACTGAGCTAACAACCCTCTTAACAATATGGTGCATATTAAGAGTTCCCGACGTGAGGAGGGGAGCAGTTCTGATTATTATATATCGTTCTTTATATTTGTGTTTTTATTTAAATGTTATAATTAATTGAGCCCAATAAAATACAATTTAGCTAGCCCATAAACAACACAAGTTCATCCCAGTTAAATAAAAAACTCAGCCCATTAAAAGATATAAGTTCGGCTCATTATAGTTAATTACATTTTATAAATGTCCGTTAATTTAAGCCACAATTTATAAAATACCGAAATCCAAATAACACGTGTACATACGAGCTATTTTAATTACTTAATTTTTATTGTAAAAATCGGGTTATTACATTCTACCCACCTTATAAAAAATTTCGTCCTCGAAACTTAGCTCAATTTATAAAATGTTAAAGCCCAACTAGTATTTAAATTGATTAGACTATAAAATATAAGTTAAGTCCATTAATAAAATTTATTAGTCAAATTCATAAAATACCGAAGTCCAATTAACGTGTAAACAAACAAGTTATATTAATTAATTAAATCTTTATTTTAAAAATCAAGTTGTTAAATTCTACTCACTTTATAAAAGTTTCGTCCACGAAACTTAATTCAATTTATAAAATGTTAAAGCCCAACTAGTATTTAAATTGATTAGTCTATAAAATATAAGTTAAGCCCATTAATATAAATTTATTACTCAAATTTATAAAATACCGAAGTACAATTAAAACAAGTTATATTAATTAATTAAATCTTTATTGTAACGCCACAGAAAATTCAAAGGTTTAAATGAATTGAATATGATACTCATACCAACATATCCATTTACTTTTCTGGCATCTTTCTATAAGAGCTCCAAAATTAAGCGTGCTGGCTCTGGGGTAATTCTAGGATGGGTAACCGAGCCGACCCATTAGGGTCGGGCTTCGACCCCGTAACCGGCCGGGGTGTTACACTTATACTATATAACTCATAATTTAAAATTCCACGGTGTTCCTAATTTAATTTAAAATTGTCCCCAGGGGCATAGTCGAGTGGTAAAACCTGTGATGACGTGGGTGAGATATTCTCCGGCGACGCAGGGTTCGAACCTCGGGTGGGACAAATTTTCATTGAAATATTATGAAGGTTTGTCCTGGAGTTCGACCTGTTGGCTCTCTCGCACATGTGTTTGCTACTCGGGCACATCCCTCGATTTCGACCTGTTGGCTCTCTCGCACATGTGTTTGCTACTCGGGCACATCCCTCGATTTACATTCTACCCGATCGAAGGACCTCCGATCAGATGGAGTGGAGTTTCTTTTCTCTCTTCCTTATAAAAAAAACTCATAATTTAAAATTAATTTAAATCTAAAAAACTCATTTTTCCTGATTCACCAGGTAAATTTTGATTTTCTCGTTCCATTTGCACTGACTAAATTGGCAATATGTAAATATCACGTTACAACTTACAACAGTGCGAATTATTTTTGTTTTCCATTTTTTTTCTTTCATAAATTTACTCTCTTTATTCTACTTTGGTAAACCAGTATACTTTTTCCAATTCTTTTTAATATGCATTTTTTTGTTTTTCATACACATTTTTTAAAAAATAGTTATTTTACTGTCACTTTAAAATATATTCTTATAATTTATCGTTATTCTATTTACATATTTTAAAATTATACTCAAATAATTTTATTTTTTTAATATAAAAATAAACTTACCTCCCAATTTTTTAGTAAAAAAACAATTTCTTTTTAATAACTATGTCCATCAAAATGTGCATAATAAATGGAAAATGAGGTATTTAGTATCATAATTACAGTTACATAAATTCAATTCGAACAATACTACTTAGTATTTATGTTGTTTGAAAAATTTCTCAATTTCAACAATATTACTATTATTAAAATACCAAAATTCACCTATAATTATTACTATTACCAAATAAATATTGATTCCGTCACAACTATTTATTCAATCAATCTTTTATTGTCTCAAGAGTCAAGATTCAGTAAAATCTCAATTATCACCGTCAATTTAAATTATTTATTTTTATAAAATATTTATATTAAATAATTACAACCACACAATTCACTATATCAATAAAATATTATATTTCTTGATTATTGAATCAAAATAATAAGACTAATTCTTTGAGACGGAGGGAGTATCAGTCTAACACTAGCTGTACTCGGTTAGTTTCCCTCTCTAGCATTTCTCGGTATGTCCATCTCGACTCTATATTGACGTTTTTCCCTCTTCCAAAGATTTTAAGATGTTGCATTTCGTCTTGGATTTTTCAATTTCCCGATTGTTATTATTTTTTAAAATTAATTGCGTTTTTTATTTAATTCTCACCGTGTGAATTGTGTGTCGAGACCCATTTCTCCATCTAGGATTAAAGGTTTTATCTTTCGTGAAATTGTTGTGATTTTGCATGTTTTGAGATTGATGATTGATGATTGATTGAGCAGGTCGAGGGATTCTGCAGTGAAAACCCTAGGGGAGGGAAACATGGTAACTTTTCTTCACAACTTTTTTTTTGGACTAATAAAAACAGCTCATCTTCATTTGATGTTAATGGCTAATTTTGTCAGTTTCACTTTTTTTTTAAGATCACTCCATGTAATGTTAATGTGCAGGATGGGAATGTCTCCGAAGATAGCTTAGACGTCGATTGGAATACGGACGACGAACTAGAGGTGGCATCTTTTTCTCAGCCCACTCAAGCTGCCGTACGAGAAAATGGGGTTGTAAAGATAGAAGCTGCAGAGGTAAAACTATATACGCTTATAGCATTTTCTTGCAGTCAGTGTCACTATGTGTTTGATAGTTGCGTTAGAATTTTTCTGTTTCCACGCGATTGTCTAATAGCCTGATGCTGCATATATAACAAGTTGAATTTATTTAGATTTATTATTGAATCAAGTTTTTCATTATTCTGTCAAAGGCAAGCCCATCCTCAGGAGGGCTGCATTTCCAGTTGATGAGTCATTTTGTCGGGATGGGGTTTTCAGAGAAGCTGGTCTCGAAAGCCATTGAGGAAAATGGTAGGCACTGTTATTTAACCATTTATGGGCACTATTATGTTTATGAAGAAGGTTTATGTTTAGATACTAATACCACTGTCTAATTTTATTCGATTATTGTGCAGAAGATGGAGATACCGACGCCATTCTTAATGCCATTTTGACATACTCGGTGCGTAGTGTTTGTCTACCAATTACTCACACATGCTTATAAATGCCTTATTTTGTTTTATAATAAGGATTTTTTGAAGATTTTAATCCAATTTTTTTGCATATATTTATAGATTACACTAATTACCAATTTACCACAACTAGAGCTGGTGCTAGTAGACTGGATTAGATTAGTGTATCATCATTCAAAATTATCTGTCTATTACAGAAACGTTTGTATTTGAGAAGGATCAAAAAAATTGTTCATACTAAAATATATCACAAATTCTCAGTACATAGTCATTCGGTTTCCAATGCACTGATTTAGTATCTCTGCTCCAGTCATGGTTAAATGGACTGTTATTACAGATTTTGGTATTCCCTTTTAGATTCTTATGGTCCAATATCAGCTTTCACTGTTATTGCTACGAACCTATGGGCATGTATGTCCCTATAATAATGACAAACTATCATCTCTCATATAATATTTTTTTCTTTGGAGTTATTACTATTATATATACATGCTCCCATGTGTTTTTAATTTGTGTTTTGAGGCTTCAAATAACCTTTTTTTCGTTATGATTCGATGGGCTAATTTGGCCATTTGTCTTTCTAATAAATGACTAAAGGGCTAAAGTCTGAGGAAGAGTTTCGAGGTGGTAATAAATAAGAGAATACTAAAGATCCAAGCTGTTTCGTGGTTCTATAATTCTAACAAAAAATGGCATATATTGTTTCTGTTTGAGATTTTGAGATAGTTTTGGATGTACCATAGTTCATAATAGATGATTTCTTTGTTAATATTCAATAGATTTCCCTTTTAAAGTATCTGGAATGGGTTAAGAAAATCTTGTTTCAGTTGTACAATAATATTGTTCAAGACTAAATACAGGAAAGGAGGATGCAATTAACCCATCTCTGAACTTTCCTCGGATTTGATAAAAAAATCAAAAAAAATTAGGATTAAAGCAAAAAATTAATTGTTTAATTTTTGTTTTGCAGACTCTTGAAGAGTCTCCTCCTCAAGAAAACTCTCCTCCACCAACATCTGATCCCAGCACATCTGGCTACAATGAGATAGAGGATCCCTCAGAGATTGACGGCTGGTCCGAGGATGAATTCGAAGTAAGTGAAGCTTTATTAATCTTTTCATTTGAGCATCATTAGGCATTAACCATCTTATTGGCCACATTGTTTTTACATGTTCAGATGCACGCACGGGTAGTATTTGAGCAGTTTGAGTGCATTTTTTTATTTATTAATTTACGTTTTTATTAGGTATGGTGCGAGCCAAAATACATTCTAACCAGAAAAATAATCTACTCCCTCTGTCCCTTAATAGTTTGCCCACTTTTCATTTTTGTCCGTCCCTTAAAAAGTTTGCACACCAATAAATTGAAATTTTTTTCACAATTTTCTTTGAATTACCCATTTATTTATATTTATATCATTATTTATTCACCTAACTTATTTATTACTTACACACTTAATACCTATTATACTCTTAGTTTATATTATTCAACCCACAAAAAGCCGCTTCTTAAAACTCGTGTCAATTTCTCTTGGTAATGTTTAAGGGATGGAGGGAGTGTGTTTCAGTGCCTACTGCCTACCTTTATCTATAATTTTACTTGTAGTAATGAATGAACATCAGCTGCCATTGTGTCTGTCACTCTGTTGCGAATCTGTGACTTCGAATTCCAGTTACGCATTTAATTTTATGGCTTTACTTTGTTCACTCTTTTATGTGGTAAGTAAATAATATTGAGTTAAACCAGGTGTCTTTCTAATTGACCACTAACCATATGCATCATAGAATTGGAGGATCATCATTTCAATTCGTTGAATGTTTTGAGGTTAATTTGATATTGGCTACCAATATCAATAACTTCCTGTGTCTATGCAAGCATGAACTTGTATTTGATGACCCGAAAAAATGGTAAAATTGTTCATTACATTCTGAGAACCTCAAATTCTGAAACTAGTATTGGTGTTATTCGTTGTCCAGAACCAGCAAAATGTTTCTTATTTCAGCTCACTGAAAACTCTGTTTATTGAAATGATTAGTCTATGGTAATTGTTAATCAGAGCTGGCAATTTAAGCCTGGGCAAGTTCGAGAATAGGTTTGCCTGGAATCACATTTCATAGGCCTGAATTGGGCATGTGAAGTATGAACTGGTCTGTGAACTGGATCCACTTGGTTGCCCCAACCTTATGTTTTAAAATACGCTACTCATATTCGAGGCGTGATGCGTATGCCTCAGTTTTTTTCAATATTTCAATATAAAATATTAAAAACATTAACAATTAATACTTAAAAACTGAAATTGAATCATTGAACTTTATTTTACATATATTTATTATTTATTCTTATTAACAAGAGAATGAGTGTGTGTTTAGGGTTTACATATGTAAAGAGAATGATGATATCTTCTTCAATAAAAAAAGTGACAAAAAAGAATCTGAAGTCAAATTATGACTCGGCCTCCTCACACGTGTCGAGGCGTATAAAATCTAAAATGGTGCTGATTTGTACGCCGAGGCGGTACAACTTGCGAGTCGAGGTCTACGCCTCGACTCTTGTTTGAAACATGGCCCCAATCTGAA
Source organism: Euphrasia confusa (assembly GCA_954870475.1). NCBI lineage: Eukaryota > Viridiplantae > Streptophyta > Magnoliopsida > Lamiales > Orobanchaceae > Euphrasia > Euphrasia confusa. The sequence continues at coordinate 7,779,665 of OX940964.1, forward strand.
ATAGGCTAGGTTTTAAACCTTGAGATGGGCCTTCAAAATGGTGGTAGACTTGGTCCAGTGTGCTTGTGTTAGCCCATTTACATCTTTACTCTCAATCATTTACATCTATCTGGTGCATTTTTTACCCCTGCCATCTGGTATTGAAGAAAAGCCTTTCTCTTGCAGGAAAAACCGAATATAGTTTCCGAAGAACACACGAGGCTGTTAACATTGGGGAATTCAGGTTCCTTGTCAGAGAAGGAGAAAAAAATACTGGGCCTAGCTAATATGGGCTACACCGTGGAGGAGGCCTCAATTGCAATGGACAGATGTGGTACGTGCATAAAATTCTGTTATATGTTTCTGCTATTTGTTCTGTGCCTTTCTCCTGTTTAAAAAGCTTGATTCATTTTCTTATTGTGTTGTTGTTTCAGGCGAAGAAGCCTCGGTGGCTATTTTGACCGACTTCATACTGGCTGCTCAAATGTCTCGGGAGGAAGACTGCTATCTGCCTGAAGATGATCTCAAGGTAACTTTCTCCCCAATCACTATATCAATACGTAGGGATGATTACACAAAGAAAATCCTCGAGGTTTGGCATAATTACGACAACACTCAGGCTATACTGCTGACTTTCAAAATTACAAAACAAAATCCCCTAATTTCAAATGCTTTTTGCTTACAAGACCACAGGGGTACTTTTGGTTGATTTAAAAAATTACATGTTATTTTTCTTCCTTCTTTTTGTGTTTATAACTAGGCCCACCAGGATACATTTTGCAATATTCCTCAATATGCATTTTGACTTCCCAAATTACTGAAATTACCCTTGAGGTTCCAACAAAACCCAGCTCACTCTCAACTATTTCAAAGGGCTCTCATCATTTGAAATTGTTTTTTGCATCCAAAACCTCGGGTATTTTCATTATTTTAAATCAGTGGCTGTTTTTATTTGGTAATTAGGCCATACCCCAAGTATACTTTTTGTAGTCATCCCTAATATGCAATTTAATGTTTGACCTCATTTCAACAAAACCCAACTAACTTCCAAAATTACAAAAACTCTCCAATGATGTTAGTGAAATATATTTAATATACCCCTAATTTCGATTCTTACTTATAAATGGCCAAACGGGGACAATTTCAGGGGCATTTTTTGTTAACGTCAAAAGATAACTTTTTTTTTTTTTTTTTTTTTGTAATTAGGTCAAACATTGAGGATACATTTTGTAATTATACCTGGATTCTTGCACTTAATAAAAAAAAATTAACTGACTAAATTTGCACCATTTCTTGGCAGCCAAAGCGCATCTTAGAAGGAAGCATCTCAAAGAAGAGGAAGCATCGCGATGTCTGCAGAAACAACGTTGATGACGATACCATCCGCCTGCCCAATCCGATGATTGGGTTCGGCACCCCGTCCCTACGGCCCGAACGCCCCATCTGTCGGTCTCTCCCGGACGAGGCAAAGGGCCCACCCTACTTCTACTACGAGAATGTGGCCCTCGCCCCAAAGGGTGTCTGGGATAAAATATCCCGCTTCCTGAACGATATCGAGCCCGAGTTCGTCGACTCCAAGTATTTCAGCGCCACCGCCAGAAAACGAGGTTACATCCATAACTTGCCGATCGAGAATAGATTCCCACTCGTCCCCCTTCCACCGATGACGATCCAACAGGCTTTCCCACTTTCTAAAAGATGGTGGCCCACGTGGGACGTGAGGGATAAATTGAACTGCATACAGACCGTGATTGGGAGCGCGAAACTCACCGAAAAGATACGGAGCTTGATGGAGATGTGTGGCGGGGTCCCATCGGAGTCGGTACAAAGGGACATCCTGGAGCAGTGCAGGAAATGGAACTTGGTGTGGGTTGGAATGAACAAGGTGGCCCCGCTTGAGCCAGATGAGGTGGAGATGCTTCTGGGGTTTCCGAAGAACCACACGAGAGGCGGGGGTATTAGCAGGACGGATAGATACAAGTCCTTGGGGAATTCATTTCAGGTGAGCATCTTTTCTCAAATGAAAGTTTGTCACAATTTTTTTCTTTTCACTGTATGCTACTACTTTCTTCTTCCCATAAAAGTTGCACTACTTTACACTTTTCGGAGTGTCTCATAATAGTTGATATACCAAAAAAATCATACTTTTTCATTTTAAAATACAATTTATTTCTACTTATTATATCTACTTTTTAAACTCCACTCGCAACTATTTTACTTTTCAATTTAAAAATACATTAAACTTTTTATTTTTTGGTCAAAAAGTAAAAAAATAACATTTTTCTAAATCTTAGTTCATTAAAAAGTATTGTATCTTTTGTGAACTAGAGGGAGTATATGTTAATCATCCAAATAATTGAATTTTGATGTATTTGCAAAACCAGTCATCCCAATTCACGCCCTCTCTAAATTTTATCTTTAGGTGGACACAGTCGCCTACCACCTATCCGTCTTAAAAGCCATGTACCCGAATGGCCTGAATATGCTTTCCCTTTTCTCCGGCATCGGAGGGGCTGAGGTTGCCCTCCACAGGCTCGGCGTCAAGCTGAGGAATGTGGTGTCGGTCGAGAAGTCAAAGGTCAATCGAGACATAGTCAGAAGCTGGTGGGAGCAGACCAACCAGACCGGGAACCTGTATGACTTTGACGATGTCCAGCAGTTTGATGCTCCTAAGATCGAGCAGATCATGGAAAAGATTGGTGGGTTCGACTTGGTGGTTGGGGGCAGCCCATGCAATAACTTGGCCGGAAGCAACAGGGTTAGTAGAGACGGCTTGGAAGGTACGGAGTCGTCTCTGTTTTTCGATTATTTTAGGATTTTGGGTGCAGTGAGGTCTTACAGTAGGCACTGATAGTCAGCCGAGATTGACTATTCATTTTGTAACCTTTACAGACTGTTGATAGTTTGAATTCATGTGACAGATGAAGAAGTGTAGTATCTTTTTATGAAATTGCAAATAACTCCCTGATATATATTTTAAAAAGACCCTCACCTTACTGGGGAACTCGTTTCATTCAAGTCCTTGGGGAACTTGTATTATTATTTATTACAAATAAGTTATTAGTACATTGCTTTCGTAGATATAGTTGGATTTGTTTTTTTGTTATAAAACCTTGTATTATGTGAAGTGTGAACTATTTCTCTATTTTTAATCCCAACAAACAATTAGACTATGTTCTTTTATACTGAAAACAATTAAACTGAAATAAATAATGTGGGAATTTTTTATATTTTTAAATCATAAAATTATCTTTTTTCTTGCGCTTATTATAATAAAATTCCACACTTATCAAATGTATATACAAAAAGAAGTGAAAGAAGTGAATTGAAAATTGAATAAAATGAATTAATAATATTAACCATGGTAATATATATTAAAATATGAATTAATTAGAATATATTTTAAAATATGAATTAACGATACTATATTTTTAAAATTTTCAAAATTTAATAATTTGAATAAACTAATTCTACTAACATTAATTATAATAACCAAATTGACAAGTCAATATTTTATATCAATGGTATCCATTTTGAGTTTGTACTAAAAAAGTACTAATCTATAAGAATAATATAATACTCGAATCATTTGAAATCGAGTAATAAATAAGAATATGAAATGACATTTCAATTTTTTTGGGTGACCCTTGGAGGTCCTCGTGTGTGTTGCACTTCTTAAAGAGTCAAGGGTTGTTAGCTCATCGTGTTGACTTCTTAAAAAGTCAAAAGTTGTTAGCTCAGTTGGTTGAGCACTTGAATGGTTGAGTATTTGAACAAAAAACTTTGAGGTCTAAAGTTGGAACCCGAAACATTGCAATTGACTTAAATAAAAAAAATTGAGGTATTTTAAGAATCAAATACTCCATATATATTGAATACTCAATTTGAATATAAAAATTTCTTTTTTTAAAACACTTTTTGGTAATTAATTATTACAATAGACTACATTAAAAATTAAATTGATTGCATTATAGTTTGTTGTATATTCTTAAATTTTAATTAATACAATCAAATTAATTTTTGTATAAAATTTAATATAGTAATAATTACTACGGAGTACATAAATTTTACTAATTATTTGAAAAAAGATATACATTTTTAAGGATATATTATGGTACTTTTAATTTTCATAATTATAATGTACTCTTAATGATTTTGGGTTCATAATTAAGGGACATGATTTTGTCCGTTTTTATTATTGTTTAAAAGGATAATTATATATTAATAATTATATATTAGTGCAAAATCTCAAAATTCAAATATTTTATTTATCTTTTATCTATCAAATGAAAAAATATATATTTTAAAATTAAAAAGGGAGAAGTTAGGATATTTACTATTTACTTTTAATTTATAATTAAGAAAAATTAAATTAGTAATTATGTTTTTACACTATCGACTTTTCATTCAGTCGTTTCTGTCTTCACTTGCTCGCGCTTCTGGTTCGTTGGTCGCGTAGCTCCTACTTACTGATACTAATTACTTCAGTCGCCGGTCACATCTTAACAACCGTCCTCCGTGGAAGCCACCGGAAAGGGAATCAGAACCACTCCTTTTCCGTTATTCAAGACGAAAGTGTAAGCCTTTCGCTGCTCCGGTTATTTTATCTCGGCATTTTTCTTGATGGATTTGTGATTAATTTAGATCTGAACTAATGATTGAGAATATCCTGTGTATTTGGTGGTCGCATTTTTTCGATACTCTTTCTAGGGTTTCGTATGTGAAATTGTTTTCAGTGCAATGCTGTCTATTGTTATCATGTGATTTTTTTTGTGCTCTGAGGGAGTGAACTGATGTGTTAGACTGTTAGTAACTTAGTTTATATTGCTTTCTCAATAAAAAAAAATAGTTTATATTACAATTTGTGTTTTTATTGTCGTTTTTTTTTGTTCGTGCCGTATAAATAACTTAGATTTTGTATGTATAAGAACTTCCTTTTTGTTCTTTTTGTTCGATGGATTAGTTAATTTCACTTGAGAAAAATATTTGGTCCAACATATAGATTATGCTTGCATCTGTTTTTCGTCTGTCATCTTGTAGTTTTTGTCTTTGAGATTTGTTTAATATACAGGATACTCAAGAAAGAAGCTGGATATGACAGCTAACAGTGTAAGTTATGCACCAGCGGACCCCACCCTTCCAAAACCATGGCGAGGACTGATTGATAGTAACACGGGATATCTTTACTTCTGGAATCCGCAGACCAATGTAACCCAATACAATAAACCCGTTGCCGACTCAAATGAAAGCTCTGTCCCATCTCCTAAATCTTTGGGTTCATCTGTTGAAAATCCCATGGAACATTGCACCAAAAATGGAGATGAAGAGAAATGTAACAAAACTACCAATGCTTCCTCAGAGCATGTTGTTTCTGGACATGGAACAAGCCAAGTGTCTCGAGTGGTACTTCCGTAACTTTTTTTTTCTAATACTTTTCACTTTCACGAATTTCGGATTATGCAAAGTTTGTCTCAAAGTAGGAAATTTGAGCTATTTTATCCTTCCCTGCTATTTCTCTAGGAGTCTTTAGAATAAATATTTAGTATTTTAAATTTACCACATTATTTATTGATGTAAACTGTAACATTTTTTATTACATTACTTATATAATGCTTGCAAAAACTTGTCTATTTGTAAATTTTCCAAAGACTCATAGGGTATATATTTCTTTCTCTAATTTGTTATAGAATGTTGAGAGCAAACTTGATTATTCGTTCAAAGATCCAGATGTGAAAAGTACTGCTGCGGCTGCCCCTGTACCATCTGCATCTAAAGGTGTAGAAACTGGTTTGTCTGCTGAAGATTATTGTCGCCGTCATGAAATTACTGTCTCTGTAAGCACATTACATCCATATATGTGTTGGAATCATATTTAGTCAATGGTAGAAATCCCTTGTAGTACTTAAAAAGCCATACGTGGTGTAAATTTTGACTAAAGTAAACGGCATCGACATATATACTTCATGGCTATTGCTGTTTGATTTCCATTTTTTTACTATCATAGTATCATATATGTACCTGTATCAAAATTAGCACAGTTAATCTAATGATCTTATTATGCTTTTGTGGACTTATACTTTACTTGGATTTTCTTATATATTGCGGTCAGTCTGAGCCTTGATTATCCAAAAATACCAAAATTTGCATGAGACTGTTTGAGTATCATTTTTGAAGTTATGCATGTGTCTTACTTGAGCTACTTTTTGAGGTTAAACCTTTATTTCTTTTTGGTCCTGTAGTCTGCTTCTCTATTGTCATTTTGCATACAATCTACATAACTCACTCACTATATATTGAATCTTTTCTGTGATAAATCTTAATTGGCTGGTTATACTCCATTTTTCTAGGGAGATAATGCACCCCTGCCTTTAATGTCATTTGGAGCGACTGGATTTCCTCCTGAGATTTTAAGAGAGGTATGAACACATCTTGTATCTCTGAACATCTAGTGTCATAAGTCTGAACTGTGATACAGATAATTTCTTTGTTCTTACATAGTACAACTCATACCTGTGTCAACATGTTTTTTTCTTCCCCCCTCCCCCCACCACCCAAAAACCAGGCACAACAAGCTGGATTTTCGGCACCAACCCCAATCCAGGCACAATCATGGCCAGTTGCTCTTCAAGGTCGTGATATAGTTGCGATTGCCAAGACTGGATCTGGAAAGACTTTGGGTTACTTGATTCCTGGATTTATGCATCTCAAAGAAAAGCGCAATAATCCAAGATTAGGTCCAACTGTTTTGGTGCTCTCACCAACAAGAGAGCTGGCGACACAAATACATGATGAAGCTGGGAAATTTGGAAGGTCATCCAAGATATCTTGCACAGTATGATTTTAGCAGTGCCTTCCATATAGCATTTTCTCACTTTTTTTTCCTTATGAAGCTGCTTGTTCCCTGTACATTGCTATTAGTTTCTGTATTCTATGCCTGCAATATGTTTTTTCCACTGATTCTGGTTAAATATTTGTACCTGCCAACCAGGTACTTCTGTTGTTATCGAGTAACATCCCTTCCCCACTTTTTTCTTGTACAATTTATGTTTATGTAAGTATGGTCTTTCTTTCTTATGTTTCTCGACTTTGTCCTGACACCAATTTTAATCTTTGTCTGGTGAAGTGTTTGTATGGCGGTGCACCTAAAGGTCCTCAGTTGAAAGACCTAGATAGAGGTGTGGATGTTGTGGTGGCTACTCCTGGTCGACTGAATGATATTTTGGAGATGAAGAGGGTTAGTCTTTCTCAAGTGTCGTATTTGGTATTAGATGAGGCAGACAGGATGCTTGACATGGGCTTTGAGCCCCAGATAAGGAAAATAGTGAATGAATTGCCTACTCGTAGGCAAACTCTGATGTACACTGCTACATGGCCAAAGGAAGTCAGAAGAATTGCTGCTGATTTACTGGTGAACCCCGTCCAGGTTAATATTGGAAATGTCAACGAGCTTGCTGCAAACAAGGCAATAACACAGGTACACTTATTGGATAAGTTCCTGCATTGGTTATGTCATCTTCGATAATGTTATTTGTTTGCTTGGTTACATAGGAGGATGTGATATTAATGGAAACTATACAAATTATCCTTGAGGTTGAACTTGAATACAAGAAAGTCCAAGTTGCAAATATCCCCCTTGTGTTTTTTCTTCATGTTCAGCAAACACCTCGATAAGGTGCAATTTGAAAATAAAACCATGTGTAGTGAAGTGAGGAGAATTAGTACATTTGAAACATAATTATTTTTTATAATTAAGCTATTCCTTAGAGGGTACTATTTGTTATTATTCCTTTGAATTAACTTTTGTGTGAAATTAACATATTAATTTGATCTTCATGTCACAGTATGTTGAAGTTGTGTCACCAATGAATAAGCGTCGACGCCTGGAAGAGATATTGAGATCTCAAGAACCAGGTTCGAGGATAATTATTTTCTGCTCCACAAAGAAAATGTGTGATATCCTTGCGGATAATTTAAATCGTCCATTTGGAGCTACTGCTATACATGGAGACAAATCTCAGGATCAGAGGGATCACGTGTTGAGTCAATTCCGCACGGGAAGGTCTCCTATTCTTGTAGCCACTGATGTTGCTGCTCGTGGGTTGGACGTCAAGAATATCAGGTTGGTGGTGCTATTATATTGAAATGTGTTATTGTGAAAGTAAGCTTAAATTTGTTTGCTTCTTAGAGCACGTGCACGACAGAGAAAATGACAATTTTCTTTTAGGGAATTTCATCTTTTGTTATGAATTAGATGCAACTATGTTATAAATATATAAATATACACTTTTTAAGTTTTTTTTAGTTTTAAAGGATAGTTGCAAAGAGTGCCATTGAGGGAGGTTAGGCCTAGTTATAATAAAACGACCTAACATTCAAAATTACAAGAATACCCTTAGGAAGCGGTATAACAGGCAATCTGGCTAAAATATAATCTCAATGGATATTTGGTATAACAGGTGGATATATTTTATTTAACTCATCTTAAGTAATGAAGGTATCTTTTTTGTCACAGGGTGGTGGTAAACTATGACTTCCCTACAGGAATAGAGGACTATGTGCACAGAATTGGAAGAACTGGACGGGCCGGGGCCACAGGGGTTGCATATACATTTTTTGGTGATAAGGATGCAAGACATGCATCAGATCTCGTCAAGCTTCTGGAAGGAGCTAATCAGAATGTTCCTGGAGAAGTTCGTGATATGGTTTCAAGCGGTTTTGGCGGTGATGTGGGAAGGCGTCGGTGGGCCTCGGGCCCTACTGGAGGTGATTATGGTGGGCGTTATGATTCTTCTTCTTATGTTGGAAGTGGAAGTGGTGGGGGAAGGGGATGTGGCCGGGGTAATGAACTGGATGGGAATGATAGGTTAGTCTTTTTCCTCTCTTTTTTTTTACTGTTCTTTTTCCTGTGGTGCTTTGGCTTGATTTAAAAAAATGAAAAAGATACACCTCATTTTACATAATTTTATTTAACAAATTGCAATTTCATATATGGAGTGCCAAGTATCAGAGATTTCTTTTCCAATTATCTCTTTTCCCCTTCATAAAATATTTGGCCATCGATCTTTTAAATTAAGACACATAATTTCCACCTAGTAGTTTGTAAAATAGACCCAAAAAATCTCCTCAAAGGGATATTTGTAGTTTTAAAATATTACCTTCTTTTTTACCCTGTAATATTACAAAAGTTTAGTATGTAGGGCATGCAATCTGAGTTCCCTTTTTTTTTTGGCTTGATATAGTTCTGGATCCTTTGGAAATAGCACAAACGAGGCCGGAAGCTATCAACCCAAGAGCTTTCATGATAGCTTCATGAGCAGCGCCAAGAACTGTGGCACGAACAATAATTCTGGCTGGGGCGAGAACCAGGGCCGGGCCCGTAGCCGTAGTCCTGATAGGTTCAGTGGAACAGCTTCGGGCCTCAGTTTTCACGAGACTATGATGCGAACTGCTCGGCCATCTCAGGCGAATTCCTCGACTCGAGAAGATGGTGGGAATGGGTGGAATTGATTATCTTGCCGTCACTTAGTATCTATATTAATATTATTATGGCGTTCAATTCTCGCTTTTGACGGTACGTTTTGATCCTCTTGTCTATATCCCCAATCCCTATACAGCTTCTTTTGACATGCTAAGGATTTCCTCGTGTGAAAGTGGTGTCTAGTGTAACTTCTCTTTAGGTGGCCCATTTTTCTTTTGATGTACTATGAGGTAAATTCTACTGCCGTTAGTGGTCTTGGGACACAGTTTTGTTGTTGTAAATATCTATGTATGATTTGCAGTGGTCAAATGTATCTTTTAGATTAATGTAAGATGATGGTGCTTTGTAGAAATGTACTATAGTATGAATGCTTTTTTGTGAACAATGCTTTTTAAAATGAATGGGTATGTGATGCAATTGTAATGATTAAAGTTACAAAGCTACTTTTAAAGTGAGGAAATACCATCATTTTTAGTAAAATACTATAGCAGTTGTTTTTTTGAGAATGAGTAAAATAATTTAACAAGTTTGAAATATATTTAACATTCAACTAGAGTTAATCATGTACTGTATTTGTATGAAAGCCTAATTGAGATTATCCATTATAAAAATAATAATAATTTGTATAAATTATTAAATATTTTTTTAAAAATATTAATAATATTATGACGGTAACTAGATTTTATATTTAAAATTATCGATTCAAATTATTTTTTGTTTATTTTATTTTAATTTATTTTGAAACGAACTAAACTGAAGCGATCTGAATTGGACTGAAATTAAGTCCAAAAGAAAGGTCTAAGTCTGAATTTACTAATCTACCCCAGTGCTCATCAAATGCAATGTTGGGGACCAAAAAGTCAAGCAGCTTTTGGTTTCATCCTCTTAGCTCTTGAATACAAGAAAACTCCAGCAAGAGCCAAAGCAGTTCCTGAGATTGTTGGTCCATTACATTAGATGCATGCATACCATAATACTAGTAAAAAATAAGAAAGTTTGAAAACTATGATTTCGAGATTATTCTTTTTACCCAAGGAATTTATCAATGAGACGGGCGTACGAAAGACGATCACTGATGATACGATTACAACCACCCTCTTGACGCTGTTTCCGACAGCATGTGTCACAGGTGATACCATTTGTAATATCATATAGGAAACCTGCACGTAACAAAAGGATGAAGCACTCTGATCGATCGAACAAAGTTTCAAATGCGGAAACAGTAATATTTTTATCAAATGGATCTGAAAATAAAAAATAAATAAAAATGATAGATGGGGGTCTCACTCTCACCTGTTGGTAGGAATGGAAGCAGACACCAGATAAAATAGCTCTTGTACATAAATCTTTCAAGTTCAAACCTTGGCTCGACTGTAAGAAGATGATTGAAAAAAAAAGATGAATGTTTTGGCCAAACTAAATTCTCCGAATAAAGTTATTTTTCTTCGGTTTATCACTTACGGCATATTGCAAGTACGCAGGACTAAAGTTGACACCTTCCAAGAAAATGGCAGCTGGTGTTAGAAGTAAAAATGATATGATTGTTAAAATGGAGAATAGGTTGATGTCATCCAAAGTTTCCTGTCAATGAAAACAAAGAGTTTTCAATATATCAATACAAGTAAAAGTAATAACAAAAAGCAGCCCACAAATTTTGTTTAATTACAAAATGTTTTTTCAAAATTACGAACAAATAATAACAAAAAAAAAAACAGCGGAATCGTACCTCCTTTCTAACCAACAACTTTTTACTAAACACGTTTCGTGTTTGGTTAGTAAGATTCGAAGCCATTGCGCTACCGAAACCGATCCTGTTGATAGAAAATCTACGCTCGGTTTATTTACCGGGGATAAAAAATATGATGATATTCAATTTTTTATCGCATTTTAAAAATATAAGATCATACCAGTTGAAAGAGACTTCGGAAAATGATGCCAATGCCACACCTCCAACAATAGGCACAAGAGAAGAAACAACCCACAGAGAGGGCCTCTGTGTTATCATCATCAAGATTCAAGACTGAAAAGTCAAAACGACTTTTCGAATAATTAAATTATCGAGATTTAAGTATAACCAAAGTTTCTACGACTGCACATTTTATAAAAGCTTTTATTAATTCACAACAGTTGCAAATAATCGATTTCTGCATTCGGGTTTATTGTATACTTAATTCACGCCAATCGCTCGTAAATAGCATGTGCATACCTCTCTGAAGAACAAGGCAGAAAGAAAGACAGTGAAGAAAGGCTCCATAGCCTTAATAGTGTGTGTGAAGGATACCGACACTTTTCCAAGACTGATGTTTGTTAAGAGGTTTCCTACTGTGTGTCCAAGGGCCAGTAGAAAGATTGCTGTAAACTGGGGGAAATAAAACAAAGAGAATGTCATTTATAGAAAAATACACAACATTTTGTCATTTTTGAATATAATTTCAACCTTTTAAATTGCAAAAGTAAAAAATGCTAGATATTTTTCGATAAAGAAAAATATTAATACAAAGACATTATTTACCTGAGACCTATTGATCTTAGGTTTCTTATGCAGATTTAATGCCCACATCAGAAGTATCAAAACTGTCCCACACCCAAACTGAAATGCTGTCACAGTTGTAGGAAATGGATAAACCTTAAGAACCTGTAGATTAATATTCAACAATATAACATCATGATAAGGACCCAAAAAATGTGTCAACTATCAATCCGGGACATGAAAAAATATTTTATCAACCCCGAGCCCAAATTTTTACACCTATTAAGAACCCTTAATTAACAGCACATCTTTCAAGCCCCAGTGTCTTGGATAGAAAAAAGGGATTTTTATTTTTCTAATATATTTTTTATAGAATAATACATATGCATCATGCTGATTCATGCATTAATTAATTGTTAAATCATAAAACTCACAACTCCAAAAAAAAAAAAAAAAAAAAAACAACTTTATTACTACTAAATTTAAAACAAAATCATACAATTATTTATCCAAATGAGAAATTATAGATAAGAAAAAGGACCTGTTTGTTCAAGATGTTGAAGTATATGTTCAAGAAATACCAAATTGCAAACATCGACCCAAGCTGCAAAGTCCGGACCCTATCGCCGGTGCCCGTGACCTCATTTGTGCTATCCGGAAAAGGCGCTGACCGGACAATGAAGTTCGATAATCTCTTGTTGGCCAACTCATTACATCCCCTGGTCCTGCCAACAGAGGTTGCAGTTGAAGACCATGAAAGTGCATACCTCAGATTGTTAATGGTAGAAAATCTGGAGATGGAGATTTGAAATGGTTGTTTTGGAGAAAGTAAAAATGGCTTGGAAGTAGGAGAGAGAGTCAATGCACAAGCCCCCATGTTTTGAATAAGAAGCTCAAATGTGGTGTGTGAGAATGTAAAAGGGAGTGTATTTATTTGCAAACTTCCCACCAAAATCTAGAATAAAAATATTAAACGACACAATCTTTCGAATTATGATTGAACTAATCAAAATCATAAATTCTTGAAGTAAAAAAAAAAGAATGTTTTCTCAACGAGAAATAAATGGCAATTTCCAAAGAAAAACAAGAAAATTGAGAAATTGGAGTTTGTGGTGGTGAGTGGTGTGGGGAACCTTGGCAACATGTGTCCTCAAATTGATGGAAAAATAAACATCAAAACTCAACACGAAGAAGCCAATCTGTATTGTGTATTTTGTGTGGGGCTCCATAAAACTAGACTGCAACTATTTCAACTATGTTCATAAATAAATACAAAACTAAATGGAAAAATCAACCAAATAATTTATATAAAATTATTCAAAAACATATCATAACCCCTAGGATCTAATTATTCAGTCTAAAGCATTAAAAATAAAAATAATTAGTTATTTATTGATTGAGCTATAAACTAAAATAATTAATTGTTTTTTGATTCAGTCGAAACTAATTAAAAATTATAAATTGTGAGCGAAAGATAAAACACATTAATTAAAATTACAATGAAGTCATGAATGCCAAACAAACTCTCAAAATATGTATGGGTCTTAGTATTTTTTACTTCCTTTTCTTTGGGCCCTAAATTGATAAGAGTTTCTTCTGACCTTCAAATTTATAATCAAATTCCATTCATGCCCTAAAGATAATGTATAATTACCATCATCGGTCTTTGCTTCTCCTGAGAACCGTAATACCCAAACCCACTCCATCGTCTCCGTCTTCCCTTTCGTGTTCGTGCGGAATATCGACCTGCAATTATCAAACCATAAACAATACACAATCCGACTGTTGAAATCTTACGTGTTAAGCACCGTCAGCGATTTTTAGCAGAAGAGTATCTGTGTGTGAATGTGTGTTGATTTTTAGGTATCATGTCGATGGACACGCGAAGAAGATGAAAATCTATATAATTTGGATTTCAAAAAATAGAGTTTGCTAATATTTTGATTGTAGTGAGGAGCAATGAAGTGGTGCACGAGGAAAGTGTTAATATAAAAAATCATCAAATATTTTTCCTTTTAATAAAAATAACAATAATTTTAGAAAATATGCATTTTCATTTAAAAAAAACAGTTGATTTATCGCGTGATTTATTGCTCAAGTGTTAGTATTTACTATTTAACCCGTGGATTTTTTAAGTTTATGAACTTTTTAAAATTCATAAAAATCCAATATAATCCGAATTAATACCCCTATATCACCTTCTTATTTAATGTATCACACCAAGAGTATAATGCAATCAAATACTACTATGCAATATGCTGTATAAATTATACTACCTCTACCTTAAGCTAATTATCATACTTTATTTGATATATGTCCTTATTTGTAATATTTCCAAGAAAGCAACATAGAGTTCGTATAAATTATACTATCTTTGCCTCAAACTAATGATCATACTTGATTTGTAATTTATAAAAAAAAATGCAACATAGAGTATAAGTTATAATATCTCCGTGTCAAACTACTGATCACGCTTCTTTTGCAATTTGTAAAAAAAAAAGTGACGAAAAAATATATGCAAAATGTATAATTTATACTATCATACATTTATTACACGTGATAAATATACAATGAAAGTGAAATTTGATAGTATATAAAAAAAATCTTATCCTTTGTAGATCAATAATCAATGCAGACAGAAGTCATTAATAATCGAGGCATCAATAGGCAAAAGACTACTGCATTACAATATGTTCACTTGAACATACAAAAAAACCTAATCATAAATTCACAGAATATGATGTTATGATTATTGTTTTAGTTGGTAATTAGAGATGTTCTTTTTTATTCAATATTAGTGGTAGGTAATTAGAGATGTCCTTTTCTTTATTCAATATTATCAGGATAACATAACATTCAGTATCATTCTCCAGTCAACACTGAGATGTATGTAACTGTATAAGGTTGGTTCTAAAGAAAAGTGTGTGCTGTATGTTAGAGATGTCCTTTTCTTTATTCAATATTATCAGGATAACATAACATTCAGTATCATTCTCCAGTCAACACTGAGATGCACTCAGTATGTAACTGTGTAGGGTTGGTTCTAAAGAAAAGTGTGTGCTGTATGTACAATCCCCACAGCATCCATCTCTAATTCTACACTTGCTCATATGACCATATATGGTTTGTGGGCTCCAGAACTCAGATTGGTTTTTTGTCACTTTCAAACAAGTGCCGGAGAGCGAAGCTTCGACTCGAGATTTTGAGCAACATCATCAATGAATTCTTCGGTGTTCAGATAAAACTCCCTTGACACCCTGCAAGTCCAAACACAAACTTAGAATGAGGCAATTTGAAAAATATAAGAAAATATCAAGGATGTATTCGTAATATATAAACACAGTTTTATGGAGTAGTTGTCGTTTAGTCCAATCTACCACCACTGTAAGAAATGGGAGAGCATGAACAAGGAGGCCGGGTCGGCTTTTAAATCCACTACTATTTTCTTTTTATAATACTACTTAGCGGAGACAAGGCCATGGTTGGTCCTTGCCGCAGCCATTATCCATTTTCCCCGCAAGATTATTCTCCTCAAATTTCAAAAAAAAAAGAAAGTACTCGGTAAATCATCATTTTCCTCACCTGACTATACTTAAAAGTTCAAAACCTTAATTTCTAACTAAAACAGTAGTACGTCTTAACCTTCAAAATTATGGTGAAATAAAATAAGTTGGATTATTTGTCCTACAATGGCAAAAAATTGTACGTTTTCCCAAGATCATCAATCGTTTGTAATTTATAGCAAATTTCGTGGTACTTTTTGTATATAATCCTCTTTATTTGTTTATAGACTCCTTACGAACTTCAAAACGACAAGCACCAAATTGCAACTTTAAATGATAAATTTTAGTTTGTGAAACTAAATTTAGCAGGACTTGCGAAAGGACCACTTACTTTGGGCCGTGAGTCAAAATAGCAAGATCTTTGGTCATCTTTCCAGATTCAACTGTCTCAATGCATGCTGCTTCTAGCTTGTGAGAAAAATCTAACAGCTTTTCATTTCCGTCAAGCTTTGCTCTGGCAGAGAAGTTGGCATGCAAATGATTTTTTACAGAATTAAAAAGGTTCGAGGATACAAACTCAGGTTCTGGAAGCATGCAATGATATATGTCGAGAGACCCGAAATTAACAATAAACAAAACATCTCAAGCAATTTATCCCGATTAAGGCAATGACAACAAAAAATATGGAGCTAGATAAAAGGTTTATCTTACAGATCACTTTAATAAATCCATCTTTTAGTAAAATAATTTCAGCAAAATTGAATTTCTCCAGGTGCGCTTAAAATAATATCCAGAAAAACACATTAGCTACCGGTCCAAAAGGAGCTTTACAGATTGAAAGATAGACCTCAACTCCTGGATTAGTAAGTACAGCAGAAAAACAATCATGTATAAAATTTACAATAATGCACCCTCAAGAGGGATCTATTCATATGACAAATTCAAACCTCTGAGTGATTATGTGTTTTCTTAAAATATTTTTGTGTGTGTGTGTGATTGGACTAGAAACCACAGGAGTAGTTTTTGTAATCAACCCATATAATTTTACAAAAAGTAGAGAAACAACTAACCGATGTTCTAATCCCCGTGTCCATGCGAAAATGGAAGCAATACTATTGGTGCTGGTTTCTTGTCCTTTTTGATGCAGCCTAAAATGGCGGGTCACAGTTCCATGAGCCGCCTCAGCTTCTAATGTTTTACCATCACCCGACAACTGCAAAACAAAACAAAAAACATGCATACAAGATGTCACCCAAAAGAAAATAAAAAAAACATATCATGAAACAGATTGTGGTGTGGATAAGTCAAATCAGGACTAACCAATACAGAAGTCATGAGCCCAAGAGAACCAAATCCTGCACACAGCAAATAACTGTTAAGGGTGTGGTTGTATACCATTCCATCTTGTAATTGAGAGAGAATAGTATTGAAATATTTTTTAAAGCAAAATGATTCTTTTAGGGCTTGAATGGATACAAAATGGAAATGCAATGATAAAAGTTGATATGCTATAAATATAGTAAAATAATGAATGGTACTTGAGTTATGTGAAAGCATAAATAATGAATTTTATGGAAAATGTGAAATAATGATTATTAATAAAATAAGTTAAAGTGATTTGTGAGGGAAAAAAATGAAAGGGAGAGAACAGTACAATTTTCGATATTTTTTCAAAAAAAAAAAAATCTGAAAACACATCCCAAGATTAATAAAAACATTTTGGGATGACATCCAAGTGCACCATTAGTGGCTTGGATCTCTAGTCAATAAGAGGTAATTAGATTTGAACAAAACAAGTTAAACATTGCACACCCGTTGAGGTCTGACAAACTCCAACTAAACCAGTGTTTCAAAAAAATAATCTACATGTGATGGATTAATAAGTTCGTTAAAATAACTGGAAAATTATTGTTGGGTATGTATATTTGATATTCCCTTTTTTATTTTTAAGATCAAATCACCTTGAGCAAGTAAATCACTCTGGACGTCCCCATCATAATTTTTGCAAGCCCAAACATATCCACCTTCACTCTTCATAGCATATGCAACCATGTCATCAATCAACCGATGTTCATACCTGAGTAAAAAGCAAAGAACAATTTGGTAAAGATTCGATGGAATAACACAGATATGCATATGGGGCCCCTTTCCAATAGATATGTAAAAATTACCATATGGAATTTTCTTCAAATTTGTCCTTCCATTTTTCGTCATACACCTCCTGAAATATGTCCTTGAACCTGAAATAGTGGGCATATAGAGTGAATACTGTGAGTCACAGTTCCATGATACAAATAATAAGATAGGCCAGACCTAGTTTAAACATAAAAATTACCTTCCATCATATTTCTTAAGAATGGTATTTTTCGTACTCAAATAGAGAGGGGACTTTTTCCCAAACGCCATTGCCATTGATGATTCCGCAAATGCTCGAATAGACTGACAATTAACACACAAAAAAAAAGTAAAAGAGTAATTAATTGGGTATGTACACTACCAGGAGCTAGCATTTTAGGGTTGATCAGAAAATGGACTAACCTGATCAACATTATACATAGCAAGGGCAACACCGGGACCTTTAAAATCGTATACATCCAGTTCAATTGGTTCGTCTCCATTTTCTGGAGCTGAGGAATAAACAAGGAAAAATAAAATGTAAACATGCACAAATTCCAGAGGACTTTGTCCACAATATCATTAAAAAGATTAAGGTAAGCAGCTAACCAAAAATCATTTTAAGTTTTCCAGGTCCCTTTATTATTGTATCAGTGGCACGATATTGATCACCAAAGGCATGTCTGCCAATACATATTGGTTTTGTCCAGCCTGGAAAAAATCAAGACACGATAGCTCAACAGTGGTTCAAATAATTTCAATTTGTTTTTCATGAATTAGAAAGAAAAAAAATTGCTACCAGGAACAATCTTGGGAATATTTCGGCACAAGATAGGTTCACGGAAAACAGTTCCTAAAAAAGTCATACAAAAAAGCAACAAGTGAGATGCATTATCTTGCGTTCACAAGACATAAACTATGATATCTTGATACAGAAAACCGCAGAAATTATACATACAGACCATTTAATATATTTCTGATTGTGCCGTTGGGACTTCTCCACATAGATTTTAGCCCAAATTCCTTGACTCTGCCCTCATCTGAAACAAAATGATAAGACTTCTTTCTGTTTTTCTAATTATCAGATCAAATGTAGCATAACTATGGATAATAAGTAACCTGGGGTAATTGTGGCGCATTTTATGGCAACATTGTACCTGAAGGGAGATACAGAATCAGAGTGAAGAGATGAGACTAACATATTTTCTGTACTATAAGATATAAAGCCTACTTTGAGCTTGACTCGATTAGTAAAATGCGTATACGGATGCCATTATACTTGAGCTCGACTTGTGTGTGAATCGATTAAAGCACGTTTAGGTTCAATTTGACAATTAATCAAACAAGCACAAACAAAATTTAAAACTCGGATTATATTCTAACTAGCTTGAATATCATTGTGTTCAGCACTACTCATTTACACCTCTAATTGCGGTTATACGATAGCTCAAGATAAATAACTGTGAACTTACTCTAGGGCAGCTTCGGCACTCTCCACAGTAACCTTATCATCAGTTGCATCTCGGTTCAATATTCCCAAGTCAAAATACTTTATATCCAATTCCAGATATGGGAAAATCAGCTGCACTCACAAAAAAAGAGACAAACAAACCTCTAAGTACTAATCCTCGTCAATCATACCTACGATAAACCATAAAAGCTCGATAAAAATTAGGTTTCTCATCATATCATACCTTGTCTTTCACCATGCTCCATATTACTCGAGTCATCTCGTCACCTATATTCATCAAATAACGTGCAACATAATCACCAGAAACGAATGAAAAAAAACAATAGCAAGCAAATACAGTACAATGATTCGTTTTCAAATTACCATCCATTTCGACGATAGGGTTATGAACTGTGACTTTCTCAACGGCGGAGGCGGCGGAGGCGGAGAAGCAGCGAATGGAAGCATTGGGGAAGCGAGTGTAGATAGAAAGTTGCTTGGTGCATTGTATTGCATTGGAAAACTGTGGATTGTGAGGGAATGATAATCTAGGGTTTCGGCTTGCAATCAGTGAAGGTGATGACAAGGTGGTGGAGGTGCCGGAGATCATGGCGGCGGGTAGTAATCGGTGACGGAGTGCTAGCATTTGTTAAGGTGTGTTTGGCTTTGGGGAAAATCGGGGACTGAATATGAAGCTCAAAACCTTGCAAGAGTGTTGGGGTTTATGGAGTTTTCATTTCGGTTTATCCAAATAATAAGTCTAATTTAAATTATAGATTACATTAATTAATAAATAATAAATTAATTTTCCATTCGAATTGATTTTTTTTATAATTGAATATTTTATTGATCGATCTTATTTATTCAGGACAATACTCTATAATTCAATTAAAAAATGTTGCAAGAAGAGTATAAATTGTTTAAGAAAAAATAACCTTTTGTGTAGAATAATAATGCAGAGTATAAGGAGTATTGATGATGTTTGCTGTTATTTTTTTGTTGTCAGAGTATAATGAGTATTAATATATAATTAAATAATAATGTGAGTTAAAAAAGTAATAGTATATATGTAAATAAATGTGTATTATAAAAATATTCACAAATTTATTTGTGTATATAATAATGAAAAAGGTAAAAAAAAACCAGATAAAATAATGAGCACTCTCATGAAGCAAGAAGAGATTGCATTTCAGAAGTAAACAGCTGCAAAACCCAGAAAATGTCTTCAGACAGACTAGAGTGACCACTCTGACCCTGTGAATAAAACACATGAACTCTATTCCTCATCTCAATCCAACTACACCCCCCACTCTTCTTGATTCCTTTCCTCTCCATCAGTTCCCTCGTATTCGCCACGTCATCCCATCTCCCTCCCGACGCATAAATATTCGACATAAGCACATACCCTCCGGCCTTCCCCTCCGCCAGCTCAGCCAACTTCACACCCGCCCTCTCGCCCATCCTCTCCTCTCCAAACGTCTTACACCCGCTGAGCAAAGCCGCCCACGCATTCGCCTCAGGCTCAAAAGGCATACTCCTAATAAAACCCTCTGCCTCAAAAAGTCGACCCGATCTAGACAACATATCCACTACACTAGTATAATGCCTCTCCTTCGGCCTCACCCCATAAACCTCCTCCATCGAGTTGAAATAACTTAGCCCTCTATCGACTAACCCACAATGAGAGCAAGCAAAGAGCACGCACAGAAGAATGAGATCGTTCGGTTTAATCAAAGATGTTTTCTCCATCTCTTCGAATAAGGTTAGCGATTCCTGGGCGAACCCGTTTTCCGCTAGCCCTTGAATCATAGCCGTCCAAACGACCTCGTTTTTCGCGCGCATCCTTCTGAAGATTTTTCTACAACTTTCTACGCTTCCGGATTTCGCGTACATATCCACGAGAGCCGTCCCGACAAAGACGTCGTCATGGAAGCCGAGCTTCAGAGCCTTTGCGTGCGAATGCTTACCCCTCTCTAACGAGGCTAAGCTCGCGCATGCTTTTAGCACGCTCGAGAAAGTGGATTTACTCGGCTGTTCTCCCGACACGAGCATTTCGTCAAACACTTTGAGTGCATTGTCGAAATCCTCGATACCTAAATGGCCTGCAATCAACGAGTTCCATGAAACATTATTCTTGATAGGTATTCGGTTAAAGACTTCCACAGCTCGCGCTAATTCACCGTTTAAACTATACCCTGAAACCATAGAGTTCCAACAGACGGCATTCTTCTCGGGAATTTCATCGAACACTAAGCGTCCATCTTTCGTATCTCCGCATTTGCAATACAAGTCGACAAGCGAGCTTCCGACAAACACGTTTTTCTCCATACCAATCTTCAGAACATCCGCATGAACATTTTTCCCGGCTCCCAAAGCCTCTAAACTAGCTAACGCGCTAATCACACTGGAATAACACGACGTGTTTGGTTTGAATCCATCCAGAAGCATCTGTTGGAATAGTCCCGTAGCCTCTTCCGAATTTCCGCTCTGACTAAACCTCGCGATCATCGCGCTCCAAGTGACTTCATTTCTCTCGGGCATTTCATCGAACACCCGACGGGCTTCTCTCAACTCCCCCATCTCGAAGTACATGTCGAGGATCGTGGTCCAGGAAACAACATCCTTTTCCTCCATCCCATCGAACGTTCGTCTCGCGGATCCGAATTCACCCAACCTCAGAAAAAGCGTAACCAGTGAATTCGAAACACAGACATTATTCTCAGAACCAACCTTAATAATCGAACCGAAAACGCACTTTCCCAACCCAAGATCGCCTAAATCCACGCACGCTCGAATAACACTAGTGAAAGTAATCCCGTTAGGCAAAACCCCTGACTTGAGCATTTTTTTATACAGCCCGATTGCTCGAAAACTCAGCCCGTTCTGGACAAGCCCGTTGATCGTCGCAGTCCAGGTGAACACGTTCGAATACGGGTTCCTCTCGAAGTAAAGCATCGCCTCTTCGACGCTCCCGTGTTTCATCAGCCCGGAAATGAGGGAAGTCCAAGAAACCTCGTTTCGTTCGGGCATTTCGTCGAACAGGTGGCGGGCGCGGGGGGCGTCCCCCCACTGGAGATTGGCGGTGATCAAGCAGTTGTGGACGATTAAGTTGAAGCCTTGGAATTCGTTGAGCATGTGTTCGATCTCGAGTGGTTTTCTGGAGTCCAAGTACAAGAGGAGTAATTTGACGGCTATGTATTTTTGGGATGAGAGGCCCGTCTTGATTAGGCGGCAGTGGAGGGCCTCGCCGTGGTTGAAGAGCCTCTGCTTCGTGAAGGTTTCGATCAGAGTCACGCTTCTCCTGATGAATGATTTCATGCTTTTTCTTGAGGAGAGGGCGGTGAGCATGGTGTTTGCTCGGGGACGGAGTTCGTTAAGTTAGTTGGTTACGGGTTTATGAGAATCTCATGAAAATGAAATGACAAAAATCATGTTTATTTTTTAAAATGGAGTATGAATTAAAATGAGAAAATCCTTACATTTAGATAATTATTAGTTTATTACTCACTCACACAGTCCGGTAAATTTTGTATTTTTTTCTTTTTGGGTGTCATATAGTTGTCGAACTAAAAAAAATTATAATTACACTTCACTTTTCTTTAACAAAAATTAATCTCTCGGCTAAAAACCCATAATACTCTATTACTTTCATCAAAAAAAATAAAATAATAATATTTATTAACTTTTATTTCCATACTTAGTGTGGCAACTATGTATGGAACAATGCCTACTTATTTTAATATCAAATATTTCATATTAATTACAATTTCAAGTAAATGTGTAATTCTCAATTAAGTTTAGTTAGGATTGAAAATTCTTATGTTACTTTTTTGATTCGTTTTCGGATTTGGCGGGAGATTGCACATACATTTTAAATTTTAATAATTGTAATTTCTAATTATTTGATAAAAAAATATTTAATTATTAAACAAAAAAGGGGCGTTCAAAACAAAAAATCAAAATAATTAAAAAAAAATGTGACTATAAATAGGAGGAAAAGTAATCATTTTAGATAAAGCCTCGTGAATAAACATCGGCCCAGTTATGCCAATTAGATAGGCCCATTTTAATCCAATTTCAAAATCAGCCCACTACCCCAATTAATAGTAACTAATAGACTCAGGCATTAGTTTATGGCTTTATGCAACTGAAATTAGACTTTTGTGATTATTTTTTGACACTTATAAAGATTAAAAAATATACAGTATTTAAATTACAAAAATCGAATAAAATATAAATAAATACTTTTGTAAATTAAGGTACAATATTTCCTGGTGGAGCACAGTAGAAAAAGGTGGTTGTAACTGTGTAAGGAGATGCCTTTTAGCCCAATCAAATCAATCAATCACTATTCATTGGGATTGGAACTGGGCTGCACAGTAGGGGACCATTTCGTATTGGGCCTACTGCCTGACCGCGGGCCTTCTCGGCGATAAAGATGGCCCATCTGTTGAGATTGCGAGTGATTCGACAATATTATTTGTATTTGTTGGGCCCCCAATTCACTGGCCCACTAAAGACTAGAAAATGAGATGGTCGCCGACTTTTTCATTTTTTTTTTCTCTCTTCTAAACAAAGGCATCAATTTCAATTGTTGTAAACTAAAAAATTCAAGTGTCATATATTGGACTTGTAATATAAAAATTAAATTCAAATATAAGTTGATTAACTTTACATTTTAATAAATTAAAATATTATTGATTTAGCTTTAACTAGACTCAAGACGATAAGGAGTGTGATGGAATTTTTAATCTAAATCTTACAATATCTCACATCCTTTTTAATAAAAAAAATGAATAAAAATACAAAACTAGTTAGGTTCGTTCACGAGAGGATGTCGAGTTACAACCCTTTTAAAATCAAGTAATCAATGATGTACAAGATTGTGGAGTTTAATTAACAATTATTATTATAAATATTTTTATGTAATCAATCATTTTCACGAGTTAATAAGCCCCCTCCATTAGGGTACTAGCTAGAATGGGCATGTCCCTATTTGTTTTATCCATTCGTTGTTTCTACATTTTCCGTTGACCGAACTATTATTCAAAATGCTTTTAGTTCAGCTAAAGATTTATCTTCTTGTTTAAAGAAATTATGATTATATTAATAATTTAATTCTATTTCTAGTTTACGGAGATATATAGTATTATATTAAGAATTGAATTCTATTTATAATTGTTTTTGGAGATCGTAAGTGATATTGAAAGAATTACTTAAGCGACATAAGCAATTCAATAAAAATAGATTAGAAGACTTACTTGTTTTCAATGCGGAAGCGTAAATCGAATGGATCGAATCCTCTTGTTGCGTGTGTCTTTTCCTGCTACGCAGTGTTTACAACACTCTCTCGATTAGAGTGTTGAATTGTTCCTCACGATCTAAGAACCCTCAATAATATTGTTCCATTTGTTTAATTTGCACTTTTTGTTCAACGCATACGCAAGTTTTTTTAAATCAGAGAGTCTAGAGTATTTTTTTGTGTGCTTCATTAGTTAACATATATCGACTTTTGTATATATTTTATACCTGTATTAAATTATACAAATAACTATACTATTAACCGCATGTAAACGAATGTTTTTTGATAAACATTTATAATATATATTATATTATAAATAATAATATATATATTATAAAATAAATTAAAATATTTTTATTTTAATTATTCAATGGGTCAAGTCAAACTCACCTAGTGACCCAAATCCTAACACATATTAATTAGAATAATATGTTATTCGTTAAAATATATATATTTTTTGAACGAGGAAAATAAATATATTAAAAACGAGTACCAAAAGTACTCAAAAGAATAAGAGTCCACCTGAGTCAGACACAATCTAGGATTACAACACCAATCGTGAAACGTAAAATTACAATTAATGAAATTTTTTAAAGAAATAAAGTTGACTCCAAGACTTAGCTCTAGTTTCTTCAAATATTTTTTCGGAAGTTGTTTCAAGGTCTTCAAAAAGACGAAGATTAATGAAACTTTTTAAAGAAATAAAGTTGACTCTAAAACTTAGCTCTAGCTTCTTCAAATATTTTTTCGAAAGTTATTTCAAGGCTTTCAAAAAGACGAAGATTTCTTGCTTTCCCAATGAACCAAAGCACAGCAGACCAAATACACACAAGAATTTTCGTCGAACGTTTTTTCCTCCAAACTCCAAGTGTTGCAAAAAGTGAGCCGCCGACCTATTCGTTAGGGCTGTGGAGACGGAAAGTTATTCGTTAAAATATATTCTAGTATATATGATTCAAAAATCACTTAAGTTGTTTAATTTGAAAAAGATATAATCGAACAAGACGCAATAGTTTTACTCATTCGAGATAAACTTCAGAGAAAGTGGCTCGTTCCAGCTGCAATTTTTCTTGAACATGCTCAATAATTTTTTTTCGTCCGATGAGATTCCAGGTGGCTAGTTTGTTTTGATTATTTTCTTGGTTATTAGACTTCAGTTATATTAGAAAATAATTTTATTTTATATTGCTTTTTGTTACTTTACGAGTTTTCTAAATTACATTTTTTGAAACCCAAGGATACACTAGATTTATATATTGTGAAAATTATAGAGAGTTGAGAGTGACTGACATGTCCATTGTAGTTGTGCTATTGTTTCTAGTGGATTTAATTTTATTGTCGTTCCTCTCGTTATATTTTTCGATTTTTGGTTTCTACATAATTTTTGTATTTGATACATGTTTTTTTTTCGATTGTGATTATTGTACTTTTAGTGTTGATTTACAAGTTATATTATAACTTCTTCAAATCGTAACATTATTCATATTCCTTATAAATTTTCTAAACCTATAAATTAAAGTTCTTCGTACTTGATCTTAAAACTTCAATACACCAAAAAGATTATACTGCATAATTTTTGTGTTATTATTATACTGAATTTTGTTTTTTTCTTCTTGTTATATTATTTATTGTCTTCCAATGGTAGTAGTGGTACTCACATCCTCGACGTCTCAAACTACAACAATTTCGTATTTTTATCAAATAATCGATCGAACTTACTCGAGTGTTCGTATAAAAAGATCCTCAAAATCCAATTGTTATCGATGATGTTCTATAATGTTAGGTATGCAAAATTAGTTTGAATTTTTATTTTTTGTGTGATGATAATAGATTAGGAATTTTGAAAAAGTGGATGAGAGACAAGTTTAGTATAAAATAATTATTAGGTGCATGCAAGGTCTGTAGATTCACATGATAGAAAAATCTTGTTGCGATTGTTTCACTGTTGAAGAAAATGACAATCGTATAAAGAAGATGCTCATGCTTTAAAGTATAATTACAAAACTAAATTTTATTTGTAACCACACAATATATTATACTGTGCTCCATATAATAGTATGAAAATTTGTCTACAAATATTATAATCAATTTCTTTAATAAAAAAAATACTACCGTATTGCAATAATATTTATATTTAAAGTGAACTTTTATAAGTGAAAATTAATTTTATACTCCATATAAACCCTTTTTAAATCTACATATTTCTGCCTACACTTAAAATTGAACTTTATCAATAAAGCGCATCCGAACGAAATTAATTAAATTTAAAACGTCATTGAACATTGTTGTGTTCATTTTGTAATTGCATTTGAACAAACACACTTAATTTTAATTTTTTATGAATATATATCATAAAAAAAGATATATGTATATTTTTTTATGAATAACATATTAATTTTCTACATACCATGCAAGTTCTTTTGATTCGTTATGGTCCCTTCAATCTTTTATGCGTGAGGTTTTTAGTTGTACGCTTTACATTCCAAGAATCAACCATTATAATTCTAGAAATGACTACCCGACCTTCATGTGCATCTACTAACCTTTCGAAGTGTAGTCGAGAGTGATATATATTGTGGTAATTAAACACACAAACTAACTTGTGTCATTTAATTTTTAGCCCAAATTATTTTCAAGACACTTAATTTTGTAATTCTTACAATTAAATGAAAGCCTTGAAAATAATAATATCCATTTTGATCATTTTATGAATATTTTATTAATTTGTACCAATAATTGTCAAAGTTGGACCAATAATACCTTAATAGGTATTGTTAAGGTGATAAGGTTGTACAACTTAATCCAACCCAGGTGGGATATTCTAACACTCCCTCTCACGAGTAAGCCGGAAATTCCATCGGAATTACTCGTGGCCGGAAATTCCATCGGCAGGGGTGCCCACAGTCGGAAATTCCATCCACCTCTGATAACATGTCAAAGTTGGACCAATAACACCTTAAAAGACCTTGTTAAGGTGATAAGGTTGTCCAACTTATATGTGAGCCCAATTATCTTAATCCAAACTGAGATATTCTAATAGTAACATATTCATTTTATTTATGTATAATGTAGCCTCTCCGGCTATCCATATAAGTCCAAATCACAAGCATGAGAGTAGAAACGAGTCCTACAAATGAAATAGATTTAATTTATTACAAAAAGAACGTACGTATCATAAATATTATTACTACATCGATCCTCATAATTAATCACAGATATGCTCCGATCCCTCGCTTATTATTAAGTATATTAATTAAACACTCAAGTATATATCAACTATATATGTTACACACATCAATCATGATCAATATGGTAATAACAAATGTAATTTGTGAAGAAAGCGTGACCAGTGATATATGACAGAAAAAGTATTAATCATTATTCTCTCCTCGACCAGGGTTTTCCCCTTCTCCTCCACCACTACTCACACCCCAAGGGCAATTCGGACCGTAATAATTATACGTGCAACGCATAAGGTCCTCGTTGGTAGCGTCCAATTCCTTTTGGAGTTGAACGACTTGCCTCTGAAGGATCGAGATGACCCCAACACACCCGTAAACGGGGTCCTTGAGTCGAGCCTCAGCCTCGTAGGCTAAGGAGTTGACGGCATCCTCCCTGTGCTGAGGGAGGATCTCGTTCAGAAGCTTGCTCACGTTGCTTGCTCCGAAGATCTTGTGGACGTTAACGAACTTTGTGGGCTCTTCCGGAGGGAAGTAGGGCCCGAAAACACACCCCGGAAGACACTTCCTCCGCAGGAACTTGCACGCCGCGCATGGAGGGTTTGAGTAGCTACTGCTAGAAGAGGCCATATTTAATTGTGTGCCTGCAAATAATTTAAATTATATATATAGGAAACTAATTTTGGTAATTAATTCTGAATAATCACACATACGTACCTCCTCCACTGGATCTATATATAAATATATACTCAACTTTTTTCCTTTGCCAATTTGCGAAAATAAATTGGATAATTAAGAATATATGTGCTATATATATGTACAAAAGGGAAAATGAATTTTTTTTTTATTCTTGTTTGAGATGTTTATCGGCCATGGTGGTTTTTTTTTTCTTTTTATGTTTAATTTGATGTTGTGAAAAAAAAAAAAAGAGAAACCCTAATGGAATGTGAGAGAGATAGAGAGGGAGAGATGGAATGGAAAAGGAGATGGACTCAATGGATGTAAAGCAAAAGCTTTGCTATAATTATTATATATATAATAATAATAATAATTTAAACTTGAACGTAGATATGTGTATTTTCATGACTAAAATTATTATGTTTTTTTTTATTGGGTCAAAAGTAATACTCTACTAACCATGACCTTTCATTGTCCCAAAGTTGGTGAGTGTAATATTTCAGTAAATGAGAATTTGTTGACTTAAAATTTAGAAAGACAATTTCAAATTTCAGAAAGACTCAATTTGTGTATCATTTTTTGGAAGATGATACAGTTACACAAGGTGTACCGGGCATCCGGTACACCGCCAATCAAAATGCAACACGTGGCATTATTACATTAATTAATTAAATAAATAGTATTTAAATTATTATTAAATTTAATTATTAATTAGGAAAATAAATCACGAAAATCTTCTAAAATGTAAATGAAATCAATATAACGATTCTAAATATACTTTCTAAATATTGAATATTCTTCACAATTTATAAGATTTTTTTTCCCTATAATATAAATAACAAATAAAAATAAATTAATATTATATATATATATATATTAAAAAAACGTAAATAAAAATAAAAATAAATAAATAAGAGATTAAAAAAACATATTTTATTTTTGTGAAGTATAATTAATAAAGAAAATAATATATAAATTATTTAATTTAATTATAAAAATTACATAATCATGGTGAATAAAAAATAAAATAAAAATAACTAATTAAATTAGTTGAAGTTCACAATTTTTTATTATTAATTTAAATACATTACATAATTAATAATAAAGATAAAATAAAAAATATTGAATATTCTCCAAATTTATTAATTTTTTCCCTACAATATAGATAACAAATAAAAATAAATTAATATATATATATATATATATTAAATCTTAAAAAAACGTAATTTTTTTTAAAAAAATAAGAGATTAAAAAAATATATTCCATTTTATAAAGTAAAATTAATAAAATTTAATATATATCATTTAATTTAGTTATAAGAATTACATAATCATGATAAATAAAAAATAAAATAAAAATAATTAATTAAATGAATAGAATTTCAAAATTTATTATTATTAATTTAAAAACATTACAAAATTAATAATCAAGATAAAATAAAGATAAAATAAAAATAAAATAAAAAATAATTAATTAAATTAATATATAAGTATATAAGTTCATAGTTTTTTAGAATTAAGTTAAAATTATTACGTAATCAATAATCAAGATGAATAATTTTTATTTAATTATTGAAATTGTGAACAGAAATGAATGATGTATTTGTATTTAAGAAATATTTTTAAAAAAGATCATTCAATCAATTAAATTATAAATGTAAATATAAAATATAAAAGTAATAACAATTGTAATTTATTAAAAAAAATGTTAAGAATTTTTTTTAATTAATATATATTTATCATTTAATAAATATCTAATAGAGATAAAAATAGTTGATTAGTTTTAATTTTATTTATTTTTATTTGATTTAAAACTCACATTTTAATTTGAATAAAATAATGTATACTCTAACACTTTATTTTATTATATTTATTTTTAAAGATTATTTTAGAAAAGTTATTTTATTTTACGATTTTAGTTAAGTTGATTTTTGAATTTCGTATTTTATGAAAATTTTGTTGGAGTCACACAATATTGAATTATATACTATTAGTTATGTATTCTTCATATATATTATTATCGAAAAAATTTCACGGTAAAATGTCAAATATAATATTTATTTATTTTTTTCACAAAATTAAAAGACTAACGTATTAAATTAAATAATTAATATATTAAATCATCATATATTCATATTAAAACTTAAAACATACATATATATTAGAATAAGTATTGATAATACTCATCAATTACTAAATTCAAAATATAAAATATAAAACGCGTAGTAAAATTGTAGTTTTTTATGTAATTGTGCATAATAGAATTAAAATGTGATTTTTAATTATATTGTAAGAGTAAAAATTAAATATAATTTTTCAATAAAACATAAAAAAAAATCACAATGCAATTATGTTTCAAATCACTTATTAAGAAATGCATTTTTTTTAATTAAAATAAAGATAATTTATTCATTTATTTTTGTAAAAAAAATTAAAAATGATTTTATGTATACACATATAATTACTACATATGTAGTAATTTGTTTTTAAATATATCTAGGACTATATGATCAAAATTTAAGAATAAACTAAAAAACACTTTAATGTTTTGTTAAATTACAAAAAAAAAATAATAATTATTGAATAGTACAAATACAATTGAAATTATATTTATTTCACAACAATTTTTTTACAATAGATTTAATATGATTGGAAATATTACAATTTTATACTTAATTTGTTAAATTTTAACTGAAATTTTGTAATTAAGCAATTTCAATACAATTAATTTTATTAAAACAATTTTTAAATTTACTAATTGTTTAATATAATTTATTTAATTAATTAATTAATTATTTACGTAATATTAAGTGTTTAATTAATTCATTAATTCTTATGAATTATTCATTTAATTATTATTTTATCTAATTTATATATTAATTATTTTTTACATGATAAATTTTATTAATTTTATAAAGATATTTTACTACCATATTAATTTAGCTACAAAATCTATTTATTGGGAAAGATTATTTTAATTCTATTTTTTCAGATTTTTCAAAGATTCTTAAGATTTATTTTCTTAATTAATAATTTATTTTAATAATAATTATAATATTGTTTAATTAATGTAATAATACACTTGTAGCATTTTAATTTGCGGTGTACCGAAAGTCCGGTACACCTTGTGTAACTGTAGCCTTTTCCTCATTTTTTAGGTATCATACTATAAAAAAAGACCACAACAAGTCATGATCCATACACATACCTTAAATTGATGTGAGTTTTGAGTGGACATTTATATATATACTTCCTTCATCGCGTGACAATAATTAAGTGATAGGACATGAAAATTTAAAAAATATAGTTTTATTGACTTTTTGTTAAAAAAAATTGAAGATAAAAATGTATATTTGAATTAATAAAATAAATAATTGAGAGTAGTTTTAAAAAAATAAATGAAAAAATTAGGGTATATATTTAATATTTATTGTGACTATTGATATGTGACTGTTGTTAGTTCAGTTGGTTGAGCATTTGAATTAAGCTTAAAGTCTAATGTTAACCCAAGACATTGCAATTGACCTATACAAAAAAAAATTGAAAAAGAAAATGTAATTAATAATATTAATACTCCTACGATAGTATATATATATATATATATATATATATATATATATATATATATATATATATATATATATATATATATATATATATATATATATATCCTTTGTTGTAAGTTAAGTATAGACTTTTTAAGTGTGTCATTGGGTACATAATTGAATTAATTTAATGTTAAATATTTTTTTCTTTAAAAAAAAAAAGGTGTAGGATGGTGAACCTACAAAGTACAAATTAATTAACAAGTGTATTTTTTTTTATATTGTTAAGTGATTTAAGTATAAATTGACTGAAAACAAATTATACTAATTAATAAGGTCACATTGAGATGCACATTCTCTTCGCAAATATTGACAGCCCACATACTATTGGCTATATTTATTAATTAATAAATTTATTTACACTAAAAAACATTGTTGAAGTATCTATATAGGAGTATCATTTTCACATTGCCTCTATTAATTTCCCCTTTTCTTTCTCATTTTGTTAGTCTCTTGTTCCTCGCCGACATGTCGACAAATTGCATGTAATGAGTGGTGTCAGAAAATTCAATTCTTAAGGACAATTATTTAATTAGTCTGTATATAGTGTAATAGTTTTTTTCTTTTAATACACTGTACTACTGTAGTCTGTAACAGTACTAATTCTTCATTTTATTGTTCATTCAATTTTAATCGAATTTTTATTTAGGTATGAAAACATTAGTTTCACGACTTGCAAAGTGGCGGTGGCTAATAAAAGTTGTTTTACGAGTGGAAAATAAAATTTTATACTGTATAAGTTTAGACGGCACCAAATAAAAATAATTCTATGTCTAGTCGGCAATTGATGAAAGAGTTTGTTGATTGTGACAATAAAACTAACCCATAGGCCATATAGTCCATACACACAAAATTGTACGTACTCTCTATCTATCTAACCCAAACATGTCAGTTTTTTTTTTTTTTTTTTTTTTTTAAATATGACAATAAATTTAATTTAACAAATATAATACACAATACTATTTCCCTCCAAAATTTATATACG
The DNA here is from genome assembly GCA_954870475.1 of Euphrasia confusa. Classification (NCBI taxonomy): domain Eukaryota; kingdom Viridiplantae; phylum Streptophyta; class Magnoliopsida; order Lamiales; family Orobanchaceae; genus Euphrasia; species Euphrasia confusa. Next base: position 7,812,409 of record OX940964.1, read on the forward strand.
TTGATTGACCGTGATGTAAATTTTTTAGTTCATTTTATTTCAATTTAATTAAAATAATAGTAATAATATCTTCCCATATTTTATTTTCATGTCTTATACTTCTTCTGTTTCAAAATAGGTGCCATTTTTTTAGAAAGATGCTAAATGAGCATAATCTATTCACAACAAAAATATTTTATTTTTTATTTTTTATAAATACAATAATATTTTAGTTATTTTTGACATTTATTATGATTAGTTATAATATATAAAGTATATATTGTAAAAAAAAATCAAAAATATAAATTTTAATTAAACATAATGGATATTTTTATATTTATACTCAAAAAATCAATTAAATAGAAAAATATATTTTAATATATAATAATAAAAAATAAAATTTTAATTTTAATATATTTATTAAACTTATCATATTTATAATTATATTAAAAAAAATAAAAATTTGGGCAGTTCTTCCCACGCCTATATAGCATTACCGTTTTTGTAAGTTATCCCACAATAGTTGACAAACTCCAAAAAGAAAATAATTATTTTAATTTTTGCATTTTAAGTTACAATTTTATTCTACTTATTCACTTACTTTTTAAACTTTAAACTAAGTACTTTATTTTTTACTTTAAAATATATTTTTATTTTTTACTTTTAACATTTTTCTTAAACTTTGTGTTCAGAAAAGTGACATTTATTTGGGATGGAAGGAGTACTTTCTATATACAGTGTCTTCACACTCAACAGAGAATAATGCTTTAAAAACAATTTTCTTAAAAATTGTGCACATCTCTTATGCTCATGCCTTAAAGATGAAAGAAGTACTCCCTCTATCCCTCAAAACAGTGCACAGCTCTTTTGTAATTTACAAAAGAACTGTGCACTGTTTAGGAGGATAGAGGGAGTATAAAATAAAATATGGTTGATATATTAATAATATTCTATACCGTCACAATTATTTATGCACGCTTTCTCTTTTTGGCCTCTCAACTAATTATGCACATTCCTAATTTTTTTTTTGTTTTTACTTTTTGACTTTAAAATGCTATTTTACTTTTACTTTTTCTATTTACTATTCAAAATTTAACTTACAAATATTTTATATGTTAACATAAAAATAAATTTTTACCTTTTATCTTTTATTTAAAAAAAGTAATTTTTTAATATATTTACTTATCAACTAGTGTATACTCTCTCACCTCCATACTATATTAATAGTCATACTTTTTTCACAAAATAAAAAAGAGGTGAGACTATTAATCTGATTTGAAGGTAGTATATAATTAGCACGAAAGAAAGTAGTATGTATATACATAATCCAATGAAATAATAATAAAAAACAATTGTAGCAAATTAAAACATAAAGAAAGTCAGCCCTCATGATTGAAGATTTGAAGGGTGCATGAACCTAGCTAGCTAACTAGCAGCTTTTGCAATATGTTATTGCAGATTTATTTATGCGGAGTATAGTTCAATGATGATGGATGCATGGACCACTTTCTGTTTTTAGATATAAAATCTATTCGACCATAATAACCCTCCCAAATGATTACTCCATTTTTAGATAATTATTTCAATTGAATGGTTCAATATTAGTGTCATTGGATCTTTTTTACAACTAAGCCTCGCAAGTAGTGGGCGTTTGCAGGGCCTGTACTTTGAACCATTTTAGAGAAAGCGCTTGCTTCCTTCACCAGGAGATTCTCAGGAGTGTCGTATTCCGTCACCTGTAAACAATTAATTAAACACAATTATCGATACAAATAACAGTTGTTAGTAATTACCTGCCCAGAATCGAGAACAAGAATCCGGTCACTGTCGATGATCGTATTGAGACGATGAGCAATAGTGATCATGGTGCATGATTTAAATTCTTCACGGATCGTCTTCTGTATAAGCGCATCGGTCCTCACATCGACTGCTGCAGTTGCTTCATCGAGCACAATGATCTTCGATCTACGGAGTAATGCTCGAGCAAGACTTACTAGTTGCTTCTGCCCCAAGCTAAAGTTTTCGCCCCCTTCCAGAACCTTCAGAAAAGAAATACATTAATTTGATTAGAAAAAATAAATTTTGAAACTGTTAGAAGTGAGCCGAATATATTCTCCAATAGACCTCAGCATCCAAACCAGCACAGAATTTGTTCTTCAAGTGGGCCCGCTCCAACGCCTCCCACAACTCCGGGTCGTTTCGTTCACCAAACGGATCAAGATTGAACCGAACAGAACCGGAAAAAAGAACCGGAGATTGCGGAATAATGCTGATCACCTTCCTTACATCATTCAACCCGAATTTCCCAACGTCGAAATCGTCAATCACAATCCTCCCTCTCTCGAGCTCGACTATCCGAAACAACGCATTGATCATGCTCGATTTCCCAGCCCCAGTCCTCCCGACTACACCCACCTTCTGATGCGGATAAACATCGAACCTCAATCCCCTCAAAACCAGAGGAAGCCCCGCCCTGTACCTTAAACAAACATCCTCGAATCTAACCGACCCCAACTCCGGCCACCCCGCCGGAGGCCGGTTCCCCTCGATCACCTCGGAAGGCAAGTCGATGTACGTGCCGACTCGCTCGACCGAATTCAAACTGTTCTCGGCTCGGCTCGCTCGCCTCAGAAGATGCCCCATCAGGGTCGTTACGTTCAGGGAGTAGCTGAGGAGTAGCCCCACGGTGGACGCAAACGCCACCTGATTCTCGGCTCTGTCGTTCTCGATTAACGCGAGAGTCGCAGTCAGCCAGATCATGATCCCGCCGAGAGTCTCGAGACGTATCGTGAGCCACCGGTTGGAGCTCACGTTGACCAGGGTGAACCTGAGAGAGAGGTTAATTAATTGCAGAAATTTAAATATTCAATTCAAGCGTTCTACCCAACTGAGCTAACAAACCTGAGGTTGCTGTCCATCGACTTCCCGTTGATGGCGGACATCCGGCCGTACGCATTGTACGCGCGGATCGTGGAGAGCCCGTTGAGCGCTTCTCCGAACTGCGCGTACACGGGGGATCGGGTGATGGAGTCGAGGCGCTTCACCTCGCGGGACGTGCTCTGGTAGTAAAGGTAGGCGGCGTAGAACAAGATGAGGAGGGGCATTATGGTCCACAAAGAGACGGTGCTCACGATCCCTATGAGGAGGAAAGTCGAGAGCAGCTGACTCAGCTGGCTCAGAAATGTGTCGACGAAATTGGCGACGTTGCGGTCTATGTCGCCGAGATCTTTTGAGAATCGGTTCATCATCCGGCCAACGGGGTTCGTGTGGAAGAATAGCATGGGTGCTATGAGTATGGAATGCAGCATCGAGTCGTGAAGCCTTTTGGCGGCGTTGAGGCTCGACGTGATCAACCAGAACGAATTCGTCAAGGTCGCTAGCACCTGACCGAACGACAATACGGCGTAAACGAGGATGTAGAAACCGGGAGCGTAATCGGAGGATTCGCTCTCTTTTGTCCAGAGGCTCAACCACGTGCTGCTTGAAATTCGCAGGGCTTCTGTCGAGACATAGCACGCAAACAACACCATTACCACCCACAAGCCTCCCAGAGCACTTTTGTACCTAGCTATCAGAATAGAACTTAACTGAACTGAACTAAATTGATCTGAACTGAACATAGACTAAGTAGGAACTAAATCGGAACAAAATAGGAAATCACACCTGTTTAAAACCTTCCAGCTGACGATACCCGTCTCCCTCTCCTCCTGCTTTATAAGAACCGATGATCTACCTTCACTGACTTTGCCGTTGGAAGAAGAAAGCAAAGGCGTCTCGATTATATCTCCATTTTCATGCGTGTGTTGTTCTTCCATTTTGCCTGCATCCTCCATGAGTTTCTTGAAAAGAGTGCCGTTCCTCGAGAGCTCTTCGAAGGTGCCTTCTTCTTTCACCATGCCTTCTGAGACCAAGATTATTCTGTCGACCTGAGGCAGAAAATGCAATTGGTTCGTAACGAGCACTCTCGTTTTCCCTCCAAGTGCTTCCTTAATGCAGCTGTCGAAAACCTGGATCGAGAAATATCGACAATATGAAACCGAAACGTTCGTTTAAAGAAATTAGATACGCTTTAAGACTACCCGTCGAGCAACATGTGCGTCTAGAGCGCTTAACGGGTCGTCAAATAAATACACATCAGAGTCAGCGTACACAGCCCGAGCCATCGAAACTCTTTGCTTTTGTCCTCCACTAATATTCACTCCTCTTTCACCGATCTCTGTGAGATCACGGCCCTGGAAAAAATGATAACGCTCGCTCGATTAATTAAAATCTCCAATTCAATAACAATTGGCGGTGGTAATTAACACTTAACTGGAAGCAGTTCGAGGTCATGGCACAATGCAGTGACATCCAACGCTTTCCGATACCGCTCGGGCTCAAAGGCAGACCCGAACAATATATTATCGCGTACCTGTGATAAACGAGATATGCAGATATATATGTAGACATTTCAAGAGATTGATTAATTAATACAGTACATAATTTATCAATCCTCACGTACGGAAGCGTTGAAAATCCAAGAAATCTGAGGAACATAAGCTACAGATCCTCTGATCACGACACTTGAATCTCCCAGAGGAGGAAGCTCTCCGAGCATTGCCGATATTAACGAGGTCTTTCCTTCTCCGGTGCCACCGACAACTGCTATTAGGCTGCCGACCGGTATTTCTAAGTTAATGTTCGATAAAGTGGGCGGACTTGTTGACTGTGAAAATTTTAAAACGCGCATAAACACAAGATATTAATAATAGTGAACATAGTAAAAGTGAAGGGTTGTTAGCTCAGTTGGTTGAGCACCTGAATTGAAGACCATAAGGTCTAAAGTTCGAACTCGAGACTTGTGTGTGTGAGTATTTAAATTTTTGTAATTGACCTATATAAAAAAAAAGACCTTAGAATCCCACGAAAAGCTTTTGCCGTGGATCGATATGGCAGGAAGTGTTGGCTCGAGAGGCGGATTAGGCAGCAAGGCTCTCTCTTCGGCAACGAGTAATTCCTCCAAGCGCTGTAGTGACACGTTTGCATTCACGGCCTGGAAAAAATCGTACTCTGGAGAATTAGGAAGCATGTTTGTTAAATGAGTCGAATACGAAATCGAACAATTAACAAACCTGAGTGATCAAATTGGGAAGCGTGTTGAGGGGCTTTCGGAGGACAGAAAATAACGAAAGCGACGTGAAAGCTCTGGAAGGCGTCAAGTCTCCGCCGAGAACAGTGAACATCCCGAATGAAATGACAGTCACAAAAACTGGTATACTGTTTAGTATGAAAGTATTGCACTGCAAAAAAAAAAAAAAAAAAAAACAAAAAAAAAAAAAAACGAGATAGTCAGACGCGAAGTTAAGTTTGATGGTGCCTCGAATATTCGTGTCGTACCGCGGAGAGTAGTTGTGATTTCCTGAACCACGACAACTCGTCATCCCTCATAATATGTATTTTGGATTTGAAACTGTTTTCCCATGCGTAGTATCTATTGCAAGTTTATCGAAACAAAATTAACTCGAATTAACGGGGGGATATATGTATGAGATTTGAGCGTACTTCACGGTATCCATGGAAGCCAAGATCTCGTTCATCAAGCCGACTCTCTTGTCTGTACGCAGCAATCCCTCCTTGGATAGTCTTCTCATCTTGCTAATGATAAACGTCTGTTTCGCCCAAATATTAATTATTAGTTCATGAAGTTGGAGTGTTATAAGTAAATAAACTCGAATATATATATATATATATATATATATATATATATATATATATATATATATATATATATATATATATATATATATATATATATATATATATATATATATATATAGTTACCTGGATAGGGAGCATGAGGATTAGAATCAGAGCAGCGACAAGTGCTGCTACGCCTAGTTGCTGGTAGAGAAGAACCATGGCCATGGTAATTCGGAACGGAGAAGACCATAAACCATGCAGGTGTTGGCATATATCCTGTATAAATTGAATAGAATCAATCGACTAAATGTAGCATTAAAGAAATGGTTTTGAAAATGTAATTCGTTACCTGGAGCGAATTGGCATCTGTTGTCATCATATTCGTTATTTTTCCAGACGGAAACTGCTTACGAGCTTCGTGTGTAAGGCGCAAGGATTTTCGGAATATAGCAGCCACCTATATGTGTAATTAAAATTCAAAATCAAAATTCATGTAGTAGTTGTTAATTAAATACTGTATTTGTATTTCGTTGTAGACAGGGAATTGAATTACCAGAGTCGATCTTAGCCTGAAACCGACACGCATCACATTCTGATAGTAATGAGCCTCACACAGCACTCCAACTGACTGATAACAACACAAAGTTTCGCATAATATAAAAACGAAAGAGTTTGATACGAGAAAACGGAAACCATACCACACTGAAGAAAATCGATAACGCGTATACATAACCAACCCAGGTTGGATTGCCACTCTCCAGGGACTGTGAGAATTAATTAAGAAGAACTGAACTCAATTACAGGAAGATCACATTACATTTTTTACGATGAAAACGTGTTTTTCGGGATATACCTTCAACAAACGGTTCAGTAAAACAGACCCTGAAAGTTGGGCAAGATCATTACCAATCTGCAAGTTCCAGACAAAATAAAAAATCATTCGTTAGTTCAACGTGATAACAATAGAAAACTTGAAGCAAGAATATAAAGAAAGTAGCCATTACTTTGAAGAACCCTCCATACCAGAACCTGGCTCCAAGGCTACGGTTCAATGCACGTAAAAGCCATGGTTTTGATCTTCGAGATTCTTCCTCCCAACACTTCTCGAATCTATATATAATATAGACCCAAAATATTAGATCACGAAGATATGTATATGCAAAGACATGAATTATTCAAACACCAACTTTGTACTCAAAGTTTCGGTCTGGTCCCATGAGTCCAACGTCCAGATGTCCTTTTCGGTTATGGGTTTTTTGTAGCCTTGTTTCATAATGGGAGTCACCCAATTGAAATAAATCCCTATGCGAAGAGGTTAAGAGCGTAAATTCCCTTTTCTGAAAAAAAAAACAAACGATCGAACTGGTTATGTTTGAAAGTTGAAACTCACGGGAAAATATATTCGCACATCTCTCGGGACAAACAACCTCGCCTAGAGGCTTATTGTCATCCTCCGTTTCGTCGACATAGTCCGGGAGTGGAATGTAGCCTGGGAACGAGTCTAAGTTAGGGACATAAATCAAAAGAAGTACCCCAAGCAAAACCTGTAGCAGCAGAATCGACTAATCATTTAATTGGAAACGAAACATTTTTTTCATCTACTTCACTAAAAGAGTTAAAATCAACCTGGAAGAAGACTGAAGCGATAAACAAGTACAGTATAGACCTACACATTCGACAAAAACATTAATTAGCTTAGCGGGCAAAGCTCAATTTCTTTCTATAACGGATACAGAGAAGACTAATTAATTACCCGACATAGCGATCTCTGAGCGAGAACACGAAATTGAAAACGACAGCGTCTTTCACCAAAACGTACACGACTCCGAGCCTGATGTACCACCTGAACTCTTTGACGTATATCTTAGTTTCAACGAGAAACATAAGAATCATCGCAAACCACGATACGAACTCAACGACCAAATGAACCACCTGGATTCGATCGATTGTATAACCGAGGAGCAATTAACGACAAAAAATTAATAATTCGATCCGATAAGAGTATGTACTTACCTCAAAAGGAGCAAGTACGGAGCTTCGTTCGAAGTCGAAAATCGAGAAGCCCATAACCAATCTGAACAGAGGCTCGGCGGCACAACAAGTAGCTAAAAGGAGCAACCCGTAATTGTAGAGATTTGACCGGAGGCGGAATTTTCGGAAGTTGGGGTTGAACGCGACGAGCGTCCGTGTTCGGTACGCGCACAAGCACAGGAGAACCGAATGCGAAACGTTCCCCACAACAGAGTCGACGGCGCAGGGGGTGTACGCGCCGAACGCGCTGTTGGTTTCGGTCGCCCAGACGCCGTAGGCCTGCGGCCGGCAAAACCGGACCAAGGGCTCCAATCCCATTCTTCCTGCAAAACCAATCAGAATCCAACGATATGGGAATCAAGAAAATCATGTTGTTGTGGCTTACGCAGTTACAACGGCTGAAGTCAACGCTGTTTAATTACTTTTTTTTTTTTTTTTAACTCGATTGATTGCCTGAAAATTGGCACTGAGAATTTTATCTTTATGTAAATACAAATAAAGCGACAACGACATATTCTATTTGGAAACCAATAAAATGACACGAGAAAGCAGACGAAATAGATAATCAATAAATCATAGTGCCGGTCAATTTCGGTCAATTATGAAGTCGAAATTAATTCATTTAACTTATTTCTAAAATTTGTTTTATTTATTAAATGAGTTATAAACATATTGTAAATGGATAAACTGTTTATAAATAAACAAGTTGAATTTTGGATTAATTTTTCAACATAATTATTAAATGGGATTGGAACAATAGATATAATCCCTAATTTTTTTGTGTTTTCAGGGATTATATCTCCTATATGCAGATTTTTTTAAATATAGTTATACAGTATATAATAAATTTTGCCCAGGATAAGTATTAAGTTTATGTTTTAATAAAACAAATCATTCTTAAAAAAACATACTAGTATCATAGTATATTATTTCCATCTCAGACTATTTGTTATTTTTTTTTATAATTTTTAAATAAATGTGAGCATTAGTTTAAGATGAAAGAACTAACCTTTATTTTCAATTTAATAAAAAATTATGAATTCTATAAAAGATTATTGAAAAAGTAAAAAATTGGACAACAGAATGTTACCCGATGCTGCTCACCTCCCCGTCACGGGTCCTCCTACCATTCATCTCGTTGACGTGGCATTGCCAGCTATTAGTTCTCGAAGAGGGCTCCCCTATCCACGGTGGGAATTCTTAAAATTCCCACACTGCCTACATGGCCAAATTAACCGGTTCAACTCATATGTACGCAATTATTTTAAGAATTTCCACCGTGGGTAGGAGAGCCCTCCTGATTAGTTCTCTCTCCTTTTTCTTTTTCAAAATTTCGTGAAATTTGTATCTAAATAATTCTAACAGTTCCTTTTATCACGAATTTTGCACTTTCAATCTGAGAAGGAAAAGAAATTTTTCTATATTCACAACATGCGCGAGGATTCGTAAGGAGGAGGTGTATTGAATTGAGATTTTAATTTTTTTTTTAAATCAATGTATTTAAAAGTTTAATAATTTTAATTGATTCTTTTTTATAAATATTAATTATTATATAATTCATAATTTATGAATATATATATATATATATATATATATATATATATATATATATATATTTAAAAATGTTTATCTAAGCCATAATATTATTTATTGATTTATTAACTCAATTTTAAATGTAAAATAAATATTAAAAAATAAAAAAATATATTAATTCCAATATAACGAAAATCAAAATTTACCAAATCTTGACAATTTTTTATTTTTTAAACATAATTATAGTAACACATAACAAAAGTTAATATGTTAAAAACGAATATTGCTATGAGAAAGAAAGATCAATAATAATAATAATAATAATAATAATAATAATAATGTGATACTTAAGAAGTTTATCGCTAAATATGCATTCCAAGTATGTAAATTATTTATTGATTTGATCATACCCATAATTGTTATATCATAAGATTTAATGAATTATGGAATAAAATGACTTATTGGTTAAATCTCATAAGATTTGAATAAAATGATTAATGAATTTTAAACCACTTGAGACAATTTGGTGATTTGGTAATTGTTACAAGTCTTATAACACTCGAGCTTTTCAGTTTGAACTGCAAGTATTCTTTCTTACATCATTGTTTTGATAAAAATATCACTATTATCATGTCATTTTTGAGTCGCAGCAGCTTTAACCATGAGTTGTAATAATAACTCGCTTTGTTCTTTAGTACATTATTCATTGAATGTCTTCTTTTTTGTATCTTCTTGTGGATCTCCCATAATATTATATATTACTATATTAATAGACACAAAATAGCTTGTGGTAAATAAAAAAAATAAAAAAACATTGATATAATATTTTTGTTAGAAAAACAAATACTTTTATTAGGGGTGGGCACTTCGTTCAGAAATCCCGATCTCGTCCTGATCCCATTCCGAAAACTAGCGGGATGAGACGGGATAGATTTTAAAAATGACAATCTCGTCCCGTTTCGTCCCGTTGTAAAAAATTTAAAACGGGACCGGGACGATCCCGTTTAATCTCGTCATGTAACATTTATTTTTTAGGGATAATTATAGGTTAGTAGTTGAACTATAGACACTTTTATACTTTGATTACTCAACTTGAATTTTGTACACCCGAGTAGCTGAACTTTAACGAAATTGCACTTTCATTTAAAAATAAGCGGTTTCCGGCCACACGTAAGATGCACGTGATCAGTAATTTTTTTTTATCAAATGAGAGAGGGTAATTTCGACATTTCCGCTTATTAATAAATAAAAATAAAAGTTTAATATAAGTGTGGAGGAGAGCTCATTCCCTTCGCTTTCTGGGCCCAAAGCAGTGCAGTCTTTCCTCCCCAAATCAAGGATTTGGGGCTTCTTGCTACGCTACAACATAAATTCATTTTATTTAGTAAAATATATATGAATAGAAAGATAGATCCATCCATCTATCCTATCCGATTTTTATTTGGATATCTAAAAAAGAACTTATTTCATTCAACGTTTGATTCAAAGAACTGTGTTTAGCCCCCCTTCTCATGAAATGGCTTCGCTGTAATGGATGGCAGAAGGTCCGTAATACCCGAAAAAAATCCTTACCCCCTCTCATACGGCGTCGTATCCCATGTCGGGATCGGAACCGCGGCTGCAGCGTCGCCGATGATGAATTCGAAGAGCTCCACGCCTGCTTCGAATCGGGTTCAACTTTGACTCGCCCGATTCAAATCTGAAGCTGTCTTCCACTTTCCCGGCGATGAAAATCTACCAAGCCGTTAACCGGCCGCATAGCTTGTCCAAATCTTCGTCGTCGAATTTTTCCGATTCGAATACGGCAGCGAATTAGGGGCTAAGGGAGAAACCCGTTTCTTTTTCTCTTCAATATATAAAATTATATAATTAATAATTTAATAGAAATAATTAATAATTAATAAATTTTAATGGAAATAAGTCTTAAGGTTATTCATGTAATTTCCTTTCTCTAGCCACCGAAATCGCGACACTTGGTAGAGAGAATCACGTGCATTTCACGTGTCGCCGGAAAAAGCTCATTTTTGCATGAAAGTGCAAATTCGTCAAAGTTCAGCTACTTAGGTGACAGAATGCAAGTTGGGTAATCAAAGTACAAAAGTGCTTATAGTTCAGCTATTAACCTACGACTATCCCTATTTTTTAATATTAATAATATTTTTATTATTTTACACAAATTAATAAAAATATCAAAATATTAATCATAATTTCAATTAAATTTATTATATTTTAACAATCTAATAACATTTCAAAATAATTTAATTTTTATTTATATATTTTTCTTGAAAATATTATAATTTCTAATTTTAAAATTTTAAAAAATCAAAATATTATTTAAATTGAATAAAAATAAGTATTATTTAACTTATTAATAATTTATTTTTAAAATTAAAAATTTTAATCAATTCAATATATATATATATATAGCATGTCTAAAACTTGTCGTTCTTATTTTATTGAAATTTTGATTATCTTATAACTCGATAATATTATTATTGTATCTCAATTTTTAATTTAAATTTTAATTTTAATTTTTTATTTAAAATTTTGGGACTGATCTAATCTCGATCTCGACTCGAACTCAAACGGGATTGAGACGTGCAGAACGAATTTTTAAAATACAAATCACATCCCGTCCCGTCCCACGCCCACCCCTAACTTGTATAACACACAATCATATATACAAATTTTGCGTGTGATTGAATAGCTAATACTTGTATATTGCGTAAGTAATTGAATGTGTACATCGTACATATTACAATTAAATGTGAATAACTATCATAATTGAATGTTATATCTATATAAATAAAGATGATTCATACATTTTTGTTATAATTCTTGGTCGATATTTGTGTTGATGTAGGGCGTTGTTCATAATTTTTGCTTCTTAAATGCATTGGTAGTTACTAAATTGCTCGACATATGAATTTTTAATGCATGGTTCAATTTGGACAGGAAATCAACAATTTTAAAGAGTTGAAATGATCAAGAAGAAAAAGGAAGAAATGTGTTAGGGTAAACATGAGCAGCCGTCCCGTCCCACGCCCACCCCTAACTTTTATAACACACAATCATATATACAAATTTTGCGTGTGATTGAATAGCTAATACTTGTATATTGCGTAAGTAATTGAATGTGTATATCGTACATATTACAATTAAATGTGAATAACTATCATAATTGAATGTTATATCTATATAAATAAAGATGATTCATACATTTTTGTTATAATTCTTGGTCGATATTTGTGTTGATGTAGGGCGTTGTTCATAATTTTCGCTTCTTAAATACATTGGTAGTTACTAAATTGCTTGACATATGAATTTTAATGCATGGTTCAATTTGGACAGGAAATCAACAATTTTAAAGAGTTGAAACGATCAAGAAGAAAAAGGAAGAAATGTGTTAGGGCAAACATGAGCAGCTGTGGTACAAATCGAATTCAAAGTTCGTTAGTCGTTGGATTTTGCTGAAATTCTCACAACGCCTACAAGACTTCCCATTTAATATTTTCACCGTTCGAATCTTCCAAAAAAGTCACGAGGCAAAAGATATCGAGTAGCTGAGAGCTGCCTATTTTTCCTCGCAAGCGGCATTCGACCTTTGTTGGCGTTCAACCCGCTCCGGCGGCCAGACTCCGCTCCGGCGGCAGTAGTTCAGGACCCGCTCCGGCGGCATTACCCCACTCCGGCGGTCGCTGGCGGGCTGCCCCTCTCTTACGCTTTTTATTCCTTTATTTAGGTTTCTTAGGCTTTTGGAATAGAAAAATACGCCCTTAGTTTTAAAATACACTTTTTACATAATTCCTAGATAATTTTCTTAGATCGAGAACACGTTGGAGAACATAGAATTCATCTTTTCATATCTTGGGATCAAATCATCATTGAAGTTCTTCAAGCTTTTTTATTTTTTAATAATTAGTAAGTTTATTTCTTTCTCGTTCTTGTGTGCTAAATTATTTGTTTTGATTATTAGATTTCGTGTTAAATTATGAATTCTTCCAACTATAATCGTTTGATGTTGATTACAATTATGAGTAGCTAAATCATATACTGGGGTTAGAGTGAGTTGATTTTCGATTAAAGAGTTAAATTTTGGTTTACACTCAAGGTGTTCGATAAAATGTCAAGTTGAGTTTAAACACACGTTTGAGGCTGTTAGGCAATCTCGTGATAAAGATTATCGAACCCGTTAGTACCAACCGGTAACGGATGTATAAATATAATTTTTACAAACTATACGATTTAACTCCGACATTGAAAATTGATGAACTCGACCCCTAGTTTGTTCTCTTATTTATTCAACCTTGTCATTTCTTCTTGCTATTTTATTTGCTTATTTTTATTTTATTAGTTCAAAATTAGTTTATTAAAAACAAAATCAACCTCAATATGCATTATGCTATAAATCTCTCTTCTTTTTCTTTTGCAAACAACTAAACATGTATACAATAGTAGTGTTCCTCGAGAGATCGACTCGGGCGAATTGCTTCGACAATTAGTTCGACATATTTTTATTTGATTTTTGACCTACTACAACGTCTTATCAAAAGACACCACACCATCCGCGTCCGCACACAACACAATCGGCACACAACACACATAGAAACACACGCGCGCACACACAGGCCACAACACACACCAGATACACGCGCGCATTGTTGGTGCTTATATTGAGTTAGCGGTCCCTCGATAACTAGATTGTGGATCGACGATAAAAAAATTAATATATATTTATGAATTTGAACAGAGACCAATTGAGGAAATAAAGTTTCGCTGCATCTTCTTATATTGCTTGTACACTTTTTTCTCGTTGACACTAATTATACTATATTTATACTCCTAATATTTATGATTTATTATTTCTTACCATTAAAATAAATAGAAAAAAATATCATGTATTTATTAGAGATTTCACAAAATAAAATTATTTTTATATTTTTAGAATAATATCAAAGAAAATATATATGTTTTTAAAATTTATTAACTAACTTTTGAATAACTCAAAATTTTAATAGAATTTTTAAAATTCGGTTCAAGCTTTTATTGAATTTTTTAAAATCCGGAGTAAATACCTCAAACTTTAAAACTTTAATTGGATGCACACCTTATGAGAAATAGAAAAAAATAAGCTCAACTACAAGATTTTTGAGAAAACCCTGGTGGTGACTGGTGAGGGGAGGAGCATTGGAATATTCACTCCTTCACACGGAATTGCTTGAGCCCAAATTAGATATTGGGCTTTAGCATCGGGCCACATGAAAATTCGAAGATCACGATATAGCCCAAATCAAGCCCACATAGGAAAGCTTCCGGAACAGCCCTCTCCACAATTGGATCGAATGGGCGGGAACGAGAGCCGTTGATTTCCCGAAATGGCGCCAAAATCACAGCCCTCAAAAAATAAAATTCAGCTGCCCGCAATTATTTGTCCACGGGCAGATCCCCATCGTTATTCCCACACACGCGCCCACACACAATCAGTCCCCCTCTCCCTTTTATATAAAACGACCCTTTGAAGGGAAACGAAAAAATTTCCCCTCATTTTGCCGCCATTCCATCTTCCTCGTTCAAAAAAGAAAAATTAAAAAAAAAAAACTTTCATAAAAAGAGCCTTTCGTCCTTGGAAGAATTGATTCTGAATTCTGATAATTGTTTTTTCCGGATGGGTTTTTCCGACAAGCACCAGGTCGACGTTGTCGCCGGAATTTCGTCGAGGGCGCCGCTGAAGCCGATTTCCACGAGGGCGGGCAGTGACGACGACGAACGCGCGTGTTCCACGACCCCGACGGCGCGTGAATCGAGGATACCGGCGAAAGTGGTCTGCCCGCCGCCGCCGAGGAAGCGCCGGCCGACACCGATATGCCACTTCGGCGGGGTGAGGGAGTTTTTCAACCCGCCGGATTTGGAGTCGGTGTTTAAATGTCATGCCGGAAGAGCGAATTGAGTGTGGGTTTAGTATTATTATTAGTTTGGAAAATTAATGTTTATTTTATTTTATTTATGTAGATTTTGAGAAAATTAATGAAGGCCGTTTTGGTTTTTATTAATTTTTCAATTTATATTTTCTTAGATTTTGTTGGGTTTTAGTGTTTTGGAAGTGGTTGTATTAGGGTTTAATTTGATGATGTGTAATGTTGTATAAATACGATTAGAAAATATATTAGCAATGAATGATGTAGTTTTATTTGGATAAAATCATGAGCTTTATTTACCTCTTTATTTAGTAATGATAAAATCTCTTAAAACCTAAAAATATATACTTTGATTTATGCACAACTATTTTTCAAACTATCTTTCAATGTTCAATAAAAAAAAAAAAAAAAGAGGGTATAAATTTTTAGTTATTGACGAGTGATATGACACACTGAGCAGAGATGAACACGTGCATACATAGAAATGCGCACTCCATTTTTTATTAATTTATATCTATATATTTTTATTATTTTTATATAATATCGTTTTAAATTTTTGATCATGCCTTCTATTTTGGTCCATGCTTAATTCAGTTAATTGAATATAGTACTATACGGAATATTTTATTTGAGGACTTAAAGATATATAAAACCAACACATTTTAGAATAAGTTTACAATATTGAAATAAATTGAAACATTAATTATTTATATGATTTCAAATTAAATTAAAAACGCAATTTAATTATAGTTGAAAATGGTAAAATAACATTTTAACTGAAAAACACCACGTTCAACTATACTTACTTCTTCACTAAATATAATCGGTGAATAAAGCTATTTTCCACATATTCTTTTTTTCCCTTTTAAAAATAAATATTTTTATTATTAATTTGGGACATTTTTTTTTTGTTTTCCACACTAGTTGATAAATTTTAAAAAACAAATAATTTTTTTTAATTTCCCTTTAAAATATTGTCTTGCACTTGACATAAATGGCACACATGCATATTAAGTAAAATAATAATTTGATTTTTATTGTTTGAATTTTGACCAAAAAGTTATGATTACACATATATCTTAATATCTTAAGTAAGTAAATTAGTTGTAAATAAATTTAGAAAGTACTATTTAAAAGTAAAATTTAAAAGTAAAGTAGAATTATATTTTAAAATAAAAAATTATAATTTTAAAAAAATTGCATGCTTGATTGAGAAATTATTAATCTTACGAGATTGAAGAGTTCCATTTTAAACATAATTTATAAATTTTATTTTCTAACTGTAGTTAGAAGTATTAAAATTTTAACTTAAAAATATATTTTTATCTTAAAAATATACTTTTTTTTTATTCTATAGAAAATGTAAAAGTAAATTAATATGTTTCATAATTTGTGCGCCAAAAAAATGTCTTATTTTGAGACATAATGAATAGTAGTATTATTTTAATCTACGTAAAATATTTGAAATAGGATAAAAATGTAAATTGTTCAAATATTTTAAAAATTATGCCCTCGGTCCCAGCAAAGTTTGCTTAAATTTTTTTTAAATAAATTAAGAAAAAAATGTTTTTATTTATTAAATAATATAAAGTAGGCATAATGAGTATTGTTGAATAATTAATAAATGAGTTAGGTGAAAAATAATGATATTAATATAAATAAATGAATATTATAATAATAAAATTTTGCGATTTTTTTTTTTTTACTATGAGTGTTCAAACTTTTAAAAGACAAAAAAAAAAATATAGAGCTATGAAATAATTAATTATTATTCACATATTGAAAATTAATTTATTGTTGAACCAAATAAGTAAATTTGTGCTGTAATTTTTTATTTCTTTAAGTTGTATTGGTCATAAAAAGTCAAGCATATACATACAATATATATTGCATAATTGAGGAAGTGAGAATCCAATGTGGGGTTATATCTTTGATGACTTCAAGGCACTGTGTTTCTACAGTCTATTTACAATTGGCCCACATCATGCTTTCATGATCAAGACTTTTTGGATATATTGTAAGTTTGTAACCTTACAAATATTTATATTTGTGGCCCACATCATGCTTTCATGATCAAGACTTTTTGGATATATTGTAAGTTTGTAACCTTACAAATATTTATATTTGTTAAATTTCAAATGGGGGTGTTCAAGTGCGGTCCCACGCCTAGCGCACACACGAGAGCGGGAGCTTGAATATGCACTAGAGAGCCTCAATCTATCTCAAAACCATATGGTTCTAAGTAGGAGAACTCCCTAGGCTTATATCATAGACTCCCCTCTCACAATTATTCGATGTGGGACAACTCACAAGTGGCCTTCAACACACCCCCTCCACTTGTGAGTCCTAGTCAAAGGGTGGTTATAACCACTCACAAACAGGATCGAAACCTGCTCTGATATCATGTCAAATTTCAAATGGGGGTGTTCAAGTGCGGTCCCACGCCTAGCGCACACACGAGAGCGGGAGCTTGAATATGCACTAGAGAGCCTCAATCTATCTCAAAACCATATGGTACTAAGTAGGAGAACTTCCTAGGCTTATAATATAGACTCCCCTCTCACAATTATTCAATGTGGGACAACTCACAAGTGGCCTTCAACACACCCCCTCCACTTGTGAGTCCTAGTCAAAGGGTGGTTATAACCACTCACAACATATGGTACTAAGTAGGAGAACTTCATAGGCTTATAATATAGACTCCCCTCTCACAATTATTCAATGTGGGACAACTCACAAGTGGCCTTCAACACACCCGGCCTTCAACACACCCCCTCCACTTGTGAGTCCTAGTCAAAGGGTGGTTATAACCACCTCACAAACAGGATCGAGGGTGGTTATAACCACTCACAAACAGGATCGAAACCTGCTCTGATACCATGTCAAATTTCAAATGGGGGTGTTCAAGTGCGGTCCCACGCCTAGCGCACACACGAGAGCGGGAGCTTGAATATGCACTAGAGAGCCTCAATCTATCTCAAAACCATATGGTTCAACCATGTCAAATTTCAAATGGGGGTGTTCAAGTGCGGTCCCACGCCTAGCGCACACACGAGAGCGGGAGCTTGAATATGCACTAGAGAGCCTCAATCTATCTCAAAACCATATGGTTCTAAGTAGGAGAACTCCCTAGGCTTATATCATAGACTCCCCTCTCACAATTATTCGATGTGGGACAACTCACAAGTGGCCTTCAACACACCCCCTCCACTTGTGAGTCCTAGTCAAAGGGTGGTTATAACCACTCACAAACAGGATCGAAACCTGCTCTGATATCATGTCAAATTTCAAATGGGGGTGTTCAAGTGCGGTCCCACGCCTAGCGCACACACGAGAGCGGGAGCTTATAATATAGACTCCCCTCTCACAATTATTCAATGTGGGACAACTCACAAGTGGCCTTCAACACACCCCCTCCACTGCTTATAATATAGACTCCCCTCTCACAATTATTCAATGTGGGACAACTCACAAGTGGCCTTCAACACACCCCCTCCACTTGTGAGTCCTAGTCAAAGGGTGGTTATAACCACTCACAACATATGGTACTAAGTAGGAGAACTTCCTAGGCTTATAATATAGACTCCCCTCTCACAATTATTCAATGTGGGACAACTCACAAGTGGCCTTCAACACACCCGGCCTTCAACACACCCCCTCCACTTGTGAGTCCTAGTCAAAGGGTGGTTATAACCACCTCACAAACAGGATCGAAACCTGCTCTGATACCATGTCAAATTTCAAATGGGGGTGTTCAAGTGCGGTCCCACGCCTAGCGCACACACGAGAGCGGGAGCTTGAATATGCACTAGAGAGCCTCAATCTATCTCAAAACCATATGGTTCTAAGTAGGAGAACTCCCTAGGCTTATATCATAGACTCCCCTCTCACAATTATTCGATGTGGGACAACTCACAAGTGGCCTTCAACAATATTAATATAAAATATAGTTACGTGACATAGCACAGTGAATAAGGATAAGGATTAATTAATTAATTAATTAGCGTTGCTTGTCCAATATCATTAATTAATGCTCAATTAATTTCCTCTAATTATATAATGTGGCTTCCATTCTATTTTAACGATGTTTTCCCTAGCTAATCCAATTGTTTGCTAGCGTTGTTTAATACTCCATCCAATCTTTTTTAATTATTGTTCTATCATTTTCACAGTTTGTAAGAAATGTTTTTTTACATAATATAACCTTATTTAATGATATTAATTTATTATTATTTATTTGATTTTATCTTTATATCTTTTCATTCTTTTTTTAATTTATATAATATAAATATAAATTAATTAATTATAATTAATGAGAAAATGATTAATGAGGGATATAAATGAATAAAACACTAAACGACAATTAAAAAGAAAATTTACAAAAACACAGAATGTCAATTAAAAAAAAATAAAAAAAAATAAGAGGGAGTAAGTATGAATTTAACATTGTAATTTATTATTTGTGTTATTTCAAAATGTAAGTTATCTATCAGCATTTAACATGTTATTACCTTCCTCCCACAAACTTTTTTGAATATGAAGATTAAGAAAATTTTTGTTTTTTGACTTTTTAATCAAATAGTAAAAAGTAAAAATATATTTTTAAGTTGATAAATAAATTGATTGTGAGTAGAGTTTATAAAGTATGTTGATAAAATAGGGGTACAATTATAATTTAAAGTAAAAAAATGGGAATATTTATTTCTTTTTTAGAATGTATCAACTATTATAAGACAAAAAAAAAAAATCAGTGCATCTATTGTGAGAAGAAAATAGTATTTAGCTTCTCAACAAATTATAAGGTCATATTTTGTTCCACGTGAATATAATAAAAATATCATTACTCTATTTGTCTCTTAAATATCTCAATACTTTTCTTTTTAAATTGTCTCAAATATATATATATATTTATATTAAAAATATATATTTTAAAATACAATTATCCTTTTAAATTTTTACATATTTTTTAAACTTTTACACAATTTTTTTTCCTTTTTACTTTAAATAACAATTTATTCTTAATTTTTTTTACCAAATAAATACAAATAATAATATATTTTTTAATTTAAATGCTAGAAAAATATAAAAATATTCATGTGAAGAGAGAATTGGTACTTTTTTTTTTTTTACCTTTTTAACGAAAAACTATATAATTTTAAATTGTAAAGTTAATTATTTGATTTTAAAAATTAAAAAATAAATAAAAAATTATATTTAAAATAAAAATGTAAAATAAATATTATTTCATATTTTGTTGGTGAGGAAACCTTCACAAACACTTTTATATATATTTGGGACAACAATATATTTGGGACAACAGTACTGATATTATTATTTTCACACACAATTATTTTGTGTTAAAAATAAAAATTTACAAGGTATATATACGAAGTATTATCTCTAAAAAAAATATAATTATAATTATTATAAACCAATATTTATAATTTTAATCATACAATTTAAATTTTATTAATAATTATTTTATTTTCTAATTTAAAAATATATAATAACTCAGATTTTATTTATTTCCATAGTAAAGAAAGTGTTACTATATTATTTATGAATTACACGGAATAAAATTTGAAAGAAGTTGCACATAGGTAGTGTTGGAAAATCATTAAGTCAAAGTTGGTTTTATCCAACGTTTGACCGATTTGACTGGCTATAAAATTAATTCCGATTGGGAAATAAATTGTACGATAATTTTCTACGTCGTTCGTAGATAATTATAGAATTTTATTTCGTCAAAAACCGATTTTCGGTGAGTGAGAAATAAATTGTTAAAGATAGCCAATTAAAAAGGCATTTAATTGAATATGTAATAAAGTGTAAGACTTTATTACATTGAAATGTGTAATAGTTATTACATCCCACATTGAAAGATGTAATAAAGTTATTACACTTAATAAGTGATTGGAGGATTAATGTGTTCAACAAGTGAGTAAGACCATGGACCGTTAAGGTACATGGCAATCGCCACACGCGCGTCCGTCCGTCCGTCCGCTCGGCTCGGCTCGTGCCCGTGCCCGTGCCCGTGCCCGTGCTCGTGCTCGTGCTCGGCTCGGCTCGGCTCGGCTCGGCTCGGCTCGGCTCGGCTCGGCTCGGCCCGGCCCGTCCCGACCCGACTCGACTCGCCTCGTCCTTGGACTTGGATCTTGGCAATTGGACTTTGGGCTGGACTTGGGCTTCCTTGGGCTCCTTGGGGCTTCTGGGCCTGGCCATCGTAATAGTTTTGTTGACGGGCTGAACTATTTTTGTTGATTGGGCCTACGTGAAGTGGGCTGGTTTGGTTGAACACAAAAAGGCTTAAGGCCTGATTAGAAAATAATATTATATAATATAATTATATTAATATTATTTTGAATTTCGAAAATCCTCAAAGGTCAGATGACCAGGTTCATTCCTAACGTTACAATGGTGTAATGAGGCTGAACGTTACAAGGTGGTAATGAGGCTGCATTACTCACCCGAATGAATGCCTTTGTTGACCCTTCACATGCATGTGGACGCCTATAAATAGAGTGTCTTAGGCTGCATAACATACACAGAAAAAAAACGAAAAAGAATTTCCCAGCATATCATACAGTTTATACTCCTCACTTTTTCTCGTTCGAAAGAGGTTCTGCTCTGGTTGCTTCAGAGAAGAACAACTGAAAGTCGTTGTATCTTTGGGGACATTACGTCTGAAAACCGTAGCAAACACGGGACGTATTTGTCTTGCGGATAGCGAAAGCGCCTCGACTACCCGCAATCTGATCGAAGTTCGTGTCCAGTTCTGACGTACCACCGGAGTTGAAGATCTGTTCGAGTGTTTCTCATCTTCTTCATTTCTTTATTTTTATTTAGTTTCTGGAAAAGTGTAAAGTCTCAGTAGTACTGATTCTAATCCAGAAACAAGCACTGTAATAGCTACGTAATACAAACAACGCAAGACAAATACCCGTACTAAAAAATGACAACCGAAAGCACTGGTACTGAGAAAAATAGCACTGTTCCACCGTTGAACATGAACATTCCAATCATGCCTTCATCGGTGGTTCATGCTGAGAAACCTGAGAAGTTCAATGGGACTGACTTCAAAAGGTGGCAACAAAAGATGATGTTTTACCAGACCACGTTGGGTTTGGCAAAGTTTCTCAAGGATGAGCCTCTGGCCATGGATGAGAATGAAACTGATGCTAATAAGCGTGCGGCTTATGAAGCATGGGGCCAGGGTGATTACCTGTGCCGGAATACCGTCTTGAACGGGTTGAGCGATGACCTGTACAATGTGTATGGGAACATGCCTTCGGCCAAAGCACTCTGGGATGCTTTGGAGAAGAAGTACAAAACTGAGGACGCCGGAACTAAGAAGTTCGTCGTCGGGAAGTTTTTGGATTTTAAGATGGTCGACTCTAAGTCGGTGATATCTCAATTCCAACACTTCCAGCTGATCTTGCATGACCTTGAGAATGAAGGCATGAAAATCAGCGAGTCTTTTCTGGTGGCTGCTGCTATTGAGAAGTTACCCCCGAGTTGGAGGGCCTATCAAAACTATCTCAAGCATAAGACCAAGGAAATGACTATTGACAAGCTGGTTGTCAAGCTTCGTATCGAAGAGGAAAACCGTAAGAGGTTTAATCCTGGGAGTGTGCCTGAGGAGCCTCGTGTGAATCTAATGGAGCAACCCAAAAGGAAGCTGCCTCCTCCTCAGAATACCTCTAAAGGGAAAGAGCCTGCCACCAAGGTCTGGAAGTTCATGGGAAAATGCCACAACTGTGGAATAACTGGCCACATGGCTAAAGATTGCAAGAAGCCTAAAAAGCCTATTGCACAGTACAAGGGGAAAGGGAAGCAATCTGCTAACCTTGTTGAAACCTCTGGGCAGGAGCTGACTGAAATGGATATGTCAGCAATGGTGTTTGAAGCCAACTTGGTTGGTAATCCCAAGGAGTGGTTCATTGACACTGGAGCCACTCGCCATGTCTGCTCTGATAAGGATGCATTTTCTACCTATGCTCCTTCGACTGGCCGAAAGCTCCACATGGGGAACTCTTCCTCGTCTGCTGTTGCTGGAGTTGGGAACGTGACCCTGAAGCTCACCTCTGGAAAGGAGCTGCTGTTGAAGGATGTGCTGCATGTCCCGGACATCCGCAAGAACTTAGTCTCTGGGTCTCTCCTAGTTGAGCATGGTTTTAAACTTGTATTTGATGCTAAGAAGTTTATTTTGACTAAGTTTGGAACTTTCCTTGGTCGGGGCTATCTCGACAATGGACTGTTCAAGATGAATGTAATGGCTGTGCGCCGTGTAACCCCTACTGCCTCGAGCATTAATAAAATTGATTCTGTTTCGGTTTACTTGCTTGAGTGTTCTGAATTGTGGCATATTAGATTAGGACATGTAAATCTAAATGCAATTAAAAGATTGATGAATTTGGAATTATTACCAACTTCAAAAATTGATACACAAAAGAAATGTGAAATTTGTGTTGAAGCCAAAATGGCTAAGTTACCTTTTCCCTCGATTGAAAGGTGTACTGAACCTCTTGGTTTAATCCATACTGATATATGCGATTTGAAATTTGTACAAACAAGAGGTGGAAAAAAGTACTTCATCACGTTTATTGATGATTGTACTAGATATTGTTACTTATATTTATTAAGTAGCAAAGACGAAGCCTTAGAGGCTTTTACCAAGTATAAAGCTGAGGTTGAAAATCAACTTGGTAAACGAATTAAAATAATCCGAAGTGATAGAGGTGGAGAATATGTAGCTCCGTTTGAGAAATTATGTTCTGAAAATGGGATAATTCATCAAACGACGGCTCCTTATTCACCACAATCAAATGGTGTTGCAGAACGAAAAAACAGAACTCTTAAAGAAATGATGAACGCCATGTTGATTAATTCGGGTTTACCTCAGAACATGTGGGGGGAAGCTATTTTGACAGCTAACCACATTTTGAACAAAATCCCACTTAAAGGTAAAAATGAGACGCCGTACGAATTGTGGAAAAATCGTAAGCCGTCTTATAAATATCTTAAAGTGTGGGGGTGTTTGGCTAAGGTGTCTGTACCTGAACCAAAGCAAATGAGAATCGGACCTAAGACGGTCGATTGCATTTTTATCGGATATGCATACAATAGTATGGCTTACCGATTTTTGGTACACAAGTCTGATAATCCAGACGTGCATAAAGGTACCACGATTGAATCGAGAAATGCTTCATTTTTCGAAAATATTTTTCCTTGTAAAGAAAGAGAAGAATCAAGTTCTAATAAAAGAACTTATGAACCTGATGTCGACACAACACCTGTTGGTGACGATCATGTAGACGAAGAGGTTATTGAACCTAGACGTGGTAAAAGGATAAAAACGGCTAAGTCGTTTGGACCTGATTTTATTACGTATTTATTGGATGACGAGCCAAAGTCCTACGGGGAAGCTCTATCCAGTCCAGATGCACCGCTCTGGGAAGAAGCTATTAATAGCGAAATGGAGTCTATTCTGCAAAATCACACGTGGAAGTTGGTTGATCTTCCACCGGGTTGTAAACCTTTAGGATGTAAATGGATCCTAAAGAAAAAGTATAAAGCAGATGGAACGGTCGATAAGTTTAAAGCTCGTTTGGTAGCCAAAGGGTTTAAACAAAGAGAAGGATATGATTTCTTTGATACATATTCACCTGTAACCAGAATATCGTCTATTCGGGTGCTTATTGCGATTGCTGCTTTGCACAATCTCGATATTCATCAGATGGATGTGAAAACTGCGTTTCTGAACGGTGAATTGGAAGAAGAAATTTATATGGAACAACCCGAGGGATTTGTAGCACCTGGACAAGAGAAAAAGGTGTGCAAATTAATAAGGTCGTTGTACGGACTTAAGCAAGCTCCTAAACAATGGCATTTGAAATTTGATAACATTATGATATCAAATGGATATAAAATCAACGAGTGTGACAAATGTGTGTACATTAAAGGTACATCTGACTCGTTTGTCATAGTCTGTCTATATGTAGACGACATGTTAATCATGGGTAGTACTCGTGAATTGATCATGAATACTAAAGCAATGTTAAAAAGAAATTTTGACATGAAAGATTTGGGTGTTGCTGATTTAATCCTCGGGATTAAAATTGAAAGAACCCCAAATGGAATTGTCTTATCACAATCTCATTATGTTGAGAAAGTGTTAAAGAAATTCAATGCCCATGATGGTCCTACGAGTAGGACGCCGATTGACTTAAGTATAAATCTTACTGTCAATAAGGCTGAACCTGTAGCTCAGTTAGAGTATTCTCAAGTTATAGGCAGTCTGATGTACTTAACAAATTGTACACGTCCAGACTTGGCCTATCCTGTGAATAAACTGAGCAGGTATACAAGCAATCCCGGTGTTGAACACTGGAATGCTTTGAATCGGGTTTTAAAGTATTTGAAATACACCCGAGAGTATGGGCTATACTATACAAGATATCCTAATGTACTTGATGGATATTGTGATGCTAGTTGGATATCTGATTCTAAAAGTTCACATTCCACTAGTGGTTACGTCTTCTGTATCGGGGGCGGAGCAGTTTCGTGGAAGTCAACGAAACAAACGTGTATAGCCAGATCCACCATGGAATCTGAGTTTATAGCTTTAGATAAAGCTGGTGAAGAAGCAGAGTGGCTTCGTCACTTTTTGGAAGATATTCCATGTTGGAAAAAGCCTGTGTCTCCCGTGATGATTCACTGTGATAGCCAAGCAGCTATAGGGAGAGCACAGAGCATTATGTATAACGGTAAGTCTCGACATATTCGTCGGAGACATAATACCGTTCGACAATTGATCTCAAATGGAGTAATTTCCTTAGAGTATGTAAAATCTAAGGAAAATCTGGCTGATCCTTTGACAAAAGGAATGAATCGAGATCAATTGAGCGTGTTGCTAGAGGGAATGGGTTTGAAAAACCACAATCCATCGAACGATCATAACGGTAACCCTACCTTGATGAATGGAGATCCCATGAACTTGGTTCAAAGGGAAAACTAAGTTATGAAAGTTCAATCGAGCACTTGTACTCATCCCTAAAGGCAATTCAAGTGTTGTTTCCTGATGTGTGGTAATAGGTTAAGTTCTCGAGGAGACTTTTAATGAATCCCTACCTTGAAAAGGTTAAGTATGTCAGGATACTTAAAATGGGAGGTCACCTATATAAATGTGAAGTGAGGGCCGCTTCAAATGTATACATTTATGAATCCAAAGTGTTGTCCATGGCCAAAACGGACACAACATAGAACGGGAAATTGAACGGAATTTATTGCGTGAATAGCATTGACTCGTTGTACGTTGTGGGGGAATAGTTCAAGGCATCGTGTCCACTAGGCCTCCTGTACTTCCGATGTTGTTCACTACGGAAGGTTCAAAGCCGCAAACTACCTTTCCGGAAGCGATAGATTCTTTTGGGGAATTGAACGAAGAGTCTGCATACATGCATGCATTGATTTCCACTCATGTGGGGGATTGTTGGAAAATCATTAAGTCAAAGTTGGTTTTATCCAACGTTTGACCGATTTGACTGGCTATAAAATTAATTCCGATTGGGAAATAAATTGTACGATAATTTTCTACGTCGTTCGTAGATAATTATAGAATTTTATTTCGTCAAAAACCGATTTTCGGTGAGTGAGAAATAAATTGTTAAAGATAGCCAATTAAAAAGGCATTTAATTGAATATGTAATAAAGTGTAAGACTTTATTACATTGAAATGTGTAATAGTTATTACATCCCACATTGAAAGATGTAATAAAGTTATTACACTTAATAAGTGATTGGAGGATTAATGTGTTCAACAAGTGAGTAAGACCATGGACCGTTAAGGTACATGGCAATCGCCACACGCGCGTCCGTCCGTCCGTCCGCTCGGCTCGGCTCGGCTCGTGCCCGTGCCCGTGCCCGTGCCCGTGCCCGTGCTCGTGCTCGTGCTCGGCTCGGCTCGGCTCGGCTCGGCTCGGCTCGGCCCGTCCCGTCCCGTCCCGACCCGACTCGACTCGCCTCGTCCTTGGACTTGGACTTGGACTTGGACTTGGATCTTGGCAATTGGACTTTGGGCTGGACTTGGGCTTCCTTGGGCTCCTTGGGGCTTCTGGGCCTGGCCATCGTAATAGTTTTGTTGACGGGCTGAACTATTTTTGTTGATTGGGCCTACGTGAAGTGGGCTGGTTTGGTTGAACACAAAAAGGCTTAAGGCCTGATTAGAAAATAATATTATATAATATAATTATATTAATATTATTTTGAATTTCGAAAATCCTCAAAGGTCAGATGACCAGGTTCATTCCTAACGTTACAATGGTGTA
The DNA here is from genome assembly GCA_954870475.1 of Euphrasia confusa. Classification (NCBI taxonomy): domain Eukaryota; kingdom Viridiplantae; phylum Streptophyta; class Magnoliopsida; order Lamiales; family Orobanchaceae; genus Euphrasia; species Euphrasia confusa. The sequence continues at coordinate 7,839,872 of OX940964.1, forward strand.
ATGAGGCTGAACGTTACAAGGTGGTAATGAGGCTGCATTACTCACCCGAATGAATGCCTTTGTTGACCCTTCACATGCATGTGGACGCCTATAAATAGAGTGTCTTAGGCTGCATAACATACACAGAAAAAAAACGAAAAAGAATTTCCCAGCATATCATACAGTTTATACTCCTCACTTTTTCTCGTTCGAAAGAGGTTCTGCTCTGGTTGCTTCAGAGAAGAACAACTGAAAGTCGTTGTATCTTTGGGGACATTACGTCTGAAAACCGTAGCAAACACGGGACGTATTTGTCTTGCGGATAGCGAAAGCGCCTCGACTACCCGCAATCTGATCGAAGTTCGTGTCCAGTTCTGACGTACCACCGGAGTTGAAGATCTGTTCGAGTGTTTCTCATCTTCTTCATTTCTTTATTTTTATTTAGTTTCTGGAAAAGTGTAAAGTCTCAGTAGTACTGATTCTAATCCAGAAACAAGCACTGTAATAGCTACGTAATACAAACAGGTAGACATAGCCTTATCACGTATTCTTTATTAGAAGTGGATTTCTTGGGATCACCACTTGCAAACATAACTAATTAAAGAGCACTATATAAAGCTAAAAATTGAGATTGTTAATTAGTTTTTGTTACCTTTTATGACGTGCATGGGTTCATCACCCATTAATTTTAATTCGAATTGTATCCTATAAATTTTTAATATATTATTTTGATGAATTTAATTCGAAAGAGCACACCAACTTTAATATTAAAAACATTAAATTGGTGAAGATTAAATAAAAACCATATTCTGAAAGACTTGATTGTTTGCGTGTGGGGCCAACCTCAAAGATTAAAAGCGAGGGGACGGTATTTGTAATTAATAAGGACAGTAGAAAAGTTAATTTAATTGATTTATAACTTTAGCCACATGAAAAGAAATTCAAGTTTCATAATTAGGGTTAGGGTTGGTATTAATGAATAGGAATCCTATGAACAAACTATATACTGTAATATATATATTATAGACATGCACACATGGGGCTTGGAGGAATCCTATGAACGACCCAAGATTCCATAATAATGTTCTAATCACTCACTCTCATACAATTTAAAAACATATATATATGAAAAATTCTTTATGAAATAGAGTAGTTAAAAATAATAATATTAGAACTCTTTATTTCGATAAATTTTGATGGAAAATGTAAAAAAACAAACTAAAATTTAAATAGTACTGTATTTACTATTCTGCGAACATGTAATATGATTTAATGATTGTATGAGCATACAAAATCATGACAGTAGTTAAATTTTTTTGGATGAAAAAAGTAAATCTTTTTTTTTTCTTTCCTTTTTACATAAAAAAAACTTACTGTATTTTGATTTGACCGAATTAATTAGGGGATATTGTGAAAAATGTAGAAGTAGCGTCAAACGAAAATCAAAGTTAGAACGCGTGACGAAGTCAATGTCAAACACTTGCAATTTGCTGAGTCATTTTGTCCGGTCCACCAAAGCGGCTGCTAGGCCCATTTATGCGTTGGCCCAGTATGTTCCTCGATTAAATTATAGCCTGCCCGGACTGCCCGGAATTTTTTGGGCGGGAATTATTTTTTGAGTTTCGCGCCAAATATTGATCCGTTGCCCGCCCGCAAAAAGCGGCGATTTTCGTCTACGATCCGTCCCTTTCCTCAACATGCAATAGTGACCGTTGGATCTTTCCGATTTGTACTGTTATTGCTATCAATCAGTTACACTGTAAACATAGAAGATCGTTGTGTTTGAAATTTGTCACTGAAAATTTCACCATTTGTTTTTATTGATTTTCTAAAAATGTCACATTTTTTTTATTAATTAAATAATTCTATGTTTTGAGTAAAGATTATTCAAAATTTTATACACCTAAAACCACTGTTCTAAAAATTCCCGCCTAGCTCCGATTAATCTCCGCCTAAGCCCTAGGCTGTACTCGACCGCCTCAATTTTTGGTTCTAGGCTCCTAACCCGCCTAAATCCGCCCAGACCCGTTCGCTTTGGACCACATAAGTTCAATTAATTTCGTCTTTACTTACTTAGACGGTTCTCGAGCAGATTTAACTGAATAATCAATTAGATTCAAATTTTGATAAATCAAATAAAATAAATAATGTTATGATAAATTTTGAGGTACAAGACCAAGATTTGAAAAAATATATTAAATATATAATGAAAATGATTTAAAATTTAAAATTTACAAATTATTTTTATTATTTTACTATGTTAAACTTTTGATTAATATTATATTTAGATTATTTATTGATTGTTTTGTTCAAAATATTGATTTATTATGCATAAAAATATTTTTAAAATATAATATTAATTAATTAAATATAAAAATGTAAAACGATTAATCCCCGCCTAGTTCCCGATTAATCTCTCTAAGTGCTTGACCCCTAGTCACCGTCCGACTAGCGCCTAACGCTTTTTAGAACCTTGTCTAAAACACGAGGCAGGCAAGTCGAGGCAGATGCTTCATTATTTTCGTGTTTTCTATTAAAATAAATACTCATATTTTAGAAATTAAGTTATATTTATTGGGTCCAACTTATATAGTATGAGTTAATTAACTACTCTTAAATATCTCTTAAATATAGAATATCGGAATATCGAATTTATCGCATCGAACTTTTTTAAAAAATATCGAATTTTTGCTATATTGAAATTTCCGGTATGCTAATATATCGTATCGATAATTTTTGGTACGACATATTAAAATTTTAAGATCGATATTTCGATATACACCGAGATAACAAAAATAGTCGGTATAGTTTGATATTTCATTATATATATATATATATATATATATATATATATATATATATATATATATATATATATATATATATATGCTAAAAAAAATCAGTATTATTCGATATATTGATATTTTCGGAATAATTCGATAAAAAAATTCAATATGATTCGGTATATCGATATTTTTGGTATACTGAAAGTTCGGTACGGTATCAATATAAAATTTTTTTGATATCGAAATTTCACTATACCGAAAATTTTGTTACGATATCATCAGTATAATTTTTTTTTTATATCAAAAATTTCAGTACAGTATCGATATGGACCATTTCGGTATAGTATGGTACGGTATCTCAACCCTAGCTCCAGCTCCGTATACTTAAAAAACTATTTTTGCTGCTCCATATACTAATAAATTATACTATTATTTTTCATTAAACTATGCACATTTTTGTTATGTTCAACTCAACATCCCACATCTTTAAAAATATATGTTTTTTAAATTTAAAATAGTACAATTTTACTCTTATTTTTTAATTTAATCTTAATTTTTCACCTAATCCTAATTTTATTAATAATTACTTTATTTTTTAATAAAAAAAATCTTTTTACACTTTATTTTATCACAAAAAATGTAAAAAAATACTAGAACATTTTCATGGGCTACTGAAATTGTCCTCTGTTGTCCTTCGATATTAACAATTTGAGTGCTAATGAAAGTATGAAACATTTTCATTTTATGTATATAAACATTGGATTCAAATAATTCCACAATTAAATTAGTTTTGGTTTATTAATAATTAATTTTATTATTATTATTAACTAATTTAAATTGTTCTTATATTTTTTAATTTTTTACTCGTTACCCCTCAAACACAAGTCACGTTTTCTTAAAGTTGCCTATAAGTAATTGAGATGTAATTAAAATTTTCTAATCTAAATTATTATAGTAATTGAGATGTAATTAAAATTTTCTAATCTAAATTATTATTTTTTTTTTCGAACTTTGGACTTTACAGTTCTCGAGTCGAATGCTCAACCAACTGAGTTAACAACTCTTCACTAATATCTAAATTACTGATACAATATCATATGAGCAAAATTTTCGAACACGCCCCCTAGCAACAATGTAATAATGTCTGAACACACAGAACCCGACAAGGAAGATGGACCATGCACATAGCACTATTCCAGGCCCAAAGAGACTCAGCCCATATCCAGAAATCTACTTGGAGAAGTTAATAGATAAAGGAAAAAGCTAGGACGGATGGAATTTCTCGAGGAGATTATTCACAGACCGTATGCGGTATGACTCCTTCGACCAACCTGTAAAGCATAAGAAATTCAATCTCAACTGGAGGACATGAAATGATTACAAAAACTGAGTTAATTAGGTAACTAAGACTACTAAGTTATACCAATGTTGCCTCAGACACTCCAGGTAACAGTTATGTAATTACAAAAACTACCCCTGAGATTTATAGCAAAAAATAGTTATTAAAATTTGGTCCGATCGCAACACCAGTCACCATAATCCACAATAGGAAAAACAAGTTTCAGGAGGAAATCATAATTTTAAAGTCGCTCTTGTAGTTTTTTCTAATAACACTATAAAAGAGATATAGTTACATTAGATTACTGGGGAGGAAATTGAAACCACCTGGTTATATAGCAAGAGTTGCACATCCTTCGACATAATCAGTAACAGGAATACCAGATTTCCATTGTGGATTTAAGCTCTTAGCCACTTTCCCGAGCACCTTAAAATCACTACCCAGGCTCTTGAGCCACCAAGAATCAAGCAATGACCAAATCCTCTTTACCCTCACTTGTAAGCCCTGCCCATGCACAGCCAAATAATTCACAATATTGATGAGGTCCAAATTCGGCATCTGTCTGTTCGAAGCCTCTTCATACATGTTACTGAGAGTTTCTATCGGCAAACTTAATAACAAGGGCAGCTGCCATTATATAATACGTCTCCTTTAGCTTGAGTTGTTTTACCTACACCGCACAATGGGCAATAATATTTTCTTATACGCAGTAATTACACATAAATACCCATTCCTATTCCACATATACCATTTTAGCTATAAAAACAATATTTGTAATTTAAATGTCTCTTTCCAACTTTCAATGTTAATTACTGGAAACAATTCCCAAATTATCCACAAACTCGTTAAAAATTACTCAGATAGTAAATAGTTTTCATTGTTTATAGTGGAATTACAAAGCATTTTATCAAGGGTTAAAGTCGTTTCTTACTATATGCAAATTGATCTAAATTGACACGTATTTTAATAAGGAGTGATAACTATGTTTTAAACAAATAAAGGGTACCTGCACCACACATCTCTTGATACGGCTTCAAGTCACTGAAAGAAAGCGTGTTATAATCTCCCAGCCAAGAACTGACCGCGTCATATTCTCCATGTTTTGAATCCGAAGCAAGCCACACAATATCTTTAGCAAGCCAAGAGACTCGCGAAAGGAGAGAGAAAACCGAGTAAGCCACCCCTAGGGATAAAGCCTCGACATTACTATAGCTTCCTTCCCGTCACCACGTGGCGCTCTCAATATTCCAACCGTGCTGATCCCATAGGACGAACAACTGTAGTTATCTTTTGTTATTCCAACATCGGGGCCCATAAAATAGTGCAGCAGTGAGATTAGTTGGATATCGGTTGGAACTTGTGGTAGCCAACTTCCCCACCCAACTCCATCATGTGTTCCGATATCACCTCCGGGATTTCACTGCATGCATGTTTATTTTTGGGTTTAAAAGAAAATTACCCAATCAAAAAGTCGAAGAACATCTCAAAACATGACTAAACATTTATAAGAAATACTAGTACAATTAGACACTCATGTACACTTCAGGGATATTTTTATACATACAAACACATGCATTACATCCAGAGAATAGAATACGATACCAACGTGCTAGCGGCGATAGTCTGTGAGTCGAGATTTAGTAGCCGGTTTAAGAATCTGTGTCCATCTGAAGCATCATTGTGGGAGAGCATAGGACTTGCAGAACCTACAAAGATTGTTAAAAAAAAAATCAATCAATCAATCATTCCACACAGTGTATGGTGTATTTTCACACAACAGATAAACCAAATCTCAATTTCTCCTGACGAAAAACAATTAGAGACGAATCCAGATTCCAGAGACTGTACCAGGCATGAGGGCATTTTCGGAAACATAAGTGTTCTTGGCGAGAACAGGCAAAAGAAGGAGAGATGCAATTCCTGCTGCGCAGCATATGACACTGAGATTTCATACCCAAAAAATCAGTTTAATAAACTTCCATTTAAAACGAAAGGGATTTTTCTGTAAAATGTAATATACAGTTCCTTACGAAGAGAGTGTGTAAGGTGAGAAACAGGCTGATGCGTATAATTGGCCGGGGCTTCGGCTTGACGACGGTCTCGTTCTCCGCCATCGTTGCTCTCACACCCCGATCTCTATCCCCTCTTACGACATCAGTTCTTCTGGGTTTAATTCTAATAAGGAAACGACGTCGTACGGATCCTTTTGTTTATTGAATAATTCGATATGTTTTCATATTTCAAATGTTAAATGTCATAGAATTCTTTTATTTTAAAATATAATTTTATTTTTAAATATTAATCACAAATAATTGAGAGATGTATGCTTCTTCACACGGTGTTGGTTTGGGGTCCTATAATGAACAGAATTTTTCGTTGGCGATAAGATAAGAGTGTAAACGAATCGAATCGAGTCGAATATCGAATACGCATATTTAAGTATTTATATTCGTATTCGTTTGAATATTAAATTTTGATTTGTATTTGTATTTGTCAAATATTCGAATATTTGTTCGAATATTCGAATATATGTTAAAAAAAATCAAAAATAAAACAAAATACAAAATAAACAATATATATTGTGTCATTTTATCATAAAAATGTTAAATTTTTTTAATTATAATGAGAAAAAGATAATTAATTGAAAAACAAAATATTAAGTCTAATAAATCATAATTATATTATATTATTGTGTATTAAAAATTAAAAATACTGCAAAAATATTTATTAAAAATTATATATATATATATATATATATATATATATATATATATATATATATATGTATATATATTGAATCGAACTATTCGCATAATATTCAAATCGAATAATATACTATTTGTTGGAATGTACACAAGATTGGAATTCTAGAAGTGTTTTTATACATTCTGGAAGTTTGGGCAAAGTGACCATCTCATCGGGCTTTGAGTTTGGGCACAGTGGCCGTTTCAGCATCTTATTTAAATTTGCCGCCAGAGGACAAAACGACACCGTTTCGGGCAAAGCGACGTCGTTTCACCTGGGTTCACAGAAATGCCGCGGCGCAGTGGATCGACCCTCTCTCACGCGTTAGTGGATGAAAATGCGAGATTCCAAGTGCTCCAAGTTCCTCGTCAGCTCACGCACAACATGACGATCACAATTTCTGTTAGAAATGTGTGGTGTGGATTCGCCCAAACTGATTTGATCGTAGGGTTCATACGAGTTTCAGATTTGGGGATATCCTAGTGCGTGAGTATAAATGTAATTCACCGTGTGTGTGATGTAGAGCTGATACTGAACTTATTTTCATAGCCTTGAGAGCTTGAATAATACCCGAGAACCACCTCCCTCCCCGAGCACGTAGATCGGTTTTCAATCGATCGAAGCTCGTAAAATCGTGTGTCATTTCGTGTGATTTCTTTTGTGTTGTGTTCCTGGAAGTTCAGAGATACTTTTAGGATCCTTAGATCGAGCGTTTGTCTTCGTATCCCGATTTCACCATTGTTGCTCGAAGCTCTCGGCGCCGAGCTTTTGTGGCAAACTGCAGCTGTGATTGTTTGGTGTGTTTGTTCTTGTTCGAATCCTCAACAAGTGGCGCCGTCTGTGGGAATCAAATCCAGCTGTTGAGAAGATGATGAAGGGTGGATCCGCGAAGGTCGATCTGGATAAATTCACGGGGAAGAATGACTTCAACCTCTGGCGAATCAAAGTGAAGGCGGTTCTGGTACAACAGGGTTTGATCTCAGCGTTAGATGCCCCGTTGCAGTCGCCAGCGCCAGAGGGCAAAGGGAAGGAGACGAAGGAGTCGAGCTCTGCAGAATCAACACCTGATCCAGTGAAGATTTCCATGCGTGCTCATAGTGTGATCATCTTGAGCCTGGGGCACAAAGTGTTGAGGGAAGTATGCAAGGAGTCGACTGCCTATGGTTTGTGGAAGAAACTGGAGAGCTTGTATATGACTAAATCCTTGGCAAACAGGTTATATTTGAAGCAAATGTTGTATACCTTTAGGATGTCTTCGGATAGATCTGTGGTTGACCAGTTGGATGATTTTGTGAGGTTGTTAGATGATCTGGAGAATGTAGATGATCAGATGAAGGAGGAGGATCAAGCACTGTTGTTGTTGAGCTCTTTGCCTTCATCATATGATCAGTTTAAGGATGCATTGTTGTATGGTAGGGTTCATGATTTGACTCTGGAGGAAGTGCAGGTTGCACTTAGGTCAAAGGAGTTGAACAAGAAGAATCCTAAGGCCAAGGAACATCATCAAAGTCCAGAGGGTCTAACTGTCACAAAGAAGAAGTCATGGGGAAAGAAGGACAACAAGAAGAAACCACATGGGGGTGGTGATGCAGCTGCATCAACCTCAGACACTAGGAAGTGCTACCATTGCAACAAGACAGGTCACTTGAAGAAGAATTGTTACCAGTTGAAGAATCAGCAGGGCAAAGGGAAAGAGCCAGCTCAATCCGTGGATGTGGTTGAGTCAACTTCTGATTTGGAGGATGCTGAGGTACTTGCGGTTACTTCTAACTCTAGAAATGAGGAGTGGGTGCTTGATTTTGGTTGTACATTTCATATGTGTCCTGTGAAGCATTGGTTTGAGGACTTTGAGTTCATAGATGGTGGTTCGGTTGTTCTTGGAAATAATCTTACATGTCAGGTGGAGGGTATTGGTTCAGTGAGGTTGAGACTCTTAAATGGATCAATCAAGAAACTGACTAAGGTAAGGTATATTCTATCCCTTAGGAGGAATTTGATTTCTCTTGGAATGCTTGACAGTTTGGGCATGAGCTTCAGTTCAGTGGGTGGTTGCCTTCAGGTGAAGAAAGGCACTACTGTGGTACTTGAGGGAGTCAAGAGGAATGACTTGTACTTCTTGAAGGGTTCTACTGTTGTTGGTGAGAACTCCTTAGCTGCTGCCTCAGTGAAGGTGGATTTATGGCATAGGAGACTTGGACATCTCAGTGAGAAGGGTCTTCATGAGTTGTCTAAGCAGGGTGCATTCAAGAATGGTCAACTTGACAGGCTCAAAGTATGTGAGTATTGTGTTCTGGGCAAAGCAACTAGGGCCAGTTTTGGAGTGGGAAGGCATACAACCAAGGGAGTGTTGGATTATGTTCACTCTGACCTATGGGGCCCATCTAGAACAAATACCAAGAGTGGAGGCAGGTACTTCTTATCCATCATTGATGATTTCTCAAGGAAAGTATGGGTGTTCATTCTGAAGAACAAGAGTGATGTCTTTGAGAATTTCAGAGATTGGGTAATTGAAGTGGAGAGGCAGTCAGAGAGGATTGTTAAAAACTTGAGGACTGATAATGGTCTTGAGTTTCTCTCTGAGGAGTTCAACTCCTTCTGTGTTGAGAATGGGATTTCTAGGCATAGGACTGTGGCTTCTACTTCTCAGCAAAATGGAGTTGCTGAGAGGATGAATAGGACCTTACTGGAGAGAGTATGGTGTATGCTTCTTAGCTCTAGGCTTAGTAAATCATTTTGGGGAGAAGCAGTGACTACTGCAGCCTATTTGATCAACAGGAGTCCAGCTGCAGCTTTGAGCATGAAGACTCCTCAGGAAGTTTGGGCAGGGGAAGTTCCAAACTTTGAGAATCTGAGGGTGTTTGGCAGTTTGGCCTTTGCTCATGTGAGGGGTGACAAGCTTGAAGTCAGGGCACTGAGGTGTGTGTTTCTTGGTTACCCAAAGGGAGTAAAGGGTTACAGACTGTGGTGCATTGAACCTGGGAATCAGAAGTGTGTGGTCAGTAGGGATGTGACTTTTGATGAAGACACTATGCCCATGCTCTCTGAGAAAGAATCAACTGAGATGGATCAGTTTGAGGTGGAGTTACATGGTAGAGATGTAATTAGAGCTAAGAGAGAAGCCCAAGTTGAAGATGAGGATGACTTTGAGGTCAGTGATGAAGAGCCTGAAGTCAGTGATGGTTATCAACTTGCAAGAGACAGGGAGAGAAGGGTGATACAACCTCCTAAGAGGTATGCACAGGCAGATACAGTGTCTTATGCCCTGTTGGTAGCTGAGAACATGGTTAGTGATGAGCCAAATTCATATTCTGAGGCATTGAGGTCCTGAGATAGGGCAAAGTGGCTTCTAGCTATGCAGGAGGAGCTTCAATCTCTGGATAGGAATCATACATGGGATGTTGTGCAGAGACCTAAGGATCAAAAGGTGGTTGGCTGTAAATGGATCTTTAAGAAGAAGCAGGAAGGATCTGGTATAAGGTACAAAGCAAGGTTGGTTGCTAAGGGCTTTACTCAGAGGGAGGGAGTCGATTTCAATGAGATCTTTTCTCCAGTGGTGAAGCATTGTACAATCAGAGTCCTGTTAGCCATTGTTGCTCAGTTTGACCTTGAGCTTCAACAGATGGATGTGAAGACTGCTTTTCTCCATGGAGAGTTGGAGGAGAAGATCTATATGAGACTGCCTGATGGTCTAGAGGGATGTTCTGATATGAACAAAGTGTGTCTGCTGAAAAAGTCCTTGTATGGTCTCAAACAAAGTCCAAGGCAGTGGTATAAGAGGTTTGACAGCTATATGTTGTTGATAGGCTTTGCGAGAAGCCAGTTTGACTGTTGTGTGTATCTCAAACTGAAGACAGGGAGGGTTGTTACCTATCCACTGCTCTATGTGGATGATATGTTGATTGCCAGTTGTTCCAAGGTGGAGGTAGAGTCATTGAAGAGGTTGCTAAGTGCTGAGTTTGATATGAAAGACCTTGGAGAGGCAAAGAAGATTCTGGGAATGGATATTTCCAGGGACAGGTCCACTGGGACTTTGTTCTTGTCTCAGACCTCTTATGTTGAGAAGCTTCTCAAAAGGTTTTACATGCATGAGGCTAAGGCAGTGACTACACCACTTGGAGCTCACTTAAAATTCTCAATGGATCAGTCTCCAAAGAATCAGTCAGAGGAGGTTGCTATGAGTAAGGTTCCTTATGCTTCAGCAGTGGGCAGTTTGATGTATGCTATGGTGTGTAGCAGACCTGACCTTGCCTATGCCCTAAGTTGTATCTCAAGATACATGGTCAATCCATGGAAGTCACACTGGGAAGGTGTGAAATGGGTATTGAGGTATTTGAGGGACACTTCTGGGTTTGGTTTGATGTTTAGAAGAGTAAGGAGCTCTGGTGATGCTCTTACTGGATATGTAGATTCTGATTATGCCAGCAATGTGGATACCAGGAAGTCACTCACAGGGTTTGTGTTTACCTTGTATGGTAGTGCTGTGGTCTGGAAGGCATCCCAACAGTCTGTGGTTGCTTTGAGTACCACTGAGTCAGAGTATATTGCATTGACTGGGGCCATAAAGGAGTCTATATGGTTGAGAGGATTGCTTGAGGAACTTGGAGTTCTGCAAGAAAGGGTATCAGTGCATTGTGATAGTCAAAGTGCTGTGCATTTGGCCAAACACCAGGTCTATCATGACAGATCCAAGCACATTGATGTGAGGTTGCACTTTGTGAGAGATCTGGTTGACAAAGGTGTTGTCAAGGTAGAGAAAATTGCAACTGAAATTAACCCTGCAGACAGTTTGACCAAGAGTATTCCAAGTGATAAGTTTCAACTGTGTCAACAACTGGTTCAGTTGGTTGACATTCCACAATCTCAGTGAAGATGGAAGCGTGGAAGTGGCAGCAGACATGATAGTTCTGCTGTGGTTGTCAAGTTATCCAAGAAAATACTCAAACTAGTCAGTTTGAGCATTTCAGGGTGATGGCTTGATGGTTTTTTGACTCAGTGGTTTTCTGAGGGGTTTGGGCATGGCCAGAGGTTCATGTTGTTTATAGTGACTTGTATGCACTGAGGTTTGCATGGTTACTTCAGAGAATTGGATTTTGAGGCATGGAGTTCTTGGATTTAATTTTCTGGTTTGTTTTAGTGACTTGGTGTTTCTGAGTTGCTGAGGGAGTTTGAAGCATGGTGATGTGCTGGGAAGTCACATTGCATGTTTGGAGTGTGTAGGTTCTGGTATTGGAGGTTTTGGTTCAGAAAATCCCAGTTTGAGTACTTTGGTAATTTTCTGAAAAACCAGTTTGGCTTGCTATGGTTTTCTGCTGTTTGTGGAGGCTGTGGTTTGAGATAATCCATGGTCTATAGCTTGCTAAGAAGAGGAGAAGGAGAGGAATCTGCATTTACTATTGTGAGAGTTTGAATCTTGGTTGAGCTTCCAAGAGGATGGTCCAAAGTTGGCATTCTGAATCTTTGAGTTCAAGAACAAGTCAGTTTCTTGATTTTGATTCTGGGGGTGATCAGGTGTTGATTGGTTGATACATGATGTTTGCTGGAATTGCAAATATTGTGTAAGGTGGAGATTTGTTGGAATGTACACAAGATTTGAATTCTAGAAGTGTTTCTATACATTCTGGAAGTCTCGGCAAAGTGACCATCTCATCGCGCTTTGAGTTTGGGCACAGTGGCCGTTTCAGCATCTTATTTAAATCTGCCGCCAGAGGACAAAACGACACCGTTTCGGGCAAAGCGACGTCGTTTCACCTGGGTTCACAGAAATGCCGCGGCGCAGTGGATCGACCCTCTCTCACGTGTTAGTGGATGAAAATGCGAGATTTCAAGTGCTCCAAGTTCCTCGCCAGCTCACGCACAGCATGACGATCACAATTTCTGTTAGAAATGTGTGGTGTGGATTCGCCCAAACTGATTTGATCGTAGGGTTCATACGAGTTTCAGATTTGGGGATATCCTAGTGCGTGAGTATAAATGTAATTCACCGTGTGTGTGTGATGTAGAGCTGATACTGAACTCATTTTCATAGCCTTGAGAGCTTGAATAATACCCGAGAACCACCTCCCTCCCCGAGCACGTAGATCGGTTTTCAATCGATCGAAGCTCGTAAAATCGTGTGTCATTTCGTGTGATTTCTTTTGTGTTGTGTTCCTGGAAGTTCAGAGATACTTTTAGGATCCTTAGATCGAGCGTTTGTCTTCGTATCCCGATTTCACCATTGTTGCTCGAAGCTCTCGGCGCCGAGCATTTGTGGCAAACTGCAGCTGTGATTGTTTGGTGTGTTTGTTCTTGTTCGAATCCTCAACACTATTCATATTCGTATTCATAAATACTCAAATATAAAAAAATATTTGTATTCGCATTCATATTCATTTTTTCAAATAAGAATAGTCAAAAGTCGAATCGAATCACAAGTCAAAACGGTTCGATTAAGTTTCATTAAGTTTCATAACCGCTTAGGTACCTAGATCTCGCGATTTACCTTCTTCGTATTGAACCTGACATAGTGTGACGGATTTACCTTCTTAGGTACATATTATGAAAAAGTGATATTTTTTTTTTTTTTTATTTTCCAACGTTTTAAAGAAGAGAAAGCAGTAGATTTAATAAATTAATCTATAGCTATTAGTAGATGTTAGATTTTTTAAATAGAGATGTGACCTACCAACTTAGGATTGAAGGTTAATACAAGTATTATGAATGAAATGTATTTTAGATATTTTATAATATTAGTATGGGGATGATAACACAATTTTTTAAGCTAATAGTATTAAGTTTCAAATTTATATACTTTTTACTTATTTTCACCTATAAAGGGATCAAGATCTGAATTCTCAACCGATAATTTAATGATCAACTTCCTGAACATACAAGATATCTTTTCGATTTAGCCTGATTTCAAGAGAAGTTGGCTCGACGAGTGGAGTTGAATTTCAGTCCAAATTCGATGGTTCGAGGTTTCGATTTAAAAAGTGTTGTTGATAAGAAGAAATAAAAAATCAGTTAAAAGAAAATGGAAATGAAAAACATGAGAGAGTATGCTTTGTTTTTAGTCATCTGACATAGCCAAAAAAAGGTGAGAGAGGGGTTGGTTACTTCTAAATCAGGAAAGACAAAGATTCACTCCTAACCAATTCCACATTTGATTGGTTTGCTACCAATAAAGCTCCAAAAGCTCAAACACAGAATACTCCATTGCTTCTAATTCAAACAAATACAAATACCACACATCCCTTCATTCATAAAACTTACATAAAAGTTTGCATCCTCTTCAAGCAATCACTCTACTTATTACACACACACACATACATATATATATATAAATACACCCACATACACACACACAATTCCAATAATCTGAATAGTAGCAATGGCAGAAAAACAGGCACAAATCTTTGCATCTAGAGAAATCGAAAGGCTCGGCGGCACTAAGAAAAAGTCGGCTGAAAATGGAATTATCCGCCAGCTGGTTTCGATGCTCGATAGCCAAGATTATGAATCCATGGAGGCTGCTCTCTTTGCTCTGCTCAACGTTTCCTTCGGAAGCGATAGGTTCGTGTCATAGCATTCATAATTAATTACAAATAGACCCCCGACTTCTGTTTTTAATTACAATATTTACCTCTGGCAGGAACAAAGTCCGTGTAGCGAAAGCCGGGGCCATACCGGCCCTACTGAAGAAGATCCTCCAATGGCAGAACACGACTTTGATGGAACTCTCGTTGAGGGCCCTCTTCATCCTCTCTTCCTGTTTCGCAAACAAGCTCGAAATCGCTTCTTCAGGCGCGATTCGGATTCTTCTGGAACTTTTAGACTCGCGGCTGATTAGTGAAAATTGCCAGAGCACGAGTGATCGGGCCAAGCTCGACATCGTCTCCACGCTTCACAATCTCTCGACTTGTCCTGAGATAATCCCGTCGATTCTGGCTTCCGGAGGGTTGACCACAGTGAGTCAACTGATTTACCAGTTGGAGAAGTCGTCGGAGGTGGTGGAGAAGGCGCTGTCCTTGTTGGAATCTATGGTTTCTTTATCAGGAGCTGCATTGAATCAGGTGAATAAATAGACAGTTTTTTTTTTCTTCCTTATAATTGTGAAATAAACACATATACCATGTAATATATGTTCAACATTAGGCGTGCGAAGTCAGCATCATGATCCCGATGCTGGTGGAGGCAGTGGAGGAGGGCTCGGCTGCATGCCGAGAGCATGCTGCTGGGGTCCTACTGTTGATATGCAGAAGCTGCAGAGAGAGGTTCAGGAGTTCGATTCTGAACGAGGGGGCAATGGTGGGGCTTATGCAGCTCAGCGTGGAGGGGACGAGGGTAGCTAGGGCGAAAGCAAAAGCTTTGATCTTGCTTCTTAGAGACCGTAACAATGGCTACCCATCTTCTTCTTCTTCTTCTTCGACTAGGACTGTGTGTTGGAAGAACGTGGCGTGGGAAGAAGCCATGAGAACAATCGATGGAGATGAAAGGGATGGAGCTTGCATTCAAATGGTGGAGGAGATGATTGCCAAACTTAGGACATAAAAAGTGATTTTTTTTTTTTAATTGTTAGGGTTGATTAAAGTTCATGTAATGAAGTTCCATTCTATTTTGGAATAATAAACTGCCCCTTCAAAGCAAAAGCAAAATAACCAACTGTTTGTAACAGAAGTATCACCTATAAATGGCCACCATTTTCCTCGGAAAGAATCATCCGGTAGCCAAGATCAGCACAAAACAAATCAGACCAAATCAAGCTTTAACAACTAGTTCCCGAGCTTATCTATGGTATTTCCTTTTACCCCACACAGTCTTCCATTTCAGTTTATTACAAACCCGTAGTGTAAATATAAAGGGAACAACATGAAAAACCAAACATCTTAATCATAAGGGGAAAAAAAATCACCGTGCTCTCCTGTAAAACCCATAAGCTACGGCAATGGCAGCCACTGCGCCCACCACGGCAACAGTTGTGAGGACATGGGGCTGCTGAAGTTTCTCCGTCCAGCACGAGAACGAGAGTCCTCCTTCGATTTTCTTCTCAACCGTTTTTTTCTCGACGTTTTCATCTCTGCAGCATGAGAATCCATTAGGTCCCTGGCAACAGCTTCCAACACTTTCCACCTTTTCTTCAGTAGCAGTCTCTTGAGGTTCCTTCTCACTGATATTCGTTATGGTTTCATTAGCATGGTTCGGACCGTTCGGTTCCTCAACTTGTTCGGCTTCTTTAACTATTGCACCCATTTGGCCTCTGGAAAAGATAGAACAATGTTTTATTACAAAAACAGTAGACAATTTAATTTGGAACTTGTGATTAGTTGTAAGATGAAAATGTTGTGATATGACAGAAAAAATAGTATAATGAAAAATAAAAATAATACACATACAGTAGTTAGAAATATGGAATCGGGTGAACAGTAATAGAGAGTATAGATGAGACTGAGAGAGAGAAATATGAGAAAATAGTTACTAAAATTTCTGAAGTTGAATGAAGCTTTGTATTTAAAATGCAATATATAAATATTACTATCTTAGCACTATGAAAGGAAACAACAACTCAATTTATTTAGTGAAGATAAATGAATAAGCAACGCCATATTAGCTTGCAGTCTTTTAACAATCATATTTTTTCTGAATCAAGCCATGATGAAGAGTAAGTTACAAACCTCCAAATTCGCTCAATGACTTCTCCCTTCCCAATTTGTGTATCGAGCAATTCCAAAACATCTCCAGGTGTGACATAACCATACCTGCGTAAATAAATGAGAACCACTTATTCGCCAATATAACTTCTATGCATCTATGTAAACTTAACATGTTCCGACTATGAGGGTATTTGGCCGAGCTTAGAAGATGCTAGATCATACAATAATTTTTAAACAACTTATAAGATAAGCTCATAAAATATACTGAAGAGCTTATAACCTCAAGCAAACACCGACTAGGACCTCTGTCCTAATACTAATTTATTTTACAAACAAATATTAATAATAAGACATGACAAGGTAGAGCAAGGTCCTTACCAATTACCAGCAATTTTTCCATCAGGGTCTGCACTAAAAGTGATCACATTGCCTGCATACTTGTGTCCTCCAACATGTGAACAAGCAATCACGAAAACCTGGTCCTTCAAATCCTTGGATTCAATCTCTTCCTTAAATTTTTCAATCAGAATTGGGCCGCAAACCCCACATCTCTGGTCTCGTTTATTATGAGCGCAAACAAACACATAAGAACCGGTCAAATCCTCCTGCACTCCAGATAGCCAAGGCTTTCCATTAACAAGCACATCCTCAACGAAGCTATCAATGTCCGATTCCTTCAAACCCCTTGAGAAAACAAAAGGAAGACAAAATTTCCAACAATTAAAAATAAATTAGTTTACAAATACAATCATAATCAGAATCCCAGGAATACACACCACTCAAAACAATTATATGGAAAGAGTCCGGATGAAAAGGAGCCATTGCCACAGTAAAATAATTTACTTATACGAATGAAGAAACTCATTTTTACAAAGCAAAATACACAAAACTAGAGATACCAAGCAGAGCTCAGTTTCAACTCCATAACTAAGACCCAATACAGAGATCAATTGCTAGCCATACCGGTATAAAGTCATTTCTGGAAATATCATAACATCTCCATCCGAAAACTTCTCATCATCGCCTCCCTCGCATATAGTCAAACGGGTCTACATATTAAAAGAACATGAAGTCAGAAATCCCATACATCACATTGCAACTCTTTTTCGATAGCTTTATGTTGGTTCTTAAAGAATACATCTCCGATAACAATAGGGAAGGGGATGGGGGTGAGGGTAAATGATGATTGATGAGTTACTTAACTACCACACTTAAGGCTAAATAATAAATGAAACCGCAAATCCAAACGAAAAAAAAACACTGCAAATTTAGCTCGTTACGGAGTACGGACCTTGACCCTGATATCGTTTTTACGAGCTTTCAGAGCGGAGGCGAGCTGCTTAGGGAGTGGATCGGAGTCCGAGTCCTCGACGCGTGGAGGCCACGACTCGTGAGACTTGTAGCAGAGGAACACGTGGCGGTCGTACGGGTCAACGGTTCCGGCGAGGCTGGTCTGGTACATCTCGGATCGCTCGAAGCCGTACTTGGCGTTTTCCTCCACGACGGCGGGCAAGCTTTCTGAGTCTCCGGCCATTATGGTATTGGGAGATGAAGCGGGATCTGCGTGAGATTTTTTGGAGGGTTGGGTGCGGTGAGATATATTGGGAATTTGAAAGATATTTGTGTTATCGAGAAATAGGCCGGGTCGGTTCGGGTACCTAGTATGAGGTCTATGACACGCATTCAATTCGAGGTTCATTCTAGGCTAACCTAATCGTACTACACTAAATACAATGAGATGTATTCGTTTAGAATTTTGTAAGATTTTAATTAACTTTAAAAAGTTTATGAATTTCTAAAAGTGCACTTCTCTATTCAGAGTTTGACTGATTTTTATTGATTTTTATAGATTTCAAAAAATGGTAAAATATACTTTTATTGATTTATGTAGACTTTTAAAGACTTCAAATACAAGTGTATATAATAAAATATCAAATTTTTTTTATAAAAATAAAAAAATAATTATTTCTATTTTTATTTTTATCACTTTTATAGTTGAAACTCATTGTTTACTTTTCTCTCGTTTTAGAAATACTTGTTTTCCATTATCCAAAGTATATAAACATACTTTTATATAAAAAAATCATTTTTTTAGAAAAATAAAATAAATAAATTATTATTTTAATTTTTATTTTATAACTTTTGTACTTGGAACTCATTGTTTATTTTCTCTCTTTAGCAATACTTGTTCTCCTTTTATCAACTTTTTGTCTTTGAAATATCAATTGTTTTTAAAAAATCTTCAATAGTGTCGAGACGTGGTGAATTTTGATCATATTCTATCGAATATTAAACAATACGGAGTACAACTTTGTAAATAAATCATCATAAATAAATTTTAAAATAAATTGAATAATAATATTAATAATTAAATTTATTATATTTGAATTGTAATTAAGAAACATATTATTGTATATAATAAATACAAAATAATTTATTATTAATATAATATATAAATAATTATTTTTAAAACAACATGACAAGATCAGTTTTCTTAAATATAATTTTGATTATTTTATATAGATTTGAGTAATACTCTTGTTATAACGATTTTTTTTTTTTTTACTTTTCGTGTTGAAAAAAAGCCCGTAAAAATCTCTCATAATTATGAGAGATTTTAAAAAGTCAAATCTAATTATAATTTTTAAGGAGAATCCATCAAAATCCACAAACAATTAAAATCTATTAAAATTCATGGAGTGTTGAATACCTATGAATTTTTTAAGACTTTTTAAAATCCTAATTGAATAGCTCCGAATTTTAATGAACTTTTAAAAATCCGAATTAAATACACTTAGGAGGGTGTATTCATTCAAGACTCTATAAGATTTTAATGGACTTTTAAAGTCTAGGGTATTTAATCTGGATTTTTAAAAGTCCATTAAAATCTTAAGGTATTCAATACGGATTTTAAAGAGTACTTAAAAATCTACCGGTATTCAAAAGTCAATAGATTTTAAAAGTCTATGGATTTTTATGGATTTCATTTTCAAAATACAAAAGAATTCAAGTCTTTGAAATCTCTCCTAATTAGGTGAGATTTTTATGGATTTCTATTTTAATTGATTAATTTATTATTACAAAAAATAAAAAACATAAAAACATATATAAATATACATAATACAATTAAAAATATGAAAAAAATAAAAAATAAAATAAAATATTCAAAAAATAATATGTTATTATATGTTGAATATATAATAATATGTTATAATAATATTAAAAATTAATATGTTATTATATGTTGATATATATAAAAATAGTATTAAAATTATTGAATATATTAATAAATTTTTATTTCTTGAAAATTATAATTGTATAACAATTGTAAAAATAAAAAAATTTATTTGACATGTTATTTTAAAAAATAAATTGTAATATCTATCTATCTATATATATATATATATATATATATATATATATCTATATATCTATATCGTCTACATTTGAATTTATTATTTCAAAATTGAAATTTGGTCGAAAATTTAAATTAATTTTTTTTAAAACTAACAAAAAAATTAAAATTAAACATTTTATTTTTAAGTAAAAATCGAATTTTGAATTTCAAAATTAAAAATATAAAATATAAAATTAATATAAATCGATAAGAAAAAAAGTCATTCAAATTCTAGGATCGTAACCTGGCTCTAATACCACTTGTTACGGGACAAAGCTCTGAACGCTACACGATCAAGACCGGTGCCACTAGATACTACTTGTTGCAGATCGACGATGTATAGTACGAATAATAATGCGGAACCCCGAAAATAACTCAACAATAAATAAAAGGGGAGACAAGTAAAGAAGACAAGGAATTTACGTGGAAACCCAAATCGGGAAAAACCACGGGAGGAACGACGAGAACTTTCACTATAATATTGCCGATGATTACAAGGATTGATATACACTCTAAAACCCTCTAATCTCACACAATATTATCACATGGTGTCTCTCTTGGTGTTCAACACACAAATAATTGTGTCTATGGAGATCCTTATTTATAGGTGTAGAAAATCCATAAATTAGGTAATCAATAGGAATAGGAATAAACCCTTTTCCTAATATATGACTCCTAAATCCATATGGAATAGAATTAGGAAACAAAATTCCTACGGATTCGAGTCATATTTTAAAAATCTCCACCTTGACGAGAAACCGCGAAATCCCATCGCGCATGCAAAATCCCATCGCCCATGCGAAATCACATCGCACTCCATAGTCTCGTCCCTCGTCTTCCTCCAAATGCCCCAACGGGCCTAGCTAGTTCCTAGAAGTTTGGACCTTTAAAGGTCCCCATAACTCGGAACATACATGCCCGAGTGTCTTCTTCGAGTTGTGAGCCCAATTCGAGATATACCCTCTCGACCGCTTTCCAAGCGCGCAATGCTCACCAGATTTAGAAACACTCCATAGATCGAGAAACACTCGACCCTTCAAATCGACTTTCCTCACATGCCCAAGCCGCACATGGTCTAGTCGTGTAGACTCTTCATCCGAGAGCCTAGTTTTTCCCACGGTTACTTCGTTCACCGTTTCATCTTCATCTTTAAGCTTGGTCACTCCGGCCTTTAATTGCATGCCTCTCTGCCGGATAGACTCTTCTACCAAGAGTCGGGTTTCGGCCCCGGTTACTTCCTTCACCGAGCCTTCATGGAGGACATAAGGTCGCATTGCCTTTTCGTCTCCTCCCAACACTACCAAAGTCGCTTTGGTAGCCTCAAAAACTCCACCTTCACAGGTGTAGCTAAACATAACTCCGGTTACTTCGTTCGCCGAGCTATAGTGACATACCTTATTCCCGTGTCGCGACTTCGAATTCCCCAAGTCGCTCCCTTTATCACGGTACTTCTTTTGGACGTCAAGTCCATCACACGATGTCACATTGGAGACACCCACACCATTTCTCTTCACGTTCTCCCCCGCAAATAGCGCCAATAACACGGCTACATAGGATATTATCTCGAAAAGTTGCCACAACTCTTCCAATAATTCCCACAACTCTTCCAATAATTCCCACAACTCCTTAGCGGACCTTGTCTCTATGGTTTCCTCGGTCATGGAGTTCGATATATGAAGGTCAATTGAAATTACCTTCCGATCGAGCTCAATCCTCACGGACTCCTCCATGTCGTGTGGGTAAAGAGGAAACCCCCCGTTGAGATCTTAAATTCGGTAGATCGTACCTCACGCTCGCCATCGAAACCTTGCTCCGAAAGGTAGTAGAATCATAGTCTTGCTCAGAAAGGTCACGGGATCGTTGCCTGACTCTGATACCACTTGTTAGCTTTTAGGATCGTAACCTGGCTCTAATACCACTTGTTACGGGACAAAGCTCTGAACGCCACACGATCAAGACCGGTGCCACTAGATACTACTTGTTGCAGATCGACGATGTATAGTACGAATAATAATGCGGAACCCCGAAAATAACTCAACAATAAATAAAAGGGGAGACAAGTAAAGAAGACAAGGAATTTACGTGGAAACTCAAATCGGGAAAAACCACGGGAGGAACGACGAGAACTTTCACTATAATATTGCCGATGATTACAAGGATTGATATACACTCTAAAACCCTCTAATCTCACACAATATTATCACATGGTGTCTCTCTTGGTGTTCAACACACAAATAATTGTGTCTATGGAGATCCTTATTTATAGGTGTAGAAAACCCATAAATTAGGTAATCAATAGGAATAGTAATAAACTTTTTTCCTAATATATGACTCCTATATGGAATAGAATTAGGAAACAAAATTCCTACGGATTCGAGTCATATTTTAACAGCTTCAAAATAGATTATGTGTATGTAAATAGATATTGTATTCCTTGTGCGCATAGAATTCTCATGCATGTGATGTATTCTTTGTGCGCATATGACTTCTTGCATATGAACAACCCAAATATATTTGAATATCAATATTTGTTGATTCTAGGCATTAGAGAAGAAACAACCCACAGATAGGGCTTTGTGTTATCATAATCAAGATTCAAGTCTGAATACGACTTTTAGAATAATCAAAGTTTTTACAACTACATAACATTACATTACAAAAGCTTCTCCTTTAATTCCATTACATTACAATAAAAGGTTTATTATTTTCGAAAAGTTGCAAATAATCGATTTTTGCATTCGGATTTATAATATGCGACAATAACTTGTAAATATAATCACGTGCAAGGGCGGATCTAGAAATAAAAATAGGACTAAAATACATAAAAAGGCTTTGGGGAGATTTGAACCCTTGACCTCTTGGATTCTTGCAAAAAAATTGAGAGGGCTAACCACTTGGGTTAAAATAAATTATTAAAAAAATTTAGCTTGAATATATATTTTTAGGGGGGGTTACAGCCCGGCCTAGCCCCTTAAAAGATCCGCCACCTCTCTCTCTCTCTCTCTGAAGAATAACTAGTTGATTCGGCTCGGGCGTTACACCGGGAGTACAACTCAAAGTTTTACCCAATTTATTTTAATCATAATATAAATAAATATGTTTAATTTTTTTTAAATATTTATATTTGTATACATTAGTTGAAATAAATAAAATTAAAAATTTAAGAAATTTTAAGTCTATCAAAACATAGAAAAATAAATAAATAATAAATAATATTTTAATTTATTGCAAATTTCTTAAAACCTCCTTTAAAAAATATTTGTAGTCTTATTCGTCAAGTTTCCATTTTCGTCACATATTAAAATTTTCAATCATACTCTGTTAGTGACCCTTAAAACTGCAATATACAACTGTCTTTGTGTGAAAACATGCCTTCTCAACAGAATCTTCACTTTTGACAATTATTGTCGTTGACTTTTGTTTATCGTCATAGCATACAAAATCATAATTGGGAATTGACGACGTTGAAAGCGAAAATGCAATTTTGAATCTAAAGGAGAAAGTGGCAACCTTGGAATGTAAACGATTTCATCTTTTTTTTACCTCTTAATACCTTCGCTTCAATAAGGTAGTTTCCCAATTTGGTCACAACCAATCGAGTACCGTTACATAATCAGACTGTGTGGTCGATATTTCTTAACAACATAATCGGCACATCAACCTACAAAACATGACGTGTATTAGCTTCAACAAAAAAATTAAATTGCCGTAAATTTATAACAAAAGTAATAAGTAACATTAAATAATAATTATTTAAGTATAAACTTGTTTTTTATATGATTGAAACAAATTCTAAACTAACTATTCTTGAAAAACATCATCATCGATAAAATAAAACAAATTCTAAACTAACTATTCTTTAAAAACATGGGGTATTCAATCTTGACATCTATTAGCAAAATTTGTCACAATAAATTAAATTCATGTTACAAAACATAAGACATTCCAAACTTTTAACAATTTTCAGAGTAATTATTCCCACATCACGGTCATCATATGGATAGGCTTCAAGATTCTTCTTTCGTACAATTCTTGTACATTTCAAAAGATCTTTAAAGTGTTAAAACTAAATACCAACATTGTATGATATATCTCTTGTGATCAATACAAAACAAATAAACAACAAAATATTTTTTATTATAAAACAATAAAAACTTACTCATAGATATGCAAAAGAAAAGGATTAAACTCTACAAATAATTTAATTGTTAATCTAAAATTAAATAATTTAGTAGAATTATGTAACAATCGAATAGAGATCTTTTACCTTTCAGAAAACCAAGAGTCTCGGTATCGGCCGGAGGGAAGATGAGCGAAAAGTGAATGTCATCTGATATGATCTACTTTTGGAGTGATTTTGGTAAGCTTCTTTGACCAAATTAACTGGTTGAATACGCCGAGTTGCCTTATATACAAACATGCGTTAGATCAAGAAATTAGAAATAAAGAAGCTTATATGTTTCTTACCAAAACAAAAATAAATACGAAGAGATGGAAACTTGAAAATATTTTGCAGTAAATATGCATATGTCATAGAAAAAAATAAGTAAGATCCGAAAATAGTCAGAACCTGCAAAACCTATTATTCATCATATCTTGACTGTAAATTGTAATTGTTGAATACCAATATCGTCGGAATTATGAAATTACTAATCACTTTCTTGTGATAAAATTTCAAACATGGACTAAAGGCAGACGCTGAGGGTGAGGGTAAAACTGAATGACTCCTGTTGTTATGCGCATGGTTGAGATGTCTATTAATCGAAGCTGAGATATAGTTAGGCATCAGAAAAAATCTGGAGTAATTGGAACTAAAGTTGTTGATACGACAACCCAATTTATTAATTTTTTGGGAGGTAGAAGTGTTGGAATTCGATATCCCGGGCTATTAAAATTTTCGGAAACCATAGCCCGATCAAAAACCCTTCGCCGAACATCACACGAACGCCGACGAACGCGCCGGAGTCCAACCGAGGAGACCACACGCCCGAAGACGTGCGGCTGCCCCCAGCCGAACCCCCGCGTCGCGGGGTTCATGCGATCGACGATCGCGTTGATCGCGATCGATCGGGGTGGGGCTGCCCAGCAGCCCCCGCGGCGAGTCCGGCGACTCGCCGCCGCCTGGAGGGCCCCACCATCGTGGTGGGGTCGGGCACGACACCAGCCCATGCCCAGCGATCGATCGCAAGGATCGATCGCAAGCCCTCGGCCCAGCCGAGGGTTCGACCCTCTCGCCCCACGAAACCCTAGGGGCGATCGATCTCGTGGTCCGGTGGTTCGACCACCACCACGCGATCGTCCCTCGTTCCGAGTCTCATAATTCGGATCTTGCGTTCACAGTATTTCACGATAATCCAAATCAAATAAAATCAAGGGCGTTTAGATTTTATACCTTCGATTCGTTGTTCGGAGAAACGAAATCAAGATGACCTTTGAATCTTCTCACGTATTCCTTGCACTAGCTTGAACGTCGGGTGGGCGACGGTCCTTCAAGCTTATGGATCTCCTTCACGATCTCTCTAGACTAATCAAGTATGATTATCTTGTCTTGTCTAATTGTGAAGACCATGTAGTGCTTTTATAGGCTACGTAGGGGATCTAAAGGAGGTGGAATATTGGGTTTCCAATATTAATGATTAAATTGAGCTCAAGCCCAAATCTATTAATCCCACTAATATTAATTAATTTATTTTCCACTATATAAATTAATTGCACTCCCAATATTAAACCATATTATATCCAATAATATTTCTCCGCTAGTATTTATTTATTCTGTGTATTTAAGATTTAAATATCTATGAATAAAATTTATTTGTTGCTTAATAAATTTATTCATCTCTTTTATCCGAGACTAGTACCACTCAATCTTATTTATTATGCGGGAACAAATCCACTCGCGAGGTTTACATAATAAATCCTTATGAGCTCATCTCGGAGATATTATCAACCCTTCCGGGATACACTGTCCCGTCAAGAATTCACGGCATGCCATATATAAAATATAGTGACCCAACTTAACCGGTAATTGACCCAATAATTAAACCGATCAATTCCTTTGGAAAATCAAAGTCACTTATATTAAATATACACACCCGCAATTGTATCGGGGATGAAGAATAAAATACACTGAGTCTTAAATCAATTATCACAGAGCAATCCTAATTGATAATGTAAATGTTGGTTTTGGCGACAACGTATTTTTGTACTTGTGTTTTTGTTGATTTTCAGGATTACAGGTTAGGAATCCGAAGTCAACAACCTTGCGCATGGAAATGGAGACTTGAGTCTCCACTTTTGGAATTGCATGGAATCAGCGACACGAGTCGCCGCTTTTGCGTGGATGCAAGGAAACGGCGACAGGAGTCGACGCTTTGGGAATGTGCGGAAACGGCGACAGCAGTCGCCGCTTTTGGTGATGGTGTGGAAACGGCGACTGCAGTCGCCGCTTTTGGTGCGTGCTGAAGAAACGGAGACTGCAGTCTCCGGTTTTGGGTTACAAGGGAAACGGCGACTGGCGTCGCCGTTTTTGGTGAAGTGTGGAACGGCGACAGGAGTCGCCGTTTGTGTGCATGTTTTGGTTCCAGCGACTGGTGTCGCTGTTTTTGTGCCTTGACAAGAAACGGCGACTAGAGTCGCCGGTTTTGCGTTCCTTACGTAAAAACCGGCGACTCATGTTTTTGACATGGTTTCTAAGACGAAGTGCTTTCAACGTGATTTCTTCACCAAGTACACTGTTCAAGAAAATGAAGAATTGTTCCAAGTTTGCAACTTCAACTTTATCGACGACTATGAAGACGATGAAATTCTGAGGCTTCGACACTCAGAGATTTTCACAAGAAATTGAAGATGAAGAATTGAGATCGATGGAGTCAAGATTGAAATTGAAGTTTGATTTTGAAATTGAAGATTCAAGATTCGAAGATTCAAGAATCGAAGATTCAAGATTCCAAGATTCAAGAATCCAAGTTCTACAATAATGATGTCATCCATGGAAAAGTGACATAGGCCAAGCATGCGACGAATGAGAATGTGCCACGTCATCACTCTCACATGTGCGGCTCTACTATAAATACCCATGGATTTGAGTTTCATCATTTGACGATTTTGAGAGAACGAAATCTGATTTTTAGAATCGTAACCGAGAGCTTCGAGCTTCGAGTTTGTGTAGTAGCTTTTGCGCCTTGTGCCAAGATTAGAGTTAGGAGATTTAGCTCTAGGTACTCGTGTGCTAGATTGCAAGTTAGTGGGAGTTTTTGCGACACTCGGGAAACTTCTTGTAATCGTTTTGCCTACCATACTCTTCAAGTGTAATAGTTTAGTTTTGTTGTTCAATGAAATGAAAACTATTACATAACTTTGTCTCCACTTTTTATTCTACAAATTGTGTGAGTGTTTACTTTGACGGAAGCTGCTGTCTGTGAGTTCAAGACCAATTTCACGAAAAATTGGTATCCTACGCTGAAGGCGTAAATTCAGATAAGTCTCAATCGATCCGCTCAATACACCAAGTGTACAAGTGTGATAAAATAATCAAAACAGATTATTTTCTCTCTCACACAACGACTATACCGATGGATTGGTCCGTGTCCATCTAGGTCGTGAGCAACTGTTTGATTAAATACGAGTAACCGATAGTATGATCTTCTGTGTGGGCCCGCACACCATACTAACTACAACGTATATAATCCAGGACTATAATTTGCATATATTTAATTAACAATAATTAAAAGCAAATGAATGTTCATTATTAATAGGTAAATGAAAGTGCACAAGGAGTTCAGAATACTCAAATCTAGACATTAAGTATACTACTCCAACAAGAAGATCCACCCAATGCAACTGATAAATAGAGAATATGTTGCTTTTGTACATCATTATCAATCAACTAAAACAAATTCTAAACTAACTATTTTTGATAAACATGAGGTATTCAATCTTGACATCTCTTAGCAAAATTTGTCACAATAAATTAAATTCATGTTACAAAACATAAGACATTCCAAACTTTTAACAACAATTTTCAGAATAATTACACCCACATCACGGTCATCATATGTATAAGCTTCAAGATTCTTCTTTTGTACAATTCTTGTACATTTCAAAAGATTTTTAAAGTGTTAAAACTAAATACCAACATTGTATGATATATCCCATGTGATCAATACAAAACAAATAAGCAACAAAATACTTTTTATTATAAAACAATAAAAACTTACTCATAGATGCAACAGAAAAAAAATTAAACTCTACAAATAATTTAATTGTTAATCTAAAATTAAATAATTTAGTAGAATTATGTAACAATCGAATAGAGATCTTTTACCTTCCAGAAAACCAAGAGTCTCGGTATCGGCCGGAGGAAAGATGAGCGAAAAGTGAATGTCATCTGATATGATCTACTTTTGGAGTGATTTTGGTAAGCTCTTTTGACCAAATTAACTGGTTGAATACGCCGAGTAGCCGTATATACAAACATGCGTTAGATCAAGAAATTAGAAATAAATAAGCTCATATGTCTCTTACCAAAACAAAAATAAATACGAAGAGATGAAAACTTGAATATATTTTGCAGTAGATATGCATATGTCATAGACAAAAATAAATAAGATTCGAAAATAGTTAGAACCTGCAAAACCAATTATTCATCATATCTTGCTTGTAAATTGTAATTGTTGAATACCAATATCGTCGGCATTATGAAATTACTAATCACCTTTTTGTGATCAAATTTCAAACATCGACTAATGGTAGACGCTGAGGGTGAGGGTAAAACTGAATGACTCCTACTGTTATGCGCATGGTTGAGATGTCTATTAATCGAACCGGAGATATAGTTAGGCGTCAGAATTTTTTTTGAGTAATTGGAACTAAAGTTGTTCATACGACAACCTACTTTATTAATTTTTTGGGATGTATAAGATTCATCCAATGCAACTGATAAATAGTGTATATGTTACTTTTGTACAAAAATAAATGAAATAAATGATGGACTCGTCAACGCTGTGCCTAATACATTATCCGGCGGTAATATCGGTATATCATAACAACATATATAATCTACTTATCTCTCATTCTTAATTCATTTTAATAATTTACTTGTATTAATAATAATAAAAAAATATAATAAAAAAATTGAAAGTATATATATTTTTATTCATAAAGTAATATTTTATTTTATTTTAGTTTAATATGATTGATTTAAATGAGATAGAGAAAGTATAAATTTAATAATAAAAAAAATATGAATTATATATATTAATTTATTTTATTAATATTATTCAATTGGATATCAATTTTTTTTATATATTTTTTTAGTAAATAAAAAAGTATGAAGTGTATAACTAACTATACATAGATTTACATAAATATTATTGATTAAAGTAATGTAAACCGTTCTAATTAATTTTCAATACCTTTGAAAATCCATTGTTGTGCTTAATTAGAAAATATATTACACGTTTTCTTTGATTAATTTTGGAACAAAAATCATAGAAGGTGTCATTTGGTATAAGCCTCGTGTAACAACATACATAAGTAGCCTCGTGTAGCAATATGATTATCAATTGATGCACTTCAGCGTATGGCGTTAGAAATCGTAAATGGTTTAATTAGTTTTCTTAAACATATAATTTTGTAAATTATTATTGCGAATAGCTAAATAATTAATAAAAATATTTACACTATGCAGGAAGAAGATGCAAATTAAATATTGAATAGATAAAATATTCAGGATCTATTGGCTAATAAATTATTGAATCAAATTTTTATTTCTCTCTAATGTAAGTATTTTTGTCTCAAAATATGTTCTTTCATTTTGCAAGATCTCATTTTTTATTTATTTATTAGTTTATGTATTTCATATTAAATATTGAAACAAAGTTATACCATTATAGATCAAACCAAAACAATGAAAATAAAATTTATAATCAAAGAAATAAAATAAAACTTCTTTATTACATAAACATAATAATTTACATTGTAAATCATCATCGATCAACTAAAACAAATTATAAACTACTATTCTTGAAAAACATGGGGTATTCAATCTTGACATCTCTTAGCAAAATTTGTAACAATAAATTAAATTCATGTTACAAAACATAAGAAATTCCAAACTTTTAACAACAATTTTTAGAATAATTACAACCACATCATGGTCATCATAGGATAAGCTTCAATATTCTTCTTTCGTACAATTACTATACATTTCAAAAGATCTTTAAAGTGTTAAAATTAAATACCAACATTGTATGATATATCCCTTGTGATCAATACAAAACAAATAAGCAACAAAATACTTTTTATTATAAAACAATAAAAATTTACTCATATGATATCCTTTTGGAGTGATTTTACTAAACCTCTAAGGCCAAAATAACTTGTTGAATACGCCGATTAGCCGTAGATACAAACCTGCGTCAAATCAAGAAATAAAAAATAAAAAAGCTTAATTAGATGACTCTTACCAAAACAAAAATAAATACAAAAAAATGGATACTTAAAAATATATTGCAGTAGATGTGCATATGTCATAGACAAAAATAAGTAAGTAATGACAATAGTCAGAACATGCAAAACCAATTATTCATTATATCTTAACTGTAAATTGTAATTGTTGAATACCAATATCGTCGGCATTATGAAATTACTAATCACTTTCTTGTGATTGAAATTTCAAACATGGACTAACGACAAACGCTGAGGGTGAGTGTAAAACTGAATGAATCCTGCTTCTATGCGCATGGTTGGAATGTCTATTAATCGAACCTGAGATATAGTTAGACATTAGAAAAAATCTGTAGTAATTGGAACTAAAGTTTTTGATACGACAACTCACTTTATTATCTTGGGATGTAGAAGATCCACCAAATGCAACTGATAAATAGTGAATATGTTGCTTTTGTACAGAAATAAATGAAAAGAACACCGGACTTGTCAATTCTGCGTACATAATCCGGCGGTATGATCGAATATCGTAACAACATAAATTATCTACTAATAATTTACTTGTATTAATAATGATAAATAAATGTAATAAAAAAATATTGAAAGTATATATAATTTAATTCATAAAGAAATATTTTATTTTATTTTAGTTTAATATGATTGATTTTAATGAGAAAGAAAGTATAAATTTAATAGTAAATAAAAAAATATGAATTTTATAAATTAATTTATTTTATTAATATTATTCAATTTCGGCTTTGGTGTAATATCGCCCACATGAGCTCATTTGTTTTAATTAAATATAACTAATTGGGTTGTGACATTTGTCACAACCCTATTGGTTTTTATTATTATTTTATATTTTTCAATTTATATTTTAATTTTTTTTTAAAAAATACGAAAATTCATAATTTTTTAAATTCTAAAAATAGAGATCAATTTTGATATAATTTTACAAAAAGAAAATTACTATAATTTACACACACAAAAAATCTAAGTTTTTAAGAGTTTAGAGCTTTATTTACACACTTTATAATATATGGATCAATTTTGTATTTCAATTATCTTGCAATTACTTTATTATTATTTTTTCATGTTGAGGTGAAAAAATAAAACTAAAAAAAAAAAATTCTATTATTGTCGCGGAAGCTTAAGCTCTGATACCATGTTGAATTTAAGAAGAAGACAAAAAACTAAATAAACTTGAAGACCTTTTATTAAACTAAATAAACTTGAAGACCTTTTATTATATTTCTTGATATGAATTAAGTACATAAGCATGCTTATATAGCAAATTCTAAACTAATAAGGTAAAAAAATAAAGAATAAAAATAAACAACTAAATAAGACAAGTTGTACTAAAATAGATTATGTGTATGTGTAAATAGATCTTGTATTCCTTATGCGCATAGAACTCTCATGCATGTGATGTATTCTTTGTGCGCATATGACTCCTTGCATATGAGCAACCCAAATATACTTGAATATCAATATTTATTCATTTATTAGGCATTAGAGATGAAACAACCCACATAGAGAGCTTTGTGTTATCATAATCAAGATTCAAGTTTGAATACGACCTTTTAGAATAATCAAAGTTTTTACAACTGCATAACATTACATTACAAATGTAAGGATCGGATTTATGGAGATGGCAAGGAAAAATCGAAAACGAGACTCGTGTTCAACACGATCTCCTTAAAACAAAATTCGACCTCTACCGATCGTTTGTTTCCCAGGATACAAAGTTTTCACGCAACTACGTTGCACGTCGAACCGAGATGTTGCCCGAAATATTTCACCGGAGGGTCAAGAAGATAAGAAAAAGCAAAGAAAAAGAGAGCGATTGCTCGGACGGGTTCTGTATATTTCTC
This sequence comes from Euphrasia confusa, assembly GCA_954870475.1. Classification (NCBI taxonomy): domain Eukaryota; kingdom Viridiplantae; phylum Streptophyta; class Magnoliopsida; order Lamiales; family Orobanchaceae; genus Euphrasia; species Euphrasia confusa. The sequence continues at coordinate 7,872,064 of OX940964.1, forward strand.
AAGCTTTTTCTTTGTATTTGTTTCTCGTCGTATTCGAGTGCTTCTCGGTCGAGTCGTTCATTCTCTCATTAGACTCGACTCTCGACTACAATTTATAGGAAATGTTGGAGAAGGTTGTTCGATGAACCTGGACGTTTGAGTACAAATCTTGTAACGTCTCACCATTCATGACCAATAATTGTCACTAAATACAATTATTAAAATTTAAAATGTAACTTAAATAATAATAAATACTTGTCTCAGAGACAATAAATCCTGCGATTAGAATATGAACTTGGTACTGGTTGATCTTCTTCCTTCACTCAAGCTGGTACCATCAACGTGGTCCAGGAAATCTCATTTAGTAATAGTTCCAGTCAGACCAGGGAAGCAGCAGCAGGACGTAGTGTGGTAGTTCGGTTCCAGGTCAATTCCAGTTCGGATCGAGTAACGGTGATTGAAGGGATGGGATCGGAAGCTCCTGATGATATAATTTTATTTATTATTATTAAAAATGCAAAAGATTAGCTTGTAGTCTTCGAATAAATCGGCTCGATTCGTGTGCATGATTTGCACATGTCCCATGCACGCATGCATGAGTGGGAGAATAACTCCAATAATTCATTCACAAGCTAAATGGTGATATCACATAGATAAATTCACTTAATCTTTTCATTTTTTTCTCCAATATGGGATACATGTCCCTTTGGAATTCTCTTTCAATTCACAATATTAGTTACACAATTTAAAATTTTAATTTCTCATTCAATACACGTCAGTTTTGAACGCATGGGCTATCAACACGAAGCTCTATTCGAGATGCTTCCTTTCCAACAACAAAAGCTTCAAAATAGATTATGTGTATGTAAATAGATATTGTATTCCTTGTGCGCATAGAACTCTCATGCATGTGATGTATTCTTTGTGCGCATATGACTCCTTGCATATGAGCAACCCAAATATACTTGAATATCAATATTTGTTGATTCAATAAAAATTAGAGAAGAAACAACCCACAGAGAGGGCTTTGTGTTATCATAATTAAGATTCAAGTGTGAATACGATTTTTAGAATAATCAAAATTTTTACAACTGCATAACATTACATTACAAAATTTAAGAGGGCTAACCACTTGGGTTACAACAAATTATTAAGAAAATTTAGTTTGAATATATATTTTAGGGGGGTTACAGCCCGGCCTAGCCCCTTAAAAGATCCGCCACCTCTCTCTCCCTGAAGAATAATGTGTTAGAAATTTTTTGAATAAAATATTTGATTTGATCGTTGTTTGACTAATTTTTTATGACTAAATATTAATTCATAAAAATGATTATTGGTGGATTTATACTACTTATAAAAATGATTTCACATAATCACAAATTATATTAATTAATAAGTCTTGTAGCTTTTTTTTTGAATTGTTAGGGCAAATTCAATGGTTGTGAAATGGCAAGGGCCATTGCCATTTTTGGCAAAAAAACAAAAAAAAAAATCAACCCCAATGCTTGAAATGACCCTTGCCAAAAAATGGCTCTTGCCAAAATTTTTTTTTTTTTGATAAGGAGGAGAGACGATAAACTCCACCCAACTCGATTGGAGGTCCCTCGATCGGGTAGGATGTAAATCGAGGGATGTGCCCGAGTAACAGACACGTGTGCGAGAGATCCAACATGTCTCACCCCAGGACAAACCTTCATAATATTTCAATAAAAATTTGTCCCACCCGATGTTCGAACCCTGCGTCGCCGGGTAATATATCACCCACATCATCACAGGCCGTACCACTCGGCTATGCCCCTGGGGACAGCTCTTGCCAAATATTCATGTATATTTGAGCAAATATACATGGAAAAATGACTATTGCCATTTGTGTCATGTCATCACAAACTTTCATCTCAACCACTCAAAATTCAACAACATTTTTTTAATTATAAAGTTGATACGATCACATACCAAAAAGCAATATATTATTATTTAATTTATTAAAATGACCCTTGCCATATTTAAACTATTAGGGTAAGATTTAGGAAATTGCAATTGACACTTGCTTTTTTTTTGACAAAATAGAAAATGGTCCTTGCCATTTTAGCAAAACCATTATAATTGCTCTTATATAGTAACTCGAATCTCGAAAACAAATAAGAAAGTGGTGTCAGCCGACAGCGTGCCTGTCGGCCGACAGCAGGCTCGTGCCGTTTGTGCCATGGTGATGTTGGTGTCTGCGACACCAAGTATATTTCTGCTCAAAATTATCTTTTTGCAGCATATTTCTGCTCAAAATTATCTTTTTGCAGCGCATATTTTTAACGCTGTTGAAAAATGGTTTGCCATAAAACCAGTTTTTCTTTTGGGAAAGTGTCGGCCGACACCATATATTGTCGGCCGACAAAAGACCCCAGCCCGTGCCAATTGAGGGAATTCTTCTGAGGCAGTGGTACGTTCGTGCCGATTCCTGTCGGCCGACAGCCTGGACCCGTCGGCCGACACCGCCCAGAATTCAGCGTACGGAATTTCGGAAAGTTTTCCAAATTGATGTGAGATTGTTTCCTACTCCTTCTAGGACTCTTATGGGCGAGAATTATTGTTTTCATACAATAATTAGGACCTCCCTCTATATAAAGAGAGCTGCTCCATTGACACAGACGACACGAAAAAACACCGATTATAATTCTATAGCTATTGCGTGAGATTTGAGGGTTTAGAGCGTATATCATCCTTGTAATCGTGAAGCAATATTATAGTGAATTGTCCGTCGTTCCTCCCGTGGTTTTTCCCGATTTGGGTTTCCACGTAAATTCTTTGTCTTCTCTATTTTCTTGTTAACTTCTTTTCTTCGGTATTCTCGATATTATCATACTATACATCGTCCGATCGTCAACAAGTGGTACCAGAGCTAAGGATCTATGACGAGCGTGAAGTATGACATACCGATGCTGGATCTCAACACAAGGTTCCCAATTTGGCAATACAAGATGAGGTTAGTTCTACGATCCCTGAAGCAAGAGATCGCTCTCAATGGTATTGAAAATATGCCGGTTCACATGGAGCATGACGACCGCGTGACGCTCGATCAGATGGCTATGGCGACCATAGGGCTCCATGTCTCGAACAGTTTGGCGGAGGACAACATGGAGATGAAGACAGCGAAAGAGTTGTGGGAGAAACTTGAAGAGATGTGCATTACCAAGACGGTGTCAAGTAAGCACAATTTGAAGAGGAGTCTATATTTCCTCAAGATGGCGGAGGGCTCTTCTATCCCCGCGCACATAGCGAAATTCAAGGAGAAAGTCGCCGACCTCGGCAACATTGGCGTGAAGATCGAAGATGATGATCTTGCGTTTTGGCTCCTAATTTCTCTACCCCCTTCTATGGCGACCTTCCGTGATAGTCTCCTATATTCCGCTCGAGATAGTCTCGCGTTTAAAGACGTTGTTTCGGCTCTCTCATCTAGAGATAATATTTTGATGATGGAGAATCCTAATTCGGGAGAGACGCCAAGCGAAGGGTTGAATGTCCGTGGGCGGACAAACCAAAGGTCGGGGCACGATAGGTATCGATCGAAGTCACGACATATTAACAAGGTTTGCAACTATTGCAAGAAGAAGGGTTACATCAAAGCCGATTGTTACTCCTTGAAGAATAGGAAGGAAAGAGAAGGCGGCAACAACAGCAACAATAATTCCGGTAAGAGTTCCGGTGAAGTTGGTGTAGCCGAGAATTATTGTGATCTTCTTATGGCTTTGGTTGAGGTCTCCAATCAAGCGAGGAATGGATTCTAGACTCAAGATGTACGTTCCACATGTGTCCGAATCGAGATTGGTTCGAGACTTTTGAGAAGGTGGAACAAGGTGCGGTTACTATGGGCAACAACGCGTCATGCAAGATCGAAGGGATATGAAGCATCCGGATCAAGATGTTTGACGGCGCGATCCGCACCCTAAGCGAGGTTAGATACGTTCCCGGCTTAAAGCGGAATTTAATTTCGTTTAGTACTTTGGAGCTTAAGGGTTACTCGTTCACCGGAGAAGGTGGAGTCGTGAAGGTTGCCAGCAGTTCGTTGGTAGTTATGAGAGGCGAACGTAAGTCAAATAGGCTTTACGTTCTTGATGGTACCACGATAAAAAGTGAAGTAGCCGTGGGCGATTCCAAAGTCCCGGATGTCGATACAACGAGACTTTGGCATATGCGTCTAGGGCATATGAGTGATTCCGGAATGGCCGAGTTGAGTAGACAAGGGCTTCTTGGGGATAAGGGCTTGTCGAAGTTGGAGTTCTGTGAGCAGTGCGTCTATGGGAAGCAAACACGAGTGAAGTTCACTACCGGCGCTCACACAACTAAAGAGATACTCGGGTATGTCCATTCCGATCTATGGGGACCATCCCCGGTCCCCTCCACTGGAGGTTCTTACTACATGCTTATCATCATCGATGACTATTCCCGAAAGGTTGGGTCGTTCTTTCTAAAGAACAAGAGCGACGTGTTTTCTACCTTCAGAGATTGGAAGGTGATGACAGAGAAACAAACCGGGAAAGTCGTGAAGAACCTACGTACGGACAATGGCCTAGAATTTGTGTCCGACGAATTCAACCAATTTTGTAAGGGTTCGGGGATTGTGAGGCACCACACTGTAAGATACACACCCAGCAAAATGGAGTAGCCGAGAGGATGAATCGCACGATTATGGACAAGGTACATTGCTTGTTAGCAACTTCTGGGTTGAGTAAAGGTTTTTGGGTTGAAGCGGCTTCTTTAGAATGTTACCTTATCAACCGATCCCTGTCCATGCCGATTAATAAGAAGACTCCACAAGAATTGTGGAAGGGATCTCCGGCGAATTATGAGGATTTGAGGGTGTTTGGGTGTCCGGCCTACATGCATGTCAACGACGGGAAATTGAGTGCACGTTCTAAGAAGTGCATATTCGTTGGCTTTAAGGAAGGAGTTAAAGGATACAAGCTTTGGTGTCCAGAGACGAGAAAGATCATACTAAGCCGTGATGTAGTCTTCGATGAGGCTTCTATGATGGGTGATCGGTCGTCTAAAGGGAATCTCGAGGTTCCAAGTACTCCTACTGAGGTGGAGCCGGACAGGGTGCAAGATGAAGATGATGGGTCAGGTTCCCCGACCGATGAGTCGAGTAGTTCGACTACTCCGAAAGATCCAAAAGAGGTGGAGCCGCAATGCATAGCACGAGATAGGCCAAGGCGTGAGACTCGACCACCCAAAAGGTTAGCCGAGTATGAGTTAGTTGTCTATGCTCTAAACGTAGCCGATGAAGTTGATTCGTATGAGGAGCCTTCCTCATATGACGAGGCGGTTACGTGTGATGACTCAAGTAAGTGGGTCTTGGCTATGCAAGAAGAGATGGAATCTCTTCATAAGAATGGCACTTGGGAGTTGGTTGATCTCCCTAAAGGCAAGAAGGCCATAAAGTGAAAATGGATCTTCAAAAAGAAGGAGGGCATCCCTGGGGTTGAGGACGAGAGATATAAGGCGAGATTGGTGGCTAAAGGTTTTAGTCAAATTCCCGGAGTAGATTTCAATGATGTGTTTTCACCGGTGGTCAAGCATATCTTGATTCGAGCAATTCTAGGCATTGTGGCAATGCATGATTTGGAGCTTGAGCAAATGGATGTGAAGACGGCCTTTCTACATGGGGAGCTCGAGGAAGATATCTACATGGTCCAACCCGAGGGGTTCGAGGGTTCAAACCAAGAGAACAAGGTGTGTTTTCTCAAGAAGTCCTTATATGGTTTGAAACAGTCTCCTAGACAATGGTATAAACGTTTCGACACATTTATGATTAAGAATGGTTTCCGAAGGAGCTCCTACGATAGTTGTGTGTATTTCCGGAAAGGCCGTGATGGGTCTTTAGTTTATCTTCTCCTCTACGTCGATGATATGTTGATAGCGACTAAGGATAAGTCGGAGGTGGAGAGAGTCAAGGCACAACTTAGTAAGGAGTTCGAGATGAAGGATCTAGGTGCGGCAAAGAAGATCCTTGGGATGGAAATCACTAGAGATCGAAAGGATGGCAAATTGTATCTTGGTCAAAAGGGGTACATAGAGAAGGTGCTACGTCGGTTCAACCTTGAGGATGCGAACCCGGTAAGTACTCCCCTTGGAACACAATTTAGACTTACCTCTGCTTACTCTCTGACGACGGAGAAGGACATCGAGGATATGGCTCGAGTCCCTTATTCCAATGCCGTTGGGTCCTTGATGTACGACATGGTGTGTACGCGTCCGGATTTGGCCCACGCCGTGAGTGTCGTGAGTCAGTATATGGCGAATCCCGGAAGAGAGCATTGGAAGGCGGTGCAATGGGTGTTGCGCTATTTGAGAGGTACGTCTAACAAGAAGCTAGTGTTCGGGAGGAATCAAGAAGATGTTCGAGGGTTCGTGGATTCCGACTATGGCGGTGATCTAGATAAAAGAAGATATCTTACCGGGTATGTTTTTACCATTGGTGGGTGTGCTATAAGTTGGAAAGTTATCTTGCAAAGTACGGTGGCCTTATCAACTACCGAGGTTGAGTATATGGCGGTCACCGAGGCTTGCAAGGAGGCTCTATGGTTGAGAGGTTGGTTTAGAGAGCTCTCGAAGAGTTCTAAGACGACGTCAATCTTTTGTGATAGTCAAAGTGCTATTTGCCTCACAAAAGATCAAGTGTTCCATGAGAGAACTAAGCACATTGATATTCGTTATCATTTTGTCCGTGAGGTGATCACTCGAGGCGACATTAAGGTGAGTAAGATTAGTACTCACGACAATCCGGCGGACATGTTAACGAAGAGTTTACCCGCAACCAAGTTTGAGCTTTGCTCTAGCTTGGTTGGACTTCGATCAAGAGATTAAGCCCTTAAGAGCTTTTGGAGGAAGACGGAAGGCGAAAGAAGTTCGCGGTTTTGTGTCAAGGTGGAGATTTGTTGAAAAATGGTTTGCCACAAAACTAGTTTTTCTTTTGGGAAAGTGTCGACCGACACCATATATTGTCGACCGACAAAAGACCCCAACCCGTGCCAATTGAGGGAATTCTTCTGAGGCAGTGGCACGTTCGTGCCGATTCCTGTCGGCCGACAGCCTGGACCCGTCGGCCGACACCGCCCAGAATTTAGCGTACGGAATTTTGGAAAGTTTTCCAAATTGATGTTTGTTTCCTACTCCTTCTAGGACTCTTATGGGCGAGAATTATTGTTTCCATACAATAATTAGGACCTCCCTCTATATAAAGAGAGCTGCTCCATTGACACAGACGACACGAAAAAACACCAATTATAATTCTATAGCTATTGCGTGAGATTTGAGGGTTTAGAGCGTATATCATCCTTGTAATCGTGAAGCAATATTATAGTGAATTGTTCGTCGTTCCTCTCGTAATTTTTCCCGATTTGGGTTTCCATGTAAATTCTTTTTCTTCTCTATTTTCTTGTTGATTTCTTTTTCTTCGATATTCTCGATATTATCATACTGTACATCGTCCAATCGTCAACAAACACAAATTTATTTAAGTGAAATATTTGTTTTAATTAAAAAATTAGAATTATATTTTAATATAATTCCACGTAAATAATTTGCGTGAAATATTTGTTTTTATTAGAAAATTAGAATTATATTTTAATATGATTTTAATTTAGTAATGAAAAAAGAAAATTATTTATTTTTAATTATAATTGTTTTAATAGGTTTTCTACTCGTATAAATTGGGGTTTTCGTAGACGAAAATTATACTAGACAAACTATTGTAAACCTCAATGATATATTAAATTGTTTCTTTTTTCCGTAGTTTTTCATGTGTTTTGGGTTTTCACGTAAATTTTGTGTGTTCGTTTTTTTTCTTTTATCTTTTTTCTATTGTAATTTCGTGTTTATATTCTCGAGCGGTGTGCGATTTGTGTTTTAAATCGCAACATAAATGTTTGGTGAAAGTCACATTGATATCGATATTGATATCGATTTCGACACACAAGGGCATGATTTTGTGATTAGCAACCATCGAATGATGCAATGGTTGTGGAAGACGTGATTGCACTTGCAAGGAAGGTGAGTTAACTAAGCCTCATGAACAGGGTTACAGGGGGGACGCATACAAATCGGACATGACTCCATGCCAGCCAACGCTTTGTCGAACTCCTACTATTTCCCTTGGCAGGGCAACCAAATAAAAGCCTAGATTCCACGATTCAATCGATCTTGTTGATCTATTATATAATTGATGGGAAAATAGTCGATCTAGTTGTATTCCAAGAGTACGTACACTTCCGAGTCTAATCAGTGATTAATTACCATTGCTCGGGCCCAGAGAATATATTACTCCAAAATGCTCATAAATAATTTTCTGTAATATTTTGCATGTTAGGCATTTTTCTTTGAATTTGATGTAATATATATTATTATATTGATTAATATATTTTATTATATAATTATTGTTGATTTTAATTTATTGGGCTAATTAACTATTCCTATTTGTTTTTTTAAAATAAATATTATATAATTATTATTGATTTTAATTTATTGGGCTAATTAACTATTCCTATTTGTTTTTTTTTAAATTTATTTAATTTTTATAAAAAATATTTATTTTGATAAAGAAATATTTAAAATTTTATGAAAAAAATATTTTTTACAAATTTATTTAATTATTTCAATTTTATTTTATCAGTAAAAAATATTTTTTAAAAATTATAAATAGATAAAAGGTAAAAAGAATTCAAAAAAAGTGAACAACACCACTATTATGAAATTGGTTTGAAATTAAAGAACGTATGAATGAAATTTGTTTGAAATTAAAGAACGTATGAAATTGGGCGAAGACCTCGACACAATCCATTTATTGAGAGTAATTTATTTTTGAAAATAGTTTGAATTAGAATAATAAGTTTTTTTTTAATGTTTTTCATCTTACTATATATTAAGATGGATTTGCGGCCTATTTATAATTAAACTAAAAAAAATCTAGAAACTAATCCACCCTATTTAGAAAAGAGTGGATTATTCTAGGCGTAATTAAGAATTATCTAGATGGTAAATCAATTAATTCTTTACATGAAATCTCAAGAGGTGAGGGGAAAATTCCTGAATTATGGCCTCTTTGACAAAATGCCCTATTGTCGATTGTTTATTAATGAACTATCACTCTCTTAATTTTTTTTCATTATATACCCTATTTTTTATTTACTAATTAAAATAAATATGAAATTACATTAACACCCTTCTTCCAATTTTACCCAAACCCAATCACGTACTACCCAAACCCGATGGATCTTAATCTAAATTATCTAATATCGCTGCGATTCTTCTTCTTTTGAAACCTAATTTCCCAAAATCAATTATTCAGAAATCCAAAATACCGCATACCGTTCTCCAATCGATTCTTCATCGTCTCCAATTAGCCGTTCTTTGGTCGCTGTCCGTCGGCCGTTAATACCGCTAGCTCATCGTCTCCAATCCGAAGCCCGCAGTCACATTTATCCCCCAATCCAGCAATTGATAATCGACCCAAATTCAATTCAATTCCGCTGGATTCATCTGTGTTGTGAGTATTGGTCGCCGGAGGATGAGATTGAACGCATCGCTTGTGAGTCCATGTGTTTCGTCAAACGAACAGCGGCCGACACCTCCCTCGATGTTGTTGTGTACATGGATGTTTGGACGGTTCAGTTACAACAAGAGGGGGAATTGCTCGATGCCTCCATCTGATTTCCCTAACGCACGTGCAACGACGAATATTCCGATGGTGATAGTGCTGGGGAATGGGCATACAGATGGAACCAGGACAAGGGGTTTGTCGGCAATGGGCCCTCGTCACCTGTTGTATTTTCTGGATTTGGGAAAGAGTGGAAGATGTTGCCTTAATCGGCTAGCATTGAGTCCCGAATTCAATTAACGTTGGCACACTAGAGGAGGTTGCAGGAGTCAAGCTCGATGTCCCGAGTAAACTGTAAGTTTACATTTAAGCTGTGCTTTAGTCCAACAACAGAGGATCATCGAATATGAATCATGGTGATATCTGTGATAAAGTAGTTCTACGAGTTGAGTGGATTCGTAACAAGGTTGAAAGGGTAAAAAATACATCTCTGCCTCCGTTTGAATTTTGAGGAAAGTTTTGATTAAGAAACGGGAGAGATGGATTTTTTGAATGTGTTTTTGAAGTAGACAATCTGATCTGGACACCAAGGGTCTTTGAAATACCGATATTACCTTTGTTTCAAGTGTTGTTTTGCGGTGCGTTTTTAGTGTACTTTGTATATATATGTATTTGATTATTGAAGCATTGCTTATTATTGTTGTGACGGAGCTTACGTGCGATATATTCGAGTGTTCTTGTTAAACTCGAATATATCGCACGTAAACTGTTTTAGTTTCTTCAGAATCTGAACTCGTAACATATATGAATGAAAGTATCAAATTTTTTGAACCGAGACAATCGAAGTTCGGACGAAGAAAATATACTTAAAGAGAAACTGCGCACAAAAGGTCGATAAAATAAAATAAAAACACTACATTTCTAATATATTAAAAAATACTATAAAGTTTAGTATTTGATAAAATAAAAAAAAAATAATAATTTTTTTACAAAATTTAGTAGTCCATAAAATAAAATAAAAACACTAAATATCAAAAATATTAAAACACTAAAAAATTTAGTATTCCATAAAATATTAAAAAAAACTATAAGTTTAACAGTCAATAAAATAAAAACACTAAATTTCAAATATAATAAAAAAGAACTACAAATTTTAATATTTAATTAAAAAACATACTAAAAGGTTGAGCATTCGATAAAATAAAAACACTAAATTTGAAATATATTAAAAAAAATACTACAAAGTTGATAAAATAAAATAAAAACACTAAATTTGAAATATATTAAAAAAAATACTACAAAGTTTAGTGTTCAATAAAAAAACAAAAAAGTTTAGTAGATGAAACAAAATAAAAACATTACAAAGTTTAGTATTCAATAAAATATAAAATGAAAATTATAAAAAAAACGTTTAAAGGGTTTAGTAGTGATAAAATAAAACAACACCAAATTTCAAAAATATAAAAAAACAAGGTAAATTATTATGAATAGGTATATACAATAACATCCATTTTCATGTATATGAAAATATGAATAGTATATGACTTTCACTCTTACGTATCTGAAAATATGAAAAAGTATATTACTTTCATTCTTCTTACGTATCTGAAAATATGAATAAGTATATTACTTTCATTCTCACGTATATGAAAACTGACTTCATACAATACAATGATTTAGAATTGCAACAGGTATATTATATGGCGGACTTCATACAATACAATGATTTAAAATTGCAACAGGTATATTACACATATGCTTAGGTATATGTCTTGAATTTTTTTGAAATTCTGTAAAATCACTTTCAAATCCGTCCCTCCAAACTCAAATTTTCACATTTTCATCTTTCCTAACTCCCGCCATTAATATTTATTTTAATTTTCACTCTCTCCATTTAAATCCAAACCAAAAAACAAATTGGAGAATATTAAAAAAAAGCACATAACCCTAATTCCCAATTTTGTAGATCGTTTCACAAATTCCTAATTGAGGGTAATGTCTTCCTTCTTCTCGCTCTATTCTTCCGATCGAGGGTCGCTTCAATTCTGATATTTGTGTTCGTCTTCAAATTATTTGCGTTCTTGTTATTTGTGTTCGTCTTCAATCGTTTCCTGCTTCTTCAAATTAAGCTTCTGTTCCTCCTATCTATTGTAATGTTTTTTTTTTTTTTTTTTGCTTCCTTAGAGTTCTCTTTTTCCGGTGAAATCGAGCATGCTGAGATCGGGAAGTGAGCCTGCTTATTGTTCACCATTTGTTATTATATAGTTGCAGAGAATCTTGAAAATAGCTTAATTTTGAATTATTAAAATCTTTACAGTATATGTTTTGTTTATTAATTTGCAGCCGCATCTTGTGCTTGGATTAATTTCTCAATGTATAAAGTTTAGCATATACGAGTTTCATAATTAACATTTTTCTTATGGGACTTGGTTCAGAAAAGGTTCTGCTGAAGTGGATGAGTTTGCTTCTCAAAAAAAGACGACTACGAACAAAGAGAGTCTACCTCATCTGCGGGATTGTCCGTTTTGGCTCACACTATTTGCAAAATCTGGAACTTAAAATTTACTGTTTGTAGTTATGGAGTTTTAATTTCCATTGCCGATTTAGATTCCCTAATTCCTAATGTAATTTTTTTCTCGAAATAATATTGGTTTATGATTGGAGTTTTCATTTCCATTGCCGATTTAGATTCCCTCATTCCTAATGTAATTTTTTTCTCGAAATAATATTGGTTTAGTGTATTACATTGGTTTATGGAGTTTTCATTTCCATTGCCGATTTAGATTCCCTCATTCCTAATGTAATTTTTTTCTCGAAATAATATTGGTTTAGTGTATAAAATTGGTTTATGGAGTTTTCATTTCCATTGCCGATTTAGATTCCTCATTCCTAATGTAATTTTTTTCTAGAAATAATATCGGTTTAGTGTATTACGTATGTACTTTAATTCATTGTACAATGTACTACTATGTTACTAATTTCTTTATTTAATAAAAAAAAGGTTTAAATTTATTTTCTTGATTATATATATATATATATATATATATATATATATATATATATATATATATATATATATATATATATATTTATTCTTTAGTTTGTAATATAGTGTACTATAAGTTTGTTTCAATATTCAACCAGGAACTTACTTTAGTAAACAAAAATACTTCACATCAGAGAGAAATAAAAAAGAGAACATTTGATCCATCAAATCCATAACATTGGAATATATACAACAAATCAAATATTTTCATCAATATTTTCCAAAAAGAGAACATCTGATCCACAATATCAAATCCATTGACATCAATAGTTTCACAAACTTCATTCTTGATTCATTCACATCAATAATTAAGTTCCGCGATGAGATTCTTTCTGCATTGTTGCATGGGTGTAGAGGTCATGTTTATTAGTGTTTGTTGAAGTAGCACATGAAGACCAGACTGCTGAATGCTAATGACTGAGTCATGTTTTTGCTCATATCATTTTGTAACAAGATTTTAAATTAGTGGAACTGATCCTGGACTCCCACATTTTTTCTAGCCAACATATAAGAAACCGCGTCACCCTCAGACCTAACAAGGCTATTATTGTCGATTTCCATGCTTTGAAACTTATGATGCGGCCAGTCTTGCTTGGCTGCAGCTGAAGAATCTGCAGCAAATGAATTCATATGAGACAACAAATCATCTGTTCCAGTGGCCATTGGGTCATCGCCCCTGCATACACAATTTGCACTATCCACCATAAATAGCAAACTATTACTACCACACTACTTACTTAGCATCCATTCTAGTAATTAAACATAATTAAGTAAGTTGTTTTTTTCTCTTTTTTTACTTTTAACATGCAAAAATCTACTGAAATGAGGCATCAATTGAGACACATAAACAACTGTCGATGACACACGTCCAATCCTTCATAAACTATTCCCTATATCTCCAATTGGCTAAGATTGCTTAGTTTGAATTATTTTTCTCTTTCGGAAGGGCTCAACATATATCTTAGCTCCATTCCTCCATATTCAACACAACAATTTATACACAAAAAAGGATACAAGCACAGACAAATCAAAAAACAATTTCAACACCCAACTGAAAAACTAAACTAAATTCAACACAAAATTGAAAAACAACCCCAAATTCAAAACTGAACTCGTTTCAGCAATGGAGACAAAACCCTCAAATGAATTTCCTCGAACACTCTAGACAAAACCAAAACTAAATTCAACACACAAAATGAAAAAATCAAACTAACCCTTTATTTCGAATCGACGGGTTGTGAGTTTATTTGCATGTGGCTTCTTCTTGATTTAGGGGATTCGGACGCCGTAGTTGAGGGATTTAGCACATCGGGCTGCCGGAGTTGGGGGACTTAGCAAATTGGGCCGCCGGTGTTGTGGGCTAGGGTTTTGTCCGCCTTCGCACAGCTCGACAAGTAGGGGATTTAGGTGAGCACATCGGGTCGCCGGCGTTGTGGGCTACAATTTATGTTCTACCTTCGCGTAGCTCCAGATGTTGCTTGATTTCGACAGAAAAAAAATTGTTCTGTTTTTTGCTTTCGAACGTACGAGGAAGATGGATTTCCCCTTGTAAAATTAGAGGAAATATGTGGGGGCATGTATGACATTTCCTTATCTAACTCAATAACTTTGTTTTGTATTTATTTATTTTTTTAATTATTTAAAAAAGAGGGTATTTGGTGAAATACACCAGCACAATGGGTTATCCTATTAAATGTTCCCTGTTAGGCCTATTTGAATATGCTCGGCCACTATAGAACCTCGATCGGGAGGTGAATGAAATTAATGCAAGGCGCAAAAAGAAATTAAACGGTGCTTGTGATCACGTCAATGCTCTTCATCAACGATATTTGAAGGGCGCCCGCATTGATCATCCTAATCACCCGCATGGTTTGATAAGAAGATGACGAAGTTCGATTTCACCACCACCGAAGCGCACCAAACGTTCAAGATTCAGCGATACATTCAGCATCGTACAGTAGTTGTTTCGATGATCGTTGGTTATCTTTCCAGCATCGATCTTCCATCCTCGTTCTCTTCCTCAAGTCCGGGTAGCTAACCGTCAGTATCGGACCGCATAAAGAAGCAAGTGACTTTCGACATTGAGATATTGAGCACACAGGCAATAATTAACTGTTGAAATATTTTGAAAAAAAGAATGATTCTTTTAGGGCGTAAATGGATATTAAATGGAAATTTAATGAAAAGCTGCTTTTTCAAGTGTCAATAGCGGAACGTTCTGTCAATCGGGGAAGGTTTTTGGTGACAAGACCTGATATTCTTTTAGGGCGGTTTAATTTTAGTTCTTGTTTTGTTAATCTTAATTCTGAGATTTTTTTTATGGATGGTTTCAATTTGTGGAATCATGGCTTGAGTTCATCGAATATAATGCATTTTTTTAACTTAAGAAATATTGTAGAGTTAAGGGTTGTTTGGTCGTTGAACACTAACCCAAAACATATGTGTAAATATTAAATTTCGCAATTGATGAATAGACTAGTTCAAAAAAAATATTATAGACATTTTATAATATTCTAAAATATAAAAAAGGTTATAATTGTAAAATATTATACTAAACATATAAATTTTAAAACATAAATCTAGGTTGATAAATGTTATTGCAATATTAATAAACATTTTATTTCTAAATTTATTTTTTTATTATTAAAATATTAACATTTTGTTTTTTTTATTCATAATACTATACCCAACCATAAAAATAATACTACTAAATTAAAAGAAGAGCAAGGAACATGAAGATTTAGAGAATCTTAAATAAGCAATTAATAATAAATAATATAATAATTAATAGTAAATAATTACATAATTAATATAATATTTATTATATTATGAATGGATTTTTATTCTTGTTGAAAAATATTTAAATGGCTTTCTTTTCTTTTTTTAGTTGTATTCTTATATTTCACAATTGCTAAATGTCTTTCTTTTTTGGACTTGGAGAAGAAGAAATGAGGGGATTAGAGAATCAGGATGTCGAGGCAGGACGCCTTGCTAGATCATGCAGGCCGGGGTTGGTTCAATGCAACGCAGTAAGAAGAGTTCATGGGGTGTGAGTCCGAGTCAAAAGACAAGAGTCGGGATGACATTTGCAACAGGGGGCCGGAGGGGTCGAAGTCGGAGAGGTTGATGTGACCGTCGTCACAATTAATGGTGTGAAATCAAAGGTGAAATTAATGACCACATGTTACATGATATACTGTATTCCATACTTATTTTAATTTAACAACTGATGAGCTAGAATGAGATACTCAACACTGAACACAACCCATTGTCCATATTCTGAAATAGAGTATTCCTTATCCTTCCGGAGTGCTCCCCGATTGTCCATAATCTGAAATCGGATCCGAATCGCCTGCCCCCTTTCACCTGGAGCTAGTCTGCCCCTTTTTAATTTACAACTACACTTTCAATAAACATGAGGGTCATAACTCTGAATACTTTTAGGCTCTCCAATGTGAAGGGGTCTGCATACTGGGGACGTTGATTATCCACCCCTTTAAGCGTTGTGTCCGAAATCTTTATCTCGATTGGGGTCATTTGGAGGGTGTCAACAGTTTGAAGAAGACTATCATGACCTCCTTAATCGAAGCAGACATTACTTTAAATGGAAATGGGGAAACGTATCAGCGTGATTTCACCGAGCTTGCCCTTTCGTCGACGTTTCTTAGTTCTCTCTACCTAAATTAAAGATCTCGAGTGATTTCGCTGATCCGTTACGTTCTGAATTTTTCCGTTGTCTTTTATTTATATATATCCCGCTTGTTGTTTCAAATTTGATTTTCGTTGCAGCTTGTTGACATATTACGAACGGGTTTCATGTCAGAGTTTGTGAATCTAACCAAATTCGAGCTTAACTTGATCATCGATTGGCATTGTTTTCTTGAAGTCGTTATTGTTGAGGATTCGAACAAGAAAAACAAACACCACCAATCGCAGCCGCGGGAGCCACAAAAGCTTGGCGCCGGAAAGCTTCGAGCTCAAATGGTGAAATCGGGATACGAAGACAAACGCTCGATCTAAGGATCCTAAAAGTATCTCTGAACTTCCAGGAACACAACACAAAAGAAATCACACGAAATGACACACGATTTTACGAGCTTCGATCGATTGAAAACCGATCTACGTGCTCGGGGAGGGAGGTGGTTCTAGCGTGTTATTCAAGCTCTCAAGGCTATGAATATGAGTTCAGTATCAGCTCTACATCACACACACACGGTGAATTACATTTATACTCACGCACACAAAAAACCCCAAATCTGAAATCCGTAAGAACCCTACGATCAAATCAGATTGGGCAAATCCACGCCACACATTTCTAACAGAAATTGTGAACGTCATGCTGTGCGTGAGCTGGCGAGGAACTTGGAGCACTTGGAATCTCGCATTTTCATCCACTAACACGTGAGAGAGGATCGATCCACTGCTCCGCGACATTGCTGTGAACCCAGGTAAAACGGCGTCGTTTTGCCCTGTTGGCGGCAGATTTAAATGAGATGCAGAAATGGCCACTTTGCCCAAACTCAAACCGCGATGAGATGGTCACTTTGCCCAGACTTCCAGAATGTATAGAAACACTTCTAGAATTCAAATCTTGTGTACATTCCAACAAATCTCCACCTTACACAATATTTGCAATTCCCAGCAAACATCATGTATCAACCAATCAACACCTGATCACCCCCAGAATCAAAATCAAGAAACTGACCTGTTCTTGAACAAAGATTCAGAATGCCAACTTTGGACCATCCTCCTGGAAGCTCAACCAAGATTCAAACTCTCACAATAGTAAATGCAGATCCCTCTCCTTCTCCTCTTTCTAGCAAGCTATAGACCATGGATTATCTCCAACCACAGCCTCCACAAACAGCAGAAAACCATAGCAAGCCAAACTGGTTTCTCCAGAAAAAAATTACCCAAGAACACAAACTGGGATTTTCTGAACCAAAACCTCCAATGCCAGAATCTCCACACTCCAAACATGTAATGTGACTTCCCAGCACATCACCATGCCTCAAACTCCCTCAGCAACTTAGAAACACCAAGTCACTAGACCAAACCAGAAATTGAATCCAAGAACTCCATGCCTCAAAATCCAATTCTCTGAAGTAACCATGCAAACCTCAGTGCATACAAGTCACTATAAACAACATGAACCTCTGGCCATGCCCAAACCACTCAGAAAACCACTGAGTCAAAAAACCATCAAGCCACCACCATGAAATGCTCAAAACTGACCTGTTTGAGTATTTTCTTGGATAACTTGACAACCACAACAGAACTATCATGCCTGTTGCCACTTCCACACTTCCATCTTCACTGAGATTGTGGAATGTCAACCAACTGAACCAGTTGTTGACACAGTTGAAACTTATCACTTGGAATACTCTTGGTCAAACTGTCTGCAGTGTTAATTTCAGTTGCAATTTTCTCCACCTTGACAACACCCTTGTCAACCAGATCTCTCACAAAGTGTAATCTCACATCAATGTGCTTGGACCTGTCATGATAGACCTGGTGCTTGGCCAAATGCACAGCACTTTGACTATCACAATGAACTGATACCCTTTCTTGCAGAACTCCAAGTTCCTCAAGCAATCCTCTCAACCATATAGACTCCTTGATTGCCTCAGTCAATGCAATATACTCTGACTCAGTGGTACTCAAAGCAACCACAGACTGCTGGGATGCCTTCCAGACCACAGCACTACCATACAAGGTAAACACAAACCCTGTGAGTGACTTCCTGGTATCCACATTGCTGGCATAATCAGAATCTACATATCCAGTAAGAGCATCACCAGAGCTCCTCACTCTTCTAAACATCAAACCAAACTCAGAAGTGCCCCTCAAATACCTCAATACCCATTTCACACCTTCCCAGTGTGACTTCCCTGGATTGGCCATGTATCTTGAGATACAACTTAGGGCATAGGCAAGGTCAGGTCTGCTACACACCATAGCATACATCAAACTGCCCACAGCTGAAGCATAAGGAACCTTACTCATGGCAACCTCCTCAAACTGACTCTTTGGAGACTGATCCACTGAGAATTTTAAGTGAGATCCAAGTGGTGTAGTCACTGCCTTAGCCTCATGCATATAAAACCTTTTGAGAACCTTCTCAACATAAGAAGTCTGAGACAAGAACAAAGTCCTATTTGACCTGTTCCTGGAAATATCCATTCCCAGAATCTTCTTTGCCTCTCCAAGGTCTTTCATCTCAAACTCAGCACTTAGCAATCTCTTCAATGACTCTACCTCCACCTTGGAACAACTGGCAATCAACATATCATCCACATAGAGCAGTAGATAGGTAACAACCCTCCCTGTCTTCAGTTTGAGATACACACAGCAGTCAAACTGGCTTCTCACAAAACCTATCAACAACATATAGCTGTCAAACCTCTTATACCACTGCCTTGGACTTTGTTTGAGCCCATACAAGGACTTCTTCAACAAACACACCTTGTTGACATCAGAGCACCCCTCTAGACCATCAGGCAGCCTCATATAGATCTTCTCCTCCAACTCCCCGTGGAGAAAAGCAGTCTTCACATCCATCTGTTGAAGCTCAAGGTCAAACTGAGCCACAATGGCTAACAGGACTCTGATTGTACAATGCTTCACCACTGGAGAAAAGATCTCATTGAAATCAACTCCCTCTCTTTGAGTAAAGCCCTTAGCAACCAACCTTGCTTTGTACCTTATACCAGATCCTTCCTGCTTCTTCTTAAAGATCCATTTACAGCCAACCACTCTTTGATCCTTAGGTCTCTGCACAACATCCCAGGTATGATTCCTATCCAAAGATTGGAGCTCCTCCTGCATAGCTAGAAGCCACTTTGCCCTATCTGAGGACCTCAATGCCTTAGAATATGAATTTGGCTCATCACTAACCATGTTCTCAGCTACCAATAGGGCATAAGACACTGTATCTGCCTGTGCATACCTCTTAGGAGGTTGTATCACCCTTCTCTCCCTGTCTCTAGCAAGTTGATACCCTTCACTGACTTCAGGTTCTTCATCACTGACCTCAAAGTCATCCTCATCTTCAACTTGGGCCTCTCTCTGAGCTCTGAGTACATCTCTACCATGTAACTCCACCTCAAACTGATCCATCTCAGTTGGTTCTTTCTCAGAGAGCATGGGCATAGTGTCTTCATCAAAAGTCACATCCCTACTGACCACACACTTCTGGTTTCCAGGTTCAATGCACCACAGTCTGTAACCCTTTACTCCCTTTGGGTAACCAAGAAACACACACCTCAGTGCTCTGGCTTCAAGCTTGTCACCCCTCACATGAGCAAAGGCCAAACTGCCAAAGACCCTCAGATTCTCAAAGTTTGGAACTTCCCCTGCCCAAACCTCCTGAGGAGTCTTCATGCTCAAAGCTGCAGCTGGACTCCTGTTGATCAAATAGGCTGCAGTAGTCACTGCTTCTCCCCAAAATGATTTACTTAGCCCAGAGCTTAGAAGCATACACCTTACTCTCTCCAGTAAGGTCCTATTCATCCTTTCAGCAACTCCATTTTGCTGAGGAGTAGAAGCCACAGTCCTATGCCTAGAGATCCCATTCTCAACACAGAAGGAGTTGAACTCCTCAGAGAGAAACTCAAGACCATTATCAGTCCTCAAGTTTTTAACCTTCCTCTCTGACTGCCTCTCAACTTCAACTACCCAATCTCTGAAATTCTCAAAGGCATCACTCTTGTTCTTCAGAATGAACACCCATACTTTCCTTGAGAAATCATCAATGATGGATAAGAAGTACCTGCCTCCACTCTTGGTATTTGTTCTAGCTGGGCCCCATAGGTCAGAGTGAACATAATCCAACACTCCCTTGGTTGTATGCCTTCCCACTCCAAAACTGGCCCTAGTAGCTTTGCCCAGAACACAATACTCACATACTTTGAGCCTGTCAAGTTGACCTCCCTTGAATGCACCCTGCTTAGACAACTCATGAAGACCCTTCTCACTGAGATGTCCAAGTCTCCTATGCCATAACTCCACCTTCACTGAGGCAGCAGCTAAGGAGTTCTCACCAACAACAGTAGAACCCTTCAAGAAATACAAGTCATTCCTCTTGACTCCCTCAAGTACTACAGTAGTGCCTTTCTTAACCTGAAGGCAACCACCCACTGAACTGAAGCTCATGCCCAAACTGTCAAGCATTCCAAGAGAAATCAAATTCCTCCTGAGGGATGGAATATACCTCACCTTAGTCAGTTTCTTGATTGATCCATTTGAGAGTCTCAACCTCACTGAACCAATACCCTCCACCTGACATGTAAGATTATTTCCAAGAACAACCGAACCACCATCTATGAACTCAAAGTCCTCAAACCAATGCTTCACAGGACTCATATGAAATGTACAACCAGAATCAAGCACCCACTCCTCATTTCTAGAGTTAGAAGTAACTGCAAGTACCTCAGCATCCTCCAAATCAGAAGTTGACTCAACCACATCCACGGATTGAGCAGGCTCTTTCCCTTTGCCCTGCTGATTCTTCAACTGGTAACAATTCTTCTTCAAGTGACCTGTCTTGTTGCAATGGTAGCACTTCCTAGTTTCTGAGGTTGATGCAGCTGCATCACCACCCCCATGTGGTTTCTTCCTGTTGTCCTTCTTTCCCCATGACTTCTTCTTTGTGACAGTTAGACCCTCTGGACTTTGATGATGTTCCTTGGCCTTAGGATCCTTCTTGTTCAACTCCTTTGACCTAAGTGCAACCTGCACTTCCTCCAGAGTCAAATCATGAACCCTACCATACAACAATGCATCCTTAAACTGATCATATGATGAAGGCAAAGAGCTCAACAACAACAGTGCTTGATCCTCCTCCTTCATCTGACCATCTACATTCTCCAGATCATCTAACAACCTCACAAAATCATCCAACTGGTCAACCACAGATCTATCCGAAGACATCCTAAAGGTATACAACCTTTGCTTCAAATATAACCTGTTTGCCAAGGATTTAGTCATATACAAGCTCTCCAGTTTCTTCCACAAACCATAGGCAGTCGACTCCTTGCATACTTCCCTCAACACTTTGTCCCCCAGGCTCAAGATGATCACACTATGAGCACGCATGGAAATCTCCACTGGATCAAGTGTTGATTCTGCAGAGCTCGACTCCTTCGTCTCCTTCCCTTTGCCCTCTGGCGCTGACGACTGCAACGGGGCATCTAACGCTGAGATCAAACCCTGTTGTACCAGAACCGCCTTCACTTTGATTCGCCAGAGGTTGAAGTCATTCTTCCCCGTGAATTTCTCCAGATCGACCTTCGCGGATCCACCCTTCATCATCTTCACCGCAACTGGATTTGATTCCCACAGACGGCGCCACTTGTTGAGGATTCTGATGTGTTTGATTTTGTGTGATTTTTCTTTTGTTGTTTCGTGCCGTATTGTGTTGTTTTATGTCGTTTTGTGTTGTGTCGTTAGTATTCCTCTAGGTTTTGGTGCGTTTCACGTGTTTGCGTTGTGTGCAGGGCATATAAGCGTTTTTAGCGAAGTTTGAGGAAACGAGTCGACAAGTGGGCAAGGCGTGAAGGACGACGCTGAAAACCCAGGCAGGAGGCCGCTTGACCCCCCAAGCGGCCGCCTGGTGCCCTTGGCAGAACGGGCTGGAGAAAGCCTCACGCGGCCGCCTGACCCCCCAGGCGGCCGCTCCGCTGGATGGTCCGAGGGTTCTGGAGTGCTGGGCAAGCGACCGCTTGACCCCCCAGGCGGCCGCTTGGTTCGCGTTTTCTGAAGATGTTTGACCGTGTTGACCGACGACTTTTGTATAATAATAGGGTTTTACCCTATTCGACGATAACTTTTCATTCTGACTTTTATTTTCACGCACGTTGGTAGACTTAGAACTCGGTTCCCGAGAGATCTTTAGCTTTTGTCTTCTCTTGTTTTCGAATCTCGGTAAAAGTCGGAGTTAGCCGCCGATAGATGCTCGTTCTTGATTATTAATCGTAGTAAGCTTTTCTTTTATTCTTTGTGTTCTTGATTTAATTAGTTTACGTATTCGTTTCTTATTTAATTCTCGTAATCATGCTTTCGTTTATACCAAATTGTTTGATTTCAATTCAAAAGATGAATAGCTAAATTATTCGATTAGGGTAGGGAGTTTTTATTCTCAAAAGAAAAGGTTTGATTTTAAATCGTTTGAAAGGTGTTTGATAAAATGTCTTTGGAGCATAAATTGAAATTAATCAATCCATAGTCGAGCCAACCGGTAACGGGCGTTCGTTTATGACTTGTGCAAATAAAAATTAAACATTGACTTCGAGAATCGAAGCTCCCGATCCCTAATCCCCTTTTTCATTGTTTCAAAACACTTTTACTAGCTTTCGATTTTTCTTTTAATTAGATACTTTTTAGTTTAAAAACAAAATAAAAAACAACTCATTGCATTATGCTATTTCATTTTCTTTTCTCCGTTGCAAATAAATAAATACTTTTACGCGCCAATAGTAGTGTTCCTCGAGACTGAATCGGGCGAGTTGTTTAGACAACTAGTTCGGTTATTTTTAATTGATTTCGCCGCTATAAAAATGACTTATCAATTGTGGTTGATGTCGTGTACACTCCTCCCCATTTTATGTGCTATGATTTTCATGAGAGCATGCAATAGATGATTCATATGCCGAGTATTTTATTTCGTCTCTTGGAGTTATTGGTAGATGTTTGGTGCTAAAGGTCGGTACATGAATAATTTTGACCCCGTGATTAGTTGTGGTGAAGTGAATTGAGATAATTGTATGTTGCTATGTCACTTTCCGAATGACCTTGTGAGATTTTGAGCCGTATTAGCTTTATTCTTCGTGTGATATCTCTCGTTGTATTTCCCGAGCTTCTTACTTTCTTTGTTCTATGTCATGTGTGCCCGTATGGACTAGAGATAACGAAACCGTGCTTAGATTGCTATTTGAGACTTTATGTCATAACTTGCTTGATCTTGAAAATGATTGGGATAGGATCGATTAGGATAACCCTTTTGAGCCTCTCTTTGTTGACCCGGAGCCCGTCGAGGGACACCCTAGTAGCCCCGTTGAGCCTACGTTAAGCCTTTTTCTTCTTGTCCTATATACCGTGAAGGAGGGAGATGAAGGATTCATTTGGTTGGGGTGTGAATTGGAGGGTGTTGAGTTTTTTGTGATTTTTGCATTTGTAATAAATTCGAGACATGTTATAAGTCTCCAAAAAAAAAAAATATATATATATAAAAAAATAGAAAAAGAAATATGAGACAAGTTATAAGTCTCCAAAAAAAATAGAAAATTGAGACATGTTTTATTCTCCGAAAAAAAAAAAAAAAAAGAGGTTTAGTAGTAGTAGAAGCAAATAATATGTATAGTCGTTTGCTCGGGTTGATTTGTAGAGTGTTGGTGCACGTTTCCTTGTTGGAGGTGTAGGGGATGTTGTGTAATTTGACGGATGTTTGGTGTGGAGGAGACGCGTGATTGTACAAGATTAGTCCACTTTATCCCAAATATTCCCGAACACCCTTAGCCGAGCCCCATTACACCCGATTTATCGACCTCCCTTGATTCTTGAGATGGTATACTTTGATTAGTGGAGAATACGATTTGAGTACGTGTTAGTTGATGTTCTTAGGCGCACATGACATTATTTGAAGCTCATCCTTTGTTCCATTTATGCTTGTTTTCTTTCTTAAGTGCACAAGTTGTTCATTGTTTGTATCTTTCACTTGTGTACGATTTTGAGTGGAGCCCTCTTCTCGAGAGTAAAAGAATAGAGTGAATCTTAGCGAGGGAAGGTGAGTGGTGACTTGTGAGGACTCTCTTTCGATCTTTGTAGCTTCTAGTCATTTCGGGTCAAGTTTATGCATGTTTACTTTTTCCGTACGCACCGGGGGTTTATTCGTAACTTTTGAGGGATTGAATATTTGATTGGCATGTTGTTTGATTCGTGTTGTGCTCTCGTGATCGTTTGCTTGAGGACAAGAAAGAAACTAAGTGTGGGGGAGTTGTTGTGTGCGTTGTTTGTGTGTTTCGTTGTTTGTTTTTGTTGTGTGAGCATGCTTTCGAATTGATTGATCTTTCCTATGATTTGTTGTGCCGTTAAACCATGTGGACATGGTTTCGTACTAAGTGTGGGGGGAGTTTTATTGGTTTGAATGCATGTTCGGGTTTAGTCCTTGTTATGTCTTTTGTTTGTCTATGTGTTTGTCAATCGCTTTATGACGTCTCTTGAAATCATGAATAAATATTTGGTGCTTTTATGTTGGATGTGAGTAGCTTAGACCCCGTGTGTGGTCACTTTGATGTGATGGTGAGTTATATGCTTGTAGACTTCTCCTTGTCCAATTACCATTGTGAGATTTTGAGCCTTTATAGCTTTCTTCTATGTGCGTAATACTTCGTTGTCTATTTGAGCTTCTTTTTCTTTCTTATTCTATATTGTGTGCGCCCGTATGAACTAGAATAACTAGGCCGTGATTTTGTTGTGTTTGAGACTTGATAATCATAACTTGCTTGATTTTGAAAATGATTGGGAATTGATCGATTAGGTTAGCCATTCGAGCCGCTTTACTTTTGTCCTTGAGCCCGTCGTGGGACACCCTAGATAGCCCCGTTGAGCCTACATTTAGCCTTTCTTTCTTGTCCTAAACGTCGAGGAGGGAGTGTTGTATTTGTTGGGGTGTGCTTAATTAATGAAGGGTGTTGAGTAGTGTTGTCATTTGCTTTCTTTTGTAATAATCGAGACATGTTATAAGTCTCCCAAAATAAAAATAAAAATAATAATAATATAAAAATAAGAATAGAAAATGAGACGTACTAGTAGTCTCCAAAAAAAAAGAGAAAAATCGAGACATGTTATAAGTCTCCAAAAAACAAATAAAAAAAATAGTGTAGTAGTTTAATAAAGTTAGTATGACTCGCTTGGACATTGGTTTTGGCTTTGTTGTGTTCTTAATTTTTGATTGGATTTGTCGGAGGTTGTGGTGCGAACTAAAAGAAGTTTGGTTGTGGTGACGCGTGATTGACTATGTAGTCCACTTTTCCCAAATTATTCCGAACACCCTAAGCCTAGCCCCGTTACACCCTATTTATCGATCGCCCTTGATTCTTAAGATGGTAGAACTTGATTTGTGGAGAGCACAATTGAATAACGTGTTTAGTTTTTGTTCTTAGGCGCATATGATATTATTTGAAGCTCTTTCATTTTTCTTACATGATCGTCTTTGTTCCCTATATGCTTATTCTTCTTTGAGTGCACAAGTATACCTTGATTATCTATCCTTCTCTTGTGCACACTTTTGAGTGGAACCATATATACTTCGAGTGTAAAATAAGAGAGTGAACCCTTGTGAGGGACGTTGGATTGGTCACATGTATTGAAATTCGCTTGATTGTCTTTGTGCTATGTATTTGGGGTCGAGGCTATTCATTAGGATTGTTTTGGAGGCACCGGGAATTTTTTGTAATTTCAGGAGGTTGAATAGGTGATTGTCATGTTTGTTTTCTTCGTGTTCTTTGTTTGTGTTTTTCTTCTACTCTTGGACTTTGCTAGGGACTAGCAAACGCTTAAGTGTGGGGGAGTAAGTTGATGTGTGTGTGTTTTGTGTGTTTTTCTTATGTCATTTTGAGTCGTTATTTGTCGTTTAGTTTCGTATTCCTCTTGGCTTGGTGCGTTTTATGCGTTGGTGTAGTGTGCAGGGAACATTTGGTGTTACTATCAACTTTCGGAAGTATTGGCGAGTAGACGATTGGACGAGTGGACGAGTGGACGAGACAACGAGCCGACGAGCCGAGGAGACTGCCCACCCAGGCAGGCGGCCGCTTGACCCCCCAAGCGGCCGCGCAGCTGAGCAGGCAGGTGGCTACGGGAAGCAGGGCACGCGCCCGCTTGACCCCCCAAGCGCCCGCTTGGGGGTGGTTGCAGATCTTGCTGGAGAACATGGCACGCGGCCGCTTGACCCCCCAAGCGGCCGCTTGGCTGTGCAGATCAGCCTTCCTGGATATTGGGGCAAGCGGCCGCTTGACCCCCCTAGCGGCCGCTTGGCCCCCGTTTTTGTGCTGCGTTTGACTTTCTTTGACCGACGCGAATTGTACAAGAATAGGGTTTGACCCTATTCGAAAACACTTTTTTTTATTCTCAGTTTTTTTTCACGCACTTGGAGACGACCGATTGGTGACTTTTGAGAGCTTTTGGAACTCGTAACTTAGGGTTTGAATTTCGGTTTTCTTGATCTTGGATTGTAATCGACTCGGTAAAAGTCGGAGATTCCGCCGACGGGTACCTTGGTTTTGGTTTCAACATTAATCTAGTAAGACTTTTATCTATTTCTATTGTTTCGTTTTTCAATTTCGCTTTTGATTTCTTGCTTTGATCTTTACTTTTCATATTGCTTTTCATGAATTCCATAGTTCTTAAATTCAATTGTCCATCTATTAAAATCATGAGTTTCGAAACCCTAGTTCAAGTTAGATAATTTATCGTCGTTTTCTTGTCGTTTCAACTCTTAGATAATTGTTAGATTAAAAACAAAACCCCAAATCAAAGTACGCATTATGCTATTTCACTTTCGTTTCCCCCGTTGCAAACAAATAAGCACGTGTACGCGCCGATAGTAGTGTTCCTTGAGACCGACTCGGGCGAGTTATTTCGATAACTAGTTCGATACAAATTTTAATTGATTTAAACCGTACGAAAACGACTTATCAATTTGGCGCCGTTGCCGGGGAACACTTTAGGCACTAGTATTAGTGTTTAGGTGTTTGCAACAATTTCTTTTTATTTTTCTTTTTATTTATTTATTTGTTCAGGTGCGTTTGATTCCGTGTGTTTGTCTTTGTTGGTGCATGGTAGGTACAAGGAGAGCGAATACCGAGCTTGCACCAGTGATAGAAAACATCAACAGACGCAAGAGCATCAGTCGGTGCACGAAGTTAGGCGAAGACTCCTCGTTTGACTCTACCACTACCGACTCCGAATCTGAGACCGAAACTTCAGCCATGGCCGCTGTTGCGGATAACAACGGAAACAATGGGAATAACGGAAACAATGGCAACAACGGGAACAATGGGAATAACGGCAACAACGGGAACAATGGAAATAATGGTAACAATGGGAACAACGGAAACCGTGCCCAGCCACTCCTCTTTGGAGACTTGACGCATCCGCAAATCGACGGAGCCAGCTCATGCATTGTCCTAAGTGATGCCGCCCGGAGATACGACCTCAAGGCGCACCACCTTGCTCAACTCCCTCAGTTCTCCGGAACCACCAACGAGGATGCACTCAACTTCATCAGGGAATTCTATACAGCCCTGCATGCCTTCCCACTCGGAGCACTCGATGATGATCAGCTCCGGCTGAAGTGTGTACCATATGCTTTGAGAGATAGAGCGAAGAACTGGCTGCTATCTTTGGAGCCAGACTCGATCACCACTTGGACGGACATGTACCGGGAGTTCATCACTCGGTTCTATCCTCAGCAGAAGACCTTCGACCTGAAAGGTCAGATATGTGCCTTCGAGCAAGAACCGGGGGAGTTTTTCCATGAAGCTTGGGAGCGATTCAGGAGCTTACTAAGGCAGTGCCCACACCACGATCTCACTCCCAACTCAATCATCCAGTTCTTCTACAAGGGTTTGAGCAGAGAAGATCAACGAGAGGTGAAAACCGCAGCCGGCGGAAATATCAGTAGTCGGAACAGTGATGAGATGATGGAGATCTTCAAGTCACTATCAGCCGAGTCAAGGCAAACAAGTTCAAGAGGAAGTAGTAACTATGCCAGGTCCGATGGGAGTGTTAACGCTCAGTTGGCAAAGCAAGTCGCCGACCTAACTAAGAAGGTTCAGATGCTCGAGACCACTGAGGAGCAGCCAAGGCGACAGATCTATCGAGTTGAACCGTGTAGCTTATGCGGGGAGATAGGCCATTTCTCGAGCACGTGTGGTCAGGGCATGCCATCTCCACCTCAGATGATGGATCAGAACTACGGTCCCGATGTACAGGTGAATGCGATGCAGGGGTACAATCAACAGGGGAACCAGAGGAATGACCCCTACTCTAACACGTACAACCCGTCCTGGAGAAATCATCCCAACTTCTCTTGGAAACAAGACCAGCCACAGACCCAGGGACAAGGTTCTCAGACGAATTACAATAATCAGAACCGGTCCCAGAATCAGGGATATCAGAATGCAGGCAACCAGAACTGGCAGAATAATCAGAATTACCAGAGGCCTCAGTATCAGCAGCCACATCAGCCTATTTATCAGGCCCCACCCCCACCTCAGCAGACGACTCAGAAGAGTTCCGACTTGGATGAGAAATTTGCGGCCTTTATGTCCTCGACCCAGGGGTACATGCAACATAACCAGCAGAGGATGGATGGGTTGGAGTCTTCATTGACCAATCAGAATTCGACGATTAAGAGAATCGAGAACCAGGTCGGGCAAATGGCTGGAAAAATCAATGAGTTGACACAACCGAATAAGAAGGACAAGCTTCCTAGCCAGTCACACCAGGCTAAGGCCGTCACCGTCCTCCGTAGTGGTCGAGTGATCGACAATAAGGTTCAAATTCCTAACCGAGAGCAGATACAGGAGCCGGAGGTTGAGGAAGAAACGGAGGAGGTCATAGTAGAGGAGGAACCGACTGAGCCGATTCAGCCGGATATCCCGGCAAAAGAGCCCGAACCGAGCACTCACACTTTGCATAAGACGAGCAACCCGTACCGACCACCGCTCCCTTATCCGAGCCGAATGAAGAATGACAAGCAAGATAGGCAATTCTCCGAGATTTACAAGTTGCTTTCGAGGGTGAACGTGAACTTACCTCTCCTCGACATCATCCGGAATGTGCCCGCTTATGTGAAGTTCTTCAAGGAACTTGCCTCGAATAAGAGGAAATTTGTAGATGACGAGAAGGTGGTTGTCACCGGGGTTGCTAGTGCGATACTTCAGCACCCTCTTCCGCCGAAGCAGAGTGATCCGGGGAGTTTTAATGTGACGATTGCCGTTGGGAATGGCCGTGAAGTTTCGGGCATGCTCGATCTTGGAGCCGGTATTAATCTGATGCCCTATGCCGTTTATGAGAAGCTGGACTTGGGTGAACTAAAACCCACCCGTATGTGCTTGCAGCTAGCCGACCGATCCATTCGGTACCCGAAGGGGATCCTAGAGGACATCCTCGTGAAAGTTGGGGGACTCATTGTCCCCGTCGATTTTGTTGTCCTCGACGTCGGACACGTCCCGGAAAATGGTCGGGACCATTCACTTCTTTTGGGTAGACCGTTCATGGCCACGACGAAGACCGTGATCGATGTCGAGAAGGGAACCTTGAAAATGACCGTGCTAGGTGAAGAAGTGCGCTTCTCCGTGCGAACCGAGAGAGCCGAACCCGCTGCCCACTCTATGGAGACGTGCTCGTTTGTCGACTCCGTGGATGCCGAGGTGACCCTAAATTTCGTTGAGGAGAATAACCCCGAAGAAGAAAGTGAGGTCGAGACACGAGTCGACGACCTCAAGGAAGAAGAAATTAGCTCGCGGACAGCCGAGATCGAGGCCCCCGCTAGCAAAGTTGAACTTAAGGAGCTACCAAGGCACCTTAAGTACGTGTTCTTAGACGACGGGGAACAAAAACCCGTGATTATTTTTGCCGAGCTATCCGCCGAGGAAGAAGAAGCTCTAGTGAAGGTTCTGAAAAAGAACAAGAAAGCATTCGGATGGAGTTTGGGTGATATTCGAGGGATCGACCCTTCCACTTGCATGCACCGTATTGAACTTGAACCGCATGCTACTCCGAAAAGAGACGGGCAGCGACGTCTCAACCCCGTTCTAATGGAAGTCGTCAAGAAAGAGGTTTACAAGCTACTAGAAGAGGGGTTGATTTACGCTGTTGCGGATAGCCGTTGGGTAAGCCCGGTCCATGTAGTACCGAAAAAGGGAGGGATCACGGTCGTGGAAAATGCCAAAGGTGAATTGATACCGACGAGAGTCACCACCGGGTGGCGCATGTGCATTGACTACCGGAAGCTCAATGCCGCGACTCGCAAAGATCATTTTCCTCTTCCCTTCATTGATCAGATGTTAGATAAACTCGCCGGTCATAAATTTTATTGTTTTCTTGACGGTTTATCTGGATATTATCAGGTTGCTATTGCACCGGAGGATCAGGAGAAGACGACGTTCACCACGCCTTTCGGCACTTTTGCTTGGAGGAGGATGCCGTTCGGGTTATGCAATGCCCCCGGTACATTTCAGAGGTGCATGATGTCCATTTTCTCCGAGATGATCGGAGACTACCTTGAGGTATTCATGGATGATTTTTCCGTTTTCGGTAATTCATTTTATGATTGTTTGGACAAGATTGACAATGTTTTGAATAGGTGCATTGACTCCGACTTGACTTTGAGTTGGGAGAAGAGCCACTTCATGGTGCCTAGTGGGATAGTCCTTGGGCATGTCGTGTCCGAGAAGGGTATTGAGGTCGATAGGGCTAAGATAGAAGCCATAGAAAAATTACCTCCGCCTATCAACGTTAAGGGGATCCGTAGTTTTCTAGGGCATGCCGGTTTTTACCGGAGGTTCATTAAAGACTTTTCTAAAATTAGTCAGCCCCTATGTCGACTTTTGAGCCAAGATGTAGAGTTTAATTTTGATGGGAAGTGCCTAGATGCTTTTAATACTCTTAAGGAGAAACTTGTCACCGCCCCTATAGTGGTAGCACCGAATTGGGAAGAGCCTTTCGAGATAATGTGTGATGCCTCTAACTTCGCAGTAGGAGCCGTTCTAGGACAAAGAGTCGATAAGTTGCTTAGGGTCATCTACTATGCTAGCCACACCTTGAATAGTGCCCAAGCTAATTATACGACCACCGAGAAGGAGTTGCTAGCCGTAGTATTCTCCTTAGATAAATTTAGATCCTACATCATAGGCTCTAAGGTCATTGTTCACTCCGACCACCAAGCCCTTAGATACCTTTTGGCTAAGACCGAAGCTAAGCCTAGGTTGATTAGGTGGATCCTACTTCTCCAAGAGTTTGATGTTGAGATTAGGGATAGGAAGGGATGTGAGAATGCCGTAGCGGACCATTTGTCTAGGATGGAGAATCATACCGAATTCGTTAACGATCATGCTTTAGATGTTATCCCTGACGTTTTTCCTTACGAAACGGCGATGGCCATCACCCCCGTACCTTGGTATGCGGATATTGTGAATTATTTGGTTGCAGGGGCATTAAGGACGGACATGAATTCTCAAGAGAGGAAGCGATTCGAGCATCTCTCCCAAAATTATTTTTGGAGTGACCCGTACCTTTACAAGTTTGGAAAAGATGAGGTGATACGACGGTGCCTACCGGAGGACGAGCAACCACATGTGCTTAAGTGTTGCCATCACGACGAGAGTGGAGGGCATTATGGAGGTCAGAAAACCGCCTTCAAAGTACTCCAATCAGGTTTATTTTGGCCATCCCTTTTTCGTGACGCACAAGAGTATTGTAAATCATGCGATAGGTGTCAAAGAATGGGAAATATTAGTAAAAAAGATGAGATGCCCATGAATATAAATCTTGCTGTTGATATTTTTGATGTTTGGGGCATAGACTTCATGGGACCGTTCCCTAAGTCTAATGGCATCGAATATATTCTACTTGGCGTTGATTATTTGTCGAAGTGGGTCGAAGCAATCCCCACCAAGACTTGTGATACTAAGGTTGTTCTCAAGTTTGTGCAGGAGAATATTTTGTGTAGGTTTGGATTTCCCAAGGCTATTATTAGTGATGGTGGAAAGCATTTTTGTAACAAGCTATTCGAGAAACTCATGGTCAAGAATGGGATCAACCACAAGATATCGACTCCTTACCACCCTCAGACATCGGGCCAAGCCGAGACTAGCAACCGTCAAATCAAAGCCATTCTCGAGAAGACCGTTCGACCCTCACGTAAAGATTGGTCCGACAAACTTAACTCGGCATTATGGGCGTACCGAACCGCATACAAGACAGTGATTGGGATGAGTCCGTATAGGATAGTATTCGGGAAATATTGCCACTTGCCGGTTGAGGTTGAACATCGAGCTTATTGGGCGATTAAAGCAACAAATATGGATCTTATGCAAGGAGGAGAAAATCGAGCTTTAACTTTGTCCGAGTTGGATGAATTGAGAAATGAGGCGTACGAGAACTCCCGGATTTATAAAGATAAAGTGAAGGAGTTCCATGATAAACGTATCAAAAACAAGGAGCTCAAGGCCGGGATGAAAGTGCTTCTCTACAATTCACGCCTCCGGCTCTTTCCCGGTAAACTCAAGTCCCGTTGGAGTGGACCACATGAAGTGATTGAAGTATTTCCATACGGTGTCGTCAAGCTCTACAACGAAATTACAAAAGAGACGATACAAGTTAATGGTCACCGAGTGAAGCCGTACATTGAGCCCTATATGGAGGGAAACTCACAGAAAATCGGAGTAGAGTCGATTCTACTCGAGGACGCCTCCTATGAGTAAAGAGATTATTGGTCGAGCTCGAGACGATAAACGAGCGTCGCGTGGAGACTAGTCCACGGACCGTAATGCTCTTTCGGGTACCAAAATGAGCGCCTCGTGGGGGCCTACCCACGAATTGTCAAGCTCACGACGTAAAATGAGCATCTTTACAGTTGGAGCCCCCGTGTTTTATTATGTGAGTTGCGAGGAGTTAAGCCGAGAAAAGACGAGATATTAAAAGAGTGTCGCCTACAGCTACGCGGGCGCTACACCCCCCAAGCGGCCGCTTGGGGGCTCTTCCAGCAACTCCTGCCACCAGGGGCAAGCGCCCGCTACACCCCCCAAGCGGCCGCTTGGGGGTCTTTCCAGCAGCTACGGAGTATCTAGGCACGCGGCCGCTACACCCCCCACGCGGCCGCCTGGTGCCCATATCAGTACCTCCTGGTACGCCCTCCACGCGGCCGCTACCCCCCCCCCCCCCCCCAGGCGGCCGCGTCGCTGAAAACTAATAAAAAAAAAATAAAAAATAAAAAGTGTTTTTTTTTTAATTGGGTATTTGTGAATTAGAAAGGGGCGAGACTTCAACCTTACCATCCGCCTCCCTCTTTCAATTTTCAAATCGCAGAAACAAAACAAAATACCTCCACCTCCGATTTCTTCAACCCCGCTCACATCGGCGTCTCTGCAAATTTCCGGCTATCACCATCATCTCCGACCATCATCCCGTCGCCGGTTCGAGTCCGAACAGACCCACCGCTCGAGTCCCGCTGCAACCGCGACCCGAGCCCACCTCCATCTGCTCCGCCGCGACTCGCCACCGTCTCTCATCATCTCCGGTCAACCCCATCAACCACCGCGACCACAGCCGCCTCCGATCCCTGCCCCGAGCCATCGACCCGCTGCATCTCCAGCCGCCGCCATCTCCGGTACCACCTCTAGCTCCGACCACCAACCCGCTCATCTCCCGCTCCGTTTCAGTCGATCCGAGAAACCTCGCCATCAACCGTACACCACCACCGACTCGCCTCTGCAAACCCGTTCTGCTCCGGTCATCCCGCTAACCACCACAGCCGCGACTCCGGCCGAGACCTCCGTCCAAGACTGAAACTCCGGCAGCCCGTCATCCACCTCGGTCCACAGCTCAGTAGCTCCGCCTCCACCTCCCGGTAATACTCGATAACTTCTCTCGCTAATTGTTATGGCTCCGAAACGTGGTGCACCGAAACGTCCCCGTACCGGAGAAGCTTCGTCTTCTCGTCCGTCTCCCGACCCCGAGTATAAGGATGCCGACCTTAGTGTGGATTACGGGGCCAATTTCCCAATTTTCGACATCGATGAAGCGGACCTCTTTCTCCGTTTCCAAGGCCAGATGAAAACGGCTATTTTGCCTCGCCCGATCGATTGGAAATTAGTCGAAGCTTTGGGGGATGATTTCAAAACCCACCTCGAGGTGATCTTGGACCGATTGGGTTTGAAGAAATACTCGAAGATGGACTTTGGCTACTCCGAGACACTAGGGCTCGAGATGTTGTGCACGGTCGAAGTGTTGAATCAAAAGAAGATGACTTGTCGATTGATGGGACAAGAGTGCTCGTTCACTATTGCCGACATGGAAGAGGCCTTCGGATTCCCTTCTTCCAAAGTTACTCGAGCGGTTACCGAAAGCTTCAATGCACATGCTACTTGGGAAAAATATGCAGGGGGTGCTTCTTGGAGCGCCGGGGGTTCACAAGAGGTTTACCTCGTTGACTTCGCTATGATTATAGCTCACCGGTTCCTATCTTACAATATCTCGGGGAAGAAGGAAGGAAGCAAGGTCAACACTACCGAGCTTTCTTTTCTTAGTCAAGCCGCCCGCGGACAGCGTTGCTCCCCGGTTCTCTATATCTGGAACCAAATACGGGCGTTGAAGGGCCGCGACGTTTGCCTCCCCGCTTTCTTCCACATCGCCACGGTTTTAGCAACACACAAGAAGCTCGTCGATTTCTCGGGCCCTGTTCCCGACCACTTGGTTTTCATTCGGAAACCCGAGACCATTCACGCAAAGATGCTTAAGAGATACATCACGGATGATAAAATTATCAAGTCCTACAATGACTGCTTCGAGAGAACCGGACCGGAGCCCGAGGTTCCCGAACTCGAAGATTCGGCTACTAACCAAGAGTCCGATGCTCCTCCGGCACCTCGCCCCGCTTACGGCCGCATGCACCCGGATGACCTCGCTGCCATTACTAGCATGGTCGATGCTCGCCTCAACGCCTACGAGGAAAGCTCCAAGCGCTACCACGATGAACGCTACGATGCTTTGACTTCTAGCCTCGCCAACCTCACTTCGATGTTCCGAGGCCAATACCCGCCGCCTTCCGAGCCATGAGGATCGACCGTACCTTCGTACGGTCGCGGTATGTATATAGTTTCTTTCCTTTTCTTTTGTGTCGTGTTTTCTGTTTTCGTTTCTACTTCTTCGTTGTTTGGTGTGGTTGTTTTCGTTCTTGTGTGTAGGTCGTCATTCCTCGACACTCTTGGACTAATCGGTTGGGTTCGCACTTCCGGAGCTCTTTATCCATGAGGACACGGATTAGCCCAAGTGTGGGGGGGGTTTGCTTTCTTATCTCTAGCTTTATATTCCCTTCTTTGTGCCTTTTGTGTGATTGTCTCTTTTGTGGTTGATGTCGTGTACACTCCTCCCCATTTTATGTGCTATGATTTTCATGAGAGCATGCAATAGATGATTCATATGCCGAGTATTTTATTTCGTCTCTTGGAGTTATTGGTAGATGTTTGGTGCTAAAGGTCGGTACATGAATAATTTTGACCCCGTGATTAGTTGTGGTGAAGTGAATTGAGATAATTGTATGTTGCTATGTCACTTTCCGAATGACCTTGTGAGATTTTGAGCCGTATTAGCTTTATTCTTCGTGTGATATCTCTCGTTGTATTTCCCGAGCTTCTTACTTTCTTTGTTCTATGTCATGTGTGCCCGTATGGACTAGAGATAACGAAACCGTGCTTAGATTGCTATTTGAGACTTTATGTCATAACTTGCTTGATCTTGAAAATGATTGGGATAGGATCGATTAGGATAACCCTTTTGAGCCTCTCTTTGTTGACCCGGAGCCCGTCGAGGGACACCCTTGTAGCCCCGTTGAGCCTACGTTAAGCCTTTTTCTTCTTGTCCTATATACCGTGAAGGAGGGAGATGAAGGATTCATTTGGTTGGGGTGTGAATTGGAGGGTGTTGAGTTTTTTGTGATTTTTGCATTTGTAATAAATTCGAGACATGTTATAAGTCTCCAAAAAAAAAAAAATATATATATATATATATATAAAAAAATAGAAAAAGAAATATGAGACAAGTTATAAGTCTCCAAAAAAAATAGAAAATTGAGACATGTTTTATTCTCCGAAAAAAAAAAAAAAAAAGAGGTTTAGTAGTAGTAGAAGCAAATAATATGTATAGTCGTTTGCTCGGGTTGATTTGTAGAGTGTTGGTGCACGTTTCCTTGTTGGAGGTGTAGGGGATGTTGTGTAATTTGACGGATGTTTGGTGTGGAGGAGACGCGTGATTGTACAAGATTAGTCCACTTTATCCCAAATATTCCCGAATACCCTTAGCCGAGCCCCATTACACCCGATTTATCGACCTCCCTTGATTCTTGAGATGGTATACTTTGATTAGTGGAGAATACGATTTGAGTACGTGTTAGTTGATGTTCTTAGGCGCACATGACATTATTTGAAGCTCATCCTTTGTTCCATTTATGCTTGTTTTCTTTCTTAAGTGCACAAGTTGTTCATTGTTTGTATCTTTCACTTGTGTACGATTTTGAGTGGAGCCCTCTTCTCGAGAGTAAAAGAATAGAGTGAATCTTAGCGAGGGAAGGTGAGTGGTGACTTGTGAGGACTCTCTTTCGATCTTTGTAGCTTCTAGTCATTTCGGGTCAAGTTTATGCATGTTTACTTTTTCCGTACGCACCGGGGGTTTATTCGTAACTTTTGAGGGATTGAATATTTGATTGGCATGTTGTTTGATTCGTGTTGTGCTCTCGTGATCGTTTGCTTGAGGACAAGCAAGAAACTAAGTGTGGGGGAGTTGATGTGTGTGTGTTTTGTGTGTTTTTCTTATGTCATTTTGAGTCGTTATTTGTCGTTTAGTTTCGTATTCCTCTTGGCTTGGTGCGTTTTATGCGTTGGTGTAGTGTGCAGGGAACATTTGGTGTTACTATCAACTTTCGGAAGTATTGGCGAGTAGACGATTGGACGAGTGGACGAGTGGACGAGACAACGAGCCGACGAGCCGAGGAGACTGCCCACCCAGGCAGGCGGCCGCTTGACCCCCCAAGCGGCCGCGCAGCTGAGCAGGCAGGTGGCTACGGGAAGCAGGGCACGCGCCCGCTTGACCCCCCAAGCGCCCGCTTGGGGGTGGTTGCAGATCTTGCTGGAGAACATGGCACGCGGCCGCTTGACCCCCCAAGCGGCCGCTTGGCTGTGCAGATCAGCCTTCCTGGATATTGGGGCAAGCGGCCGCTTGACCCCCCTAGCGGCCGCTTGGCCCCCGTTTTTGTGCTGCGTTTGACTTTCTTTGACCGACGCGAATTGTACAAGAATAGGGTTTGACCCTATTCGAAAACACTTTTTTTTATTCTCAGTTTTTTTTCACGCACTTGGAGACGACCGATTGGTGACTTTTGAGAGCTTTTGGAACTCGTAACTTAGGGTTTGAATTTCGGTTTTCTTGATCTTGGATTGTAATCGACTCGGTAAAAGTCGGAGATTCTGCCGACGGGTACCTTGGTTTTGGTTTCAACATTAATCTAGTAAGACTTTTATCTATTTCTATTGTTTCGTTTTTCAATTTCGCTTTTGATTTCTTGCTTTGATCTTTACTTTTCATATTGCTTTTCATGAATTCCATAGTTCTTAAATTCAATTGTCCATCTATTAAAATCATGAGTTTCGAAACCCTAGTTCAAGTTAGATAATTTATCGTCGTTTTCTTGTCGTTTCAACTCTTAGATAATTGTTAGATTAAAAACAAAACCCCAAATCAAAGTACGCATTATGCTATTTCACTTTCGTTTCCCCCGTTGCAAACAAATAAGCACGTGTACGCGCCGATAGTAGTGTTCCTTGAGACCGACTCGGGCGAGTTATTTCGATAACTAGTTCGATACAAATTTTAATTGATTTAAACCGTACGAAAACGACTTATCAGATTCG
This sequence comes from Euphrasia confusa, assembly GCA_954870475.1. NCBI lineage: Eukaryota > Viridiplantae > Streptophyta > Magnoliopsida > Lamiales > Orobanchaceae > Euphrasia > Euphrasia confusa. Next base: position 7,910,360 of record OX940964.1, read on the forward strand.
AACAAGAAAAACAAACACCACCAATCGCAGCCGCGGGAGCCACAAAAGCTTGGCGCCGGAAAGCTTCGAGCTCAAATGGTGAAATCGGGATACGAAGACAAACGCTCGATCTAAGGATCCTAAAAGTATCTCTGAACTTCCAGGAACACAACACAAAAGAAATCACACGAAATGACACACGATTTTACGAGCTTCGATCGATTGAAAACCGATCTACGTGCTCGGGGAGGGAGGTGGTTCTAGCGTGTTATTCAAGCTCTCAAGGCTATGAATATGAGTTCAGTATCAGCTCTACATCACACACACACGGTGAATTACATTTATACTCACGCACACAAAAAACCCCAAATCTGAAATCCGTAAGAACCCTACGATCAAATCAGATTGGGCAAATCCACGCCACACATTTCTAACAGAAATTGTGAACGTCATGCTGTGCGTGAGCTGGCGAGGAACTTGGAGCACTTGGAATCTCGCATTTTCATCCACTAACACGTGAGAGAGGATCGATCCACTGCTCCGCGACATTGCTGTGAACCCAGGTAAAACGGCGTCGTTTTGCCCTGTTGGCGGCAGATTTAAATGAGATGCAGAAATGGCCACTTTGCCCAAACTCAAACCGCGATGAGATGGTCACTTTGCCCAGACTTCCAGAATGTATAGAAACACTTCTAGAATTCAAATCTTGTGTACATTCCAACAGTTATTGTAAGTGAAATTGGATTTTGCAATTTATATTGAAATTGAGATTTTATTATTTTTAGTTGTATCGTTGTTTTGGCCCTCGAAAAATTGAAAAATTGAATTATTTAATTATAAACAAACTTAAATATTTACCCTTTATCCAAATTTACAATTTTAGTCAAGAATCCTTACTTAGAATTCTTCATTATTTTTAATAATTTAAAATTCATTTTTTTAATTAATGGAATGCAATTAATCCTTATAACTTTTAAAATTCCATTAACAAATTTGCAACCCTATAATAACACCCACATTTATAATTTTATTTTATTTTAACTTATTACATAAAATTCAACAAGTGAATAATTAATTCAACCAGGAAGAGCGGATTTAGGAGGTGACCAAGCTTTAGTTTGCCCTAATATATTTGTATTTATTAAGAGGGGTGTATTCGTTTAAGACTCTATAAAATTAATTTGTTTGAAGTTTTAAAGTCTATAAGGGTATTCAATTCGTTTTTAAAAGTCTATCAAAATCCGAAGGGATTCAAAACTCAATAGATTTTAAAAGTCAATGAATTTTTATTAATTTATCCAAATTTTTTTTAAAGAAACCATCTTAAAAATATAAAGGAAATATATTGTTTGAAATCTCTCGTAAATATGAGATTTTTATGAATTTCTATTTTAAATAACTAATTAATTATTAAAAAAACAATAAAAACTTAAAAATATATAAATAAACACAATAAAGTTAGATAACATGAAATAAATAAAATAAATCAAAAAATAATACTTATATTGTTTACATGTTTTATATATAAATATTCTATGTACATTAAAATTTACTATAACAAAGAACGGAAGTTAATTTATGAAGAGTATTTTTATGTGGAAAATGATGTCTATTTATAACAATGATGTAAATGAAAATGAGAATAATATTGATGAATAATAATAATATATATTTTTTTTGAACTAATTTATTTTTTGTATTTTATTTTCTAAATAATTTTAATTTTTTTAAAATACTTTGGATTTTTTTGGATTTTTTTATGTATACAAATAAAAGTCTATAAAAATTCATTTAAATAAGTTAAAATTTTATTTCCAAATTATATAAGTGAAATTTATGAAAATTCATAAAAATTAATAAAAAAAAATCATTCAAACTCTTAGTAGACTCCGTGGATTTATACGATGGAGATTGCATAGGTCTGAGAGTTACACTTTTGCCTCAGCCTACTCACTTTTCCACCCAGAGAGAGTCAGGGTTCCGTGGGCATGTCTACTTGCTGGACCGGGGCGTATACCGAGGCACTGCTTCATTCTTTGGCTTGCTATTGTTTGAAACAAAAAGTTTATTTATTATTTACCGAAAAACCTACAAAAGTAGATTCCCTGGGTCGATCTCTCGAAGAGTAATGCTATCGGCACGTGTATCTCATCGTGTGTTTGTATTTAGTTCGAGTTTTAAAAAGAGATAAAAAGAAAAACAAATAACTAACAAAACACTCGGATTTGTTAGAATATATTTATATTTTAGTTATTATATTTATAGAATTATGGTTTACCTTTTTTTTATAGGATTAGGGTTTACCTTTTGTTTTGGCTATATAAAGCCTCTCTCTTGTATATTTTAGATCACGCTTATTTTGTTCTAATAACACAAGTTCTCTACGTTTATCTTTTCCTTTTCTTTAACCCTTGTTGGATTATATAAATCCTAACATGGTATCAGAGCCAGCAATCATTTTTTTTTTTTCTGATCGTTTCGTTTAATTTTTTCTGATCGTTTCGGTTGTTGGCGTTTTCGTTTTTCGCTTGTTTTCCAATGGCTTCTAGTGAGGACTCGTTGCAGTCAATTGGTGTTCGTTTGGATGTGGCTTCTTCTCAGAATAATTCTATGGATGCTCTTGCAGAACAGTTTCAACGATTCCTTGCTACTCAGTCTTCGTCCTCAAGTCAGACAGTTCCCCTGCCTCAGCATCTTGCCATGACTACTCGTTCTCCATCAGGTTTGCCTTCATCAAAACCCTCAGGTATATCATCATCTCTTTGGGTCTTGGACTCTGGGGCTTCGTTTCATATGTCTCCTGATCCATCTAAGTTTACATCCTTATCTTCTGAGTCTTGTTCCCCTACTGTTGTTACTGCTGATGGTTCATCCTTACCATTAGTTGGCGTTGGCACTGTTAACACTCCTCACGTGTCTCTCTCAAATGTCTATTGTATACCTAAGCTTACTCTAAGTCTTGCATCTGTTGGTCAATTATGTGATTCTGGATATTCCGTTCATTTTTCTTCCACCTCTTGTTATGTAACGGATCCCAACTCAAAGAGGCTGATTGGGACAGGCCGTAGACAGGGGGTCTCTATGTTTTGGATGAGCTGCGCACTCATGGCTATGCAGCTGCCACCTCTGTTGATTTATCTTCCTTTCATTTAACCAAGTCATCCTCTGAGTATTTTTTATGGCATTCTAGACTCGGTCATGTTTCACACTCTCGTTTAAAATTTTTGTGTAATACTGGCGTTTTGGGTGATTTAAAATCTCATGATATTTCTGATTGTCGTGGATGTAAGCTTGGGAAATTTTCTGCTTTGCCTTTTCCTCATAGTTCATCAAAATCTTCTGCACCTTTTGATTTAGTCCACTCTGATGTTTGGGGACCCGCTCCTATTCCTACTAAAGGAGGGTCTAGATATTATGTGTCCTTTATTGATGACTATACTCGTTATGTTTGGGTGTTTTTTATGAAAAATCGTTCTGAGTTCACTAAGATTTATACAGATTTTCAAGCCTATGTTAAAACCCAACACTCCGCTGTTGTTAAGTGTTTTCGTTCTGATTTGGGTGGGGAATACACTAGTAGAACTCTTTCTGATCTTTTTTTGTCTGAAGGTACTGTGCATCAGTCCTCGTGCACTGATACCCCTCAGCAGAATGGTGTTGCTGAGAGAAAACACCGACATATTGTTGAAACTGCCAGGTCTATGTTGTTATCCGCTAGTGTTCCAAATGAGTTTTGGGGAGAAGCTGTCCTTACCTCCACTTACATTATTAATCGTATTCCGACTGCTCATAACTCTGGCACTTCTCCTTATGAGCAGTTATTTGGCCAAACACCAAATTATTCTGTCTTAAGAGTCTTCGGTTCCACTTGCTTTGTTCTTCGTCCACATGTTGAACTGTCCAAACTTTCCTCTCGGGTTGCTATATGTGTTTTTCTTGGGTATGGTATAGGTCAAAAAGGTTATCGTTGTTATGATCCCTCCTCTAGAAAATTATATGTGTCTCGCCATGTCTCCTTCCTTGAGCATATCCCCTTCTTTACCATTCCCTCCAGCACACACAACTTGACTAAATCTGATCTTATTCACATTGATCCCTTCTCTTCTGACTCTTCAATTTCTACTGCACCTATTGTTGACGACTCTCCGACCCCTGACACGGCTACCCAATCACCGCTTGTGACTACGGATCTTGCTGCGCCACGCTATCCAGTGCGCATACGTAAGTCTACTCAATTACCTGATTTTGCATACTCTTGTTATTCTAAGTCCTTTGCGTCATTTCTTGTTTCCATTGATCCAATCTCTGAGCCTTCCTCCTATAAGGAGGTTGTCCGATCCCGTGATTGGCAAAATGCTATGGCTGAGGAACTGTCTGCCTTAGACAAGACTGGTACTTGGGACCTTGTTGATCTTCCTGCCGGTAAAAAGGCTATTGGTTCTAGATGGGTGTACAAAGTTAAGACGAAATATGATGGTTCTATTGAGCGATACAAGGCCCGCTTAGTTGCTAAGGGGTTTGCTCAAGAGTATGGTTTAGATTATGAGGAGACTTTTGCTCCGGTAGCCAAGATGACTTCAGTTCGTGTCCTCATTGCTGTTGCTTCTGTTCAACAGTGGCACATATCTCAGATGGATGTTAAAAATGCTTTTTTGAATGGAGAATTGAAGGAAGAAGTGTATTTGGTTCCCCCACCAGGCGTCTCTCATGCTCCAGGACAGGTTTGTCGCCTTAAGAAGGCGTTGTATGGCCTTAAACAAGCCCCTCGTGCTTGGTATGATAGATTTTCTCGAGTTGTGATTTCCCTTGGTTTTGTCTCTAGCCCTTATGACTCGGCTTTATTTGTTCGATCGACTTCTGCTGGCCGTGTTCTCCTTCTGTTATATGTTGATGATATGATTATTACGGGTGATGATGTTGATGGTATTCTGGGTTTGAAAGAAACCTTGTCCCGTTGTTTTGAGATGAAAGATTTGGGCCCTTTACGATACTTTCTGGGAATTGAAGTTGCCTCTTCTCCTCGAGGTTACCTCCTCTCTCAGTCCAAGTATGCTGCTGATATTCTTCACCGAGCACGACTCACTGACACTCGCACCACTGACACTCCTCTCGAGCTGAACGCAAAGTATACTCTAGATGATGGCACTCCTCTACAAGATCCCACTCTGTATAGGTCCATTGTTGGTAGTCTTGTTTATTTGACGATCACTCGCCCTGATATTGCCTATGCTGTTCACATTGTTAGTCAGTTTGTTTCAGCACCCACGACTGTACATTGGGCTGCTGTTGTGCGTATTTTACGTTACCTACGGGGATCTCTTTATCAGAGTCTTTTGTTTCCATCCACTTCTTCATTGGAGCTTCGTGCCTATTCTGATGCCGATTGGGCTGGTGATTCGACTTCTCGGAAGTCCACTACTGGGTTTTGTATTTTTCTTGGTGATTCTCTTATTTCTTGGAGAAGTAAGAAACAAGATGTAGTTTCCCGTTCATCCACCGAGGCAGAGTATCGTGCTATGGCTTCCACTACGGCTGAGATTATATGGTTGCGCTGGTTACTGGCTGACATAGGAGTCACTCTTTCTGACCCCACACCTATGTACTGCGATAATAAGAGTGCCATTCAGATTGCTCACAACACGGTGTTTCATGAGCGCACCAAACACATTGAGATTGATTGTCATTTCACTCGGCATCATTTGGATCGAGGAACCATTTCTCTACCATTTACTCCGTCGTCCTTACAGCTGGCTGACTGCTTCACGAAGTCTCATTCTATCAGCCGTCATAGATTTTTCGTTGACAAACTCTCGATGCTTCTTGCTGTACCATCGTGAGTTTGAGGGGGGGTGTTAGAATATATTTATATTTTAGTTATTATATTTATAGAATTATGGTTTACCTTTTGTTTATAGGATTAGGGTTTACCTTTTGTTTTGGCTATATAAAGCCTCTCTCTTGTATATTTTAGATCACGCTTATTTTGTTCTAATAACACAAGTTCTCTACGTTTATCTTTTCCTTTTCTTTAACCCTTGTTGGATTATATAAATCCTAACAGGATTTACTACTAATCGGACAAAGGGTGTCGAGAAATCGAGAGGTGGGCGAGAATGAGTCTTGCTTCCAATATCGAGTGGAACTTCTACGTGTTACCCGAAGAAATTGCTCCGATAGAAACGACGGGCTCGACGAGGTGAACGATGTTTGTGAATGGAATTTTGTGAGATAATCGATAAATAAAGAGAAATCTAAATATTAAAGTTTAGGATTTAAGAACATGAAAAATATTTAAGATAAAAAGTTGGTGAAAAGATGAATGTTGGTGAACATGGAATGCATAAATGAAAAAGTAGAGTTATACAATATTTATATTTTCCCCACATGCCCATACAAAAAGACCAAAAAGCCCTTAAAAATCTTCAAAGTAAAGTCAAATTCGTCCATTAACATTGCTGGTTCGTTCGGAGAGAAACTGCTCCTTGCTCGTACATTGTATCATCGATCCAACCGTTGATATTGTAGATGTGGAAGTTGGGAACATTCTGATAAAATTTCAGGCCGATCCAACGGTTAACGAAGCCGTAAATACAATTCTCCCAAAGTCGCGCAGTACTGGGATTTTGGTGGCGGCCGACGTCAAAGGTATGTCGCCAGACAGTCTAATGTCGGCCGACGAAATATATTGTCGGCCGACAGGAGCCCGCGGACGCAAAAGTTTTCTTCGCTCGAAGACCGAATTCTCTGTCAAGCTCAAAATCGGCCCAAAATTGCCTTTTTACTGAAGTTGTCGGCCGACAGGTCCTAGGTGTCAGCCGACATCACCTTCATTTCCTATATCCTTCTGTCTGAGCACTATATCTTCATCTCCGAATGTCATTTAGTAAAACCCACCATTGATATTGTATCTCTAGAAGTCTTCTACAGGTCTGGAAAATTTGGAGACGATCCAACGGTAGAATTGGCGGGATGACGATTCTCCCAACGCTGCGCAAAGCTGGAAAACGGTATGAGTCGATTCGTGCATTTTATTCTCGTTTTTGCCCAATTCTCGTCCAAATCCTATAAAACCACAACCATGACAAAACATACACAAACTCACATGAATTGGATGAATATTAACACAAAAACGACCCAAGAAAGTCGCACGGAATAATAGAAAAAGTCGCACAAAAACGTGCGAAACAGCTATCCGTGGTCGGTTGCCGACGCGTGATAAGGCATGTATTGGTCGGGGGGATGATTCGTGTGTTCTGTGTGGAGGAGTGAGTAGAGAGACGCATTCCCATCTATTCTTTGAGTGCACATTTTCGCAGAATTGCTTGAGGAGAGCTAGGAGGGATCGAGGTTACTGAGTTCATATGGTCACGTAGTAGTTGGGAGTGTGTTGTCCTCCGTGCTGCTAGACGGTGGCGTGGGAAGTGTTAAGGAAATAAATATAATCAAATCATATTGATTTGATTATAAGAATAAAATATATCTTTTATTCTTATAATCAAATCAATATGATTTGATTATATTTATTTTCTTAACAGGAAGCATTGGATTTCATGCATGTACCTAGCTATCGTGGTCTTCTCGCTGCGCAGATCTATTTTATATGGTAGGAAAGGAATACTCGTATCCAGGAAGCGCGCTCGGAGTCGGCAGAAGGTGTGGCTATCAAGGTTATATCCATTATGAGGGATCGGATCACTTCGCTACGGCTACCAGACTCACTTCAGGCGCGGGATTTGAGGCGAGTGTGGCACATCGCGTGGTAGTGGTGATTGTTGTTGATGGTATGTTTTTATTTTCGGATATTCTGAGAGCTAGCGTGTTAGCTCGCTGATGTAGTATGATTTTTTTTCCTATGCGCTATAATGTATCTCCAAACTCTTTCGCTTTTTCTTTATATGATATTGACTGTTAAAAAAAAAAAAAAACTTCGTGGATTTAAAAAATCCACAAAAATCCACGAACTTTTAAAATTAAAAAAAAAACCTATAAAAATCCTAATTGAATACATTTTTCTAAATTTTTCAAACATTATTGATAGTTGAAGTGATCCGCCTTTTTAGCTTTCCTAATTTTTTTGAACTTTTACCTTTTACGTTTTAGTTCTTCTAATTTTTATATCCTAAATTCGCTTTTGGAGTTGGTCGCTTTAGAGGGGAGTCCCCAATTTAGTATCGCAGCGTTAATCTGACTCTGATATCATGTTAGAAGTTACATTAGTTAAAAATTAAAATTGTTAAATAAATTGAGCAACTTAACACATTAATATTAGTAATTATTCTTCAATAGAACATAATATTAGTTACCTAAAATTAATCTATTAATATATAATTCCTGAATTCATCTTTAGTTTTCCAATAGCCAGTAATATTCTTCAATTTTGCCACATAGATCAATTGAGATTCTATTGTCAATAGAAATGCTCAATTTCAATTCAATTTCATTTGCGTTCACACCAATAGACAATCTTTTCTCATTTATTTATTTAAAAAACAAATAAAAATCAATACTGATGAATTAATTTCTGCTCAATTATTTCATTTTTACATTAAATTTGTTACGCTTTTTCATCTTCTCTTCTAACCATTTATCTCTTTCCATCTTCCTTCTCTTCTCCTTCATCGTAACCCTCTCTCACTCTCTCCTTTTTTTTGTTGATCGATGCTCTACTTTTGCAGATTCATAATCCAATTTTTTTGTCGATCGATGCTCTGATTTTGCAATAATTCAATCTATTTGTTTTTTATTTGAAAAATTATGCGTCTTTTCATCTTATCGTCTTAACCGGTCCATACGCCCTGGTGAATTTTCAGTATGCATAAGGTATCGTCCATACGCCCTTCATTATTTGCTTGATTTGTATCTCTCAAACCCTGCTAACAAGGTTATTCTTCGTTTTGGGGATTTTTTTTATCGAAATCGATTTGTGATTATTATCTAAGAATCATTGGTAACCAGAGAATGACCACGTCAGAATACATTCTTCCCCAATACATTCTTCTTCCGCAATCGAATCATCCTCCTATGATTTTCTGTCGTTTTAATTTCCCTATGGTTTCAGAATTTGATCTCTCAGACCATTCCCAATGGGGGAGGCAATGGCAAAATTTGCCTCCCCCACTCCATTTTCACTCTCCAATGGCGGAGGCAAACAAGGAGGTATTTTGCCACCATGAATAGTAGGAGGCAAATTTGCCTCCACACTATTCATGGAGGCAAATGTTATTTTATTATTTTTTTTCAATTAATAGTTATATAAATATAAATGTAAATATAATTGTATTTGTTGATTTTAATTTATAATTTTTATATTTTGATAAAAAAATATAAAAAAACAATATTTATAATATAATAATATTATTTGACATAATTTTTGATACAACATTCAAATTGAAATACAATAATACAAATTACATTAATACTACTAATTTTAATACAAATTTCATATTACAATACAAAATAAGATAAGCAAATAAAATAGAAATTGAACATTAATACAAAAAGATTTTAATACGGTCCGATATCACTTCCATCACCTCCTCCAAGGCCATCAAAATATTGAGAGAAAGAGTTTGGGTGATTTTCAAATTGAACGAGATCTCAATGCCCCGATTGTAGAAGCGACAGAATCAACTACTCCCTCGGTACAAGAAGCAAATAATGCAACTGCGACATTTGAATCTTTTTTGAATCGACATAAACAAATTAGGGATTCAAATGCTCATTTCGAACTTTGAAATGCTTTGATTGAACATCTTTGGGAAGATTTTTCTAGTTCATAATTATGTTGTTGTTGTTATTGCGATAATTTTTATATAATATTTAGTTTTTATGTATTAATTATTTTATTAATGTATTACATTTTTATTTTGTTTAATTTTTATATTATTTAAAAAAATAATTTTAAATTAAAATTAAAATTATATATTATTTTAATATAAATAAACATTAAATTAAGAAGATTCTAAAAGAATATTCCTTGGGAGGCAAAATTTGATGGATGTTATTGGAGTGAAAATGGGCTGAGAGGCAAATTTTGTGGCAAAATTTGCCATGTCCTCCCACTTTGTTGGGAATGCCCTCATGATTGTATTTCTTTTTCCTGCAGGTTAATTCCCAATTCGCTTCTTCAGCTTCTCTATCTCCCTTCCCAAAATCGTCGGTCCTCTTCTCCTCCGAACTTCCTCTCCTGCTCTATCAGAATTAGGGTTTGGATTTTATTATTGTTTTGGTTTTTGAATCTGGTATTTATATCTTGATTTTCAAATTATTTATTTTTTCAAATGAGACTGAAATTGGATTTATCTTTGATGGAGCACTACGAAAGACATTGCCCGTTACCGGAAAGGAAATTCAATTGTTTAATTCCTCCTCCAACGGGGTACAAGGTAGAATGCATCTGGTTTTGGTGTAAATTTGGTTGATAGTGATAGTTGATAGTTTAGTACCTGTTTCTTGAATTCATTTTTATTTTTGAATTGTAAATCCCAGTGAAGTGGCCGAAAAGTAGGGATGAAAGTTGGAAGGCAAACATTCCCCATACGCACCTCGCCCATGAGAAGTTCGACCAAAATTAGATGGTTGTTAAAGGTGATAAGATTCATTTTCCTGGAGGTGGGACTCACTTTCATTATGGCGCTGATAAATGCATTGCTTCAATTGCAAATGTAAGTTTGTATCAACTATTGAATATTAATGAATATTATTAACCTGATTTAGTAAAAAAAAAAAGTGTGTTCCTCTGTTTTGTTGTTGAGATTATTTTCTTTCATGAAAATGATTATTTCTTTTTTGGATTTCAAATCATTGTTTAGAAGATGGATTTGAAATCCAACATAAAATGAAAAAACATAGGAGCTATGGATTTGAGATTTATTGTAATCAGGACTAATTATATATGCACAACTCTTTTCTTACGTACAACTCTTTTAGCATTATATATGCACAACTCTTTTCTTACGTACAAATTGCAAGTATGTATGGATATTGTTGGGGGTGTTTCATCTTCTCATGACGAATGTCTCATTTTTTTATGTTGTATTTTGTTCGGTTTGTTTACAAATGTTTGAGATATACACCTCATGTCATTTACCCTTCGACCCTTTCTCTATTTTCTCAAATAAAGTGTTAAATATTATTTTTATCTCTTTTGATGACACCAAATAGTTTTAGGTTGTTTAACATGTTGATTCTTGGGACATCCTTCTACTTTACATTGAGTCCTCTTATTTTGAATATAATTATTTAAATCTTGCATTATTTAATATTTCTTCATCTTCACGTTGTTTTTTATGTTGTGGGAGTATATTTTTTTGCATTATTTTTATGTCGTATATTTTGTGTCTTGCGCTATCTCTGTAAATTTATATTTATATAATAATCGTTAATTTATATAATAATAGTGAATTTATGTATATATATAATGGACTTACCCGTAGCAATCCCTTCCTCATCCTCTAACAACATAGATTCTTCTCTCAAACCATGTTATCTTCATATGCCAAGGTATAATTATATTCTATCGTGCTTTCACTACTTATTTTTGCGCGTTTGTATTTACAAAGTGCGACTGACATCCAGGTTGTCTTCCGAGCAAGAAGCCGTTGAAATGTAGGCGTTGAGAGCAGGAATTAACTTTAGCTTGGTAAGACCATCGATCTTATACGAAGAAGATAATTAGAAAAACTACTCGCGGTGTTTGTGATAATCACCGTGAATGATCGCTTTCGCGGACTTGGGCGATCTTATATATATATATATTTTTCACGTTTTTTAAATTTCCCAGATGACCACAGCTATAGCTATCAAGGATTCACGTTTTTTAAATTTCCCAGATGACCACAGCTATAGCTATCAAGGATGTAAGGAAGGAGGTTAAAATATTGAGAGCTTTGAGCCTTTGACAGGTCACAACAACCTAATACATTTTTACGACGCTTTTTAAGATCACGCTTTTTAAGATCACGACAATGTCTACATTGTGATGTAGTAAGCCTTTTTTATGTTCGGGTTTTTTAAGGGGTGCCTTTGAAGCAATTTATTCACTCTTGGGCTCGATATCTCAGATTGTGTGAAGGAGTCAATCTTCTGTATAGAATACTCTTAAGGTATGTAGTTACTCAAGATAACGTAGGAATTGTTGTTCGTTTTTTTTTTCAAAGTTCCTGTAACTTTGAGATTTAGGGATTTTATTAAAGTGCCATTGTTTTTTGCCAGATTGAGAATTAAAACGGTGATGAATGTACGTGTAACTTTGTGATTTAGCATATTTCGTTTTTTATAAATATTGAGAATCAAAGTTCCTGTTTTTCACTTTGATAAATCATTTTTTAGATTGATAAAACAAATACCCTACTCTTTTTTACCTCTCAATTGACATCGGACACTGGCGAATCTTCGATGGCTTGCAGTGAAGGATCTTCAACTGCGAAGGCCGAGGATATACGGCGAGCACCGAGGGATCTTGACAGCGAGCATCGGCAAAGGGTATACATCGAGCACCGACGAATCTTCGACGGGAGCATGGAAGGATGACATACGGCGAGCGGCTGCGGACGAAAAAAATTCAGTGAAAAGGGCATATCGATCCCATTTGAGCTACTTGATCAGGTGCGTATAACTGATTAATTTCCTTCATTTTTAATTGTTTTCTTTTTGTTGAAGGTTCTTATGGTTATGTAAGAATCATAGTATTTGTTTGGGTTGCTGTTGGATAGGCATTAGGAATTTTTGAAGAGACATGTTGTCCTGTTGACCTCGCATTGTGACATTGTCATCATGACATATCTGAGTCGATTTTCTTTTTCAATTATGAAATTTTTGCAGGTTCCAAACTTTACATTGTCGAGGTATTTTTCTAAGTATCTACCTATAAGTATCTATGTTTGAACATTTGATATTTTGGGATTCAGGTATGTAACATTTGTGATTCTATCTAATGCGACAAATTCATATTCGTCATCTATTTAATATTTTGGATTCGTTCTCCATCTCTAATTTTCATTACTGCCGAAAATGTGATTTGGGCGGCCAGGTTTGTTTCAATTTTTTTTACTAATTAAATATTTAAATTGTAATTATGCTTCGCTCTCTTAATTTTTTATTTTTTTTTGTGAAAAGGCCGATTTTCTCAAATCCATATTTTTTGTTTACATCTTTTCTCAATGATATACAAACACAGTTCTTCTGATTTTTTACTTTCCAAGTTGGGTTAGAGTTGGTCTCTAAGGACTATGATTTGGAAAGCTCGACTCCATTCACGAAGTTTGAATACATTGGCATAGTTCCAATCTGCAAGGTAGATATAAGCATAGAATTATGGAAAATGAATTTATTTTGTTCGTGAAATGAAGACTTCATATTCCTTCACATTTTTTGTACAGCATGTAGGGTGCTCGACTGTCGATGGGCGAAATCTACTGGAGTCATCCTAGATTGCACTAGACAAAAGGAAGCTAGAGGATGCTGTGATGATGCATTTGTGTAGAACTCAAAAGAGATGAGATTTGTTGTTTTTATCCATTTGATGGAATATAATGTGTGAGTAGCTGCTAAAGATAAAGGTGCTACGGAAGGGATGCACATTCAAATGGCATTGCTTTAATTCAAGTAAGTTCATAATCTTACCATGTAATTTGTACTTTTATGTTATGGTTCTTAGCGGTTTAGTTATATCAATGTTATATACTTATCATTGTTTGAAACATTATATAGTTGAGTCGCTTTGCACGAGGCATCACATTGTTAAGTTTTGTTAATCGAGTAGTAGGCGAAATATATTTGACTTCGAGCTATATCATATATTGCAGGTCACTTTAGCATTGCGGTCATAGCAGAGGCGAAATATGAATTTGAACACCGAGATGTGCACTGGTATTGTTGTCTTTATGCTCCCTGTTTTTTCGAATTTCTTTTTCACTTGCGGACACATCTTATATAGTGACAATATTCTGTTAAGCTGGAAAGATTCTACTACTTTGAAAATGACAATTCATTCTAGGAAAAAAGTTACAAGTCAAGACTTCTGGATTGCTTATATCCGAAATCGATTTCGAAACGATTTAAATGTTTTAGTTTATCGAGTTCAGATTATTTTTCAGGATCAAAAAAAGTTATCGATTTCAGCGTTTGATTTCCCCGTCGTTAATCACGATGTGTTGTATGTTGATGCTTATATCAAAGATTTGTTTCCGATAATTCTGATTTTTATAGCAAACACCCCACTTGAAGTATGTCATTGATTTTGTTTATATGATTTATGTTTTTCAATGTTGACAATAGTTGTTTTGGTATTTAAATCGACGATTAAAAAATATAGGATGGGGTAATATATATCTTATGAAAATATAAGAAAAACCGTTATTCAACAAATTAATTTTATTATTTCATCATCTATTTATAGTGCATTTTATATTTGCATTCTGCACTCAGGTTGGAAGGGCGACAAATATTAATCCGCATAATCTTGGAGAGTTGGTAGATGCATTGTCGGTCATGATTTACAATCTTGAAGCAACGGTATCATTTTTATCCTAGAATTTAATTTTTGTTTCTTACTCTTCTGCTTTGTTCGTTCTTCCTCACTAAGTCTGAGTAGTGATCATGGAACTAATAATGTTTATTCGTTGTGAAACTTTTTTTGTCCATAGAGAAGTTATTCATGCCGACTTTCAGAATTGTGTGAAAAACATATCAAGTGTGAGTAGTGATCAAGGAAATTTTATTTTCTTAGTGCTTCTTTGATGTTAAGACAGTTAAAGTTCGAATTTCAATGTTTTTAGTGGGCTTTCGACATAATTCACTTTTTTCATGCATATCTGTTTTGTTACAGTTGCTAGAAATGTCTTTTACAATTATCTTTCTGATTCCACCAGTTGAGTTTTTTTATCTCGATCTTAATTATTTAGTTAATTTATTCGATTTCTGAAAAACAAAATCCATATCTTTCGTTTTTATTGAACTTTTGTCCGCAGTTTACATTTGTACAGATGTGTTTTGCAAAATCAGGTTTTGAAATCATTTCTTCTCAATAAAAAGAGACGCAAATTTCAACAAACTGAAAATGTCGTTTTCCCTGTCATCGATACCCACTCAAGCATATATCTTTTCATGGCTATAATTAAAATATGTTCCAATTTGCACTGTAACTAATTGCAGCACTAATTAATTAAATCACAATATTTTTCAACATATTTTATTGATCACTTTCTTCCAGTTTCTAATGAGCTTACAACATTTAAGAAAATGTCTGATTTTGTTAAATGTCTGATTTTGTTAATACGAAATATCGATCATACCGTCAAATTTAAATTATGTAATGATACTCGATTGATAATAACAAATTTCAGAATTTATTTTATTGAGACGAAAGTTTTAGGAGACGAAAATAAAGATAACATTGTTAACATTTCGAGGTTGCCTCTTAGGACGTGTACTTTTGGAATGCAACCGGCTGAACTAAACTGAAAATAACTTCAATTTAATTTAATTTTAAAATATTGAAATATGAATAAAAAAAACAAAAAAAAAACAGCTAAATGACTGAACTAAACTTAATGAATCTGAACTTAACTTAACTTAATAGGTCTGAGCTGAACTGAAACTGATAATAATAAATCTCAAAGAACAGATTTTTATGACCTGTTCTTTTGAACTGAAACGGGCCGACTTTAACTGAAGTGTTCTGGATTGAAGAGATCAAGATTGAATCGATTTTTTTTTATAAAAATAATAAGTTTTAAAAATTATTTACAATTTTATATGCTTAAGAATTCTTATTTTGTATAATTGAAGATAGTCGAATTCTTAAATAAAAAATAGCAATGATTCAAATTTTGTATAATATTAATTATAATATTAATAAGCACGAGTTATATGATTTAAGTTGTTGTATAATATTAATTATACTATTCATAAGCACAGGTTATATGATTTAAGTGACTAATTAAAGCGTTATAAATTATTTCATTATGTTAAAACACTTCAACAATTTTTTTATTTTCTATATCAAATTATAAATACAAATAAATTAATATAAATAACTATTGAGAATTGAAATATTTGAAATACAGCAAACTAATTATTCAACAATTTAACTTCATTAACTATTAATTATCATATTTATTGATAAAATAAAATAATATGTGTTAGAAATATTAGTTTATTAAATTTCCATAGTGTTAATTATTTTTGTGGATGGTAGGAACATTTTCTTGATCAAGTTCAATAAAATTTAAGTTATTGCATTATGTATGCTCTTTGATCTAACATTCTTTTAAATATGTTTTTGTAGATTTTTCACACATAAATATTAATAATCTTGAGGATTACACTCATTCTCCTTTACTTTTACTGTTTATCATTTTTCCTAAACCGTGTGTCTCTTCCAATCATCTTGACCATAAATGTCTTTTACAATTGTCTTTCTGATTCCACCAGTTGAGTTTTTTTTATCTCAATCTTAATTATGTAGTTAATTTATTCGATTTCTGAAAAACAAATTCCATATCTTTCGTTTTTATTGAACCTTTGTCCGCTATTTACATTTGTACAGATTTGTTTTGCAGAATCAGGTTTGAAAATCATTCGTCTCAATAAAAAGAGACGCAAAACTCAACAAACTGAAAATGTCGTCCCCCTGTCATCGATACCCACTCAACCATATATCTTTTCATGGCTATAATTAAGATATTCTCCAACCCACTCAACCATATATCTTTTTATGGCTATAATTAAGATATTCTCCAACTTGCACTGTAACTAATTACATCACTAATGAATTAAATCACAATACTCTTCAACAACATATTTTAATGATCACCTTCTTCCGATTTCTAATGAACTTATAACATTTAATTGAGTCTAATTGTGTTAATACGAAATATCGATCACTCGATTGATAATAACAAATCTCATAACTTATCTTATTCAAAAAAAGGTTTTAGGAGACGAAAATAAAGATGACATTGTTATCATTTCAAGGTTGCCTCTTAGGACGGGTACTTTTGGGATGGAAGCAGCTGAACTGAACTGAAATTTACTTCAATTTAATTTAATTTTAAAATATTGAAATATGAATAAAAAAATTAAAAAAAAAAGCTAAATGACTAAACTTAACTTAAATAATTTGAAACTTAATAGGTCTGGGCTGAGAAACTGAGAATAATAAGTTCAAAAGATAAAATTTTTAGGTCATTTTCTTTTGGATTGAAACGGGCTAAACTGAATCTTGCACTAAATTGAACTGAACTGAACTGAATTGAATTGATTTTTTTTATAAAAATAATAATAAAATTTAAAAATTATCAAAAATTATTTACAATGTTATATGCTTAAGAATACTAAGAATACTAATGAAACTATCGTAAATTATTATTCAAAAAAACTTTCAATTCATATTTTTAATTTATTTTTTAATTTTTAAAAATAAAAATAAATTAAAAGTAAGTGAGATGGAAGATAGTCGAATATATAAATAAAAAATAGCAATTTCAAATTTTGTATAATATTAATTATACCACAGTTTAGTAGCATTCAAGAATTATTTTATAAAACATTCAATGGGATACTTAATTTTAGTACATTAATAAAATCAATATTATTTCTAATCAAATATTCCTTAATTATAATAAACATTCTAAATTATTTTTAAATATATTATCTTTAATCAAATATTTCTTAATTTCAATATTATCTTTAATCAAATATTTTTTATTTATAAAAGTGAAAAAATTAATATTTTCTCAAAACAAATATTTTAAATATATTGATAATCAATTAGTTTTTTATATCTAAGTGTTTTTGAATCGATTGATTGACTAAATATTTAGATTAGAAATTCGCATTATTGAACTTTTAATATGTATTTTCGAAAATGAAAATTAAACTTTTGGTTTTTCAAAAGTCCTTATATAAGAAGTTATTCATCTTTACCTAAGCTATTATTTTTTGTCCGATTTATTTATTTACAATATTTAAGCTAATTTATTTATAATATCATAATACTAAATCTTATACTACTAGATCTTATTTTGATTGACATTTTTTTTATTAAAAAAAAATATTAGCGTTTCATATTAACAAAATTGCCATTTACGCCTTCTTATTCAAACGCTTTATGATTCAAAAGTGTCACTTACACTTTCTGATTCAAAATTGCCCTTTCGATTCCAACGTCGGTAATTGTGAAATATGATATCTTATGCTATGACAATTAACAAAAAATGAAGGACAATCTTTGTCAAAAGTGGTGATTCTGTTGAGAAGCCCGGTGTTCACACACGGACAGTTATATGTTGCAGTTTCAAGAGTCACTAATCGAGCGGAATTGAAATTCTTAATTTTTTATTCGAATGGTAACCTCACGAATAAAGCTACCAATGTCGTTTACAATGAGGTGTTTTCAAGCTCAAAAAATAATTGAATTAAAGAAGACACTAATATTATCTTAAACACTAATTGAATTCAAATATTATCTTCTTCTTTAAGAAGACACTAATTGTTTACAATGAGGTGTCTTCTTCACTAATCGAGTTTTCAAGCTCAAAAAATAATTGTTTATTTATTTTGTTATTTTTTAGTTTTTTTATTATAGTTCAAGCTTATTAAGGTTTTTTTATTGCACTATTTATATTTCGTTTGAGTCACTTATGTCGACATCAACGATAGTGTCATCATATTTGGAAGCTCACAATCGAGTTTTCAAGCTCAAGAAATAATTATTTATTTATTTATTTTATTATTTTTTAGTTTTTTTATTAAAGTCCAAGCTTATTAAAGTTTCTTATTGCACTATTTATATTTCGTTTGAGTCACTTATGTGGACAATCGTTTTTAATTGACTAAAGAGTTTTTTCATTCCTTGAAACACTTAGTATACGTAATATCAAAGTGTGTTCTTGATTTTATTATACGTTTTCGTTACGTCAATTTCACTACTTGTCGACAAGTTTAGTGAAGTAAAAATAATCTTCTATATGCATTAATATCAAAGTGTGTAAAAATAATCTTCTATATGCATTGTAAGTTTTTGCTATGCCAGTTTCCCTTGTCGACAAGTTTAGTGAAGTAAAAATAATCTTCTATATGCATACAAATTATATATAAAAATAAATAATTATTTTTAAATAGACAAGTAAAAGTAATTAAAAATAGAAAATCTCATCCTGTATAAGAATCCATTTCCATGCATGTGCGTGCTTTAATTTATCTATTTTTCCTTCTTTTTTTTCGAATATAATAAGTACACACTAATAAAAATTAATTAATTGATTAATTACATGGATGTATATTTCTTTCAAATTTAAAATTAATTTCAATCTCTCGCTATCTCTTTATCAATTGATAAAACTAATCTCAAACTTTTGGACTCTCTTTTTTAATCTTTATAAGTTCAATTCAAGTGGATCAAATTCAAATAAGTTGAATGGATCATTATATATTCTTATATGTTTTTAATACTAACTCTGTTCTAGAAAACACTTTATTTATTATTTAAAAAAAACTACGATAATTACTATAGAACAAGGAGAATAGTGTAATTATGTACCAAAGAAGTACGATAATTACTATAAGACAAAAAGAGTACTATTAATTAATAAACACTTTTTGTATTTTTACAAAGAATTAAGTCAATTAATTGTGAATAAAAGTAGTATTTATTTTTTATTTTTTATAATATTTCAAAATCAAAATTGTATAGTACATTTATATATAATTATGTTATTAAAAATAAATTATTTATCACACATTTTTTTAATTATTGTAATTATAACACTTTTTGATGATATATATATGGTTGTGATAATATTTCTTCATCATTCAATATATAAAAAAAAATACTCTCTTTATCCCTCTTAAAACAGTGCACACTTTTCTTTTGGTTCATCCCTTAAGACAATGCACATTCTATAAATAAAATATTTTTTCACAACTTTCACTACAAAAAAAACTATCGATCCCTACGGATATTCCCGTAGGGAATGCCGTAGGGATCACCTTCCCCTACGGGGATCCCTACAGGAATTTGACGTAGGGACCGGCCTCGTAGGGAACAGCTTCCCCTACGAGCTTTTGTTCGCCATAGGGGGACTCCCTACGTGGATGCCGTAGGGGAACCCTTGGGGAATTCGTTTCCCCATCCCATTTTCCCCGTAGGGGACACCTACGACAGACTCGTAGGGTGGCCCGTAAGGGTATCCCCTACGGGGATAGCCGTAGGGAGCAACTGGATACCCACCCCTACGGGCATTCCCGTAGGGGTACAATGTAGAGGGTCCCCTACGGGCATCAGCCGTAGGGGACAACTGGAGTCTCTCCCCTACGGGCATCAGCCGTAGGGGACATGCGGGGATCATCCCTACGGCAACAGCCGTAGGGAACTTCTGTTTTTTTGGGCAGGATCAATCCCGTTTCTTATTACCCAACCTGCACTCAAAACTGAACTCAAAGGCATTTTCAAACTCAAAACTCAAAACACAATATTCAAACATCTTAAAATAAAGTTCAACTATCTAAAATCATACAAAAACAACGCAAATATCCGAAAATATCTAAAAATAAGTTATATAGTACACAAAATCACAAGTGAAAAAAATCAAGGAGGTGGTTGTGGCCGACCAAGCATCTCAGCCCGTAGACGAGCCTCCATCGCTAAGAACGTCGCCTGAAAGCTCTTCTCCAAGGCAGCCGTCTTTTGCTCCTGTTCCTGCAGCCGAATGCGATCAGCTTCGCGTTCCTGCTCCGCCTTTCGGTATTCCACGTAGGGGATGCCGTAGGGAACCCCCTACGGCTAGCTTCCCGTAGGGAACCCGCGTAGGGGTTCACTAGTTTTTTTTATAGTGTTTATCCTCTCAATACACATTTATTTACCTTTATACCACTACTTTTTCAATTAACTATTTTAATTTTTTGACCAAAAATTGAAGGTATAAATGTATTTTTAAGTTAATAATTAAAGTAATTATGAGTGAAGTTGAAAAAGAAATGGTAAAATTGTATTTTAAAGTAAAAAAATAAGAGAATTTATTATCTTTTTTGACAGAATCTTATTGTTATGAAATAGAGGGCGTAAAAATAAGTTTATATAGTACTCTCTCCGAAATATTTGCATAGAAAAATGAGCACGAATTTTAAGATTTTTTTTTGTTAAATAATATATAAAAAGTAAGGCTATAATAAGTATTATTATGTAAGTAATTAATAAGTTAGGTGAAAAGGTAATATATCAATATAAATAAATGCGTATTTGAAAAATAAAATTATATATAAAAAAAAAAGAATTCGTTTATAGCTAGGTGTGCAAACATTTAAGAGAAACAAAAATGAGAGTTGGCAAACTCTTATGAAACCGAATTAGTAGTAATTACTATATACAATATTGTTTTTTATATAATTGTTTGTTAATTATTAGTTTTGAATTGAAAATTTAAGTTATTTTCTTATAAAAATTAGACTCCTCTGCTTAGTAATAATAGGCACATTTGGTTAATATTAACTTTTTTTATCCGTCTAATACATAAATAGTATACACAAACTAAAAAAAAAGTAAGGTTCCGTCTAATACATAAATAGTATACACAAACTAAAAAAAAAGTAAGGTTGACCACGTGTGTATATTATTACTGGACAAAAGTAGTATATACTTGTATAATTAATTTAAAATATAAAACATTTTTTAATTACATTAAAAAATTGAAAAAAATAAGTCAATCGGTTCATTTGACACAAACCTTATTCCATCGATTACTATAAACTACGGAGTAAAAATAAGTGGGAATACCACTTTTCATACACAAATATAAAACATCTACTTTTTTTGAACCCACATATAAAACTACACCCATTCTACACAAAATGAAAAGGAAAAGTCTTATATACCCTTACTTTTCTTTTCTCTTTTTTAATAACATAAAAATCAATTAAAATACATTAAGAAAACAAAAAGAATTTTCGTGGGGCCCACCCCTTACAAAAATCAAAATTTTGAGGTTGGTGGGGGTGTAAATGCATGCATGAATGCATATCTTCTCCCACTTCCAACCTTCAAACCATATCAAACCCATTTAAAAAAAAAAAAACTCTTATTTCTCTCAAAATAAAAGCTAAGATCGGTGGGAATATACGTGAAAAGAGCTGATTTCGACGGGAAAAAAGTTAGTTGCACGCAAGGATTCCTCGCACGTTTTTTTTTTTAATTTCTGGGCCGATTTTTTCTGCACTCAGTCGAAGCCCTTGGTCGAAAATATGACCAAGTGCTCGACCAAGTGCTGATGAGTTCTTGAGCACTCGGTCAAAAAAATTGACCGAGGGCCCTCGGTCAACCGACCAAGTGACCGAGCAGTACTCGGCCCTCGGTGACCGAGAGCTCGGCCAAGTGACCGGATAGTCACTCGGTCACTTGGTCGACCAAGTGCACTTGGTCATTATCGACCAAGTGCAAAAACTGATTTTTTTTTTTAAATTTGTATATTAATGGCTTATTTTATAAATTTGTTTGGATGCATATTTTTTTATTTCCTAATCGGATTCAATTGTTATTTTTAATTGTAGATGTCGAATCAACGAATCACGGTACGTTACGGTGGTCACCACCAAGTGCACTTGGTCGCCGGTTAACTAACCGAACAATACTCGGCACTTGGTCAAAGTGACCAAGTGCACTTTTTTATTAATTTGTAAAAAAAAAAACTAATTTATTTTATTTTATAAACCAAATCAAACAAATATATGAATTTATAAAAAAATTATTTTATAAAAAATATTTAAATTAAGTATATAAAAAAATATAATTAAATTAGGTATATATAAATTTAATTTTTTTTGCACTTGGTGGCTGCACTTGGTGGCGCCACCAAGTGCACTTGGTTGCTGGGAAAAATAAAAGTATTTTTAAATTCGGCACTTGGTCGTTGCACTTGGTCACTTTGACCAAGTGCACTTGGTGGCGACCAAATGCAGAGGCCACCAAGTGCACCACCAAGTGCCCCACCAAGTGCACGACCAAGTGCCTAAGAATTATTTTTTTTTAATTAATTTGAGACCAACGAGCGATAACTAAGTTGTTACGTTGACATTAAAGATCATTTGAAGCCTATAAACATCGATTCAACATGAAAACAAAGCCAAATTAGTACTATTAAGTTGAAATGTAGAAGTTTGACAATTTTTTGAACTTTCTAGTAATATTGTTACAATGTTAACAACATGCTTTCCAATTTGTTCACGATTTGAATGCGTAATCAGTTAATTCACCAAATTCAACGTTTGATCATGTTTTTTGAATTATTGTGACTATGAAATTGATGTTTAATTTAACACAACAACCTTAAAATTGAAAAAAAAGATTTAAAATCAATTAAAATGAATTTATGTTCTAAAGCACTTGGTGGGGGCACTTGGTGGCCTCTGCACTTGGTCACCACCAAGTGCACTTGGCCACTTTGACCAAGTGCAACGACCAAGTACCGAATTAAAAAATACTTTTATTTTTCCCAGCCACCAAGTGCACTTGGTGGCGCCACCAAGTGCAGCCACCAAGTGCAAAAAAAAAAAAAAAATTGTATATAATTAATTTAATTATATTTTTTTATATACTTAATTTAATTATATACTTAATTTAATTATATATTTTTATATACTTAATTTAATTATATACTTAATTTAATTATATTTTTTTATATACTTAATTTAATTATTATTTATAAAATCATATATTTGTTTGATTTGATTTATAAAATATTTTTTTACAAATTATATTAAATTAAATAGGTTAATATATCATAAGATAAAAAAGTTTTTTTTACAAATTATATTAAATTAAATATATTAATATATTATAAATAAATTTAAAATATTTTTTAATATATTATAAATAATTTTAAAATATTTTTTAATATATTATAAATAATTTTAAAATATTTTTTTAATATATTATAAATATATATGAGACGAGATGGAATATTACGAGATTTAACACCTACAAATCAATTTAAATAACTTCAAATCTCAACTAAATAATTCCAAATACAAATAAAATTAATTCAATATAAATCAAATGCTATTAGATGATTTAATACTCATCCAAAAGATTTTTATGCTTATATACCGTCCAAGCGTCTAACCCATCCTGCAAAAAATACATTAAATTAAATAAATAAACATAATTACAATTAACATATATGAAAAAAAAAAAAATTTGCACTTGCCGGTGACCCTCGGTCACTGCCCTCGGTCACTTGCTCCACCAAGTGACCGTGTAAATCTCGGCACTTGGTGAGTCGCCCTCGGTTGTTAGAGCGACCAAGTGACCGGGTTCTACTTGGTCCCTCAGTCATGAGTGCCCTCGGTCACCGGCTTCCTCGCGATTGAGGGTAGCCACCGAGGGCAGAAGAACACAACATTTTTCAGAGAATTTCATGTTCAATTCAACACTCAATTTCGATTTTAAATCAACTACAACATAATAAGAAACTCAAATACACTCAAAGACAAGCAATTCACGCATGAAATTGAACACGTTATTGAAAGAAAATAAAAAATGAAAATCTAGGTTTAAGGACACATACCCGAGCTTGGAACGATAATTGTTGCTCTTCTTGGTCCTCATTATCATTTGATGCTCTTCTCGCCGGAATTAAAGGTTGCCGAATTTGTGTGCTTTGATTCGAAGTTGGGTGAGTGGGTGACGGGAAAGAGAGAGAGGGAGAGAAAGAAAGAAGTGGGTGGGGTGGGGGGGTGAGGGCTGAGGTTCACATGAGAGATAGAAATTGTTTTTGTTTTTGTTTTTTATTTTTTTGTTGTGTTTTGAAAAAGGGAGGGTAAATAGGTATTTTTCAATACAAAATGTGTAGTTTGGATGTATTTTTATTTGAAGGTTTAAAATGTGTATATGTTTTATATTTGTTACCATTTAAAATTTTCTCTATAAAAATAATACTCCTACTTCCCACTATTATCAACAGATTAGTTATCAAATTGCAAAAACCCCATTCATCAGGGACTTAAATGTAAATTCCCGTAAGAATATTAGTATCTTTTTGCAACTTTCCATTTATACCCTCCACTGTCTCCCCCCGTACTAATTAAATTCCCTCTGCGGCTTTATCTACACAGATCAAACTCAGAGCTCACAAGAAAAATCGAACAGAAAAAGGAAAGGCTCAAACCAACTTTCACCCACTGATTATTTCCTGTATAAATTTCCATTTTTTCTTTCCCCTTTTGCTCAGCACGTGAATCCCTCTAACTATTTTGGGGGTGACATTTATTTTGCTACAGAAATAAAAAAGCATCTATTTTTATTTTTAATTTTATTTTTCAGATTTTAATGGGTTTTTGATGTGAAGGTACTATTTGGAAAAATGACTGTTTTTTTCAAATATGGGTTTTGCTTGAAATGTCTGAGCGAGTCATAAAGTTTTGATCTTGGTGCTGCTTCATAAATGTCGGTGCTTATTTAGATTTTTTTAATTAAAAAAAAGGGTAGTGATAAATGGGATCTGGGAATGGGTTTTACCCGGGCGAGGAGCTTAGCGTCGACCCGAAGTGGCTGGTCGACCCGAAACTTCTTTTCGTTGGGCCGAAGATCGGAGAAGGAGCCCATGCCAAAGTTTACGAGGGAAAGTGAGTTGACTTTTTTTTTTCACTGAATGAGTTGTGTGATCTGAAGTTGAGTTTAATTTGCATTTCGAGAATTGTGTGTTTTGATTGTGATCTGATTCGATTTGAACGAGCTTTGAATGATCGAGCCGTATCGTGTTGAACTTGTTGTGGTTTGATTTCCAGTTTTCTTTTGGTTTCTTGAATTGTGATCTGTAGTTGAGTTTAATAGTGTTCACAAGCTATTGGTTCGATATTGGTTCGACAACTATCTTAATCGAGTTTGTAATGAGCTTTTATCGAAATCTGTTCTTATTTGAGTGGACTTACTATTTGGTTTGAAGGTATTTAAGTGTGATGAAAAAGATCCTAAAAAAAAGGATGACATAAGTTTCGGCATATTATATTTCCAGGTACAAAAATCAGAACGTGGCTATCAAAATCGTTCACAGAGGAGAGACGCCGGAAGAGATCGTGAAGAGGGAGGGCAGATTCGGAAGAGAAGTCGCAATGCTTTCAAGAGTTCAACACAAGAATTTAGTTAAGGTCGTTGTTCACTCACTATTAATTATCTCTAATTACAGAACTATCCCTAAGGTTTAGCTGAACTACGGAGAAAGATCACGTCGAACTTCTAACAACCAAATACACCTCTTTTATTACAAATACTCTTCTTGAGGTTTGTACGACACTATTCGAAAAACAGTACTACCAATGAAGTGTTTCAGTTTTGAAAGATAACTTTTTTTTGGTTTTTGTTTTCAGCTTTATAAATTTGGCTAATTCTAGTGGGCAACCTTTTTTTCTTTTACAGTTCATCGGAGCTTGCAAGGAACCTGTCATGGTCATAGTAACCGAGCTTTTGCTCGGTGGGACGTTGCGGAAATACTTGCTAAACTTGCGTCCGATGAGCCTTGATATGCGGGTTGCTATTGGATTCGCTCTCGACATAGCTCGTGCCATGGAATGTTTGCATTCCCATGGAATCATACATCGTGACCTTAAACCCGGTATTAATAATTCACTTGTACATCTTATAAAGTAGAATCATTTTCACTTTTCAGCAAAAAATCAATTTAATTACAATTATGAGGATTGAGGAGATAAATCAAGTAAGCTGTGTAGTCCAACTACTTTTAAAATTACAAACACCTTGTGGTTGTAATTTCTTACCAAAATATTGCATATTTGTAGTTTTTGAAAAATAGGTGGCTGTTTGTGTAATTAGCTAAATCCTTTTTTAATTAATTTTTACAATTCTCATAGTTTCTTATTTAGATCTTTAGTTGAAACTTGAAAGGTTCATATTTTTGTTTTCCTCCAGAAAATTTGCTATTGACAGCAGACCATAAAACAGTCAAACTTGCGGATTTCGGTTTGGCAAGAGAAGAATCGTTGACCGAGATGATGACTGCTGAGACCGGAACATATCGTTGGATGGCGCCAGAGGTAATCTCTATAAGTTAAATTAACCCGAGACTAAAATATATGAATTCAAATAGATATTCTATTATGTAATTCATATTATGTTCTTACACTTTTACCGTATTATAGTTGTTGATTGTCTTATTTTCTTGCAGCTCTATAGCACGGTTACACTTAGACACGGAGAAAAGAAGCATTATAACCACAAGGTGGACGCTTACAGTTTTGCCATTGTGCTTTGGGAGCTCATTCATAACAAGTTGCCGTTTGAAGGCATGTCGAATTTGCAGGCAGCCTATGCTGCTGCTTTTAAAGTAAACCTCTTTCTTTACTCTCAGAACCCACAGAACCGAGCGATAAAGATTAAAACTTTATTCTACTTTTGTTGTCACAGAATACGAGGCCCAGTGCTGAAGACCTCCCTTCGGATTTGGCTTTGATAGTGACTTCATGCTGGAAAGAGGATCCCAACACTCGGCCCAACTTCACCCAGATAATCCAAATGCTCCTCCACTACCTCTCGACAATCTCCCCTGCCCCCAAACCCGTCATCCCACACCGAATTTTCGGTACTCAGAATGCTGTTTTCACCCCAGAATCTCCAGGAACAAGCTCACTCATGGCCAAGAGGGACGACAATGGGGATACACCGAAAACACCCACAGAAACTAAGCAAAGGGGTATGTTTGTCTGCTTTGAGCGCTGCTGGTAAAGAATCGCTAAGGCCTTGTTTGGATTCGTGGAGAGGTTTGGGTAAACGACTTGAAATGGCTCGTAATCTAATTGCACTTACAACCCATGAATCTCAATTCTATATTATATGCGTCCTCGATAGTCCTCTTCTTGATTGTGATATCTCCATCCAAATGCCTCCTAATGGAACTTATGAATCGTCGGAGTCTTGATACCTGATGCTGCTGGAGATCGATATCCGGTTATGACTGTCAAATGTAACTCAAATGTGTAAGAGCTTTGTTCTTGTGGATTATGTACTAGTTTGGGTTGCTGTCATGTTTCTACACTGTTGTGTATATATAAATTTTAATATTAGTAATGATTATTATTAGTAATACTCAAATTGTTATGAAATAGAGAAAAAAAGGTTGACTAGAAGGCCTGTATCTAGTACTCCCTTTCCAGAGAAACAAGAAAATTTCCTTTACAAAAAAATACAAATGAAAAATTCCTGTTCATCTGTAACTGAGAAAATATATAAGTGCTACTAAGTATATCCTCATTAGTTCTACCAAACATAAAACTTTCAAGAACAAGCTAAGAATACACAAGCAATGTAGTAACACATAAATTAGAGTAAATATAAAAATTGAAAAAAACAAAACAAAAAAAAAAGATCAGAATCAAGAAGCCGTCGTGTTACACTGAATCATCCATCAAACGCAAGCCAAGAACACGACCCAATAAGCTTCTCTCCTCGTCATTTTCTCTCAACTCCCTTCTCTAATGCAGTTTCCCGGCAACAGATATCTATACTCTTCCGCTCTCTCCAACAGATAAGTCGGCAGATGAACTGCAGAGAAGGAACGAGGAATATCCCCCATCCTCCCTATAATATCCTTGAAGGTGTACTCCTCGGGAAGCATATCGTACAAGTCAGCCCCTCTACATATCTTATCCTGAATCCTCTTCGGGTTCAAGAAATGCGCGAACCTCACCCTATCCGTGTGGCTGTACGCCTTCATCTTGAACACAAAATCACTTATATGCCGAAAGCAAAAGCTACAATGCCAACCCGAATCCGCCAACAAAAGATCCGTCTGACGATAATGAACATACTTCGTCTTCCCCCTCTTATACCTATGCACAGAAGTCCTCCAGCTCTTCTTACTATTCTCAAACTCGTACGAATACAAATAGTTCCTCAACTAAAGATGAAGGATGGGAGGAGTATCATCACACCACCTCAGCAAGTCGATCGTGTGTCGACTAGGGATCTCGTCAACATCCGACATCACGAGCAAGTCATCGTCCTCGATCCCAGCGACCTGAAGAAGCTGGTCGAGGGCTCGACGTTGGTAAGCCTCCTCGACAAACGGGTTCTCCCCCTTCCGGAACCTTCCACCAATCACCCCGTAAGTCAACCTCGGCTCCATGAAGTCAAACTCGTTGCGATGGTCAGCGAAGTTGAGGGGCTTGGGGAGGGCGGTGAAGGTGGAGTTCGACTCGAGGAGCACGAAACGGGTGACGAGAGGGTAAAGCTCTTTCCAGCGAATCTTGAGCATGTCGATTTCGTTGCTGAAAATGACAGCGTCGAAGACTCGTCTGGGATAGTCGCGGGTCCCCCAGCCGTGGAGGGAGCAGAGGTGGGGGAAGGAGAGATTGTCGGAGTGGAAGTGGGGGAGGTGGGTGAAGGGTTTTGGAGGGGATTGCCAGAGGGGGCGGAAAAAGTAGCTAAGCTTCTGGCCATGGCAGTAGATGAAGAAGAGGGAGCAGGGGAGGATGAGGAAGAGGAAGAGGATGGACTTGAAGTCGAGGAGGTCGTGGAGGAGGCAACGGACACGTGTCATGCTTACGAGAGACGATGGGGATGAAGATTGCTGCAAACAAACATAAAACATTGTATTGAATCAATTTTGGAATCAAAAAACAAGAAAAACAAAAGAAAAAAAGAAGACATTTTTCATGAAATTTACAGTCACACCTGATTGGAAACAGAGTTTAAGAACCCTAATTTTGACATTTCAGAAAGAAAAAAGAAAATCATTCAAAAAAACAACCAACAGAACATTTTATTCATGAACAATTACAATACAAAATGAAAAAAAAATAAATCAAAAAACCTACAAGAACACAGAATCTGAATGAAAAATACCCACATCAAATTATTCAACTCAATCAAAAAACCCAAATGAACAACCAATAAAAATGCCTGCTTTTTTCATCAATTAAATAAATAAATAAAAAAAAACAGGGGAAGTTGCTCACATACCTGGCCACAAACATCTGCGCAAATATCATCACTTTTTTTGGATGGATAATAGTAACTGTCAGTTGCCATCATTCGAATTTCTGTATGCCCTCATACAAAAAAAAAAAACTTCCGATAAATAATTTCTTTTTAATAAAAAACCCTTTTTTCAATAATAAAATCTCTGTTTCTCCTCTCCGAGTAAATGAGTGTTTAAATAAAAATTCAAATTAAGAAAACGAATTGATTTCCGTTTTCCTCTTTTCGAGAAATGGGGTTTAATTTTATACAGAGGCTGCCCCGGTTCGTCTTCCCTGTCTCCCTCATCAAATTTTGCAATTTCCTTTTTTTGATTCAGAGAGGGAAAGGGGAGGGATTGCAATGGGAAGAAATGTATTTATTTATTTTTTATTTTTTCGATTTTTTTAAAGATAATTTTAAACGTTGGCCGTTAAAATAGTTTTAATGCAGTAAAAAGGATGAGGAAGATAAATGTGCGGAGGACCGCACGGTATGTTACCGTGGGCACGCTTTTAACTTTGATCTAAAAAATCATTGTCATATTACATGGTAGTAAATATTAAATTGAAATGGATTTCGTGATTTTAGATGGGAAAATTTAGAAATCTAAAAATCAATTATTTATGTTAATTATTTAATTGATTTGTTTTTTTGAATGATTCAGCATTCGATATGTATGGTAAGGATGACCAAATTATAATTTAAGTATAATTTTTTGCATTATTTTAAATGACTAGGAAAGGGTATTATTCTAACTATTTTATTTTCATTTGAAATACTAATATAATTGTGCGAGTTTATTAATCGATCATGTGAAGACGAGCGGTTGATTAAAAAAGATCATGTGAAGCTCGCGAATCTCATTCGTATCTCCGACTTTCGAGTTGCTAACGTTAGTAGGGACTTGTTACATTGCTTCTGCATTTGAACACAAGATTTGCTTGTGATAAAGGCTCTTAAAAAACCTAAGTCAGAAAACACAATATGCGCCCAGTCGTAACTCCAAATATCCCCCAGTAATACTCCAACCCCCGTGAATTGGTTATTCCTAACCGAGTCATGAAGTGTATTAACATTCATACATTGTCTCCACGTTGGATCATAAACAAGGTAAGAAGGATCAAAAGGATTAAAAAAAAACAATAGTTGTACGCATTATATGAACAACAAGCAACTGTCTGGATCATTCAATACAACGGTATGAACACAGTACCAAGGAAAATCCATTGAATATACCTCTTACATTAAAGAAAGTATATCAACAACTAATTTTCAAGTTTGCAAAAACAGTGGAGAAACGAATGGTTGTAAAATCAACCAAATAGTAAGAATCACATCAAGCATACAACGTATGATAAAATATTCATTCAAGAAATACGATTATCATACCATAATATTCCTGGCTTTTCAGGAGAATTCATCTCACGGAAATCATGCAAGAGTACACACCAAGTGAAACAAATCATCAATAAACTTTACCGACCACCACCATTAATCTAACCATACATGAGATCACATGATCTAGCCAGATTACTCAGTACTCAGTAGTTCTCCTAACATCAATCTAAAACAAGCAACTCTACAAATTAAAACCGATGGATCACAACACTTTAGTTGCACTACAGTTGAATACCACACAAGATACAAATTGAACAACTGCAGAGATTATACAGCATTTCCTAATTTGCTAGTTTTTGTCCGATCAGAAGAAAAAGAAAACATTAAACTATTGTTATATATCAATGACGAACTATTGCTTACCTAATGCTGCCATGAGCTCGTGGGGGGACGGTTCCCAAATTGGTAAGTCATTAAACTGCTGCTTCAATCTTTCCTCTTCGGCACTGCATAATGCTTCTGCTATATCGCATAAACTCGAAATATCCCGGATCATGGCTTCTTGTGCTTCAACCTATTGGTTCAAAATAAAATACAGTAAAAAAAATCAACTAACTCAGCTTCTAATAAAAAAACTACAGTAAAAAAACCTACTAAAAATCAATTCACTCGGCTTCTAAGGAAAAAAAAAAGAATTTTTTTTGGGGAAGCTGAAGATCCCTTTTACAAAAGCCTACTTACTATAAATCCCCCCCCCCCCCCCCCCCCCCAAAAAAAAAAAAAAAAACTAACAGCAAGAACAATTAGGGTTTATACCTGAGAGAGAAGATCATCAATTGCTCTCCGGGGAGTGGAATCCGGACCCGGCACGCTGTCTCCCGAACTCGAGGCACCACTAAACGACGTCGTCCTGGAATCCAGCTCCAGCAATTGCGTTTGCGCGTTTAGCTCCGCTTCCCTCGAGGTGTTCGACAAAAGTTCCCACAGGCTGATCTCCTTCAAATACTTTTCTCTTAGCTTTTTCAGACCCGCCTTCTTCAATTCTAGGCGGTGCTTCCTCTCCGCCTTCGGATCCGGCGCCGGAGGCTCGTCAGCGGGGTCGAGGCGCGGACGCTTCCGGCGCTTGTGCACGAAACCGTCGTCGTCTACCAGCTCCCACTCGTCGGGATTTTCATAGCCCGCCGGAGCCGCCATGGCCGCACATTCACCGGTGGAGATGGCTCTCGTTGGGAGTTTTCGAAAACGGGCGAAAAAATTCGAATGATTTGGGAATTAATTGAGCGGTAAGAGGTCGAAAGCCATTTTCAGTGTACAACTACTGTATTAGTTTTGTTTTTTTCGTGGACCCTCGAGTTTTATATAATTACATTTCGCCCCATATTTTCTGAAAATTTGAATTTTTTAGTAACAGTAGTATTTTCTAAAATAAATTGAATTAAATATAAAATATACAGTAATAATTAATTTATTACATCAAAATTGAAACTGTGTTCATAAAAACATTAAAATATTAATATTAATTTAAAAAAGAAAAAAGAATTATTCATGAACGGTTGAATTTGGCGGAGTAATTCCCATGGCCTCAAAGTAAGCTTGGTCAGCCGCATCAAACCGATCTCGAAACAAATCCCACTCGTATCTACACCTCTCTCTTACCTAATAACAAAAATAAAATAAATTACAAACTCACCCGTAAGGTTTAATCTAATCACAAGAAGCCCCAGTTATTCTTTTCAAAATTCGAAATAGCCCCAAGATTATTACTAGTATTTTTTACTTACCCCTACCCACGGTGCCCTGCCATCTCCAGCTTCACCCTGATTTCCAAGTGAAGGGAAACTTTGGTGCACTATCCATTGCTTATCGACGACTCCTATTCTCTCGTGAGCCGGCTGATTTTTGACAAGTAATTAGTGAATTATCATTTAAAATGAAAAAAAATGAATTGAAGTGAAAACGGACCTCGACGCATTTCCTCAGAACAAAATCGAGCCCCCAACCGTGGACCAAGTCATTCTGTAGCAATATTACCAAATGATACTAGTTTTCAAATGTTTTTCATACTAAAAACTTACACATTGAGGTTTAGCTTAATTGCAAAAAGGCCCTTGATAATGTGTTTCTATTTAAAAAATGGCATTTTATTTATAAAAATTTCCGCTTTTAGTCCATATACCTGAAGCATATGCCACACACATCGCCACGCCTTACGAGAAAAAACCGGTGCCATAATCTCGACAAATCTGTTAATCCAAAAAGATCATGTGTTAAAACTATGATTCGAACACATAGTGACGATTACACTTACGCTGCACACGGAGGCAAAAGCGGATCAGTACACCATCCCGGTCTTTCCTTTGTCTTCCTACAATAACTAATTATTAGTACACATGTTTTCACATGAAGTAGAAGAATATGAGTCGTACTTGTGAACTTCTATATCCCTTTGCCTTCTCGTCATCTGCCACGTCATTCCGCTATTTTCGGATAGTCCAGGTTGTGAAATGTCTAACTTATGCTTCCTCACCAGTTTTATATACCTGTTCCAAAATTGATAATGCGATTTGTTTGGCCTAGAAGCTTCTTAAATCATACCGGAGGTTAGTTTTGTACTTACTCCTCTGGATCGAAATTATCCACGCCTAAATCTTCGTCCCAGATAAATATATAATCATATGCTGCCACAATGTCTGGATGCAAGAATCGCTTCGCGTACCACCTATAGTAGACGAGCAACTTATATCATGCTCTTCCATACTTCAATTATAAATACAAAATTTACCTCTGAGGTTTCTACAAAAGAAACCCACAAGAATTTCAAAATTACCAAAATTACCAAAACAAAATTTGCTCACATCAACAAAAGCTTTACTTTCATCCCCTTATTCGGGTTGTTTTTAAACTACCCCAAACCTCAATGTCTGCAATTTCTTAACACATCCCCTTACCAAGGGTGCTATTTGGTAAAATAGAAAAATAGTGGGGGGGTGTTTCGTAAAATCAAGAACATATTTCGTAATTACTTACCATTTAGTTTGCTTCCGGACAGAGACATGGATAACCTGTTCGGACCACTCGTATTTGTCCCATTCGGTCGTCCGGCCATCGTAGTGAAACAACACGACTGTGAAGTTCTCTGACAACTGAACAGTTATAATACGATGAAAAATCGAATAAACAAGAAAAATGTGTATTTTTTTTCGTGTGACCTTTTGTACTGCAGCATGGATGTTGTCTATCTGATCAAAGCCGACGGTAAATGTGACGAGATATTTCGGTTTGACAATTATATCCTGCATTTTCACCGTTCTCTAATCATGAGAATGATGAAATACTTTTGAAAATAAATACAAATACGAACTATAATTTGGTTCGATTTTTTCGCAAACACATCGTTAGGTTAAGACAGTTCCATACCTCAGCAGGCGGGCCCGTCAACTTGCGCATGTACAAGTCAGACTCGGGTACGATGATACCCGGCGGTAATCTTTCCGCCCCTCGTGGATTAGTCGGGACCCATATCTAGGCATAAAACAATACACTAAACAAATTAGAAAACAAAGTGAAAATAAAACTAACTCATATTAATTACTACATGATTACCTTAGTACTATTTAGGTTGAGCGAGCCGGCTCTTCTGCTTTTGAAAGACGACCATATGTTGAGCAGTGCTTGAGTCGAGAGGCCCGGGTATTTGTCCTCGATAACCGCGAGATCGATCGAGGAAAATATGTTGGACGGTAAACCGACCTGAAAAAATGAAATGAAATAGCGTTATAATTCAAATGAAATCAACACACACAAAAATTCAAAAAATGATCACTCGCCTTTGTTAAGGAAATAACGGGGAACGAGATTCCTAAATAGAAGCCGAAAACAATCCCGACGAAAGCCATTATCACTATCCTCATCGACTCGGTGTTTCGTCTCCTGCAACATTCAACAACAAACAATGTGACTGATCGATCACTCATGCTAAATTTTGTGAAAATAGCAAACCTTCGAATAGGCGTTCCCATAGCAAATTGTCACTCTGCATAAAACAGAGGAATTCATCATAATTCATAAAATAAAATAAAAAACAAAAAAAAAAAACAGTACATACACAAATGCCCAGAAACATAATTCGAATTTCCAAGAAAATAAAACTAATATGAATCCCATTTCACAATTAAAAATAAATAAATCCATATTTCAAGAATTAGATGCAACACCCAAAATCCCATAAACAAACTAATTCGTGCCCGAAATAAATAAATAATATTTTCGTACCTTTTTTTGTTTTTCCTATGAATCTATGTTACGACATGAAAGTATCGATGGAGAAGTGAAGAGAGAGAGAGAGAGAGAGAGAGAGAGAGAGAGAGATCGGTGCGGTTACGGATTTGATTAATTTAATTTGGTGTGTAATTAGGCGTTTTGCATGTGGAGGAATGGACCAAAGTATTAAAGAGTGGGATTAATTATGGAGTAATTCATGAAGCTGATTTTCACGGTGGAATTTGTCAAAATCAATTCATTGCTCATTACTCTATTCTTCCCCATTTTATCTATTTGGATTTTATCTAAAATATCCTTGTTTTAAATGTTGTACAGTATTAATAATACTATAACTATATTTGTAAATAAATAGTAATTTTTAAAATGTCTTATATATATATATATATATATATATATATATATATATATATATATATATGTGTGTGTGTAATTTTTATTTTTAATATTACTATTTACACGGTCTCAATTTTATTTTATTTTAATTTAATATACACGGTCTTAAGAAAATAATTTCATTATTATTTCACTTTAAAAATACAATTTTATTAGTCTTTATTCATCAACTTTTTAAATTTTATTCAAATTATTTTATTTTTTAACTTAAAAATACATTTTACTCTCTATTTTTTATTTTAAAAAAATAAAAAAAATAGAAATTTCTCGATATATTAGATGACACCTCATGCATGACCTATAGCTAATCTTTTGGCATGCTGTTGGGCACACCATAATTACATACTACTATTACTTTTGAATTTTGAGGTATAGCTAATAAGTTGAATATATATATTATAAACTTCCTTGCAGATTAATTTACCACTACTAATTAAGATGATCATAAAGCTTTCTGTTGCTACGCTTGTTCTCATTTCAGTATTTTGTGTTCTGATCATTCTAGGCATGCATATTGGTTTATAGTATATATATATATATATATATATATATATATATATATATATATATATATATATATATATATATATATATTAATTAATTCTCTTCTTTGATTTCGATCGATCAAAATTTTTTTTTTTTTTTGTAATGTTTATAAGGTTATAAATTATACACTATATATATAAATGCACTGACAATCTTGTATTTTGTTTATATAATATTGTTCAGGTTATGCCGAAAGGGGTATCGTATACGTCTCGTTTGACTGCGCGGAGAAACTCGGGTGCGTACACAGGTGTCACAAGGAGGATAAATATCACTTAAATTATACAAATGTTGAGCATTGCGCTGACGGGACTTCGATTTGTACTTGTGTATACACGATAAGTTCTTCACAAAACGTCATAATACAGTTCGGGAAACACGCAGGCACGCTTCAATGCAATCCAAACGAAGAAGAAGTATATATGGGAATCGGCAAAAACCCTGATGATCATGTCTGCGACAACTGCACTTCCGACAAGATTTTTAGAGGAATAATTCAGTATCAAACACAATTTAATACAACCGTGTGCAAGTACAAATACGATTGATTATAAGGGTATTGCACACATCATCTGTCTATCTATATATCTATCTATCTATATATGATCTATCGATCTATATATCTACTATACTGTGTTTTTTTTAAAGAGCTTTAATAGAGATAGTATTACTTATTTAAAAGTTTAAAAAGCCTCTATAATTTAATCCACTCTTGTTCAATTACTTGTGATCGAGTTAAAATTAAAAAAATATTGTAATAAGTTAATGACAAAATTCTAACTTTAAATAACGAAAGTAAAATAATTGTTTGTTTTCTTTTGAGGGTGTAAATACTTTTATGGGACATTGAGAATATAAATTTTTATTTGATTATTAAAATTAAAGGAATTACAAGCTCATAATTGACCCAAGATATCATGGTTTACAATTAACAAAATTCATAAGATTTATTTTTTTACTTATGGCATGCTCCTGAGACTGCGATGGGCGGATCGGATAAAGATCCGTTTATCACACGTTCTGCGACCCAACGATTCGCAGCTTCGGAATAATGTACACCATCCCAACTTATGACTTTCGACGGATCAGCACATGAATTTGCAGTCACTTGGGTGCCGTTGACAACTCCTTTGGTTCCACATTTTACATAGTACCCTTTTCCAACGTAACCACAACAAATTGTAAATGGATCTTCAAACCCTACAAATATTAATTCAGAAAAAAACAATAAACAATACATATTTAGTGTTTTAATTAGAGAAATAAATAATTTTTTTTATAAAATGAACAAGCTTCACCTTGATTTTTGGCATCTCTAGTTAATTCATACTTGGCCGCGAAAATGTCAACGTACACAATCGACGCTAAAGACAATTTTGCCCTTAGCTTGACGATCTCTTCCTTGAGGACTTGGTTGAATAGCGAAATTATGTCGTTTTGGATCTTCACACATCCCGTCTCGTCGAGATCCCCCGGCGCGAGACTTGGCGCTAAAGACATCACCAATGGCAAGCAGCCGATCGGACCCGAATTGTGTACCCAAAAAGTCCTCGCGCCTCTTTGGTACAAAGCCTACATTTTTAAATAACCAATAAAAAAGTTGACTAATTTTTTTTATAATTTACAAAATAATTTGACGAGCCAGAAAGATTACTATTTTACATTTGAGTTGCTAAGAGTAACACTTACTTCAATTTGTGTGATTAATTCCCCAACTATTTTCGGAATGTTTGCTTTCTGGAGCTCGTAGCTTAAATCTCGTACGCCCAAAGTGACGTCGTTTTGTCCGATATCGATCATGAAAAGGGCTTTCGACGAATCTTGCTCCGGTATCGGGAGAGTTTTTCTAATGCATTCATCCTTAGCTTCAAGAAATCACAATTTTAAATGTTATGCAATTAATTACAAGAAAATAAATTTTCACTTTGATTTAATTAATAAAAATAATAATATTTAAATCTTTTACTTTGATTGTAGAGAAATGCTGATCTGTCCCTAAGCTGAGTGTACTGCGCAACTTGGATCTCAAGAGGAAATGGGCTGAGCCCACTAGCGGTATACGACTGATTGGGCTTCAAAATGGTTGCACCTCCCGTTGCAAAGTTTGCACCTCGCCGGAAATTCGTTCCGATTGAATCAAGGTACGCGCTTAGGTACGGTATACCCAAATTATCAGCTGCGTGCGTGCAAAATAAATAAATAAAATTACATTTTTTTTGTGTGACAATTTTCAATTAAAAACAACAACAAAAAATGTTTATGTAATAAAAAAAATAAAA
This sequence comes from Euphrasia confusa, assembly GCA_954870475.1. Lineage (NCBI taxonomy): Eukaryota > Viridiplantae > Streptophyta > Magnoliopsida > Lamiales > Orobanchaceae > Euphrasia > Euphrasia confusa. The sequence continues at coordinate 7,949,141 of OX940964.1, forward strand.
TGATGTTTAATTATATTTCGTATATAATTGCATTACCTATAAAGTCTATGATCAAACGACCATCCGAGGGTCTCCCGGCCGGTCGACGAAAGTACGTCTCACCGTAAGGAAATTCGATCGGATAAAATGCGGCGTATATTCCTCCGGTGTCGGAATTTGAATCACCGAGATTGTATAGGGCGCTGTAATCGCACGGTGGTAAATCTACGCCATTTGTACTAGGAAGTACCAATGAGAAAAAACACCATAGGATCAAAAACATTGATTTCTTCATTATTGTTATTTCTCTATTTTTTTATATGGTTTGGACTTTGGAATATATATATATAGAGAGGGAGAGGGTGTAAATGGAAGATCACACAATTTGAAGTCAATGGTTTTAAATTTGGTTTTAAATTTTACGTTTTTATGGTCAATAATTCTCATTATTACATGAATATATGGTTTCCAAATAACAATTTACAAAATCTTAAAGAAAAATTGCAAATATACTCCATATTTTACTCATGACATTTTTCTTATTTTAAGAAAGATACTACATTAATTTCTCTTTTCACTCCAATATTGTAAGAAAGATACTCCATTAATTTCTCTTTTCACTCCAATATTGTATTGTTTTCTATAAAAATTAACAGTATTAAATATTTTAAATTAATATATATTTAAATTAAATAAATAAGAATTTTGGTTTACTCCAATTATTTATCCTCAAACTGTCCGATTAATTAATTAATAACTTTATAAAGTAAAACAGCATATTTATTAATTATTATAAGTCCTAAAAATTACTAGTATTATTAAGAAGCTAACTTTATAAAGTAAAACATACGGCAGATTTAATTACTTAATTAATTCTGAAAATCTTACCGTAAAAGCGGTTTATATAATTCAATTACAAAACAAACCCTCATATTTAGCCTAATTAAAAAAAAGTTCAAAACTTACCCTTCTCCTTATTAATTTATAGAATATCCTTATAATGTATAATTCAGCTAGCAATTGTCTTAGGTGGCATATGTTTTAGCCGTTAGATTTTGTTGTGTTCACACCTATTAATAAACGAGGAGCGTTAGATTAAATTTGTGTTCACACGGATAATTAATTAGCGTAATAATTTATTTCTTTATATACTATAATTTACATTTATAATCTCCTTAATTATAGTAAATATTTACTTGAAATATTTAAAATATCAACTTTATTCCTTATTTATCTCCTTTAATTACGTTTATTTTTTAATTCTATTATACTACCACTCATTTATAATACTAAAATTAAGAGAAAATTGGAGAGAATTTGCATTTTTTAATTAATATATTTAACAGGTTAATTAATTAATTTATATTATATAAACAATAATCCTTATTTTAAGCAACTAAATAAATTTGATATTATCTACTATTTATATTATTATAATCATGAATAATTCAAATCTGTGTCTATATAAAGGATATTATATTCACTCACTCTCTACCTCTTTATTTGTTGATGCTCGCAATTTTTTTACAGAGCTCTATGTAAGTACTCAGTCTCTACCTCTCACTATTTTATTTTTTTTATTTGTTCATTCTAACACTTTTTTTGCAGTGCTCTATGTAAGTTTTGTTGTTTTTTGTATTTTTTGCAACCTTCAATCTCTAAGCATTCTTTTACTAATTTGAATTTTAATTTTAATTTTAATATTATTGTTTAATAATTACTATTTTCATTTTTTGCAGACTTAAATGTAAGTATTTTTTACTAATTTAAATTTTAGTTTTAATATTATTGTTTGATCATTTATATTTTTATTTTTGTGCAGCCTTCCATATAAGTATTTTTTACTAATTCGAATTTTAGTTTTAATATTATTGTTTATTGATTATAATTGTATTGTAAATATAAAAATTTATTTGGTAATGATTTAGTATTTTTTTTCAAGCTTTTTGAATTTTTTTCTTTTTTTAATGATTCATTTATTTGCAGCCTTTTTTTATTTCTTACTTTTTTTTGTAGGTTTATTTATAAGTAAAAGACTCTGCAAATCGAACAATTATAACTCAATGAAAAAAGATCGAAACATTGGATTGCAAAAGTTTTAAATGGAATCAAGCTTCAAGCTTTCTTTTATGTTTTCTAATAATTTTAGAGTATTCTACGTTTATAATTTATTTATCTTTTATTTTATTATGTAATTTACTTAATTTACTGTAATTTATAATATTTTATGTAACTCACAATTATTATTATAATAAAATTTATATTATTTCTATTTAATTTTATGTTAATTTTATTTATGTTGTAACTTACGAAAGAGTATTTGTATTTAATCTTTATAATATATAATTTAGCTAAAATTATTTGATTTATTTGTATTTACACTTAATTATGAAAAAATATATTTATGTTCACACTTATTAAAAATTAATAATCTGTTAGATTAATAATTTTATTCACACCTACTATTTACTGTTAATATTTATTAATATTTAATCATAATCAATTTATTAAGTAAATATTAAATACATAATTAATAAATTAATAATAATATTTATATTTTTCTTATTCTTTCTTTTACGTCTACGATTGTATTTTATATAATTTACATTTATAAACTCATGAATTAAAGATTGACTTGAAAAATTCAAATTGATGAGTCGTAGTAGTGCGTCAAAAATCAAATCAAATAACCGAACTAATTGCCGAAGCAACTTGCCCGAGTCGATCTCACGAGAAACACTACTATCGGCTTAGTATATGTGTTTATGTGTTCGCAAAAGAAAAATAAGAGAAGTATATAGCATAATGCAATTTGGTTGGTTTGTTTTTAAACTAAGTTCTAATTTATCAAAGTAAAAACACATAAAATAAAGCAAGCAATAATAATAATGAGTTTCAAATAAAAGAAGAGGACTAGAGGTCGGGATCCTCAATTCTCAACTTCGAAATTGAATTCTATTTTGCAAAAGTCACACAAGAACGTCCGTTACCGGTTGGTTCGAATGCGGTTTGATTAAACCCAAGCACGTAATTGCTCCTAAGCCTCAAACGTGGTTGAGATTCAATTGGGCATTTAATCGAACACCTTTCGTGCAAAACCAAAATTTAAATCCTAGATGGGAATCAATTCACCCTAACTCTAGTTGATGATTTAGCTACTCATGGAATTAATCAAGGAAAAACAATAAAGGAGAGAAGAATTCATATTTAGGATTTTATTGAAAAAAAATGAACAACTAAACAAGAGAGCAATTATATTCTAACAAACAAAATAAAAAGAAAAACTTACTGAGTTATTGAATAATAAAAGAGATGAACAATCAATCTTCAATCTCAATCTCAATCAAATCCGAGTGAATAAGTACGATGAAAAGAAACTAAGAAAAACTATCGTCTATGATCTCCAAGCACGTCGCCTAAAAGTGTAGTAAAAATTGGTTTTAAGAGCAGCCCTAAAACATGTATTTTAAGGGCCAAAATTTGCGGTCAAACTTGGTCAAAGTCGGTACCAGGTCGCGAGCGGGCTGAACCGCGCGCGCGGTGATTTGTGCTGGAAGTCCGCTGGAATTCTGCCCTTCGCGCCGCTTGCACGGCAGGGCACCGCGCGCGCGGTGAAGGTGGTTCAGTCAAAAACTGTTTTCATCAAACGGGATCAGCTGGGCCATGTAGAAGACTTCGAGGGCTATCCGTAGAGGTAAAGATCATCGCCTTAGGTGGTCGGAGGTGAGAGATCCAAGCTCTCCAAGTTCGCTGCACATTGACTCCGGGGCAGCTTCGTACTGGGCTGTAAACTCAATAATTACGGCTGTATGTAGAGAAATTATGACAGTGAAATGGCCGGGCCTCGTAGACCTCTTCAATAGATTTCCGACAAGGTATAGATCATGTCTTTAGGTGGTCCGAGCTGGGAGAACCGAACTCTCCAAGTTTGCAGCGCACTCACGGTCGTTTGTCGGCCAAGTCACTTTTATCGTTTTTCAACTCGTTTTTGCTCGTTTCTCCTGCCAAACAAAACATAACAATAATAAGACATATTCAACCCAAATGCGACATACTTAAACAAGAAGCACACACAAACGAGTTAAACGACACTCAAAACAACTATAAAAACCTAACAAAAACAAATAAATCAACTCCCCCACACTTAGCATTTTGCTTGTCCTCAAGCAAACAATCATGAACGCAACTAATAAACAATACCAATTACTTACTCCATTTCTCAAAACTAAAAATAAACCCTCGGTGCGTACGGAAAAAGTAACATGAATAAATTTCGACCCACAATGAAATAGAAGCAATAAAAATCACACAAGAATCATCACATGTCACCACTCCAAATTCCCTCACTAGGATTCACTCTTTCTTCTTTTTCTCTCGAGAATCGGTTTCACTCAAGGCGTACACAAGTGAAAGATAAAGAATCAAAGAAAAAAACTCGTGCACTCAAGAATGACAAGCATATATGGAACAAAGACGAGCTTCAAATAACATCAAATGCGCCTAAGAACACCAACTAAACACATGCTCAAGTTGTACTCTCCACTAATCAAAGTCTACCATCTTAAGAATCATGAGCGATCGATAAATCGGGTGTAACGGGGCTCGGCTTAAGGTATTCGGGATTATTTTGGAAAAAGTGGACTAATCTTGTTCGAATACGCACTTCCATCACACCAAACATCCGTCTAATTCCACAACAACCCCTACCACTCCAAACACTACAAACGAACACATCAAAGCCACACAAATCATCCGAGCAATCAACTAATAACATTATTCGACTCTTTTTATTGTTTTTTTTTTTGTTAGAGACTTATAACATGTCTCGACTCTTCTCTATTTTTTTTGGGAGACTAAACTTGTCTCATTTTTGTTTTTCTCATTTTTTTTTTTTGGAGACTAATAACATGTCTCGACTTATTACAAAACACATCGTATCGACACCTTATATCCCCAAATACAAGACCTTCCTTCTCTCCTTCACGAAATATAGGACAACAAGGAAAGGCTAAACGTAGGCTCAACGGGGCTACTAGGGTGTCCCACGACGGGCTCGGGGTCAAAACATCGAAAAGCGGCTAAAAATGGCTATCCTAGTCGATCAATACCCAATCATATTCAAAATCAAGTAATTTATGACGTACAAGTCTCAAGTAACAACCTAAGCATGCTTTAGCTATCTCTAGTCCATACGGGTGCATAAGATGTAGAACAAAGAAAATGAGAAGCTCAAGAAATCAACGAGAAGTGTCGCACAAAGAAGAACGATAAAAAGGCTCAAATTCTCACAAGGGTATATGGAACATGAAACGGTGACATGCAATTATCTCAAGGTCACTTTACGACATCTAAACACGAAGTCAAAAGTTATTCACATATACCGACCTCTAGCACCAAAAATCTATCGCACCTCAAGAAACGAAATAAAGCAACTAGCATGCATGGGGAAACCACATCAACTACACGTTCTCATGATAATCATATCTCAAATGGGGAGGGGTGATCGGCACTACAAGAAAAACCAACAGGCATAACATAAGCGACGTTTGAAGACTACTATAACCCCAACAAAACCTCGCGAAACAACGGGTTACCCTAAAACATGCAAAGCTATCCCCCCACACTTGAAATATACATTGTCTTCAATGTAAAACACATAAACAAGAAAATCTCAGGCAAGGAAGTACAAAACATGTTCAAACGATAAAGAACAAACTAAAGAAACACAATATACACAACAAGTTTAAAAAGAGAAAGGGTAAGAAGGCGCAAACAGTGATGTCGACTCCTTTGGTCTTCTCGATCAAGCCCGTGAAATCGTGGGAAGGCCCCCACGTGGCGCTCATTTTGGTACCCGAAAGAGCAGCACGGTCCGTGGATTAGCCTCCACGTGGCGCTTGTTTAACGTCTCGAGCTTGACTCATACATGTGCAGAGCCTCTCCGATTCGAGGAGTGCACCAAACACAAGTTTTTCACCATGGTCTCTTTCCTTGGCACCACCAAAATTTCATCTCCCGATATGTTCATGCGGAGATTGTGTGCATGAACATCGATCACAGCATGGGTAGTGACCAAGAACGGTCTCCCAAGCAATATCTCCCGTTTATTCGCACTCCCCGAACCTTTTCCAAAATCGAGGACCACGAAATCCACAAAGACCTTTTTACCACAAACTCTGACAATAGTGTTTTTTGTAACTCCGCACGGAATTCGCACCGATTTGTCTGCCATTTGCAACTTCATCTTTGTGGGTTGCAGTGTTCCTAAGTTAAGCTCCTGAAAAAGAGAAAAAGACATCAAGTTAACTGCTGATCCCAAGTCGAGCATGCCTTGCACATCCTTAACATTCTCAAGTTCACAGTTAATCATGAAGCTCCCAGGATCCTCGATCTTAATTGGCATATGACATTGGATCTTTTTAGGCTCTTTCGATGTCTTGTTAGTGTCAGCTCTTTCTACTCTCGTCCCCACCACTTCCATAGGGGTTTCCAGCTTCTTAACAGTAAGATCATCAACCTTCGGCTTACGTACCGAACTAGTAGTAGTGCGTCAAAAATCAAATAAAATAACCGAACTAATTGCCGAAGCAACTTGCCCGAGTCGATCTCACGAGAAACACTACTATCGGCTTAGTATATGTGTTTATGTGTTCGCAAAAGAAAAATAAGAGAAGTATATAGCATAATGCAATTTGGTTGGTTTGTTTTTAAACTAAGTTCTAATTTATCAAAGTAAAAACACATAAAATAAAGCAAGCAATAATAATAATGAGTTTCAAATAAAAGAAAAGGACTAGAGGTCGGGATCCTCAATTCTCAACTTCGAAATTGAATTCTATTTTGCAAAAGTCACACAAGAACGTCCGTTACCGGTTGGTTCGAATGCGGTTTGATTAAACCCAAGCACGTAATTGCTCCTAAGCCTCAAACGTGGTTGAGATTCAATTGGGCATTTAATCGAACACCTTTCGTGCAAAACCAAAATTTAAATCCTAGATGGGAATCAATTCACCCTAACTCTAGTTGATGATTTAGCTACTCATGGAATTAATCAAGGAAAAACAATAAAGGAGAGAAGAATTCATATTTAGGATTTTATTGAAAAAAAATGAACAACTAAACAAGAGAGCAATTATATTCTAACAAACAAAATAAAAAGAAAAACTTACTGAGTTATTGAATAATAAAAGAGATGAACAATCAATCTTCAATCTCAATCTCAATCAAATCCGAGTGAATAAGTACGATGAAAAGAAACTAAGAAAAACTATCGTCTATGATCTCCAAGCACGTCGCCTAAAAGTGTAGTAAAAATTGGTTTTAAGAGCAGCCCTAAAACATGTATTTTAAGGGCCAAAATTTGCGGTCAAACTTGGTCAAAGTCGGTACCAGGTCGCGAGCGGGCTGAACCGCGCGCGCGGTGATTTGTGCTGGAAGTCCGCTGGAATTCTGCCCTTCGCGCCGCTTGCACGGCAGGGCACCGCGCGCGCGGTGAAGGTGGTTCAGTCAAAAACTGTTTTCATCAAACGGGATCAGCTGGGCCATGTAGAAGACTTCGAGGGCTATCCGTAGAGGTAAAGATCATCGCCGTAGGTGGTCGGAGGTGAGAGATCCAAGCTCTCCAAGTTCGCTGCACATTGACTCCGGGGCAGCTTCGTACTGGGCTGTAAACTCAATAATTACGGCTGTATGTAGAGAAATTATGACAGTGAAATGGCCGGGCCTCGTAGACCTCTTCAATAGATTTCCGACAAGGTATAGATCATGTCTTTAGGTGGTCCGAGCTGGGAGAACCGAACTCTCCAAGTTTGCAGCGCACTCACGGTCGTTTGTCGGCCAAGTCACTTTTATCGTTTTTCAACTCGTTTTTGCTCGTTTCTCCTGCCAAACAAAACATAACAATAATAAGACATATTCAACCCAAATGCGACATACTTAAACAAGAAGCACACACAAACGAGCTAAACGACACTCAAAACAACTATAAAAACCTAACAAAAACAAATAAATCACAAATTATTAAATAAAGCATTTTTTAATATCTTCTATTAATATTTCACTTTATTCCTTATTTATCTCCTATTATTTATTTACTTACTTTACTATATAAAATTTAAAAATAATAGTATTAATATTAATTTGTATTAAGCAACTCCTTATTTTTAGCATTACAATATTTATAATTAAGGACCTGTTCTTTTGAACTTAATTTTAGTCCAGTTCAGTTCAGTTTAGTTCAGATCGACTTAGTTCAGTTCAGTTCAGATCGCTTTCAGTCATTTCAGTCCAGTTCAGTTTAGTTCAGATCGGTTTAGTTCAGTTCAGTTCAGATCGCTTTCAGTTCAGTTCGTTTGAAAATAAATTAAAATAAAATAAACAAAAAATAATTTGAATTTATAATTTTAAATATAAAATTTATTTACCGTCATAATATTATTAATATTTTTAAAAAAATATTTAATAATTTATATAAATTATTATTATTTTTATAAAAAATCAATTCAGTTCAGATCGAAGTTCAGTTCACTTTAGTTCAGATCGCTTAAGTTCAGTTCAGTTCAACCGATTTCAGTCCAAAAGAACAAGTCCTAACATTTGTATATGCTATTATTTATTTATTTATTTACCTTAATAATAGTATTAATATTAATTTGTATTAATCAACTCCTTATTTATAGCACTACAATCTTTATACTATATTATATAATTCAGTCAACATTTGTACTGGATGGAATATGTTTAATTTTTTTTGGTGTTCACATTATCTCCGTTATATTTTTTTGTTTTAAAACCTATTAAAAACAATCATCCTCAATTTAATTGTATATTTTTCTAGCTAATACTTCATAATATTTATTAAGAAATAATAATAATTATGCAATAATATTTATAATTGTCAATTTCAGCATTTGTTTTATACGATTTGATTTATTTACATTTATAAACTCCTTACTTATAGTAAATATTTATTTGAATAAATTCAAAATTATAAATATATTGTTTCTTAAACTCTCCTCTTAATAAATGATATTAATTTTAAATAAAATGTAAATAAATTATTATAAATAAAATTTAAATAAATTATTATTTAAAAATTTCAGTATTAAAAATTTTCATGATATTAATTATAAATAAAGTAAAAACATATTATTTAATTTATAATTTTTTGATTACGTATATTAATTTAAAAACAATTCATATATTAATATATGAAAAATAATATATATATATATATATATATATATATATATATATATATATATATATATATATATATATATATATATATATATATATATATATATATATAGAGAGAGAGAGAGAGAGAGAGATTAATATCACTATGTTAATAAATATTAAATATAAATATTAAATATAAATATTAATGTTAATTACAGAAAATTATAATTCTGCATTTATAATATAGGATAAAATATTCAATTAACTATTTAAAATCAATTCATAATTATAGTAATTATCTTTGTAAATCAATTCTAAATAATTAATATATCATCCTTATATTATTTTGTTAATATTAATATAAATAACCCAGTATAACCTTAATGGAGTCCACAATTAATATAAATAACCTAGTATAACCTTAATGGAGTCCAAAAAATAAGATTATTATTTTTACAACCTTTCATTTTCTTTAATGATAAAAACTTTAAATGTTCATTTCAATATATATTATTATGTAATAGACTATTATTTTTACAACTCTTCATTTTTCTTAATTTTAGAAACTTTAAATGTTCATTTCAATATATATTTTTTAATTAAAATATACTTATTTAATTAATGTTTTGGATCATTTTTATTTATCATACCATAAATATTAATAAATAATAATATTAATATAAATAAATCAATGTTTAATTATAGTCATTCAATTAACTTATATTATCTCATATTAATATTACATAAATTATGCAGCATTTAAATTAATTTGTCATATCTTTACAATATATAATCCTATAATTAATACTTGGATTTATATTAATCAGAAATATAGAATATTTAATTACCTATTTAAAATCCTTAATTATAGTAATTTTCTATTTTAAATCAATTCAAAGAAAATTATTATACCATTTTTATATTTTATTATTAATATAGATCACTCATTTGAAAATTAATATACTATTTTTTATATTTTTATGCAATAAACAAAAAAAAACTTATTAATTATAATAGTTTGAAAATTATTATTATAGATATAATTATTATTTTACTAATACTAAGTTAACTAAATATTAATATACATTAGCACAAAATTATCATTATATAAATCCAAATAAAATTATCAATTAAGAAATACTTATATTTCAATTTTTTTATTGTAAATTATGATTTAGATTACCAAAATTTAATAATTACGAATTTTTTTTAAAATTGCTATAATTTAAAATTGATTGTGTTTATTAATATTATTAAATATAATAAATAATATAATTTAGAATTTAATTGATACGCTAAATTTTAATAAAAAATAAAAATGTTCTCAAATAGTATTTTAAAAGGTGAATATAATAACCCAAACTCATTTAAAGAAATATATAACATATTTATTTTTAATAAAAATAATAATTAATTACTAAATATAATGATTAATTGTGATTTATTTTAATAATGAATTATGTTTAGGCATATATCACGGTCATAGTTATAAAATAAATATTAATAATTTATTTTTTAAGTGATATAAAATGTTGGTAATAATAGTAAATTTAGGAATTGGGTAATCAAATAGTGTATAACTTTTAATAAGGTAGAATTATCTCTTAAATTGTTAATAAGGTAGAATTAGTAGGTTATTGAAGTATTGATTTAAAATTAAATTACTCATATTTTCAATTTTATAATAAATATTATTAATCGCTCAATTTTAATTAAAAAAAATTACTAATATTTTCTATTTTACAATGAATATCATTAACAATTGAATTGCAGTACAAAATAATAGTATATAGAAGTTTATGTAATTAAATATTGTTCTAGAATTTCAAATTAACTTATTTGTGACAAATTTTATTTTTAATTTGTACGATTATTTAATATTTTTAATTAACATTTGTTAATTATACAATTATTTACTATTTATTATTCATACGATTTATATCTTTCAAGTGTCCAATTAAAAGGTAAAATTATTCTTAGAAAACACTCCAAATATCATTTTTGATTTTCTATATAATTATAAATATAAATAAATTATTAAAACAATGTTATTGAGAAATATTGTTGAAATAAAAATAATAAAACTATTCATTAATAATTTAATATTAATATAAAAATTCATACAAATTATATATTTTAAAAGATCAATCAAAAAGTGATAATTATGATTGAAAAAACTTCAAGTTTTAATTTATTTTATTTTTTTATCATTATAAAAATTAATAAAACAAATTAAGAAATAAGATAGATAAAATAAAAATAAAATTATCGAATAATATAATTTTATTAATTATAACATTCCACATTTATAATTTAGAAGATTATATGTTTCAAGAGACTAATTAAAAGATTGTCATTATTTAAAAACACTTTTAAATTATGTTTTAATTTTATTTTCTTTATATACAACATTTATTTTTAATAATTCAAAGATTGCAATTATTTAAAAACACTCTTAAATTATGTTTTAATTTTATTTTCTTTATATAAAATATTTATTTTTAATAATTCGCATGAATTTTATATTTAAAATGAAAAATAAATACTGATTTTTTATATTAAATTTTGATGAATATATCATTTTTTAATTTTCTATATCATTATGAAGACAAATAAATTAATAAATCAATTATATATAGATCGAAGATACTTCAAATACAAACAAACATAATTATTCACCAATTTAATTTTATTAGAAAGCAATCAAGCAACTTTTATAATTTTCAAGTAATATATAATCAGGAGGAGATTTTCTTCAAATTTGACCAGTCATGCCTAAATGTACGAGGTAGGATATAGTTCACATCACTATTAATTATTCTAATATATGAATAAATTGCAAAGTTTTGCGCTTGACCAAGAACATGAGGTTCAATATATCGGCGATGAAAATGATGATCGTAGGTTGCGTGAGTTCTCTGATTGGCTCTTCTCTATGGGATTGTACTATTGACGGCGAGAACGACGGGAAGTAGATATAGAGATCCCGAATGAATATTTGATAATTGAATAGGATAATTATATTGAATCGGTTGTTCATGCCGCGTACCCATCTTTCCATGATTACATCGAGAATATCAATTTTCTAGAAGGACGAGCGATTCTAGCGCCAACCCTGGATGACGTTAATAAAATCAACGATTACATGGTTGCAATGCATAATACGGACGAAAGGATCTACATGAGTTCGGATAGTATTTCACCTACCGAACACGGAGATAATATGTTTGATTAAATGTATTCGGTTGAGTTCTTAAATACCAACAAGTGTTCTAAATTACCAACCCATGAAGCTAAATGTTGGTATTATTATAAACTTTTTTACTAAAATCTAATTCTATTAATTAATATAGTAATATATATATATATATATATATATATATATATATATATATATATATATATATATATATATATATATATATATATATATATATATATATATATATGTAGACTTATTTTTCTTTAAGCAACAATTTATATAGTCATGTCATATTCTATTTATTGTATATAATTAACGAATTAATTAAATGTTGTGACATGATATATAGTTTTTGGAACTGTTTCGTATTAGGTTGGGGTGCCCGTTATGCTATTGCGGACTATGGATGTCTCTGTCGGACTATGCAATGGTACTACAACTTGGTAATTATATTATCCACGCGAAAGTATTACGAGGAAATAATTTTGGGGAAATAATTTTTAATACTCGAATTGCTCTGACGCCCTCGGATACCCAATTCCAGTTTGCTTTCCTATGAAGACAATTTCCGATTATGATATCTTATGCCATGACTATTAATAAGAGTTAATGTCAGTCGTTGACAAATGTTGGAATATTTTAGAAGAAATCAGTATTTACGAACGATCAATTGTACGTTGCGTTGTCTAGAGTAACCAACACGACCGTGTTGAAGCTTCTGCTTTGTAACCAGCGTGGTCGGATGAATAGAACAAATATAGTCTATAAAGAAGTATTACAAAATTTGTAATATGAATGTATTTTTCTATATTGTACTATTTCAATCATTCACTTAATATTTATTTGTCCATTATCAATGTTTACATCTAATATTAAGCAGAAAGAGCACTACTCCGAGTAACATAAAGTGAAATTAAATACACGTGCATCGCACGGGTAGGAGGACTAGTTAAAATTAATTAAACTATCTCAATTTGTACATGTCAAAAATAATTTGTATATATTCATTTATATCTACTTTCCAACAACTCAAAATTATCACCACGTCTTATAAACTCTTAAGTAGCAAACAACATACAGTAGAACCTCTATAAATTAATAACCTCTCTAAAATAATAAAATTCTCCGGTCCCGACTTAGGCCTTTGTAAAAAATGAGCGAATTCGATAAGATAATATAATAATAATTTTTTGAAAAAACCCTTTAAAAGTATGAGGTCCCATCAAAATTTTAAATTAATAATTTGTAAATATTAGAATTATAAATATTAGTTCTTATCAATACTCTCACAATATTTTTCATCAACTAATTTTTGTAATATATTTAGTGTCCCTTTTATATTTCACATAATATTTTATGTGTTTGATCATTTATTGATGATTTTGTGATGCATTTTAGATGATTAGAAAATATAATTTGGTATTATAAATTAGTTTATTTTTATGAATTTATAGTTAACATTAAACATTGAATCTATAATATTATACATGAATATATCGATTAGTTGCAATAAAGTTGATACATGAATTTAATCCAATTATTTTAAATAAATATATTTAAATTTATTGAAATTGAAAATTTTCTCTTTTAATTAATAAAATATTAATTTATCGATATATTAATACCTCTTTAAATTGATAAAATTTTACGGTCCCGAGAGTATTAATTTACAGAGGTTTTACTGTACTATATAATAAAGGAGGTGGAACGACTAGTTTAAAACAGACTAATATGTTGTTTTCTTAATTATTATATTCGTGACGATTATTTAGCAGTATTAGACTATTAGTACTCGGACTATTTGTGACACAATAAGTATTATAGTCCATCACAAACTAATACTATTTGTGATACAAAATTGGTGTGATAACTAGTTTAAAACAGACATAGTATTATTTATCTTCTTGCCTTTTTAACAAGCAAATTATTTAATTAACTACTTATAGCATGCCCTCGAGATTCCGATGGTCGGGTCGGATAAAGATCCGTTTGATATACGCGCTTCGACCCATCGATTCGCAGCTTCGGAATAATGCACACCATCCCAACTAATGACTTTAGAAGGATCAACACATGAGCCTGCAAAGACTTCGGTGCCATTTACGATCCCTTTGTTTCCACAATAAACATTGTACTCGACTCCATGGTAGCCGCAACAGATTGTAAAAGGATCCTCAAATCCTGCAGTAAAAAATCGTCATAATTAATTTTGGTTATGTTTTTTATTTGTATTGAAATCGATCGAAGAAGACTATATATACCTTGATTCTTGGCGTGGCTGATTAATTCGTACTTGGCAGCATACATGTCAACGTACACTATCGATGCCAATGACAATTTCGCTCTTACTTTGACGATTTCGTCCTTCAGCAATTTGTTGAACAGCAATGCTATGTCGTTTAGGCTCTTGACACAGCCGATATTGTCGAGAAACTCAGGCGCTTGATTCTGCACTTTAGCAACTGCAATCGGCAAGCAGCCAATCGGACCCGTGTTGTGTATCCAAAATGTTCTTGCCCCTCTTTTGTACAAAACCTACGTACGTACAATACTAATTCTATAAATTAGTTATATCCGATCGAACTTTGTTTGATATATATAACGCGAGTGAAACTTACTTCAACTTGCGAGATAAACTCGTTGATTACTTTGGGTACGTACGCTTTTTGGAGCTCGTAGCTTAAAGTTCGAATACCAAAAGCGATGTCGTTTTGTCCGATATCTAGAGTGAATATTGCTTTTGACAAATCTTGATCAGGTTTTGGGAGCCTCTTCCTAACGCATTCATCTTTACCTGTTACATTCAGATTTATTTTTAGAATTAAGAGAAAATAAGCATGATGTGAGTATATGTTTGAAGAAAGTGAAATAAATTTAAATTAATTGCACTTTACTTTGATTGTAGAGGTTAAGTGATCTGTCTTTAAATTGGGTATAATGCTCAACTTGAATTTCAAGCGAGAATGGACTGGTAGCAGGCCAAGATTCATTAGGCTTCATAACGGTTGCACCTCCCGTTGCAAAGTTTGCACCATATTGAAAATTGGTTCCAATTGAATCCAAATATGCACTTAGATATGGTATACCCAAATTATCAGCTGCATTGAAAAAAAATTCAGTTTAGTTCATTTCGATTCATAATTTTGAAAGAAATGTAAAATAAAAAACAATTAAAATGAATGATTTCATATAAATAGTCTAACTAAGTTAAGTCCAATTCAATTGATTTTCATTAAAAAAAAAAAGTTCTACTATTCTTTTTTGTTCCGGATCAATAGACAAATGCGTCCCATGGTTTAGAAAAACTTTTTACCAATGAAAAAATAAAGATCAATGATTCCTCCTATGGCATGTGTTATAACTCTATTTGTAAAATGACCTAAAAAAAAGACGTTTCTAATGATAGAAATCAAATAAGTATTCTATTCGTTCCAAAATAATAGTTCATATATATGAGTCAACATGGAAATTAAGAAAATACATTATTTTGTTAATAATTATTTTCTTTAAATGAAGTGTGACCATTGATATGACATAAAAAGAAAAATGTGATCATTCTTAAAAGAAAGAGTATAATTTGAAAAAAGAAGAAGTTATATATTGAAATACTACTACTATATATATTCCTTGAGTTTCCGAAAAAAATATATATAGATATTTTTATAAAAAAATTATTTCTATATTTTTCTGAGACAGAGAATATATATTAATACAGAAGAACCGCGTACATGTAGTCTTTAATATTACCTATAAAGTCTTGTTAGAATTATTTGTAATATTTAAATAATTCATTTGTATTTTGACCAAGTTATGTAATTTTTATGGCAATAAAAATGTATTCGATTTCGAGTTTAATCGTTACAATTATTATCTTCGTGTTACGAGGTAATCGTGGAATTTTATTTCGTCAAAATCCGTTAATCGGTGAGTGAGAAATAAATACTCAAAGGTTGCCATAAATACTAGTTTGGTAAATGGAAGCAATTAATATTTTATTGGGATATATGTTATCCCACATAGAAAGAATACCAAAAGTCATTTCTCTTTAAATGTGATAAGAGAGTATGTGTGTTCAACAAGTTGACTAAGTCCATGCACCCTTAGCGGTACATGGCAAGGGCCACACGCGCGCGCCCCGCCCCGCCCCGACCCGACCCGTCCCGTCCCGTCCCGTCCCGAGCCCGACCCCGACCCCGACCCGTCCTGTCCCGAGCCCGGGCCCTGGGCCTGAGCTTGGTCTTGGTCTTGGTCTTGGCTCCTTGTTTCTGGATATTAATTAATTAATTCGTTTTTTAATTGCTGAACATGGGGCAGTTGGAGATGGAGTGGTGCTACCCTCCACTCGTCGTAACTGCTGCCCATTACCATCTGATAATGGTGGTGTATAATCTTTGGGGTCAGAGAGCCTGTAAACCGTCGCATACACGGGGCTTTACTGACTTGCGGAAAGTGCAAACGCCTCGGCAGCAACCTCCGTTTACTTTCCGCTTTCTCTTGTTTTATTTTTTCCGGTCGTGACTAATCCCGTTTACTTTTGGTCTAACAATCGCAAGTCAGTAAATCATGTCTACCGGAAGTGATGCCCAGAACAAGGATGCCCAGAACAACAAGAAAGATCCTGTCATCAACGTTGAACAACCCATCAACAACAGAGAAGTTCTCATCGGTAAGATCCAAGTGCCACTGCCCCAGACCATTCCGAATGCTGAGAAGCCTGAGAAGTTCACTGGTGTCGACTTCAAAAGGTGGCAGTCCAAGATGATGTTCTACCAGACCACCCTCGGCCTTCAGAAGCATCTGACTGAGGACCCTATGACCATAACTGACAATGACACTGCTGAGAAGCGCTATGCCTTCGAAGCCTGGGGGCAGAGTGACTACCTCTGTCGGCACACCGTACTGAACGGCCTGTGCAACGAGCTGTACAATGTGTACAGCACGTACAAGTCTGCCAAAGCCCTCTGGGATGCTTTGGAGAAGAAGTACAAGACCGAGGACGCTGGTACAAAGAAGTACGTCGTCGGCAAGTTCCTGGACTACAAGATGGTCGACTCCAAGTCTGTGATCTCTCAAGTCCAGGAGTATCAACTGATCTTGCATGACATCGCCGCTGAAGGGATGAAGATCAGTGAGTCCTTTCAGGTGGCGGCTGCCATCGAGAAGCTGCCTCCCGGGTGGAAGGACTTCAAGAACTACCTGAAGCACAAGCGAAAGGAGATGAGCCTTGAAGACCTCATTGTCAAGCTTCGGATCGAAGAAGACAACCGTGATCGAGAGGTCAAGCCTGGGAAAGTTCCTATGGAGGCTCGGGTGAACTTGACTGAGCCACATTCTGCCAAAAGGAAGAACACTTCCAAGGGCAAAGAGCCAGCCAAAGTCTGGAAGTTCACTGGGAATTGCCACAACTGTGGCAAGCCGAACCACATGGCCAGAGACTGCAACAAGCCGAAGAAAAAGGGGCAGAAAAAGAAGCGACCAAGTGCCAACGTGGTTCAACACGAGCTGACATGTGCTGATATGACTGCTGTGGTCTATGAGGCCAATCTGGTTAGCAACAACAAGCAGTGGTTCATCGATACCGGAGCCACTCGACATGTCTGCTCTGACAAGGATGCCTTTGCCTCTTATGCTCCTTGTACCGGTCGCAAGCTCCACATGGGAAACTCCGCCTCGTCTGAAGTTGCTGGAGTTGGGAACGTCGTCCTCAAATTGTCTTCTGGAAAAGAGCTGAAGCTGACTGATGTGCTGCATGTCCCGGACATCCGAAAGAACCTGGTCTCTGGTTCTGTTCTTGTGGAGCATGGTTTCAAACTTGTTTTTGATGCTAAGAAATTTGTACTTTCTAAATTTGGACTGTTCCTAGGTAGGGGTTATCTTGATCAGGGTCTGTTTAAAATGTCTGTAATGGCTATTCGCCCCCCCGTTGCCTCGAGCACTAATGAAAAAGTTGTTTCCTCTTACTTGATCGAGTGTTATGATTTATGGCATTTTCGTTTAGGACATGTAAATAAAAATGCAATAAAAAGACTTATGAACTTGGAATTAATACCAACTTCTAAAATAAATTCACAACATAAGTGTGAAATTTGTGTTGAAGCCAAAATGGCTAAGTTACCGTTCCGATCAGTCGATCGTTGTACCGAACCTCTTGGACTTATACATACCGATATATGTGACTTAAAGTTTGCACCGACAAGAGGCGGTAAGAAATACTTTATCACATTTATTGATGATTGTACGAGGTTCTGTTATTTGTACTTATTAACTAGTAAAGACGAAGCCTTAGAGGCATTCACTAAATACAAAACCGAAGTTGAAAATCAACTTGATAAACGGATTAAGATAGTCTGTAGTGACCGAGGTGGAGAGTACGTAGCTCCTTTTGAACAATTATGTTCTGAAAATGGAATAATTCATCAAACAACAGCCCCGTACTCACCTCAATCAAATGGCGTTGCTGAACGAAAGAACCGAACATTAAAGGAAATGATGAACGCTATGTTGATCAATTCTGGGTTACCCCAGAACATGTGGGGGGAAGCCGTTCTGACGGCAAACCACCTACTGAATAAGATTCCTCTTAAAGGAAAAAATGAAACACCTCACGAACTTTGGAAAGGTCGTAAGCCATCTTACAATTACCTTAAAGTGTGGGGGTGTTTGGCTAAGGTGTCGGTTCCTGAGCCAAAACGAATGAAAAAAGGACCTAAAACAGTCGACTGTATCTTCATTGGATATGCTTTGAATAGCATGGCGTACCGATTTCTAGTACACTATTCTGAGAATCCAGAAGTGACTAAAGGTACGACAATTGAGTCGAGAAATGCCTCATTTTTCGAGAACATCTTTCCGAGCAAAGATGGAGATGGTTCAAGTTCTTACAAAAGAACTCGTGAAGAGAGTTCTGTACCACCAAGTAATGAACCTGGTGATGATGTAGTTACAGAACAAAGACGTGGTAAAAGAGTCAAAAGAGCTAAGTCGTTTGGACCTGACTTTATTACGTACATGTTGGACGATGAGCCGAACTCTTATGGTGAAGCTCTAGCTAGCCCAGATGGACCACTATGGGAAGAAGCTATTAATAGCGAAATTGAGTCCATCATGCAAAACCACACGTGGGAATTAGTTGATCTTCCTCCCGGCTGTAAGCCTTTAGGATGTCGTTGGATTCTAAAGAAAAAATATAGAGCCGATGGAACGATCGATAAGTTTAAAGCCCGGCTGGTAGCCAAAGGCTTTAGACAAAAGGAAGGTTATGACTTCTTTGACACGTACTCACCTGTGACTAGGATTTCATCCATACGGGTGTTAGTGTCGATTGCTGCATTGCACAATCTTGAAATTCACCAAATGGACGTTAAGACTGCGTTTCTAAATGGTGAATTAGAAGAAGAAATTTACATGGATCAACCTGAAGGGTTTGTTGCACCTGGTGAAGAGAAAAAGGTGTGTAAACTGATAAGGTCGTTGTACGGACTAAAACAAGCTCCTAAACAATGGCACTTGAAGTTTGACAATGTTATGTTGTCAAATGGTTTCAAAATCAACGAATGTGATAAATGCGTGTACATTAAAGGTACTCCGACAGAATTTGTGATAGTATGTCTCTATGTGGACGATATGCTAATCATGGGAAGTAACCGTGATCAAATCACAAACACTAAGAACATGTTAAAAAGAAATTTTGACATGAAAGATTTAGGAGTTGCTGATTTAATCCTCGGGATTAAGATTAGCAAAACCGAAGAAGGAATTGTTTTGTCACAATCTCACTATGCTGAGAAAGTGCTCAAAAAGTTCAATGCCCTTGATGGTCCTGAATGTAGGACTCCGATTGACAGAAGTATCAACTTATCAGTCAATACGGGTGAACCGGTAGCTCAGTTGGATTACTCCCGAGTGATCGGAAGTCTAATGTATCTAACGAATTGTACTCGTCCTGATTTAGCTTATTCTGTTAGCAAACTGAGCCGGTACACGAGCAATCCAAGTCATGAACATTGGGATGCTCTGAAAAGAGTATTAAAATACTTGAAACACACTCGAGATTATGGACTATACTACACAAGATATCCTAGTGTACTTGAAGGATATTGTGATGCTAGTTGGATCTCGGATTCAAAGGAATCAAATTCCACTAGCGGTTATGTCTTCTGTATAGGAGGCGGAGCAGTCTCGTGGAAATCCACGAAACAAACTTGTATAGCCCGATCCACCATGGAATCGGAGTTCATCGCTTTGGACAAAGCAGGTGAAGAAGCTGAATGGCTTCGAAACTTCTTAGAAGATATTCCATGCTGGAAAAAGCCTGTGTCTCCAGTGATGATGCACTGTGATAGCCAATCGGCTATAGCGAGAGCACAAAGCAATATGTATAACGGAAAGTCTCGACACATACGTCGAAGACATAACACCGTTAGGCAATTGATTACAAATGGAGTGATTTCCTTAGACTATGTGAAGTCGCAGGAAAACTTAGCTGACCCTTTGACGAAAGGGATGACTAGAGATCAATTAAGTGTGTTGCTAAAGGGAATGGGTTTGAAAAACCACAACTAAAGAATGACCATGGCGGTAACCCTACCATGCTGAGTGGAGATCCCACGAACTTGGTTCAAAGGGAAAACTAAGTCATGTTAGTTCAGTTAAGCACTTGGAAATAAAGATTTCCGTTTCCATCCCTATGAGCAAATAAGTGCTAGAACCTGAAATGTGGTAAAGGTTAAGTCGTTGAGACTTTTAATGAATCCCACACCTCGAAAAGGTGGAGTATTTCAGGGTACTCATGCTGGGAGGTCACCTATATAGATGTGAAGTAAAGGCCGCTTCAAAAGTAAACATTTATGAATCCAAAGAGTTGTCCAGGGCCTAAACGGACACAACAGAGAAATGGAAACTGATAGGGATTTGTTGTGTGACTATCATTGACTAGTTGTACACTTCGGAGGAATAGTTCAAGGCATCACGTCCACTAGGCCGCCAGTACACCCGATGATTTTCACTAAGGGAGGTTCAAGGACACAAGCTACCTTTCCAGAAGCAATAGATCCTTCCGAGAACCGAGCACAAGAGTCTGCATTCATGGCATTTGCATTGATTTCACTCATGTGGGGGATTGTTAGAATTATTTGTAATATTTAAATAATTCATTTGTATTTTGACCAAGTTATGTAATTTTTATGGCAATAAAAATGTATTCGATTTCGAGTTTAATCGTTACAATTATTATCTTCGTGTTACGAGGTAATCGTGGAATTTTATTTCGTCAAAATCCGTTAATCGGTGAGTGAGAAATAAATACTCAAAGGTTGCCATAAATACTAGTTTGGTAAATGGAAGCAATTAATATTTTATTGGGATATATGTTATCCCACATAGAAAGAATACCAAAAGTCATTTCTCTTTAAATGTGATAAGAGAGTATGTGTGTTCAACAAGTTGACTAAGTCCATGCACCCTTAGCGGTACATGGCAAGGGCCACACGCGCGCGCCCCCGCCCCGCCCCGCCCCGACCCGACCCGACCCGTCCCGTCCCGTCCCGACCCGACCCGGGCCCGGGCTCGGGCTCGGGCTCGGGCCTGGGCCTGGGCCTGGGCTTGGGCTTGGGCTTGGGCTTGGTCCTGGCTCCTTGGTGATTTGGTCAATTGGACTCTGGGCTGGACCTGGGCTTCCCGGGGCCCACTGGGCCAATTGAGCTAATTGGGCTGGCCTCTACGTTGTTAAGGTTTTGGGCTCGGCCCAACGTATAGCTTTTGGATACTAATTAATTAAGGCTTTGGGCTCGACCCACCTTATTGTTTCTGGATATTAATTAATTACATGAATTAATTAATTCGTTTTTTAATTGCTGAACATGGGGCAGTTGGAGATGGAGTGGTGCTACCCTCCACTCGTCGTAACTGCTGCCCATTACCATCTGATAATGGTGGTGTATAACTCCCCTCGAGTGCAGTCTATAAATAGGGCTTGTACATGCATCAATCCACGCACGAAAAAAATTACACTGCCTTCATATCATCATTTTGCATTGTGTGTGCTCTGTTCCAACTGTTTCCGTTCATAGAGAGGGTTCGATTCAATGTGCATTTGTTCGATCCCCGCTTCGCCGTTGTATCTTTGGGGTCAGAGAGCCTGTAAACCGTCGCATACACGGGGCTTT